>JAKZAO010000009.1:15084730-16545754 GCA_023053555.1 Branchinecta lindahli
AATTTATTTAAGAAAATCGCCTAGAGGTAGTCACAAACAAATGTCCTTTGCAGTTGGTCGACAGTTCTGCCATCTACTTCGACGGTTAACTATGACGCACCATGTGGCTCAGGCCATTCGATTGACGCTCCATGCTAACGAAGTGGTTCTCCAACTGGCTTATGACTGGAGGAAACTGGATATAGCCTCACTCTGTAGACAAAGCCTGCAGGCCTTTTCTCCATCCCAGGTTCAGATAGATTTTCTGGTCAACCGTAAGTAAAAAATTTACACTAAAGAAATATAAAAGGAAGCGTGGCTTATTCAAGGTCAAACCTGTCTCACGCCTTAGATCGATCCCTGAGTCTTCTTGCCTGTCGAGCATAACTTCAAGCTTGTAGAGCCCACTTTTTTCCTGCTGTTTGGCTGGTCTGACTAGGAAGCAAAGAAATGAGAGAAAACTGAATTTATTCTACGTCTGCTCTGCTGACAGTTACTGCCAATAATGATCGAATGACCTGGTTTCCCGACAGATCCTACAATGCAATTTAGGATGCAGAGACTTCGACGGGGGCTTAAGTATTTTTAATGTGCGGTGGAGCCAAAGCCTTTTTCGTCACGTAGTTAATTCCGAAGTCTTCTTCTTTAAGGGGCTTCAAAATATACTGTTCCTGGGTAGGACAAGATCCTCTCTGCATTTCCTAATGCCTGCAACCCCTTTCTTCCACGAATGTACAGTAGAGGTATGCTTATTTCAACGTTTGTTGACTTTGGACTGTGACTAAAGTCAACTATGAGGTAGCCAAAGTAGGTAATTAAGAGCCTCTAAAAACACCTGAACATGTATTTTGGATCTTCACTCTACCATTTAGCCCGAAGCTGCACTGTTCACAGTTTATTTGAACATAACTGTTCAAATAAACAAACCTATAGGCTACTGTATAACAAACACTGTCAAAACCGCACAAAATGCGTCCCACTTCCTTCGGTTGCTACTTGCAAGTGTCTTACACGTTTGTTTGCCACATGGACGCATTTGGGCGATGCCGGGATTCTCAAATGCATTATATACATAATGAATCTTCACTGAATAATTAGTAATGTCATATGTGAGAGTTTTAAATTTCAGAATGTAACAAGTTCATCCTTCCGAATACCTTGAATGTCTCCTTTCATTTTTGTTTCTGTTCTTTCTCAAGACATGCTGCTATGTAGGGGAAGAACGTTTCATGAACGAAATCTTGGCTGGTATCGATGGTGACACACGAGAGGTTTGTATCAATCAGAGGCTGAAGATTGGATTAGGATTAGTACGTCCTGGTTTCGATAAGGACTTAAAGATCGAATTCCAGTTTCGGCCTGTTACGTACTTTGATTTTCCCTTCTTTTAGTCTGCAGCGAGTTCGAAACCCTTCTTCGAGATCACGGATCGGTCGAAGGTCTTGCGGAGTGGCTCGAAGCTGTTGTCGATAGATGTGTAATTCAGCCAGCTGCCGCAATTCAATCACACAACCGTGGCACGCCCATGAGGAAATCCTCACGGCGCTTCCTACGCGGATGGTCAGCGCTCATCACAAGACTATCCCGGGAAATTTCGGTCATATCTCCACAGAATTTCCGTGAGTACTTCTTTAATGAACTCGATTCTCGAGGCACACAAAAAGATGAAACTAATTTTTATCCCAATCAGAACCCAAAAATTTAGTAGCTTGTTTGACTTTTAAGCCTGTGAGCATCAAAGGAGTACATGACGAAAAAAAGAAGAATAAGACAAATACAAATGTATAGATAATAAGAAAAAACATTTAGTTAAACTAAATAGGAAGAGAAAAGGAAGTTGAAAGAATTAAGAAAGGAAGTGTTTGGTCGGGAGGTTTGGGAGGAAAGGGATTTGGTTTCAAGTATGGGAACTGGGAAGTAAGTGTTTTGGTGACCTCCGAAGGCTGATTCCTGAAGTTAGCTATGACCCATCCGTGGACTATTTTTATAGAAGTCGATTTTTGGTTTGTTTTCGGAGTGTATGATATTTTTTTTTTGTGATTGTGTTATGTTTCCTGCCATGGCCCTTGGGCTTTATTGGGAATAAATTCATTCGTTCATTGTTATTTTATTTATTTATTATTATATTTGGCGTTAAGCTTTAGCTTGTGCAAGTACTTGTTGATGTATTCTACTAATCATAAGCAACGGCCAAGCATTCATCTCGCCACAAAACTTCTAAATTCCTCTTCTCGATGTTTCTTTGGGAATGAGTCGGAATTCCGCCACGAAAAAAAGCAAACTTCTTATTTTGGGGTGTTTCATAAACGTTTTTCTCTTTTCTAGCAAGTCACCACATCCTTCAACTATTCTCCAGTGATTATATCTGCTACTTGATTGGCTACATAGATCTCGACGACAGAGCTCGCCGCCTGCTCCACAATATCGCCCTGGACTTGCCCCCAGAGTATACTGAAGACGATTTTGAAGGTACAAAATTTCAATACATAAAATGACTTTGGAGGATTGCCCTTTAGGGAAGAGTCTCCGAAACTTTTTCAATTTTATTCTGTTCTCACGGTTCGCGGGAAATAGCCCCCCCCCCCACCAAACCCCCCGGCGACCCCCCCCGGCAAACACCCCTGGTACCAAATGCTCCCAAGCGACCCCCCCCCCCCTTCCACACGCAGTGTCAATAAAATGCAATATATTTTTGTGAAAAGTATGTAGAGGGGAGCGGCCAGCGAGCCACCGTCTCGCGTTTACATTTAACTTGCATGTCAAGGGAAAATCTTCAAGTGCTCGCAGCCCAAACTGCAGTTTTTAATAAGATTTTCTAATTTCCTATATTTGCATTCGGGAGGGGGGGGTGGCCGGGGGATTTTGGCCGAGGGGTTGGGTACCCGGTTTTTTTTCGCCAGGGATGTTTTGATGTTTTGGTACCGCGGGGTTTGGTACTGAGGGTTTTATATTCATATAATATACAAACACGGATTCGTCAGCTGTATTGCTTATGTAGCGATATTTCGGCCCTTCTTGGCAAGGGTCCTCTTCAGGGACTCCTTTTAGGGTTTCTTAGGGATTACAAACCCGTCTCAGAGGAGTTCAGCCTCGCCAGCCACCCTGGTTTTGGTGAGAAATAGGGAGAAGCGTGCATAACCGATATTCCTGACCAATGAACTCCTCAGAAGCGATAAGCGGGCGACTGATCCGCCTCGAAAAGCGCCACTCACGGAAAATGCAGAATTAGTCCAGTGGTCAATCAGTAATATAGGTACGACGGATCCTTTAACAAAGGTTGAGACATCTTTTTCCGCCGGAAACGTGAGGACAATCTTATATTTTAGTACTACTTACTCGGATTGGTTCGGAAACCCAAGACAGCCCACCAGCCTCAGATACACAATCGTCACGTGCCAACAATTTCGAAGCTGTTACGACTAGCTGCAACACACCAGCAACAGTTACGAGCACCACTCAAGGTAAACTGATCACGAAATTCATATTCAGCATCAAAAAGTCTTTGCAATTTTCTCGCATCCAAGGCGTACCTTGCTCTGTACATAAAATGGCAGACACGCGTCTCTTGTGTCAATATAGGTCGGACGAGAAGTTACCCTGGATTTACCCTGTTACACATGTCATACAGTTTCTAAACAAACAAGACCAAAGGTTTCGATGGGATCCCAAAAATTTAATATTTGACCAGACAACTACGTCTTCGCTCTACGCCAGATCCAGTCTTCGCCAGGCTAATCATCTGAGAAAATTAAGTTCAGATATACCTGTATAAGCCATATTTATTTTGACGATGGTGATCGAAACTTCCTGCTTTACTTCTGCCGAATTTCCGTTTTCGGCCGAATTCCAAAAGAAGATAGTTCAGAAACGAATTCAGCGCATCTCCTATTATCCCTATAAAGAACGTCTAATCAACTTCAAATAAAACTTTAACTTATAAAAAAATCCGGTTTCAACTGGATTCCGGACGAACTATATGTCCGGGTAAAAAATGATTGTCATATACAGATTCAGCGTATCTTCTTACCCTTAAATCTATCATCTAATCAACTTCAAATACAAATTTTACTTTTAACAAATTTTCCGGTTTCGGACGGATTCTGGGCGAACTACTTGTCCGGCGAGAAAATGTTTTTCACCATCGTGTTCAGCATGTCTTCTTACCCCTAAATCGAACATCTAATCAACTTCAAATAAAACTTTTGCTTTTAACAAATTTTCCGGTTTCGGCCGGATTCCGGGCTAACTACTAGTCCGTCGAGAAAATGGTTTTCACCATCGTGTTCAGCATGTCTTCTTACCCCTAAATCGAACATCTAATCAACTTCAAATAAAACTTTTA
Organism: Branchinecta lindahli; assembly: GCA_023053555.1. Classification (NCBI taxonomy): domain Eukaryota; kingdom Metazoa; phylum Arthropoda; class Branchiopoda; order Anostraca; family Branchinectidae; genus Branchinecta; species Branchinecta lindahli. The sequence continues at coordinate 15,089,052 of JAKZAO010000009.1, forward strand.
CTTTTAACAAACTTTCCGGTTTTGGCCGGATTCCGGGCGAACTACTTGTCCGGCGAGAAAATGGTTTTCACTATCGTGTTCAGCATGTCTTCTTACCCCATAATCGACTATCACATTAGCTGTTTCAAAATATTTTGTTTGTCCCTTAATTTAAACCCCCTCCTCCACCCCTAAATTTAGGGCTACAGTGCCCAACTACGAACTCGACCTTACTCTTGACCCAAAGAATCCTGACACCAAGTTTCATCAAAATATCTCATTCCCTTTGAGAGTTATCGTGCTTACAGACAGACGGACGGACGGACGGACGGACAGACGGACAACTTTTACGATGTCATAGGTATCCGTCACTAACGTTTTGGGATCCCAATAATTACAATGGGACAAATTTGCTGGAAACCAGGACCGAACCAGGCCAAATAAAAAAAAATAACACCAGTGGCCACTCAGCTACAGTCGAGATCATTCAGTGAAACACGCATTTTTAACCCCAAGCAGAAGAACGTTCAGAGATGCCAAGCAATGGAAAGCGGCTCAGACAGTTCAGGATTTCAAACTGAGCGCTCCTAAGTACGACTGGATCAAACGCTACTCCGAATCGACGACTGAACTCTTTGCCAAAGCTAGGGTTTCAGATTCTGATTTTATAGTTAATTTTAAATAATGTTGATAATTCCTACTAGGTTGCATAGCTTTCGTTAATTTAATTTTTTTTTTTTTTTACCATTCATCTATTACAGACTGAACTTTCTCAACTGTTGAGTTTTCAGTTTTGTTTGGTGACGAGTTTTACATGTCAACTCGGAGGAGCGTTTACATTCGTAATTTAATCCGCTTGGAGCACTGAACTGGAAAAAAACGGAAGTCAGATATAGGTTTAGAATGATTTAGCCAATTTAATTACTAAAAAAGTGTTGTCTTTCAGCCGAAGACTGTAGCGTGAACGCGATGGCTTGCTACGTGAATGCCGATGGAACCACTACTTACATGGGTTACGAATGTGACAACCGTACCTTCAAGGAAACCTTGGCCAGGGGATATGTCTACCCATCACTTGCACAGGTAATTAAAAGCTTTTCTGACTAATACTGATCCCAAAAGCTCGAATTATTCCAACTATATGAATAAAGCTAATTTTGATATTTAATACTATAATACACTATTCGTCTCTCTCGTTATCCTTTACACAGTTTTAACTCCGACAAAACAAATTATGCCACTGCCAGTACTTGATTTTGTAAACTCTTCTTTAATTAACTTATTTTGTTTTTGCATTCTAAAGATTTCGGCCCAACTAATGCTGCGAATACAGTCTCAGTGAGATGCAGTCTTCAAAATAAAAGAGCCCTGGATCTAATAATAGTGAAGAAATTTTCCTGCACATGTACCAGCTTACAACCTTAGAGGAATACCACTCTTTGCATGAGTGTTGTACAAGAACCCTTTCAATCCCCCATCCGCTCAGAATTCAAAGTTTCTTAATCGGCAATTTCTTTCCTTTTACACAAGATGGCTCTGTCCGCTTGCAAGTCCTTTCTCTGGATTGGTCAACCCACAACTCTGCGCAAGAAACCGCTAGATTGCATTCACGACTACAGCTTTGCACCTTGTCTAATAGTCAGCGCTGTTCACTCGCGCTCAATGACCGCCGTCATTGGCTGAAATAGAGCGACACATTCAGATTGACTGAGCGGCCAAGAAATATAAGCGTGGGTGGAGAGAGAACAAAAGATCCGAGACAGCTCTAAACTAACCAAAGAATGTAGGAGTAAAGGGGAACACAGCTGCAATGGGAGACCTTTACCTAGGAGACCTATCTAGAAATTTGTCTATCAGTGCAGGGAAAGATATCGAGTCGGTGATATGCACACAGACATTCAAAAGCGGCTTCCCATGGCACCGAAGGAAAACTCAGTAGGGGGGGGGGGGATACCTCTCGTACCTTATCTCCATCTGCGGAGTTGGAAATACGAGGCATATATGCAAATACTGATATATGAAAAACACTTCTGTCATAAGCTTACTGCTACCGGCACTAAACTGCTGAAAAACCTTCTACTTTTATGTGGTCTCCAGGCTCGGACTTAAGGATCCAGGCCCCTAAACAGTTAAACAAAGTCGGGGCCCCTTTTTTGATAATCTAGCAAACTGAAGCTTTACTTATATTTTTTTATTCAGTTAAAGAACTGTGACTTCAGAAAATAGACAAGCAGACTTAAAAACGAAATAGAGAATAGAATATATTTACACAAAAGCCCGAAGGCCATGGCAAAACATTGGGAAAAAAAAACACGACATATTATCAACATGAAAAACAAAAACAAGAACGAAGTGGGAATAATCTATTCAAGAAAAAACAGTTCGGGTGACGCAGACCGATCCGGAGGAGTTTCCCAAACTTCCGTATATCTCCAAAATGGCTACTTTTCAACAACTTTATCATCCACTCTTCTCCACATATTCTTTGTCCAAATACTTCGGCTCTTAACTCATTCAGTTCCCTACACTCGTACATAAAATGGCTCGCACTATCATCCACACACCCACACATAGGGCAGAAGTAAGGACCAGTCTTATCGCGAAATTTACCAATGTATTTTCTTTTTTCTCCAAATGCTAAACAATCTCCCCGAAAACTCCCTTTCTAGACCTGCCTTAAAATAAACTTCCTCCCCCCAACTCTCCTCTCAGTCCCAACTCAGTCTTAACTCAGTCCCAACTATACGGTGTAGTTATCTTTGCACATTAGAATTTTTTACATTATTTACATACAGTTACAAGATGGCGGGGTCCCTTCCGAGGATTGGACCCTAGATAGTATTGACATTGTTTGTCTCTGGATGTCCTCTACCAAAAAATCAGGAAACCAGAACGGTGGAAATATCAGCCAGAAATCGGGCTTATGAAAGACCTTTCATGAGTCATCAAACGTTGAACAAAAAATCATGGGCCCTTGTCACTGAACACATTTATAAAAAGCAATGTTACGGTCTTCAATCGAAGCGATTGGAAATCATGCGAACGATAGAATACAACATTCTGCTTCTTTTACAGTACCCTGTGTCAGTTATGGCGTGTGCCACCGACCCTGCAACGTCAGCACGATCCGATCAAACCTCGACGTTCGAATATGGCACTTATTACCGACGAACAGACTATACAGACGGACAATCATACTCCCCATCTTGTTACTCGGAAAATGGGTCAGTGAATCAACTTTCCTACCAAAATGAATACTACGGCCACTACGAAGTTCATTCGTACGAGGGAGGAGTAGCCCAACAAGTTTCAGCAGTCGAGTAAGTTCATCTTTACGTGAATGTAGAGGGTGGGGACCTGCTAATTGTGTTTTAGTATTTGAATTTATGTTACCATGGCCGAAGGAATTAGTAAAATAAAATAGCTTTCTATCCAGCCCCCCCCCCCCCCAGAAAAAAACGCTATCAACCACACACACGACCACCGTGAATAGACCGGCGGAGCCGACAACCTGATTATTTTTGTTATAGATTTAATTTCAACAAACGTGATTGACACTGCTAAACGGACACGTCAGCTGGTTTCGGCCCTTCAACTGAATTATACATTTAGCACTGTCAATCATGATGGGCTGAAGAAATGTTTTTTCAAGAAACTCTTCAAGTTTAAACGAAAAGGGCAGAGATAGGACAATCTAGTTAGTTACCAATCACTTATTCATTTAAAGGAGCTTGAAGACCCGATCAAAACCCTTTGCTTCGTTATTCATAAATTATCAGTTTTCATATGGTGGAATTCCCCGTCGGATTGTGGTTCTCTATGCTCTATGTACCTGTGTTGTATGCTTGACGAAAGCGATTGAGACAAAGAAATGTTCACGCAGTGAGCTACCTTCCTTAAGCTGGCCATTTAAAAGCCGCGTTTTATTGAGATTCAAGTTTTCCGCGTGATAGGAGAATTTTGCGTTGTGAGGCCGTAGATATTCTGAACGTAATTCTAGAGTAAATAGTAAAAAAAAAAAAAATTGCACAGTTCATATAATGCAGTGTATTCAGCTAAATAACTTGACTTTTCAGTTAAACTTTAAAGGACTGCCGTTCCCATGACGCATTTGCTCGGGTTGCCGCTGTGGTGTCGGAGGAATAAATTGCCCAGATCAGGCTGTTTTGGAGCGGTCCTGACGTCCTCTGACCGCCTAAACAATCTCTACCCACTAATCAATCGATACTTCTTACATTCTTTTAAGCTGTGGTTGTATTTTGTGTTTTTCTCCTTCTCATAAATCTTTTGCGTTGAGGTACGAAATAAATATTTTCTCAAAAGCGCGTGCTACAGGCATGTACTAACACTGAATGGCACTATACGGCTTATCTTCTAGACTAATATAACTTTCACATTTTCAGGTCCAAAGAGAAGGAAATTTCAAACGAGCAGTTGGCAACTACGGAGGTATAGCCCACGTTTCAGAAGAAAGAATGGCATACAAGCATACAAAGCTGGTCTCAGATATTGTACGATCTCAAAACTTACCTAGTCGTTTCAAATTAAATCGTTGTTTTAATAGAGAACATAAATATTCGAAGAAGAGTGCTAGCCACACAAACCTTGTCTAGGGTTCGTTCCAGCTCGGCCCGAAAGTTACTAAATAGTTACTTTTCAGTCACTTTCACCGTTCCAGCTTGTCACAAAGTTACGGGTAGCACAAGGAAGACCGTCACTTCGAAGTAACTTTTTGTAAAGATAGTACCCGACTATCTTATCTAACTTTCACTTTCCAAGAGCCGTCTTGAGAAGGGAACTCGGGGCAGTAATGAGAGACAACGCGCATTATCTCGTCCCGTAGTAACTTCGACCGTTCCAGGTAGTAGTTAATTTGTGACGTCACACGTAGTTACTCCGAAGTAACTACGAAGAAGAGCTGGAACGAACCCCGAAATAGACTTGTGGGCAAAAGTGATGGCCGCGAAAACACTGTTTACGAGCCCCAGGCTCTTTCAAAAAGCCCAAGTCTATCTACAAAACGACTTGTTTTTGGTTTACGCAAATCCGCACTAACGTAGACACAGGTTATGGCGGCTTCTGGGGGCCAATAACGTCAAGATAATATAAACGCGTAATGTGCCACTAAAAATAATTGTTGCTGTACTACAAAGTTACTACAAGTTTTCGATTCATGCAAGAATAAATAATTCCAAACAGAGGAAGATACAACAGAAGAAAAACCTGGTAACTCACCTGATAGCTTCTGCTATTAGAGATTTTTAGGGAATCGGCATTTCAAGACGGAAAGATTTAAAACGTTCCAACACCTCTGTATTTCAAATACTGCAAATTTCTTGTGTACGTTCCTCGACCTTTCCCGCGTTGCTGCTGACTTAATGCCTGCCTGTGACTCTTGTGTCAAACTTATCTGCCCGGGACTTCCAAATTTCTGCCCTTGACCAATTTTCCCCTTACCCTCTACGAAGAATTTTTTTTTAGTCCGATTAGTTCGTTTTTCTTATGTTTTTTCTTAACTTTGCGCATTCTCCTTGTTATCGAAAGCTTTTTTCCGAAGTCAGTGTTTTCCTTTTCTTTCTTTATCCTGCACCATGTTTCCCTTTTTTGACCAGTGCTTAACAAAATGTCATCATCACAGTGATAAGAACTGCCAGTGAACCATACAATGGCAATCATGTTCCGTAATACTCAGCTGTCGCTGAACATGATAACTCTTGTGCCACCTACCACACTGTCCAGGACCGTCTAGCCACCCCCCGTTCACACTGCTGCGCATATGCGACACCATTTTTTCCTTGATTTTTCGACGAACGGCAAAATCCCCAATATACTGAACAAAACGGAGAAGCTTTCGCTTTTTAAATTGAAGGATAATGCAAAACTCCAACTGTCAGGGAGGCGCAACTTTTTCTGCTGCAGGAAATTAAACATATACCTTAGCAGAGTTTTAGTTAAACGTTGATGATGTCGACGATCATTGGGGACCAATTGGAACTAAACCGCACGGTTGCTCCGAACTGAGGAGAACTGTATCACAATCGACCTTGTCTGCGCCCGACGCCTCATAGTGGAAGTAAACCGCACGGCACCGTTTTAGCTCGCATGCTATTTTTTATCCCTGCCACCAAGCGAATAATTCTTTCATCAGTTCCATCAATTCTTCCTCTGAGGCACTTATTTGACCAGGCTTAAACGTTCCCGGAACCACGGCTTAATCATCTAGCTGTTCTGCAAGCTCAATTTCTTTTTGGGACACAGTGGCGCGGGAGCAACAACCATGCGACACGAGTGGCAAGAGTGAGAACTTCGCAGCTTGAATGTTGTAGCCGGAGCAAATGGACTGGCGTCATGAATAGATCGTTGAGCGTAACGCAGCCAAACAAAATAGCGTTCCCGCCAATGGTTCACGAGCGAGATCTACGCGTAGGAGCATGGGTACGGAGGAGGTACCAGGTTCAGAGCTGTGTACCAGCACCTTCTCATGGGCACGATAGAAGCTTGCAGAACTGCCTAGATGATTAAGCTGTGCCCGGAACGGAACTGACAAATCCTGGCTGATCCGATCAATTCACAACTTTTATTTAGCGACAACAAGGTTTTCCAAACACATCCGTAAAGCACCTCTTAAAAATTTAAAAAATGAAACAATATTTACATAGCTTATGGTTCAGCTTGACTAGATGGGAAATCGTCAACATGCGTTTTGTTTGATCAGGGTTGGTGTGGCTAGCTGTGCCACCATTGTAAGTAAGTCTAAGTCCAATGTAAGCTGAAGGTCAGCCTTGATACATTACCACTGGTAAGTCACAATGTAGTCGGGGTATCTTATAACGCACTTCTCCCTTAAATAAAACAGAAAAATTAGTCATAGGCTATAGCTTCGCCATTTGTCCTGCAGCCATCTCGCTGCCAAATTGGCTCTTTATGATGTATATAGTTTGTTAATAAACACAACTAGCTTGCTAATAAAACACAAACTTGGAACTTGCATAAATGCTATAATGACAGGCAGGGGCGTCACTAGCCTTTTACCTTTGGGGGGGGGGGACGTCCAGTTTGTGCCGACGGACTAAAAAATGTGCCGACAAAAAACGCCGTTGCCGCGAGCGGCAACGGCGTATATTAGCCTTTTAATGTAAATTCGTGAATTTAAATTCATATCTTCGGGTGTTCATTGCAGCTTTCGCTAAAAACTGAAGCTTCCAACGACTGTACGCAGAACAAAGTATTCGTCGCAGGCGAAATGTTTAAAATCTGCCTTTTTGTCTGGAAAAATTTTCGAAGCTTCCAACTTAATCGCCGCAGGCGAAGTTTCTAAAACTGCCTTTTTCTGGAAAAATTTAGCTTACAAGTTCTAGCCTCAAACCCCAAGTTTCAAACCCCAAGAATTTCAATCTTAAACGTCAACTAAATGAAACATTTTGTGTAAAAGTAACTGTAATGCATTAGTTGAGATTATTCCTTTAATGTAAATTCGTATATTCGAATTCACATATTCGTCTTTTCTTTTCACCATTCGCTAAAAAGCGAAGCTTTCCAACGACTGAACCCAGAACAAGTTAAATCAAGCGTCGCAGGCGAAATTTTTTTAATCTGTCTTTTTCTCCGGAAAATTTTAGGCTATTCTATACCTATACTTTACAGGTTCTAGCTTTTAATGTTTCCAACCCCCAAGAATTTCAATCCTAAAACGCCAACTAAATGAAATACCATTCTTCCAAATAGAAAATACTACGAAATGCGCCGCAGGCCAAAATTTGTGGAAACGCTGAAGAGCGATCCCAAATAAAAGTGAAATCACAGATTTTTCCGCCAAAAAAGTAGTGGCCATCCATAAGAAAGTAGTCACAAAGTTGATTCTTGTGTGTAGAAAATTCTCGATTTGCCGACAAGACATATAACTTTTGGGATTGGAAAAAAGCTTACGGATTTCATCTATTACGTGTAATGAGATTCCGATCTTTCGAACGAAATTAAACTTTCCGGATGCGCCCGAAAAATGTTTGAAGAATTCGATTTCTTGCGAATAAAAATATCCCGATGGGACGACACGAATACCGACGCCCGACTAAAGCATTCAGAATTTCGAATTCTTATTTGTTTTGCCCGACAAGACTGTAAAGGGCTTTATTTCTTACGTGTAAATAGAATGCGTCGACAAAACTTAAACTTTCGGGATGCGCCTGATAAACGTTTACAGAATTTGATTTCTTACGTGTAAAAAGAACCCGATGTACCGACGATACTTGAACTTCTCGGTTCTTCCCCGGTGCGCACGACAAATTTTTGCTGAAAATTGATTTATCACAGATCAACAGAACCCGATGTGCCGACGAGTCGACCGACGCCCGACAAAAGCATACAAAAGTTAATTTCTTCTGTGTTTTGCCCGACAAATATTTGCCGAATTCGATTTCTTGTGTATAAAAAGAACCCAATGTGCCGACGAGTCTACCGAGGGGGGAGAGGAGAGGGGGGAGCGCCGGCAAACCCAGAAGAAATAAAATTTGGCATACTTTTTGTCGGGTGTCGGTCGACTCGTCGGAACATAGGGTTCTTTTTATACATATGAAATTAAATTTTGTATGCTTTCGTCGGGCGTCGGTAGACTCGTCGGCACATTGGGTTCTTTTTATACACAAGAATTCGGCAAATATTTGTCGGGCAAAACACAGAAGAAATTAACTTTTGTATGCTTTTGTCGGGCGTCGGTCGACTCGTCGGCACATCGGGTTCTGTTGATCTGTGATAAACCGATAAGTCTACCGACGCCCAACGAAAGCATACAAAATTGAATTTCATGTATAAAAAGAACCCTATGTTCCGACGAGTCGACCGACACCCGACAAAAAGCATGCCAAATTTTATTTCTTCTGGGTTTGCCGGCGCTCCGCGCCGACAAACAAGTGAACTTTCGCCGGGCTTCGCCCGACGAAATTACTTTCTCAAGAACTTTGGGGGGGGGGGAGTCCCCCCTCCCCCCCATAGTGACGCCCCTGATGACAGAGGGATAGAATGACCAGTGCAGGTAGTTCCATCGCGCTAGGAAGTCAGCTGTATACAGCGATTATAACTTCTTGTTTAATACCAAGATTAAACAAACCGGGAACCTCCGTTTTTGGTCCCATGCACCGACTGGATACCCCGACAAAACTGAGCAGAGCTAGAGCTACTTGCTGAGCTTTGAGTTGGCACCCGTTCCACTTCGCTTTTAGCCACTGAGCATCGAAAAGAAAGACCGCAGCAGGCGCGAATGACCCGCCTCTGCAGTGACGTCACAATTTCACACAACCAATAGTATGTTACTCTCGACTGGTCTTCTCCGGGGTTCTACTGCGATGACCAGTTTGAAGAGGTAACGAATTTTTATGTTCAGCGTAGCTCCTAACCTCCGCTCGTTTGCATCGTGCAGGGCATCAGGACCGCACGGTTGTATTTACAGAGATCGGGAGACGGAGGTTATTTTGCTTATTTATTCTTGATAACATTGTGGTCTACAGTAAAAAAGAAAAGAAAAAGACTGGGTGCTCATTCGTTTTCGAGGAGTGACCACTGAAGCCTTGGGGGGTTGACTCCCAAAAGTGAAGCGCGGTCTCGCGTTTACTGCTTCATTCTGCCAGGCTTTAGTTGTCTGTCTGACCCCTACATATTACCTACTTACATATTAATCATGACAAGACAACAAAATATCGACATGTGGCATGTTGCCGCCTTTGAGCTGTTTTTTTTTTTAAATAAAAGAATCTGAACTGATTTGAACTATGAGTAGAATGTCCGTGCCTATTCAGGCGTTCAGCCCATATACACACATACCCGCTGACTCGTTAGTTGCGTTTTTGCAGATACCCTAGTATCTGATACCACGGTAACTGGATTTGCATTTTGGCGTTTTTGCAGTTCCGTGGTATCTGATACTACTGTTTCTTTGCAAAAACCACATTTACCGAATTTGTGCTTTTAGAAGTCACCCCAAAAGAAATACTAATATCCACTCACATCACAAGTGCCTAACTTCTTTCCCACCAATTTATACCGTGGTATCAGATACCATGGTATCTGCAAACACGCAATTATCATAAAACAGTTGGATGTCTTTTGCAGTTGATGGGTGGGGAGGGTCTCGGGGTTTCTTAGATGATGTTTAAAAACGAAGTTTTTCCACTAAATGCGTCTTCACGCCGTTGGTCATAGCGGCTTGTCGCCGGATAAGTAAGCTGGCAGTAGCGGATAGGCGCTCACCATTTTCAAGTAGCGTTACTCACGACCAGCTTGTTCTGAAAACATGGCTCACACGTTAGGCTTGGCTGCGGACAAACGATCAGGATTTCCCTGGCCGATTTTCTGCACTTTCATCATGAGGTTGAGAAAATCTCAACTGTTCCGTATGGAGTTAATGATAGTGCAGAAATCCTGGCATGAATTCATGCCCGCAACCGCCCAACCCTGAATCAGAGCAAAATAACACTAGGGAGTAGCGTCAAGACCTATGCTTTCCTTGCTTAGCAAACGGGCCATACTCATAGCGCCGCCCACTACACTTGCGGCATTTAAAGCGTGACAAACTTGTGGATTTAGAAATTTCTAGTAAAGCTAGGATGCGGTCTGCACATATCATGGAAACAGGGGAGATCATATCTTTTTTTCGCTGTGTTCAGAATATGAAGTTTTGGAGCCATCGCTGGTGCATGACTGACTGAGGTTCAGTAGGGAAGTTCACTATGCTAGTGGTGCTAGTATCGCTGTCGTTCGAGTGTGTGTCACTTTTTCAAAGTCTTGGCGCTACTCCCTAGTGTTATTTGCTCTGCCCTGAATGTCTGTCCGCGGCATCACACAGTCGACTACCAACCGGAGGTGCGTTTTATTTACGATCCGAGGGTCCGCTAGCGGGTCACTGTGACGTCAGCATTTTGCCGTTTTATTTGAGCTTGCGAGCGTAAATAAAACGACATTAATGATCTCGGAGCAAGTTTCGGTCAGTTATCAGGACCGATTCAAACTTGGCGCCAAATGGTAATGTCCTGACGATCGCCCGCTCACTTTTCCAGCGGGTGTCTCATGGTCCGCTAGCGGACGAATTGTCCGCTGGGGTAAATAAAACGGCGAACCCGTGACGTCACTATGACGTCATCTGTCACCCACTCGCTAAATAAAACGATTTTAGTGACCCGCGCGGGCGAATGGACCTAAATAAAACGCACCTCGGGTGAAGACAGCTTATCGGTCGGTGGCTCTTTTTTCAATGCTGAGATTGGCTGTTTCAGATGATATACTGACGCAAAACGGGTGTTCATTTTAGATTGACTAGCAATAAGTATTTGTGTGTGTGTCTGACACAGCCTATATACTAGATACGTAAGCTGTGGTGTCTGATCAATCTCAGCAAGAAAGGAATAACGAGAGTGGGTGAGTATAACACCTTTCTTCTTATACCCTGAGTGAGAGGTTGTGGGTTCAACTCCCACCTGAGCAGTGATGTTACTGCACAGTCCAGACTTTTGACAGACCAGCTTAGAAAGTGTATCACTATACTTTGTCTACTTTTATATGTGCGGTTCTATCCCTGAAGCTGAACATACATTTGCAAAGAATCAGTCCATCAAATAGCCTACAAGATAAACACGCCGTCGGTACACTTACCTGAGGTGTTAACCGTCTTCGACTGACTTTTCTCATCCTTGGCCTTTTACCGAGCTGCAATTCTTCAATATAAAATTCATGGGCTAAGTCCCCATCTTCGTCAAAAAACATTGAACTGAAAAAATTTACCACTATTAACATGGCTGACACAAAAGGCTTTTCGTATTCGAAGAAAATGAAGATCTCATCAACATGGTATTTCTAACTTGCCTGAAGAGGAGTTGGGAACGGAAACGAAGTAATGAACTTGCGTTCATACATTTTAGACATGGGTTACAGTGATTAAAGTAATAGCTGAAGCAGCTAAAACTCTTTCCATTCGGGGTTTACTTTGCACACATGGATCCGCTAACAGGAGCCTAGGCTTATAGCACAACTTAACATTTTATGCATTTATGAACACGGTAAACGTAACTCAGTTCTGGTTTCACGCCAAAACCGGAATCAGATCAACCGGAACTCAAACACGAACCGATTTAAGTCAATACGCACCCATGATTTGCACTTAGCTTGTGCTGAAGGAATACAAGGATAATAAGCAGGACAAGGATAAAGTGCTTCTCTCGCTTCTTGGTACAATCACCATGTGCCCTCAAGTTTCATTAAGATCCAATCACCCATACAAATTTATACATACCTCAAGATTCCCCCTACACCCCATGATCGTCGGACCAGGGAACTGACTATTTCTAAGCCAATCATGTCAAGTCTCTAATGTTCAAGCCAAGTTTCATTGTTCGTCATAGCACATCTGGAAGAACCTTAATTTGCGATGACCGGAATTCCGGCCCCCACTCTTAACTCCCCCATAGTAACCAAATCCGGTCCAGTTCTGTCACTGATGTATCTAGGACTTGTGGTTGTTCTTCCCATCAAGTTTCAATCCCAATCGCTCCACCCTAAGCGTGTCAGAAGATTTCTGCCCCCCCCCCTCCGACTCCCCCCACATTCATCGGATTCGGTCATGACTTGAAACGGGACATCCGCGACACGAGGCCTTTCCAAATATCAAGTTTCATTAAGATCGGATCACCCCTTCGAAAGTTGTACATTCCTCAAGATTCCCGATTCCGCTTCTCTCCACTCCTCCCACGGTGGTCGGATCGGGTAATTGACTATTTCCAAGTTAGTTTTGTTGGGTCTCTGATATCTCTGCCAAGTTTCATCGTCCTAGCTCTTCTGGAAGTACCGTAACTCGAGAACAGTGGCCTGACCAACCGACCGAAAAGTGATCAGTATATGACTTTTGAGTGAAGCTGCCAGTGCCATAAAAATGGAAGACTTTCCTACTTACCCAGTCCTGAAGAGTACAAATGGTGTGGCTAAAGCTGAACATTTTGATTTTGCCACATCAAATTCTGTTTTATTCTGTGGGGATGAAAAAAAGCTTGGTGTCATGCTTTTGGCCCAGGAATTCCCCATGGTTGGTTAGCATTCACCTTTTAAAGGGGTAAATACGATCGTCAGAATCTGAAAACATAAAAATTAGAAAAAAACTACTGTAATAGCTGTCACAAGGAAAGACAGAGAGAGGCAGGTGTCCAATGAGGGATCTAGTTCAGTTTTCGACCAAATGACCTGAAAATAACAAAAAAAACAGCAACAGAGAGAACTGGCAATGGCAAGACCAGCGTGAGGGAGGTGTCCAAGAGGGATTTAGTTCACAATTTACCAGACTAGTGTGATACAACTAAGAAAAATGGTGACGAACTGACTCCATTTGGGCCTGTCCTCGACTCGACAGATATAAGCAGGGGCATCACGACTGGGAGGGAGGGAAGGATGCCTCCCCCCCCCCCCAGTTATCTGCCAGTTGGTAAAAAATAACTGAGCCGTCACTTTTCGTCAAAACAGTTGATTTTGTTCATGAAAACGGTCTTTTTTTTTGAAAACCAGTTGATTTTTTTCTTCAAAACTGTCTTTTTTTCTTGAAAACACTCGTTTTTTCTGCAAAAAAAGTCGGTAAAAATTACCCGCCGTCGGTAAATACCTTGCCCACACCCCAAACATTTTGGCTAGTTACGCCTCTGGATACAGGTGACATCAGTTACATCAACAGCAACATAGTCTAGTGGCTAGCATGTGCAATTTAAGGTAATGCTGAATGAATGTGTGGGAACATGCTAGGAAAGTTTCAAGACTACTCTGAAAGTAACCTGCAATTCCCAAGAGCCCTGCCTGAGTAGGCTTGAGACCAAGAGCACTACCACAAAGGGAAGGAATACAAATGAGATGCAGAGGCATTACTAGCCAAAATGTTTGAGGGGGGGGGGCAAGGTATTGAACGACTGGCTGGTAATTTTTACCGACTGTTTCTGCAGAAAAAAAACTGTTTTCAAGAAAAACACGACAGTTTACAAAAAAATTGACTGATTTTCAGAAAAACCGGCTGTTTTGACAAAAAATGAACTGATTTTGAGAAAAAACAACTGTTTTCATAAAGAAAATCAACTGTTTTTACGGAAAATCGCAACTCATCACGCCGACTCGGTTATTTTTTTCTGACTGTCCGGCAACATTGGGGAGATCTCCCCCTCTTTGTGATCAGAGCGCTCACGGGTTTCCCTTCAAGGCGTTTTCGCATGACAGTGCAAAACAGATACGTCAGCTGCATTTTTATTAGAGCTATATTTTGGCCCTTGCAAGGGTCCTCTTCAGGCTTAAGCTGGAAAACGAACTTGTGGAAAACAACAAAAGATTCTAGCTTAAAGTATCTGATTTTGTGAATTTCTTCACGAAAATTGCTTGAAGTTAAAGATGGTGCTGCTTCATTCTGGACACGGCTGCTTGCTCCTCGCTGAGCTCCTCGACTTGGTCATTATTGAGAGAGTGGAGATTTTTCTGCATTTTTGCTTTGATATCACCTGTCTCTTCTTTCCACTGTTCCAGCCAGGTTCCAGCTAAGATGGATACCAGTCTAGTACACTAGCCCTTTTTCAGGCATGGTGCTCAAACGTCTAGCACCATGCCTGGGTGCTAGACGTTCAAGCACTGTACCTTGGATTTCATGTATAGTGCATGGATTTCAGTATACAGTGCATGCATGAAAAATACAGTTTCAGTCATCACAACTGAGCACCGGCTCGGATAGGGCTGAAATTACTACCGTACCAATAATTAGAGAAGTCAAAGACAATCCTTGTCATATTTTTCATAACAAAAACAAAAGGACGCGACTGATGAGGGAGATGAAAAACCTCATTTCCTTTTCTACATAGTCAAGGGTTTTGCATGCAAAGTGTCCTGTGCCTCAGCTTTTTCTACCTAACAGTCAACCAGAATATTGGCTCCTAGGGCACTCAACATGGAAAATAGATAGGCTGCTGTCAGATTTTTCATCTCCATCATCAGTCGCGTCCTTTTGTTTTTGTTAGGAAAAATATGATAAGGATTGTCTTTGATTTCTCGAATTCTTTGCAGTAATTTCAGCCCTGTCCGAGCCGTTGATAAGTTGTGGTGACAGAAACTGTGTTTTTCGTGCATGCACTGTATGCTGGAATCCATGCACCATACATGAAATCCAAGGTACAGTGCTTGAACGTCCAGCACCCAGGCATGGTGCTAGACGTTTGAGCACCGTGCCTGAAAAGGGCTAGTGTACTAGACTGATGGATACTGTACTTGTCAGCATGCATCAGCATGTCTCGGCTACGAAAGCACCGTACTTCCTGATTAAAATTGCAATGATGAAATTTTTGCAGTTTCAATAACGAAATGGCGAGAACGAAATTGCAGCACCAACTTTCACGAAGAAATTCACAGATCAGAAACTTTTTTAGCTTGAATCTCATTGTTTTTCCACAAGTTCATTTCCCAGCTTGAGCCTGACGAGGACCCTTGCCAAGAAGGGCTGAAATATAGGCATAGCCAGGGCATAGCTCTACTCATCTAGTAGTACTGCTCTAACAAAGGTTCAAGGCAGGTTCAAGGTTTTTTATTCTTAACTCTATCTGCATGCAACTGACTTGAGCTGACTCAACCACTTTGCACTGTCAAATATGATTTGCTGTCAGTTAGGGCCGAAGGAATGTTTATGATAAGAACCTAAATATCCAAAAATCAAGGGTCAAAAAGCCTCTTCCCCTGTTGACTAGCCTAGCAACTTTTTTCTTACCCAGCAAATGAATTTTGAGCTTTTTCTTCTTCTTCTTTCCCTGAGCCAGAAATTCCGAAGTGCCAAGGCCTTGGCTCTTGTCAACTGTCAATACCATCTGCCGGACGTTAGTAGAACACAATTCAGCATCATGGAAACTCAAAATTCAGATTGTGAAGACGTTCTGAAAAGTTTTAGAATAATTTCTGTGTTTTTTCCAAAAGCCAAAGAAAAGGCTTTGACATGTAGCAGATGGTCAGATACAATACAAGATCAGAGCTGTGAGGGCAGCCAAAGATACGTGTTCACTGCCATCTAGCAAAATTAAAGGAATTACGGAACTGTCAACGCTAGATGTCATCAGCTTCACCTTGAGCTGTGCGTGTGATGCTTATCCCTGACCCCAAAGGTAAGGGTTGCAGTGCAGTGGTGGTCCTTACAGGTGTTCCGCAAGTCTTTAGTATTAACGCGCGGGCATCCTGCTCTACTGACACTGCGTATAAGATGGTTAAGTTGTTAACTTTACTTTGAATTATTGATATTGTCGAGGGGTTGGCAACTCTGTGTGGCAGTCGTACACCCTCCAGTATGGCACTTGTGTGGCACTTGTATGGCACTGTGTGGCACTTGTGTGGCACTGTGTGGCACTTGTGTGGCACTGTGTGGCACTTGTGTGGCACTGTGTGGTACTTGTGTGGCACTGTGTGGCACTTGCGTGGCACTTCTGTGGCACTGTGTGGCACTTGCGTGGCACTTGTGTGGCACTGTGTGGCACTTGTATGGCACTTCTGATTTTAACCATCGAAAAACATTTCGCGTCGAAATTAGGACGCGTATGGCACTGTGTGGCATTTGTGTGGCACTGTGTGGCACTGTGTGGCACTTGTGTGGCACTGTGTGGCACTTGTGTGGCACTGTGTGGCACTTGTATGGCACTTCTGATTTTAACCGTCGAAAAACATTTCGCGTCGAAATTAGGACACTGTGTGGCACTGTGTGGCACTGTGTGGCACTGTGTGGCACTTGCAAATTGTGGCACTCGTACACCCTGACGGTGAGTTGCCAACCCCTCGGATATTGTGTAGGGTTACGGTGCCCCCGTGTTTGGCTTACAGTAACAGGGGTTTTGCATAGCGCTACCCTCTCCCATACTCGAGAAATTGTGCCACACTAGGGTATTTGAATGTTCCATTGACACAGTCGGAAACAGAAGGGGTAAACCCTTCCTGCCATGGGAATTCTGTTCACCTACTACACACAAAGTACATGCTTCTGTAAAATCGAATGGTCTGACCCTCGATGAAAATTCCTTCCAGACCTGTGAGGTTTATTCGTTCCTAACCAATATCCTACCGCTAATACAAGCAACCTTGTCTGTTGAACATAATATGAACCATCATCATTGCTAATCACCCTTCATCATGTTGAGATAGGCCATTTTGACCATTGAGGTTCTGTAATTTACTGTTTAGACTTATCCGTACAAAGATTAAATTTAACTGCAGTATCCGTACAAAGATTAAATTTAACTGCCCCCCCCCCGGGGATACAGGGTCTTATTGATGACATGCCCCCCCCCTTCTTTGTTATCTCGAACCGTCTCGAACCCCTTCCTTAGTGTCCCAAAAGCTAGCTGGCAGGCCCTTGCCCCTTGTGCACTGTAATTATGCACTTATGTACTGTAAAAGTTCGCCTTTTTACATGTAGACCGCAGAGAAACGACCTCCCCGACAAAACGGCCGGGGTTTGATTCCTAGTCGCGGCACACAAACCTTTTGCTCAAAGTCGAATTCTCGGAAACTGCCCGGAAACTGCAATGGTCGTAACGAGAATTTTTCTTACTCTCAGTATCGACTCAGGGTACATTCTTGATATGTTAGCTAGCTCCCCGAGTTAAGTTTGAGTCAAGTTTTCTGTTCTTTTAATCCTATCTCCGTAGGGATAAGGATAATCTGAGTAGCAAATACTGCAGTTAACTTTAATCTTTTTACGGAGCAACTTTTTACAGTGTAGATGAGGTTTTAATACAAAGTAAACTCGATAACGTAATTATATGGTAGGCTACAAGACGTAGGCTACATGTGTACTATTTATTTCAGCGAAGTGGCACGAACACTGGCAAAATTTAACACGCATTCAGTTCTTCAGGTTATCAATTATAAATCTGTAACCATTGATCTACCATTGACAGATCGAGGTCTGTAGTCTATTATAAACATGTCTAAATGAAGTCTTAATACAAAGTCAACTAAAAAAACATAACTATACATGTAGCCTACACTTTTCCTCGCAGCAAACTGTCAGACACAATGTAAAAAATAAACACTCATTTCACTTCTCTCAGGTTAATAATTGTAGAATCTCTAACCCTTTTCTTCGCGACCCGTCGTCGTGAGCATAATTAGTCACCAGTGAAGGATTAGCGAACGCATATTGTTAATTTCGAAGAAAAAACAGTTGTATTTTTACATTTTTGATTAATTTTTTTTCTCTCTCGAACTGTATGTCTATGCAGGATAGAAATGTCCGAGGCCCGAATCTTCTCTAGTTTTTACGGTGCTCTTCAAGAACAACAAAAATTGAGGGTCATACATTTGGGAAATAAACATTTCATCAATTTCTTTCTTGAATAAAGGCGTGCTCCCACAAACAGGTTGTGGGTCGATTGTGGCTCGAAAATAGCGTTTCCGCGGCCTTTCGTGCGGCCCACAAGTGTGTTTCCGCGACCACAAGGTTTTCGTGGCTCGCTTTTTGGCTCAAATTTGACAAACAACTGCCGAGGGGATTGTCAATTTTGTGGCTCGATTTTGGCGGAAAATTCAAATTTATCATCAAAATAACGTCAAAACAATAAAATTGAAAACTTTTTCAAGTATGTGGACATAAAACTGAAGATCCTTTTTGCACGGAATGGTAAGGACGACAGTCTGGAGTTCTATTTATTGAGATTTTTGCATGATTTTTGTTTACATATTCAGACATTTGCATTTACCGCCAAAAAATAGACAAAACGGCGTTTCCGCGAGTTTCAACTTGTGGCTCGACTGTGTGGCACACAATCGTGTTTCCGCGAAAAACAGTTGTGTCACGGAACAAGTGCGCAAGCGCTCAGACGTGGAGTGTAAAATAATGAATTGGATTGTAACGTTGAATTTCCCGTAACGTTTACTATTCGTATTGCATAGTTATTCGTGAAACCAAAAATTGAGCTCTCAAAGAATCTCCAAACACGGCTCACGCTCAGGCTCGAACACCCTAATGTCAGAGTCATCAATTTTCATAAGCGCGTCTCATCTGACACCTTCCACGTGAGAACACATGTTAGTTCATTTGGAAAAACAATCCCTTCGCGTCAGTCGTAATTCGGTCTCCAATCCCAGTATTGTCCATCTTTGTCTTTCCAGTATTGCTTGTTTCAATACACTACTGACACTACTTTCATCAATCTTGAAATGTATTTCGTTTATTATACCTTGTTCAAACGCATTAATGTAATGTCAAAGTCATAAAGTTTCAGATCCCATTTCATCATTCCCATCCTTCCGCGAAAACACATGTTGTGACTAATTAACAGCTCAGACCCTTTGCGAAACATGAAACCAAACAAACGCAATGTGCATCTTACGAAAAGTACTGTGTACAAATATGCGAGGTTTTAATTTTGACGAGTGTCATCGTTCACGAACTTAACACATGGGCAGTCTGGGCCCCGTTGCAAAATCTCAAAAAATCTCAAATCATGGGCAATCCGGGCCCAGTTGCCCATGAACAGGGAGGGTGGGGGAGGTTCAGTCTCAAGATGTTCTTCGTGGCCAGAGCATATATACATATATATCCACAAGTATACAAGAGTTGAACTCGAGACAATGTCATAGACGAACGTAACTCATGGGAAATCTGGGCCCAGTTACCCATAAAGGGGAGGGTGGGGGGGAGGGGAGGCGTCAAATTGCTTATCTAAACCTAAATATCCTCGACTATACCAACTTAGAGTTTGATTCCAGTCACGGGTCAAAAAAATTTCTCATGGGCATATTGGGCCCACTTGCCCATGACCGGGGAGGGTGGGGTGTGATTCAACTCCACATAGATATTCCTAACCCGATGATCCAAAATCAAAAAGGAATTTCATCGCCCTATCTCCAGTTATTGTCAAGTTAAAAACATAAAAAATTTGCAATCTGGGCCCAATTGCCTCTGAACCGGGTGGGTGTGGGGGGTGGGACCCCCAAAAGGCTCAACTAGACCCTAATACCCACAAGTGTACCAAGTTTGAACTTGATACCTGTTGATTCCTGGCACGAGTAACGAACTTTACTCCTGGGCAGCCTGGGCCCAGTTGCCCATGAACGGGATGGTTGGGGGAGGTGCAACTTTAAAAGTAATTTCCCAGCCCTAGGATCAACAAGTACAAGGGATTTCATCGTCCTATGTCCAGGTTTGGTCATTTGCCCCTGAACCGGGTGGGTGTGGGGGGGTGGGACCCCCAAAAGGCACAACTAGACCCCAATACCCACCAGTGTACCAAGTTTGAACTTGATACATGCACTGGTTCATGAGTTATCAGCTCCAGAAAATACGGTGAAAACCGGAAACCGAAAACCGAAAGCCGAAAGCTGCTACAGCGCTAGCAATAGTGGATTGTTCCAAGGAACACGGTCTCCACCAAAAACGCCTTACGTGATAGAGAGTTTGCTTTTTCTTCGGGAAGTTGATTCCAATGAGGCGGCACGCTGTTTTTGAAACTCCACCGACCAGTATCTTTGCAGAACCTCTCTCCGGTGAGTTTGAGGCTATGGCCGCGTAAGTTGTTAAAATTGAAATTAAGGATGTCTTCAGCTTCGACGTTTTCATACATACCGCGGCATAGCTTGTATGTCTCAATGAGATCCCCCCCCTGTGGAAACAGTATGCCAACGTAGGGAGTTCAAGTAAGCCTTTGCTGATATTGAAGATGTCTTAGTTTAGACTCGTGAGCCGCCGCTGAACACTCTCGAAGGCATCAATGTCTGTATTGTAAGAGGGTCTGACTAAGCAGTGCCCATATTCGAGAATGGGCCTTACCAGCGAGGTGTACAGTCTAGTAAGCATATGCTCGTTGTGAAACTGAAAAGATCTTCGAAGTAACCCATCAACTTTGTTAGCCTTGGAAATGGTCTGTTCATATTAGCTGTGGAGCTTACTTGGGAGTTAAGTTGACTATGGTACCCAAATACCTTTCCTCATCGCTGCTGCTTAATCGCTGCTGTGTCTCCAGTTTTGTAAGATGACGGCCATTCAGTTCGTCCTATGGTCATCGGGTGGCTTTTCGTTACGTTGATTTCCATCCGCCAAACTTGCATCGACTGATTTATTTTATCTAAATCAGCCTGTAGTTGCAATGAGTCTTCAGGGGACTCGATAACTCGGTATAGCTTCGTGTCATCAGCATACTGCAGAATAGTAGTATCTACCCCGTCTACAAGGTCGTTGATGTATGGATTGAACAATATAAAGAGCCTAGAACAGAACCTTGAGGAACTCCACTGAGGACATCCGCGTCTGTGTTACTGGCGGTACCGTCGACGACAACTGACTGAAATCTTCCGCAGAAACAGTCCGAGTTCGACGGCAAAAGAGTTAAAGAAGAATAACCAAAACACAACGTTATAGGCTATATACAGGAATGAAACCCTGCTCTTCAGTCCGTATCTATGCTCCAGCGCTAACTTCAGGAACCGCCCCAATCTCTTACAGGACCCCTCTTGCTTATTCTGCTTTTTATAGTACATCTAGCTCCCATACAGAATTATAAGCTTCTAAAATTCCCACCTTTCTCCATTGTTTCATTTTGTGCCTACGAAATTTTAGCGCTTTTTTGGCCTTGCCGAGTTTTGCCCGTCACACAACGAAACGTTTGCCGGGATCGTCAGTGTCTGCTGACAACTCTTTCACACATAAGGATCTGAGAAGCTTTTGTTTATTACTTCTTTTATTTGCTTAGTTTTCACACTTTTTAACCACGGCGCTATCAGTTTTAAAATGTTTTGCGCCCAGCCGCCGCGTCGGAGAGCAAGAACGCTGGACATAGTCGACAGGCGCTAACAAGAAAATCGCTAATTTCAGATGGAAAGTAATGGTATTTTCGAAAATGTTTTTTCTGATCCACTTCATAGGGAAAATATTATTTCTGGTAAGAGTTGTGCTTTAAAATCCTATAACCTTAATACTTAGCTACTCTGCATCCCTGCTTCACGGGTTTGTGAAATCATTGGAAGTAGACCTTTGGTAGACGACTCATTCTACGCATTCTCCGAGGAAATTATTAGGAGACGGGGTTGTTACAACGGTTTGTTCAAGCTTTTCGGGCAATAGTGTGTGCAGGGGAAAAGGTCGAGTGAGATACCCCGTGGCTACTTTGCAGTTCTGACTGATCGGTTCACGATAATCTAAGGGGAATCGCTATTTTGGGATGAGCAAGTAGCCCATGGAAATTTCATTCATGAAAAGTCGAGGGGTTACTCACTCGGTTGGCACCACTGTACAGCCTCCGTGGAGAACCTGCTGGTTCTCTTTCGGTTCTTTTAGCGTACAGCCATTTTGGTGCGGTTTGATGAAGTGTGGTTTGATGCTAACCAGGAATTTTGCCTATGTTATGATAAGGTCTACGTGTGGATTTCTTTGCCCATTACGCATTACCAAGTCTCAACGGTCTTCATTTTTCAATCTCTATTTCCATGACTCTGAATAGGAAATGAGCACTGAGCGCAACTGAAGTAGCGAATCTTTCCGGCTCGCTTTAAAACACGAATCATCATCTCATCAGACTTCAGATCGGGATTATACTTCGTTAGAAACAGTGTGTTATTTGCGGAGCAAACATCACTAGTGATTTTAAGCGCATCAGAGTTATATAAAAGTGTGTAATTCTAGAATGAGGTAACGTTTGAATCAGAATGGATACATCCGAAGGAAGCCGTGGCGATGGAAGCGGGATTCAGCTTGGGTATCAACACACGTTGGTGAGTAGACAATTATAATTTCGTAAACCACATTTGCCTGACATAAATTTTCCGTCTGCGCTGAAGAAAGGAAGCGGTTGTCCTCCCGAAATATTCGCTTCGCTTTTCAGCTTTTTCGTTGGTCTTTGAAAACCCCATTTACGTTTCTGTAGTAGACAATTGGTTGGGGTTTAGCGATCCTTCTGTCCGTACTTCATTTTTAGTTCAGGCCCTTACCCTTATCCCCTCTTTCCTTCCATGTGACATCAAAAATTCTGTTTTGTTTAAAACCGAGAGGTTACCCACTCTCAGTTTTCATCAAGTGTCCGGTGCCGTCACCGGTTGCCACTTATTAGAACATTAAAATAAGTATGACTGGAAGCATTTGAAAAATGAATCGCCTATTTTATGGCCGGCACTGCTGATTTCGGCCGGTGCCGGGGCCAAGTTCATTCTTCGTTCTTTGACGAGCTTCAAACACAACAAAGGTTGGAAATAGTTTAATTGTAACAGAGAAAAAGTAAATTTTAAAATGTGTTACGATACTTTGCCTTGGAGCGATTTCAAGCTACCATATCTGTCCCCTGCATAACTATTGACCTCGTTGTTTGGTAATGTTCCCTATCTTCCGCTTTGTTTGGCTTCATGTACCGTATGTTTCTGTTATTCTCTTGTTCGCCTACATTTGCACATCTTTCTTTCCCATCCATACAAATTTGGCCATCATCGTAGGCTAAGCGAACGCTAAAGCCCCGTTCAAGCTTACGTTTAAAGGACCGTTCAAGCTTACGTTTAAGGCGCAGAATTTCTGAGTTATACGTGCTATCCGCGAATGTCTGTGGTAAATCTTTCATCCTGCCAGGCTCGCTGTGGTAAAAATTAATAGGAACGGGTTCTATTCTGTGTGTTAAAAGTTATACGTGACCAATCACAGCATGCGTTTCCATCACGTGACTGTCAAGGAAGAAAGAGAGAAACGTTTAAGGAGAGATATTTGTAATATAACTGAATTAACTTTTTAAATGGAAAGTTAGTCATACTAAACTATACTACTAGTTTTGTTTTGACAACTATAAGCTTTACCTTATCTGAAATAATTCCAGCAATCCTGGTAAGGCTAAAAACTAAATCGAGAAATTGACATTGGTCCAACAGACACAGCAACAGATATTATACTGAATTGTCACAAAACCGGTCGAGGCTGATCTAAAATACCATATTTCAGGATGTTCATTGTCCCTAAAGTCATCAAAGGTTGTGTTCTCTTGGGATTCATTGTCAGGCTTCAGGCTTCGTTTTAATAATCTGCGCATACGTGGGCGTACAACTTGGTTTTCAAGTTGAACGGGAGAGGAGGATAAGGCGCACAAGCACACTTTTTAAGAGCTTTAACTCACTTGTCTTTTTGGATCGTTCTTCAAGAAACAAATAAAATAATTCCTTTCAAAACCTTTTCCTTCATTAATCCTACCCCTTGTACTCTCGTAGTCCGCATTCAAAGGATGACGTTGGCCTCCCCTGTGGACAGTTTCAGCCGTCGGCATTTTGAATCAAGACGATATTAGCCCACCTTGTGACCATTTTGCACTGTTGGCATTCGGAAGCTGTCGGCATTTTTAAGCCGCCAGCATTTTGGGCGATTTCGATTTCGGGTGTTCCACATCCGGATTGTGGGCATTTTGAGTCGTGGGCATTTTGAGTCGTGGGCATTTTGAGCCGTGGGCATTTTAATCGTGGGCATTTTGATCGTGGGCATTTTGAACCGTGGGCGTTTTGATCGTGGGCATTCTGAGCGTGGGCATTGTGAGAGTGGGCAAAAAGATCGTGGTGATTTTGGGAACCACCCTGGGGAAAAGTGCATGCGATGCGTCGTGGATTCGGGGCGAAGTCGCACCCGACTGCGAAAATCAGACTGTTTGTGCACCTACCATTGGCAATTTATAAAAAAAAGTGCAAGTCCTTAGCGACTTTCTTGGCACCTCTATCTTGGATGTGTTATTTGGAATCTTCTCAGGATCTTTCTTTGAATAAATTAGATAAAATCTTTACCTGTTACGCAATGGGATGTCAACATAAAGATTTTATTGTTTACTTAGCTCGTTCTCCCAGACCAGCTTCCGCTCATACTATGTAGGCTGTGGTTGGGCTTTTGAAGTTCAGGCTCGTTTATGTTCAAATAATACTAATTTTAAATAATCTTGAATCGCACCATACCAGAGAGCACGCTCGATGGCGAGGAGATAACATAATTAAAATAGTTTAATGACGTGTCGTTCACAAACGGAGTCATTAAAAAGCAAACACCCGCCGGTCTCAAGAACGGGGACACCTAGCAAGTAACATGTGAAATAAAATGTAGATATTACTTAATATATCAGTACTGTATTTTACTTAATATGAGTATTAACGTTTTCCTTTCCCGATTTATTCTGATGAATTTTCGTCTGTGAGTTTTAAATGTCATTCAGCATTTTCTCTTGGGATGTCAGGAGCTTTCGCATTTGAGGGGTTCGTTGTTTTGTGGGAATGGTGGGCAGCTTTATGGTGGAGCTTCTTGGTATCCTGCGAATTACGTCTCCAAGATTGATTGTTTCTTGTGGTGATTACGTGCATGCAGCGCCTGAATTGAGAAGTACTTTTTCTTAGTTTCTAGTTTTCTACATCCGATGTTTATTAATCTAGGCTGTATGTGTTCCTCGGGTTTTCCGTAGAGATATTATTGTTTTTTAAGTCTATCCTTGCGAATACTGTCTCCTTTCCTTCTTATTTATGTTCTTTCTCGAAATTGGTTGTTATGTCTTCGTCGGTAAATTGTAGTTTGTTGATCTTTGAATGGTTTTGCTATAGAGTTCGACTAATTAGCTCTCACTTTTCAACATCAGATTGCCCTATGAGGTTCAACGCCATGTCGTGACTCGCTGTTTCCTCTTTGAACCGAACACGGGTTGTTCTTTCTGGTAGTATCTGGTTGCGTCGCGATTCTTTTTTTTTCCATCGGTAAACGAACGTATTGTATCCTGCTGACCTTCTGACAGAGAATCTGACAAAGCTTGAGGTGGGGCAGAGATCCTAACTTTAAATGTTTCATATTTGACAGTGCAAAACGAATACGTCAGCTGAATTTTATTAGAGCTATATTTTGGCCCTTCTTGGCAATGGTCCTCTTCAGGCTCAAACCGCTCAAGTTGGAAAAACGATGACTTTGAGCGGTTCTGAGCCTGAAGAGGACCTTTGCCAAGAAAGGCCGAAATATAGCTCTAAAAAAATTCAGCTGACGTATCCGTTTTGCCCTGTCAAATATGATTCTCAGTCAGCTTGGGCTGAAGGAATATTTAAATGTTTCGTTATTTACAATTTGTTTTTAAATATTTTCTACTTGTTCCGGTGGTTGTTTCCACTTTAGAGGAGGATTAGTTCGTTTTCATAAATGTTTGTTTATCATGTCTATAGAAAATAAATCAATCAAACCATACGTGACTTCCACTTGTATCCCAAGCCGACTGCTAGTCTTGTTTCCTATCATATCAAATAAATCATATCTTCCGACTTAACTTCTCGAATGTCTTGGACAGACGACGCAATTGGTCAGACGACGGACAGACGCAAAA
The DNA here is from genome assembly GCA_023053555.1 of Branchinecta lindahli. NCBI lineage: Eukaryota > Metazoa > Arthropoda > Branchiopoda > Anostraca > Branchinectidae > Branchinecta > Branchinecta lindahli. The sequence goes on from JAKZAO010000009.1 coordinate 15,115,349, forward strand.
AATCGTATCATATAAAATAGACTGTTTCACCACCACCACCTCCTGGACGCCCCTGCCCCTGAGCTGACGTAGAGTTACTTGCTGAGCTTTGAGTTGACGCCTGTTTACTTCCCTCTACTCTGCAGTTCGGATACGTCGACGCAGCCTTATTTCGGCAGAATATCAAATGAAATAGGATTCAGTTTCATTTTCGTTTCACTCAAGTTACTTCTAACCTCCAAAGCCAGAATCTATTACAAAAAAAATATTCTCGCAAAAATCGTATGTCCAAATCCAAATCTGACTTATGTCTATTTATTATAGTCTATTTATTCCGTCTATTTATCCAATCTGTCTGTTTATTCTGTCTATTTATCCAATCTAATTAAAATTATATTTTAGTCTGCTTTACCTCTTATTTCAGTATCTGACTTTGTCATCCAGATCCGAAAAGTGTAAAAAATAGCCTCTCGTAAAAATCGTACTTCAAAATCAATATCTGACGGTAACGAGGCACTGGATGTCACCCGATCATGAATTATTATGTGGTTCAGACAGCATAGACCATAAGCTAAATGGATACTTCTTCTGTTACTGAAGATTTTGCTGATTGTTAGTCAGAAAGTGACATAAACAAAATAAAAAAAGGAAAGTTATAAATACTGCCAGGTATTTAGTTTTTATCTTTTGTTGTCCGTCCGTGGCCGAATGGTTATCGCGCCGAACTCGAAAGCGAAGGGTCGCTGGTTCGAGTCTCGGTTGTGTCGACCGTTTGGTTTAGGGCGAGGGTTAGTGGCGTTTCCCCGTAAGACAAGCCAAAAGTCCACCCAGCTTCAAATGGGTACCTAGAGAAATCTAGGGAAAAGCACGGGAAAGCGTCGGATGACGTGCTCCCAACCACGCATTGCACCCCGGCCGAGGGCAGAGAATCAGGAGATCCAGCAGCTTGCCAGCAGGGCAGAGAATCATAAACCAGCCAATGTTTTTCTTTTTGTCGGATTTTCTTGTTGCGATCTATTTTTAGCTTTCCCATTCTGGTGATTTTTAGTCGCGCCACTGGATGATTCCCACGGTTCGTACTGAGCCTAGGTTTGAACCCAGGACTTGAATAGAGACATTGCAAACGTTTAAGCCCAATTCACACAGAGAGCGAATTTTGCCACGCCTGACGATATTCGTCACGCCAGGCGTTGAAAAGCGTAACGCCAAGAAAAAAAAAAGGCTTCGTCAGGCTTCGGCTTCGAGTCTAAAAAATTCGCAACGCCAGGCAAATAATTTGACGCCCTCTGTGTGAATTCCGCTTTAGAATGCTTCCTATTTAACCCCCATAATGCCTTGGAAAGACGTCGAGGGTCGGATACTCGCGTACTGGAATTGCTGCCCGGATTTTTGGCACCATCAGCAGAGGCGTCACTACTAGGGGGGAGGGGGGACACCCTCCAATGTTGTCGGCAATTCGGTAAAAAAAAAAGCCGAGTCGGCGCGAAGCGCCACGATTTTTAGTAAAAACAGTCGTTTTTTTCTTAGAAATAGTCGTTTTTTCTTAAAAACAATAAAAAACAGTCGTTGTTTCTCAATAATAGTCGTTTTTATCCGCAAAAATAGTCGGTAAAAATGACCAGGCAGTCGGTAAATACCTTGTCCCCCCAAAAAACATTTTGGCTAGTAACGCCTCTGACCATCAGTATTTCTGTCTGGAAAAGTTGATGATTTTTTTCAATTTGATGATAAAAGTGCAGAAAATCCGACCGGTAAATGCTGATCGTGTGTCCGCTCTCTGCCAAACCACTTGAAGATGGTCGTAAGGTTATGGCGGACATGAAACAACTTTGTCTTACAAGTAGGCTACTTATCCCTCCAGCAAAGTTGTTGGAATCAAAGACACTCTTTCGCTCGTCGGATTGATATTTGCGCCGGGATCAAGGAAAACTGATGTTAACGAAATAAAAAAAGACAAATAAAAAAGTAAAATAATTATAATAAGAAAGCCATACCCCGGTTTTGGATCCCACCAAAGCCTTTGGTCTTGTTTAATTTGGTTTAAACAGAAAATGAAATCAGATAATGTTTAACGGCGAAGGGGACTAATCATGTCATCTGATGTTACTGATCCCAAAGTTCAGTCGAAAACATGACGACGTTGCGGATTGGTTCAATGATCTGCACTTAAATGTGCAAATCGCTGTGACATTGGCGTCAAGGCTAAGGCTGAGTCGGATTTTAGTTTTTTGCACACAAATTTGAAAACGGTAGTATCCTATGACATTTACGAACGTGCCCGCTCATAATTGCCCGATAATCGTGATTTGTTTTGGCCTTGAACAACTAGCGATAAAATTCCTGTTAAGTGGAACAGAAATCTAACCAAAAATACTTTTAGAAAAACACCATCTAGGTTGGCCATTTTTGTTAATCGGAAAACAAGATCTTTTCATTTTTTATTTTATTTGATCCCGCTAAAATACGAGCAGTAAAAAAAAGAAAAATACATTTCAGCTCAGAGGCGAAGAACTGACAATAATGTCTAGCCTAGAGTTCACCTCGTAGATAATATGAAAGAAAAAACTGCTCATGATATGGTCATGATGGGTCAAAACATATGAATAGTCTTATGATATAGACGTTTGCCATCTTTTAAAGAAGAAAAGATGTGTCACTAAGCTCAATGAATATTATCAAAATCACTGACTGACCAATGGTAGTGTACGCTGGTGTACTTTGCAGAAATAAAAGGTAAAATTATGCCCAAAATGATCATTCCTACATGGCGCCCTGAGAAATATTTCTCGACGTTCAGTCCACGTTAGCTTTTTTCGCGTCTTTGGAAACTGACCGAGATTTAATATTTTCTTCTTGGGCTATAGCCTAAGAATTGACATGAAGGGTGCCTCTAGCAGGGAGGCCGAAAGTCAGTAAAAATATAATTAGCCTATAACATCCCTCTTGGTGTTAGCCTACTTGAAAAACAATGATTATTGCTTTGGAAAGATGGCCCGATGCTGTATCAGTCATTTGTCTGGCAGAGTTTTCTAATACGCATGATTTTGTTTGTTTGTTGTTGTTTTCTTTTTCTTTTTATTTTCAACTCTTTTACTAGCTTTGGTTGACCACTACAGCTTTTGCCAGTCTCGCCATGCAACCTTTGCAGACAATTGTTTTCACTATTATGGACATGAGAAGCTTCAAAGTGTTATTTTTGGAAGACATGGTAGAGCATCAGGCAGGGGAGTCACTAGCCTTTTACCTTTGGGGGGGGGGGACGTCCAGTTTGTGCGGACGGACTAAAAAATGTGCCGACAAAACACGCAGAGAGGCGTGTCCCTCTCTGTAGAGAGGGCCTCAAAATACGCCTGTTTCTGCTTATTTCGGTCTTCACTCCATGCCATCAGAAAATTGATACATCTCTCCTTTTCCTTCCATTTATTTATCTTCCTACTGCTAATATAATAACAATAAACCTGCTCGAATTAAAAAAAAAATTAGCTCTTATTGTAGCGAGAAGCCAGGAGATCGGATGAAGAGTTGCTAGATGTATTTAAGATAGTCCCCTAACATGATTACCGGCTGAAACCCTAAATGACGTTTGGTGCTAAATTCCTAAACCATCCAAACCATAGGCTGATTTCCTCCCCACTGAAAATCTGTTGGAAAGAAAAGTCTAGGTCTCACTCGAGTTTCCATTTTTTGTAAAGCTGTGTAAGCTGAGATTCTGTACCTGTTAGTTTGTATTGTCATATTTGTGCCGTATTTATGATTGTTGCCTTTGCACATTTTGATTTTTTGGGGAAATGTGCTTCGGTTGTGCAAAACACCCTTACACTCTTTGCCGACGACTCAAAACTTTTCGGTCCTGTTGCCAACAGCAACCAAAAATCTGAACTGCAAGCTGACCTCGATGCTCTCTCCAACTGGTCATCTCTGTGGCTTTTGGAGTTCAATGCTGCGAAGTGTAAAGTACTACACCTTGGACCTAAGAACCCTCATCATACATACACCATGTTGGACGGATCCAAGAACCACATTGAACTGGAAAGTGTGGAAGAAGAAAAAGACCTGGGCGTCACAATTGACAACCAGTTGAAATTTCATCCCCACACTCGCCACCAAGTCGCTAAAGGAAACAGAGCACTCGGGCTCGTCAAAAGGACCATCACCTCTAGGAAGCCTGTGATCATTAAGAAGCTTTACACTGCCCTGGTGAGACCACACCTTGAGTACGGCATGATTGTTGCGTCACCCCACCACAAAATGGATGCCAAAGCCTTGGACGGAGTTCAAAGAAGAGCAACCAAGATGTCCCCTCAATTCAAAAATCTGGAGTACCACGAACGATTGAGGGCATTGAAGCTTCCCAGCCTCTCCTATCGACGTAAACGTGGAGACGTCCTGATGGTGAAAAAGCTGCTAGACTCCAACTTCATCCCTGGGCTATTCGAGAGCTCTCAATCGAAGTCAACGAGAGGCCATTCGAAGAAGCTTCAACTGACCAGCTGCAAACGACGCGAGCGGCACAGTTTTTTCTCTGTAAGGAGTGTACCACTCTGGAACAGCCTTTCCGAAAAAACTGTCAAAACGCTGCTACCTTGGATGGCTTCAAGAAAGGCGTGGACGAGGACTGGAGAAATGCTGAATGTCGGCTGCACTGGGATGCCAGTGAGCCGATGTGACAACGACTTCTACCAACTTTGGAATGTCGGCTTCACTGGAGTGCCAGTGAGCCGATGTATCAACAACCATCTACCAACCAAGCCGCCAACCAGCGAGAGACTCTACAGGAGGATCACACCACCTTATCTCGCTGGAAGTGCGATTTAAGGTAATTTAAGGTGAGTTTTTTCAGTAACGTTAGCAAACTAATTTGTCGTAAGCCCTGACAGTCTTTGCGAATTTTTCGTGTTCTCTTTCATTTCTATTTCTGTTCTTGCCCAAAATTGGTTGCTGTATTGGTCAAGAATGTTTCTTGCCTGAAATCTTAGTTGGCATTGATGGTGACTCACAGAAGACGGTAGGTTTGTGTCGAGCGTAAGCATAAGATTGGACTGGGAAGAGTATGCCCAGGTTTTGATACGGACCTAAAAAAAAACAAGACCAAAGGTTTCGATGGGATCCCAAAAATTTAATATTTGATCCAGACAGCTAGGTCTTGTCTTCGACAGATCCAGTCTTCGCCAGGCTAATCGTCTGAAAAAAGCAAGTTCAGATATACCTGTATAAGCCATATCTCTTTTGACGATACTGATCAAAACTTCCTGCTTTACTTCTGCCAAATTTCCGGTTTCGGCCGAATTACGAGCGAACTGCTTGCCCAGCAAAAAAAAATATAGTTCAGAAACGAATTCAGCGTATCTCCTTATCCCTATAAAGAACATCTAATCAACTTCAAATAAAACTTTAACTTCTAAAAAAAAAAATCCGGTTTCAACCGGATTCCGGACGAACTATATATGTCCGGGTAAAAAATGATTGTCATATACAGATTCAGCGTCTTTTCTTACCCTTAACTCTATAATCTAATCAACTTCAAATATAAATTTTGCTTTTAACAAATTTTCCGGTTTTCGCCGGATTCCGGGCGAACCACTTGTCCGGCAAGAAAATGGTTTTCACCATCGTGCTCAGCATGTCTCCTTACCCCTAAATCAAACATCTAATCAACTTCAAATAAAACTTTTTACTTTTAACAAACTTTCCGGTCTTGGCCGGATTCCGGGCGAACTACTTGTCCGGCGAGAAAATAACTTTCATATTCGGATTCAGCGTGTCTCCTTATCCCTAAATCAACTATCTAAATAGCTTTCAAAAAATATTTTGTTTGCCCCTTAATTCGAAACCTCTCCCCCACCCTCGGACAGACGGACAGACGGACAGACAGACAGACGGACAACTTTTGCGATGTCATAGGTATCCCGCCACTTACGTTTTGGGATCCCAAAAATGGGTTCAATCGTTCGATAAGAAATTCAGGAACGCAATTAAACGGATTATTATTTTAGATGTATGGCAGCTACAGTCGTGCGTTTGCCGAAGAAGCGAAAGAAGAAGCCAAAAGGTTGAAAGGGATCGAAAAACAACGAAAAAAATCCGAAAAGGCAAATGCCAAAGAACTAAGAGCATATAGAGGAAAATGGATTTCCCGGTGTGACCTACTGTTCGGTTGGTTTTGGAGAAATGTTGTTGCCAGGTTGGGAGAAGACTGGATTTTTCTCGCCATCCTCGGTATTATAGTTGCTGTCATTAGTTTTATCCAGGATTACCTCATCTTGCAGTTAAACAGCGGTAAGTAGTATATATTATCGCCCCGGCCCCGCTGCGCTCGGGCGATATCAGCCTATCATGCTGCCCGCGGGCCAAATTTTTCCGATATCGCCCGAAGAAAAGCATGGGCGATAATGATTATAACACTAGTACACTGTGCAGAACAATGATACCTCCTGGCGGAAATTCGGTAAAAAAGCAACTGTTTTATTTCAATCTTTTTTTTAAAATTAATGCTGACGTTGCTAGTAACTAGTAACGCAAAATAGTAAGGGATAGTAGGATGTTGTTTCAGGAAATATATATCCATTGTCATTGTCAATTATCTTTAACCTTCGCAAGGTTGTCGCTAAAGGGTTGGCTGAGCAGCGTCTTTTTCTGTATTTCTGATTAGTGAAATGGCAACCCTAGCCTACTGTTGAAATGTGAAAACGACTACTGTTGTGTCCCAGGCATATAAAAGTCTTTCATTTGTGGCGAAGTAGATGCCATCTAGCGGCGGAATTCTTAGAGTAGATAGAATTGATAAAGCTCAAACCGGTGTTGCCGCTGGTTGCAGAATTCTGCAATGTGTCATACTTTTTCGTTTCTTCGACAGAGTGAGCAAGAACTCTGCGACTGGTTTAAATGCAAAAATTAAGTGTAAAAGTTAAGGCGTAATTGTGAAGATGATGTAGCGAGATTTCTTGTTAAAAGTTTGTGAAAAAGACGTACCTTCGTAGGTGCCAAAATATCATTGTTTTTTTCTGACCAAAAGTCACAGGTTCCATCAGAAAAAGTGGCAACACTGAATATTGATGGACTGGTTTTCAGAAAAAAATTAAAAATAATACTGTTGGAATTGCTTTATAGCTGCCTTCTGGAGACTAGAGGAAAACAAGTTAGAGTAAGTTGGAAGTAATGTTATTTCAGTTGACAAGTTCAATTTCCAGTGGGAATGTGACTGTAACAAGGTATAACTCAGGGTCTCAGGTTGGCTGGCTAGGGAAGCAACATTTTTTTTTCAGTTTTTAAAAAGACTTTTCTACAATGTTTTCCAACATTTTTGTTAACTATATTATTTTTTAGTGTTTTTTTGTTTTTCCTCCTGAAAGTGATGTCTTTTATTCATTTTTTTGGAGATCGGCTCAGTTTTTACCGTAGGCTCAGTTTTTACCGCCCGGCTCAGTTTTTACCACCCGGCTCAGTTTTACCGCCCGGCTCAGTTTTTACCGCCCAGCTCAGTTTTTACCGCACGGCTGGCTCTTGTAACATCAGGGCAATACCAGAAAATTTTGGCCCTGGGTAGGATAGGACTGATATCATGGGAGTGCATGGTGTGCTGGTGTTATTTATCGTTATCAGATTCTACACTTCAAGTTTGTACCCTATCTCCCCTATTAGTGTTACACAGATCATCACGCTTGCCACCTTTGTTCTCTTTGCGTGACATGCCAGGCTCCTCCTTATCATTGTTTTAGAGAAGCTTGTTGGTCCGGAGATCGGTTATGCAAATTTTGCCAAGTTTGTCATGCAGGGCAAAGGACATGTGAAGAAGCTAAAAATAGCCGACGCCTTGTAAATTTTAAGCATAGTTAAGTTCTAAAGTAGTCAACTCTCTGAGAACATCTTAGCAGAAACACTAAGTAGGGATTGGTGTAATGAGCTGCAGAAGAGCTACAACTGTCGGAAAATTTGGATGAACTGACGTTTATGCCAACTGACGTTTGTGTCAACTGACGCTTGTGTGAAGTGACGGTAGGCGGACTGACGGTGGGCGAACTGACGTGTAGGCAAACTGTCGGATTTTAGGATTAGGTGAACTGACGTGTGGGCGAACTGATGTGTAGGTCAACTGACGGTAGGCGAACTGACGTGTAGGTCAACTGACGGTAGGCGAACTGACGGTGGATCAACTGACGTGTGGGTTAACTGACGTGTGGGTCAACTGACGTGTGAGTCAACTGTCCTGTGGGTCAACTGACGTTTGGGTCAACTGACGGATTTTTGCGGGTCAACTGACGTGTACGTGAACTGTCGGAAAATTTGGGCGGACTGACAGAATTCTGAGGCGAACTGGCGTTTGTGTCAACTGACGTGTGGCGGTACTGACGAGACCCCGTTTGCAGGACGTGAAGGGCGTGAATGAGAAAAAATAGAAATGGATCCTATTTGCTCTTCTGCAGCTCTAATCAAATCGCCGCCTGCTTATGTTGTTCTAGCTAGTCGAGAAAACGATGATACGGAAATCTCTTTGCAGCTTATGGCTCCGATAACCATGCTTTAATTAACGCCTGCTAAAAATAACCAACTCTGGTTTATGAAGACTGTCGTAAAACATTTGGTCAATGTCAGTTAGCGAAATCTCATGAGGAAAACTTTCTTGGGGAAGGAAAAACTAAGTTTTCAAAGGCTAGCGTGGGATGGGCCTTACAAACTTTGACATGTTACTACCAGCCATAAATGGGAAACTTGTCGTGTAATAAAATTCAGTTATGTAATGTCCTCGACAAGTTAATTGCTATTTAGCTAAGCGAAACTGTGCCAGAACAGGTCTAATTCGTAGATGGGCCTCGTAGCCGGGTGGTTCCCAAAATCACCACGATCTTTTTGCCCACTCTCACAATGCCCACGCTCAGAATGCCCACGATCAAAATGCCCACGGTTCAAAATGCCCACGATCAAAATGCCCACGATTAAAATGCCCACGGCTCAAAATACCCACGACTCAAAATGCCCACGACTCAAAATGCCCACGACTCAAAATGCCCACAATTCATATGTGGAACAAATCGAAATCGTCCGAAATGCTGGCGGCTTAAAAATGCCGACAGTTTACAAATGCCAACAGTTCAAAATGGTCACAGGGAAGGCTTAATATCGTCTTGGTTCAAAATGCCGACATCATCCTTTGAATGCGGACTACGAGATTACAAGGGGTAGGATTAATCACGGAAAAGGTTTTGAGAGGAATTATTTTATTGTTTCTTGAAGAACGATCCAAAAAGACCAGCAAGTTAGAGCTCTTTAAGAAAAGTTCCAAGGGGGTTCCTTATCAGGCAGAGGCTTCCTCAAGAAAGCACAGCGCTTTTGCGGCAACTAACCACGAGCCAATACAGATGTTTCCTGTAAGTATTTTTACCAGAATTATATTATAACTGTGATTATACCAGTTCAACATACGATCATCGTCATTCTGATACTCCGTCTATTATACTCTTCCCGTTGCTCACTCACCCCAAATTCAAGTTTACTACGTTCTGAACACCTCAAATAATCAAATCGTGGGCATTCTGAACCGTGGGCATTTTGAGTCGTGTGCATTTTGAGTTGTTGGCATTTTTAGTGGGCATTTTGAGTCGTGGGCATTGTGATCGTGGGCATTTTGAGTGTTAGCCTCGTAGCCTACTCAACACTTCGAGGAGTGGAAGTTGGAAGATTCAGAAGGGGAATACAGAGGTTAAAGGACGTGTTGAATCAGGAAATGCTGTCAGTTTTTGTCTTGACTGGATAGTCCCGCCAGAATAAGGTTCATTCCGTAGATTTACGAAATAACGTAATTGGGGGGAGACAGTGGCAGTAATTGCATGTGCCCTCTGTGCGTACAAAAGGTGAAGATAGTTGAGGAAAGGAGAAAGAAAAGTAGACGCAACTGAAAAAAAATCAAAACAACACAATAGCCTACTATAGAAGAAAAAAGATGTCTGGTCCATACGGAAGGCGTCTAGTATAGGTACACGGCCAATGTCGGGAAAACACGGGGCAAAGCAAAACACGGGGCAAAGCACAGCTTTACAACCTAGGTTGTTAAGTTGTGGGGTAAAGAAACATAAGTCAAATATTCTGTAAAAAAAATATTGCAGTATTTGCTACTGGGATTAATCTTGTCTCCGTTGAGATTAGATTTTCTCTAATTCGGATTAATCTTATCCCAGTAGAGATAAGCTTAATCCCAGTAGCAAATACTGCAGTTAACTTTAATCCTTACTCCGAGAAACACAGTGTAGATGGTGACGTCACTGACGGCTTCCTGGGGAATACTAAATCACCCGACGTGACGCCACTTTACAGGGTGGCTCGAGGACAACGGTGTGTGTTGCATAGCAAGTTGTGCACTTGCTTCATCAGAAGAGTTGGGAAGCAGTATTTGACAAATTGCGAAATTGTTCTTGCAGAGTGTTCTTGTCCTTCGAATGAGTGCTAACCTTTAATGTGTGATGCAGAAATCGTGGTAGGCCCTCCATAATGACATATCCAGTTATGCGACCGGGCTGTCACCACCCGTCCCTTCTCGTGTATCATTCCATTCTTGATTGAGTCAATTTTCATTTCAGCTCGCCTGTATTTGTTTGCGTTGACGTCACTCACAGCTTTAAAGTACCTTTCATGGATCTCCATTCCCGTAACGCTGGTGTTGTTTTCTTCAGGTTTTGTTCATTTAGTCGCCCCGCAAGCGATAGGTAAGTCTGAAGCCGAAAGAGCGAAATCTGGCGATCTGGAAAGCTTTTTGCGACTTCGGCTAAAACTCGCTTCGCTTTCCAGAGCTGTTCTTGCGCTGCTATTTTCCGCCAGCACTTGGAAATCGAATCCGTTTTGCGAGCGGAAAGTGATTTCGGCAAGTCAGCCAGAACTTGTAAAGGTGCAACGGAGGCGCAACGACTTTCTGTTTGTTCTTGCGCTCGGCGGATTCTCGCTTTGCTTTTCGGAAAGCGAGTCCAGGTGATCGCCAGATTCGCCCTTAAGTGAAAGCGAGGTCAGAGCAAAATAACACTAGGGAGTAGTGCCAAGACTTGAAAAAACTGACGCACACTCGAATAGCAGCGACATTAGTACCGATACTGAACGTCCCTACTGAAACTCAATCGGTCGTGCACCAGCGCTGGCTCCAATAACTTCATATCCTGGACACAGCAAAAAAAACAAGACCAAAGGTTTCGATGGGATCCCAAAAATTTAATATTTGACCAGACAACTACGTCTTCTCTACGCCAGATCCAGTCTTCGCCAGGCTAATCATCTGAGAAAATTAAGTTCAGATATACCTGTATAAGCCATATTTATTTTGACGATGCTGATGGAAACTTCCTGCTCTACTTCTGCCGAATTTCCGTTTTCGGCCGAATTCCGAGCGAACTACTTGTCCAGCCAAAAAAAGATAGTTCAGAAACGAATTCAGCGCATCTCCTTATCCCTATAAAGAACGTCTAATCAACTTCAAATAAGACTTTAACTTATAAAAAAAATCCGGTTTCAACCGGATTCCGGACGAACTATATGTCCGGGTAAAAAATGATTGTCATATACAGATTCAGCGTATCTTCTTACCCTTAAATCTATCATCTAATCAACTTCAAATAAAAATTTTACTTTTAACAAATTTTCCGTTTTCGGACGGATTCCGGGCGAACTACTTGTCCGGCGAGAGAATGTTTTTCACCATCGTGTTCATCATGTCTTCTTACCCCTAAATCGAACATCTAATCAACTTCAAATAAAACTTTTGCTTTGAACTAATTCTCCGGTTTCGGCCGGATTCCGGGCTAACTACTTGTCCGGTCAAAAAATGGTTTTCACCATCGTGCTCGGCATGTCTTCTTACCCCTAAATCGAACATCTAATTAACTTCAAATAAAACTTTTACTTTTAACAAACTTTCCGGTTTTGGCCGGATTCCGGGCGAACTACTTGTCCGGCGAGAAAATGGTTTTCACTATCGTGTTCAGCATGTCTTCTTACCCCATAATCGACTATCACATTAGCTGTTTCAAAATATTTTGTTTGTCCCTTAATTTAAACCCCCTCCCCCACCCCTAAATGTAGAGCTACAGTGCCCATCTACGAACTCGACCTTACTCTTGACCCAAAGAGTCCTCACACCAAGTTTCATCAAAATATCTCATTCCCTTCGAGAGTTATCGTGCTTACAGACAGACGGGCGGACGGACGGACAGACGGACAACTTTTACGATGTCATAGGTATCCGTCACTAACGTTTTGGGATCCCAAAAAGATACAACCTCCCAAGTTTCCTCGATGTGTGCAGACTGCAGACCTCATTTACTAGATTTTTTTTGACCCGCAAAGAGTATACCCTCATGAGAGAGTATTGGCTTACTGCCGACCCCGAGGGGGTATCATTAAATCAATTCCCGTGCGCCTTTTTCTCTTTTTTTTTAAATCCGCTTCTCTATGTTTTAATGAATACGACTACATTCATTTCCTTTCACTTTTCTTTTTCCCTCCTTTCTTTTTTTTTTTTTTTACCTCAGTGAAACCCCAAATCAGTATCACTCACCCTGGCGTTCCCCACCGCCACCTTGGTTGCTAACCAACTGAAGCTGCCCCGGTCGCGCGGGGGTGAGAATAGTAATATATTCCCACCCCCTCCTCTTACGGGTCAGCAGATGAGGAATGGAGAGTATACCCTAACGACCCACTACCGTCTTATTCTATCTATACCTCTACACCCCGCTTTATACTACCCAATAAAAGCGGGGTGTAGAGGTATAGATAGAATAAGACGGTAGTGGGTCGTGAGGGTATACTCTCCATTCCTCATCTGCTGACCCGTAAGAGGAGGGGGTGGGAATATATTACTATTCTCACTTGTTTCGCTTAAATGTCGCAAGAGTAGTGGGTGGTGCTATGAGTATGGCCCGTTTGCAAAGCATGGAAAGCATAGGTCTTGACGCTACTCCCTAGTGTTATTTTGCTCTGAGCGAGGTATACCTTCGTATTGTAAATAAATCAGTCTGTCGTCAGTCTGTATGTCTGTGGTCAGCGTAACTCCCGGACAGATCGAGATGGAAGTTGGCATTTCCATGTAAAAAGTAATAGGTTTTCGATTGGCCAAGGGGTCGAGATGAAAGTGGGTATTTTTATGCCAAGGCAGGAAAGGTTCTCCAATGAAATCGGTGGAATGGTTTAGAACGGGGATGGAGAGGTTAAAAGACATGTTGAATCAGAAAATGCTATTCGTCTTTATGTTGGTTCGACATTCCTGCTGGAATCCGGTCTGTACCGGAGATTTACGAAATAATGTAATTAGAGTGGGGATAGCTGCGTCTTTCGCTCCTTATGCACGTCAGTTGACGCCAGGTCCGTATCCAGGTATATATTTCGGAGGGGGTTTTACCCGCGGGTCGGACCTAGTCCATACCATGTTTATGGCATGCCATGGTATAAGCATATGGATGCATTTGTCGACCCTTGCGGGATTGATTGTGAAGCCTGAATGAATGAATGAAGAAATTATGACGCGAAGCACTACCCAAGGGCATAAGTGCAGTAGAAAAGGACCAAGAAATATAAAACTAAATTATTTCAGCTTTCTGTTTATTCTATTCGGAGTGTGCGGTGTGGGATTCTACAATCCTCTAGCTCACTGTTATATTAAGAGCGTGTTCCACCCTACTTACCGTAGTTACTACGCTAGTCGCCGTGGTTACTACGCTAGGCTGGAACGCTTTTTGAATTTTTTCGGTCAAATATCAGGCCGCGGGGTGATCCGACCAATCTCGTTACAGAGATGCGTAGTTACTACGCTAACTACGCTCCCGAGCGTGGTAAGCAAATAGTTACTATTAGTTACTATTTCGAGTAGGTTGGAACGGTCAGCGTAGTAACTTTTCGTGAGGCTGGAACGGAAATAGTAACTAATAGTTACTATTGGTAGAGGGGTGGAACACGCTCTAAGTTTTTATGCTCAGCGGCGAGGAGCTATTTTTGTAAACATCGGGCAGCTGCTCATCACCTGTCAAAGTGATCGAGGTTTCGATGGTGTCGGAAAAGATTCGGGAAAAAATCTCCATCAAACGTGCTGTAGAGAACGAGTGACGGAAAATGTGTGAAGGAATTTTAAGTTAAAAATCTGGTTTGAAACCGGAACTAAAATAAAGCGACATTTATTCAAAAACGCGTATTCATGTCAGTATAGGCTTTGAGGAAAATGAACCCTCGGTCCAGGCTCACGTCACGTCAGCCCTTTTCGTATGTATTCAAGCAATGGATAAGAACGGGTATGCCAGCTACGGTTCTTTGACAGCGATATGTCGGCCCTTCTAGGCAAGGGTCCTCGTCAGGCTGTTGAACGTCTGGGACAACGTTGGGGACTCTTGCCCAGAAGGGCCGAAATATCGCTGCCGAAGCATCGTAGCTGACGTATCCGTTTTTAGCCATTATATGTTTCCCAGTCAGGGTTCAAGGAATATTTAGCTATTCGTGACACTTACGATCCTTCGTTTAAGTTCGATCTAGCTATCAAATTGTCTGTCGGTTTGTTTGGTCTGGAGTTAGTTGTACGAAAAAGTTGCATGCATTGATATGTAGTAGTATATGTACTAGTAGTAGCATGCAGTGGCAACAGTTTCTCCTGCATGCTACTTTTTCGTACAACTCCATATGACTAATTCTCAAAAACTTTGCGTCGGGAAAACAGGTGCACATAGGGTATATAATGTGTCCTATTGTCTTGGAAAGGTAAAATGCGGTACTATGGAAGTTGGTTTTTTTTCCTGCTTAATTTTCCAGCTTGAGTGATTGGAGCCTGAAGAGGACCATTGCCAAGAAGTGCCGGAATATAGCTCTAATAAAATTTAGCTGACGTATCCGTTTTGCACTGTCAAATATGATTCGTAGTCAGCTTGGGCTGAAGGAATATTTGGACCTGGAATCACTTTTCTTCATTTCTGGATCGAACCATACCTGTAGGGGAGGGGGGGGGGGTGGAACTTTACACAATATATTTTCAAATCGTTGATGATCCGGAAACGAAATCCCGACTGGTAAGAGCACGTGCTATTTACGAGTCAAGCTAGATCCGGTTAGTGTAGGGGTTGTCGTAGGGGGTTTCCGATCGAGAATCAATAACGGCCGGTATGAAGTTCGTAGAAAGGTCATATGCCCTAGGCATGTTAGTTCGAGTTCCGGGACGGATCGGGTGTTCGTTGGGAGAGTTGGAAGGGGATTCCAGAAATTTCCCTGAAATGTAGTTTTCAGTTAACTAAACGACGAAATTTCGCAATGGAAGATAGACTGAGATAATTTTGAAATCAAGGCTTGCTTGGATTCGATCATCCGTTTGGGGTTGGAGTGGAGGAAGAGGGAATCGGGAACCTTGTGTAAGCATAGATCTTGGGCAATTTATCCGATTCGGATCTTTATATGTGGAAAGCACATATTATCGGAATGTCATTTGTATGTCCCAGCAAAATCCTGCCAAGTTGAGGATTTTCAGGACTGGGACTTGACTGATTTATTCGTTCAGTGCCGTCAGAAATGATTCGCAGCCAGCTTGGCCGAAGCAGTATTTATGCTCTAATCTGCTGATTATGGTTCGGACCGTTGCGGGTTCCGAGATTAGGAGCGACAGGTAGAGCGATTTGAATGAAACTTGGAATGTATAGACGTCACATGCCCTAGATGACATATTTTTGGGTTCGAGCCGGATCCGAAAATGGTGGGGGAAGGGGGGAGAGTTATCGGAAGGTCCCCAAAAACGCTCAGGTATGAGTGAAACTTAATAGGAGGTAAGAGCTTCAGATGATCCATTTAGGGGTCCAAACAAATGATCCAGATGGTCCTAACCAGTTGGAGGGGGGGTACCGGAAATCGTGTCAAGTCTAGGGACCAAATGAGTGGATCTATTGGGTTGAAACTTGGAAGGTAGTAAAGACATTTGTTCTGGATGATCCAAGGCGATGCCGGAAATGCTCAAACATGAGTGAAACTAGATATACTATTTCTAGATCCGAACTGCGTTTTTGGATGGCGGGTTATTTTGTGGCTTTCTCATCTACTTTCTTGTATCAATCAACTACTCTATCAAGTTGCCATATGAGCTCGTAGCTCTTGTTTGTAATTCCTTTGGAAGGGTATGGACAATAAATCCAGGCGGTTACTGGCCATTATGTAGTGCTTACGCCTTTACGGCTATCAATAACGATTTCCTTCTCTTTTGTTACGTTTTTGCTTTAAGGCCTACCTTAAATAAGGATTTAGAATCCCGATGAATAGCTTGCTTTAGTGATGATGGTTACTTTCGAGTTGTCGACTCAGAAGCGGACCAGTCTTCCATCAACGGCTGAGATTTCCAGTCATTGTAAAGTTACTTCTTGAAGGAACGCTTAGAAGTTATTATTTCGTTTTTCAGGCTCGGGAATTCCAGAAATGAAGACAATCCTACGCGGTGTCGTTCTCAAAGAATATCTGTCATTCAGAACGTTGGTTGCGAAAACTGTCGGACTCACGGCCACGTTGGGGGCGGGCATGCCTCTAGGAAAAGAGGTAAGAGCTTTTCCATACAAACAAAAAAGTTTATGTGAGGTGAGGTCAAAGAATACCTCGCAATACTTAAGTATTTCTGCTAAGATTTTCTGAGAGAGTAGACTGCTTAGAAAATTATAGCTATACTTACAGAAAATTACTCAAGGCGTCAGCTGTTTTTAGCCTCTGTCCATGCCCCATGCCTTGGATGGTAAACTTGGCAAAATTTGCATAACTGGTGTCCGGACCAGTAAGCTTCCCCGAAACAATGATCGGTAGAGCATGATATGTCACGTAAAGAGAACAAATATGGCAAGCGTGATAATCAGTCTAATGGAAATAGAGGGGATAGGATACACTTATGAAGTGTAAATTCTCGGGAACGAGAATGTATGGAAATACTACTGAAGTAGATTGAATTGCTATCGTAAGCACGACGTGTCCTTTAATGTAATTTAGGATTGGGCAAAATCAGAAGAAATGCCAGTGGCATACAGTAAACAGCTTTTTCAAGAAATAGTTTCAGCTTTTGTATGATTTATATGAAGAATTAGATAATTCCCTTCCAATTACTTGGAAATAATTGGAGAAAATTAGAAGAAAATAGTTATTTTTCACTCTTTATGTGACAGATAGGTAATCCCGCGTGATTTGTGGGAGACATTCGCGTGGGTTTCTCGCAAAAATGAGTTTATCCCTCATTTCTCCTTAGGGACCATTGGTACATATCGCGAGTATTGTTGCCGCCCTGATGTCTCGTCTAGTCACATCGTTTGAGGGAATTTACGAAAATGAATCACGAAAAACGGAGATGTTAGCCGCCGCTTGTGCCGTCGGCGTTTCCTGCTGCTTCGGTGCGCCGATTGGAGGTAAGATAACTGCCGTAGCCGTGCATCAGAAAGGTCTGAGCCACCATTTTCCCCATTATCGATATGCCAGTGTTGCTGAAATCCCGGAAGAAATTATCGAACTCTGCCAGAGATCCTCAAGTCATGATTACTCTCCGCCGTAGCTTAGCTCCCCATATTTTCCTCAGTAACTTGGTTCTAGTTGCGGGGGGGATTACTTTTGGGAAAATATTGTATTTAAGGCCCCGTGATTATTTGTGGCAATAAAGAGGAAAGGAACGGTGCATCTTTCTTCTTTTTAACATGCTTGCCTCCTGGTTCAGCTTTCCCGATTTTAGTCTGCGTTGTCCGTTTTTATCACCCTTTCCCCTTTTTAGTAGTCTTTTCCCCTGCACTTGCACCCCTTGCACCCACCAATAGTCCTTTCCCGTTTTGGTTGATACGCTGAGGTACCGTATCTTCTAGACCATGCAGTTTGTTGAGAGGTTCGTTTTGTTATCTCAGCGCACATTCTGGAATTATTACAGCTGGAGCTGTTTGGGCTTCGGTAAAAAAAAGAAGAAGAAGAAATATCACGCTGGATTTCCCTGGTGATTTTGTGCGGATACAAATCCACATAAGTTGTTTTCAGACAACAACGAGTTTAACCCGGAGTTTAAAACCAATATACAAATACCATTTTCATCCCTCGGTGTTTACTCTTGAGTCTAACGTCTAAACACGCAACGTAACTTGCTATTCGGGAGAGTTACGTGTTCTGGATAATTGGTGTTAAACCCGCGCATAACACGGAGGCTTAAAACGCTTTTAAACATAAACACAGTAACACAGTGTTTGACTCTGGCAGTTGAAAACGCTTTTTGCTAAACTCGGGGAAAACACAAGTGTCTGAAAACGCAACTATAGATTCCTTGGAGTCGTAATCAGGGGAACTAAAGTCTAGCGAGGCGAGAAGCTCTTTCTGTTGTAACAGACCAATCCTCGCTTGTCACTGTCCTTGAGTTTTTTTTTCTTGTAATCTTGACCATGTCCTGGAGATTTTGGGGACGCTTCTAAAAGCACAACTAGACCACAGGGACCAAATATCTGCCAAGTTTCATCTCCCTGGCTCTAATAGATTGTTTTGCACATCAGTAACTGGGCAATCTGCATTCGCCCCTGAACTGATCGGCAGTTTGAACAAGACTGGGATTTTGTATGGGATGGTCAGGGGCGCCACTAGCCTTTTACCTTTGGGGGGGGGACGTCCAATTTTTGCCGACGGACTCGAAAATGTGCCGACAAAAAACGCCGTTGCCGCTTCGCGGCAACGGCGTACATTTCCCGCCAGCACAAAATTGAACCGGTGTAAAATTAACTGTGATGCATCAGCTGAGATTAGTCCTTGAATGTAAATTCTTAAATTTAAATTCTCATATTCGGGATTTCATTGCAGCTTCGCTAAAAACTGAAGCTTCCAACGACTGTACCTAGAACAAGTTAAATTAATCGCCGCAGGCGAATTATTTTGAATCTGCCTTTTTTTCTGGAAAAATTTAGCTCACAAGTTCTAGCTTTTAAGGTGTTTCCAACCCCAAGAATTTCAGTCCTAAAACGCCAACTGAATGAAACAACGTTCTTCCGAATAAAGAATACTACGAAATGCGCCGCACGCGAAATTTTGTGTAAAACTAAATGTAATGCATTAGCTGAGATTATTTTTTAATGTAAATTCGTATGCTTAAATTCACATATTCGGCCTTTCTTTTCACCTTTCGCTAAAAAGACCGAACCCAGAACAAGTTAAATCAAGCGCCGCAGGCGAATTTTTTTTTTAACTGTCTTTTTTTCTGGAAAATTTTAGGCTATTCTATACCTATACTTTACAGGTTCTAGCTTTTCATGTGTTTCCAACCTCCAAGCATTTCAATCCTAAAACGCCAACTAAAGGAAACACCATCTTCCAAATAGAGATTACTACGAAATGCGCCGCAGGCAAACTTTTGTGGAAACACTTATGAGCGATCTCAAATAAAAGTAAGGCTACCTGTGAAATCACAGATCTTTCCGCCAAAATAGTATGGCCATCCAGAAGAAAGTATTCCGATGTGCCGAAAAGAATACCGACGCCCGACTAAAGCATTAGAATTCGAATTGTCTTTGTTTTGCTCAACAAGACTGTAAAGGACTTTACTTCTTACATGTAAATAAAAGCCGATGAGCCGACAAAACTTAAACTTTCGGGATGCGCCTGATAAACGTTTACAGAATTTGATTTCTTACGTATAAAAAGAACACGATGTGCCGACGATACTTGAACTTCCCGGGTGCGCCCGACAAATCTTTGCTGAAACTGATAATTTGCCGAATTCAATTTCTTGTGTATAAAAATAACCCAATATGCCGACGAGTCTACCGACGTCCGACGAAAGCATGTAAAATTGAATTTCTTATGTATTTTTTATGTATAAAAAGAACCCGATGTGCCGACGAGAATATCGAGGCCCGACAAAAGGATATAGAATTCGATTTTGTGTTGTGCACGACGAATGCGTGCAGAATTTGACTTCTTGCGTATGAAATGAACCCGATGTGCCGACGAGTCGACCGACGCCCGACAAAGGCATGCAATATTTTATTTCTCCTGGGTTTGCCGGCGCTCCGCGCCGACAAACAAGTGAACTTTCTCAAGACCTTTGGGGGGGAGAGTCCCCCCCCCTCCCCCCCCCATAGTGGCGCCCCTGGGGATGGTTGTTAGTGGTCCTATTGAGAGGGATACCTATGACTTCGTAAAAGTTGTCCGTCTGTCCGTCTGTTAGTGTTAGCACGATAACTCTCGAAGGGTTGAGATATTTTGCTCAAACTTGGCATGAGGACTCTTTGGGTCAAAGTACATGTCAAGTTCGAAGATGGGTTCTCTAGCCCTATATTTAGGGGTGAGGGAGGGGTTTGAAATTAAGGGACACAAAAAATATTTTTTAAAAGCTAATGAAATAGTCGATATAGGGGTAAGGAGACATGCTGAAGCCAAATATAAAAATTATTTCCTTGCCAGACAAATAGTTCAACCGGAATCCGGCAAAAACCAGAAAATTTGTTTAAAGTAAAAGTTTTATTTGTATTTGATAAGACGTTCGATTTGCGGGTAAGAAGACATGCTGAACACATATATGACAATCATCTTCTCATCGGACATATAGATCGCTCGGTGTCCGAATATCCGAAGTTCCGGAAAATGTGTGAAAAATAAAGAGTTTAATCTAAAGTTGAGTAGAGGTTCGATTTAGGGGTGAGAAGACGTGCTGAGTCCGAATATGAAAATTATTTTCTCGCCAGACAATTAGCCAAAACCGGAAAATTTGTTTAAAGTAAAAGTCTTATTTGTATTTGATCAGACGTTCGATTTGCGGGTAAGGAGATATGCTGAATACTTATATGACGATCATCTTCTCACCGGACATATATATCGCTCGGAGCCCGGCTGAAACCGGAAAATTTGTTAAAAGTAAAAGTTTTATCTGAAGTTGATTAGTGGTCCGATGTAGGGGTAAGGAGACATGCTGAATTCTTTTTTGAGCTGTAGTTTTTGCCAGACAAGTAGTTTGTCCGGAATCTGGCCGAAACCGAAAGTTTAGCTGAAGTAAGGAAGGAAATTTTGATCAATTTCGTCAAAGTAGATACGACGTAGGCTATAGGACAAACACACATGCTGAATCCATATCTGGTTCAGCCCAAGCTGACTGCGAATCATATTTGACAGTGCAAAAACGGATAAGTCAGCTGAAATTTATTGGAGCTATATTTCGGCTATGTTTCTAAATTTTAATAGTAAAAATGATTAAGAAGTCTGACGAAGACCGAATATCTACAAGAACCAATTGTCTAGATCAAATATTACAATTTTGGGATCCCATCGAAACCTTTGGTCTTGTTAATAATAGTGATGGTAATGATTTAATCCATAACATCTTAAAAGTACATAAAGATAGCTTTGGATATGTCAATCTTTAAGCACTCATTTCATAAACAAAATCATGAGATATACAAATATCAATAAAGAATGATCGCAACTACTTCGTAAGAAAAATTGTAGTTAAAAAAAAAAAAAAACAGGGGTACACAAAACTTGAGGTATCGCTCGGATGAACGAACTGGAGGAGTTGCTTCTTATCACTAACTGCGAGATTTTCTTCATTTTTGGAGTCCGGCAATTTTTTCGGGTAGTTCGGGAAAAATATTTCGATGTAAAAATGTCTCACGCCTTTTTCTGGCTTAACTTTGAGGTGGGAGGAGGGGCTATTACGAATAATCTCTCACGAGTTCGAAGCAAATACCAGGTATTCATATAAATATACAAAAACGGATTCGTCAGCTGTGATGCTTATGAAGCGATATTTCGGCCCTTCTTGGCAAGGGTCCTCTTCAGGCTGTCATTCTTCTGGGTCAACGCTGGGGAAGGAAACAAACCTGCAATCCGATTTTTTTTCAAATACCATCAGGCATCGGAATATTTAATACCGTGAATAAACAAAGAAATACAGCTCATCGTTATCGTTAGGTTATCTGACAAGTATTCTGTGTGGATAGCCTTGTTGTCTTGGAGTGTCATGATTTCGCAAGTGAAGAAATTGACTATCAAAAGAGGGAATATGTGTAAATATATCGATTGCGAAACCTTTTTAACGTTACGAAATGTCTTGTTGGGGAAAGGCCTCGAGATATCGGTAAATACGCTATCTCGAGATGTGTACCTAACTACCTATAAGAAGTATTTTGGGATTACGGAAATGTTTAGAGAAGATCCTTTGCACACGAGACTGAATCTGTCACGCTTAATCTGTCGTAAAGGACACTTCGTACTTATGTCAGGAATTCATTCAACTTCAGTAGTATTTCCATGCATTCTTGCTACCGAGATTCCACACTTCATACGTATATCCTATCTCCTCTATTAGAATTATACTAGTTGCGTTTTTTGCCTTTTCTCCGTAGGTCGGTAAACCTACCTATTTGCCTCTATTGACCGTTTTTTCGTCTCGCCGGTCGGTTCGACTGAGCTCTGAAAAACGGCTTATAAGAAAAAATGGCGTCTTCCCGTCGCCGGCGCCTATCTCTCAAATGAGAATTTTGAATTTCGCGCCGTGCCAAGAGCTTATGTCGGTTGGATGGAGCTCGCACCTCAGTCCACAGGTCGGTTAACCGACCGGCGAACGGAGCCAAAAAAACGGCTTATAAAAACTTAGGTCGGTTAACCGAAGGAAGAAAACGACTTATAGTGGGAAATCTTGTAGGTCGGTTAACTGTATGAAGGCAAAAAACGCAACTACTGATTATCACTCGTACCACGTATGTTCACTTTCCGTGACGTATCCGGCTCCCGATCATTGCGTCCTAAAGCCTATTGGTCCAAGATCGGTTATGCAAATTTTGCCAAGATTATCATCGAATGCACGTGACATGGAAAGAGGCTAAAACCAGCCGAAGTGTAGTGCGAGGTGTCCTTTAAGGGTTTACATAATCAGTCAGCCTGGACATTTCATATATACATATACATGTTTATTGACCAAAATAGCAAAGATAGCTAGCAAAGGTAAGTCAACCTAAAACTTTCAACAAGATATAGAAAATGGCCCGTGACGAATAATATCAGATAAACCTCGAGATAAACTTGACTAAGAACTATTAAAGAACGAATAAAGTACGGCACAAACGAGTTTACATATCTTTCAGTTGCATCTGCTGGATAATTGGTTAAGTTAGCTTTGTTTGAGTGGGTTTGAGTAAGAGTGTTGGGCCTGTTTTTATTTTGCTCAACATACTCAGGTAACATTTCATTATGAGACTTTATTTATGCAAGACCAGGCTGGAAATTATACACTGTCGAGCGTTAAATGATCAGATTTTACTCAATGGTGCCCAGTTCGAGTAGCTAACACTTTAGATGCTATCGACAAGGGTCACAGAATGTTTCCGTAATGAACTTTCCGCAAAAAAGTGTTAGTTTTTCGTTAAAAGTAACATTGAAAGCCATGCGTAGTGTTATTATAGTACTTCAACGTCAGTAAGAAATTATTTCAGCTTAATTTGTCACGTTTAAGAGTCGCTCCTTTAATTTACATGTTTACGAAAGTTGAAATTATGTTTTGACAAATTTATCTTCTAGGTGTTTTGTTTAGTATCGAGGTCACATCCGTTTTCTTTGCCATTCGGAATTATTGGCGAGGATTCTTCGCCGCCGTCTTCGGGGCCCTGACTTTCCGGCTTTTATCCTGTTGGTATGAAAACCAAGGTACGTCATTTTATTACCTTAATTACCTTAATTACCTTAATTTACCTTAATTTGCACTTCGGAACAAATTAAGATCGGTGATCTGTTGAATGCTCCTGAGTTGAATCGGTGGTATCTCATAGCAGGTATGAGCAGGACGGAATGTCCCACTCATACTTCCAGTCTTTCGTGGCCCACTCTTTGTCCAGTGCCTTCTTGAACGCTTGGGGGGTGGGGGCTGAGACTGTTGCTTCGCACAGTTCATTCCAGGGGTTGACGACTCTGTTGGTGAAGAAACTTTTTCTGGCCCTGGTTTTGACGGACTGCTTGAACAGTTTCTTTGAGTGTCCGAGTATAGTTTTTAATTTTCAAACAATCTCTTTTTATAAGTTCAAGCAGGGTTTGGAGAATACGTATAGGCTTGGAAAAGAGACCTTCCCACGCTGGACGCGGCTTTAGCGTGTCGCATTTAAACTGTCGTCAGGAATTTGTTTATCCGGCCAGTATGGAAACTACTGTATTACAGGGGGAGAAGGGGGTTACCAGACCATTGGTCAGTCACGAGACTGAATACACTCTTGGTTGCTACGAAAACAAAGGTACGTTCTTATATTTTACACTGCAAAACGGATACTTCAGCTATATTTTATAAGAACTATATTTCGGCCCTTCTTGGCAAGGGCAGGCTCAAGACGTTATTATATTTTTCCAGTAATAAAAAAGCAAGTTCCTTTCGCTTGTCGCTTGCAATGGATATCATCAAGAATCATAGTCAGTCATAAAAAATGCACATTAATGCAAACACAATACTGGTATACTTCCTACGAGCGCCTGAAACACCCGACATAAACACTCCTATGAAATATTTGTTTACGCAGATAAATCCTAAACGTAGTCATAAAAGGACGTTGAACGAAGTGATCTTTTAAACGTTAGCCCCGCTGGGCACAGAAATCCCTCACTCGCTAGCTCGTTCCATAAACTCTAATAACAAGCTAATGCTAACCTACTCATTCAATTACTTGGTAGCAGTGTTCCACAGCCACCACGGTCGTATGTTCACCGCCTACCAATCAGAACCTGTTAGTGCAGGTAGCGCAGGTAGCTGGACCAGGTAGTTCGCATTTGACAAATAGTAATCCGCAACAGTTTGTATAAATTTGCTACTCTCTTCTAGAGACAATTACTGCCATCTTCAGGACCAGTTTTCACGTCGACTTTGCGTATGACCCTCAGGAACTACTTATTTACGCTTTAATTGGGTAAGGAAGTGCCCTGATTAAACTCGCAATCAGTTGAGATGGGTGATTTTTCATGGTTTCTAGTTTGCATCAGGGACCCATAAATTTTCTTTACAGGGTTCTGTCAATAAGACATTTCTGATGCTATCTTGAGCGCACGGAATGTAGTTCGAGAAATACCCACGGTCCAATGACGTTCAAGACCAGATAGACAAAATTTGGGATTGGCTGCTGGCGCCTTGAGGGAGGAGTCTCTTTGGCGCGCACGTCCTGTGAGGCCAACAAGAATGCCGATCGACTCAAGCGGGGATTTTTGGAAACTGGATGGTTCGGTCATCATATCAATATAGAAGCATAGGAAATGACAGGCCCCCTGTAAGGAAATTTATGGGTCCCTGTTTGCATGTAGGATTAGAACTTGTTGTAGTCTAGTAGATGTTGTAGTAGGAGACCCGAGAACCCCCCCCCCCCCTTCTAAGAGTGGCTGTTCGCATTCGACGCAAAGTGAGTGAAGTAATATTTTGTTGATGCAGCTGGTTATGTAGTCAGCCGAAAAGTTCCATTCGGCGATGTTTCAGCTTTTCTTTGAAAATTTCCGTTCAGGCTGTAGCTGATATTTTTAACGATAAAGAAACTATAAGCCTATCGTATGATTTACGCGCATCATTTGCTGGAGGTGTAAGTCGGTATTGAGATACGGTTTCCATTTTGGTTGCGCCAGTTCATTAACTGGCCAGAAATATTATTGGAGTTTGTCGGCTCGTTTGACTCGGGTGATTTTACTGTCATCACTGTCAAGAACCCCACTTGGGAACAGTGGAAAGGAGCAGAGGCAGTTGCAGTGAGCAGCGGAATCTTGAAACTTTGAAAACCTGCATGGCGGTAATCCTTTTGGCTAAGATTCGCTTTGGTCAGGAGCAAGAGCTACTGACTTTACAACCCTGCTAATTTGACGAAGGGTAGCCGATAGTTCCAAGCATAACCCATTACCAGTCATTGATTTTCATCATTCTACCAAGAGCAAATAATCAGATAGAACTTCTGTCTTTAGTCGCATGCAGCGACTATGAAAACCCCGACAAAACTGAGCGGACCTAGAGGTATTTACTCTAGCTTCAAGCTGATGTTGATACCCGGTTACTCCTCTTCCGTCTTCGCCGTTGCTTATCGCACAAGAAATAGTGAAGGGGGCTGTCAAGAGGCGTACTTTTACTCTAGCTTTGAGCTGATGTTGATACCCGTTTACTCCTCTTCCGTCTTCGCCGTTGCTTATTGCGCAAGAAATCGTCGCTGGCAGGAGGCGTAACCCGCACGTTGACCTGCTCTGGAGCGCGTCCATAGAACCAATCAGCTTTGACTCCTATTTTTCCTCAGCAGCGACTTAACAGCGATTTAGCTATTTGTAGAGGTAACGAAACGTGATGTGGCGCGAAGCTAATAACTTCAGCTCGTTCGTAGCGGACAAGGTATGGGGAAATATTCGACTCCGCACAGTCATATTACAGAGATAGGGAGACGGAGGTTCTGTCAGATTCAACATCGAAGTGAACAATACAGACACTTTGCCTAACAGTTTCAGTTTTGGAAAAATGACCATATTTATTTTTCTCTAGGGCAGTTGGAGGTGCTTTTGGAGCTACGTTTGTGTACTGTCAGAGGCGATACGTGATGTTCATTCGTCAGAGTAAGCGGTTAAACAGCTTTCTGCAGAAAAAGTAAGTTGGGCCCTGTGATCAGAGAGATATATAGAGAACATCCTCCCTCGCTCAGATGAATGAGCTCTATTTATGATAAGTGGGAGGGTTCGGTCCGAAAAGTGGACACTGCTTGCAGCTTGGTGCTCACAGAACGCGGATTCGGCGTCGCTAGCGAAAAAAATTTCGCTTCGCACCGTCTCCACTCCACGTCTCAGTTCGCCTGATGCAAGTTGAAATGGACAAATTAGACCAGGATACAAACAAATTTTTTTTATTTATTTATTTATAACCCGCTTTGTGTTGTTATCGTGGAAAACTATCCAGCAATTTATAACGGAAACTGTAGGAACACAAGAATATTACTTCATTTTTGAATGGGCGTTGAGATTGTTGTTCCGATATCGACCGAGACGAAGTAAAGTGAACTGTTGCAGTTTTTTCCGTCAGAAAGGGGAATTCTAGATGGTGAATATTCCTTACACTGAGACTGAACTGATTGACGATGAGTCAAAACCAATCAGAATAAAGGAGACTAGGCGAATTCGGCATCGAATTCGTTTCGGTAGGCTAAAGCAGGGAATCGCCACTTTCTCTACGCGAGGTCCTCTAAAGAAGGATTGTTTTGACGAGATGAGATGTTTTTGGGATCCCAAAACGGAAGTATGACTTCGTGAAGTTGTCTGTCCGTCCGTTTGTCTGTTAGCACGATGACTCTCAAAGGGATTGAGGTATTTCGTCCAAACTTGGTGTGAGAATCCATTGGGTCAAAGTACAGGTTCGTAGATAGGCCTCATAGCTGTATATTTAGGGGTCTGGTAGGGATTTCAAACTGGGGGTTGGAAAAAATATTTTTCTAAAAGCTATTAAAAGATTTTTGGATAAGGAGACACGCGGAATCCGAATATGAAAATTATTTTTTCGCCGGACAAGTAGTTGGAATCCGATCGGAATCCGACAAAAGCAGAAAATTTGTGTAAAGTAAAAGTTTAATCTGAAGTTGATTGGAGGTTCGATGTAGAGGTAAGAAGATATATATGCTGAATCCGAACATTAAAATTATTTTCTCGCCGGACAATTAGTTCGCCCCTAATCCGGCCAAAACCGGAAAATTTGCTAAAAGTAAAAGTGTTATTTGAATTTCATTCAATGTTCGATTTACGGGTAAGAAGACATGTTGAATCCGTATATGACAATCATTTTCCACCGGACATATAGTTCACCCGGAATCAGGCCGAAACCGAAAATTTTTTTAAAAGTAAAAGTTTTATCTGAAGTTGATTAGAGGTTCGATGTGGAGATAAGGAAATATACGGAATTTCATTTTTGAGCTTTAGATTTTTGCAAGACAAATAGTTCGCCCGGAATCCGGCCAAAACCAGAAATTTGGCAGAAGTATAAGGCAGGTAAGTTTTGATCGATTTCGTCAAAGTAGATGTGACGTAGGCTGTAGGTGTAAACACATGCTGAATTCATATTTGAACTTAGTCTTCTCAGATAATTACCATTGGCCTTAATCTATTTCTAAATTTTATCATTAAAAATGTTCAAGGAGTCTGGCGAAGACCGGATATCCACAAGACCCAGTTGTCTGGATCAAATATTAAATTTTTGGGATCCCATCGAAACCGTTGGTCTTGTTAAACAGGTGACATGGAAATGATACTGTCTCGCTAGCGGCTCGTGGTCGCAGAGTTGTACAGACTGTCCTTTTCTTACAGCCGGTTTATCTATCCATGCGCGATTTCATTGCTGATTTCCTCCGTTTACTTTCCGCTTGGATCTGGCCAGTTCATGGCATCAAGTTTGACGACTAAACAACAGGTTAGTGTCCCTTGTAATTTCCCAACCATACACCAAGCATTGATAATATATTCCCCCGGACATAGCCCCCCCCCGCCAACCCCTAGGCAAAAAAACTCTGGTACCCCCCCCCCCCCGACGACCCCCTCCCCCCCGGTGCCAAACCCCCCTGGTGACAACGGGTACCCCACCACCAAAAACCCAAACACAGTGTTAATAAAAATCGGTATATTTTTATGAAAAGTATGTATCGGGCGGCCAGTAGGCCGCCGTCATACGTTTACATTTAACTCCCGTGTCTAGGAAAACCCTTGAGTGGTCGCGGTCCAAACTGCAGTTTTTATTAAGAAAATTGTTAGTTTCCTATATATTTGCGTTCGGGAGGGGGGCGTAGGTTTTTTCCCCCGGGGGTTTTCTTAAGGGGGTTTGGTACCTGGGGGTTCGCCGGGCGGGTTATGTCGGGGGGGGGGGTCACCAGTTTTTTTTGTTTTTTTTTCCAATAGACCCATTTGTATACCCGTATGGAAATAATTAAGTCGTAAACAGTTGTTAACGATCGTTTACAATTGTTAACAATCGTAAACAATTGTTTACGATCGTTAACAATTGTTAACGATCGTAATTTTACGATCGTTTTTTTACGATCGTAATTTAACGATCGTTTTTTTTACGATCGTAATTTAACGATCGTAAACAATTGTTTACGATCGTAATTTTACGATCGTTTTTTTACGATCGTAATTTAACGATCGTTTTCAACTGTTTTCGATCGGAAACAATTGTTTTTATTTTCAAGACGATAAATACAGACCTGATTTCTAACAACGGCAATAAGAAAGTTGATTAGTTTTTAGTTTTGCATAATCCAAATAGTTTAACTAAAAGCTGAAACTAAAATCCCAATCGTAAACGGTTGTTTACGATCGTAATTTTACGATCGTTTTTTTACGATCGTAATTTAACGATCGTTTTCAATTGTTTCCGATCGTTTTCAACTGTTTTCGATCGGAAGCAATTGTTTTTATTTTCAAGACGATAAGAAAGTTGATTAGTTTTTAGTGGCTGGGAGGTTTAGTATAGCTAGTTGTAGGGTTGGGATAGTGTTAGAATAGGATTAGGTTGAGGTAGTTAGGTTAACGGATCACTAGCGACCATTGCCAGGCGATCATACCTAACCAATTGATTACCTTTCCTTTTCACTTAACCCCTATTATTCCACCCACTCTGAAAAGTTACGTATACCATTATTCACCCCTATAACTTGGCTCTGACAAGTTATACCGAAAATGCCTTCTTCCTATACAATGAATTCCCAGAGGTATGCTGACCTCACGTACGCAAAGCATGACCTGTGACTGCGCTCTGCAACAAGCCAATCAGCGCCGACCGCCTCAGACCGCGACCGCCTCAGGGAGTGACATTTCTTCGGGGTGTTTCGGATAAATGTTCCCTTCGTTAGTTTTTATTCGTTTTGTCCAAACAATTGAACAAATGTAGAACTGGCTGAGAATGATATCTTTTCTACTCTAGTGGGTGGCTTAGTGGAATCTTCATGTCTTCTTATGGTCGCAGATCTTTCAGGACCTCACCAGCTGGAAGTGGAATGCCTTCATGACAGCATATTTTACAAAAATCTGGAAATATCAGTTATAAAAATGGAAGTGACTACATACAGTGTGGAAATATGCCCAATGCTCGTATTGAAAAAAAAATCTTCGAAATAACTGTTTTCGATAATAACGATCGTTTACTATTGTTTTTTTTCCAGCTTGAATTATCTGCCATAATCATACTGGAAATACGATTGGGAACAACCGTTTCCGATCGGAAAAATACGATCGTTAACAACTCTTTCCAATCATAAAAAACAATCGTTTACGATCGGATTGTCCCATAATACAATTGGGAAAAAACGATCGTTTACGATTGGAAACAGTTGTTAACGATCGTTTTTTTTTTGCGATCGTAAAAATACGATCGTTAACAACTGTTTCCGATCGTAAAAAAACGATCGTTTACGATCGGAATGTCCCATAATACGATCGTAAAAAAACGATCGTTTACGATTGGAAACGATCGTAAAAATACGATCGTAAAAAATACGATCGTAAAAATACGATCGTTTACGATCGTTAACAACTGTTTCCAATCGTAAACGACTGTTTCCAATCGTAAAAAAACGATCGTTTACGATCGGAATGTCCCATAATACGATCGTAAAAAAACGATCGTTTACGATCGTTTACGACTTGAATTATTTCCATACGGGTGGAAACAGTTGTTAACGATCGTAAACGATCGTAAACGATCGTAAACGATCGTATTTTTACGATTGGAAACAGTTGTTAACGATCGTAAACGATCGTATTTTTACGATCGTATTTTTTACGATCGTATTTTTACGATCGATTCCAATCGTAAACGATCGTTTTTTTACGATCGTATTATGGGACATTCCGATCGTAAACGATCGTTTTTTTACGATCGGAAACAGTTGTTAACGATCGTATTTTTACGATCGCAAAAAAAAAAACGATCGTTAACAACTGTTTCCAATCGTAAACGATCGTTTTTTCCCAATTGTATTATGGGACAATCCGATCGTAAACGATTGTTTTTTTATGATTGGAAAGAGTTGTTAACGATCGTATTTTTCCGATCGGAAACGGTTGTTCCCAATCGTATTTCCAGTATGATTATGGCAGATAATTCAAGCTGGATAAAAAACAATAGTAAACGATCGTTATTATCGAAAACAGTTATTTCGAAGATTTTTTTTTCAATACGAGCATTGGGCATATTTCCACACTGTATGTAGTCACTTCCATTTTTATAACTGATATTTCCAGATTTTTGTAAAATATGCTGTCATGAAGGCATTCCACTTCCAGCTGGTGAGGTCCTGAAAGATCTGCGACCATAAGAAGACATGAAGATTCCACTAAGCCACCCACTAGAGTAGAAAAGATATCATTCTCAGCCAGTTCTACATTTGTTCAATTGTTTGGACAAAACGAATAAAAACTAACGAAGGGAACATTTATCCGAAACACCCCGAAGAAATGTCACTCCCTGAGGCGGTCGCGGTCTGAGGCGGTCGGCGCTGATTGGCTTGTTGCAGAGCGCAGTCACAGGTCATGCTTTGCGTACGTGAGGTCAGCATACCTCTGGGAATTCATTGTATAGGAAGAAGGCATTTTCGGTATAACTTGTCAGAGCCAAGTTATAGGGGTGAATAATGGTATACGTAACTTTTCAGAGTGGGTGGAATAATAGGGGTTAAGTGAAAAGGAAAGGTAATCAATTGGTTAGGTATGATCGCCTGGCAATGGTCGCTAGTGATCCGTTAACCTAACTACCTCAACCTAATCCTATTCTAACACTATCCCAACCCTACAACTAGCTATACTAAACCTCCCAGCCACTAAAAACTAATCAACTTTCTTATCGTCTTGAAAATAAAAACAATTGCTTCCGATCGAAAACAGTTGAAAACGATCGGAAACAATTGAAAACGATCGTTAAATTACGATCGTAAAAAAACGATCGTAAAATTACGATCGTAAACAACCGTTTACGATTGGGATTTTAGTTTCAGCTTTTAGTTAAACTATTTGGATTATGCAAAACTAAAAACTAATCAACTTTCTTATTGCCGTTGTTAGAAATCAGGTCTGTATTTATCGTCTTGAAAATAAAAACAATTGTTTCCGATCGAAAACAGTTGAAAACGATCGTTAAATTACGATCGTAAAAAAACGATCGTAAAATTACGATCGTAAACAATTGTTTACGATCGTTAAATTACGATCGTAAAAAAAACGATCGTTAAATTACGATCGTAAAAAAACGATCGTAAAATTACGATCGTTAACAATTGTTAACGATCGTAAACAATTGTTTACGATTGTTAACAATTGTAAACG
The DNA here is from genome assembly GCA_023053555.1 of Branchinecta lindahli. NCBI lineage: Eukaryota > Metazoa > Arthropoda > Branchiopoda > Anostraca > Branchinectidae > Branchinecta > Branchinecta lindahli. The sequence continues at coordinate 15,147,584 of JAKZAO010000009.1, forward strand.
ATCGTTAACAACTGTTTACGACTTAATTATTTCCATACGGGCAATCGTAAACGACTGTTTCCAATCGTAAAAAAACGATCGTTTACGATCGGAATGTCCCATAATACGATCGTAAAAAAACGATCGTTTACGATCGTTTACGACTTGAATTATTTCCATACGGGTAGGGAGTCTAAGCATTCCCTTGAGGGTCATCAAATATTCTTCGAAACAGCATATCTGTCTCGAGGTCTGCTATGCATTCATCGTAGGCTATAAGAGCAGGCTCCGATCTTAAGACGGGTTCTGAAAAGGACTTAAAGTTTAACTGAAAAGGAATGTGATAGAAAAACTTAGGTACCCATGACTTTTTAACTTAAAGAGGCTTGAAGGCCCGATGAAAATGCGTCACTTCGTTCTTCAGCTATTCACGAATAATCGATTTTCAAATAGTGGAATTTCCCTGTGATTTGTGGTACCTCTATCTGCTTGTGTCTGTGTTGTATGCTTGACGAAAACAGTTTACGAAAAATAATTGTTCACGCAGTGAGCCACCTTCCTCGAGCTGACCACTGACCAATGAAAAGCCGCGTAGAATTTTGCGTTTTGAAGACGGCCGTAGATATTCTGAACGTCGTACTAGAGCAAATAGTGAAAAAAAAAAAAAAAACACTAAACATTGCAGTTTAGTCAGTTAAATGGTACAAAAATAAGTTGGCTTTTCAGTTAAACTTTAAAAGACCTAACTCGCATATTTTGTATCGTTGCAGTTAACATGCAAACTGTTGTTTGTGAAGATCGCTATATATATCTTGGGACTTCGTAGACAAAATAAAGAGCAACAGCACTGACACTGACACAACGACAGTCTTACCAAAATGCAGCATTAAGCCGTAAATAGAGTCTCGCTCAAGCTGTTTATTCGATTTTTGTGCACTTTTCATCAGCATAGATATTGTTAAGGACTGTGGGTTTTCAGATTTATGGATTCTTGGTGGCAGTAAAAAAAAAGGCTCGACTGTTTTTTTTACCACAATTTTGTTCTCTTGCTTCTCTGTAAACTAATCTCGCTCGGCTCTCACTGATGGACTTCATGGTTGTGATGAAAAATAGAACAAAAGGAAATTAATGAGATTTCTTGAAGAGGCTTTATCTCTAACTGGATTTTGTAAAAAATAGTGTTGATTGAGAATTACAAGAAAAGGAAAAACTGTTCAGACATAGAGAAATTAGAGCCGTTAGTCCTTGCCACTATGGGACTCCAGGAATAGTCCCCGGGACAGTCTTAGCGCGTCTGAGCAACACCAAAGTGCTTTTGTGGTGATTGTTCCCGACTGGCCGGTCATGATAATCTGTCTTGAGGGAATGAAGCGTTATTTGTTCTTATACGAGAGGAGTTTGGCTCTTCCAGAGCTCCATTTCCTTAGACGATTTGACCGCTCTGTTCGCTGACGTACCCTGATAGTAGATCAACTGTAATTGCCCATTGTTTACACAGACGGTGTCCATTTGGATACGCGGTACTGCAGACGCAAAAGCTGAAGCTTTTCACAACACTTCTTCATTGATGTTTATATCGAGTTTCTGAGTGTTTTTTATTTATTTTGTTTTCCTACCATGACCCGATGGTCTATTTTTTTGGGGGGGGGGGGATAAATTCATTCATTCGTTCACGCTGATGAAATTTTATTACGCAGAAGAAAATAGTGGAGAATAATGAACGAAAGGGAAAATAATTACACTGAGCTTTTGACAACGAGGAGAATGAGCAAGATATAAAAAATAAAAAAGAGAAGAAAGAAAAAAGAACTAATCGGACCTCAAATCCGATATACTTTCAATTTCGGCATAACGAACCTGTTATCTTTTAGATTGTTTCGTTGTTCTCCAACTTTACTTGGGGTTCGAGTAACCTGACGGCCCAGCAAGAAATGATCGTGGGAGAATGGACCAACGACTTTGCATCTTTCTACGTGAACCTTTCCATTTTCATCGTGTCTACGGTAAGTCGGAAAACAAATCCGCAGGTTAATGTACTAGATTCGCGATTTTTTCAGTTGAGTGATCCTAGATTAAGGCGAGTTGAAACGCTGCTCCATATTGACGCCTGAAACTTTTCGCCTAAGCTAGGGCTTCTGATTCTGATGTCACAGTTGTTACTGTTTATTGTCGACCATTACTGTTTGCATGCCATAATTTTCTTTTATTTAGCCTCATTTTTATGGTACTTGCAGCTTCGCTCGAGTGCCATATACCGATCACTTCTCGGTCCGTCTGTCTGTCTGTCGGTCGGTCTGTCAGGCCACTGTTCTCGAGTTAGGGTACCTTCAGAAGTGCAAGGACGATGAGACTTGGCAGGCGTATTAGGGACCCGACAAACTAACATGAAAATAGTCACTTCCCCGATCCGACCACCGTGGGGGGAGTTGAGGGAGGTGGAATCCGGAATATTGACATATGTGTAACTTTTGAACGGGGAACCGTATCTTAACGAAACTTAATATTTGGAAAGATCTCATGTCTCAGATGTCACACTTTAAGTCCGGAATGAATCCAGTGACGTTGGTGAGAGTTGGAGGGGACCGAACGGGAAATCGTGTGACATGTTCAGAGTGGACGGATCGTGATGAAACTTGCCGGGAAGAACAACCACAAGCCCTAGATACAAGACCGGACCAGATCCGAACACTGTGTGGGGGAGTTGGAGGGAGGGTTCCGAAATTCTGGTGATCCCCAGTTAGGATGCTTATACATGTGCTGGGACGATGGAACTTGGGCAGACATATTAAAGACTCGACAGTGTTAACTTAAGAACTCTAATTTTTCTCTGATTTGACCATCGTGGGGGGAGTGAGGGAGGGGGGATCCGGAATCTTGAGGTATGTCCAACTTTGAAGGGGTGATGGGATCTTCATGAAACTTGGTATTCGGAAAGAACTCATATCTCAGATGCCCCATTTCAAGCGCTGACAGGGTGACACGCTTAGAGTCTAGCGATTGGGATGACACTTGGTAGGAAGAACAAGCATAGATAAATCAGTGACAGAACCGGACCAGATTTGGGCACTCTCGGGGGAGTTGAAGGGGGTCCGGAATTGCGGTGATCGCGAATTAAGGTACTTCCAGATGTGCTAGGACGATGAAACTTGGCTTGAACATTAGAGACTTAAAAGATTGGCTAGAAATTGTCACCTCCCAGACCCGACCATCCCTTACTCATCTTAACTGGAAAGCACAAAAAATACTTTTAAGCAAAATCTACATTTTCACGATCCTCATGAACCCATGATCATTTTTGCCTAAGGGTTTTGCTTAGAAATGAATTTCTAGCACTCTTAAAGTGCGCATCATCACAGCCAAGTGCAAAAATAAAATACTTTTTACCAAACAATATAGTCTCGTGATTTCCAAGGGTCTATCATCATTCTTATCTCAAGGGTTTTGCTTACAAATGATCACAACAAACCCACGCATTGGCAAATTCCTTACTTTCATCCTCTTACCCAGCCCTAGCTGCAAGTACCATATGAGCTTCTAGCTCTTGTTTATGAATCATATTGGCTGGACTTTAGCGATTGATTGTTCCGTCTTTTTTGGTGGTGACTCATACGCATCAACTCAATAACGTCTCAATAATCCGCTAGGAGCGCTGAATCGGGAAAGGGTGAATTGGAACGCCATCTGTCACTACAATGGAAAAAAAATCCTGCAGTATTTGCTACCGGATTAATCTTGTCTCCAACGAGATAAGATTGTCTCTGATTCGGATTAATCTTGTCCCAGTAGAGATAAAAAGAATCCCAGTAGCAAATACTGCAGTTAACTGTAATCCTTACTCGGAGAAACTTTGTACAGTGTACTGGCAGACTAACGTGCCGAGGTCACCAGAAATGACGTTTTTGTCCTCGTTAAACTCTCTTAAAAACATCTTTCCTGAGTTGTAGAGGGAATTTGAAAGTCCTACAGTTGTAATCCTTGCATCTTGTGTGCATGAATCTCTTTTTGACGACACAAAAGAAATTCGGCTGGTTCTGCATCTTATTTGCAAACATGTAATTAAACTTTGTTAACCATCAAGGTCCAATAGAACATACGAAAAAAAATGAAAGACACATAAAGCTTGAGATTTGATGTTGATTTTTGTAAACCAAAAAAATCAACATCAAAAATCGATTTCCGAGGTTGGTTAACTGACCCTGAATTTGGTGATCCTTGGCTGAGATTGACCCTTTCAGTAACAAGCGAATCGCATTCCTCACAAAGCAAGGGTTGTCAACCCTCGTTAAGAGAGTAGGAAAAGCCATTTTACCTGGATGTCTTCCGGAGCAAGCAAAGATGGGGGAGAGTAACAGGTGTTTATTTTAAAAGTCCGCTTCCTCCACAGAGCTACTCCCAGATTAGTCAATTGTTATTCTATGTAATGGATGCCAGAGAAAAGGTTAAAGGGTAAAGGAGGGATTACGTGCCATGGATAAGAAGATATCAACTAGTGAGGACATCTCAGAAGAGTTAAAAGGGTGAGAATGGGAAGGAGAGACGCGGAATGATGGGATTTTCTCATGCACGTTTCCACGTGACCGGTCACTAAGCTGCGAAAGCTCTACCTAAACTCTCAACGTGAACGCCTTCAAGTCCGAAGTCCAGCTTTATTCTAGCAACAATTCGAAACAAAAGACCAAACACAAGCATTTCATTCAACTGGCGGCTTCTCTCGATCCTTTTGGGGTGCCGGTGCAATGTTTGCCCGCGAGGGGTTATGAACAGTATCGAAACCGCCACAGTCACACTGCCAGAACCGTCATAAAGTCTAACACGCGGATGCGCAACTTCAGTAGATAATAGGCAAACAGAAAACAGAATGATGTTACAGAAAAAACTGTGCGATGAGTCTTTAATTATTACGTTTCTCTAAAACACTGAACATGGTTTGTGATTGTTGATTCTCGATTCTCGGACAAATTAGGCTACCGTTTTTGCTCTTCTCGCTCCTCCGTTCTGGCTTCTCACAGAAACAGTAAAGTGCGATTCTGGAATCGAGAATTGACTACCGAAGGTTCTACACACTCGCAAAGCTCTCCCCGTTCCTGATTCTGACAAAAACGCAAAAAAGGAGAATTGGCTTCGTCTCAATAGTCATAAAACGCGATTGAGAGAAGAATTGTGAGGAGATTGAGATAAAAAAAACGCAAATAATCTTACTTTTAACGGAAATGTTCTGTAACATCTGTAGTCTTTGTAGATAACGTCCAAAGCGTTATTTGTTGAAACTGCGCATCCTTGTGTCAAACATTATCAGACTTTTGAGAGTGTGGACAGCGTTCCGTTAAACCAGAAGTACTGTGAAAAATATCAATAAAAGAAAAATCGGGACATGACGGCTTCAGTTATACTTTAACAGAACTGTCCTGCACGTAATTTTCCGAAAAATTGACTTTCATTGCAGGACAACTCTCGTGCAAAGCCGAGCAGCAAATCATTATCTGGTATATTTTCCTGATTCCTTAACATATATAATGTTTTGGTCCGCCAGAGATCTAAAAAAAGCCACGCACTTATAACTTCGAAGGTTATTATTATTGTTAGACTATCCATTTTCCCCCAACCTCCTCTCGCTGTGGTACCTACTGTTAGACTATCCATTTTCTCCCTCCCTCCTCTCGCTGTGGTACCTACTGTTTCCTTTTTCTTACAAATTCTTAATCTCTTTACTACGTCTGATTTCTTCTTCATTTTTACAATAACTAAAACGTTTATAATTCGAAACTGTCACTTTAAGTAAATTATCTCTTCGATTAGTAAAGTTTTATAAGTAGTGAACTGTAGGACAAAAATGCTCCTCAGCCGGGATTTGAACCCAGGCCCCTCTGCTTACAAGGCAGACGCTCTACCGTTTGAGCTACTGAACATAGTGAACAACTACTTGTGAACATAGTTCGAAAACCACTACGATAGTCAGATGAAAGCCGGCTATAGGAACAGTGTTCCCGCCGGAAGACAAACTCATATAATCAGTTCACATCCCCATGCCACGGTTGTTAATTATAATAAAGTGCCTCTAACTTTAAATTAGTTGAAGAAGAAGTATAATCGATTCCTACAAAGTCGATCAGAGAAATGAACTAAAAGTATCCTCAGTCCGGTTGGCGGTTTCTTAGAGCCGGTCTAGACCAAGACACCGACAGCATTAGAGTGGCCGTAAACCAGGCCGATTTGGCGTCCGATTTCCCAAGTGCTAGATCAGTTCCTCGTGTTTCATGTCTAGCTCCTGTGTAACAAGACACGAGAGGCGAGCTCTCAAAAGTCGTTTATATACTGCTAGATTTGGATCTGATCGTCGACCAGACAGGTCAGAAAAAGAGTCCAATTTATTCGCTCTGAGACGATGAATAAATACTTGACTCGCACTAGCGATCGTATTGCCTAACCGCTTGCACATCCTCGATTGAAATAAACCGGAATGAATTCACTGACTAAACTAATTTGGATAGGAACAGTGATCCACGGCAGCGAGTGTTTGGGGTTAGTGATTTTTGCGTGTTGAGGCAGGAAGACTAATGACTTTTCCCGGTTTATACACACAGAGATCTCATGGATCCTGTGTGAAATCCACTTTCATTGAAACGTTTGAGCTCATTGTTTTGCGGCTTGTTATGCCTCTTTGTGCCAACTTCTGTGTGAGGTCTTAGCCGGAAAGTTAAAAAGGGGGGACAAATATCTCAAGGATTTTCTGTCACCGTACATTTCTTGGTAGCAGTGTCTTAACGCCACCGCGGTTCTCCGCCACCATATGTTTTTCGCCACCTTTTAATTCAGGTAGCGCAGGTAGCCTGTGCAGGTACTTTCAGATTAAAATCTTTAAATGTGAAAAGGGTGTTTACCGCCACCCAGGAAATCTTACGTCCCCAAGAGGATTAGTTCTTCCAGAGGGTAGGGTCAAATCTTGGCAGACCTAATATTCTGATGGGGTGTCGAGAGCCAACCGGATTAAGTATCACAGCGATTAAGGGATTATCAGTTACTAACTGGTCTAAAAGTATTTGTAAGAGCAATTGTAACTGCAGAACCCGAACTAAGTGAGAAGAGAAATAATCATGGAAATAGTTAAAACAAAGAGTGTTAAAGAATAAACTACTCATGTTTTATCCAAGAGGAAGAGAAAGCTGCGTATTCAACGCTTCTTCGCATTGAGACGGCCAACCCCGCTCCAAAACGTCGCAAAGTGTACAGAGAACGGGAGGAGAGACTACTGAAAGTTAAAACCACGTATCAAGAAGGAAAATCTTCAAGAGACGTATTTCTGCGGGCGATTTCTCACCTTCTGAAATTTGAATAGTTTGGGGGCCTTGAATTGTTGAAGTTGTACAGTTTTTTAGTTGAACTTAAAATAAATAATCATGTGAAACATTAAGCGTCTTAGCTAGGATTAACGTGGAGTTAGCGTTGGTGGCGGTAGACACCCTCTTCCCATTTAAGAATTTGGATCTGGAATTACATGAACCAGCTACCTGCACTAATGAGTTGGCGGAAAACATACGGTGGCGAAGAACCTACCAAAATATTTGACCCTTTCGTCTGACCCAACTAATCCTCTTAATGATGCAAGATTTCCGGGGTGGCGGAAAACATACGGTGGCGCTAAACCGCGGTGGCGTTAAGACACCCATTTCCATTTCTTTCCTTGCTCAGCCGCCAGACTGAGAATTCGATTTTGCAATAGCATATCAGTAGCCTAGCGTAAACCAATCACAGACGACACTTGTCATCAGATTTCGTCAGAACTTGTCGTAACTAGATAATGTTCAATCAATCAATCAATACTTTGCTCTTCACTCAGTTCTATTGGTAATAAAAATTCTGAACCTGCGTCTTCTTGTCATAAACTCTATATACGACTATATTCACACATCATTTAAACAATGCAAAGATAAACAAGAGCTGGAAGCTCGTATGGCACTTGCAATGCTGGTTCAAAGGATGATGAAGTATAGAATTTGTCTTTTCGTGGGTTTGTTCTGAGCAAAACCCTTGAGATAAGAATGATCATGGAAACTTGGAAATCAGGAGAATGTATCGTTTGGTAAAAAGTATTTTATTTTTGAACTTGGTTGAAATGATGCGCACTTTAAAGGCGCTAGAAATTAATCTGTAAGCAAAGCCCTTGAGACAAAAACGATAATAGGCCCTTCGGGATCATTAATATATATCGTTTGGTCAAAAGTATTTTTTTCACCTTTCGGTTAAGATGCGCACTTTAAGAGTGCTAGAGATAAATGCTTTAAGCAAAACCCTTGTGGCACTAATGATCATGGGCCGAAATGTAGGCTATCTTTTGATCTAAAGTACTTTTTGACTTTGCAGTTAAGATGCGCACTTTAAGGGAGCTAGAAATTCATTTGTAAGCAAAACCCTTAAGGCAGGTTTGCTTAAAAGTTTTTTTTTTACTTTGCGGTTAAGATTGGTACTTTAAGGAATGGTCGGATTTTAGAAGTGATTACTTCTAAGCCAATCTTAATTCTAATTTTCCAGCCAAGTTTCATCGTCCTAGCACATCTGGAAGCACCTTAACTTGCGATCACCGGAATTCCCCCCCACCCCCACCCTCTAACTTCCCCCACAGTGCCCGGATCCAATAAGACTATGTAAATATTTTATCTAGAGCATTTGTTTGTCATTCCCACCAAGTTCCATCCCGATCTCTCCAGTCTAAGCGGGTCACGTATTTTCCGGTCCCCCTCAACAGTTGTCGGATCCGGTCCGGACATGAAAAAGAACACCAGAGACATGTCCTCTTTTCAATTGTAAAATTTCACTGGAATCCGATCACCGGTTCCAAAGTTACGCATGACCCAATATTTCGGATTCCCCATCCCTCCACTCCCCCAACGATGATCGAATCGAAAATTTTTTATTGCCAAATCAGTTGGATCGGGTCCCTGAGATGCCTGCCAAGTTTCGTCGTGAAAATCCCCAAGACCGCCATCACCGGAATTCCGGGAAACCCACCTCCACCCCCCACAGTGTCCGGATCCAGTCTAATTGTGTAATTAAACAATTCATCTAGATGTCAGTTTACAGGAAAACGGGTTAGTCGTCCAGCGTTGGAAAACTGGACGGACCAAGCAGGATATTTCTTATAGACTAAGTATAAAACAAAAATTGCAGGTTCCCTCAGGGCTTCTTTCTTTTTCTAGTTTTTCCTGACCCTGGCAGCTTCGACCCTTCCGGTTCCGTCCGGAATGCTGATTCCTATCTTTAAGACTGGTGCCGGATTCGGAAGACTTGTCGGCGAGGGGATGGCTTTGTGGTACCCGTCTGGAATCCAAATGGGCTCATATGTAGCACGAATTTTACCAGGTAACATTTCGTTCTCTTTCAAGTTCAAGTTCTTCTAAATATTTTTCAAAATACAATTCGGCAGAGAGAAGACTCGACATCAGGTAGGCGATACCAGGCAGTTGACAGTCCGAGAGTCCTTGATCTTAATCAGGTCCTAGGTCCAACCCTCCAGGTTCCGGTGAGACAGTTCTGCCGGTTACAAAGTCTTGTGAAGGACTGGAGCTTGAAATCTCAGAACAAAAATATTCTTTGTTTTGTATAATTTTTTATATCTTGTATATTGTTGCCATTTTGTATTTTGTTCCCTTATCAGCCGGCTTTATCCAATACCATTTTGATGATTTGAGACATCCATTCTGGTTGATTATTATTTTTTCCTGACTGATGAAGAACCGTATTTTGTAAAGAATCTTATTTAACGCTCATGTTATATTTTGGATTTTGCCCACTAAACAGGAAGATTCTTTTCCTGTAGATTCGGAGATTCAAAATAGCGCTACTGGTTAAATTTGTTAAGCTGCGGTCTTAAGACCTTTTTAGAAATATGAGATATTATATAGAATTTTGAGTACAGAATACGCTAACCGCGGCAGCAGAGAACATTAAGCTTACAGTCTGGCCTGCCCTGCCCATTCAGTCGGCCACAATCCAAATCGGATATTTCACTGGGTCAGCCAATGTACACGGTTCGTGGGGCCGGTAATGATTGGATAAATCCCGTGCACCACTTTTTGTGCATTTTTCTGTGCACCTTATGGTATGGTTATTGTGATTTTTCCGAAATACGATTTTCGTTTATCTTTCTTTTACTCCGTCATTTCCATTATTGTGACGTGTTATTAACTGAAAAAAAAACTTATCATTCAGGTTCAGCCTCAGATCAGGTAAAAAATGTGTATTTTAGGTGGTTACGCCATTGTTGGGGCAGCTGCATTTTCTGCTGGTGTAACACAGTCGATCTCGATATGCGTTGTGATCAGTGAGATGACCGGTCAAATTAAGCACATCGTCCCAGTGATGGTCGCCGTTCTGGCCTCGAATGTCGTTGCGAAATATTTCCAACCGTCCTTATATGATTCGATCATAATGATTAAGAAACTGCCCTATTTGCCAGACATCATGCCGTCCAGTACAAGTAAGTCCCATGTCCTGTTAGCACTTACCTATAATAACTTGGTGGATTCACCGGTCCCCTCACTCGAGAAAGAATAATGACACCCATGGCAATGGGCAGAAAGAAGTCCTTTCGTGGATCGGCTCAGGTTTTTTCACAAATAAGAAAACTACGGACGCCTGTCCCTTTTAGCCACCCTAGGCCCCTCTGAGAAGTTTACCTCTGGATCTTCCAGTGGTTTTGTCTAGCGTCTTCTTCATATAACGACCAACTTGATTGGATGGAATGAATGAATGTGTTTTATTACCCGTAAAGTGAAAGACACAAAATACGGAGTATTTTAGAAAGACAAACCGATAAACAACGAAAATAACAAAACAAACAAACTAACACAACAACAAGAACAAACTAAACAGCATCAATAAGATGGTATGGAGTTGTCATTGGTTCTTTTCATATTTTGGTTTATTTTCGTTCAAACTATCCCACGCCCTTTCCAGAATTCCACCGACCAGTTGTGATTTTTTGTTTGCTCTCAAATAATTTACTGAAAACAGAATTAAGTGTCGGATGGCTATGCACATGATTAAGCTCCTAACTGACGGCTGCTAATTAAGGGTTGTTTGTGGGTCCCGGATTGTCTACCGTGTTTTCTCCTCCCGGAATTTCCTTTTTGCGTCCCTAGGCCACATGGCGGCTCTCTGGGGAAACACAGCATAAATGTAACGTACTGTTCTTCTTTAAATGAGAGTTAGGAACTGTGAGAGGGCCTCGCTCCGCTCTGCTACTTTTTAATTGCTTGCGTATAAATGTCTACAAAACGTAATTACTGAAGAAAACTATGGCCCCCAAAACCCACCAGGGTTAGGCTCTCACAGTTCTCACATCAGAGAGAAATAGCTTTTCTGCCGTTTCTTTGCAGAAGCGTATTCTCGAGTCTATAACAAGTAACTGGGGAAAAGAGGCAAGGTTAAAACAGAGGGTTCTCACGCTGGACTCAAACTGCCCTGTCACATTAATCTGTCTCCAGTCCTCCTGTTTCCTTAGAGCCTTTAGAATTATGGGTTACAGCTGGAACATCAGGGTTTCCAGATGGGGGTCTTGGGTCGTTATTTTACATTTTGTATTTAGTGTTACGTTAGCCTTCTGACAATAAAGAACTCTGTCCCGTTAACGCTATGGGAACAAAGAACAGTGTGTCGACCATCAGCCTCAGAACGCTACCCATTAGATCCAGAAATAACGGCTTATAACATCTGAAGAACCCCGTTATAAAGTGGTGAACAGCGGTGTGTGATACGGATCTGACAACTTTAACCATTTAAGTGACATTCTTTGTGACCAAACACCATGGCGTTTTTGTGCAATCCACATACAGACATTGTTGAAATTTCAAAAATAGAAGAACTAAAGAAATGGCTGACAAATGTGGAGGTGACAATTGCTATGTGCAAACTCACGGACGAACAAGTTATGCCTTTGCTGAAAACTAAGCTAAGAGGTGCAGTGGCGGATGGCCTTAGAGACATCGAAAGGTCACCTGAAGGAAAAGTGAAAAGGTTTGTGGACTTGAAAGAAAAACTTTTGGACATTTTCAAAGACGAGCTGAAGCATGATCGCAGCTACGACTTCGGTCGGCTTTACACCATCAAGTTGATGCCAGGTCAAACCGTAGCGGATCTGAGCCACCATGTCCGCAGTGAGGTCGAAAAGATCTATGGCCCATTAACATCCGACCCAGCTTCGGGACCAGAAATTGCCGCAATTCAGACCTTTTGCAGTGCCGTCCGAGACAATAAGGATATGTACCATTCCATCCTTAAAGCGAAACCAAAGACAGTCTCAGTCCCCGTTCTTATAAGTCTCAGGACCCGTTGCTAGCCGTCCTGGCTGGGCCACATATGAGGCTGACGCTTCCAATTTGATTGTTGTGGGGGAAGTTGCTGTTTTGCAACTTTTCCCCGGACTGTGCGTGAAGTTTAACTTTGGTGTTGTTAATTTGTTATGTGTTGTAGTTTGTAGATTTATATGGCCCTTGTCGGCCGTTGATTCAAATAAGTAATAAATAAATAAAACTATTAGTAATAACTTTGATATAGTACCGTATTGTATCACAAAACTCCACATATCTCAAAGAAATTGGGAATGACCATAATGAGCAGAGCTGATATTTACTATAAACTTGAAGCCGTTGATCTGTTCATTCGTCAACTACGCCTTCGCTAAGGCTGTTCCTTACTCCAAAAACTCTGTTTTCAAGATCACACTTGTGCACTCCCATGTGAAAATGTGATTTCACAAGCTAAGGCGCATCTCTATGATGACGGTTGTCATTGAAGTTATAAACGTTGCTGACTTGGAAGTTGCCGTAACAACCGTTGATTAATTTCTTTTGTCGTTTTAGTGGCTTATAACATCTTCGTGGAAGACTTCATGGTTGATAACGTGAAGTATATCTGGAAAGGAATAACTTTCAAGCAGCTTAGAGATATTTTGAAGGAAGGAGCGAAGATCCGAGCTTTCCCCATAGTTGAGTCTCCAGGTAAGTTGAGACAGAAAAAAAAAACGATGGTTCTGTACTGAAAATTTAGAAGTTCACTGAAGACCCTGCCAAGCTATTTCCCCGGCATGATTCAGGCCGCTGGATTCAGGCCGCATTTCATGGAAACTGGAAATAGCTCCTGTGGCATACAAGCATCAGACATTCCAATGGCACACCAAAAATGACGCTTTGTTCGTTATGATTGATTTGGATCCGTTAAATAACAATTAACTATTAAAACGCAAACAAACACAACTAGATTTACGTTGCTGTTTTAACACTGAAGTTGTCAACCCTCTGAACTTTAAAAAATTATGTATTTCTTGAACGAGTTTTGTTTTCAAAAAAGCTGACGATCACCTGACCAAGGGCTATTGCTTAGAGATGAATAAAAAACAAAATATCGGAAAAGGGATTAAAAAAACTAAATTGGCTTCGTTGAAATTTATTCTTTTCAAACGTAGACATCGTGACGAATGAAAACTTGGAACATAATTTTATAGAACATAGTTGGTACTGTAAAGGTATCCGTAATTTTTCAGAATCATTTTACTATAGATGAACTCATACTGACTGATAATTTCGTAACCAGGTCAGTATTATATAATAACTTTTCTCGAACAGATATGTAATGTATATCTTCCTATGTCCCACAGTCCCACAGGACAGGACATATTATAACAATAAATTTTTGGGAGGATGATACGATATCGTACCAGCCTCCACAGAGGATGATACGAAGCCGTATCAGCCTCCGCAGAAGTTCATCGAGCACTTTTCCTCAAATAGGCTACTGAATTTATCGAGCACTTTTCCCCAAATATTGAAAAGTAGAAGCTGACCTCTAAAAAATTAATTAAAAAACAATACTTTCAGCAAAAAAACATAAAAAATAATTATTAATTGTATAAAAAAAAAATTAAAAGTATAAAAAATGACAGAACATCTTACTCTCTTAGACAACCAGCCTATGCCCTAGGTCATACCTTGTCGCAATCAGATTTCCACTGAAAATACAGCTTGTCAACTAAAACAACATCCTACTATCCCTTGCTTTCCAAAAGCTAGTTATTAAGCATTGAAAAAATGACAGAACATCTTACTCTCTTAGACAACCAACCTATGCCGTAGGTCATACCTTGTCACAATCAGAGTTCCACTGAAAATACAGCTTGTCAACTGAAACAACATACTACTATCCCTTGCTTTCCAAAAGCTAGTTATTCAGCACTGAACACTTTCTTTGTCTGGAATTTTTCTGGAATTTTCTTGTCAACACGTGGTTTTGTTTGTTTACGTTTTTCCACGACCCCTAGCGGAGTCGTTTTAGAAGATCTGTAGTAGATTTCACGGCCGCTAGATGGCATGTGAATCACGAAAAAAGTGAAAGACTATTGGTAGAAACTGAAGTGCTTGGGTCCCAACAATAGTCATTTTAGTAGGTCTACAGTAGGCTTGGGTTGCTACTTCACTAAAATAAAATTCTCTACCCCGTTAGCGAAAGAGTACAACAAAAGAAGAATAAGTCCTACCTATGAAAAATATTCTGTTCGAAAAAGTTATAATAGTTAACATACCTCCATCTCGGTTCATATCAGAATAACAACCTCGACGGCCATTTAAAAATATCAACCTCGCCTTCGGCTCGGTAGATATTTTTCATAACCTACCTCGCCTCCGGCTCGGATAGGTTATTTTCAATGGCCGTCTCAGTGTTATTTTCCGATATCAACCTCGATGTCTGAAGTTAACCTTTATTATCGCCCTTCCCGAGGGTGATATCGCCCGAAGAATCTATCGCCCGAAGAAAAGCAAGGGCAATAATGATTATAACACTAGTACGCTTGTTTTAATTTTCTGGTATTCCCCTGATGTTAAAAGAAAGAAGTTCCAACCGTGCGATATCACTTGTTATCGCACGGTTGGAACTATTTTCTTTTAACATCAGGGGAATACCAGAAAATGTTTGCACTGGGTAGGATAGGACTGGTATCATGGGACTTCACAGTGTACTGGTGTTATATTGCAATAACAATATAACACCAGAACCTCAGGAAGGGCGATAATATATATTATCATTTGTAGTCGTTGCGCAGACACTTAATTCTAGGGGAAAGTGATAGACATGGAGACAATTATATGATCCTCGAATGTATTGCAAACAAATAGGAAAGCGAACATAGGAAGAAGGGATGTAGACAAATAATTTGACTTTCCAGCCAGTTGAACTTCAACCTTCTCAATCGTAGACTAGACATCGTGACGGTATGAGCACTTGCGATATAATAGAGCCTAGTTACTAATTTAAAGTTATCCGTGACTTTTGAGAACCGTACCTACTATAGATTGACTCTACTAATAATTTCATAACCATGTCTATGTCTCATAATTTTGCAACCATTGCAGTATTAGTTTTAATCGTTGCGCAAACACTTAGTTCTAGGTGATAGTGATAGACATGGAGACAAATTGGCTTATCCTCAAATGTGTCGCAAACAAATAAAGGTACATACCAATTAGCACATTATTCTACCCCCTTAACACAGAAGAATGAAGATGTCATGAGTTGCGTTTTTGCAGATACCATGGTATCTGATACTACGGTCTAAAGTCGTTTTGCAGTTACCGTGCTATCTGATACCACGGTCAAAATGCGTTTTTGGAGTTATCGTGGTATCTGGCCAGTTATGTGGTATCTGATGTCTAGATACTACGGTCCGACCGTGGTAATTGATCGTGTTATCTGAAAAGTCATCTCACGTTCATCATCACCAACAATAGAGCCTACGATTTTGTCGAATTGGTGGGATCGACCCATGCGATCGAAAAATAGCCTTAGTGACTACCAGCTTGTCGGGTGAAGATAGTTTATCTTCTTCGGCAATCGATTGCCAGCCGCGTGAAGAAGTCTGCAGCTTCTGTTTTCTCTTTTTAGGTAATAAGATGTTACTAGGCTCCATCCAGCGTTGGGAGCTGACTAACGTTCTTAACTTGCATATCGGTCGAGAGCGGAGATTGGAGGTGGCAGCACAATGGCAGGAAGAAGCGCGTTTCAGGTAAGAACCTGTCACAGGTTTTGACTTCGTCGACAAAGTGAGCCAGAATTCTGCGACCGATGAGTCCGTAAAGAAAGCAAACTTATATGATTATGAAGCTGAAAAAGCGACATTTCTCGTCAACAATTGGTAAAAAGAGCCAAGTTTCGCAGGTTCCAGAATGACACAGGTTTCTGCGGCCAAATGTCATAGGTTCAGAGAAACATGGCAACACTGACGAGCTATAAAGGACTTTTTAGTTGGTAGTGACAATGCTCTTAACCGTTCACTTTTTCAGGGTTCAGGATGACCTCAGCTACTTGCTTCAAGGCTCAGACGGTCCTTCCCCGCCACCGGCTTATCAAACGCTCCATCCTCCGCTTCTCAAGCCCGGATTCCTTCAACTGCCATCACGGAGGAGTATTCCAAACCAACTAACTGCCCCTTCAGCCGAAGAGCCAAATGGAACCAGTTCACAGATCTCTCCAGCAACTGAGATGGCCAATCCCAGCGAATCCCAGTCTGCGCCAATCATCATCGATAACTCGCAGTCCGCCCTCCAGCCTCCTCCGGTGGAAGAGAAACAGCGGCGCCCCTCCCGCTTTGAAGTGACGCTCACGGCAGCTTCGGATCTTCCCGCATCAAATCCAGCGCTTGCGGCTAGTCCTATCAGCCCGCTTATTCATCCAAGAGTGGCGTCAATACTCGACCCTGCGAGGTCATCAAGCTTCACATATGGTGGCAGCGACACTGTGAGTATGCTTTTTTCACTATTAAGCTAAGTGTCCACCATGAGCGGATTCGCCGTGTGAGTTTTACATCGCTACTGGAGAATAATGTTGGGATAATGTTTAGGCTAAGCGAAGCGAAATTGCCTTCGGTGGAAACTTAGCCTAAGCTTGTCTAGACTGAGCGTAAAGCCCCGCCGCAGGTAGCTGACTTCACCAATTTATTTGGTGACCCCTAAAAGAATGTCCAATTTATTTAGGTGCCATTTAGGTGGCTGCCTGCCTATTTTGGCGCTGTCTGAGCCGGCTGTTATGTGAGAATAATGGCTGTACCAGGACGCGGCATGAAGTGTTTATATAATTCACGACGCCAGCGTTCTTCCGGTTGGAGCCTGAGTCATTTCCTGTTAAAGTCTGGTACCCTGCAGAGATGGGCGATTCATGGAAGGATTCGAATCCGAATCCACCATTTCATGCTGAGGAGTTGAATCCGGAATGGTATCCGTCGATTCCGGATTCGAATCCGACCTTAACGAAAATTAAATCATGTACATAGGTTATAATTAAATTTAAAATCAGAGGTGACCAGAAAGCACTGATGCCTTAGGCAAATGAGACGAGGAGGAGACATATTTTAAGGCAGGTCTAAAAATGGATGAGGTTAAATGGGTGATTTCAGTTCGGGCGGACTTCATACCACTTAGAGAAAAGAAGAAATTATCTAGGTAAAGTTAGAGTAGCTGATGTTCTTTTGTCTTGCCCGGTGTGTGGACAGGCGCTAGAAAACATTTAGCACTTTGTGAGTGTTTGCGAAGGACAAAAAGTTTTAAGGAGGTTGATTTTTGGCGTGGAGTACGTGGGGAATGAATGGCTGGTTGGGAGGTTGGGAGAAACAAGTTTTCTAGGAATTAAAAATCTTGGAAGGTTCGTCTGTCTGGGGATGTCCGTAGGGAACACTTTCTATAGTCTTGCCCGGCTTCCGGTTTCGTCTTGTTTTGTTTCTTTGAATAATAATGTAGATTTTGTCTTTAACATGGCCGCAAGATTTTAGTGTAAATAAACCTTTACTACTAGTGGTAGCTAAATATATTGACAACATTTCTGAATTTTCACGAGTTCTTCTCAGAATAACATGGGTTTCCTCTCGGCAACCAAGATATGAATTTAGGGTTCATTTGAGCGCAGTACCCTTAGAACAATGTTTAGAAATTAGGAAAACGGAAACTGGAAGTATGAAGACTGAAGAACAGAAATTTGGAGGACTCGTATGAATGGGGATTTTGGAACCCGAATCTGCTCTAGCCAGACAAGCAGAAGATTCGAATCCGGCGGAAAGGACGAATCCTGGATTTGATCCGAACCCGGATTCGGATTCGCCCATCTTTGGGCGTAGGTTTAATTTTCCCGATAGAGCATGAAGAGGACCCTTTCCAAGAAGGGCCGAAATATCGCTAGAATAAATCTCAGCTAACTTGCCCGCTTAGCGTCATCAAATATGATTCGCAGTCAACTTGGGATATAGGAGTACTTACGAAAATTAAGCTCCATTATTGTCACAAGGAAGCTCTTTTATCCTATTTTTGTTTCAGGGAAATGTCTTCATATTTGAGCGGGCGTCGAAGCCTAGAAAGTCAATTCTGAAGAAGACCACTTCGATGAGCACAGTTCCATGGCCAGACTCAGGAACGCCGCCCCCTCTATCGCCTACGGCTACGCCGTACCAGACTGTCACAGGCAATGAAAGCAGGTAAATGACCTGTTCCGCACTGCAAACAACAGTTTTTTGGCAGTACACTGTCAGAAGCTTGGATAACGTTCATCACATGGTTGCGCTCTTTTTTTTAAATGTTAACAAACATTACGTAACACTTAAAACGATCGTAATATAAATATTCTCGGCATCTAGATTAAAGGAAATTTATTTGAAAGTCGGATTGCCGGTTCAAGATTTAAAGTGGATGGTAAGTTTAAGGGGGGGGTAGCGGTTGGTTGAAGGTCGGACCTTACTTTGCAGATGGACAAGGATGTATTCCATTTATGTGGGAATACAAAGGTCTGAGTGATCTAAGGGTAGAAGTTGTTTGTGTTGAGAATTACTAGAGAGGAATGGTTGGTTGAAAAGATTGGATGTTTGAATATGGGGGATATTCGTAGGTTGGCTAGATTCCTTCGCGTTGGTTTGTCCCGCAGAGAGCGCTTTCCCTTCCGAAAGGTCTGTTCCGACTCGGGAATATTTTCAATAAGTCCTGTTACGAAAAAAAAAAAATCACGGACCTCGCTGGTCCAGGAGCTTCTGTAGGCGTTGGCTTAAGCTACGTGCACGCATAAAGCGTGATCCACCCTACTTACCGTAGTTACTACGCATGACGTCACGGATTCGCTTCTTGGCGTCAAGGCTGGAACGAATTTTTATATTTTCGGTAAAATACCGTGCCACAGATAATCGGGCCAATTAGTTGACAGAGATCGTAGTGACCACGCTTACCATAGTAACTAATAGCTGCTATCTTTAGAAGGGTTGAATACGGTCATAGTTCGATGAGATTTTGCATGCAAAAATACGCATGCAAAATCTTCGTCATGGAAAAGGTGGGTACGATGCGTCAAAATTTCGGTGTGAAGGAAAAAATTCGCATCCCACTGCGAAAATTGGGCTGTGTTTGCATGTATGTACCTTTAGGCCTACATCAAACTCGTTTTCCTGGGCGTCTGAGCTGCTACAACCCCCACCTTCTCCCCCTCCCCCTCTGTAGATGCAAAGTTTGGCTTGTGACCTTTACACTATACTCGTCTGTGGTAGAACACACACGAATTAAAATATAATAGACAGCGGAAAGTGGACGAAGTGCTTTCCTTCCGACATTTCCATTCAGTTCCTATCCCTAACCTCCCTTCAAAAAGCGTTCCTCTTCCGTTCATAAAGATGCTCCGTGACCTCTACCGCTATACATGGGTTAGAAAAAAGACCAACGCTTATATGGACTCTACCTAGATGTTCACGCCGTTCTCTGAATGGCATAGAAATCGTTCGCACATGGAATTTCCCATTAGCTAACCAACAATTTTTCGTTTCAGGATGCGTCAGGCTTTCGAGAATATTTTCCAAAGATCAAATCCGTCTCTGATTTCTCCTGAGTTGAGGAGTTTCTTGCCGCTCGGCTCAAAAAAAGTTCAGCTTGTAAGTGACCGTTCTGTTCATCACCCAATCTTCCTACTTACACATTTTCCATGCGACTCGAGAATCAACTGAGCCTCATCCGGGTTGCTCCCGGGTCAGAATAGTAAGACCCGACTAGACCCGAGACCAACTCGGCCGAGGGATATAAGTATATGGAGAGAAGGAAGCCCGAGAAAACCACATCCTATCACACCTTCCTCTCCCTGCCGCATCCATTTACTACCAGTTTCATCTATCACCAAACCCAATGCGTATTGATTTCTTATATGGTCGTGGCAGCCCTGGGCTGTGTCTGCCTGAGCGTTCGTCTACTTATCCCGAAACGCACGTCAATTTGTGAAGCACGCATTTTCTCTCTAGAAAAAAAAATCCAAGTGAATATTGCAAAATTAAGTTGTCAATATTTTATCATGGTTAACAGGATAAAATGCACTGTAAAAATAAAATCCTGCGGTATTTGCTACTGGGATTAATCTTGTCTCTACTGAGATAATCTTTCTCTAATTCGGATTAATCTTATCCCAGTAGAGATAAGATTAATCCTAGTAGCAAATACTGTAGTTAACTTTTATCTTTACTCGGAGAAACTTTTTACAGTGTACGTCTTTAAAATCCATAGAGTCGGGGATGTCCCGTGTTCGCTAGTGAGCTTTTTAATTTGAGGGTGACGAAGCGTTCCTTGAGCTTTTATTTATTATTTACTGTGACCCGAAGGACGATGACTGAAGGATACTGCTGTATCTATAACACCAAAAAAAGTAGTAATAGCCCTAGACAAGTCTCCCTGAAATAGGTGCTGTCCCGCCTGTCCGTCTTTGGCAAAGAGCAAGTCAAGGACCTCTTACTGCAAATTTTTTTCATCTTATTTTGTATCCCTCTAGCCGAGAGCTCGAGTGATAGACATGTCCCCGGAAGAGCAGCAGCTTTGGGAAGAAGCAGAGATGGAGAAGCCAGTTGACCTGAGCAAGTGTCACATAGACCCCGCACCATTCCAGCTCGTGGAGAGGACGTCTCTCCTTAAAGTACATGCCCTGTTTAGCATGATGGGTGTGAACCACGCTTACGTGACCGCAACGGGACGGCTTGTGGGCGTAGTGGCGCTTCCGGAGGTGAGTTAGTATTCTATTTGGGCTTAAGACCTGTCCAACGTTCTCCTGTCTCTTTTTTCTTTCATCTCTGTTTCGTTTCGCTATACTGTAAAAAAAAATCTTGCGGTTAAAACAATTGGTTTTATTTCATGGTTTTATGGTTTACTGTTATAGGCTTCTGCCTAAACCGTAGCCGCTCAACCGAGTGGCCTGAAAGGAACGGCTCTTCCTTTTAGCTCACTTAGTTGTTCACTATTATACTGGGATTAATCTTGTCTCTAATGAGATAAGATTATCTCTTATTCCTATTAATCTTATGCCAGTAGAGACAAGATTAATTCCAGTAGCAAATAGTGCAGTTAACTTTAATCCTTACTTGGAGAAACTTTTTACAGTGTACAGTGTTGTCACTGTACACAAAAGTGTTGCGTGGCGACCAATTGCACCACGTCCCAACACATCCAAAACGGAGAAGTAAAAATTTGAATAATGAACCATTTATTGATCATTATGAAGATCTACCAATCCCGTACTTCATGGATAAATCTTGAGCCCAAGCTGCCTGGGAACGTAAACGAACCTGGTTGCAGGTTCATTTCTTCCAGCTTGGATGTTCCTGACGTTTAACAGTCTGAAGATACCATTGTCAAGAAAGGCCGACATATTGCTGCCAAAGTATCGGAGCTGACGTATCCGTTTTTAGCCATCATTTGAATATCTACCGATTCTTTAAATACAAGGAGAAAGAAGAAAATACACAGAATGAATACAATTGGCCTTAACATGATCAATGTCTCAGATTATTCAGTAAAAGCTTTTAGATTAAAAATTTATTATGCTACTTTTATTCTTATTCCTAGCATGTCCTAGTCGCTGCTTTTAACGGACTTTGACCGGTTTGCTTTGGAAAAAAAAATACTTCGAATTAACTAGTTTTGAAGTTGTTGCGTGGATTTAATCAATTTTTTTCCAATAACTAAAGGAAATACTTGATGACGTAGTGTCATGTAAATTCAGTACCAACCTCCCTGACGTAGAGAGTTTTACAATACCCTTCAGTTTAAAAAATGTAGGCTCCTTTTTCCTGTTCATTTTCTTCTTGCTCCTTTGTACTATATATGTGTGCTGGACGTTGATACCGAGGCGAGGGAGGCCAAACAAATCCGCTTCGAGCGCTAAACTGGCATAATGCGAGTTGGGCTGATCCGCTGTTTTTCTTTTCTTCGCAGCTTCGTAAAGCCATCGAGAACGTCAACGCCGGATTACTACAACCCTCCGAACCCCGGTGTCCCTTAAACCTCAATTCTACCGATTCATCAAGTACGGGAGGCGAAGAATCAACGCCTCCTACAGAGGCGACACAACTCCTAGAAATTCCCATCTCCCAATCGGAAGAGATCCCTCATATCGACAACGAAGAAAACACACAGAAGTTGACTTACGAGTTTGACAGTGACACAGGAGCGTTTACGAGACAAGGCGAGGAGAGTAGCGACACCTAGGCAAAATATTTGAACTGATATCACAGGTAGAAAACAGACTTATCTCTGACCTTGCCAGAAAATTGCGGCGGTCCTGCAGACGTATTTTGAGACAGCTTTGGACTGTCCTGGCTAGATGACGCGCTGATCAATGAGATACGTAAGAGACATCCCGTTTAGTCCTGTAGTATTGCTTCCAGTTCCTTGAGCATTAACTTCTGTTTCTCCGAATTATTAATTCTGGAGGAAGACAGAAATTTTCGGCCGGAAGAGTTGAACAAACGGAAATAACAAGAGCACTCGGTTGCCAAATTTGGTATTGTCCTTCTATTTCCTGCAGTTAGATTTGTGTGAGGGATTCCTAGTCGTTAGTAAGATAGATACACATACGCTGGCAAAACCTGTTCGTCTCGGTTTGCGCAATGAAGGCTAGAAGTATTTTTTTATTTTAGAAAATGATGAGGGATTCCTAAATTGTCGTTAGTCAGATAGATACACATACGCTGGCAAAACCAGTTCGTCTCGGTTTGCGTAATGAAGGCTAGAAGTCGTTTCTCATTTTAGAAGATGATGAGGGATTCCTAAATTGCCGTTAGTACACATACGCTGGCAAAACCGGTTCGTCTTGGTTTGCGCAAAGAAGGCTAGAAGTGGTTTCTTATTTAAGAAAATTATCAGGAAGAAGGAAAGCATTCTAGAACATTCGGAAAGCAACAGCTATTGATTTTATTACCTCGGTCGTGTGTTCGTAGACAGAGTACGAGGGGATGGGAAGATCGTTCGCAGTAGCTGCGTTCGTTGCACTCCGTGCTGTCTCTAGTGTTTCCTCACCGGTGTTCGGTTCTTATCCTGTTGCGGGTTTTTTGTGTCACCGGTGACGTCACTAGAATCCCGAGCAGGTTTTGGTTAATCCGCACCGGTGAGCACTAACCAGCCACTGGTTAGTCCGAAAAAGAGTTATAAGGTCGGGGAGCAGTCACCGGACAACGAACGCAGCTGGTGTCTTATTCATTAGGGAAAGGGTGGTCAGGGGAGGTAAGCATAGGTATTGAGACAATGGACCGGGATCTTATGCAGACTACCCTGCAGCTCAGGCTTGGTGGCGACGGAAAACATCAGGGGACGTGTACTGCTGTCGAGTCCCATGGGAATCACACAAAGAATAAGAGGTGGGACTAGGGAGTAGCCTACGCACCGTTAAATTCGCAGCGGCGCGCGAAATCAAAGTTTTCGGCTCATTACCTTTGCCCGCCGATCCAGTTGTCAGGGGTTGGTTCGTCGTGGGTGTAGAAGACTTGTGCTGGCTGCAGCAAGCAACTCGTGTTGCGGAGCTCGAATATTTCCTGTTGCGTCTTTCTAGTGAATTTCGTGTTTATTGATTTGTCTTGAACCAAAAAGCATTCCTTAGTTATTTCTGACTTGTGATTTACCAGTGATTATCCAGCGATTTAATGCCATAATTTTATTATTTAGAATGCCGGCAGGCTTGGTGTTTCCAGCACGAATGACTGAAAGCCAAAGCTTTCCGCAGATAAACACCACGTGTTGCTGATGGCAGTGTCCTAGGTCCAGTATACAGTAGGCCGATGTGTCATACGTAATATGAACACACAACGCAATAACGTTAACGTAAAACTAGGATAGTATTGCACAAAATTAACTGCCATTTGCGCTGTACTTGTAACCAAGAGCCATTGTCACGGCAGCGGTGCAATTCTCAACTAGCCCACTTGAAAAAGTCAAATGCTCTTGGTGTTATGTATATGTTAACCGACATCCAGCTGAACTGGCTTACTATCACTGCCGAGGCTTGCATTTAGACCGATGAAGAAAGTGTATATCCAGTTTCCAGTGATTTTACCCGGTTATGTTCCTAATTTTAGTTTACGGAAAAGATTTTGGTTTTGAAAGTCAGAGTTAGGTCTTCCAGAGTAGATCTTCCTGGGTTATATAATTTATTATAATATAAATATATTAGTTTTATTCGAAAGGGAATCAACTGTCAATGTTAACTCGATAACAACTGAACTGTCGTAGGCTTATTATATTATTGTTAATAGTTGCTTAGGCCGTTTATGAGAGTGCATGTTCAGTTCCCAGTGATTTTGCCCGGTTATTTGTTGCCTTAAATTTTAGTTTGTGAAAGATTTTAGTTTTGAAAATTAAATATTACTGTTGTTAGTCAGGTTTGTTTATATTTTCAGGTTAAGGTTCATTTGACTTTAAAATGAATCACGACACAACTAATTTCTTCGGGGGTATTTGATCTGCGTACTTCATTAGTGTGGGCAATATTTTAATCGAAAAACTCAACAGATAAACCTTACAAAATGCAGTTTTACCACTTTATCTCGAAGAGGTACCGAAAACGCATTCTGAAGAAGCGTTCCTTAATCAAGAAAAAACAATTTTCCCGTTCGAACATGCAATGCAGACAAACTTCTGCCACTTCCCATGATGTTTCGAGTATCCTTTTGCGATTCCCAAAGGCGTGCCACTGCTATGGTATTTCTGCACTGTTCTTCTACCCAAGTTTCTTTTGATCAAAGAAAATTACACTTTACATGACTGTGAGAGCGAGGAAGCAGTGCCACAAGATAGGCAAATGGCTTCAATAATACTGCAGCACTCAGGAAGAAACCTTTGCCCTCGCGAGTCGCAAGACAGCGCACCGATTTCTACACGAGCTGTGGGGCAACAAGGGCCCGCGATCTGTTCACAATATTGACAAGGGCCTTCTGCTAGCATATTTTAGCCATTTTGTTCACCCCTTAAGAATTTCCTCGGGTCCGCTAGATGACATTAACTCAAAACAAAAATTAAATGGTGCTCTCCTCGGTGTTCTTAATATAGCCTACATAAAAAAGGATCTTGATGAAAACAAAAAAAAAACGAAATCAGTGAATGAAGTAGGCCTACTTTATTCTATCTGACAAAAAAGTGCCCTTCCGCGCCATACGACGCAGTGAACAAAAGTTACCCCAAACAAAGGGGAAAGAAGATCGCTCTGTCAAAGGATAGATAACGGAAGGCCTTTGTCGCGGCCACGTTAACAAATAACAACAGGAAATCTTGCTGGGGATTCAAACTGAACATACATACTACAGACACTGAGATATAAATACAGCAGTAACATAATCTTAGGGATAAGAGAAAAACAAACAGTTCAGGTCAAATACGTCTTTGAACTATCACGTTAAAACAACTGCCTTGTGGGCGCACTTTCCGTTCGGTCCTTCTAGCAGGGCGGGCCAGAGGTACGTTCTGATCGTGGTGGATCTCGGGTCAGAGTTGTGGAAACGAACGTGGAGGTCCGAGTTGAATGTTCGGACTTCGTACTCCAGAACGAACGAGGGATTCTAAAATAGGTAGCCTACAGTTGTGAATAAAAAATAAAAGTTGTGATGAAACTGAATTTATCACAACTAAAATGGAAATAGCAATACGTCAAGACAAACGCCAGACATGCCAGTGGCAGACAACAAATTTGTATCGGTAAATAGTAAAACCCTAGCCTAAGGCAGAATCGATTGGAACAAAAACAACAAATAGAAGCACAAGAATTCCTTGATACACTTTGAAGAAAAGAGGCAGCAATGGTCTAATCTTTTCGACCAAATTAAAGAGTGAAAATGTTATTGTTAGTTACGTTAGTTATCGCTTGTCATTACCGAGCGTGTTCCACCCCTCTACCAATAGTAACTATTAGTTACTATTTCCGTTCCAGCCTCACGAAAAGTTACTACGCTGACCGTTCCAACCTTCTCAAATAGTAACTAATAGTAACTATTTGCTTACCACGCTCGGGAGCGTAGTAAGCGTAGTAACTACGCATCTCTGCAACGTGATTGGTCGATCAGCCCGCGGCCTGATATTTGACCGAAAAAATTCAAAAAGCGTTCCAGCCTAGCGTAGTAACTACGGTAACTAGCGTAGTAACTACGGTAAGTAGGGTGGAACACGCTCACCATTTCGCCGTCTCGGCGGAGACGATTTCGGAGGTTGCACTTGTAATGCGCGAAAATTCAAAAACTCGTTCACGAACGTGTGATGATAAAGAGAGCCATAGGTACTAAAATAGTCTCTATAGCTGGCAGATTGCTCGAACGCTTTCGGACGAAACTTTTGTTTTTTGTTGTACCAAAGAATAGTTTATATTTTTTGATGTGAAGTCATGTAAGTGCCAAAAATGTACAAATATAACAGACTTGCTTGCAGCTGGGTCCAGAATGCTAATACAATCAATGGAATTATTTGTCAATAATTTAGATAATTCGGAGTGTATAAGAACAACGAATCGATAAGAAAAAGAAACTCTGCTTATATTTGTCCAGGCTAGTAAATTGGAGAATGTCAGGCAGCAAAAACGCCGTAACGATGCACATGCGAAAATAAATTGTTTGGGAATTAGCTGATTTCTGATGTAATATTGTATTCTAGGGGGTGGTAATTTTACATTATGATAGTTCGATCTGCCCATTGTACTTTAAGTTAAAGAAGAGAGTCGTAAGGCCCGTGTTGTCAGGGACGGCTATTATCCCTTCGATTAAAAACTTATGGGACCGACCTTCCGTACTTCTTACCGGAACGGTAAGAGCGTATGGTAAAGTCTCCTGGTTGCAAGGGCTCTATTTTCTGGCGGTGTTTCGGATTCTGCTCTTTCTATGACACGGAGATGAGCTTTTAACCAAATTTGGTTTTCTTTTGTCTTGAGATAATTTAGCCTACTGTTTGCGTACCGTGACTGCCACGGAACCACAGCTTAACTACTAGGCAGTTGCGCGGAGTCGTATCTTGCCCATAGAAAGATTTCAACACACATCTTTAGTGTAGGCGTTAACCTCCGGCGCTCCCACAGCCAATCAGCGAGGAAAGATCTAGGGTCTATTCCGTGAGTGAAAACAGAAATTTCTGTTGTGACCACCGTGGGTGCGTAATGTTATCAGAAGAAAGCAGTAGAGGTCTCACATTTATTGCGCACGCCGCACATGTTGCCTCTTCGGAATCAAGTTTCCAACTGCAAGAGTGTCTAGGTTTGACGCAGCGCCAGTTAATGTCGCGACGATAGCTATGTGTTGCTTTTGAAAAATGTTTGCGCAACTGCCTAGTAGTTAAGCTGTGCACGGAACCTTGAGGAGATGTAATGACAGTGCTAAACGGGTACGTTAGCTGAATTTTATTAGAGCGATATTTCGGCCCTTCTTGACAAGGAAGGGCCGAAGGCTTCAGGCTCAAGCTGCAAAATGAACTTGTCAGACAAGTTCATTTTCCATCTTGAGCCTTCCAGCCTGAAGAGGACCCTTGCAAAGAAGGGCCTAAATATCGCTCTAATAAAATTCAGCTGACGTATCCGTTTAGCACTGTTAATTAAGATTCGCTATCAGCTTGGGCTGAAAGAATACTTGAAGAGATGGTTAATTTAGTCATTTTGTTTACGGTAATCTGCCAAAACAGCCCCAGAGCTTAACAAGCTTAACAGTCCGTTACCCATATCATAAATGCAACTAACCTGGTTGACGAGGTTCCACGATAGCCTGAGACAGTCCTGCACGTAGTCCTGAAGTTCTTCGCACTCCTTTAAGCATGGATAGTCGTAAAGTGTTGCCCAGATCTGGGAGCAGACCTCCTACGAGAGAAGGGATAATTAGTGTTGGAGGAATTGCCCACATTTGTATCCACTACATGCATTCACTTACATTCCCGTCTCCTCCATTCCTTTGGCCGAAATTTCAAGTTTCATCTGGTACATCCTAAGTCCCCCTAATTCAGTTCAATACTTTTATTCCAGTGACAAATACCATAATTAATCACTAACAGTTAGAAACAACAAATATAAGAAAAGGGACAATCACACTTAACCGTTCTCGATGGGCTCATACAAATTCAACCAAACTGGAAGCGACAAACGCAATAACGGAGAACTAAGCGCTAAAATTAATGGGTTTTCAGATGGGTTTTCAGTGTTGGCAGTACTGGTGAGACCAGATATTCGTATCCTCGTTCCAGTGAAGTGAAAAGCCTGGTTTTCGCAATCGCGAATTTCATCCCTCGCTCGGAAATTTTTATGCATCGCTTGCAGGTTTCCCCATGGTAACACGAATTTCGCATGCGAAATCTTCTCGCATTCTGCCTAGTTCCTACACGTAGCTTAATGTACTCCATACGACTAAGTCCAAAACACGCCAGTGAACCTACAAAAGAACGACAAACGTCACCCAAATGAAGCCTATGTAAACCAATCAACAAGGTTTGTTGTGGTGAGGTGTGGTGACGTTTCTGGCTCTTCGCTGGGCACACGGCGATTCTTCATCGGCGCGAAGAGTTAGTCATCAAGAGTACTGTCGCATCGGACTGCTTTGGAAGCCATCTTGCGATTCATCCCAACCAGAGTAAAAGTATTTTGTGCTATACTAAAAAGTATTTTGGCTGCAATCGAGAAAAACGTACTTCGGGCCTATAATACTCGTCTAAATAGGTCTTTCGTAGCCATGTAACAAATTTTAAGAAAAACTGCACCACCAAATTTGTATTACCAGGTTTGTCCGGACAGCCCCAGCCCCTAACCACTGCATCGCCCCTTCCGAAGTATACCCCTGGATCCGCCAGTGGGATTGACACTTCATAATCTCTTCTTTTCTTGTCAGTTATTTTGTTTAGTTTCTTCCCCCTTCTGTTTTGTTTTGTCTTTCTTCTTGTTTTTTCTTTCTCTTTTCTGCTTTGCTTTAGTTTGTTTCTTTGAAAACTTAATATGAATGAAGAAAACTTAGTATGACTGCGTTGGACATTGTCACGCCCCACACATTTGACATTGTCACGCCTTATCATGTGGCCAGAAAAGTGAATAGTGTCATCTTTTTTTATGAATAATAAAACTAAATTAAAGTAAATTAAACTAATCTCGCCTTAACTAGTTTGGTAAAATAAAGGCGACCCTGTTCACTTAGGTTTCCTCCGCACTTAGTATCTGTATTTACTGTACTTTCCATTGAATCTGTAGGAGTAGTATTTGAATGCCGAAGCTAAGTAAACAGGGGCGTAATTTCGTCAAAATCCTGGGGGGGGCAAAGTTGGAGCCGATTTTCCCAAATCAAGTGAAAATGAGCAGTTTTAGTCCAAGAAGAAAAACGTAATAAAAACAAAGAAACAAAGAAATATTTTACTAATCGACCAAGGCGAAAACGACACAGGAAGCGATAAAATTAGGTCAAACGCCTCAAGGACCGAACGGGCAAACATCAAGCTGGGGGGGGGGGCAAACTGGTGTCTGGGGGGGGGGGGCAGTTGCCCCCCCTGCCCTATAGCAAATTACGCCCCTGTAAGTAAACCATATACCCTGAGCCGAAGACTTACCTCAACACACTTCGAAATGTCGAATTCGTCGGCTGTCTTCCTCAAATACATTTCTACACTTCCTTCGACCCCTTTCAGATTGTCACTGGATCCACTCTGAGGAAGAGGTACAGACTTCCTCTTCTCCAATACTTTCTTCTCGACGGTACTCGCGTTCCTCAGCTTGCTGCCGAGTGGTCGGTCCGGAAGAGGCGGGGGAGGAGGCGGAGCTCCTATTGAGGCAGGCTGCTCTTTCGCTTCTGGCGTCCTGATTTGTAGGACTTTCTTGATGTGTTCCTTGATGAGCGTAGCTCGAGCGTTGGCGCTTCGGTATGAGAGCTGAAAAATAGTTATTACAAATACCAAGGACCGCAAAGCCTCTCCTGTGCTATAGGTGCGTACGAAGTAATAACTTATTCTTCAGGGGCATCACGACTCCTTCATATATATACATGTTTATTCACACATCGTAACACTATGATGGTGAAGATGGAGTACAAAACAACAAGAATGAAAAGAGAAGAAAAACCACTAACAATTATAATGCAACTAATAGCCATTATACAGAGACATATGATAAAAATGGGTATAAACTACGAGTAGGATCTAGCGACTCTTTAAATTTAATCCTGCGTTTTATGTTGTACCTCAATCAAACTAGAAGCTAAAGTCCAGCCTTTAATAAAGAATATAACAATAATAATTTTAATGCAGCCAAAAGGCTTTCGCTTCTACAAACATTTATAGTGAGTTTGCCATAGCATTACGACTCGTCACCTCTGATTGGAAAACACGGCTACTATGTATTGACGTCCCGATATCAGTAACTGTAAAATTACGAGAGTGTTGTATACTTCGTCGAGGCAGGTCAGTCGTATAGCTTATGTTATGATTATTGCTATAAGTTGCATGGCTGAAAAAGTCAAACGGGTAAACCTTGTTTGCAGTGAAGTTAAACATCAAATCGTTTTTGATGTTGCAACGTCCCAGCTTCAGCCGATCAGAGTGTAACTATCGTCTAAAGTAACCTGCAGACACGGTCCAATTTTCGAAGTCGCATGCGATTTTCCTTCTTTGCTTCGTATTTCGGACGTATCACATGCATGCTTCGATTCGAAAATTTCCGTCCGATGTGAGTCGAAAATATTATACTTTTATTAGAGCGAATCCTAAACGCGAGCTAAAATTGTCTTCTGTATCCAGGACTACTATAGACATTTATTATTCAGATACACATGGGAAAACACGACATAGTGACGCGAATTTCGCGTGCGAAATCTTATCGCACTGTGAGTGCACGCACCTTAACACGCGAAGGAGAGATTGTGTCCAACATTAGGAAACAATTAGCATATGCGTATCGAAAAAGAGCCCTTGAAAATCTTAATCTTACCACAATCACTGAAAAAAGCAATTTCGTCTTCAGCTCCTCTAAGTTTCTCAGTTGTTCCAGTTGGTCGAGCGCATCCATAGTATCTACACGCGCCTGCGCATATAAATTCCCATAGCGGCGGATTAGGGAACTCGGAGCGCGCTCGCCATCAAGTACTTGGTCGCAGAAGAGTGAAGCCGTTCGCTCCGTCATCGATTTAGCTTGGCTGGCGAGTCTGAAATTCAAACTCATTATATTTTTGTTGTTTCATTAACTTGTTTTTGTTGTTTCTTTTTTTTCCTTTTTGTAACTCCGTCTTGTACGGGCTTTTAATAATAATATGCTGCGAAACTTTTATGTGACAACAAACTGGTGCTATCTGTACGACTAGGAGCCTCGTCGAACATAATGATAGTGGGTTTACTGGCGAAGAAAGACTGTGGTCGGTCTCAATCCCAACTCTATCTAGAGAGCAAATTTTCGGAACCGGAAAGTCGACAAAAAAAAAATATACGACCCAGATGCTTGTTCCTGAAATTCGGTAAACACACGTGTTGGTATTAACAGAAACCAGGAGTATTCTGCTTTTTTTTCTTAACATAATAGCCTTGTCCAAGGTCTGAAATCCCTGTTTAAAATATTAACTCCTTTTTTCGTTTTTTTCCTCTTCGAGTCTGTTCACTCTGGTCAGACACGGTCTATCTGTTCAGTAGGCTCTGGTCCCCGGAAGGCGCCCTTTGATTTGTCCACTTGCGACTAGTCGAAGACGGGCTCATTAAATACAATGTTTTTGTTTCAAAAGAAGTGTATCCTTTTGATCCTGATACATGTAAACTTTTCCTTCCAAAAAATTGCCATGAACAGTGAAAAAAAAGCACAAGTGTTATTTCCTTTGGCTGTTGTTTGAACAATTCCCCAATCCATTCTATAAGCTTAACCAGTCATCAGTGTATAATCAGTAATGGCATATTCATGACTTCTAGATGTCAATTTGCAAACAGATATTCCGGCCTCTCGGACGAAGTAGTCTAGTGTGTCTTCTTTCATTTTAATTTTCTTTCTTGCTTGAAATTCTCAAACACTCAAACACTGACAAATTCTCAAGCTGACTGCGAATCATATTTGATAGTGCAAAACGGATACGTCAGCTAAATTTTATTAGAGCAATATTTCGGCCCTTCTTGGCAAGGGTCCTCTTCAGGCTCAAAACCGCTCAAGTTGGAAAAACGAAAGGTTTGTTCACAAGTTCGTTTTTCCAACTTGAGCGGTTTTGAGCCTGAAGAGGACCCTTGCCAAGAAGGGCCAAAATATAGCTCTAATTGAAATTTCTTGTTGTGTACCACAAGAATGTTTAATGACTGAAATCTTGTCTTCGTCTTGATGGTGGATCATAAAAATGGTGGGTTGATACGAATGAAAAGCTGGACACTCGATCTGGATTAAGAAGTCTAGGTTAAAATGGACACGTCCAGGACCAGCTTCTAAGGGAACTCCTACAAACAGCAGAGCGAATAGGCGAAAGCGGCTGGTTAGAAAAGATCGTCACTCGACCGGCTGATGATGGCACTGGGTGCTAAGCAATAAAATTATGAAAAAGTACAAGTTTTCAGCTCCACTATACAGGTTCAATGAAGAGCGTATCGTTCCAACTTCCTACCACGGGCGTTGCTGCATTCCAGTTCTGATTCGCCGGAAAAAAAGAAAACCAAACCAGCTCCTACGTATTCACTCCCGCAATCTCTCCACTGTGAAAGTACACAGCTTATTACGCGTAATCTCGACAACTTTGAGCACGTTCCACCCTTCTTACAATAGTAACTATTAGGTACTATTTTCGTTCCAGCCGTTCCAACTACGCTGACCGTTCCAACCTTCTCGAAATAGTAGCTACTAATAGTAACTATTTGTTTATCAAGCTCGGGAGCGTTGTAAGCGTGGTAACTACGATCTCTGTGACGCGATCGGCGGGATTAGTGCATCGCGCGATATCTTGCCGAAAGTAGAAACTTTCGTTCTAGCCTTGACGACAAGAAGCCAGAAGCCGTGACGTCATGCGTAGTTACTACGGTAAGTAGGGTGGAACAGGACCTTTGGCTCTTATTGGTTTGAACAGTCCGTAACTCCGACAGAATCAATTCCAAACGACGCGAGAGGCGGGGCTTAATAGTGAAAAGACTCTCCATGGGAAGATTAGGTTTGGCTAGAGTAAAAACATGAAATCAACTGTGAAAGGAAAATAGAAAATAAGAGGACTGGTGATGCTGTTTGTTATTGACCTCAATCAACACATTGTTTAATGTTACTGAGGAGGAAAAGAATGGAATAGTATCAGGTTTAAGCTCTATGTTAAGTGTTCGGCAAGAGAATAAATGATATAATGACTTGTCTTTGCGGCTCGCAATACCCGACCAGCTCAAACCATATCTTTCGTGTACGTTTCTTTACTGCTATCTTATCACGATTGCCCTCAAGATCACCACAAGGCTCAACGACACCATTAATCAGAAGAAATTGCCGGATTTGGTTTTAACAGTTTTCTGAGCTGTTGCTTCAGACAACCAATCTCGAAGGACCATTAGATACTCAAACACCTAAAAACTATTAGCAACCTATCAGAAAGGATGTTTGATGGTCGAAACAACGTAATTTAAGAAGCCGACGACCCTTGAAGATGTGATAATTCCTACGATGTTCGAAGTGTTGCAGAAATCGGACGATCGATAAGTTTCGACGATCTCTGTGGCACTTCGTCTCATGTTCTGGAAACTCGAAGTTCAAAGAGTGAACACGGGACCGGAAGTTATATCCGGAAAAGATACACGACGAATCAACGACTTTCGTCGAGGCCAGAACTGCCCCCCCCTTTTTTTTTACCACGGTTGACCTACTAGTCTCGGCACTGCATATTATTCTTAAAACCATGGACGGTTTTTCAGTCAGTGATGACACTGAAAAATAAACAACATTAAAACATGTCAACGAATAAAAAAAATGTACTGCAGATAGTAGGCTACTCCAAATTATGCGTAACTTAATTGTCATTCTTTTTTTCAGCCATCAAATAATAACAAGACAGTAACTAAAAAATAACATGCAAAAATTATAAAATTATATACAATTGCTTCGGATTAACACGAAGTACAATGCTCAATTGCTCATCCTAGGCCTCTCGCCTCACAGTAATATATGCCAACCTCTCTAGACTTAGCCAGTATCGGAGCGGAGTCCGTGATCACCACCCGACCCCTAGTAGGTCTATATCGTATAGGCGAAGAACTTGGTCTCACCAGGGACCCATAAATTTCCTTTACAGGGGGCTTGTCATTTCCTATGCTTCTATGTTGCTATGTTGACCGAACCAGTCCTACTTTCCAAAAATCCCACTTGAGTCGAATCTGCATTCTTGTTTGCCTCATTGGACGTGCGCACCAAAGAGACTCCTCCCTCCAGGCGCCAGCAGCCAATCCCAAATTTTGTCTATCTGGTCTTGAACGTGATTGGACCGTGGGTATTTCTCGAACTATCTTCCGTGCGGTCAACATAGTATCAGAAATCTCTTATTGACAAGCCCCCTGTAAAGGAAATTTATGGGTCCCTGGTCTCACTGACGAGCATTTTCCCTCTCACAGGCATTTTCCCTTCTTTGCTCAAGCGGGCTTCCGGTAAGAACTTCAGTCGTACCGAGGGGGGCTACACTAGATGCCGTTTACTGAGTCAAACTAAAACAAAGATTGAATGGTTTACCTGTCTCGAAGTTTAGCTTCCCTCTCTTGTAATGTCGTTAGCTGGCATTTCGTCTTACTAAGTTCTCCCCGCATCTTGTCAAGTTCACTCTGTAAATTCGCAACAGTTGCATCTCTGCTCGCCAGGTCTACGGTTGCTGGAATCTGAATGATGACCGAGTCTCTGGACTGACATCTGTCACAGAGCGAGCTTGTTGACTCTAGAAGATGAACTTTTTGGGTGACGGTTTACTGGCAAATTTGGTGTGTTTGTTTTTCTTTGCGAAGATCTAAGATTTCCTAACCAAACACTCACGGATAATGAGTAGCTATTTTTATTTTATTTTGCCATCAGTTTGCCGTTAGGTAATTGAATTTCCCGCCAAATTCGATCCATCGAATCAAAAATTGCATCGAGAGTTGCTTGTCAAATTTCAGCCACAGTGCGAGCCACAAAGCCTTGCCGGTCGCGAAACAGACTTGTAGGCCACATAAATGACACGAAACACTCTTTATGGGCCACAACTAAGCCACAGCCTCTTTGTGGGATAGCGAAAAACGCCGTTAGCTGACTCAATTTTAGTCAAAAATCCAGCATGGCAAGTAGTATCGGAATATGAATCTAGACGAAACGTGTGCACGAAAATGTCTCAATTCTCCTACGTCTTACCGGTTGACAGGGTGCTCCTGCTAATTTTTCCGGGAGCTTTCACTTCAGAATCCGAGTTCGCACTGGAGACGGAATCTGCTGAAGAACTTTTCCCAGAATCCGGGTTCCCATTTGTCAAAATAGATGGGCCAAGCAAAGATGTACGGATGCCGCTTCTATCAGACAGACGGACTGGAAAATAAAGTTTAAAATAAGAAAAAACGAAAATCTGAGAAATGTCACGGAATGAACTCTATGATGGGGACATATTTTTTACTTCGATTCCATTTATTTGTCGAAAGTCCCGTGGGCGGTTTAATAGACGAGCTCTTGGTCGGCTGTATTCAACTTTTTGCGACCATTCTATCTTTTATGTTTCTGGACTATATCCTCTTCTTAAAAAGAAAGACCTTCTTTCTCTCCGAAAAAGTTATTTTCGTTACTGTAAGTTCCCTCTTTACCTCCCCCCTTGGCATCGGAATAGAGTAATTATTCGTAAGTTCGGTGTTCCAGATATTTCGGAGAAATTACTAATGTTACACAGGAAGCTGTCGGGCTCAGCCTACTCTCGTTTTTCACCACACTACCCCCTTACCCCCCTGTTTATGTGCTAGTGTTTTTTGTATATATAGTTATTTTAGTATTTTCTTCCTTTCTTTTTCTTTATTGTACTCCACTTGTCTTTCCTCTGGAATTTGTGGGTAATAAATAAATTATTATTATTATATTATTATTTATTTGAGGACCGTGACCACAATGTTTCAGACCACAACGTGACAAGTACGAAAGATATCGAAGGAGTTTTGTTCCGTGTTTTGTTGCTGTACAACAGCCAGTAAAAATAGTCACTGTTATTGTTGAATTTCTTAGTTTTAGTCTTTGACCCTTTTAACCATGTTTTGATTCATTTTATATATGTATTCCAGTGAAATCACGTTTGACGCAATGATTAAATTCGGAAAACACGATGTGAAAGAAGAAATCTTTCTAATCCTCTTTTTTCTTTTTTTTTTACCAATTAAGGCAATTTGTATGCCGAACGAGTCTACAGTGAACGTTGTTTTAAAGAACTTTGTAGAGGCCGACGGCATATTTTATGCACTGTGTTATGATTATTAATGAAATGACGAATTGATTGATTGTATATATGTATTTATATTTTAGTGTGATTATGTTTGACGTAAAGGTCAAATTCGGCGCAAGCGCTGTGAAAGATACTTTTCATGAATGAAAGTCTACTCTACTCTACTCATGTACTCACTTTTCTGATATTTTGTAAGCAGGCTTAAAATAAAACTACAAACAAGACAGACAATATGCAGACATACAAACAAGACACAGCGGGAAAACTTTCTTCCGCTGCAGCCGAAGTCCGGACCAAAACTTGGCTCCTCAACCCTAATCCCATGTTCACCCTCTGCGTCATACCAGCCCACCATCTGATGTGATCCACGGTCTCGACGTGACAATATTTAAGTCACCAAATACTGCAACTTTAAAGGTTAACTGAAAAGCCAACTCATTTTTGTGTCATTTAATTGGATACACTGAATTATTTGGATTCTGCAAAGGGATTTTTTGATTTTCCACTATCTGCTCTAGTTATGAGGCTTAGAATATCTCCAGCCGTCCCCACAGCGTAAATTCTACTATGACGCGGGAATTTTTAATCTCAACATAAATGCGGCTTTTTATTGGGCAGTTGTCAGATCGGTGAAGATTGCTTAGTGCCTGAACAAAAAAAAATGATAAATCTTTGTCGTAAGGCATACAGCAAAAATAGAAGCGCATAGAGGCACCACAAATCACACGGAAATTCCACTATTTGAAAATCGATTATTCGTGAATAGCGGAACAACGAAGTAGGCTAACTCATTTTCAGCGGGTCTTCAAGCCAATTTAAGTGAATAAGTGATGGGTAACTAGATTGTCCTATCCTAGCCCTTTTCGGTTAAGCTTTAAATAGCAACTAATTTCGAACAAGAAGGACAATAAAATGAAAGAATACACTCCAAATATTATGTAAACAAAGTGTTTACAAATTGACATCGAAAACTCATAGACGTCATGACCTTACGCATTATTCACTGATGATTCTTTACGCTAATCGAGTTTCAAAATGCTAGCCTCTCGGAGCTACGGAATAAGGTGACGGGTGTTTAGCAAAGGGGTTCGAGACTCTGCAATAAGAACCTGAAGTAAGTGAATGTTTGTGTAGTGTTAATTTTTAAAAGCTTGCACGTATCCCAAAACACAGTTAGATTTGGTTTCGACTGAAAAAAGCGTATTTTGATTCCGTCTTTCTTCATGCGGAGTCACACACTTAATTATAATATCGAAACGAAAAGAACCCGGTTACAATCTTGGATACATCTGATGAAAGAACCAAGCAGTCTGATCGACTTTATAACAATCGATTAAGCAAATAGGACGATCAAGTAGAACAAACACAACGCAAACACTAACGGACGGTACTGTGTCTCAACAATGGTGACATTCATCACTAATTCAAACAATGACCGTGTAATTTAGTTCAATCTGTCACCAGCTACAAGTAAACCAGATCAAACAGTTAAAAAAGAACTCATTAAAATAGAATAAATTACCATTGTTATCCTGATCTTTAGCATTGATAAAATTCAGGTTGAATATGCTACTAAATCTTTTCACAGTAGCCATTCGCAATTTCCATACACAAACTGAAAGGACTAATTGTTCGGACAGTATCAATTTCAAAAAGAGGCGTTTCTGCCCATACTGCGTCACGAGTGTTAAGAGGATTTTGAGAAATATGAACAAATTTCCCTAATCAAGATTGTTCTTGAAACTATCATTGTTTTTTCATTGACCTCACTCATTGCGAGGGAAAAGTTCGAAAGTCCTTATTAAAATCTGCAATTCTTGATCCTAATCCATATTCACCATCTGCTTCATACTAGCCCACCCTCTAATGTGGTCAATGGTCACGATCAGCAAAGGTTTCAGTCACTAAATATTAGCGTACCGTTTTACATAGCAAAGAATAAGTAAGTAAGTAAGTAATTTATTTGTAACCCGCCATTTTAAAAAGCGGAGTAAATGAAAGAAAATAAATAAAACACATAAAAAGAGACTAATTTTCAATCTTCGGCCAAGAAGCAGTGGATAATGTCGTGCGCTGGTTGGGCCCTGTTGTTCATGATTCTTGAAAGCGATGATATAGATATATCGATATCGGTAGATATATATATGTATGATCAGGAAAGAGGAAAACAAATAAAGAAGACATTCAAAAATTCGTAAGGATGAAGTGTTACAAAACGACACAGTAAAATCGTAGATTTGTCCTTCCTAATTATTCACTGATGGTTCGTTAGACTAATGGAGTTTGCGAATCCTTGCCTCGCGGAGCTACGGAATTGAGTGATTGGTGGCGAGCAAAGGGGTTATAGACTCTGCGTTTTAGAATCTGAAGGAAGTGACGTTTGCTAAGTTGTGTGACTGTTTATGACTGAAAAAGGTTGTACGTATCTCAAAACACACAATAGATTTGGTTTCGAGTAAAAACAGCGTATTTTCTTTAATTTATAAGATAGTAGGCTAGATAATTTAAAGACTAGCATTACGGCAAAAAAAAAAATAAGGCGATAAGACTTTCTTTGCTCCTGCAAATAATTTAAGAGAAAGTAATAAATATTAGGTAGACTGGCAAAATGTCAAGAATCGTGACAACAATGTAGTAAATAAGCAAAATAAAAACAAATAAGCAAAGAATACTATTTTTGCAAGAAGTTCTAGAACACGAGCGCCCACCACTCTTGCCGGAGCCCAGGAGGGAACCAACTGATTCGGTTGGGCCGTTGGGGTCTCTCACGGCTCAGAATATAGGGTTATAATACTGATGTATATTTTACCGTTTGTCTGCCGTTGGTAAGTGCACATAGTACACTAGGTAATTGACTTGGACATTCGGAACAAAAGGGCAGAAAAGGTTCGTTACCTGATCTTGTCAAAAAATTCGTTCTTGCTGCTTTGCTGATAAAGGGGGAGTTTCCAGTGGTCATCATAATGACGGAATCGGAATCCGAATGGTATCCGGAAACATCACTAGAATCATCCTCATCACCTTCGAAGTCGGTCGAAACCTCTTTCATCAGCTCCAGAACCTAGTTGAGATTTGAGTTTCAGTGCAGCATTGCAGACCTTTGTTTTTGCTGGGATCAAAGAATACGGCGGGGATCCTTTGGAATCATTTCGTCGGGGCGCCGACGACTTCAAGATTAACAAGCGGGCTGGACTGTCGTTTGCTTGGAATGATGGCCACGGTGATGTCGAACATTTGGAAAATTTAATAGGAAAATTTACTTCAGTACTTCGGACCAAGAAACTCAGTTATGGAATGAGGCTATTCGGAAGTCGGAGTCGCTCACTAACTATCCGAAGTTTAAGAATTTACTTGGATTAGAATTTTATTTTAAGGTCTACCCGCAGAAATATTAAAGATGTGGTTCCAACTCCGGGTGAACTGTCTCCCGTTACGAAGTAGGAAAAAGGTTTTTGAAAAGAATAGGTCTTTGCCGGTGGCCGAGTGTGCTTGCCGATTCTGTTGTGAGGTAGAAGAGAGTTTATGCCATCTGCTGACGGACTGTCGGGGGGTGAAGGAAATTAGAGAAAGATTTTTTTGTGGGGTACCCATACTATTTCCTGGTATTATGGAGTCGACGAATCGTCAGGTAATTCGGTCTGTATAAGTGTATACTGGAAGTTTAGATTGGAGGTAATTTGGTTAATAGTAGAAGGGTAAAAAGGAGTAATTTTTTTTTTTTTATGTAATATTGAAGGTCAATTTGTTCGTTAAGTGCGAGAATGAATGCTGACGTATGGCCCTTTGTTGGCTTTAATAAATTATTAAATTATAGCAGCTAGTGTCAAGTTTATTCATCAACTTAGGTCTCTCTTGGCTCTTAGGAGTCGGATGAATCATGCCCAATCAGTGAACATTTCCACTGTGATTTTCTTGGCCTCGAGCCAAGGAAATCAAGCGAAAAATTGACGTCGTTAACACGTGATGAAGGTGCCAACATCAGAATTAAAATACGACTTACTGCCTGAGTTTGATTAATGGAGGTGGCGAAAACCACGTTGCGGAAAACCACTGTGACCAAAAAGCCTGCCCTTGTCTTTGTGGTATGCAGAACGCTCTTTTGTTTATTGCTCAAATTCCGCCGAAAAATCCGGGTGCGCAGGAAAATCAAAAGCAAAAATGCGTGAAGTTAAAAAATATGGGTCGCCTAACGGCAGTCAACGAAAATACGAATGACGTCAAGCTACTCTATTGGCTTCCTAGAAGAAGCCGTGGAGATCAAACGAAAAATTGCGTGTTAACGAACAATGGTTAAAATAATTTCAATGGCTCGGCAAGTCAGTGCTGACAACGCTATCGTAAATATATTTTTCACGGATGATGCTCAAATGAAATAAGTGAAAAGTAATGAACGATGAGACGGAGAAATTAAATTGAAACTGTGACTACCTCTTCTTTTTTCGAAGGGCGTTTCCCCAGTCTCTGCGTCTGGGCTTCCCAAAGTAGTTCAGATATTCTTGAATGAAAACGTACGAAGGGGTACTCTGTCAACATTAGTTGCGTTTTTTATCTCAATTCTCCTTGCGATTCTTCTGTCATTCTCCTGTTTCGCGTTTTTTTACTATTGAGATGAAGCCAGTTCTCCTTTTCCGGAAATTATTCCGGATTTTCCCCTCATCAAACACGTCTACAAAGTAGAAAAATGAAGAGTGTTGTATATGCCAAGAGCGACGGAAGTTGAACAAACTCACACAGGCAGAAATAGCGATAATTTGGCATACAAACTTTTTATTTAATAGGATCGTGCATTTTCCGTGGGAACCTCAGCAGTGTCACTTGCTTTTTTTATTGCGAATGTCAACGAATTTTGTATTACTTTGATGAGACGTAATACATCCTGGATCTCACGCATCAACTGTCACGGAATTTAAATTATTTCAGATTTTCGAGAACAAAAAAAGGGTTGCCGCAAGTCAGTAAACTTCCTATAAAGCTTAAAGTACAATGGGCAGTAATTATGCTTCATTTTTCATAAGAGGTCTTACAAATAAATTTCCGACTTACCCTAAGTATAGCGCTTAAATAAACCGTCTCTATAGCTGGCAGATTACTCAAAGGCTAGCGGACGAAACTATCTTTTTAGTAACAAAGAAGAGTTTTGATTTCTGGATGTGAAGTCACAGAAGTGCCAAACATGTACAAATATACTAGACTTACTTGCAGCTTAGTGTAGAATGAGCAAAAAATTCTCCGTTAAGCGCTATCAGTGGAATTATTTTTCAGTAATAACTATCATTCGGTGTGTAAGATAGCAACGAATGGATAAGAAAAAGAAACTCCGCTTATGTATGTCAATGCTAGTAAAGTGGAGGATGGCAGGCATGCAAAAACGCCGTAACGATACACATGCGAAAATAAATTGTTTAGGATCCGAATCGGCTGATTTATGATGTAATATTGCATTCTAGGGTGCATTAATATGACATTGCGATATTTTGATCTGCCCATTGTACTCGGAACCGGTCACGCAGCACACAGGGGTTGCTCACTGTATCAATCATCAATATTTCTTTATTGTTCAAAAATATTTCGTACGGTATTACCAAAAAAAAACGCTTGCTCGTCAGGTATACTATATAAATCACGCTTTTACATTGTCAAGCATTCGATACAATCACACAACAAAGATTGCAACAAATTAACACTAAACTTCAAACTTTCAAAAAACCGAAAACGATTTCAAGAAATAATGACAGCATAGCCTACATCCTAAACTAGGCACTGGCTGGGCATTAACTGTACACCTGTTTTGTGAGTGAGCAACCCCTCGATCCCGCCTTCCACCGCTTTCACCGGGTAATCGTTAGCGGCTGAAGATTCTGCGGCAAATCATACAGAATCACGCCGCTTCCTTGGAAAAAAAAGTTGCCAAGAACAGGGGTCCTGCCCGGCTTGGGGGGACAATCAACTACGACGTCCGGCACAACTTGTCTAGCCGAATCAAGCGCTTCGGCGATTATTCATTCTCGGGGCTACACGTGTCACAGTCCAAACTCCAAAGTCCAACGCCTTAACCGCTCGGTCATCAGTGTCTCAAATCAAATCCGAGTTAAATACCGTGCTAGAACGACTTTATTGAATCACTAACTTATAAATCGTTTTTAAGTAGTTTTAGCCGCGATTACAGTAGGAGTGGCACTATTTTTGTGATGGA
The DNA here is from genome assembly GCA_023053555.1 of Branchinecta lindahli. NCBI lineage: Eukaryota > Metazoa > Arthropoda > Branchiopoda > Anostraca > Branchinectidae > Branchinecta > Branchinecta lindahli. The sequence goes on from JAKZAO010000009.1 coordinate 15,190,414, forward strand.
ATATTTTTTGACTAGATTGATTGAGGGTTGGAGGCATTATGAGTGTCGTGCCCAGCACTGCTTTTGTCTTGCGGCAGAAGGTAGGCTATTAACCCCTAGCCTTCGCTTGTAATGTCGAGGTCGGATAGACAGGTCAGATAATTCATTCCGCTTTATTTCTAGTCGTGACACGGCAACCGATCTGGCTGACACATGTCGATCACTGGCGTTGTGTTCGCGACTCAACATTTGTGTCCGCCTGCCTGTAAATAAACTGGAATGTTTCTGCAACCGTTCTTAGACAACGGATGTGCAGAAATCTAACAACAGCTGCGTTTTTTATCTCACTTCTCCTCGCAATTCTCTTATTCCGCGTTTTTGAATACTGAGATGAAGCCAATTCTCCCTTTCTTGCGTTTTTTGTCGAAAACTGGAACGGAGAAAGCTTCAAAATTCTGCAGAATCAAGAAGTTGGTTGAATGGTCACTTGAAATAGTTATAGGGATAGTAAATAGTTGAATAGTTCTTGTCCTTAATAGTCCTTTAATAAAAAAAAACGCTAATTTGTAAGAGAATACTCTATATGACTAAGTCCAAAACACGCGAGTGATCCTCAGGAGGAAGGAGTAAACGTTTCCGTAATGACTCAAACTCAACGACTCAAATCCTGCGTCAAACAGTCACGGCGCTCTTTGGGAGCAGCTGTGAGACCGTTTCTTTCTTTCTTCCGGTGGTACCCGGAGATTTAGCATCGACAAGGAGAGATAGTCATAAAGAGTATTGAGAAACGAGAAGCGAGAACTGAATTCAAAAACGTAACTAATGAGCAGTTCATCCGTACCTTTTCACAGCCATAGCTGTAGCGCATTAGCATGTTCGCAATGGGTCCATCAGCTACTTCTTTCATCTCTTTCTTCAGTTGCGTGTACTGGAACAGACCATCTTTGTCATACTCAATGCGCCGCTGTAGTATGCCGAGAAACAAGTCCAAGGAGTGGTTGGACAACGTTGGTTCCACAACGTTTAAAACAGTTTTGTTCTTGATGAGACGTTCCTGGATCTCGTTCTGATTCAAAGACAGTTGACGTTGGTGGGAGGCTTCAATAGGTGCAGGGCCGTTGCTAACCGATCTCTGAAATAAGAATGTTCATTTATTTATATTCTTAATTCACTAAAATACGCAAAACAGTATAGACAAAAAAGAACAAAATGGAACCATAGGCTTTTATGAGACAGGCCTCGATGTGCGGGAAAACTGAGACGGGATGCTGTATATATGCTATTTCATAGCATTTGCAAACGATTTAAAAATACTTATGGGTTGAAAAAGCAACGATACAGCTATAGCTGCATCTTTTATGCTATATGTAGAGACATACTACTATAGCTACATACTACATGCTAACAAGAACATATTACTAACTACATACATTGATCCCAAACTATAGTGTGGGACCCCCTTGCTGGGCTGGGACTAATGTCTGTAATTAGCTGAAAGACAAAAATGATCGACGGTAGGGATTCAAATTATCGAAATGGGTGTCTTAACGCCACCGCGGTTTAGCGCCACCGTATGTTTTCCGTCACCCAGGAAATCTTGCATCATCAAGAGGAATAGTTGGGTCAGACGAAAGGGTCAAATATTTTGGTAGGTTCTTCGCCACCGTATGTTTTCCGCCAACTCATTAGTGCAGGTAGCTGGTTCATGCAATTCCAGATCCAAATCCTTAAATGCGAAGAGGGTGTTTACCGCCACCAACGCTGACTCTACGTTAATCCTAGCTAAGACAAAGACTGAGCTTAATGTGTCACACAATTATTTATTTTAAGTGCAACTAAAGAAACTGTACAACTTCAACAATTCAAGGCCCCCAAACCACTCAAATTTCAAAAGGCGAGAAATCGCCCGCACTCTCTTGAAGACCGTCAACAATGTAAATGTCCTTTTCTTTCACACTCTTTGTTTTAACTATTTCCATGATTATTTCTCTTGTCACTTAGTTCGGGTTCTGCAGTTACAGTTGCTCTTATAAATACTTTTAGACCAGTTACTAACTGATAATCCCTTAATCGCTGTGATACTTAATCCGGTTGGCGCTCGACACCCCATCAGAATATTAGGTCTGACAAGATTCGACACTACCCTCTGGGGGAACTAATGACGTAAGATTTCCTGGGTGGCGGTAAACACCCTTTTCACATTTAAAAGATTTTTATCTGAAACTACCTGCACAGGCTACCTGCGCTACCTGAATTAAAAGTTGGCGAAAAACATACGGTGGCGGAAAACCGCGGTAGCGTTAAAACACTGCTACCAAATTATCGACTTCCACTTAATTACAAGATCGACATGCTGCCAACGGAGCCACCAAGTGAACACCACAATTGATCATTTTTTGAACAGCTCCCTTCCCCACGTCTCGGATTGGATGTTATTTACAAAAAGATGGAAATTATATAAGGGATTCGTTAACCTTGACAAATAGTCCTGGACTTCTAATACAGTTACAAATCCGGTTTATTTCTCCGGTTTCTGTCTAATTTCCATCTTTACGTAATTAATCCAGGATTGCTCCCGGTCACAGACAAGTTGGTTTGATTGTGAGTATGTCTTTATGCTTCGTCCAATCATGCCTGAAGTTCCGTTTGTATATATCACACATGAAGACAGCTCCTTGCTGAGCTCTTCATGTTCATCTTCGAAAAGTAGCAAGCTCCTGTCTGAATAATGTCCTGTCTTCTATTGACCTCGTCACCTTTATTTTTTTTACGAATGACTTGGATTAAGCAATTATCATGATTCAGATGTCATGAGTACGATTAGTTCCCACCCATACACCGCACAGAAAGACTACAATAGACCAACCACAATTATTTTTTTTACGCAATCGTCTTTTCCTATACGCCCAAAACATGGATACCAAACAGCCCTTGAACTTGGACTTTGCGTTTTTGGTAAGCAGAGGTCCTCTTTTCTTAAACGATACGATTGAGATCAATAACAGACCTTGTGGCGTGTTTCCTTGCGCTTAACCCGTGTGACCCGGTGGGTTAATTCTACATTATCGGCTCCTAATGTCTGCTAATTTGATCCGGAAGATGGAGACAAGAGGTTATGCGTGAACGGCATTCTTTGCAACCAAGGACGCGCAGAAATTTGTGAGTTTTTCAAAACGGAGGAAGCGGTTATTAGCCTACTCAAGCAAACACATCTGTGAGCGGTGAATATTTCTCCTAGAGATTCACTACCTGAGTACATGCTCTAGCTATCCCTCACCCTAAAGCATGGCTTTGAAGATTCTGGGAACGTCTTACGACCAGAGGCGTTACTAGCTAAAATGTTTGGGGGGGGGGACAAGGTATTTACCAACTGGCTGGTAATTTTTACCGACTGTTTTCGCGGATAAAAACGACCATTATTGAGAAAAACGACTGTGTTGACGAAAAATCGGCTGATTTTTAAGAAAAACGACTATTTCTAAGAAAAAATCGACTGTTTTTACTAAAAACCCCTTATCCATCGCCGGAGTACCGTCCACACCACATTTTTTCGAAAAAAAAAATCATTATAGCCTTGTACACATGCTAATATAATCACTGTCAATTTGTTATGTATCTCCCTAGTTTCTGTCGGGACTATAAGCTAATCCAGAGACGTCCAAGACGTAATTCGACCATTGGTGAGAATGTCGGCTTCTCTACATGCTTACGCCATCTGGCTCATCGTCTTCATGGTTATCGAAATTTTCTTGCTAATATGTTGAAGTTCTTTGTGCAGTTTTTTTCATATGTCTTTATACTGCTTTGACACCAAGTCCATTTGGAGGAACAAAATTCATTCGTTCGTACACTCGATTTTACTGTCCATACTGTTAAAGTTTAACTGAAAAGCCAACTTATTTTTGTATCATTTGACTGACTACAATTCATTATTTTGATTGTGTTAAGGGATTTTTTTTATTTTCACTATTTGCTCTAGTATTATGTTCAGAATATCTACAGGCGTTCTCACACCGCAAAATTCTACTATGACGCAGAAAAACTGAATCTCAATACAAACGCGGCTTTTCAATGGTCAGTGATCAGCTCGATCAGCAGGTGGCTCACTGCTTGAACACTTATTTTTCGAAAACTGTTTTCGTCAAGCATAAAACACAGACACAAGCAGACAGAGGTACCACAAATCACAGGGAAATTCCACTATTTGAAAATCCTTTATTCGAGAATAGCTAAAGAACGAAGTGACGCATTTTCATCGGGTCTCCTAGCCTTTTTAAGTGAATAAGTCATGGGTACCTCGATTCTGCTATTACATTCCTTTTCAGTTAAACTTTAAGTATCCAACTTGGTTACTCGGATAGGGCAGACGCGAAGCATAATACCTCCGCTGTTTGTTTTGACCAGCACCAGTACTCTCTGGGTAACCTCCAACCCCGATCATTAGTCACAGCGATAAGAACCCTCGGAGACCGACGGTATGATCACTCTAATCTGAAGAACGGGACAGCCCTTTGAAATTTGAGGTAGAGCCGGCAGATCCTAGTTTCGGCATAATACAAAAAAGTTACTGTGCGCACAGAAAGTGTGCACAATCAGTCACTTGTTTACCCATAACCAAAACCAAAGTAATATATAACTCACATGATTCGTCTTCGAAGAAAGAGAAAGCTCTTCTAGCTTATGTATTGCTTCCTTGTACGAATGAACCACTCGTTCAAACTCAACCTTCAAGGCATCATGAAGGTTGGTCAGTGATTCGTCCGACGTCCCGACAAGTCCATGATGTCCCAGTCCTTCAATTGTTTTATCAAGGGTTCGCTTCTTTTGGTACAAAGTCTTCCTAATTTTGGAGTCAGAAAGTAGGATCACTTTCAGCAGCTTTTTACAACTACAAACAAACGACACTTCGGCGGTTTTGTCACTGTCACAGATTTTAGCAAAATATTTCACCATCTGCATCACCACTTGTTCCGGCATTAAGGTCTTCATCGAGAAATTCAGACCGTCGGAGAGGAAAACTTTTGCATAGAGAGCTTCAAGCACTGGCAGACTCTGAGGCATGTTTTTCACAAAGTCTTCAGTTGGCAGATCACTCAAGATTGACTTGAAAGTATCATGGTTCAGCCGGCTTAAAAAGTTAGCTGCTTCTCTGTATGCCTTGTTCCCAAAGAGCTGTAAGATTTTCTTCATTGCAGTTCGAGGGCTTACGTCAGTTATTGTCATCGAATTGATGCTCGTGTCTTTTTCATGTCTAAGTATCGGTGGCACACCGAGCTTCCAGGTCAACTTCTGAATCGGTTTTCTAAATTCCTGAACTGGTTTCAACTTCTGACCAAATTCTATAATTCTTGCGCCACCGCTGTGGTGTGTCCAGCTAGTGGATATCACGTGACTAGTCATTTTTGGAGGAGGGGGCAAGTATGGCCCATGCACTGAGGAATAAAGTACTGGTTGGTTCCTAGCCGTTGGTTCCAAGTATCGATCCATCCGATGGGCTGTGGACATCGTAACTTTTTCTATGTATTTACACTTCACTGGTTTCTGCACTGCGATGTCGGTACTACTAATAATGTCGTTTTATTCGAAGGCTCGAGTTCAAATCATGACCTAAGAAATACACTCTAGTCCATACGTTTTCTCGGGGAAACAGTACACTATTACTTGTCCAAGCACATGTCAGGTCACTCTTTTTACAATTTGTACTTCGGCTTTGTTAGCTCGGGACATACACCTACTATTACCAAACCACTGAAAACCCTGTTTCTTCAGAATAGCGATAAGACACGTCTTCTTGAGCAAACACGCGACTAATCTACGGTTGCTATTATAGTGAAACAAGCACTGAGGCACTTCATAACAACGGGTAGATGCCGCGACTCAGAATGGTCGGTAGGCTGGACTTGGGTATTCTCGGGTACTCTCTCCACAGCTGGAGCGAAATACTGAGGCTGAGAACTATCGCCAGAACAAGAAGAATACTGCGATGGGCCAAGACGGTCTTCTAGAACAACTTATTGCTGAGTAGAAGAACAGATGATATCTGAAAAAACTGAAGGTTTAACTGAAAAGTCAGCTTATTTTTGTGCATTGTATCTAAATACAGGGCCTTATCGGGGGGGGGGGGGGGTCACTACCACCCCCGAAACATAAAAAAATAATCGTTATTTATAGGCTTTAACCTTTGATCCATATCTTTTTTGTACTTTTTGGTCCGACCGGCGGGCACAGCCCCCCCCCCGAAATAAATTCCTGGATACAGGCTTGTATAAATACATATAACGTTTTGACCTGCTGAGGGGTTTTTGTTTTTTTCACAGTTGGCTTTCGTAGTGACGTTGAGATTGTGAGCGGCGCCCCGACAAGACCAAATTCACACTTGAACCGCAAAATTTGAATTTCATCGAGGACGTGGTTTTTCCTTCTGTAAAATCGCGAACGACAGAAAATCAAAGACGCTGCGATATGCCTGAATGCAAAAGAAACTCAAAATAGTCCCAGCTACCAGCCTAGATTTTTTTTTTTTTTTATTGACGGCGTGCAATTTAGCACTGTAGTGACCTTACATATTTGAAATTACATGGAGTTTGAAACGAAGTTCTTAGGCCCAATTAAAAATTCTGTCTGAAGTTCCAGTGTTCATATGTTGGTTTTACTTGTTATTTTTTACTCCGCTGTCGCTTTGAGAGTTTGGCGGGTTAAATATATATATATATATATATATATAATATATACAGATATATATTTGTATCTACTCCCTACTCTGCCAAAGCAGTGACGACATCAAAACAGTGGTAAGAACCATGATTCTGGTTTGTGACGCAAGAGAAGCAATTCTAAGCAAGAAAAGCAAATTTGGCAAATTCCAGACCTCTTACCTTAGAGATAAAGGCATTTCCTTCCGACTCGTCCGACTTATTCAACTACAATGTCAACAAACAAGCCGTGTAATTTCAGGTGAAGTAACCTTCACACACTTGTCAATCCAAGCAATCAGTCAGACTGCGGACAGGCAATCTTCAGACCGCTTCGAATCAAGGAACTTTCCCATTAGGGCAATGATTAACCATATCTAATGCTTACAAAGTGATTCGGACTTTGGTGAGATATGATAGTTCCCCGTAGGTCCATCAATAAGTCCTTGCTTGTTGATTCTGTAGTTTATGATACCTTAACAGAAAACCTTGAAAATTATGCGTGATGACAGCAGCTGATGACTTCACCGAATCATGACATCGTAAGAGAAAAGTGGGAAGGGCATGTACGTGTTCAAGTTTAGTTGCCCTATGCAAAAACAATATGAGTGTAAATGTGTACCTATGTATTTGTACTTTGACAGCCGAAAAGGCTACATCACTCAACATGAACACGTATAAACAAAACAAATATCTGAAAGAATAAGGGACCTCTGTTCAGTCCCATCCAATTCTTTATAATCACAAAAGATCTGCTGTTGTTATAGCCCCTGCAGACAATGAAATCCTCGACGCCAGTTGATCTGTGTAGCATATTCATTCTTTGTTATATATATTATTAGGCTATACATAGTTTTGAGTCAGCTGCGATTCCTTCTGGTGATATTTCAGCCCTTCTTGGGAAGGGTCCTCGTCAGGTTCCAGCTAGAAAAATGCTGCGATTCAAAAGTGTTGTTTTTTCTCGTTAATGACCAACTGCCACGTCAACATATCTATGCGAGCAACTGGAACGTAAATTCATGAAGATTAAGTTTTTGCTGTTGCTATTCGTTATTTTTTTAAACAGGCTACTCCTTTCGTACTTATGACGGGTAATAAACCAATAGCAATAATAATTATGTGCCTACAGAATGTCGAGGCCCGGTGACATTACGCCATCACGGCAAAATGTCAATCTGGGGTTACATTTTATTTCCACTGATTTGCGCCCAAGGTTATAATTTTTATGATAACCCTGACGTTGTTAACCTTATAGTCTACGTTGCCTGCCGGAAAAGGACACTTATGGTAATAAAATAAGATTAGTGCTAAACAATAACAGAAATATTGTATTTCGTTTAGAGACCAGACAAATGTAGGCTACCTACTACCTCACAACATGCCTAGGACTTGTTAAAGGGTTCTACAATATATTTTGCTGTTTTATGAATGAAGGCTACAAAAAAAAAATATCTTTGTATTTTTTGAAGAGATGGAGGTGCTTGGTTCGATTTACGGCGCATATATCACCCTACGAAAGGCTTGTGCGTATTTGGGGACATTTTGAACAACGAGTGGTAACGACATTCCAACAATTTTACTGTCATTCATCGCTTGGCAACTCAAAAGAGGAGAGGCGGAGCACAGTGCCTTGAAGTTCTGAAACCTACAATGTTACAATCCCTATGGCTACCCTCCAACTCTGGTCATAAGAAAGCGCGAAAAGAATACTCACAGACAAATTGTATAATACTTTCTCTGAGACAACATGGAGAGCCTGAGTACAACCGACAGTTCTCAGCCTAAGCTCATTGCCGTCAAGTGGTATATCTGTTGCCACTCGTTGGAATACTGATTTCTTTATCTTTTATCGCTGAGGCAATGAGGGAAAAACTTTACCAGAATATTGGAAAAAGAAACGCTGCATTTCCTTACCATCTTTGTCCTGACTTAGAATTATGGCAAATAGTTCTATTTACTCCCACTGTCGTTTATGCTGCTAAACCCGCGGCGATACGCACCGTTAACATAAAGAGGCATTTTTCAAATTGTCAGACGATTCCCAACTATTATCTACCCCGAAAGCATTTTTTATCCCGAGTTACCGACAACACGTTCAATCCATTGCTACTTTTCTTGGAATTAGCAATTCCAGGTGAAACTTCATTGAAAAACAGCTACGGAATTCGAGTCTGCGAACCAACAAGACAATGACCGAATTCGTACCAAATGTTTATGCAAATCCACCACTTTTGCTTTCTACTAACTTTTACTTTTAGCTGGCTAAGAAACTCGCCAGACAAGATAGCAACTATAGCAATCCAAGTTCACGGGCAGATGCAGAAAATATGGTTATCATGTCTGACAATTATAATAACATGTTTGGACTAGCGTGAGCAGTCTGGTGATTTCCTTAAAACAACTCGAAGACGACCGGCCGCCAGAAATTTGGCGTTAACAACCGTTGTCGATGGAGATTTCCGCGCCATTTACAGGATGCGGGCAGTCTGTAATCAGACACACATTTAAATTCGTTCTTCTCTTGCCGTTCATGCAAACGGTGATTTATGGTTGTCGTTGACAGGCATTAAAGTTAAATAAGTAAATGGTTATAGGTTGCCATTGGAAAGTGTCCGGAAATTATTAGCAAATGGGCGCAGGAACATAGGCAAGCGAAATTTCGGGGTGTCCCTTTACAAATCATCTCCTGGTAGTGTGCGCGTCGAACGCTAGATCACTACTGTATTTTGTATTATTTTATTATTCTTCTACTGTACTTTAACTTATACTGTATCCTTCTCCAATCTAGCAACACATTTCGAGCAAAAATAGAATAAAAATGAAAGGAGGCATTCGAAGTACTCGTAAGAATGATCTTGTTACATACTGATACGTAAACTTTCAAGTTATGATACTGCTAAATAACACCAGTACACTGTGCAGTCCCATGATACCAGTCCTATCCTACCCAGTGCCAACATTTTCTGGTATTACAATACAATACAATACAACAATTTTAATCCAGCCAAACGACTATAAAAAATAACACAAAAGGAACAGCATATAGTCTCAGTCAGCTATAGTCTAGCCGATATCATGAGGCTCATACAACTTTTGCCATATTGGCAATGAAAGGCGTAAGAGAGGGGCACATAATACTTCAACAAGCTCATTATCAGATGCCAGGAGACGCTCACGCAAAGATGTTAAAAGAAATTTAACATATTCCCCTGATGTTAAAAGAAAAAAGTTCCAACCGTGCGATAACAACTGTTATCGCACAGCCAGCCATGCGATAACAAGTGATATCGCACAGCCAGCCATGCGATAACATGTGATATCGCACGGATGGAACTTTTTTCTTTTAACATCAGGGGAATACCACAAAATTAAAACAAGTGTACTAGTGTTATAATCATTATCGCCCTTGCTTTTCTTCGGGCGATAGCGTAAAATTTGGCCCTTGGGCCTATCATGCTACCCGCGGTCCAAGTTTTTCCGCTATCACCCTCATGAAGGGCGATAATATATAACAACTTTTCTCGAATGGGTATGTGATGTATATCTTCGTATGGATTCGCAGGATTCAACAACTTTGCTAAAAAAATTAATGCCGGCTTGACGACCGGTTACAAACAAAGCACATACGTGCTTGAACAACGCAACCAGTACACATTTACATTTACTTAATCAAACCTTCACTAAAATAAACAAAAAAAATAATTAATTTATCCTCTCTCGTCATCCAAACCCTCCACTCACCAACTACCCTCAAGGAGATGTTTCTTTAACCGATTTCTAGATTTCGGAACGCTTTCCGCTTCTCGAATTGACTCTGGAAAAGTATTCCAGACCACCGGACCCGAATGCCTTGCCACATGGCTAGAACGAACCGTACTTCTTGGCTCACTTACCAGGTCTCCAGCATGCCTTCTAGTATGTCCGTGATAAAATGAGTTAAAACGAAAAAATTACTAAAAACATCAGGCGCGAAACCATTCAGACTCTGAAACACAAAAATATCAATCTGGAAATATCTAATTTGACTATATCCCACAGGTATGACTTCTGTCAAGGCTGACACGATATTATATCAACCTCCAGAGAGGTTGATACGAAGCCGTGCCAGCCTCCGCAGAGGTACACTGAGTGGTTTACTTCAAATACTGAAAGATAGAAGCTGGCCTCTTAAAACAAATAAAGAACAACTGAAGAGCTGAGCGCACAAAGGTGATAACTCACTTTTTGCTAGTTTCGAGATGATCGCGTTTAAAGTTTGGGAAGTTCGAAAGCTAGTTTTCAACTTTGTCTGCTGAGTATCTCAGTAGGGTGTGATCTGGCGAAGATTCTGACAGCACAGGGAGAAAAGCGCAAGAATGTGTACTAGATGGTGCTCTTAACTCAATTTGCCAAAAAAAGGCGAGCTATCACCTTTGTGCGTACAGGAGGGGTACCTGACCTCGTTTTTACGCAACCTCGAATTTTGCCGCGAAAATGTTAAAATGAAAGTTCAGTGCTATCCTGACAGTCAAGAAGCAAAATCTGAATTTTTTTCAACAGTTAAGTCCCAAAATATTACAATTATTTGTCTTTTCTTTGTTTTGAACCTGGTTTCAAAGGGATTTTCTGGTTATTAGCCTTATTACCTCTATCTTTTTCATCACTTTGCAAGCAATCTGACCTCATGTAAAAATGGGTGAAACTGTTTGAAAAGAAAATTATATTTAACTGGAAACATTGAAGTAAAATTTATATCCCCAACATGTGAACCATTCTATTAGCTTCACTCTAGTATTTTTGTCATGTTTTTTGGTTCCTTTTTAAGCCAGATATATCTCACTAAAAAAAGATTTCTCTGGAAATTTGAAATCTTGTCTGAGGTTGGGTACCTCTCCTGTACTGTAAATATTACTTTCTTTTCAAAAAAGTTGTAAACGTTTCCCTCAATCAGGACACACCTAGGGGCACCTAGGGCACTTAGGTCATAGCCTACCTTGTTCAACAACATCCTGCTTTCCTAAAGGTAATCGTTCTCATAGGCTTGGGCTTGACAGTACTGTACGTTCTCTTTTGATTTCAAATTCCTTGCGTGAATGTGCAATCAATTATACTAATACAAAACGCGAACAGAATATAAAAGTCTGAGATAATACTAATCCACCGCTAGATGGCATCTGCTTCCTACACAAATTTAAAAGGTGGATCTGGCTCTTTCATAAAGAGGTTGCCACGTTACTAAAAAAAAATTTATAAAAAATCGCCACCCAATTAGCAAAAAAATACGGCTCCCCAAAATACTACCAAAGAAGAAAAAGTACTAGCAGTACATTAAGAAAAAGAACAGTAGCCTACAAAGTTATAATAGTTAATAGCCTAAAAAGTTATAATAGTTAACACCATCTCGGTTGATATCGAAATAATCTCACGTTCCTCGCTCCCGCTCGGTATACTTTTCTTAACCTACCTCGCCTTCGGCTCGGTAGTTTGACGTACTTCTGTTTTAGTTATGAAAGTACAGTATATGGAATAGACAAATAAAACGGTACACATAATGTACTTTCATAACTGAAACAAAAGTACGTCAAACTACAGTGAAACTACATAAAAAAACGCACCTTTATTTTCAATGGCAGTCTCGATGTTCCTCTCCGTCGGAAGTTAACCTTTATTATTCACTGTTGATTCAGTATGGAAGGAGTTAAAGAATACGGGCGTCACCAACAGTACTCAGGAGGCCAGAAAAAGGGGTTAGACACTTGCAAGTAGCAACTTGAAGGCAACGATCGTGTCAGTGTTTATGACACTTTCTTCCAACGAAATAATTGTAGGCATCCTGAGATACAGAAAGGAGTTGGCATTAAGTAGAAACAGCATATTCTGAAGCCCTTTTAAGTACGGACTCCAGTTCTGACAAGATAAGCACCTTCGGGTCCGGGTATGACGGATAGGGCTTCAAATCTGACAAGTCCAAGGTGTGTCACGCCATAGATCTCAATGAAAGCTTGCCGCCTGACAGACAAGGCTGCCGAAGAAACAAATGTGTGTTAACAAAATACTTACAGCAGGTATGTCTCAAAGATGCCTAATCGTGTACTAGGTTTCGAAACAGTTTCAAGATTCTTACGTATTGAATTTAGGCTATGTTTAACTGCCCGTCAAAAGACGAAAATAAAAGGAGGCGTAAACGAAAGAAAAACGAACAAGATCCACGCGTACAAACTCAATCAAAATCAAAGAAGATTAGTGCGCATTTTGGGCAGTAGAACTATATAATGTATGTTGCTGTATGCACAGTACTGCGTGGTACCAAGAATAAATAAGGGAGATAATTGAGAAGACTCGACTCAAGCTGGTTTCCTTTCTAGCCGGTCTAAAAAACCGGGGGTGGAGCCTGGGTGGGGCTTCGCGTGTTGCCTCTTCCAGTATTAGGTGTTACCTCCAGAGCAAAAGTGATGAAGCAGTCAGAAAAGGCGGGAATTTTCAAACACTGCTGATTTCCGAGGATTATACCAAGAATGAAGAAGGGGAGAATGTAGAAGACAAAAATAAAGGCAGAAAAGGACCAACAGCAATTTGGACTGAAAGTTCAAGTTTAAAGAAAGGAAGGGACGTACTACCAAATGTTTTACTCTAGGCTTAGAAAGTCAGTTAGAATATCCGTCGCTGGAGTCAATTCACTCTTTTTTTTTCACTCTTTTTTTTCATACAGAAATATTCATTTAATCACTCTGGCAGATCCTGAGTGTACGTGTCCGTATCATTTCCAGTAATTAGTTATTAGTGTAAGACTAGGATTTATTGTTTTTCGCAACTATCCGAGAAAATGGTATGAACTAAATTTTGTGTAGTGAATACAACTTAAAACAAAACAGAATAACTCTTTGAGTACATTTCGCCATTTATGCCTAAAATTCAAGTTTGAATGATGAAAAACATGATACTGAAAAAAAAACGATGATGAAATAACAGACTAATAATAGCATAGATGATGACATGATAACAGCATAGATAAACCACCCGAGATAATCGTATACATTTTGACCAAGAATAATAAGTTATTATCACAAATGGGGACGTTTTGGATTTCTCATAATCAGCAAATATTAATTTGAAATATTTATAGTCAACTGTTTGTCGCACCTATACGAGAAAATGATATGAGCTAAATTTTGTGTCGAGACTAGAGAGCACAATTTAAAAACAAAACATAATAACTCATTCAGTACATTTTTGCCAGCTAAATACCTTTAGTTGTCCATACCTTTTCTACAAGCGATGCTTTACAGTCCTGAGAAGACTAAAATAAAATTACTAATGTTCACACCAATCCAGCACCAATCCTATTGATCTGGACCAAAGACGCGTGTTAGGTCATTGCCTCAAGTGCCTCAACGTTTGCTCCTAATTGCTCCCTGAGTCATCAAATGCTGCATTCTCTTGGGCTCATCGTCTTTGTGAAAGGTCGCGATAAAATAAGCACCTTATTGGAATTCTGACCCGATTGAAAGTCGTTTTCATTTGTGTAATCCGCAGAAATCAGCACTGTTTGAACTTCCCGCCTTTTCTGGCTGCTTCAGCACTTTTGCTCAGGAGGTAACGCTGAATACTGCAAGAGGCAACACGCGAAGCCCCACCCAGTCTCCACCCCCGGTAAATAATGCCGGCTAGAAGGAAACGTAGCTTGCTGACATCATCAAGGTTATGCGAGTTCTCAATTCTCCCCCTTATTTATTCTTGGTGGTACTCATCAAAATTATCAACGCGTGATGTCGAAATGCAGTAACATGAACGTGTGTATAATACGTATGATGTATAATGAAACCCGTGAAAGCGGTCAGCGGTGCATGGGTCTGGTATACTGTGTATAAAGACTGTTTCAAGAACGCGTTGCTTCTGCGTAAAATTTACCTATTTCTATTTCCCGACACCTGTAACTTTTTTTCACCATAATTGGTTAGTGTAGTCTCTTACCACCTTGCTCACCGCCTGCCTCCCTTTTTGCCCAAATCGGCGATGCCGGAATTCCTAAATTTCTCAAATGGGCAGAATGGATCAATTATATGAATAATTAACAACGGCATATTTGCGATTCTTCTTCCATGTTTGTTTTCTGTCTTGATCGAAATGTGTTCCTATTTAGGACAGGAATTTTTGAATGCCTGAAATCTTGTCTCACATTTACGGTAACCCACGATAGAGAGCGGGTTTGTATGAAGTGAAAGCTGAAGATCTGGGATAAAGAAGTCCATGGTTGGATACGGACTTCGCTAGAAAGTTTATTTTCTCCTCAATATACTTTCATTGTCTTCCGCTTCCAGTCAGGATTATTTAAGCAAGCATAAAACCCGAGCTTTAACTCAAATGCACGAGTTGTTCAAGGAAATTCTTAAAAGATTTTTCCTTGCACGAATCAAATCCTCCAAAGGTGATATTTGACAAAAGCGGCTTGGGCCTGAAGAGGACCCTTGCCAAGAAGGGCCGAAATATAGCTCCAATAAAAAGTAGCTGACTTGTCCGTTTTGCTTTGTCAAATATTATTCGCAGTCAGCTTGGGCTGAAGGAACATCTATCTCCAAAGGTGGATTCTCAAGACGAGACCAGGAAAAAGTAACAATGTACTTTTTTTATTATTTTGTACTGATATTACATTGATGGAGACCGGAACATAAAATATTGCCACATTAGTGGTTTTCCGTTTCTGTTATTCCCAATGAATGTGTCATATGAATC
The DNA here is from genome assembly GCA_023053555.1 of Branchinecta lindahli. Classification (NCBI taxonomy): domain Eukaryota; kingdom Metazoa; phylum Arthropoda; class Branchiopoda; order Anostraca; family Branchinectidae; genus Branchinecta; species Branchinecta lindahli. The sequence goes on from JAKZAO010000009.1 coordinate 15,205,794, forward strand.
CTGTTTTGCGGCTAATTTAAATGTACCTGGCACGTGGTGCTGTTATTAATACCTGCTGACATAATCAGTTAGTGGTTTTTAGTCAATAGCGCTCCAATAACCCCATAAAATTTCTAGAAACGATTAAGAACGGGTGTCCCATTGAAAGACCAATAAATTGAAGTCATTGTAATAAATGACGTCGATGACGAAGTTAAAACTATGAGCCAAGAACATTTGGCAGCTTCTATATCAAAGATGTGCGTACTATTTAAAGCACACCTCGCATTATTTACTGTTTATATTCCAATTCTGGAAACTATTTGAATACTGTTAAACTAGGCTCTTCTTTTAACAAATTATCCACGGCTCTGGCTGTTTCAAGCCTTTTCCCAGGTCCATTGACTTTTCCATAAAATCAGCAAAATTCAAATAACCGGTCCCTCGTCGGGAGCATAATGTGCATGGGAAATAGTGAATCGTGGCAAGCGCAGAGATAAGTGAGGTGTAGTTAGCGGGTTTAGAATGTAACGTATGAAATTTGGGTCTCCGGGCTCAAGAATCAATGAATGTGATTATGGAAGTAGGTTGGACTGTGATTATAAGTACGACGGGGCCTTTAAGAGTATTTCTTCTAGTCGAAGAAAGAGCGTAAAAACACGTGGAGTGTAAACCGACCACAGGTGGCTTATAGGAATATATTTCTGGTCCTTCAACTCAACTCACAAAAAATGGCTTACAGGAATGAATTTATGAGAAATTCACAGAAATACAAAAGGCTTAAAATATATTACTGAAGAGTTTGTTTCTAGCCCAAAAAAGAGCGGCAAAAACGCGCGGATTTACATGGTGTAAGCCCACCAGACGTGGTCTTACAGGAATATAGTTATGGTACCTCAATAAAACCCACCAGAGATGGTTTACAGGAACAGATTTATGGTACTTGACAGGAATAAAAGAGGCTTTAAACGTACTATGAAAGAGTTTTTATTCATAGTACCAGAAAGACCGTCATAAACGCGCGGATTTACGTAGTGTAAGCCCAGCAGACGTGGTTTTACAGGAATATAGTTATGGCACGTCAATAAAACGCATCAGAGGTGGCGTATAGGAACAGATTTATGGTACTTCATAGGAATACAAGAGGCTTTAAAGTATTATTCAAGAGTTTTTCTAGCCCAAGGAAGAGCGTAAAAACCGCTCGGATTTGCGTAGTGTCGACCCACAATACGTGGCTTATAGGAATAAAGTTATGGTATTACAAAAGAATACAAGAGGCTTTAAACCAGGGCCGTATCCAGGGCCGGGGGGGGGGGGGAGGTTAGAGGGTTCAACCCCCCCGAAACATAAGAAAATAATCGTTTTTTATAGGCTTTAACCTCTGATCTACGCCTTTTTTTTACTTTTTGGTCCGACCCGCGGGCACCCCCCCCCCCCGAGAAAAATTCCTGGATATGGACCTAACCTGTAGTACTGAAATGTTGCGAGTTTCCAAATGGTTTTACCGGGTTTCAGACACCGTAAGGATAAATTATTGCGATTTAAGGACCGGCTCTTGTCCCAAAACCTCTAACAAATTTAGAGGAAGAACGCATGTAATCAAATAAAGCTTGGCTAGGCTGCAGTCTCCACTGCATCCCAATCGCCCCCAAGACTTTGGCTCTTCAGCTTGGTTTGAGAAAATACGAAATAAGTGGACACTTACAGCTGTTTTGAACCCAGCAGTTTTTTTTATTATCCCTAAAACTGTGAAAAACAGTCCATGCCTAGTCCCGGCAGAGCGGTGACGTCTGTCCGCGCTGTTATTATTTTCATTTCAGAGAGGGTAGTATCTACCACAATAAAGGCTCCTCCTGTTATCATCATAACTTGTAATAAATTCCTCGAAACGCAACCCTTACCTCATCAGAAGGGGGAGGGAGTAGGGAGGAACGAATCATGTCGTGCACTGCGGTGTTGGCGGGACTCTTTATTCCGATCGAATACTTTACAATTCCACAGGTTCCCCGGACGTTCTTTCGACGTATTCAATAGCCTTCTGTCTAACATATTCTTCTCGTTCAGGATCTCCATGCTTCTGTTCGAATTCTGTGTATTTTTGGAAGAAGAACTTCATCTTCTTCGGTGGAAGTTGTAAGGCGACGGCTCGCTCGAGGATTTTCCTGGAATGAATGGAAATGATAAGTTTTATGGTTGGCAAAGACAATCAAGAGTTATTTCGAACTGCTTTAGAAACAGCTTAGGAAAAGCTGATTTGTTTTTATAGAAATAGTACATAGCAAACCGCCCACTTTTGATTCTTATCTTGTTCTTGGCACAACGGTGCTTGCAATGTTGCTCGAAATCATATTTTATAGTTCTTCTTCATATTTTATGAACTGCAACGCCTGTTTTTTTCATCCGGCTTCGCAAACTACTTCGTCGACTACATACTCTAGGGCTGTCCTTAGACCAACCAAAATAACAGACTACTAGGAGCCGGCGGGGTGAAAATAAGCACGCATTTAATGCTTCATGCAAATCAATTTCAGCAACCTATCCATAGAGTACATGCTTCTTCAGCTCGAGGGGCCCTTCTGGCTACTTTCAACAACGACCACACAATGGTTACAAATTTTCAGAACAGAACCAAAGATTATATTTTCTGAGGGGTTGAGCAGTATCAGCTACGATAGCAGTACCACGACAACTCTTTAGATATCTGCCATGTAACCTTGTCAGTCGCCGACAGCTTATAGGCGTATTCTCGCCGTTCCCCGAGGACTCCTCGGGGAATCGAAGGGAACGGCGAGAATAGAGGGAGTCACTCCACGCGGACTCCACGTACGAAAACAGCGAGAACACGGGGAATGCTTCCAAAATGGACTTTGATTGAACAAAATTTGCAGTTGACAAAATTAGTCACAAAATTTGTCTGGATCCACTTTATTTTAAGTTTTCTTTCTTGTGTTTATTTTTAATGAATGCACCAACACCAGCAAAAATTGATTCCCCTCCGAATCTGGAAGGGAGTCCTTTTTGATGATGGTGATGATAATCGGAGCATTCCCCGTCCGTGGGGACTCGCGAGAATACGGGGAGTCAGTCCCCGGGACAAACAAAAACGCGGGGACTCCTCAAGTGGAGTCCTCGGAGAAAGGCGAGAATACGCCTTATGTCTTATACTTATCTATTATTTCTTGTGCTCTCACGTGTTCTTTTTTCTACTACACAAAAGGTTCTCCTTCTGCTTTTCTTAACGCCAGTTTATATAAAAGATATGTTTAAAAAACAACAACATAGAACAACGTTAGCGAAGAATTGAAAGAACTAATGAGGGAGGTTTTTGGAGTGGAGGTAGGGGTCGCTGGTAGGGGCAGGCGCTCCTGTTAGCGGTTCCAGGTGTGCAGTAAAGAGAAATACAAATCCAAGAGTCCATAATATCGAATTAACATTGTTAAAGAAGTCCCCACTATTCCTGATCGTGCCTCAAAAATAAAGTGTTCCAATATCCTTATGATTTGTAGAGTAAAGTCTTCGTTGCAAAATGACGAAGTGACCTATTGCAGTGTAGGCTAGTAGATAAGTTGGGAGAAAAATCTTGTGCAGGTATACAGAATTTAGACAGTTCGTTTGGTTGAGAATGTCGCACAAATGTAGGTTTTCCTCGTTTTGTTCTTACGTAAATTTTTGGTTTGTGGCTTATCATGGATGAGAAGGCTTTAGTGAAAACAAACACAAGTTCTTCCCTATTAGCACCTGGTTAAATGTCCGAACCCCTCAAGCTTGACTAGGGGTAAGGAAGTGTGAACATTTTTATTAGTTTACCAACAGATAAATTTTCATTAGCCTACCAACATTTCACAAGTTTTGTTTTTCCATCTTGAGTGGCTTTGAGCCTGAAGAGGACCCTTGCCAAGAAGGGCCGAAATATAGCTCAAATAAAATTTCCGCTGACGTATCCGTTTTGCAATGTCAAACATGAAACCTATCATTACGGATTCAGTGTATCCCCACTGAGGCATTGGATCGAGGACATTAGAACAAGTCACACTAAACGTAATATTGCACTGCCCAAACATTACCCCTATCTCTCAACTCTTATGGAGGAAGAAGAAGAAAACTAGAACAGGAGTCGTTCCTTTTGTCGTTTTTCGCGCCGAATACTGTCGCATTCAAATTCGCAGCCGTAATATTGAGCGTGTCCGAAAGCTCGGAAACGAACGAAAATGCTGAATTAATTCAGCATTTTATGCAGCATTTCGCTTTCGGACTTAAATTTTCGCTCAGTTAATGCAGCATTAATTCAGCATAAAATTCATCGAAAAATTCAGCGAAGATGCTAAATTTTACGCTGAATTTTCAAGAAGAAACTGGGGAGCTGGCGATTAAGGCTACATTCGGAATTATAAGTGTCAGAGAAGAAATAAAGAATGTGTCCGAAAGCTTTTTAGTGCTGTAATGCTGCATTTAATGCTGCATTATAAGGTAAGAGCTTTCGGACGAAATCCAAAATAAAAATGCAGCATTAAATGCAGCATTTACAGTCGTGAAAGCTTTCGGACACGCTCATTGTAGCATTTTTCTAAGATCCAGATCTTTTTCTAAGTAGGCTATTAGGCTACTCAGCCCCTTCTAATATCCCGCTTGCTTTAGTGTATAAAATGTTGTGTATATAGTGTATAAATTGGAGTACGCCATTTTTACGAAATCAGAAACCCCTCAATACCTTTCAATCAAACCCAGGCACAGGACTAGATGGCAGCGGGCTATTAATTAAAAAACTGTCCATTGTAATCAACTGTGAACAGGCTCATTACTCTGCGATTACCGGACGAATGATCTGGTTTGCTAAACAAAAGAGTTTTTTTTTTCGATCCATCATGTCGATTTCTCCATACTTGCTAGGTTTTGAAAAACAAAATGGAACATGCTTTCATCGTCGTGGATAACAAAGGTTGCAGATATGTAAGAGAAAGGATGAAGGAGAAATCGATTAATAAGAGTATCTAACGATCAATCCCCAACTGGACCTCCGTGCCCTTAGGCGTTTTTCCGCGGCTTATTGGTGCCGGAAACACCTATTTTGCCGGTCTTTCCAAATACATGAATGTAAAATCAGAATAAACAGAACATCAGGGTTACGCCCGTGTACTAGACGGATCCTCAGTTTTCGTCTATCCACTTAAAGGACGACCCCTCTTGCTTATTCTGCATTTTATAATCTACCTAGCTCCGTTGTGGAATTTTAAGCTTCTAAAATCCCGACTTTTCTCCATTGTTTCGCTTCGTGCCTACGATTTTTAGCGCTTTTTCGGCCGTGCCGAGTTTTGCCCGTCACACTAGGCAAAGTTTGCCGGAATCTTCAACGTCCACTCACAACTCTGTCAAACATAAAGATATGAGAATCTTCTGTTTTATACTTCTTTTGTTTACTTCGTTTTCCCACTTTTTAACCACGGCACGTTCAGTTTTCAAATGTTTTGCGCCCACCCGCCGTGTCGGAGAGCAGGAGGGCTGGATAGAGTCGACAAGCGCTATCAAGAAATCGCTAATTTTAGGTGGAAAGTAATGGTATTTTCGGAAAACATTTTTTCTGGCCCATTTCACAGTGAGAAGATCATTTCTAGTAAGAGTTGTGCTTTAAGAAACCGAGCTCGTTATTTGGACTTGAAATTTCAATAAAATTTGAATTTTTCGCCAAATTCCGAGTCACAAAACAAAAATCCCTCGAGAGCTGTTTTGTAGAACTTTAGCCACAGTGGGAAGTCACAAAATCCTTGTTGGTCGCGGAAACACTCTTTCCGAGCCAAAGCCTCTTTTTAGATCGCGGGAAAACGATACTAGTCTCGACTGGAATCTATACGATTTTTATGAAGGTAGGATTCGATTCCGGATTCGAATCCTTGGCATCAAAGGGTGGATTCGGAATCGGATTCGTACCTAGCTTTGGATTCGGATTCGCCCACCTCTGAACCTATGGTCTTATTGTTATAGAAAGGGAGAAGTACGATAGAATCAGGAATGTTTTTGCTCCCGTGGGAGCCATATGATGGGCAGAGCTAGTAGCTACACAAGCTTTAATGAATCAAAGCGAAGGATCTTTAATAATTATTCCCAGCTGCTTTGTCTCACTTCATGGGGTGCGTAATTGGACGATGATTTCTCCCGAGTGGCAGAACTGGTTGGTCAACTTTCCTCCACCCAAAGCTCTTTGAGAACTACCGCCAGAACATTTTCGTGCAGTCAGAACACGGATGATTGGTATGGGAATTTCAACGTGACGCCTCAAACAGAGATTCATCAAGTACCAAAGATGGAATGACCAAGCCTTCGAAAAGCAACCCTATGTGTTTACGACCACACGGAAGTGGCAACATAAAACAGTTTGACCGGACGTGAAAGCAAATCAGGTGCCCATGATCAACCTTAACAGACTGGGTGAGGGCGGGAGGAGGGGGGGGGGGGGGGATAGAAAATGTTGAAAGTCCAGCCTGCGGTGCATTTTTAAACCTATAGAACTTCCAGATTTGGAAGTAGATATTCCAAATTTAAAACCAACAAAGCTAAAGTTTCAGTATGGGATCCCGAACGATGTTGTGAAGAACTGTTAAGGTCCAAACGAGGGGTTGCGCACTGGTGCCTCATGGTGTACAAGGTCCCTGCCTCATGCCTGCCTCAGGTGCCTCATCGCCCGTTCTGGTGACACGTTCTACGTAAAGTTGTGTTTTCATCGTGTCTGCCTCCTGCCTGCCTCACGTGCCTCATGCTTGCCTCACGTGCCTCATCGCCCGTTCTGGTGACACGTTCTACGTAAAGTTGTGTTTTCATCGTGTCTGCCTCATGTCTGCCTCACGTGCCTCATCTTCCTCTGCCTCATGGTGTACACGAAATCGGCCAGTGCGCAACCCCTCGGGTCCAAAAGCAAAAGCCCCACCGAAACCACCACCCCCCGGATACCATAGCACCCTGAACCACTCCCCCCCACACAGTGTAAATAAAATGCAATATATTTTCATGAACGTAGGAGACGCGGCCAGCGAGCGGCCGTCATGCGTTTAAATTTAACTCGCGTGTCTTCGAGAAAATCCTTGGTAGGTCCAAACTGTAGTTTTTAATATTTTTTCTAATTTGCTATATATTTGCATTCGGGGGCCGGGGGCGTTGGTACCCGGTGGATTTTCACCAGGGTATTTTTGGCATCGCGGGAGGCGGGGGGGGGGGGGTATGTCCGTTTTTCGCCTGGACCTCAGAGAAAGACACTGAACCGAGTGAAGGAGGGCAAGTTCTAGATTCTTCCATAGTTTTGCACTAGCGGGGCGTGGAAGGGCAATTTCTGGCTCATATCCGATACGCAAACATTCAACTCGATGTTCACAATTCACTGCTTTAAATGCTAAAATATTTTTCACTATTCTGTAAGGTGACTGTTCCAAGGGGCAGGCCCAGTGAATACTTGGGAAACCGAGAGTAAATGGAACGAATTTGATGAAGATTTTCGTTCCCGAAGATAGTATAAAATGGGGACGATATAGAACATTTGACAGGGCAGTGGCGTTTCAGGAGCACGCCAGGATTTTTCGGACAAATCGCAGCTTTACAGAAACGATGCGGCATAAGCTCCAACGTTCCCCTGACGTATGTCGATCCCGCCTTGTCGGTAAGAAGTAAACGTCTTTCTCGGCCATGTCTGCCTGCGAGGAGAACCTTAGAAGGCTTCCGTTAAAACAGAATTTGTTTTTATTACCTTAAAAGAAGTTAATTTAATATTAATGCCCGACGCGGAGTAGTTAACCTTTTCAGTCAAGTGAGAACCGAAGAACATAAATTGGCGATATTACGGTAATTAGTGGTTAGCGCCTTCGCGGGGTTCAGACATGGGTGAAGATTAAGGTTAGACAATTATTTCGACTCTTTTTTGTCTGTTCTTCGTTGCTCTCAGCTAGGGTGGTCCAGCACCGAAGGTTTATTTTTACTTCACTGCCACCATGGCCATGTTCTAAAAATTAACGATTAGGCAAAAAATGAAAAGGTATACTATTATTAATTAATAACAATATTATTAACGATCATTATTATTATAATACAATGCAAAAAAAAGGCCACTGGCCTCTACAGAAAACAGCTGATTAGCGTTAAAAAAAGGAAAAAAGGATATGGCGCAGCTAGGTCACCCATTTTGGAAAAAAAGCTAAATTAAACGCAGGGGGTTTGATAGGGATACATTTTCGTTGTTTAAAAATAAAATGCCTGTCATGTCTAGCTTCTAAAATCCGATTATCAGGTTTTGTTTAAGACAGCATGATTATACCTAGGTCGACCATTTTGGAAAGAGCTGAAACTCCACTTGCGACACAGGGGTTGGATACGAATATATTCGCGATGTATACTAATAAAACGCCTTAAATGCCCAGCTTCTAAAAACCGATTATCAGATCTCTTTGAAACAATATGCTAAGAACTAGGTCACCCATTTTGGCAAGAGCTAAAAATAGGCTCAAACTAGGTCACCCATTTTGGAAAGAGCTCAAAATCCATATGCCACTTGCAGGGGTTGGACAGTGCAGTGACAACTTTCAGATATTTATAAATAAAATGCTTCCCATGTCCGGCTTCCTAAAGTCGACTATTAGATATTGTTTAAAAAAAAATGTACGACGCAGCTAGGACGTTACTAGTTCAGCCAAGCTGACTGCGGACAGTCTTGCCAATAAGGACATGAAGTATCGCTAGAACAAACCTAAGCTGACTTATCCATATAGAGTCATCAAATACGGAAATACCGACTGAACTTTGGCGTCTTGGAAACAGAAAAAAGGCCGAACGATCACGGAAGTCGAGTTTAGTAGGAAGCTGTCATAAGGTAGCCTGCGGTTGGTCCTTTGATTATTGCTGCTGTGTTTTCAGTAGTACTTTAATGAACTTTTTCGAGCTTCCTATGCCATTTCCCGACGAAACTACACCAATTTTTACATTCGCCATGTTTGGCTCTTTTTCGAGGTGGGTTTGACTTCCGTTTATTACTCCCCGAGGAGTTCACTGGCCAGAATATAACCGGTTATGCAGATTTGTCCGTGTTTCTCGCCAAAACCAAATGAAAAGTATTTTATCGTATGAAGGAATTTCCTACGGAAGAAAACAACAAGATCCGGTTGCAGGTGCGGCGAGTATACACGCAAGATGAGAACTCCTGCTGCTTCTTGCGCACGGAAACCAATAAAAATAGTCTCGATGACTAACTCTCTTGCCGACGCAAAATCGCCGTGTACCTAGCGGAAGAGCCGGAAACGTCACCACAGTAGTCCCCATCGATCGTCGTGATTGGTTGACAAAGCATTTGAGTTGTTGAGTTTGAGTCGTTCGAGCGGCGTTTTCTCGTTCTTCCCGAGGATCACTGGCGTGTTGTGGACTTAGTCATATAGAGTATTGTCTCCTGACCTTTCGGATAGCTGGTTAACAAACAAAAGAACATATCTCAATAGATTCCTGGCGTGACTCGCAGCGCAATTTCATATTCGCACGTGTGGCTTCCCGCAACAGCCGCAAAGCTGCGGTTCAGAAACGCGAAAGTGGTTGAAAAAACGCAAAAATTCATTTAGATTGTTTACATATGTTTAAACACCACCTTTGCCAGTACTAATAAGGATGATCATCTTTTTGAATGGTGGGAAAAATCAACTAGCTTGCAACCAAACATGGTTGACTGTGATTTCGAGACGGGCAAATCAGCACTTTCTACTGCGGTAGGAGCGCATCAGGACCTACCGGAACCGTAACTGTTCAGTGAGATAGCGAGCTTATGAATTATCTAAGCTTAGAAACAGTTAATACAATCCAATTCGTCTTTTTGTTTAGTAAGTTTTTTGTCTTTTTGTTCTTGTTGAGGTTACTTGCTGTTCATGGGACCGGATGGTGTTCGTTCTATAGTAGTTCAATTACGAATAACCAAAGCAAGGACCTGGATCTGGGGAAGAATCATTCATTGCAGGAACTCCCTAGTGCAAGTATACTTAGACTATGGTAGGTGCGACTCCTCCGAACTCCAACAAACTTGCGTCCTATTTGACAGGGCAAAACGGATACGTCAGCTGACGTCAAATGTGATTCGCAGTCAGCTTGGGCTGAAGGAATATACACTTACGTCCGCGCAACTACCATACTCTGACTCCTGCCACGACTAAAAAGCAGGTCACTTACCGAGCTTCTTCTATGTAGTTAGCTTTCGTGAGGGCATCGACGTAGACAGACCAGATATCAGTCCGCTTGGGATATGTGACAAGCAAGGTTTCGTACATGGTTTTCCCACGCTCAAAGTCACCAAGCTTCATCTCCATCTGAGCAAACCGGCTGATGAGCTCAATGTCTGAAATGCAAAATGTGAACGAATAAATATTTATTTACCGGATACGTCGTACTTATGATAGTAATTCATTCTACTTCCATATTATCTCCATCAATTCGCGTTCCCGAGATTCTTCACTTCATAAGTGTACAGTATCTCCTCCGTTAGCAAAACCCTAATTATCACGCTTGCCACGATTTCTTCTCTTTAACCGGCGTATTAGACGCCCGATTATTGTTCCCGGGGAACTGCCCCCGTTCGAAAACCGGTTATGCACGTTTTGCTGAGATTTTCATCCAAGGCAAGGGGCACGGAAAGAGGCTAAAATCAGCCGAAGCCGTTAGCAATTTACTGTAAGCATAGCTGGTCAACTACCTCAGAACATTTGATTAGAAACACTATGCAGTGCCAGGTATCGGTTTAGTTAAAGACTACCTTACATTCTCCTCTTCAGGGAGTTGCGCCTCTCAACCTTAGCAGCCCGACGTGTTGCTCTTTGTACCTAGTTCAAGAATCCCCTGCATTCTCACCCACGTTTTCAACTCCCTATCTCCAGCCCCAAACCAAAACCTCGATTACCTCGGGCTGAAGCACAAAAAGTAACCATCAATGCTAAAAACCAACCATTATAGAAAGAGCTTGGTGCCAGCGTTCGTTGAAAACTTGAATAGATGACGAATGTTTTCCCTATAATATTTTTTTTAGATGTATCCTGATTGAAACGACAAGTTTGAGAGTGTAGCCTAATGTTGTGAAAGTTCGTTTTGCAATAGCGTAAAATTTAAATGCGAACGTTCCACTTTAAATATGCGTTAGGTTCGGTACCATGGCAGCTTTTAGCCTGCGTAGTTGTATGATAGTTGTACGAAAAAGTTGCATGTATTTATCTGTAATAGTAACGAAAACTACCATTTAATGTGCCTCAGACTGGGCCAATCTTAAGCAGTAGTATCCAGTAGCATCCTGTCTTGCTATAGTAGCATGCAGGAGAATGCATTAACACGGCAGCCCTGACATAGAAGCATGCAGCAGCATCAGTTCGTACTGCATGCTACTTTTTCGTACAACTTCATACTACTAATTTTGGGATAATTTTTCATCGGCTCCGCTCGGCTAATCCTTTAAAATTACTGAGTGGGAATACCTACGAAACGTATTCAGTTAGTAAATTTGACTTACGACCCCACAAAGCCACGATGATGGTCTACGCTAAAATGTATCGCTAAAATCCAAACGCGAGAAAAAAACAGTAACGACAGAACCATGATCGGATTTCGGGGAAAGCTAGACGCAAATCTGAAAGTGGTACCGAGAGTGGTACTTAGAGATTTAATGTCCGACGAAGTGAATATAATTTTCGGGTTTATAGCCGGAAGTTCTGCGAACGATTCTATACACGGAGAGAGAGCTAATTATTACAAATCACGATACCACAATGCGATCAAGCTTATAATAAGGTAGGTAGAAACAAAGGGGAAACCGTGATGAAGGACCGCCCACTTCCGCTTACCTTCCTTATTATTTCCCATATTGACCAAGTAGTTTAAATCACACATAATGTGCCAGTATGCAAAATGCAGCCTACTTAAGCTTGCGGTTAGAGTCTAAAAGTTAGCTTTAGCGATCGGCAGGCGTATTGTCAATTGATCTGTTTATTTGTTTCCCGCGACAAAGATAAGTAAAACTGAACAAATTGATTTCATTGAACTCAATCATTTATATATTACTCGAACACAATACAAAAATTAGACAAAACAGGGAATTGGGGCAAAAAATCGGGAACCGGTTGGAAATTACTAAAAGAAATAGGAAGCAAAGAAGGAATTTCGAAATCTGAATGGCAATTATCAATGGCCAATTTGTTACAAATCAAAGTCGAGAATTGTTGCTGAAAAAGCGACAGGAGGTAGAGCGACGACGGTGTACAGCAACCGACGTTTTTTTTTTCTTTAAAGGACCCCTCGCACCTATAATGCCAATGCAACCTACTCCCCTAACTGCATTTATTAATTCTTAAACCCAGAGACTAAAAAAAACGATATGTCAGCTACGATGCTTTTGCAGCATCGAAAAATAAGCTGCAACAGCATCGTAGCTGACATATCCGTTTTATGCATTGTTTGAATATATGTTTCCCAGTCAGCTTGGAGTATTTACACCGGAGACTGAACTTTCATATGTTAATTTTGAACCCGCTAACGACACCTCCCTATCATCTTTGCACTTGCCACGATTCACTAGTTTCCATGCGCATTATGTTCCCGACGAGTGTTCGAGTATCATGCTATTGGTGCGTAAAACCGGTTTTCTGATTTTTGCCAAGTTTTTGCTAGAAGTCAATGGGTCTGGGAAAAGACTCAAAACAGCCAAAGCCGTGGATAATTTGTTAAAGGTCGAGCTTTATAGTTTTAAAATATTCAGATAGTTTTGAATATTGAAACATAAACAGTAAATAGTGCGAGGTGTGCTTTAAAGCCACATGATACAAAGACAAAAACCTTCGCGAATTTTTTTTGGCATGTTGACAACTGCGAAGGTTAACTGTTGTTAAAAAATGTAAAACGTCTAGAATTCCTGCAGAAAACCCAATTTGGTTTATTTTCTTTTATCTTGCACGTAAGCCACAAACATGATTTCTGACCCACTTCTGATAACGAGCTGGTGTCAAACTCGAAGTGGCATCAATTATACACGCTATGTATGACTGTTGACGCGGTCAGTTTGACATCAAAATCTGGACCTTTCGATTTCGTTGTAAGACAAACAGTGTCATTTGATACGCGTCGTTGACTGAAAAAACTGGCCAAATTAGTCATAGCGACATTCTGGTTCCCGTGATCTTATCGAATTCGACCACAAAGGCTGACCGCTGATGATGCTGCCATCTCGAGCATGACAGAGGATTTCAAGCTTTGATGACATCTCAATGCTGACCGTGTGGTTATATCTCAGCGGGAGTTGGTTGTTATTCCATAAAGCGCTAATAGTCGTGTATTCAAGGGCCCATGCTGATTCGATCGTCGCTTTATATCCCATTATTTTTCCCCATAGGGCCATAGCGGTATAATGGTAGAACTCCCCCCCTAGCTTTTTCCACCTCCATGAGAACAACGAACAATTAACATTGTAACAGGAACAAATCGTGTGTAATATTTATGTGTTAGTAATATTTTATTATTGACCAAACTAAGAAACCAAAAATGTATTTGTATTTTATACGCAGATTATTTAAAGTAATAGTATACTCTGAACTTGCATTTCATTGTATTTTTATTGACATTTTCCTAGGCTATTTTTCCAAACGAGGAATTTTTGAAAAAAATAAAGTGAATTCAGTTGAAATAAACGAGGGTAGGTTCTCAGTTCCAACCGTCTAGACTGATATCCAGATGAGATTTTTTGCTGCTATGCTGACATTTAGAAAAGAAAAGAAAAATGCGAATTTGGATAGATGTCTCATCTAGATTTTGTGTGTGTGCGTTATCACTGCATTGTGTTGTGTACCGCCCTTTTAGGCTAACAAAATCACATTTTATTCTATTATATTGACCAGTTCTGAATCGACAGCAAACTGATAATGCAATCCAGTAGAGGCATGCTTCTTTGCTCCAAATTCTCCTCTAGAACCATCAACTGGAAATGATAAAGTAAGAACTTAAATGCTACAAGCCAAGTGTTCCAAGTTTCTTTTGACACAAAGAACGGAATGAGATTTGTTTAATTTCGCCTGCTATTTATGTTTCAATGTCTGTTTCTTCTGTTAGGTAAACGATTAGGAAAATCATGTAAAATTGTTGCTTAAAACGCGTAATTTTGCCGTTTGCGGTTGCAAAAGCAACTCACAAAAAACAGCAAATTATTTAACTGAATGACTTTCATTCTATTTTATTTCACTTAATTACTGTTTGTGCTCAGTTTTGTGTTTGAATATTTGTTAGGACCGAATTCTATCGTATTCTTCGGCACTATTCCAAGTTAGGCGACGTTCAAATTAGTCCACATAAGGACCATTAAAAAAACAAAAAACAACACTGAATGAGAGTTTTTTTTTCTTTTTCCTGTTATATTCCGACTTTCCCCTTTAAAATGGGTAAATACATTTCATTGGTTCACTCATTGCATAATCCCGATTTTGGGAAGAGCCATGGCTTTTTCATGCTCTCATTGTTATTCTTATTTTTACAAAATTATAGGAAATATGCAACTGCTGCATGGGCTTAAGAACAGACGAGACGAGAACCAGTTCTTAGTTACTCTTTAAAGCAGAACTGAAGCCTGACACAATCCCATTATTTTCATTTTCAACAATAAACCCCATCGCTAGTCCGCCTATTTTCGATTTTCTTTTCACAGCTGTTTCAATCCTTGCCCTCTAGCCAACTTCTATCTTCCAATGGACAGCATTTTCATGATTAAGCCCCGATTCTGGCATCGTTTGTGATTGGTCGCACCGGAGGCACGGACTGTACCAACCAATCACAGACAACGTTTATTGGTGATATTAGTAAATATGTCAAGTCATTCGTTCTTTACGAAGAGTTTGACAACAGACTAAAAGGCAGAAAACTGTCTATTACTATCCGGGCCAAGTCCAAGATAGTAACGGCCCAGCAGAAAGATCAGGTCATTTAAGCTTTACAAAGAGCTTAAACAACAGAGAGCGTGTCCGAAAGCTTTCAGGACTGTAAATGCTGCATTTTTTTTTTCGTCCGAAAGCTCTTACCTTATATGCAGCATTAAATGCAGCATTTACAGCACTAAAAGCTTTCGGACACGTTCTTTATTTCTTCTCTGACACTTCTAATTCCGAAATTTAGCCTTAATCGCCAGCTCCCCAGTTTCTTCTTGAAAATTCAGCGTGAAATTTAGCATCTTCGCTGAATTTTATGCTGATCTAATGCTGCATTAACTGAGCGAAAATTTAAGTCCGAAAGCGAAATGCTACATAAAATGCTGAATTAATTCAGCATTTTCGTTCGTTTCCGAGCTTTCGGACACGCTCAGATTAGAAGGCAGAGAGCTGTATTTACTTACGGTGTTTCTTTTCCACGCTCTTCAGACTCCGGTCGAGCAGTTGCCTCGCCTTATCCATTTGTTTTGACTTCATGTAATAGTATCCAGCACTTATCCACACTGATTTGTCAGTTTTGAATTTTCGAAGCATGCTCTGATATAGCTCCTCTGCTTGCTGCAACCGTAAAATACAAATCAAAAGCTGACCGCCTATCAGGGATGCGAGGGGGTATAGTAGAGTGGAAACGTGACTAAATGAATTGCACAAACATATAGGGAGGGTTCCTATAGAGAAAATGTAATTCTCCATAAATAAGGATTTCACGAAAATTTTCAGTGTAAATTTTTGTATTCGCGGAAGATTTCTGGCTGCTCGTTTTTCGGTTAAACGACTCATATTAGCTCATCTTGCCTGTATGCACAGGTCAGAGCAAAAGAACACTAGGGAATAGCGCCAAGACCTATCCTTTCCATGCTTCACAAACGGGCAATAGTCGTAGCGCCGCCCATTACGCTTGCGGAATTTAAAGCGAGACAAACTTGCGGATTTAGAAATTTCTAGTAAAGCTAAGACGCGGTCTGCACACATCTTGGCAACCGGGGAGATTGTATCTTTTTTTTTGCTGTGTCAGAATATGAAGTTATATTGGAGCCAGCGCTGGTGCACGACTGAGTGAGTTTGAGTAGGGACGTTCAGTATCGCTAGCGGTGCTAGTGTCGCTGCTATTCGAGTGTGTGTCACTTTTTTCAAGTCTTGGCGCTACTCTCTAGTGTTATTTTGCTCTGGCACAGGTTGAGAGTGCAATAATTAGGTCCTGGTCAAGTACTAAATAAAGTAAGCGCAAAAAAAAATGGTGCAATCTATACGTTTGGTTGGAAAGTAATTATAATGTAGTGACAGTGGTTCAGCATTGGAAAGGGTATATTCGCTGACTAGCATTTGGAGAGGGTCGCGGAGGGTCCTTCACTTAATGGTTGAGTAACTGTCTACCACTGTGTGGTGGTTATTCGTGGAATTCTAGGAAGACTTCGAATGGAGTACATTTGTGTCCTCTTTGTCATGCTGATGGGATGGTCTGGGTCATTTTCTTTCAAGAGCCAGGAGCTTTCGCATTTCAGGGGTTCATTGATTGTGGGAAGGGTGTGCAGCTTCTTGGTATCTTACAATCTACGTCACCAAGAGTGTTGGTAATTTTGTGCGTAAAGCACTCGAGTTGAGAAGTGCTGGTTCTTAATTTGTAGTTTTCTATATTAGTTGTTTGTTCTTACTGTATATGGCCTTTGGGTTTTTCAATACGGATATATATACTTGATGTTGTTTAAACATACTCCGTTGAGCTTCCGCAAAAGATGTTGCTTTCCCCAGGAATTCGGTTTAGACAGGAAAATGAATCCTGATATTAGTGGCGTTTTTGATCGCCGATGAAATTTCCACGGTAGACGAAGGTGCTCATTTACTGTTTTCGATAGCCGATAGCCGTTGGAGTTGGAGGCAACGTCCATCGCCTATCGGCGAGTCCTAGGCCGACAGGCGATGGACAGGAATTTAGGCAATAGACGTTAGCCGTTGAGCACAAAAACAGAAATTAGAAGAAACAGCTTCGCCTATCGGCTTCCGGCGAACGTCAAAAACGCCAAAAAGTCAAACGGCTACGCTATCGCCGAACTAATCGGCGATCAAAAACGCCACTATTATGTCTGAGGACGAATTTGAAATCAGTATCACTGAAAGCCCAACTTGGCAATTTTTAAGCTCCAACGTAACAAACCCAAAAGCATGAAATTTACCGAGACTTTGAACTTTATAAGGCGTTTCTATCCACCTATTATCTATTATGACTGGCTACTTCGGTGAGGATTCCTAATCAAACGTAAGATGGCGGTCGCTCTTAGGATTACCACGTGACTGGTTGGTCACCAGGAGGTCAACTGTGTCAACGAGGTGCAAAAGTAGGCTATTAAGCTTACCTCCGTTTTTCCACTAGTGGCGAACATCAGAGCCGTCTGTTGGTGAACTTTCAACGAATCGTTCCTCACAATAGCTTCATTGAACACACCCTTCACAGTCTCTGGCGTGCCATACAAATTCTCTAAATTCAAGAGGGCCATCCAAATATTAAACTTTTCATTTTCCTCCCTAAAATTAATGGCCTTTAAGGCCCTCCGCGCCACATTTCTGGCCTTTTCTATCTCTGTCTGCTCAAGATGGTATGCCATATACTTCAGCCAGATGATGGAACTGTTAGGGGAGGAGACTAGAAGCCGGTCGAAGTCGTCTGTGGATTGTGGGAGCCTGTCAGGGTCCATGAGACTCTTTTCTATGTCAGTGAGACGCTTTTCTTCTTCACGTGCAACCTGCGCGCGATCGATGCGCGGGGCTTTCGCTGGCTGGAAAGCATAAGAACAAATTGGAGAATAACATAATATAACTGATAACATATAATACAAGTAAATTAATATATTATCAACTTGTTATATAATATGTTGCTATTATATGTACTAATTTGTTAACTGCAGTCTGAAGAATAACGTAATATAAATGGTAATATATATGATGTAAATAAAGTAGGCCTAATACAAAGTTATATAAAAAATGTTATATTTTGCTATTATATGTAGTAGTTGTTAACCGTATAACGATCCAACACTAGCGGGTAATTTGTAAGAGCTTTTAAGGAAATTAAAGGTTATTTATTGTATTATTTATTCATAAATGAATGAACACTTTTGACCCATTTTTAAGTCAAAGGTCACACAATATAAGAGAAAAATAAAATAAAAAAGACTCATATTTACGCACAGGGCATATAGTGAGTGACTAGCATCAGGCAAACGAATAAGACGTACAATCCGCTCAGATACGGCAATAAACCTATCTTTTAACGTGAGCACCGACGGGTTTCCCACTCCCCAGCACGTGCTGTACACCCTTTCCGCTGCCGATAAATTACTCCACTGTGGCCGGGCAGTTGCTGTGCACTAAAATCGAGAGTGGGCAACCCCTCGGAGAGCAACCCATGCGGCCTGTAATTTAAGCTGACCTGAGCCACAGGTCGGACAGATTCTGTCGGAAAATGCAAAATCAGATGCTTTAGTATAGCCTAGCTCAAACAGGTACATATTAGAGAATAATCAAAATAAGTTTACGGAATCGTGTCCGCTTCTAGGCTTTCAGCTTTATACAGAAACGAACGAACAATTTACAAGTTCCCGTAGTGTAGTGGTTATCACGTGTGCCTCACACGCACAAGGTCCCCGGTTCGAACCCGGGCGGGAACAACTTTTTGCTTTGTGACAAGGATACAACACAATTCAAAATGTTGAAGGTCAAATAAGATGGGAGGGCGAGATGCTGGTTAATACGTTAAAGCTGGACTGACTGAAAATTCCACTGTTCTTAATGAAATTCTGGACATCTTCGGAGAGTTCTGGAAACAAGTTTAAGTGTAATTTTTCTGTTGCATTTACGTTAGAAGAGCTATGTGACTAGATTCTAGATATTTAAACAGCAAAATAAGTAATAATAACAGTATTAGGAGAGAAATCGAAACGGATCTGCTTTATTCATAAACATTTAGTTTATCCGAGTTTCTTCAATTTTTATTTGTGTTTTGTGTCTTTTTCTCAATACTCTATATGTAAATTCTTGTCTCACTCGTTACTAGAGTGCCGGATTACCAAATCAGCAGAGTAGCTATACCTGCCGATAGAACTTGCTCTTTTTAGGGGCCCCGCGAGTCCCGCGACAGTTCATAATTAAAGTAAATGATTTTTTCTTGAATTATTCAGGTCCAGTTAGAAATTATGTCTAAATTTTGTGTGCCTATGCTGTCATTCATCTTGTGTTATTTTTCGTTATTCTATTTACTCGGCTATCACCTCGTATACTTGGCGGGTTAAAAATAAAAATATATATATATATATAAACAATAATGATTTGGTCTTGAAAGAAAATCATAATCGAGCATTCTTATAACAGTGCAAACAACGTTTGTGTATAAGGCACAGTATACGTGATGGTCATTGCTTTCTAGCGGTCGAATTCACCTCATTCCAGTTCAGCGATCCAAGTGGACTAGTTTCTGTTAATCCCCCAGTCTCATAGTCAACGCTCGTGTAGATATAGAAAAAAGTCGGATCCACAAGGTAGGGGGTACTTTCTACTACTGAGATATATGCAAAATCCCCATTAACAGTGACGGAGATTACAGATTTTCTACTCACAAAAATGTAGATCTATTTTGCTATGTCTGACAAAAGTGCTGATGCTGAGGTATAGGAGGATTTACAGATGCTAATCCGCTTGGAAGCGCTGAACCGGAATATGGCCAATTGCACACTACTATGAAATAATCTGCAAGGATCTATTGCATTTCTAGGTTTCCAATGGCTAGGGGCCTTGATCTACAGGGATTTAATCTGGCTCTGCACAGTTACTGTTATATGGGTGAATAAGCTACTAACTGTCTGAACAGATCCAACCGTGGCCAAATCGAGAGGATGGACGCTGGTGACTCCTGATGTACTATTCCATGGCTCTGTCAACTCGTTGAGACAGATCTCGGTATAGGCATGTATTTTCTAAGGCGCCATGAAGAGATCCGAAACACAACGAAAGGATTTGCCTACCTTTTCTAATGTCTCATCTTCAGACTCCAATCCGGAATCCGACATATCTTCCCGAGTAGCTCCACCTACTGGGAGAGCAACAGGTTTCATGTCCCAACTGAAGTCGCCGACGTTCAGCTCTGGTACTTTTTTTTCTTCCACAGCAAAATCGTCTTCAAAATTGGCCACCTTCTGCTTCTTTTTTATGATTTTCTCGGGTTTTATTTTTTCTTCTTTCCGCCGTTTGTTTTCTGGTGCTGTTGTGTCTTTGGTTTCTGGTGTTTTCCGTTTTCGTTCAGTTTCTCCAAACTTTCTGCACCAGACTTTCCGAGGTATTAATCTCTTCTCGTTCTTCTGTGAAACGGTGATGCCGATGACAAAATCTTCAAGTTTCCTGCAAGAAGAAAAAAGGCTGGAGGCGTTGCAGAAGCTGGTAGACCCCCTTCACCCCCTGCACCAGTTGCAGTTTCATTTCGCCCGTAACAGACCAGTTGCAATTTCACTTTGTTGGCTTGATTATTTCTTGAACCGAAACTATTGACGGAAGAGAAGGAGGCAGACTACTGACGCTCCTTTTCTAAGGCAATCTTGATGTAGGCGGAGATGTGCCAGGGGTAGCCTACATGGGGTACTTCCCTTGTAAGGTACAGTATGAGCTTGTTCCACCCTAGTTACCGTAGTTACTACCCGTGACGTCACGGATTCTGACTTCTTCTCGTCAAGGCTGGAACGAATTTTTAATTTTCCGGGAAAATATTCTGCCAAGGGCTAATCGGGCCAGTCATGTCACAGAGATCGTAGTTACCAAGCTTACTATGCTCCCAAGCGTGGTATGCAGATGGTAACTATTAGTTACTTTTTTGAGGTCAGCCTAGTAACGTTTCACGAATTTGGAACGAAAGTAGTAGATAATAGTTGCTATTGTTAGAAGGGTGGAACACGCTCTATACTGACGGGGGAAAGTAAAGTAGGTAGCGCGAGCAAGGCCCCCAGATAATAAGAACCCTCCCGGAAGGCCACCCCTCCGCCCAGGAGTTATAGCAGAACCTTATAAGAGAGAAAGTAGATACCGACAATTGTTTTATTTATAAAACGAAGCGAAGAAATAAGGAAATGCAAAGATAAGAATTGTCACGGTATGTCACTGAATTTTTCACGATGAGTTTACGCCTACTGGCCGACCTTCCTAAAGAACTGACTTCAAAGAGCAATGCAATGCACGGATGTCCCTACGCCCGACAGAGCCTCGGAATGCCCAGATGACCTGATGCCTTTCGGACACGAGGGCACGTAGGCAGGGGAAACCCCCAGAGCGCTGACACACGAATGAACGGAGGGAGTTGAGAAGCCTATCCCTCTAAAAGGGACCATCCTATCTGATGAGTCTTGATGTTCCTACAGGAATCCCCTTATCTAACAATAATTAACAATCCCAAAGTACCCTGAAATCACAAAAGGTTGCGAATAACACTATCGCCTTGTTTAGGGAGACAGGAAAATAAACTAGAAATAACAATTTATGTGATTTTAACTGTCTTAGAAATTCTGTGTTTAAAGTCTGTGTTTATAGCTATATTTTCAAGAAGGACTTGGCTATACCTAGCCTATGTGTTTACACTTTATACTTTCAAGAAAACCTTCGCCACACTAGTCTAGACGTGTGTTATGCACTGTATGGGAAATATTACTTGTTGACAAAATGCTGCAAGAAACATAGCTACGATTTATCTCATTGATCTTAAATAATTAATATACATAATTGACTGATATTTAGAATAAGTCTTTAATCGAAGATTACATAACTTTGAACATTCGGCTAACGGAATGAAGAAATCCGAAAACGGATGAAAAACCAAAACACCCATTCAGGTATTCTTACGAGACCTTAAACAACTGCCTTTGCTGACTGGTAGTGGACATTACCCACCGTACGTGGATGAACACGATACAGTTGAAATAACTACCGCGATTGAAAGATCAAAACCAACCCATTGGGGACACCCAAGGTACGCAAAGGGTTTCGTACGTTCTTTGTAAGTTTGTATAACGAAGCTCAGGCTGAGATTTTCGATCTGTTTGGATCTCTCACGATTTTAAATTTATTTATATGCTTTGAACTATATCCATGACAAATTTCGAGTAAGACATGACATGCGCTCTGGTCAGTAAAATGTACCTATCTAACGTGAATATTTGCTATACAAAATAACATTGCCCAACGTCGCCAAGGAATGGCAGGACGCGTCCAACTTAAAACAATCGGCTTTTTTTCCTGATCACGACTAAAAACAAGCCGTAATCAATTAGACTGGCTTGTCTATCCAACCTCGACATAACCACAGTGAGACACGCGGCGAGTGCAAGGTTTTTAATGCCGTCTGCAAATAGCAGGACTGACAAACTTTGTGCTGAGTACAACCAAGAACACATAATCAGATAGAGCTTCTGTCTTTAGTCGTATGCAGCGGGTATGAAAACCCCGACAAAACTGAGCGAACCTAGAGGTATTTACTCTAGCTTTGAGCTCATGTTGATACCCGTTTACTCCTCTTCCGTCTTCGCCGTTGCTTATCGCACAAGAAATAGTGACGGAGGCTAGCAGGAGGCGTACTCCGCGCGCTGACCCGCTCTGGAGCGTGTCCATAGAACCAATCAGCTTTGACTCCTACTTTTCCTCTTCAGCGACTTAACAGCGATTTAGCTATTTAGAGGTAACGAAACATGATGTGGCGCGAAGCTATAGTAACCTCCGCTCGTTCGTAGCGGACAGGGTATGGGGAAATATTCGACTCTGCATAGTCATATTACAGATGTAGTGAGACGGAGGTTCTGTCAGATTATTTGTTCTTGGTAGAACATTAACGTTATACTTAGTTCTTCTACTTGATTACGGACATAAACGGACACATCAAGCTCTGTGACTTTGACCACGTACGCTGTTGTCGGAACATTAAAGACTAAAGGCTACTGGAAACTTACTCTTTGACGACGATGTTGTAGACATATCCAACCTTATACATGTCCTTCTTATGTCCAAAGTCATTAATCCCCAACTTCTGTGGGAGGTAGATCAGGCAATAAGGCGCTTCAGTTGTGCAGGCGACTGAGAAGTTGTTTTCTGTGTGGATGATGACGGCTGAATATTCGGAGCCAGTTTTAAGGGTCTCGGAGGAATCTAGGAGGAACAAACGTCATTTGATTCCCTACTAACATACGATCGGTGGCAATTTTTGCGAAGAAAGGCTCCCTCCGCCGAGGTCCAAAGAAAGAAAGAGGATTCCCTGCCAGGTAGACGAAATTCCCCCTATTACAGATATGGGGATTGGCCTATTTTTTTTTAAACAGTGCCAGCAGTTGAGGTACTGGAGGTCGAGGAACTTCCGGGGGGTTCTATGGCTGAGTTCCCTGGGATCTTGAAGAGCACCCTACCAAGGCGTACATGTCGACTGGGAGCCTTTCCTGGGAAGGCATCAACAACTGAGTAAATATAAGACTGTGCCTTTAATGTACGATGTTGTATATATGGCCATACAACGTTCTCGAACATATAAGAAAAAATAAACCATAACCGAATGTGAAACGTAAGCTTGGGTCTAAGTCATCAAATTCATTCACATCACAGCCTCACTTTTCTCTAAGCCCTGCCAACGTTGGGCATTTCATTATTATCAAACGAAAGGGTTAACAACGTGACGAAAAAACTCAGTTCTCATATAATATTGGATACAAAACGATTTATTCGATCAGTGAAGTCAGTACGAGGGACGTAGTTTACAATAAAAAAAAAAGCTAAATGCCGAAAGGAAGGAAACATTTTTCTCTGCCCTGCACAGACATGAGTCGCCTGCACGAATGCTATTCCGCTTTCTATATGCACGTGACTTATTAGAGGCTTTCACACTAAGTTGCGCGCGCGTATAGTCTGCGTTGCTTATGTTTTGCATTCGTCCATTCACACGGTGAGCTCGTGCGCTCCGTCCGCATGAAATGGAATGGCTAGTCCTGATGAGGACATAATTTTAATATTTCTGGGGATTACACTTACGGTATTAGTATTTCACATATATACATGTATCAAATACTGTTTCACAAATATATTAATGTTTATGCGGTTTGTATTCTCTGTGGGTCGGGTCGCGCTAAAGCCAACGCAAAATGGACTTGAATGTAGAGTAGAGTAGAATTCAATTTGAAAATGTCTTTCACAGCAATCATGCCGAATTTGCATTCCTCGTCAACATATCATAAACGAAAACGTTGTCAATGGACATTTACCGCAGATTTGCAGATATCAATATATACATATACAATTTAAACCCAACGAATCCGGTTTGAATCCGGTTCTTGCGTTGCGTAGCCGAGTCTGAAAGGCTTACGCTCGAATGTGAAAGCAGCATTACAGGCTAAACGAAGGTCTATTCAGACTGACACGTTAAAACTTACGGTGCGCTTCTGTAATCTCTTACGTTACATCGACTCTTTCGCATCTGTAGCGGACCCCTCAGAATGGCGTAAGCGTAAAATTGCGGAATTTCTTTTCTTTCTCAATTTTCCATCGCTTTTGTCAAAGGCAACACGACACGGATAAAACTCTCTTGCGATGGTCAAACTCGCAAATCTTTTCGTCCAGAAATCATTTTTATTTCGTTTCTTCTTCCTCTTCTTACGTTGCCTGCTTTGCATTTAGGCTACACCGAATATTTAAATTACGAAGAACTACGTAAGTACACAAGAGCTTTTTTTTAGTCTGCGAGGGGACATGGTTGACCGCGTTAAACGGATACATCAGCTGAGTTTATACCAGCGACATTTCGGTCTTTCTTGTCAAGGGTCCCCTTCGGGCTCAAACTATTCGTTTAAAGTTTAACCGAAAAAGGCTAGGATAGGACAATCTAGTTACCCATCACTTATTCACTTAAATTGGCTTGAAGACCCGCTGAAAATGAGTTACTTCGTTGTTCCGCTATTCACGAATAATCGATTTTCAAATAGTGGAATTTCCGTGTGATTTGTAGTGCCTCTATGCGCTTGTATTTTTGCGTATGCCTTACGAGAAAGATTTATAATTTTTTTTTTCGTTCAGGCACTAAGCAATCTTCACCGATCTCACCACTGACCACTGAAAAGCCGCATCTGTGTTGAGATTAAAATTTCCCGCGTCATAGTAGAATTTACGCTGTGGGGACGGCTGGAGATATTCTGAGCCTCATAACTAGAGCAGATAGTGGAAAATCAAAATATACCTTTGCAGAATCCAAATAATTCAGTTTGTCCAATTAAATGACACACAAATGAGTTGGCTTTTCAGTTAAACTTTAACGTCGTCGAAACTGACTCGCAGTCAGCCTGAGTTTTCGGTTTTCGCCCGAGGGTAGTTTTGACGGTTGGGGTGGGTAATGAAGGTAAAGGTGTAACATACCACTTAAGCTCTGAACGAGTGCAGCAATCTGAGAGTTGTCGGAGACGTAAACCTTATCCATTCCATAACCATGCCAAACAACAAAAACTTCTCGCGTCGAGCCAACGTCGAGTGGTTCACCTAGAACAGACAGTGTTAAATTTTAACTTGATAGCTTAATACCGCCTTCACCAACAAGCCATGACCAAACACCGCGGCCGACATAACGAAAGCTATATTCGCCTACAGTTTGACACAAAACTATGTTTCTTCGGACAATGATCTACTCCGGGCGACCATTTTCCCTCAGTCCGTACAGGTTGGTTCGAGATGCGGCATAGTTCCTGTTCTTTTCTATAAATATCCCGTTGTATATTCCAATTTACACCAAAGCAATTAGTGGGAGAATATCGCTGATGTCTTTTATCGCCTTAATAGTGTGAAAAATGCCAGACAGGTTCCAAAGTAAAGATTCGCTCTTATGATAGATTTATCAGGGAGAATGGGACCTACTGTGATGTTTATTTTCTTCTTATTTATTCTCTTATAGACGGCGGTTGAAACGACACCTCCACACTAGCCTATAGGATACGGAGCATCGTAAGAAAATCGCATTTAAATAATCTTAAAACAAGTCATCTTACAGGGGTGTCAAACTGTATCAAGTGTAGGGATGGGGTTGGTTTTTTTTTTTTTTTTTTTTTGTATTATTAGAATATGGTTTCTTACCGCATTAGAAGTACTGAACTGAACTGTACCCCCCCCCCCTCCATTCGAACATAGTACATCCAGGGCACATGAGCTCTGTACAGTCAAATCGCTCATCCCGTATGGTCTCTACGCGTGTCACAGAATTTCCAGATGCGATTCGGACCATAAATTTGCACATCTAGGGCATTTGGTCCTACCACAAGGTTCCACTCAAATCCCAGAATTCCCCTGGAAATGTGAGGGGAGAAATACCTCCTCATTTCAGGCAACCTGCAGATGACATAAACTACTCTAGCCGAAAGAACTTACCCATGGGGTCGCTCAGCTGGCAAACCAGAGAAAGGCCATTGCTCGTCCTCAGTTCAATGCTGTCACTATACATAGCCATAACAGTCGCGGATAGTTGTTGTCCAAGTTCGACCGTTTTGTTTTCTTCATAGTGCTCAACAACACGACCGTATGATATAAGATATGCCTCCAAAGTAGCAATCGAATCCTAGAAATGTGATATTTTTAAGCTATAGTTGGGCGCAAGTCCGCAGGTAACGACCTAAATTCGTTACCTGACTTCCAATCCAAGCTGTGAACGACTATAGGAGAGGCATATGAATAGCGAGTCCGGACATTATGGTTGCGTTCCAGATATTTAACAACTGTTAACAATCGTCGACTTTTCCAACAGATGAAAAGAAACCCCGAAAATCTCGTTTTCATCATTTTGTTTACAATGAATGGTCAGCTTGGCTTCAAACCTTATAAGGGTTGAAAAATATGTTTGATGAGAGACGGAAAGTCACATAGAGGCAATTTCGATTCAAACTTCAAGACCTGTGATACGTTTCGCTTTCGGATAGGCAATAACTACTCAACGTACCTGTAAGGATGGTCTAAGGGCACTTAAGGTCGTTGTAGCTGAGACTTCTCTCTTTTCCAAGTCCACTTTGTTGATTCGTCCAATCAAGCTGGTGTATTTAGGGAGATCCCAATCGTCCGGACCCGTTCCAACAACACCCGGAGGAAGATCCTGAAGAAAAGATGAAAGATTAAAACAAGCTTGCCCAATTTGGCGCACCCTTCTTCTCATCTGCCTAAAGGTTATCTCAATCAAAGATTCGTGATCTACTGAGCGGGGAATCGCTAGGGGGGAAATGCCAGCGTCATTTTTTTTTAACGTTCTGTTTCTTCTGTTTGGATACTTTAAACGATTAAGAAAGTAATAATTGTTGCAGTACTTTCAACACCGTAACTTTGCTGGGTTTGATTAGTCACGGTAAAAGTCCCTTGTATAAAGTGCCATCTATGTATTTTTGCTGGGTGGATGCACAAGTATAACTGAGCAAAAATAGAAGAAGAAAAAGTAGAGTGTGTGACATTTTCTTACTTAAGTCACTTTTGTGCTCACTACTGTTCACGAATTTTCGGCACACTCAAAATTAGGTGACATTCTGAGCAGTTCTTTTCCAACAGAGTGATTCCATTGTGGAATGCTTTGTCAGAGGAGACGTGTCAATCGCAAAATACCGATTCCTTCGAGAAACGACTGGAGAGGGACTGGAAATTAAAGCTCGGGAGAGATGACTGACGCGCGAAGAAACCACGAGCCATGCCCTCTACTAGAAACATATTATCTTCCTAAATCTTTGCGATATGTGACCATGCTAAACTTGGAAATCTTTAAACATCCTACCATATATTGTCAGAAGACACAAGGATGTGCAGTTTCAACAGATAACACTTTGGAACGTTATCTGTTATGATTTTGCAAACGCTATGCATTAAACGTTATGCATAACAATCACTGACAGGAAGAGCCGAAAAACTGCCGAAAAAGCATCTGTTGACTTTCCCATATCATGATGACAAACAAAAAAGTCAGCAGATGTTTTACGGCTGTATTTCGGCTCTACTTGTATGCATGCGTAAGATTTGAAAAACAAAACAGCTAACATCCTAAGTGTTATCTGTTAAAAACCGCGCATCCTTGTTTTATCTGTTATGTCACTTATGACAGTGTAAAGACCACTTCAGCAGAAAAGCTTACCTTCTTCGGTACTAGGACATCCTTTTCCAGCCCCACGCTCTTGCAGAACACTCCATATGGCTTTTGACTGAAAACCACCAATGGCATCACCATATCCACTTGGAGATCGGCCAACGTCTTCGGGAAACTGCCACTTCTCGCAACCTTCAACAAGGACTCCTTCAACGAAAACAGCCTGAGCTTCCCGGTCGACAAACACACAGCTTCCAGTTCATCCCCGGGCTCAATTGTCCTGAAAATCGGGTCGTTCAGTGACCCGAAATCACTCAGGTGTCCGATGGGGATAACTCCGTCTTCACCACTAACGGTTATATTCACTCCTTTCAATCCGACACTTTGCACAGTGCAGGTGTATATTTTAGTGGGGGTTATAGAGATGTCCTCAGAGACAGCGCCTTCGGTATCGTCATGTGTTTTCTTTGAGGACTGATCGGAGTCTTGGATCATACTTAGGGCCATCTTCTTTTCGTCGTGGAAAATGGACATAATATGACAGCGGATTACTTGGCCGAGGTAGAACAGTTTTTCGGGATGTTCAATTTTGCCCTCGACGATTTGGATATTGGGCAGGAAACCCTGAAACAAAAACGAAATATCTAAAATACTATCTTATAAGTATATTCGTTCCTACATGTGATTTCTTTCGGATACAACAATGTCAACATGTAACATATGTATGAAAATCCGAATGACCGCTCGGGATGTTTTATGGCATGAACTTTACTTATCTATGGTAAAACGCCATATTCACGAACGAAGTGTGATAGCCGGTTTTAAATGTTGTGCTTTATGAAAAGGTAAGACAGAGGTTTGGAGGAAACATTTAAAACAAGGATGCGCAAACTTGTGTCTAGTGTTGTCAAACTTCTTACAGTGAAACTGTTGTAAATAACTCCATACTCCACACATTTTACCTTATCTATATGCAGTCTACATTACACATTAAATTTTAAAAGCGTAACTAAGAGTTTTCTTTTTATGTAACACCACTGAATGTAATGGTATCATGCATATCGCTTGATACCATTCGCTTTCGCGTCTCTGTTGAAGATTCGACATTTCTGGAAATGTTTAGCCGATATTTTCTTGTGTCCGGAAAATTTGGTGATTTTTGCGGCGATTTTTATGTGAAAATCACCAAAATTGAGTAATTTTGTTGATGCAAACAGCTGACAGACACAAATCACAAAATTTGGCAACAAATAATCAACCGTGGAAACCCTACAAACTAATTTACTTATGTAATAAATTATTACTGAATGACATTCAAAAGAAAGGAAAGTGACGCAGGAAAGGTAAGTCACGTCAAAGTAGATGGCATGCTTACCCTAACATCTCCATAGAAAGCCACTAGAACACCTTCCTTATTAACCAGAACGGCAGTACCTTCAACCTCGACCCCAACCTTGGCGTCTTCAAAACGACTCAGGATGGGTAGGTCGGACCGGAATAAGGACTTCTTGTTCGTCAGATGGACCTTATGCTTTTCAGGATCCACCTAGAAAGAGAACAAGGGATACGGGTTGCAATAAAATAAAGCTTTAAAGTAGAGGTATGCTTATTTGAACAGTCGGTGATGTCCAAATAAGCATTCTATTGCACTGTCAGAAGTTTCATAACAGATAACACAAGGATGCGCGATTTGAACGGATAACACCTGAAATGAAATCTGTTGTGATTTTCAAGCATTAGGCAGTAAAAGATTCATAACAAGCATTGCCAGGAAGAGCGGAAAAACCGTCGAAAAAGCATCTGCTGACCTTTCCGGTACCACGATGACAAACAAAAAAGTCAGCCGATGTTTCTCGGCGGTGTTTTGGCTCTTTTTGTATGCATAACGTTTTAATGCGTAACGTTTGAAAAACATAACAGTTAACATCCTAGGCAGAGATGGGCGAATCCGATCCGGATTCGGATTCGAATCCAGGATTCGTCCTTTTGGATGGATTTGAATCCGGATTCGAATCTTCTGCTTGTCAGGCTGGATTCGTATTCGGACTCGGATTCCAAACCCTCAGCAGTCTTACGAATCCGCTATATTTTTTCCGTTTTCCAATTTTTTACGCTTAGGCATACAACGTTTTGGTCTCCACCACAAACCATCCTCAGTGATCTATCACGTTATCACTCTCTTGGATATATCAGTGTTTTTTTGTCACCTCTGATATTTAATCTATAACGTATGTACATTATACACGATTTGATTTTTGTTAAGGTCGGATTCGAATCCGGATTCGATTCCGGATTCGAATCCTCAGCAAGAAATGGTGGATTCGGAGTCGGAATCGGATTCGTACCTAGCCCTGGATTCGGATTCGGATTCGAATCCTTTCATGGTCCGATTCGCCCATATCTGATCCTAGCTGTTATCTGTCGAAACCGCACCCTTGCGTTATCTGTTATGTAACTCCTGACAGTGTGATATCTAAAGCAAAAGCAACTTTACCAACAAAAGAAAATCCAACGATTGCATATTCGAAAAAAAAAACTGAAGTTCTTTTCAGTTTATTTTCCGCCAGAAATAAGGCATGATGTACAAAATTACAAACATGACTAAAGTACAATCTATACCTAGCAAACTTTGTTGTTGGAAACTTGACTTAATAACTGAAGCTGCAAATGTCAAAATGACAGGTGGCTAAATGCGTCAGGTGCGAACTTTCTCGCACTCGCATAACTGAAATTTTGCCGTCTGAGTGTGCAAAAGCAACTGAATAAAGGATTAAAGTTTAACTGAGACGCCAACTTAATTTGTAGCATTTAACTGAATACACTGCATTATTTGGCTTGTGTAAAGGGATTTTTTTTTATTTTTCACTATTTGCTTTAGTATGACGTCCAGAATATCTACGGCCGTCCTCAAAACACAACGCTATTCTACTATGACACGGAATTTTTTTTATCTCAACACAAATGCGGCTTTTCAGTGTCCAGCGGTGAACTGGGTGACCACTGCTTACTGCACGAACACTCATTTCTCGTAAACCTTTTGCGTCAAGCATACAACACAGGTACAAGCGCATAAGGCAAAACAATCCTACAGGAAAATTCCACTATATGAAAATCAACTATTCGTGAATAGCGGAGCAACGAAGTAACGCATTTTCATCGGATCTTCAAGCCTCTTTAAAGTTGAACTGAAAAGCCAACTTATTTTTGTATCATTTACCTGAATAAACTGCATAATTTGGATTGTGTTAAGGGATTTTTTTTATTTTTCACTATTTGCTCTAGTATTACGTTCAGAATGTACACGGACGTCCTCACAACGCCAAATTCTACTATGACGCGGGAAATATGAATCGCAAAGCGAATGCGGCTTTTCAGTGGCCAGTGATCAGCTTACAGACTGTAGCTGACTGCGTGAATACTTATTTTTCGTAAATCGTTTCTGTCAAGCGTACAACACAGGTAAAACACCCCAACATAAAGGTACCACAAATCTGACAGGGAAATTCCACCATTTGAAAACTGATTACTCGTGAAAAGCGGAGCAACGAATTAACGCATTTTCATCGGGTCTTCAAGCCTCTTTAAGTGAATAAGTCAGGGATAGCTAGACCGTTCTATCGCGGCCCTTTTCGGTTAAACTTTAAGGGAATGAGTGATGGGTAACTAGATTGTCCTTTCTCAGCCCTTTTCAGTTAAACTTTAAACACAACAATAGTCAGTGGCTTCAATCTGGCTTTAGCCTCTCTTACTTAAGTTACTGTTCACGCACACGACATTGCATTAATTTTTGCTAGGTTTGAATTTCATCATATTTTTCGGCGCCATTCAAAGTTAGGCGACGATTGTAAATACAACTCAGTTTGCTGTTGGCATGGATCTGGATGGATGATTGTTACTGTTATTAGTTTTTCCTGTATCAGTGTGGTATGTTCTAAGAATAAGATGAATGCTTGCCGTTTGGCCATCAGCTGTCCGTGTCTCTCAGAATGGTTCCTTTCCTCTTCGTTTATACTGTCACTAAAAAGATCCTGAACTTGAAAAGGAGGCGGCAAACTGAAACTAGAAAACTATGGCTTCACTGTAAAAAAAAAACTTGCAGTATTTGCAACTGGGATTAATATTGTCTCTACTGAGATAAGATTATTTCTAATTCGGATTAATCTTATCCCAGTTGAGATAAGATTATTCCCAGTAGCAAATACTGCAGTTAACTTTAATCCTTACTCGGAGAAACTTTTTACAGTGTTGTTGGCATAAAACAAGCGACAAATATGACTTACTCTGAGCACTTTGCATTTCAGCTTTGCTCCAGGCAAGAATCTGGCCTCAGGCTTCTTCAACCTAGGATCATCAGCCCAGTGCAGTCGTGGAATGTAAGCCTCCAGATTTTTGCCTAAAGTTACAATGACTCCGTGTGGTTTCAGTTCCTTGACCTCGCATTCTACGATCTGTCCCACTTCCAAATCCTCCAAACGCAAAACGGCTTGCTTCATGAGGGACCTATAAAAAAAGATGGGTTTGAAACACAGTGAGTGTTTCTAGCAGAGCAAAATAACACTAGGGAGTAGTGCCAAGACCTATACTTTCCATTCTTCGCAAAGGGGCCATACTCACAGCGCTGCCCACTACGCTTGTGTCATTTAAAGCGAGACAAACTTGCGGTTTTAAAAATTTCTAGTAAAGCTAAGATGCGATCTGCACACATCAAGTAAACAGTGTAGGCTTTATCATTTTTCTGCTGTTTTTAGAATATGAAGTTATTGGAGCCAGCGCTGGTACACGACTGATTGAGTTTTAGTAGGGACGTTCACTACCGCTAGTGGTACTAGTATCGCTGCTGTTCGAGTTTTTCCAAGTCTTGGCGCTACTCTCTAGCGTTATTTTGCTCTGGTTTCTAGGACGGTAAGAGACCTGGTAACTATTTGAAAATATAGGAAGTTTCCTGCAAACTTCACGAGAGACTTCATTGCCTTATATTGCATTTGCAAGCAAAATAAGAATTTCCATTCTGTTGAATGGCTTCGTAACGATGGTGGCTACATTCATCGTTGCTGAGCAGGGTCAGCTTTAGTCCGTCTTCCGTGGTTGGCTGGCCCAAGTTACATCCAGACAAATATGTCTGCAATCTTTACGTTATAGGAACAGTTAAAGGCAATATTTTTTTGTACAGAGGAATTTATACAAGGGACTTTAACCGTTTCAAAGAAACCCGAAATAACTATGAAATAAATGTATTCCAAATTGAACTTACTCTTTACTAGCGTTTGTTCTGGTTTGCAAACTATGTTCACAAGCCCCTCGGTGGCCCAGTGGTCTGCACCCCGCCAATTGAAGCCAAAGGTTGCATACCCCGCCCAAGGAGCATTTTTGTCTTTCAGTTCACCTTAGAATGTTTCCATCTTAACGGCACCCTTTCACATCAAATTCAATCCTTGGTTTTCTTCATGGGCCTCTGCCATTAGGCCCACCAAAAGGATCCATACCCGACATTGCGGTTCTAGACTTCTAAATTTTATTCCAGATTATCTCAGGTTTGACGATGACGATGATGATTTTATTTATGACCCGTCAATTTAAACACAAGGCACGAAGACGGAGTAAATAAAAAGGAAAACTAGTAAGAAAAGGAAAACATGAAAGAGGATTAACGAACTCGAGCTGTGATTCTGTAGCCCGCTTGTCTCTGACGATTGTAGTGGTTTGCGAGCTATGCCCACAAGATCCTCAGTGGTCCACTGGTTTAGCGCACAGGCAACTGAAGGCCGAAAGACGCGGGTTCAAATCCTGCCGGACAGCAATTTTGTTTTTCAGTTCCCTACTTATGAAGCCCATAACTTACTTCTGCATGGTACAAATGTATGTCCTGTCCATCGGTGCGTACTGCAGCACGCGACACTTTCTGTTGGCACCAGCAGGGTGGGCGTTTTTTATCTCAACCGCTGTGTCCTTTTTATCTGCCAGATGACGTGCAGGGATGAAGCCCCGACACTCCTTGTTAAGACGAACGAAGATCCCTGCAAATTTTAGCATCGTTACTTATTAGAAGATAATAAGCTATTCTAGGCGTCAAATCAGCGATGGCCCTAAGCCGTTCACGCACTGTCATATAAAGATGGACAGACTAACACTATTTTATTTTCACTATTATAGCTACAAGGTCTGGATACTAACTGAATGCAAAATCCCAAGTTACACTCAAGCAGGGACACGTATTTACATTTTACATATTTAACAAATTCCCGAAACTACTTAATATTTACACTGACCTGAACTTGAACTTGCAACCCTTATTAAACTTGAACCCTATTTACAAACTGAATATTAAACACTAATTATTTTAATACAAGACGCACCAACTGAAACAAGACCAAAGGTTCCGATGGGATCCCAATAATTCAATATTTGATCCAGACAATTAGGTTTTGTCTTAGCCAGATCCAGTCTTCGCCGGGCCAAACAGCTACTCATTAAGAAATCCAAGCTCAGATATGGATTCAGCATGTGCGTTTACCTCTATAAGCCGATCGAAACGATCCTAGCTTACTTTTGTGAATTTTGCGGTTTTGGCGAAATTCAAGAACTACTTGTCCGGCGAAAAGCTAAAGCTCAAAAACGGATTCAGCGTATCTCCTTACCCCTATATCCAACATCTAATCAACTTCAAATAAAAATGTAACTTCTAACAAATTTTCCGGTTTCAGCCGGATTCCGGACGAACTATATGTCCGGCTAAAGAGTGACTGTCATATACGGATTCTACATCTCTTCTTATCCCTAAATCTATCATCTAATCAACTTCAAATAAAACTTTTACTTTTAACAAATTTTCCGGTTTTGGCCGGATTCCGGGCGAACTACTTGTCTGGCTATAAAATGGTTTTCGTATTCTTGTTCAGCATGCCTTCTTACCCCTACATCAAACATCTAATCAACTTCGGATAAAACTTTAACTTCTAACAAACTTTCCGGTTTTGGCCGGATTCCGGGCGAATTACTTGTCCGGCGAGAAAATGGTTTTCATATTCGTGTTCAGCATGGCTTCTTACCCCAAAATCAAACATCTAATCAACCTCAAATAAAACTTTTACTTTTAACAAACTTTCCGGTTTTGGCCGGATTCCGGACGAACTACTTGTCCGGCGAGAAAATGGTTTTCATATTCGTGTTCAGCGTGTCTTCTTACCCCATAATCGACTATCACATTAGCTGTTTAAAAATTTTGCTTGCCCCTTAATTTAAACCCCTCCCCCACCCGTAAATGTAAAGCTACAGGGCCCATCTACGAACTCGACCTTACTCTTGACCCAAAGAATCCCCACACCAAGTTTCATCAAAATATCTCACTGCCTTCGAGAGTTATCGTGCTTACAGACAGACAGACGGACGGACAGACGGACAACTTTTGCGATGTCATAGGTATCCCTCCACTTACGTTTTGGGATCCCAAAAACGCAGTCGAAGATTTAACCGAAACTTCTGCCCAATAACAACTCTTTTTTCTGATCGTTTTCTCTTCTTACAACCCAAGCCCAGCCCACAATCCACCTAGACGAGGAGGATTTCAACTTCAACAAAGGCCTGTATTTCCAAGGTGATGCTAAGCTCGGAAAAGTTACGCCTGTAAAGTAGGGAAATGATGATAAGATATGTCTTGCAAGGAATGTAACATTTTTATTTTGGTTTTCGGCAATGCCTTACATTTGCAGTTGGTAAATACTTCAAGCGTAGAGGGACAAGCACATGGAGGTACCACAAATCTGGAAGGATATGTTCATTAGATGAAATCGAATATGTCTAGATAACGGACAAACGAAGTACCGCATTTTCATCCGGTTTTTGAGGCATATCTATGCGAATAAGTGATGTGTACCTAGACTGTCGGATCTCAGCCCTATTCCATTAAACTTTAAAGGACACCTGAATGAAAGAGTACCAAGTATCATCCCTATCTGTATGACTTCCGTTAACATTGCCTGCAGAAAACCCAATCCAAATACGAAATAGTATTTCCAAGCTACGATTTTTGCTCCATTTTGCATCTGTCCTTATTTCAGTACCGAACAATTTAGAAATGAACAAATGTCTCCAATCAAATCCAATCAACAACTCAAGATTTGAATGAATTGCACTTTTTGTCTTGGAGTCTGCATGTGCAAACCTCCAGAAACGAACATCCCTATTTTGAAAACTTCACGCTCAGGAGAAGAATGCTCTCCGTGGCCATGTCTGTAAATGCATTCTCCATGGTGTGTTCAAGTATGGTTTCATTGTTCAGGTGTCCTTTAACAATACGAGCTCTATCTCTCCGTTTTCACCCGCTGTATAACTTTATGTGTGTACAACACTGTCTAACGTTTTTGTATTATCTTTTACTATGTTAAAAAATTAACTGAACTGTACCCATTTAACTTTACCTGCAGAGCTGGCCCACATTACTCTCGCATTCTCCACTATATCGCCAATCTTCAGAACGTCTTCTGATGGTTCGTTATAAGTTGCCAGGGACAGATACATCCGTTTAACAAGGGGGAGGGTGTACAGGACCGTTGCTTGGACAATGTCACCAGCTGAGAACTTGCTCTGATCGCCGAAAAGCGCAGGGAAGTTGTCCTTATGGACGTAGCCTTCCTGGTTGTAAAATGAAAGCTTGATCCCCTCCGGAATAACCTGCAAACAAAATCAGTTCAATAGGCAAGAGCCAATGGTTGCGTTTTTGATCGCCTGTCGTAAAACCTGTCACTCACCAGTCTGCCTAATTTATTTATTTATACATCTATTTCCCTCAAAACTGATGAGTACAAAATATAACTAGACCTACGTTGCCTGGGCAACGTGAAGTGTTGCAGCAACCATTGTCCGGCTTCGCCGACTAAAGTGTTGCGAGAGCAACACTTTGGTTTTGTTTCTTCGCCATAGGTTTTAAATGCTGGTTGTCAACCTATCGAAGCTTTCAAAATGATATGTTCAAAGAAAAACACAATCAGTAATCATATGATCAAATTCCTCAGCGTTGAACTTCGCAGCCGGGTGAACTTTATCCTTTTCAATCGTACACATCGTGACGGATGAAAACTTGGAACATTATCTTAAATAATCTAGTTCGTATTATGGAGCTATCCGTAACTTTCCGGGATCAAAATACTGATGATGATGATAATTTTATTTATTACCCATTCGAAAAACGGTACAAGACCACAAATGGAGTAGATAATTAAATAAAGAAAAAATACTAGACACTACAAAACATCAAAAATGAACAGAAACTGAGATACTACATATATACATACATATACGCGCTTAGGGACGAATCACAATGGCAAGGCTATTGGACTCTACTGACTTTAAAAATTCAGTCCGACGCTTATAAAGAGCTGCAATAGGGTCGGCAATACCGAAACGGTGTGACACCGACGAATTCTTTGTCCAAGGACGTAAATTAAGAAATTAAGAAATAAGAAATTTCGCATATTTATAACAAGAGCTGTAAGCTCATATGGCACTTGCATGTGTTGAGATGTTTTGTTTGATCAAAAGTATTTTTCGACTTGTGGTTAAAATGCGCACTTTTCAGTATTTTATTTTTTGAACTTGGGTGTAATGATGCGCACTTTAAAGGCGCTAGAAATGCATCTGTATGCAAAACCCTTGAGGCAAAAACGATCACAGGCCCTTAGGGATCCTTGATGTATACCGTTTCGTCAAAAGTTTTTTTTCGCTTTTCATTTCAAATGCGCACTTTAAGGGTAACAGAAATAAATGTTTAAGCAAAACCCTTGTGGCACAAATGATCATGGGTTGAGATGTATTGTTTCAAATAAAGTACTTTTCGACCTGGCCGTTCAGATTCACACTTTAAGGGAGCTAGAACGTCATTTGTAAACAAAACCCTTGAGGCAAAAATGATAATGGGCTCATGGGGATCATGAAAATATGAATTTGGTTTAAAAGTATTTTTTGAAATTTGCAGTCAAGATTAGTACTTTAACGAATGGTCGGGTTTGGAAAGTGGCCATTTTTGAGTCAATCTTGTCAAATCTCTAATATTACAGCCAAGTTCCATCGTCCTAGATTATCTGGAAGTACCTTAAATCGTGATCACCGGAATCCCGGACCTCCCCACCCTCAAACTTCCCCACAGTCGCCGGAGCCAATCCGGTTCCGTAAGTGTTTATCCAGAGCATCTGTTTGTTATTCCCACAAAGTTCCATCCCGATCTCACCAGTCTAAGTCGGTCACGTATTTTCGCCCCCCCCCCCCAATTGCTGTCGGATCTGTCCGGACATGAAAAAGATCAACAGAAACATGTCCTCTCTTCAATTACCAAATTTCACTCAAATCCGATCAGCCGTTTCAAAGTTACGCATGACTCAATATTCCGGATTCCCCCTCCCGTTACTCCCCCCACGGCTATCAGATCATGTCAATTTTTCTTTTTAAGTCACTTTGATCGGGTCCCTGATTCGCCTCCCAAGATTCGTCGTGCAAATCCCCAAAACCGCCATAACCGGAATTTCGGGAAACTCCCCTCCAACCCCCCCCCCTAATGTCATGATCCATCCGAAATGTATAAACGATTTATCTGGAGCAGATGCTTGTTCTTCCCAGCAAGTTTTAATCTAATCCCTCCATTCTAACCGTTTCCCGATATTTCCGGTCTCCCCCCCAACTCCCCCATAGCTGTTAAATCCGGTCCGGACTTCAAATGGGACATCAGAGGTATTTCATTTATTCAGTTATTAAGTTTCATTCCAATCCGACCACCCACTCGAAAGTTACACAGTACTCAAATTTTCCGGATTCCCCAGCCCTCCACCCCGCTAGTGTCCGGATCCAGTCCAAATGTATAAACGATTTATCTGGAGCAGATTCTTGTTCCTCCCAGCAAGTTTCACTCCGATCCCTCTATTCTAACCGTTTCTCAAAATTTCCGGTCTCCCCCCCAACTCCCTCATAGCTGTCGAATCCGGTCCGGACTTCAAACGGGACATCAGTAGTGTGCCATTTATTCAGTTATTAAGTTTCATTCCAATCCGATCACCCGTTCGGAAGTTACACACTACTCCAATTTTCCGGATTCCCCAGCCCTCCACTCCCCCCCCCCGGGTGGTCGGATCCAGTCCAAATGTATAAACGATTTATCTGGAGCAAATTCTAGTTCCTCCCAGCAAGTTTCACTCCGATCCCTCTATTCTAACCGTTTCTCGAAATTTCCGGTCTCCCCCCCCCAACTCCCCCATAGCTGTCGAATCCGGTCAGGACTTCAGACGGGACATCAGTAGTGTGCCATTTATTCAGTTATTAAGTTTCATTCCAATCCGATCACCCGTTCGGAAGTTACACACTACTCCAATTTTCCGGATTCCCCAGCCCTCCCCCCCCCGGGTGGTCGGATCCAGTCCAAATGTATAAACAATTTATCTGGAGCAGATGCTTGTTCTTCCCAGCAAGTTTCACTCCGATCCCTCTATTCTAACCGTTTCTCGAAATTTCCGGTCTCCCCCCCCCAAACTCCCCCATAGCTGTCGAATCCGGTCCGGAATTCAAACGGGACATTAGAAGTATGCCATCTATTCAGTTATTAAGTTTCATTCCAATCCGATCACCCGTTCTAAAGTTACACACTACTCCAATTTTCCGGATTCCCCAGCCCTCCACTCCCCCCGGGTGGTCGGATTGGGAAACTGAATGTTTCCAAGTTAGTCCGATCGGGTCCCTGATGCTCCTGCCAAGTTTCATCGTCCTAGCACATCTGGAAGTACTCCAATTCGAAAAAGAGTGACAAAACTCCTTAATTTTCAGAATTTCCCCGGCCCACCACTCCCCCCCAGATGGTCGGATCGGGAAACTGATTACTTCTAGGTTAGTTTGGTCGGGTCCCTGATTTTCCTGCCAAGTTTCATCGTCCTAGCACATCTGGAAGTACCCTAACTCGAACATGTGGGACAAAAAAATTCGGACAGACCGACCGACAGACCGACAGACCGACCGACGGACGGAATTGCGATCGGTATATGGCACTTGAGCCAGAGGCTGCAAGTGCCATAAAAATCTGAACGCAGCTTTCTTCTATCACTTGCGGCAAAAATATTCCAAAATGGAGACAAAGCTAAGAAATGTGGTGTAACCAAAGCATTGTACAGCCGAGCACGAATTTGTCGGTTATATTTCTTTTTTGTTGATGAAAGAGCTCCATATGCTTTTCTCGCCTTTTCCGCAAAAAAACTTATATGTAGGGCACGCGTAGAAGCCATACTCGACCCAATAGGCATTCCTAAGTAAACAATAGATTCTGACAATACAACTTCTTGATCACCAAATTTAACAACACGATCCGTTGAATTTACTACTCTTCTACTAAACGCAATAACTTCACTTTTACTAGGATTAAAAGGAAGACCGATTTGTTTGTACTCTGCACTAAGTACATCAAAATTTTCCTCAATTGGAGAAAGGCATCGGCTCGCGTTTAAAATATCATCCGCATAATTCAGCAGCGAAAGATCTAATCCGCGGAAAATGAAACTCATTTTTACCGATTTCTGGCTCTCAAGGACGCTGTTATTATATAACGGCTGTGAAGAAATAGCGCCCTGTCGAATTCCTTTCCTCACTGGTACTGATTTACGCAATATAACTGGCCCACTACTAGACGGTACCCGAACTTGGATAGAAAGTTTTCTATACATACTACGAAAAGGTAGAATAACCGACCGATCGACGCCACGTTTATGTGCCGACAATAATAACTGAGCGTGTATCCCGGAGTCAAATGCCCGGCGAACATCGTGACCCGCCAGGAAAATGCACTCATTCAACGCGTCAGCTTCTATAAGCATGTTAGCTAAAATGTAATGGACGTGCTCGCGACTAATACCTTTTTTGAACCCAAATTGGTTTTCAGGAGTATAACATTTACTTGAAATATCTTCTATAACGAGCAGCTCCATTAACTTACACAGGACAGGTGAAACAGTTATGGGGCGGTAAGATACACATTCAGCTGGGTTTTTCCCCTTTTTTATAACCGGAGTAACAATTCCGGTGCAAAAAATGTCAGGTATAAGACCGGTATTAAAAATAATCTGAAACAGAAGTTCAAGATGACGCAAAAGATTGACACTACCATGGGTAAGGTGCAAACCGCACAGTCCGTCAACACCATGCGATTGTTTTTTTTTTAGCTTTCGGATTGCGTCAGTAAGATTTTTGGTAGTTACTATGTCACCAACACCATGACCAGGTAACTTCAAACATTCATCTAGTTCTTCATTGAACTTATCTTCACGCACTTGATCAGGAGGGGAAAACTCAGAGGTGAAATGGGAGATCCAATCCTGCTCTGCAATCACAACTTCGGAACCACTACGATTCCCCTTACGCTTAAGAAACCTCCACACTGCGTTAGGATCATTTTTCACTAGTTGACTTTGCTGATCTATCACTTCACATTTGTGCTTGGAGAGGGCTTTGGCAAACTTGCGCTTGGCATGTAAACGGACTTGATTTACAGCACCGGCTCTCGGACGATCACATTCATTCCAGAGCCGATTCCAGAATTTAGCACGAGCACACGCGTCAGCAAGAGCAGGGTTTTCAGACCATTTCGGAATTTCCGTATCGATTCTGACTTTCCGACTGGGCACAGCAGCTGCCTCTGCACACTTCAGAGCATGAGAAATTTCCGCACAATACATATTCAGAGAGACTTGTTTTTCCTCTTCTGGAATGAGTGCACTCTGCTGTAATAACTGGAAAGGTATTCTAATCTTAGCAAGAATCCCATCTGATACTGCTTGGTAAGTATTACGATATATTTTACTCCAATCAGTCTTGACCGCCCATTTTTAGCACTGGGGGGATTGTCCGGACGTACACGGTTGATTCGAAAAGCGTTCATAATCGGGAAATGGTCGGACGCACAGACGCTTAGATCCACATGAGAAGATCCACAGGCTGGAGCTTGGGGGGAGCTTAGCATGAAATCCAGACAAGAAGTCCAGCCCGAATTGTGAATGTATGTGAAACATAGGTCATTAGCAGCAACACTAAGACCGTCACAAGAAGCTAGGAACATTTGTGCTCGAGCATTATTCCTATCAGACAGATCACAATTTAGATCACCAGCAATGATGCACTCAAGACCTTGGCTAAAACAGCTGCTCACAGAGGCCGACAGCTTACTACACGCCTCACTGAATCGCTCCTCCGATATTTCGTTTCTGTAGTCTGTGGGCATGTACACTGAGTGGATAACTGTTCCGTGTAGGCTACCTCGACAGCAACGAAAAAGTCCTCAGTTTTATAAAGGGTAGGATTTAAACGGTTACTAATGAGTATGGCAACACCACCGGATGGTCTACCTCTTCCTGCTGAGTTGGCTGGGACCGCAAATGATTTTACTCCATCATTTACCTCTAACAGATTAACAGCTTGTTCCGAAAGGAAATGTTCCTGCACACAGACCACATCGTTACAGCACAACAGTCCTTCCAATAGTGGTATCTTCTCGATTACTCCGCCATTTAAATTCCACGAGATTACTCGCACGGTGTCAGCAGTCATTGCTTCGAAATTAGATTTTGGATTAGGATCAAAATACTATAGATGTGCACCAATTTACAGAAATTCGAAACAAATAATAGGTACACCAACTAGTAAAAGTTGCAAACCCCTCATCGCCGAAGATAATTGTAGCTTAACTGCCGATTGTTACATGCAAGTCCCCTAAACGTCTTACTATTAGGAACCAAATTGTTCTTACCGCCAAATACACCGGAAACAAATAATAGGTACACCAAGTAGCAAAATTTGCAAACCCCTCATCGCCGACGATATTATGGTCTAACCGCCCACTGTTGCTTGCAAGTCCCCTACATGTGTCACAATTGGGATCGGCCTATTTTGGGTTTCAATGTGTACCCTACCACTGGAGTTGTCAACCCCTCTATACCTTCAAATGGTGTATCTCATAAAGGAATTTTTGTACATCAGTAATCGTCAGTAAACACATGGTCACAGGCTATTCCTCCGCGTTGAAAAAACAACAACAAAATAATATCGGAAGAAGGGACTAAATTGACTTTGCAGCCAGTTGAACTTTATCCTTTTCAA
Organism: Branchinecta lindahli; assembly: GCA_023053555.1. NCBI lineage: Eukaryota > Metazoa > Arthropoda > Branchiopoda > Anostraca > Branchinectidae > Branchinecta > Branchinecta lindahli. The sequence continues at coordinate 15,248,928 of JAKZAO010000009.1, forward strand.
TCGTAGACATCGTGACGGATGAAAGCTTGGAACATTATTTTATATAATCTAGTTGGTATTATAAAGCTATCCGTAACTTTTCAGGACAAGATACCATAGATGACACTCTATTAATTATTACGAAACTACCTCATTGTTTTACATTATCGTTTGTACCCGTTGCGTAAACACTTAATTCTAGGTTACAGTGACAGACCATCGATACGAACTTTCTTACCGTCAGATCTATAGAAATCGGATACAATGTGCACCAATTTCTAGCCCCCCCGTGAACAGATTCTTACTTACAAGCCCTTCTCCCGTGATAGACATCAAGTTCACCGGAAACGAATAATGGGTAAACCAATTAGCAAAAGTTGCAAACCCCTCTTCGCTGAAGATGATTGTAGCCTAACAGCCGATTAGTACTTACAAGTCCCCTACATGTCTTACAATTGGGAACCAAATTGCTCTTACCATCAAATACACCGGAAACGAATAATAGGTACACCAACTAGCAAAAGCTGCAAACCCCTCATTGCCGAAGATGATTATGAGCCAACTGCCGACTGTTGCTTACAAGTCCTCTACATGTCTCACAGTCGGTATCGGCCTATTTTTGGTTTCAGTGTGTACCTTACCACTGAAGTTGTCAACCCCTTGAAACTTTCAAACTGGTATATCTCATGAAGGAATTTTTGAACCAAAAAATGGATGGCATATACTTTGATCAGCTCATCAAGCGCTATCGAATGCCGTCGAAAAAAAAAAATCTAGCTGTCTTAGTTCAAAAGTTGACTTTTTTGCCGTAGGCCAACTTTCTAACGACACTACTTAGAAAGGAACAAAGGATAAGCTCTAATTTCTTTAACAATGAGAGAACTTTTAAAGTTTAAGACGCATGTCCAATACCATTTCTCTACCGCAATCCCAAGGGCAAAAAATGGAATGATGAACTTGGCTGAAATCACGAACTGAAATGAGTAGAAACAATAGATGGCAGCACTTTCGGACCCGTGGGAAAATGACACTTTTTTGTTTCTCCAGATTTTTCTATTTATCATTCAAAGAAGATATGTTGGCTGTGGGGCCGGGCAACGGCCTCACATATTTCGCACTTATAGATTTTAGTCCATATTCAGTTTGAAACTGGTGCCTGCCTGCTTGCCTGCTAGAACGGAGCTTTCCACTCGAAAGCAGAAACATGGTTTGATGAAACAAAAGCTTGGCTGCACAACTTCAGATACTCCTCTCTGACATGGGCTATACAACTCCACTTCACTTCGCACACCATAGGCTCTGGCTCGAGGACAAGCAAAAACCATCCTTTTTGGCCCCAGGCAAGAGTTCTAGGGAGCTTTCCAAAATGTAATGTCATATTCATCAATCCGGCCTGAGGTCCACACTATCCGTAAAGACCGCACAAGCTAGACCCTTACCAGTTACCAGGAAACAGCTGAAATCGGCGGCATAGGAAACAAAAAAATTAAAAAAAAACGGGACAAAACCAAAGTGTTGCTCTCGCAACACAAATATATGAAACAAAACTATGCCCAAATCAAGTGATCCATCCAGTGCCACCATAAATACTATAAAAAATACACAATGTTTGGACAACTAAATTAGAATTTTTTACGTACTACATTATCCACTTGTCAAACAAGACCAAAGGTTTCGATGGGATCCCAAAAATCTAACATTTGATTTAAACAACTGGGTCAAGTCTTCGCCACTCACGTCTTCGTCAGATTCCTTGAAGACTGTTAAAATAAAGTTCAAAAATGGATTCAGCATGTCTCCTTGTCCTGATACCGAATCTCTAATCGATTTCAGAAACAACTTTGTGCTTCAACCAAATTTCCGGTTTCGGCCGAATTCGTGATGAGCCATTTGCCCAGCAAGAAAACTAAGTTCAGATATGGATTCAGCGGACCTCCTTACCCCCTCAATGAATATCTTATTAACTTCTAAAACATACATGTTTTTACAGTAAATTCGAAACCCCTCCTCTGCCTCTAAAGATAGGACTAAAGGACCCATCTACGAACTTGACCTGTACTTTACCAGTGAATCCTCACTGAACAACATCCTCACTTGAACAACGTACTTCCTCGTTTGAACAATATATATCATTCCATTCGACCTTCGATTACACTAGATCTCTCCGACGTCCATATATAAGCAAAGAATGTCGTCATCCACGCGCAGAGCTATACTGGTCTGAGAATAAAGGGGTAGGGACTGCTATAGCCGAAAATTGGTCGACAAATTTTGTGTCCGGTTTTCGCTGGATTCCGAGTGAACCACTTGGGATTATGGGTTATTTGAGTGAACAAGAAAGATATTGACCAACAGTACGAAAAGTATGATAACTGCTGGCAAAAAAAAGGTTGGGAGAATTTTAGTATCCATTACAACCGAGACCGGACAGTCCGTCCCAACGTTGGTAGGAAAGTTGATGTTTACTATTTCCACTTATAGGCGTTTTTCCGGGATCCCACAAAGAGTCAGTGGCTCGAAGGGAGTGTTTCTGGAAGCAGTCATTTGTTTGGCCCACAAATGTCTCCACGACCAACAAGGCTGTGCGGCTCGATTTGTGGCTCAAATCTGACAAACAACTGTCGAGGAGATCCTGGTGTGAAGTTCAGCGACAAACTAAAGCCCAAAAAATAAAATAAACTACTTAGTCAAGCAGACAGACTTAAAACTGAGCATCCGCCTAGTGCAAAATGGTAAGGACGTAAGCCTGAAGATCTATTTATTGATATTTTCTCTGGATTTTATTTTTTATTTTTAATTACCGCCAAAAACTAAACAAAAGGGCGCTTCCACGAGTTTCAACTTGCGGGTCAAGTGTGTGACAGTCATACACAAATTCCCAATTTCTGGGCATGCCCTGACGCATGCACCATGACCAAAAATTGAGCATTTGTGTATGACTGATCTGTGGCACACACTTCTGTTTCCATGACAAGCCTAGAGAAATGTCCGGCACACAAATGTGTTGCAGAAAAACGCCTTACGACTTACGAGTTATGAAAGAAACGGTTTAGACTCAAGTTTTTTTTTGCCATTTGTCTTCTCTTTTCTTTTTCCTTATTATTCATTTTTTTCCTTCTTTGTGTTCAGTTATGTGTGAAATAAGTTCAGTTCTGTGTCATTTAGGCCGACCAAGGCACACGCTGCGGAGGCAGTATGATCGGGACCTGAAGGAGGCCAACATTTCCCTCACTCCACAATGGAAAGACATCACTACAGCCGCACAGCTTCGTGATGAATGGAGAGGCTTTGTGGACGCCCTATGCGCCACTGATGGCTCAGGAGGATCTAAGAAGGTCATTAGCACGAAAGACACAAGAAAGAAGTCAAAACAAAACGTGTCAAGTTACCTTTTCAACTACAGCGTCCACAACAGTGCCTGGGAGGAGAGTATCAACGTTGAAATCAGAATCCTCATCCAGTGTAAGCAGCTTCCATTTCGCAATTTTTCTTTGATTTGCTGTTAGGTTAGCATTAGTAATGTTGTCAGAGTGAACAGCCTTCTTAACACCAACTTCAACCAGCTGGCCTACTCCTAAAAAAAACCATTCTACTAAGAGACTATCACTATGGAAACAAGACAGAACCTCAAAGAAAAGCTGGGTTTGTCGATTGCAATTCAGTCCATACCCCTTCGCAAAAGTTTATAAGGTTCAGAACTTTTTGTCTGAAAGAGTAGTACAACGTAGCAAAACATTACCATGGACTTTGCTGCTTAAAGCAGTGGTTCCCAACCTTTTCCGTACCGCGTACCCCTAATCAAGGTTCGAAAATGTTGCGTACCCCCTTTTCCAGAACGTTAAAAAGACGATATTTATTATCATAATGATAAGGCAGACATGAGTAGAAATTTATACAAAATCAATGTGACACTTAAGCCTTAAGGCTGCTTTTTAGCTAAAATTTTATGAAATCTCGGCTCTACGTCATTTACGGCAATATTTGTTTCACTGTCAGCCTGTTTCTGTGTATGGTTTTGATGTCCTCCGTGCTTTCATCAAACTGCATCGCAAACGTTTCCGTTAGCTTAATTCGTAACCTGAATGACCATAATTATCACTTGTTATGTCTTTGGTTCTTCTTGAAACAATATTGTTAGACACAGGAACAGATTTTACGGCAGTAGGCTAGCTGTATTCAGGGGCGTCACGCCCTTGTTGGCAACACCTCTTCCCCAAACAGAAACGAGTCGGCGCGAAGCGCCGCGATTTTTCTTAAAAACAGTTATTTTTGTTTGAAAAACAGTCGATAAAAATACCTTGCCCCTCAAAATGTTTAGGCTAGTGATGCCTCTGCTGGTAATATTAGGCTTTCGGCAGTCAAAAGTTAGTTAGGCGAGATTTTGAAGTTACGAATTAAAACGATTTTGGTTCCTTCGCGTACCCCTTGGGGTACGCGTACCCCCGGTTGGGAACCACTGGCTTAAAGGACACCTGAACAATGAAACCATACTTGAACACACCATGGAGAATGCATTTACAGACATGGCCACGTAGAGCATTCTTCTCCTGAGCGTGACGTTTTCAAAATAGAGATGTTCGTTTCTGGAGGTTTGCACATGCAGACTCCAAGACAAAATGCGCAATTCATTCAAATCTTGTACAGCGCTGGCCGGATCGTGTCGGAATTTCTTCTAGATATACGTTTGGGCTTAACTGGTTAAAAAATATTCCAGAAGAAGGGTTGATTGGAGACATTTGTTCATTTCTAGAACTGTTCGGTACTGAAATAAGGACAGATGCAAAATAGAGCAAAAATCATAGCTTGGAAACACTAATTCGTATTTGGATTGGGTTTTCTGCAGGCAATGTTAACGAAAGTCATACAGTTAGGGATGATACTTGGTACTGTTCATTCAGGTGTCCTTTAAGAGTGACCTTCTCAAAACGGGACCTTCCTGAGATCGAGGACAAGGGTCTAGAGATTGAGACAACAGTCAAACTCCTTGGCGTGCTGATTGATGGCGACCTTGAATGGAATTCTTACGTACAGTAAATTACTCGGAAAGCAGCACTGCGAAAGTTTGCTTTTCTGTCGCCCTTACGCGCCTACGCACAAGAGGACCCTTGCCAAGAAAGGCTGAAATATCACTGCCGAGGCATCGTAGCTGACGTATCCGTTTTTAGCCATTATTTGAATGTATATTTCCCAGTCAGCTTGGTGAGCTTTACCCACGTCGTAGCTTAATAAGGGCGCAGTGGAGATGGCATAAATGTGTCAGGCGTCACACTTACCATATTGTTCATCTTCGCCAAGCGGGGTATCTATCTTCTTCAGAAAAGCACGAGCATTGTTTATCCCAAGGTCAATGACATAACCGTGATCTTCAATGCTCTGGACTGCGCCAAAGAAAACCTAAAGAAAATCAATTATAGCTCAAATACCATAAAATGCCAACTGGAGATATGAAAAGTTCGCTATCGAATACGGAACTTCACCATATGATACTAGTTAGGGCGAAGTGGTTTGAAAGGTTCGCTATCGAATACAAAACTACATTCTCCATATGATAATACTTATGAGGGCAAGGGATGTTGTTTCCTTTTGCCCAACGTCTGAAGAGGTGGTAGAAAGCATGGAGCATTTCATGAATGTGTGTGAAGAGTTAAAGGAATAAGCAGTTTGTATTTGACAATGCAAAACGACAAGTCAGCTACATTTTATTGACCTATATTTCGGCCCTTCTTAGCAAGGGTCCTCTTCAGGCTCAAGCTGGAAAATGAACTTGTCATTTCGTTTTCTTGGAAAATGAAAATGAACAAGAAGGGCCGAAATATAGCTCTAATAAAATGTAGCTGACTTATCCGTTTTGCATCGTCAAATATGATTCGAAGTCACCTTGGGCTGAAGGAATATCTAAGCAGTTATGTTTTTGTAGCGGAGATTCAGGGGAAGGAATGGCTGGTATACTGCAAAGCAAGCACTTATTTTATGTTTTCACCGTTTTGGTCTTATGGTTATTTGTGTTTCGTTATTTAATAGTAGTGTAAATAAAATCACTTGCTTACTCAGTTATATGGGACACAAAACTCTTTAGCCCGTGGTCAGCGACCCTACACTAATTCCATTCTGAATGAGGAACAGAATGGCAACTAAAATAAAAAGCCTTGAGCAAAATTTGGCCAAGGGTTTAACTTCAATGAACTTCCTGATAATATGTTACTTACTTTTCTCCTTACAACGTGAGAGCTTGGAATATTCGAGTTGACATCCTTTGGGTTAAGAGATAGTATGACTTTCAGTGTATGATCAGCAGCTGGCTGGGAAACATTCGCAACTACTGTTTGGCCAACAGTGAACATGTCCTTCAAACTCCTTAGTGTCTGCAACAAAAACAAAGGAATTGGCTGAAAACGTCAAGTTTCACCTAAATGTGAATCAACAGCTGCCTTTCACCTGCAGAGACTACAGCATCTCCTATCAGAGGAAACGGTGACAAATAATTAAAAAAAAAAAAATTATTTACAACAAGGGCCAATATGACGATTTTTTTTTAGCAGCACTCCAGATTTTAAAGAGAAGTCTGCGATCTTCTTCCGCTCTGGGTTAAAACTTCTTCTTATTTGCAATTTGGCGATTCGCGCGAAGCCTCAACGACATGTGGAGCGTACAGGCGTAAGTGAAACCCAATTACGGTTATAGTACTAGAGTACAGTAAGTATGATGCCCTGGAGAACTGGATAATCGACAAACCACTGCCATTTCTACTATAAACTTGCTAGACTCGCAAAATCTCTTCCAAATATTAAGAAACAACTTCATTCTATACTTATAAATAAATTCAAGAACCAATGATAAATTCAAATTTAAAGTAAATCGTTAACTATTAAATTTTTTGGGTGGATTCCTCATAAGTTGCCGGCCATTGATTACCCTTGCTTGCGCATCGTTGTTTTTTTTTTGTTGATCTTTGCCGAGTGTCGGTGTGTTTGAGGGGCGGGTTCCCGTCTAGTGGTGAGTCATGGAATTTATTTATTTATATGATTGTTATATGTTAAATAGATTTGTTATTTTATTGTACCGGGTTTTGGTCAATCGACCTTGTGTCTCCGGCTTAACCCCATGTATTGATTATTTTATAATGAAGCGTAATTAAACCTTGAACCTTGAACCTTGAAAAGCCTTTCAATCGGATCCTTGATATGGATTGTTTCTTCTAGATACTTCCACACAGATTCTACCATGAACATAATCAAAATTATTGTGTCATTGGATCGTAACGAAGAAGGGCCGATATCACCAAATAAAAATTTCCCCTGGTTAATTGGTTTAGAAACATACAAACTGAAGTAACTTTGAGCGTGTTCCTCCCTACTTACCGTAGTCACTATATACGCATGACGTCACGAATTTTGGCTTCTTGGCGTCAAGACTGGAACGCATTTTTTTAATTCGGTAAAATATCGCTCCACGGGGTATTCCGGCCAATCACGTTACAGATATTCGTAGTTACCACGCTTACTACGCTCCCGATCATGGTAAGCAAATAGTTACTATTAGTTACTATTTCGAGAAGGTTGGAACAGTCAGCGTAGTAACTTTTCGTGAGGTTGGAACGGAATTAGCAACTATTAATTACTACTGTTAGAAGGGTGGAACACGCTCTTTGGCAGAAGAAAAACTTACCACATCAGCATCGTCAGCACTGTCCGCAATCTTCTTCAGTCCCTCAGTGTATGGGGTTGATACGTTTGTAACTGGAACTGTTCCAACAATTCGGCCAGGAAGACTGATAACAAGGTCGAGATCGTGAACAGCCATGACTTGTCCAAGGACCTTCATGTCAGCCGCCATTACCTTGAATAGATACCTCAGTTAACAAAAAAAAGTCTTTTAGAGTAATTTCTTACAAACCTTAGAGGAAAAAATAAAATGGTAATTTGTTAATCGAAATCGCCCAATTCCTGCGGGAAAACGGTAAGACAATCCACATATGACAAAGATAAAAGAATACCTTATAGCTGAGGGTCTCGGCAGCTGCCATCTTCTGGTCAAATACCCCTAAATCCTTTTTCTTTTTCTTCTTTCCTGCTTCTTCCTCTTCAGCATAATCGTTCTCTTCATCTGAAACATCTTTCTTGTTTTCTTTCTTAACTTTCTTCTTTCGCCTTCCTTCTGTATCCTAAAAGCAAAAACAAGTTCACGATTCATTCCAGTGAAGACTTCTCTTTTTCTTCATCAGAAATGGTGAGCTGAGGTCAAATTCACTGACACAACGTTTGACTATTTGTGTAGGCCTATGTGGTTAAAGGCTAACTTAAGTTCCAGCCTGGCCTGTCTAAGAACCTGGTAACACGACTACCTGACCATCTTTAACACAGAGAGCGCGATCTATCCTTCTTTTACACCACCAAAGCTTGACGATACTCTATACCAGTGGTTCCCAACCGGGGGTACGCGTACCCAAAGGGGTACGCGAGACCCTTGCAAGGGGTACGCGAAGGATCCAAAATCTTTTAATTTTGTAACTTCAAAATCTTGCCTTACTCATTTTTGAATGCCGAAAGCCTAATATTACCAGCAGAGGCATGACTAGCCCAATCGTTTTGAGGGGCAAGGTTTTTACCGACTGTTTTAAAAAAAAAAAATAACTGTTTTTACGAAAAATCGCGGCGCTTCGCGCCGACTCGTTTCTTTTTAACCGTCTGGACGACCACTTTGGGGGAGGAGTGTTGCCAACATGTTCGTGACGCCCCTGACTACAGCTAGCCTACTGCTGTAAAATCTTTTCCTGTGTCTGACAATATTGTTTCAAGAAGAATCGAAGACAGAACAAGTGATATTGTCATTCAGGTTACGAATTAAGCTAACGAAAACGTTTGCGATGCAGTTTGATGATAGCACGGAGAACATCAAAACCAAACACAGAAACAGGCCAACTGTAAAAAAAAAAAATGCCGTAAATGACGTCGAGCAGAGATTTCATAATGTTTTAGCTAAAAAGTAGCCTCAAGTGTCTCATTGATTTTGTATAAAATTCTACAAATATCGTATTCTTAACGTTCTGGAAAAGGGGGTACGCAAAATTTTCGAACCTTGATTAGGGGTACGCGGTAGGGAAAAGGTTGGGAACCACTGCTCTATACAACCACCGGAAACCTTAGGAGGCCCTGCTAATGTATGCGTAGCAGAGCCCAGTCTAGATACCTAGCGCTGGCAATCCTATGCCAAATACTGGGTATCTTTAGGTACTCTAACCCTGAATTATTCCACTATATAAAGTCTATAGAAACAAAAATCCTGCATCTGGAAGCAAAACCGTTGAGGCACAAATTATCGTGGGCCCTTGGCGAACAAAAAAATAATTTTGCCCAAAACAGTTTTTTTTTCAATCTGCAGGTGAAGACGCAAGCTTTAAAGATGCTAGGAATTAACTTTTAAGCTAGAAGCAAAACCCTTGAGGCACGAAATTCATTTGTAAGCAAACGTCTAAGGCTTTTCCTGTCCGGAGCTGAAATGGAACATCTGGGATCTGTGCTCTAGTCAGTAATCAAGTTTCATCCAGATCGGCTAGCTCTTTCGAAAGTTGTGATTGTCACACTATTTTGGATGTAGGTCCTACTACACCTGACAAGCTTCATCGTCTTGCCCAAACTGCAAGTAAGCCTATTCTAGCTCATTTGCCACAAGATTGCCGGTCCCCCTCCAACTCCTTGCACAATGGCCAGATCTGGTCCGGACATGTAGACGAAACATCTAGGACACGTACTATTGCCATCTCTCAAGTCCCTCCATCAGATCCCTTGTTTTAGAGTCAGGCTATGCATGCCCCAAGATTTCTCGGCCCCCATAACTCCCCCCATAGTGCCCGGAACCGGTCCGGTTCTATAAAGAATATATCTCGGGTTTAAGCTTATTCTTTCCAAACAGTAACTAACTCAATCCCTCCACTCTAGTTGTGCAACCAGATTTCCGGTGCCCCCTACAATTCCCTCCAAAGTTGTCGGATCCAGCCCGGATCTGAAACTGAATATTTGAGACACAAGCTCTTGCCAATTATCAAATTCCATTGAGACCCGATCACTCATTTGAAAGTTATGCATGCTTCAAGATTTCATATTTCCCCTCCTCCACTCTCCCCTGTATATTCGGATCTGGGAAGCGACAATGTCCAAGTCAATCTGGTCAGTCCCTTGCAGTCGTAGCACATCTGGAAGTACCCTAACTCGCGATCCCAGCCTGACAACAGACTGGCGGAAACAATATAAGGAGATCCTGGTATTGACTCAAGTGATACTTTTATATAACTGGTCAGAAGATACATACACAGCTGAGCACCTCACCAGTACTGTATTACATAAGGGACTGGGTAAAAAGATGGGGATTAAGCCAAGAGAGATATTTAATAATTGTATGGAGTACGGCTTCAGGTCTACTTTAATTATCCAACTACTTATATGTTCAACCCATTCAGTTCAGGCTAGACTTGCTTACCTACCCATGAGCTGCCAACTTACCTTAAACAAACTTTCTGACTTTAACTTCTGGGTCTTTGACTTGGATTCAGCTTTTTTAACAACCCCACCTCTGGGAAAATCTTGCTGGCTGGCAACCATTGTAATGTGTGCCAAGGAATCTGAAAACAACAGATGAAGAATAAAACAAAGAGTAAGGACAGTGTGGTGTGGTTCTCATCTTTAATCATTTTGAACTTTGACGCCACAGCTGCATCACTGGCACATTCTTTTTCCATACTTGCAGAGTTGGTGACTTCAGGGTGACTGGGAAAAACCTAGCAGACAAAAAGAATTACAGTGCCTGAGAGTTGGTAGTACAGTGCTGTTCTTACTATTTCCTAAATAGATTTCAGTCAGTTTGAAAGTATTTTCTGAAAATATCTGAACAGAAATCTTGCCTCCCAGACTAAACTGACCTGGCTATAAGGCCAGTCCAGGACTGACCGCGTCAGATTTGAGTATAGTCAGGCCCGTCATTGCAGCAAAACCTAGGGGGGGGGGGCAAAGAATTTTCAACCCCTAGGACCATCATTTCACTGAAAAATCAGGGGGGGGGGGGGTATTTCCAGCCACGTTTTTGTTCAGTGATAGCCGTGTATCCTTTGCCCAAAGGTAAAATTCTGCACTTTTATTGCAAGTCTAGATTTCCATAAACTAGTACAAAAAGGGTAAGAAAAAGGAAATGCTAACACGAATTTCCATATAAACAGAACTAAACAAGGGGATAGCGCCTGTTCCCTAATGCAGCAAATCTGTCTACAACCTCTTCCACATTGAGGCAGTTCATCTCCTCTTTATTACAATCAACATTTTGTGTTTTTTGACGGCTTGATCAAACCAAATGAACGTATAATATTATTAAATGAACCTTTTCTGTCTTCGTTCTTCTTCATTTTCTGTGTTTTTGCGCTTAAAAAAGCTTAAAACAGTTGGCTGATGTCTGCTCATAACGGCTCATAACAATCCACAATAATTTCTTCGCAATCAATCCTTCATTCACTGCACTAAACTCAACCAACTCTGTCCAAGTCTGCAACCAACCTTAGCAAAAATACATTTTCCCAGTCCAAACGTCGAAATGAGACACATTGTTTTGACCCGAAATGGGCTTGAAAGCCAAGGAACGAATCAACGAAATAAAACTGACTGGAGGGGTTCTGAACTCTCGGGTAGTGAGTGAGTCACTGACTGAATAGTAAGAGAAAACACTTAAAGCCAGGGAATTTCTGTAAGCAAATTGGGAAAGGCAGTACGTTTGGGTCTATGCAGAAAAATAAAGGTTTAAAAAGTGAAATTTTTCGAAAATCAGGGGGGGCAAATGCCCCCCCCTGCCCCCCCCCCCCCCCCATTTTACGGGCCTGAGTATAGTAAAGGCTGTGGTGGCAGTCACATCAGATAACAACCAACTTTGAACAGCACCAAAGAGTCTGATGAAATTCAAACCTAGTCAACACTTCTTCATAGTACTGATCGCAAATAATAGTTTACTTCAGATAAAGTCTAATTAAAGCTACAAATTATTTTCTTTCAATTATTTGGTTATTTTTGCTCAGTTGCTTTTAAATTATCTTAGGGCCATGTTACAGCATGAAAATCGCAAAATCGCACACTTTCGCATTCTTTCAATACCCTCAAAGCATCTTAAATCGGACTTCCAGCAAGATAAGGTGGGGTGCTCCTCCTTCTCCAGAAGAAACGAACATCCAAAAAGGAAAAATATAGGGCATAGCTGCCACAGGCCTATATCAGTCTGGGCTCAAAGCCTCCTACCCCATATTTGACGCTGCAAAATAGATATGTCCTCTTCAGCCACTCAAGATCATTTTCCAGCTTGAGCCTCAAGAGGACCCTTGCCAAGAATGGCTGAAACATGGCTGTAATAAAATGTGGCTGACATATCGGTTTTGCAGTGTCAAATATGATTTGCAGTCAGCTTGGGATGAAGGAATATTCCTCCTAGTGTTTTACATCGCTGGCAATGAGTAGTATCCTCTTAACTACAAGGTTATATTAGGATAGAGACATACGTATGCCCAGTGTAGGCCTACATTCGAGCCTACACTATTTCCGTTGTAATCTAACTTGCTAATTCCGTTTCCCAGCTTTAGTTGTCTTTATCTCACCACAGAAACTTCAAAAAAAGGTAAACATGTATCTCAAAAGAAAGCCAGCTTCTTCTTTTTCACTGTTTTTTCCTAAATACTAGTGTAGAAGCTGCATTGCCAGCACATGAATTTCTGAGAGGACCCACAAATTTTCTGGTGATTTTGTTACTGTAATGGCTGGTCAGCCAAATTTTGTTTCCATCATGTCATCATTGTTTAACTGTTTGTACTTGGAAAAATATGAAAGCAAACTGCATAATTGTTAGATGAATTCAGTATAAGAAGAACATTTAGTGTTTTAAACAGTGAAGATCTTTGTCTTTTTGGCTTTCAGGCATCAGCATTGACTCTCTTGTACTATAACAATGCGGGATGCTGTGACATTATTTCCATTATAAAAGTACCAAAAAAGATTTATCAGTGAATATGATTTTAAACACACATCTTTCAACAGATTTAACTAGTTTAGACAGGTTGTGGTGCATCTAAGGCACATCTAAGCTAGAAAACTAATGCCATAGGGTGTGTACTGAAATAGAGACCAACAGAAAAAGTAGCCTATAGGCTCCAGTAAGTCAATGAAGCTACTAAGAGCTTTAATTTCAATCCCCCATCCCCCATAAAAATGTAAATTTGAGGCTAATGTTTAAACCAACACCCTTGGCGTGCATGAGGACAGACAGTAGAAGAGATAGCCTATGGCTATGTACAGGAGGGGTATCCAACCTCTAATTTTTACAACCTCGAACTTGGCCTAAAAAGGTTAACCTACCGTAAGAGGAAAGATCAATGCAGTCCTAACAAGGTCCTAACTGTCAAGAAAGACACCCTGAATGACTTATGCTAAATTTAAGACTGTACAGATATACGCTTGTAGTATTTTCAGGCCAAGTTTGAGGTTATATAAATTCAAGGTTGGATACCCCTCCTGTATGCTTATTGAAATCAGCTTGGAATGTTAGTTAAGGTAAAACATTGAAATTCGGACACATATTTACGTTCTTTTTCTTCTTTGACGTTCATGAAGACAGCGTTGCCGGTATCGTTTCGCAAATTAGGTTTGTTGAAAGAGCAGAATGTCGGACGTTTTCTGAGCCTTGCCCGGGGGTTTTATTTCTACAAGAATAAAAGCTTTCTGTCGTGGAAGGGATGCCCCTCTGCTTTTGTGTACAAGTTTGAGGTTATATAAATTCAAGGTTGGATACCCCTCCTGTATGCTTATTGAAATCAGCTTGGAATGTTAGTGAAGGTAAAACATTGAAATTCGGACACATATTTACGTTCTTTTTCTTCTTTGACGTTCATGAAGACAGCCTTGCCGGTATCGTTTCGCAAATTAGGTTTGTTGAAAGAGCAGAATGTCGGACGTTTTCTGAGCCTTGCCCGAGGGTTTTATTTCTACAAGAATAAAAGCTTTCTGTCGTGGAAGGGATGCCCCTCTGCTTTTGTGTTCGAACAGGGAGTAACCATCTCAAACAGCTATCGGACATGACGGACATACACTTGTCTGTTATGCTTTTAGTCGCGAACAGACAAAAATACAACTGTCCGAATAGCTTTATGTCGTCAAAAATGTGTCTGAATAAATATTTATCGCATAACTATCCGAACAAAACTAATGACACGATATATCGCAATCAGTGCAACATTTAACAATTCTAGCAACTTAGCTACGTTAGCCAGACGTTAGCCACCTGCAACAGAAGCACTGACCTTATCGCAGCTATTTTTCGCTTTACGGAACCACTTCAAAACAATTAAAAAGTAAAATTTGGCAAACCTTTTAGACGAATTTTCCCTCGCCGAACTGTTAGAGCGTTGCCATAAAACAGCAGCAGTTGAGTTTTTGGTTCTCGCAACTAATGGCTATTCCGTTTTGTCTGCAAGTGCTAACACTTCGCCGTGAGAGATGAAAGAAAACATCCGATTTGAATTGTTCGATCAACGTTTCCGAATTCCGATGTGTTCGAATTTCAATGTTTTACCTTAACCATACATAATTAGGGTAGCCACAAAAACACCTAGTGGCAAAAATTGGCAATTTTGTTGTAATGAATGCATAAATTGCTGTGAATTTTCCTTATCAGTTTTACCTATCTAAAACATCTCCAAAAAATATTTAAAAAATACCATTGAATTCAGGACAAAATTGTCTATTTTATAAGGCTAACAGTAAGATGTCCTAGCTATTTAATATTATTTCTTAATATTCAATGTAAATTTAGATGTAAAAAAAAGTTGCTGAACTTGCCTACAAAAATTTGTTGATACTAAGGAGGAAAAGTCAGCAGCATATAGCAGCAATAGGTCTATTGGACTATAACCTTGATGATCATATTCATATTTTCTCATCTAACTCACTTACTGGGGCTCCCCATGAACTCAAAACCAGCTCAAAATCACCCAGTTTAATAGAATTTCATTGAAGCACATAGTTCCAAGCTGGTCACTAGATGGACAAAACCCTAAAGTCAATGCAATGGATGAACATAGGCATTTTCTTATGTAAAATACTGTTTTCTAAAGAAGATTTAAGATGCTTAGATACAAGATAGAGAGGTGATTTTGGCCTCAAATCAAAGCTAAAAGATAGGAGAATCACATTCTGATCTTCAAAAGCTCAGGTTTGATTATTTTTTTTTTTAGTGGCTACCCTAACATAATGTCAGTGCTTGTGTCCACTTCCTACAATAAAATTCAACTAACAGTCAGTCAATAAGCTAACTAAGGCCTCCTAAAAGTATTTGAATAACGACTATTTACGCACAGCCTACGGACTATCAAAAGCTCTCTTTTCTTCAAAGCTAAGAAATTAACATGCCTTCACATGAAATGCTTTTGAACTTTCTGCGCTGAGGCTGCAAGAAAGATTTAAATCCGTAAAACAATTATTTTATTCGCAAGCAATTTTATTATTTTGTCTAAAATAATTATATCTTTTCAGATGAACATCTATAAAGAATAATGTGACTTCAAATCCGATATTCCAATTTCCAAGGTGAGCAAATTCACATTCTTGGCAAATGGTTGATCTTTTATTTCTAATCGGGATTTTATTAATATCTGATAGGGATTTTGTTTGCGTAGGACTTGGGAAATATTAGCGTCATTTTAAACTGTTCAAAAGCTCGTGGTAAACTCGTTTGCAAATGAGCATTTCTACTAAAGCTCCAGAAACCAAGGATCTTACCAGAATAGAACGTATCGGGGCACATTCTCACATCCGAGGGCTAGGCTTAGATGATGCTTTGGAACCCAGACATACTTCTCAGGTGAGTCGATCAACAGCATTTATTTCAAATCTTTTCTCTAATTCGGATCAATCTTATCTCAGTAGAGACAAGATTAATTCCAGTACTAGTAGCAAAACTGCAGTTAACTTTAACCCTTACGTGGAGAAACTTTTTACAGTGTATCCAGTCATTTTGAATGTAAATAGCCTATTCTAATGACTTAGGATATTGCTTCTTTAATTTTTTATTCATTACCGAGGCCAAGGGATACTGACATTAATATCACTTTCGTTTCACCAATCCATTTGGCGTAGACTCTTTGTTATCAACTCCTTCATTTCCATCTTGAGCCAAAGAGGACCCTTGCCAAAAGGGGCCAAAATATAGCTCTAATAAAACTCAGCTGACATACCCGTTTACCACTGTCAGTTATTGATTTTTCCTCTTAGTTAGTATGACCTTGTCTGACAGAAAGGTTTGGACAGCCACTCTCTGATTCATTTTCAAATTCTGACACTGCAATGACTATTGATTATGATTCTTCTCTTCTACTAGTTCTACCTTTTACTTTGATTTGAGGCATCTCTTCCTTGCTCCCAAGTATTTATTTCTTAAAAAAACTAATTGCTATGACACAGTGCCAGACAGGGCCATTTTGAATATTCACATTATTTTTTTTTTGGGGGGGGGGGGAGGGAATGCAAATGCTAACTTAAATTTCATGGAAGTTTTTTGGGAGGGTTCAAGGTTTTATTATTTACAACAAAACAAAATAACTAAATATCAGGAAGTTACCCGGCAGAGAGGGACTCAACAAATGCTCGGGCAACATAATCTTAAATCTATAGAATTTGACAAAATGATGGCATTTATTTTTGCAAAAGGAGTGGGACTACCTACGCTGGATTATTAGAGAAAATATATAGATGGTCTCCAAGCGCTAAGAAAGATAGATGTAACAGTATCATCAACTACTGCCTTTTAATGGTACCAGCAAATTTTCAGCAATTGTTCAGTTACTTTTTTTAGAGCTTGATTTTCTTGTTAGGCTACCTAAGCTAATAAAAAACAGCTTGGACATTTCTGCCTTTGGCTTTTTTAGATAAACAGTTCAGGCCTGAATGCAATGGTGGAGCTGCCGTTCTTGACCCGAAAGAAGATAGGGAGGTTGGGACACCTTGTCTTTTAGCAAGTACAGACAATTGGCAAATGTCACTACTGGCATGGCACTCCATGTTTCCACACTAAAGTGTGTGACATCATCAGAGGCATCACTACTAGGGGGAGGGGGGACCCCCCCCCCCCAATGTTGTTGGCCAGTCGGTAAAAAAGAGCCAATAGTCATTTTTGCTTGAAAACAGTCAATTTTTGTTAAAACAGTCAGTTTTTTATGGCACTTGCTCTTCGGCCAAGTGCCATATAGCGATCGCAATTTCTGTCCGTCCGTCCGTCGGTCAAGTTCAAGTTCAGTGGGTTACAAGAATCTTTATGTTTGGACATAAAACGCAGAGTGGTCACTGCTCCTACTCTCAGACACAGCCTTACCTCTCAAAAAACAAAAAAACTAACCATTACCTTCCTGCACCTCACCCCAGGGGAAACCACCATCGTCTGATCAAACCTGGGTCTATCCAGGTTTTGCTAGTTCGGGCACTTAAGCTAGGACGATAAAACTTGGCAGGCATATCAGAGACCCTAAATGATTAAGTTGGAAATAGTCACTTCCCCAATCTGAGCATCATGGGGGGAGTGGAGGGAGGGGGAATCCAGAATCTTGAGGTATCTTGATGAAACTTGATATTTGGAAAGACCTCGTGCCTCAGACGACCCACCGAAAATCCGGACCGGATCCGGTGACTTTTGGGGGAGCTGGAGGGGGGAACCGGAAATCTTGGAAAAACGCTATGTGTGGAGGGATCGGGATGAAACCTGGTGGGAAGAACAAGCACAAGTCCTAGATTCATCATTGACATAACCGGACCGGATCCGCTCACTTTGGGGGAGTTGGGGGGGGGAATCCGGATTTCTAGTGATCCCGCGAGTTCGGTGCTTCCTGATGTGCTAGGACGATGAGAATTGGCAGGTATGTCAGGGACCCGAACAGATTGACTTGATAATAGTCGTTTCCCCGATCCGACCATCCGGGGGGGGGGCTGGAGGGAGGGGAATCTTGAAAAATGAGGTATTTTTAACTTCCGAACGGGTGATCGGATCTTAACGAAACTTGATATATAGAAGTACCTTGTGTCTCAGACATCCCAGTTTAAATCCGGATCCGATGACATTGGGGGAACTGGAGGGGGGAACCGGAAATCTTGGGAAACGCTTTGAGTAGAGAGATCGGGATGAAAGTTGATGGAAAGAACAAGCACAAGCCCTAGATACGTCATTGACATAACCGGACCGGATCCGTTCACAGTGGGGTGGTTGGGGGGGGGGGGAGCCGAATTTCTAGTGATCCCGCGAGTTCGGTACTTCCTGATGCGCTAAGGCGATGAAACTTGGCAGGCGTGCATGGGACCCGAACAGGTTGACTTGAGAATAGTCGATTCCCGTATCCGACCATCTGGGGGGTGGGGGTGGAGAGAGGGGTAATCCGAAAAGTGAGGTATTTTTAACTTGCGAACGGGTGATCGGATCTTGATGAAACTTGATATATAGAAAGACCTCATGTCTCAGACGCCCCATTTTAAATCCGAACCGGATCCGGTGATATTGGGGGGAGTCGGACGGGGGAACCGGAAATCTTGGGAAACGCTTAGAGTGGAGGGTTTGGGATGAAAGTTGGTGGGAAGAACAAGTGAATAGCATAAACGGAATGGATCCGGTCACTGTGGGGGAGTTGGGGGGGATCCTGATGTGCAAGGACAATGAACTTGGCAGGCTTGTCAGGTACCCGAACTATTGACTTGAGAATGTCGTTTCCCCGATACGACCGTCGAGGGGGAGTGTACGGAAGGGGAATCCGGAATCCAGTGGCAAGCTCAGCTATTGAACGGGTTATCGGATTTAACCGAAACTTGATATTTAGAAAGGTCTCGTGCCTCAGACGTCCAATTTTAAATCCCGACCAGATCCGGTGACATTGGGAGGAGTTGGAGGGACGAACCGGAAATCTTTGAAATCGCTTAGAGTGGAGGGATCGGGATGAAACTTGGTGGGAAGAACAAGCATAAGTTCTAAATACGTCATCTTGAGCTTTCAGATTGAATGAACCTAGATATCCTAATTCTAGGTCCGAACCGCAGTTTTGAATGGCGGGGTGTTTATTGTGAAGTTCTTTTCTACTTTCTCGTACCACTACTCGTAACAAGTGCCATATGAGCCCGTAGCTCTTGTCTTAAAAATAGTCGTTTTTTCTTAAAAATAGTAGTTTTTTCTTAAAATCAGCCGATTTTTCGTCAACACAGTCGTTTTTTTCTCAGTAATGGTCGTTTTTATCCGCAAAAACAGTCGGTAAATATGACCAACCATACCTTGTCCCCCCCCCCAACATTTTGGCTAGTAACGCCCTGGTAACGCCTCTGGACGTCATCCCTTTTGGGGCTTGGAACTCATACTTTCTGGGATGGTGACTGCATGCCTGGATGTCTTTCACAGGTCTGAAAGCCATTATAATTAATGATGATGGACATACAAATTAGGCAAATTAGGCTAACATTGCTTTTCATCTAAAACCTGGCATGATCAAAAGAAGGCTTTTACCATTTAAGGTTTTTGTGTATACTTTAATAAATGCGCATACACATATTTTAATATGTATTAGAGGTTTCTAATTTTGATTTCATGAAAATTAGAAGAAAAATAGAGAAAAATAAATATTTATTTGAGATGTTTAGTATTTAGTGTTGCCTGTCAACAGATTATTCAACTACTAACTATTCGAAATAAAACAGGGTGTCTAACAAGGTAAACCTGCTTAAACATCTGTACACTACCTACTTTGACCACTTCTAATATTAATAATTCATGGAATTGTTAATATTTATTTATATGATTATTATATGTTAAATAGATTTGTTCTTTTATTGTACCGGGTTTTGGTCAATCGACCTTGTGTCTCCAGCTTGACCCTATGTATTATAATTTTATAATGAAGCGTAAATTAAAACCTTGAACTTCCACCAGTTAATTGATTCATGGTTCAGCAACTGTCATAACAAATGAACACTGTCATTTTTTCTCATGCATCTTTGGAGGATATAATATGAAAACAAAAATAGGAGTGGTATGGTATGCTGTGGTGATGAGTTGTATTATTATTATTATTTATTTAAAAATCAGGTACAAAATTGCCGTGATCTTTCGATCAAATTCTTTGCCCTTTGTCAAACAAATACGTAAATAAAGCACAGATAAATAATATATAAAATTAAGATTTAATAGTCACGGCGAGAAAACATTATTGTAAAACTCAACAAACTGAGGGACAAAACTTCTCCGATACCTTTCATGGTTATACTTAACAGGTTCGAGTTTGGGAATCTTCATGGCTGACTGTCTTGCTAGTCTTAGAGTAGGGGCTAAATTTGAAGATCTGATTTTGGTCAGCATTCCATTCAGGGTTCTATTCATTCCCGTTTTCCTTTTCTTTACTATTTCAGGTATGCTTTGAGGCATTACTTGGCATGTTTCAGCCCTTCTAAGGGGTTGTACTTTAGGTTGTAACTAGAAATTTAAACCTGCTTTAGAGCCGCTAAGGTCAAATGGATCTATGTTGCCCCATGAGTGATTATGGCTGACACCTATTATGGGTCTAGGTCGTCCATATATTGCTTTGAATGTTGCTCAGCTGATTCACCAACATAGTGCCAAGGGACATGATTTGCAGTCAGCTTGGGCTGAAGGAATACTTGAAGTTAGAGATTCTCAATTGGCAAGATACATGTTCTTTCTAGGGAATGGTTGGGCAAGTGGCTGCCCGAAAAGCGGCTGGCTTAATCCTGGAAATGATCAAGGAAGGGAAGATTGCTGGAAGAGCAGTTCTTATTGCTGGACAACCTGGGACCGGAAAAACTGCAATCGCCATGGGCATGGCACAGGCTCTAGGGAGTGACACCCCTTTCACCTCGATGTCAGGCTCAGAGATCTACAGCCTTGAGATGAGCAAGACTGAAGCACTCACACAGGCTTTCAGGTAGGCCTATACAGTTTTTTGTTTTTTTCGTTTGGTTTAGGGGAAAAAGTTCTAAGAATGTGCTTTACTCTCAAGTTGTTAGCTTTAGCTGAGCAATTGGTTGTCTTTAAGACGTCTTGTCTCTTTTATAACTTCAAATGCTAGGACATAAGTACAATTTCTGCAGGATACAGAGCTGGATCATACAGAGGTTACTCTTTTTTCCCTGTCACAAAAGATACAGTTTTCTATGTTCTCTCATGAAAATTATTCAAGTTTATTGAAGACAGCCGTGAAATTTTGAAAGAAAAATTCACGGCAGAGAGGGAATCTCGAAAAAGAAGTCCAGGGATAGCAAACAGATCAAGGCAGAGAAAGTATTTGGAATTAATTATTCAGGCTAATGGGGAGTCTCAAGTTGTTTTCTTTGGCTGAGCAGTTGGTTGTCTTTAAGACGTCTCATCTCGTTTGTAACCCAATATTTTAGGACATAAGTACAGGTTCTGCAGGATACAGAGCTGGATTATACAGAGGTTACCCTTTCTTCACTGTTGCAAAAGATATGAGTTCACAGTTTTCTATGTTCTCTCATGAAAATTATCAAGTTTATTTATTACAGTCATGAAATTCCGAATGAAAAATTCTCTGCTGAGAGGGAATCTCGAAAAAAAAGTCCAGGGAAAACAAATCAAGGCAGATAAAATATTTGGGATTAGTTATTCAGGCTGACGGGATGGAGAGACGATCGGAGTATTGGGGCGCGGACTGGAAAAGAAAACGGAAAGCTTTCCTGGCCGAAATTAACGAAAATGGAGGAAACCTTTCCATGAAACCTGGTCCTGGTAGTCTTTCCCCGGCATTAGTTCGTAATAAGTAAGTAAGTAATGTGTTTATTCCCCGTATTTTTCAAAAGAACAAAACGGAGTAAAGAAGAAGAAAAAGAAAGAAAAAGGAGACAATTTAAGGCACAACATAAATACATACATATGACAGAAGTAACTGCTACGCTTAGGCGACATTCAAATATTTATATCTCTGTTGTAATCTTACAGAACCGCACCACTGGTTTTGTCGATTATCGACCGTATCGGCGAGGAGCTACCCTGACTAAATGCACTGGCTGCCTAATAATTCTAATCAAAATTTTGCTACAGTCCATACTTGTGGTGTGGAGCTGCAAGAGGCAGAGTTTCAAAGACTGACTGACTGACTGACTTGATGGCTGAAAAGCATGAAGTTGGATTATTTTTGTTCCCTTTTTTTTTAGAAAGTCAATCGGAGTCAGAATAAAGGAAGAGACCGAAATCATTGAAGGTGAAGTGGTGGAAATCCAAATAGACAGACCAGCCACAGGCTCTGGGACCAAAGTTGGGAAGATCACAATGAAAACAACAGAAATGGAAACCATCTATGATCTTGGACACAAAATGATTGAATCTCTCCTCAAGGAGAAAATACAAGCTGGAGACGTAATTACGATTGATAAGGCTACCGGGAAAATCACGCGGCTTGGGAGATCCTTCACCAGAGCCCGTGACTACGACGCCACTGGACCACAGACTAGGTTCGTCCAATGCCCAGAAGGAGAATTGCAGAAAAGGAAGGAAGTAGTACATACTGTGTCCCTACATGAAATTGATGTAATCAACAGTCGCACACAGGGATTCCTGGCATTATTCTCAGGTGAGATTTCAAGACTCAAACTTCACTAAGGGTTGATCGATGCACTTACCTGAAATTAGCGTACAGTTACTACATTTCAGTTCGAAATCCTCAGAAGGAAAAGAATCAGTTCCCGTGTATTTACTTCTACATTGCCTGTTACCCGCAGTTTTGAGGAATGTTTTCGACCATCGCCACCTACGGATGGTTCGGGTCGTTTGTGTCTCCGGGTGATATATCTCAGGCATCGCGAGGGGCGGGTCTCGATCATAAAAAGGTTCTCAATTAGATGATTAGTTGCGTTTTTATGGCACTTGCAGCTTCGCTCAAGTGCCATATATCGATCACTTTTCCGTCGGTCGGTCGGTCGCTCGGTCGGTCGGTCCGGTGATCGCGAGTTAGGGTACTTCCAGATGTGCTAGGACGATGAAACTTGGCAGGAAAATCAGGGACCCGACCAAACTAACCTGGAAATAATCAGTTTCCCGATCCGACCATCTGGGGGGGAGTGGTGGGCCGGGGAATTCTGAAAATTAAGTAGTTTTTATCACACTTTTTCGAGTTGGGGTACTTCCAGTTGGGCTAGGACGATGAAACTTGGCAGGAGCATCAGGGACCCGACCGGACTAACCTGGAAATAATCAGTTTCCCAATCCGACCACGTGGGGGGGAGTGGAGGGCTGGGGAATCCGGAAAATGGGAGTAGTGTGTAACTTTCGAACGGGTGATCGGATTGGAATGAAACTTAATAACTGAATAATGGCATACCTCGGATCTGATGTCCCATTTGAAGTCCGGACCGGATTCAACAGCTATGGGGGAGTTGGGGGGGGGGGAGACTGGAAATCTGGAGGAACGGTTAGATGATGATGATGAAATTTTATTAACGCACTAAACAAGGAGAAGGAAATAGCGCAGTATAAATAAAGAAAGGAAAAACTACAGTGAGCTTTCGATAACATAGTAAATGCACAGGAACAAACAAACAAAACTAGAGTGTTAGAGTGGAGGGATTGGAGTGAAACTTGCTGGGAAGAACAAGCATCTGCTCCAGATAAATCGTTTATACATTTGGAATGGATCCGGACACTGGGGGGGGGGGTGGAGGGGAGTTTGCCGGTAATGGCGGTTTTGGGGATTTTCACGACGAAACTTGGGAGGCGAATCAGGGACCAGATCAGACTGACTTATAAATAAAAATTTACATGATCCGATAGTCGTGGGGGGAGTAGCGGGAGGGGGAATCCGGAATATTGAGTCATGCGTAACTTTGGAACGGTTGATCGGATTTGAGTGAAATTTGATAATTGATCAGAGGACATGTCTCTGGTGATCTTTGTCATGTCCGGACCGGATTCGACAACAATGGGGGGGGGGGGGAATACGTGACCGGCTCAGACTGGGGAGATCGGGATGGAACTTTGTGGGAATGATAAAGAGATGCTCTGGATAAATCACTTACAGAACCGGATTGGCTCCGGCGACTGTGGGTCAGTTTGAGGGGGGGGGTCCGGAATGCCGGTGATCGCGATTTAAGTTACTTCCAGATTTGCTAGGACGATGGAACTGGGCTCGAATATTAGAGATTCGACAAGATTGGCTCAGAAATCGCCACTTTCCAAATCCGACATTCCTTAAAGTACCAATCTTGACCGTAAATTTTGAAAAATACTTTTAAGCAAATTATACATTTTCATGATCCCCATGAGCCCATTATCATTTTTGCCTCAAGGGTTTTGCTTACAAATGAAGTTCTAGCTCCCTTAAAGTGTGCGTCTGAACCGCAAGGTTGAAAACTACTTTTTTTGTCAAACGATACATCTCAACCCATGATCATTTGTGCCACAAGGGTTTTGCTTAAACATTGATTTTATCACCCTTAAAGTGCAAATTTTAACCGAAAAGTGAAAAAAAAAATCTTTTTACCAAACGGGTAAAAATCAATGATCCCTAAGGGCCTGTGATCGTTTTGTCTCAGTAGCTTCTCTTACAGATGAATTTCTAGCGCCTATAAAGTGCGTATTATTACAGCCAAGTTTTAAAACAAAATACTTTTTCTCTAGCTCCCTTAAAGTGCGCATCTGAACCGCAAAGGTAACGTTTAAAGTACTTTTGATCAAACACTACATCTCAACCCATGCAAGTGCCATGTGAGCTTACAGCTCTTGTTGTAGATACCGTGGTATCTGATACCGCGGTCTAAAGTCGTTTTTGGAGTTGCCGTGGTATCTGGCCAGTTATCATGGTATCTGATATTCAGATACCACGGTCCGACCGTGGTAACTGATCGTGGTATATAAAAAAGTCATCTCACTTTCATAAATTTTTGTCAAATTGTTGGGAAAGAAGTTTGTCACTTAGTGATGTGACTGGATATCAGTTTTCTTTTGGTATGACTTCGAAAAGCGCAATTCCGGCAATTGTCGTTTTTTCAGAGCAACCGTAAATCAGATACCACGGTAACTGCGAAAACAGATACCATGGTATCTGCAAGCACGCAACTATTAACTTGGGTTCATAGCGGAAGCACAGCAGCCACCCTGCTACCGCTATCTTCGCGAACGTGCATGTACTATTAGGCGCTTTCATCGCACTCCGAAAAGTAGTTTTACTCACTAGTATCTGTTGTTCTTTTATAGGGAGTTTTTGGTGTCCCGGCGACTTTTCGCTAGACCTTGTCTCCTGACCGGGTTCTGGTTAAAAACCAGGCACTCGTGACTCCGAAAACGGGTTACAACACTAGGGAGCAGTCACCAGTGAATCCAAAAACGCCTTCTAGGAAAAACCAGAGAACACCAGTGTGTGCTCGAGTGACAAAGAATGCAGCTATTGTTTCTGACTCCTTCGCGCCTCCAGACGAACTAGTCTAGAAATAGGGATTGGCTGGGTTTCTACTATCGAAGATTCTCAGTGGAAAAGATTTCCTTGATTTTGAGGGGGGAGACTCACGAGATTGAGAGTGTACGAGAGCATGAGAGTGACTCAAAGAAATACCGGGACGAGGCGCGTTGGTGGTTGAGCTGGTTATAAGAAAATAATAGTGTAGCGCAATGCAGTGCTTCAGCTCTTGAAAAATTTGATCTGCACACTCTTCTACAGATGAACTTGTTACTTGTTTTACCATTTTCAAAAGCGCATAGCATCGTTTCTTGTTTTTTCCTCTTATAGAATTATGACAAATCAAATTTTCTTTACTATTCCTACATTATTTGTAACGTTCTTTCATCATTTCGTAAGTGTTTATTTTGTACGTTTATAATAGGCTACGCTCAGCAATTTTTTCCATCGCCGCTTGCGATTGTCTAGGTTTTTGCGCTGAAAACTTGTATTCGAGCGGGATCGTATTTTAAATTACAAGATTTTCTTCTCGAGTTCTCCGTTTCTTTTTTGTAATTCTCAGCTAGTTTTCGACTTTTAAAGTACTTCTAATTGTAAAAAAAAAATGACGAATTTGAAGAGTCCTCGACAATGAGATAACGAGTCCTCCTAACCCACAACCTGTAGCCTACCCACTTTTTGCGAAGTGAGCAATTTCAGGGCGTTCAGAATTTTAAATTAGTTCTTACAGTCTGCTGTATCGTTTTCTTCACTGAGAGTGTCAGTGTAAATTGGTTTAGGTATAGTTTTGTTGCTCTCAGTTTGAGAAATAGAAACAAAAAAAATTTCAGAGAATTATTTTCGTGTTCAGGCGAGAAATTGTGTGCTGCAACTCCTATCCCATACAGCGTGTTAAACAGAGTTAAGGTCCGCCGCAAATCGGATTTGTAGAATTTTTTTGTTTTCAGGCGACACTGGTGAGATCAAGCATGAAGTACGAGAACAGATTAATGCAAAGGTTTCCGAGTGGCGAGAGGAAGGCAAAGCTGAAATCATTCCAGGTAGGCTATTCCATAACCCTGCAGGTTTTAGTACCGTCGGTCCCAGTGGAAAGGATTAAAATACCGCAGGGAACAGGCTTATTGTGGCTGTCACTGCTAAAAAACATTCTGGCTTAGAATCTCGTACTTTTTCAGTAGTATTCAAACCTGTTGGTTCAAAACTGGTTTTCCTGTAAATTGTGATTAGAAATTAATTCATTTTCTTTTACTCCGTATATATTTAACCATACCCAGACTTGTTTTTCAGTAAATCTATTCATTCGTACTGTTACTGCATAACAATAAACTATAAAATGTGTCCAGGCAAAAAAAACGGCGACCCCCCCCCCCTCCCGGCGATCCCCGGATACCAAAACCTCCCAGAATATAAATATAGGAGAAAATCTTATTGACAACTGCAGTTTGGACCGGAAGGACCGGAAATCTTGCAGTATTTGCTACTGGGATTAATCTTGTCTCTACTGAAGTAATCTTATCTCTAATTCGTATTAATCTCATCTCTGTAGAGATATGGTTAATCCCAGTAGCAAATACTGCAGCTAACTTTAATCCTTACCCGGATAAACTTTTTACAGTGTAGACACGCGAGTTAAATGTAAACGCCTGACGGCGGCTCGCTAACCGTTCGCCTCTGTATATAATTAACACTGTTTTTAGGACGTTTTGGTCGGGGTGGGGGGGGGGTGTAGCCGGAACCCCTGCAGATTTTTTTTTTGGCATATTCATTATCCTAACAGTTGATCGACCCAGTATTGATTGAGTATAGTCGGGTAAGTGTGATTTAGAATGACGTGCATTTTAACATCTAATAAATTGTTCAGGGTGTACTCCAACCTTCCACCGATTTTTTGTGAAAGCTGAGACCAAAGGTTCGGTGGGATCCCAAAAATGTAATATTTGATCCAGACTTTTAACCGGTTAAAGCAAATGGTATCATCTGAGAAGACCAAATTCAGATATGGATTCAGCATGTGTGTTAACCCCTATATCCTACGTCGTATCTACTTTGTCGAAACTTCCTGCCTTACTTCTGACAAATTTCCGGTTCCGGCCGGATTCCCGGCGAACTACTTTCTTCTTACATTTCAACTACATTTCTCCTTACCCCTACATCGAACATCTAGTCAACTTAAAAATAAAACATTACTTTTAACAAATGTACCGGTTTCACCCGGATTCCGGGTGAACTGTACGTCCGGGGAGAAAATGATTGTCATATACTGATTCAGCATGTCTTCTCATCTAATCAGACTCAAATAAAGATTTTACTTTTAACAAATTTCCAGTTTAGGTCAGATTCCGGGCGAACTTATACTTGTCCGTTGAGAAAATAAATTTCACATTTGGATTCAGCATTTTTCCTTACCTTTAAATCAAACCTCTAATCAACTTCAGATTAAACTTTTACTTTTTACAAATATTCCGGTTTTGGCCGGATTCCGGGTGAACTATTTGTCCGGCGAGAAAGTAATTTTCATATTCGGATTTAGCATGTCTGCTTATCCCTAAACCGACTATCTCATTTCTTAATGTGAAACCTCTCCCCCAACCCTAAATGAAGGGCTACAGAGCGGCCATCTTCGAACTTGACCTGAACTTGACCCCCAAAGAGTCCTCGTGCCAAGTTTCAATAGAATATCTCAACCCCTTCGAGAGTTGTCGTGCTAACAGACGGACAGACGGACAACTTTTACGAAGTCATAGGTATCCCGTCACTAATGTTTTGGGATCCCAAAAACGAAGGTAGTCCAAAATTTAAAGAGGTGTTCAAGAAAGCATATCTCACTGTATTCGTACAGACTGTATTAGTCCTACGTCGTATCTACTTTGTCGAAACTTCCTGCCTTACTTCTGACAAATTTCCGGTTCCGGCCGGATTCCCGGCGAACTACTTTCTTCTTACATTTCAACTACATTTCTCCTTACCCCTACATCGAACATCTAGTCAACTTAAAAATAAAACATTACTTTTAACAAATGTACCGGTTTCACCCGGATTCCGGGTGAACTGTACGTCCGGGGAGAAAATGATTGTCATATACTGATTCAGCATGTCTTCTCATCTAATCAGACTCAAATAAAGATTTTACTTTTAACAAATTTCCAGTTTAGGTCAGATTCCGGGCGAACTTATACTTGTCCGTTGAGAAAATAAATTTCACATTTGGATTCAGCATTTTTCCTTACCTTTAAATCAAACCTCTAATCAACTTCAGATTAAACTTTTACTTTTTACAAATATTCCGGTTTTGGCCGGATTCCGGGTGAACTATTTGTCCGGCGAGAAAGTAATTTTCATATTCGGATTTAGCATGTCTGCTTATCCCTAAACCGACTATCTCATTTCTTAATGTGAAACCTCTCCCCCAACCCTAAATGAAGGGCTACAGAGCGGCCATCTTCGAACTTGACCTGAACTTGACCCCCAAAGAGTCCTCGTGCCAAGTTTCAATAGAATATCTCAACCCCTTCGAGAGTTGTCGTGCTAACAGACGGACAGACGGACAACTTTTACGAAGTCATAGGTATCCCGTCACTAATGTTTTGGGATCCCAAAAACGAAGGTAGTCCAAAATTTAAAGAGGTGTTCAAGAAAGCATATCTCACTGTATTCGTACAGACTGTATTAGTCCTACGTCGTATCTACTTTGTCGAAACTTCCTGCCTTACTTCTGACAAATTTCCGGTTCCGGCCGGATTCCCGGCGAACTACTTTCTTCTTACATTTCAACTACATTTCTCCTTACCCCTACATCGAACATCTAGTCAACTTAAAAATAAAACATTACTTTTAACAAATGTACCGGTTTCACCCGGATTCCGGGTGAACTGTACGTCCGGGGAGAAAATGATTGTCATATACTGATTCAGCATGTCTTCTCATCTAATCAGACTCAAATAAAGATTTTACTTTTAACAAATTTCCAGTTTAGGTCAGATTCCGGGCGAACTTATACTTGTCCGTTGAGAAAATAAATTTCACATTTGGATTCAGCATTTTTCCTTACCTTTAAATCAAACCTCTAATCAACTTCAGATTAAACTTTTACTTTTTACAAATATTCCGGTTTTGGCCGGATTCCGGGTGAACTATTTGTCCGGCGAGAAAGTAATTTTCATATTCGGATTTAGCATGTCTGCTTATCCCTAAACCGACTATCTCATTTCTTAATGTGAAACCTCTCCCCCAACCCTAAATGAAGGGCTACAGAGCGGCCATCTTCGAACTTGACCTGAACTTGACCCCCAAAGAGTCCTCGTGCCAAGTTTCAATAGAATATCTCAACCCCTTCGAGAGTTGTCGTGCTAACAGATGGACAGACGGACAACTTTTACGAAGTCATAGGTATCCCGTCACTAATGTTTTGGGATCCCAAAAACGAAGGTAGTCCAAAATTTAAAGAGGTGTTCAAGAAAGCATATCTCACTGTATTCGTACAGACTGTATTAGTCCAGCCTGTCCCTTCCCACAGGCTGGAACAACGATGATTGGTAGTGACAATACTTTTAGTTCTACTTTTCCTTTACTTTAGTGACAGTTGGTAGGAGGTTGGAACACAACCTTAGTGGCATACTGATGAGCTCCTAAGCTGTAGACTGGTCTTAAAAAACGGCGAAGCACTGTGAAAAAATGTTGAAGGTTGATGGCTGTCGTAGTTCGTTATGAGCTCGGGGGCTTAGTGAAGATTATTTCGGATGACTTTAGTAGGCTTGACGAGGGATAAAATGGGAAAGTTGCAGATGAAGCAACTTTTTCTGTGAGGAAAGCCGCAGTTCTCCAAATTTTTTCCCTCGGGAGTCCCGCCGATAATCTTGTTTAGCATATAAGATCCCGGGAAGCTTTCGGAAAGAGAGGATGGAATTGTCGTAACGTTTCCTCGCAAAACTTCGGCTTGAAAAGGCCGATTTCCTCAGGAAATAATTTATACGTTTCCACGATTGTGTCTCTCGCGCATAAGCACCCAGGTGTCAATATTCCAGTTCAGCGCCTCCAAGCGGACTAGTTTCTGTTAATCCCCCTATGCCTCACCGTTAGTACTTCTGACAGACAGAGTAAAATAGATCAACAGGTTTATGAGTAGAAAATCTGCAATCTGCTTCACAGGAATGGAGGTTTCGCACATGTCTCTGTAGTAGAAAGTGAAAGATACCCTCTACCTTATGGATCTGGCTATTTGCTGTGTCTACTAAGTGTTGATTGTGAGACAATGGGGGACTAACAGAAACTAGTCCACTAGGAGCGCTGAACTGGAATAAGGCGTATTAATTCTCCGGTAGCAGACTTGGTATGCAGACAAGTTTCAGCATGTCCCTTTTCCTCCTGCCCTCTTGTATTTTTTCTGTAAGACATTTACAAGAAATCGGCACCCAACAAGTAGGCCTACACTTCAAAACTCGGTAAAGGTGCGGTCTCGGTGTTTTTTCTGAAGTTTGCCTAGGAGATTTTTCTGAAGTTTGGCCAGAAATTTGTTATGGCCGGATTTGCCGAAAATTGCTCACTGAAAATTTGGCTTAAACAAGCTAATTGTTGTGATGGATAACTGAAGAGAAACCAAAACCAACCAGTAGGAATGAATATTATGAACACAACCATACGTGTTCTTTCTGCAAAATCGTAACACCCGCCGACATTCACAAAAATAGAAAATGAAATTCGCCTTACATTTTCATTTAATAAAGAAATTTACAGCAACGAGTCACTCGATCTCTTCCGCTCGTAAATTATCCAGTAGATCAGTAGCATCGACTAGCTCAGGGAACACAACTTTTCTTCTTGAATTCTGTTGATCTTCCAGCAAAATGACAGCAGAACCTCAAAACAAACTATTGGAAGAAATAGATACTTCCAAATGTGTATTTATAAATAGAAAAAATAGGTTTGGCTGACTGTGCTCCCTCTACTAAACACATCACCTACTGTTGACAACACTACACTCTACATGAGTATGATCAGTGAACAGTGTAAAAAGGTAAATACTCCTTGAGTCCAAGCCGACTTGGAAACATATATTCAAATAATGCGTGTAATGGACAATCAGTTGCAGGTTCGTTCCGTCCCCAACGTTGACCCTGAAGTTTGACAGCCTGACGAGGACCCTTGCCAAGAAGGGCCGAAATATTGCTGCCAAAGCATCGACCATGCATTATTTGCATTATTATTTTTCATTTCATGCATTATTTGAATATATAGTGTAAAAAATTCACGTGCCGCTACAACTGAACGATGTTTCAGCAAGATGTCGCTCAAACGAAAGTAAATTCGGCTGGGAAACGATCTCCTAAACTGCATTTCTCCTTAGGTATTTTATCTTAATCTGCATTCATTTATTAACTAAAAGTTTTTCTTTTTTCTGATTTTCATGTTAAGATCTATTTTGAGTTTGCTCAGTGAGAGTGCTTCCGAATCGTCTCACTAGATGATCCCACGGCCGAGTAATGGTTTGGATTAGCATCTTGGGTGGGGGCGACGTTGCAGATACTAGAATGCTTCCTAACCCCTTTAAACTGGTTACGCCATCTTTCTGTATACTCTCCCATTTTCAGGTGTGATCTTCGTCGACGAAGTCCACATGCTCGACATCGAATGCTTCTCTTTCCTAAATCGCGCGCTCGAAAACGAGCTATCTCCAGTCCTGATTATGGCGACGAATCGCGGCATCACACGTATCAGGGGAACCAATTACAAATCCCCGCACGGTATCCCTATCGATTTGCTAGATAGGATGATCATTGTGAAGACCACGCCCTATGCAGAGCAGGATTTGAAGCAGATTTTGAAGATCAGGGCAGAGGAGGAAGAGTGTGAGCTTGCCAGTAAGTTGGTCGTTTGGTTTCTGAACTAGTGAACAGGGTCTTCGCCATGTAATCTTCTCGGGAGACCCACGCTCCCATTACAGGCGCCAAGACTCAAGAGACGGTATGAACCTTCGTCGCCCCAGAACTATAGGGAACCCTAGGTTATGCTAATGGAAACCCAACACCTCTCTGAGTGGGAGTGGGGACAGGTCGAACCTCTTTTGATACCAACCGTAGGCATTTTTAGTTCTGTACATTTTTTGTCTCGACAGCCAGAGATCAGTGTTGTAAAAAGAAGGACATTAACGATGAAGGTGTTTCATCCAGTACCGCAAGCAAATGGAAACGTTTCCTGCAGAAGAGGAAGAAGAATAGGCTAGAACCTAGCTGCTAAAAGAACGCGCAAATTATTCGCTCGACAACTGGACAAAAATCGTTGGTATATGAAATAGCACGAAACGGATTAATGCTGCTAGACGGTGCGCTCGATTCCTGGTTTGGTCGACTCAAACTTTGAGTGAAGTGGATGAGAAAAATGCTGAGATCGCGCAAAAATGACACGGTGAAAATTCAACGTGGTGTTGAGACATAAGCATATTGTTTCGCTAGGTGGTACCGGATTCCCCGTTCTGTCAGCACTTAAGCGTTAGATAGGTAGATGTAATAGTGCTGTCGATGCCTCTACGCGCCCAATCCATCCATGATTAAAAATAATAAAAAAAAAAGTTCGATCATAATTCTTTGTAATCTTGGAACCTTGTTATATTGCGCTCCAGATTTTCCAGAATCGGAAAATGTTCCTCATTAATCATTTTCATCATCATTGCTTCGTTGAATATACCTCCAGATATCCTCTACATTTACCTGTATAGCCCATTCATCTTCACACTCACACACAGTATAAATTACACTCTACATTATCATCACGACAAATGTGACGAAAATAATGACCGCTCTTCCCTTTTGTTCTACCGGTATACTTATGTAGGATCAGAACCTAGAAATAACATATTTACTCTTCCAGATGACGCTCTACTTGTCCTGACCCGGATTGCCTGCGAGACGAGTCTCCGATATGCCATCCAACTTATCTCAGTCGCAAACTTAGTGTCCAAGAGGCGAAAGGCCACCGAAATCGCTATTGAAGATGTGAAGCGGGTTTATTCCTTGTTTGTGGACGAGAATCGGTCATCCCAGTTCTTGAAGGAATATCAAGATTCGTTTATGTTTAATGAAGAAATCGAACAGACAATGGAGACCTGATTTATTTTTTCCAAGTTTTTATACCAAGTACAACAGCTTCAAATCTTGTTGTCGCTTTTTGTGTTCAGAACGTGTACGGTCGGCTTTTCCCACCTGTTTGTGGTTTGGGCAAACGGTCAGAGCCGTGTTCGATTCACCTTACTCCAGTTAATCATAGAAGTCTATGGAGTTGACTGTTCGCCCTGTTTATTGGTCTTCGAGCGTGCACTTTTGTCAACGACGGGACGAATGAGGATTGTTTCTTGGTCGTTAAAAGTCGGTCCGACTGCACGGTCGACCGGATCAGTCGAACGCTCCCAGTTAACCGAGAACTTCAAATCAAATTTCAAAATGGCGATTTCAGCTTACCGGATAGGTGAATTGAAGTTCGTGCACTGGTATTCCTGCCAGGATTTTTTGCACCATCATCAGTTCCTTACGGAGGCTACAATACTTCCTACAGCACAACATCTCTTTCTTTGAAGTTGCCGTCTGGAATTTCCTCTGCTTACCGCTTTTTCTGTCTCCGGTTTGAAACTTCTCATAGACGATGATTTTGTCTCGTTTTTGGCCGCTACGCTAATCAAAGCTACGATGAGTGACAATTCCGACACTAGGAAACCACCGTGAGGGAGTGCGTTTTTATGGCACTTGCCCAATAGCGATCGCAGTTTCTGTCCGTCCGTCGGTCTGTCGGTCGGTCCGGGTTTTCCTAGTTCGGGCACTTCCACATTAGCTAGGACGATGAAACTTGGCAGGCGTATCAGGGACCTCAAATGGTTAAGTTGGAAATAGTCACTTCCTCGATCCGAGCATCGTGGGGGGAGTGGAGGGAGGGGGAATCCAGAATCTTGAGGTATTTATAACTTTTGATCGGGTAGTCGGATCTTAATGAAACTTGATATTTGGAAAGACCTCGTGCCTCAGACGGTCCCTTTAAAATCCGGACCGGATCCGCTGACTTTGGGGGGAGCTGGAGGGGGGAACCGGAAATCTTGGGAAACGCTATAGGTGGAGGGATCGGGATGAAACTTGGTGGGAAGAACAAGCACAAGTCCTGGATTCATCATTGACATAACTGAACCAGATTCGGGCACTGTGGGGGAGTTGGGGGGGGGGGGTACGGAATTCTGGTGATCCCGCGAGTGCGGTACTTCCTGATGTATTTGGACGATGAAACTGGGCTGGCATTTGAGGGACTCGAACAAAATGACTTGAGAATAGTCGTTTACATAATTTGACCATCGTGGGGGGAGTGGAGGGAGGGGAAACCCGGAATCTTGAGGTATTTATATCTTTTGAACGGGTAGTCGGATCTTAATGAAACTTGATATTTGGAAAGACCTCGTGCCTCAGATGGCCCATTTAAATTCCGGACCGGATCCCGTGACTTCGGGGGGGAGCTGGAGGGGGGAACCGGAAATCTTGAGAAACGCTATGGGTGGGGGGATCGGGATCAAACTTGGTGGGAAGAACAAGCACAAGTCCTGGATTCATCGTTGACATAACCGAACCGGATTTTGGTACTGTGGGGGGAGTTGGGGGGGTACGGGATTCTGGTGATCCCGCGAGTGCGGTACTTCCTGATGTATTTGGACGATGTAAGTGGGCTGGCATTTGAGGGACTCAAACAAAATGACTTGAGAATAGTCGTTTACATAATTTGACCATCGTGGGGGGAGTGGAGGGAGGGGAAATCCGGAATCTTGAGGTATTTATATCTTTTGAACGGGTAGTCGGATCTTAATGAAACTTGATATTTGGAAAGACCTCGTGCCTCAGATGGCCCATTTAAATTCCGGACCGGATCCGGTGACTTCGGGGGGGAGCTGGAGGGGGGAACCGGAAATCTTGAGAAACGCTATGGGTGGAGGGATCGGGATCAAACTTGGTGGGAAGAACAAGCACAAGTCCTGGATTCATCGTTGACGTAACCGAACCGGATTCGGATACTGTGGGGGGAGTTGGGGGGGTACGGGATTCTGGTGATCCCGCGAGTGCGGTACTTCCTGATGTATTTGGACGATGAAACTGGGCTGGCATTTGAGGGACTCGAACAAAATGACTTGAGAATAGTCGTTTACATAATTTGACCATCGTGGGGGGAGTGGAGGGAGGGGGAATCAGGAATTTTGAGGCATTGTAACTTTTGAACGGGTGATAGGATCTTCACGAAACTTGATATGTGGAAAGACCTCGTGTGTCAGATGACCCAGTTAAAATCCGGACCGGATCTGGTGATGTCGGGGGGAGGAACCGGAAATCTCGGGAAACGCTTTGAGTGGAGGGATCGGGATGAAACTTGGTGGGAAGAGCAAGCGCAAGTCCTAGATACATCACTGACGTAACCGGACCGGATTCGGGCACAGTGGAGGAAGTTGGGGGGGGGGCGGTATTCCGGTGATCCCGCGAGTTCGGTACTTCCTGATTTATTAGGATGATGAAATTTGCCTGGCATCTCAGGGACTTGAACAAACCGACTTGAGAATAGTCGTTTGTATGATCCGACCATCGTGGGGGGAGTGTAGGGATGGGGAATTCGGAATCTAGTGGCATTAAAGGACACCTGAACGATCCTACCATACTTCCATGAACCCCTCAGATCGTCCTTCACAGTACCGGTACAGAGAAGACGAATTTTTTCGCTCCGTGATTTCGGCGCTATCCACTCTTGAAGTTCTAAGTCTCCCTATGGTGATTCGTTACGACCTCCCAAGACAAATTTAGCGCCAATATTTAAACTGTCATTATCGCATGGATATACGTACGTTGATAACGCATGGATGGATAAACAGCGCATGGATGGATAAACGCATGGACTGTTACGGCGTGGACTGTTACAACATGAACTGTTACGCATGGACTGTTACAACTGTTACGGCGAGCGTTACGATCAAGACAAGTCGGAAAAAAGGCTGAAAATTATAGCACGGTGAAATTTCATCCGATTTTAGTCCGGTTTTCGAGAGATAATTGGTAAGCAGTATGTAAAAGTGGCAATTTAGGGTGTTAGACTTCATTCAGATGACCTTTAATAAACTTTGAACGGGCGATCGGATCTGAATGAAACTTGGTAAGTGGAAAGAGGTGTCGTCACAGATGTCCCTTGTCAATTCCAGACCGGATCTGATACTTGTGGGGGGGGGGTTGAAGAGATTCACCGGAGTTTTCGTGAAACGCTTTGTCATTTGGCGTCCGGACCGGATCCGGTCACGGCAGGGGGAGGATGAGTTGGAAACCAGAAATTTGCAGATATGGTCCGATTCGACTCAAACTTGAAGGACGAGAAGAGGAGATGTCAGAGATGTGAAGTTTATGTGTCTAGTTGTTTTAGGCCACAGTTGGGGGAAGTTGATGTCGGAGTCCCGGAAATTTTGTGGCTCGCATAGGGGTCAAACGAGTGGATTGATTTGAACGAAACTCGGGAAGTAGAGAGAACATATGCCCTAGATGACAAATTTTAGGGTTGTGACCTGATCTGAGCGCGGGGGGGGGGGCAGGAGTTTCCCGAAAAATCCTCAGACTCGATTGAAACTTGATAGCCGGTAAGAGAACATGCTTTAGATGATCTGTTCTATGTACCTGAATCAGGTTGGTCCGCTGTAGGGGGAGGTGTACCGGAAATAGTGTAGCACTTCTAGGGAAAAAACTAGTGGGATGAAACATTTGCCCTAGATGCCTCACGGCGATGCCGGAAACGCTCAGACTCGAGTGAAACTAGATGTCCTATTTCTAGGTCCGATCCTAGGGGGGTTGGTGGGAGTATTTTGTGACGTTTTCATCTAATTTCTTACTCCACTTACTCGTACAAGTGCCATGTGAGCTCGTAGCTCTTGTTTATATGGCAGAAAGAGTTAGATAGATCATTGTATTCAGCAAATACCTGTCATGGCCTAGGAAAAATTTGTTTGAAATTTGTTTGGAGATATAACTCAGAAGTGAGTTTAATTATAATACGTAGCCTATATACAGCATAACGTCATAAATTCAACTAACAGGTCAAAAAATCTCAGTTTTCGCTTCGTTATACAAATTTAAAAAAGAAGGGACAAAACTTTTTGCGAACCTCCAGTGTTCACATTTCATTGGCTGCAACTTTTCAACCGCGGTAGCTATCTTGTGAGGGAGCCTTTTCGCCAGAAGGGAAAAAAGACGCGACGACGAGACGTCTATACCAGTCGGTTGGAAATTGGAATTACCATTGTGAGCAGAATCATATCTTTTGTTTTCGGCATATCCTAACTACAGGAGAGGTTTCCAACCTCGGACTATATAACCTCGAAATTGGCCTCAAGAACGTCAGAAGAAAACTGCCTTGCAATCCTAACTTTCAAGAAAAAATCTGAATGACCTAGGAACTAGTTTGGAATGCACGGGAAATTCTGTTTCACGTTCTATAGTCCATTTTGAGGGTACATAATTTGAGGCCATCGACCTCTTCTCTATTCTAGTGGCAGAAACCGTGGGAACTTTCAGCGCAGTGGTTCATTCCACCTCGCACGCTTATTAATTATTCAGTCTGGATTGAGGTGAAACAAGATACTAAATGTAGAGAGGCAAGTTGGAGGATTAGTGAAACTAATTTCCAACGGATTTAACCAGGCGGGACAGGCCAGCGATAAACTGAAGCAAGACAGAAAACGGTTTACCTTCTGGTGGCTCTATTTCACGAACTTGCGTCAAAGATAAAGCGCGAAGCAATTCCAGGACAACATTGCTGTTTACTTTTTATACTTTCTTGCTGAGAGCAATGTGGACAACGCCTTGTCGTGAAAGGGCTTTAGTTCATTTCACGGTAGCACCGAGCCTTGCTTTAATCTAACGTCCGTGTGAACCGATCGAAGCCGAGCTAAACCCAGACTAGTGAAAACAGAAGCTGAACATTAATTTTGAGTATCTGACCCATTCTAGAACTAGCATTACGGCGGTATTAAATTCGCAACCATCTTTTCTTTTTACCGGACCCCCGAGCTTTAGCGAAATTAGTATTGGATATTTACAACTTTCACTATATCGCATTTTCAAGATAATTTCATTTAGTTTACTTTCTTGTCGCTCATTGGTTGAAAAAAGACATAGGAGCAGGATCAGCAGCTACTGACAGCTACGCAAGTTGAATCGGAAGATGTGTGAAAAGTGATGTTTTTGTCACCTCTTATACTCTAAATCTTCTGAGGAAATCTCCATTCGCTCTTTACGTGACTCTCAGAAAACAAAAGAAGAACACGGTTCAAGAAAACTTGTCAGCATATTTTCGGTTTTCGGAAGTTATTAAGGTGAGATTCTTAGAAGAAAAGCGATAGTTTAAATTCTGGTAATCATCTTGTGGATCCTCTAGTTCTTGTTTAAGTCTGCAAATTTTCATTACTTAAATTTTGATCGAGCAAAGTTGCTACCTGGTGACTACAACCTTAATAACCTTATTAGTTGTGTTTTTTGCAGATACCAGGGTAACTGGATCTGCAATTATTCTTTTGTGCAGTTACAGCAGTCTAGTACACTAGCCCCTTTTCAGGCATGGTGCTCAAACGTCTAGCACCATGCCTGGGTGCTAGACGTTCAAGCACTGTACCTTGGATTTCATGTATAGTGCATGGATTTCAGTATACAGTGCATGCATGAAAAACACAGTTTCTGTCACCACAACTTATCAACAGCTCGGATAGGGCTGAAATTACTACCAAGAATTAGAGAAATCAAAGACAATCCTTATCATATTTTTCATAACAAAACAAAAGGACGCGACTGATGAGGGAGATAAAAAACCTCATTTCCTTTTCTACATAGTCAAGGGTTTTGCAAGCAAAGTGTCCTGTGCCTCACATTTTTCTACCTAACAGTCAACCAGAATATTGGCTCCTAGGGCACTCTACATGGAAAATAGATAGGCTGCTGTCAGATTTTTCATCTCCATCATCAGTCGCGTCCTTTTGTTTTTGTTAGGAAAAATATGATAAGGATTGTCTTTGATTTCTCTAATTCTTGGTAGTAATTTCAGCCCTATCCGAGCTGTTGATAAGTTGTGGTGACAGAAACTGTGTTTTTCATGCATGCACTGT
Organism: Branchinecta lindahli; assembly: GCA_023053555.1. NCBI lineage: Eukaryota > Metazoa > Arthropoda > Branchiopoda > Anostraca > Branchinectidae > Branchinecta > Branchinecta lindahli. The sequence goes on from JAKZAO010000009.1 coordinate 15,288,494, forward strand.
ATACTGGAATCCATGCACCATACATGAAATCCAAGGTACAGTGCTTGAACGTCCAGCACCCAGGCATGGTGCTAGACGTTTGAGCACCGTGCCTGAAAAGGGGGTAGTGTACTAGACTGAGTTACAGTGGTATCTTATAATTGGTTGCTCTGCTAAAATGACAATTGTGGAAATTGCGTTTTTTGAAATCATCCCAAAAGAAAGCTGTGATATCCATTCATATCACTAAGCTCCAAACTTCTTCCCACCAATTTGACGAAAACTGATGGAAGTGAGATGACTTTTTCAGATACCACGGTCAGTTACTACGGTCAGACCGTGGTATCTTGGTATCTGAAATTCTGAATAGGGTGCCACTACCAGTAAGCGGACAGTTAATTCACTTCCAGTTCTTTCACCTTCTGTAATTCCATCAAATTTCAAGCCATCCCAGAGTATTTGGTCACGTTTTGTTCCAAATTTAAAATGGCTGCCAATGATGAAACGCCGGAACCCGGCAGTGTTGTCAAACCACCACAAAAGCTTATGACGGGAAGTCCGTCCATTCGTCAAATTAAGCGTCCAAAAAAACTGACACGTCAAATATAGTGGACACATCGTCATGAATAGCGGACAAGGTTTGAATGCACTGACAGAATTGATTAAAAATTGTGTATTACAAACTAACTACGAATCACAACTTGAAAGATCTTTGATCATAATTATCACAGGGTATAATAACTTTGACTATTGACTATTAATGACGAGTGATAAATAACTGACGTAAAAAGCGGACAGTGTGACGTCATTAAAAGAGTGAGAAAATGTCATTTTCATTATTTATATTTTGTGTAAGCAATTCTTCTCGTGAAATTGTGTGGCGTGGCAATGCTGTGGAGGTTAACGTCGACTGAAGAAGAAAAGTTCAGGGTTTGTTATTGTTTAGGCAGATTTATTCTGTCAGGTTGCACTTTGCCCGCTTTTTACAACGTGTCCGCTTACTAGTAGCGGCACCCTATCAGATACCACAACAGTAACTGGCCAGAAAACACAATAATTTCAAAAACGCCTTTTGACCGTAGTATCACATACGATAGTAACTTCTAAAATGACTTTAGACTGTGGTGTGGTATCAGATACCACACATCTCACCCCTTGTTACTAATTACATAAACAACCAATAAATTTCTCGTTTCTTGTCCATTTGTGCCTGTTCGGTTATTGATTTGTTTTTTTTTTCTATTAGTTAGTTGATGTTAAGTTATTTAGATGTGTTTATTTACTTTCTTTGTGTTGCCTATTATTTAGCTTTTGCTATTGTGGCAATATTTTCATTAAACCTTAAACCTTATCTGCAAAAATGCAACTTTTGTCAGACTGTTGTAGGCTAGTAACGCAAAACATTGAAATTTGAAATGTTGGAATTCGAACACGTTGATCTAACAATTCAAATTGGACATTTTGTTTTATTACTCATAAAACAGCCATGCCACTTGCAATGTGAGATAGCTGTGCGAGATGGTTGTTCTTGTTTGGAATGTGAAAAAGCTGTCCTCACAAATGTCCAAGAAGATAAGAACATAAATATCAGTCCCAATTTCAATGCTTTACCATATTACAAGAATCAAGTTGATAATTTTATTTCTGTGGCCTTCTTTTTAATAAGCCTTGATATCTCGTCAACAGAATCAAGTCCATCAAGTCTATACATACGGTACAGGTACAGATATATAAAGTGTTTTTTGATGGTCGCTCAAAAGAAACAGGCTATGCTGGCCTATGCCTCTTAAAGTGCATTTCTGGGATTCTTTGGGAGCCTTTAAATCTGTTCCATGACTAACAAGGTTTCTGTGGCTCTCTCTAGCTCAAATTTGACAAACAGAAACAACTTTCAGTTACAGGACAAGATTAAGTTTCCAGAAAAGTCTTGTCTTTTACAGAGATCTATCTGACTTAAAAGGAAATTAGAAATATGACACAAATACTAGATGGAAGCTTATACACTGGTTTACAGGCTGAAATAATAAATTCTTCTTAAGTTTTTCTAATTAATCATATTTTCGTTTTCATATGCAGCTCTAAGCTGAGCTTGAATTCCTTGCTGTGATTTACAAAGTAATGGAAAAGATAGAGTTACCAAAGTCATCAACCAGAATCCTTTTCAAGCAGGTTCAAAACAAAGAAAAGGCAAATAATTTGTATTGGGACTCGTAACTGTTGAAAATAGTCAGGTGTTGGTTTCTGACTGTCTGGACTGCATGTAAATCCCATTTTGACGGTCTTGTGGCAAAGTTCGTGGCTGTGTAATTTAAGGTCAATTACCCCTTTTGACATTGTGGCTCAATGCCAGAAAATTCAAACAGTAAAATTAACTACTTAGTCAACTAGATAAAATAAAACTGAACCGTCTAAGCCTCGTTTTAGTGAGGAATGTAAAAGGCACAAGTCTGATCTTCTGTTTGTTGAGATTTTATCTGGATTAGGCTATATTATTGTATTTGACAGTGCAAAACGGATATGTCAGCTGTATTTTATTACGGCTATATTTTTTTTTTGACATATAGGTTTTGCACTGTTAAATATGAATAGTAGTCAGCTTGGGCTGATGATAAACTTAATTTTATTATTGTTGTCAGACATGTGAAAATACCCCTAAAAATAGACTTAAGGGGGTTTCTGTGGGTTTAAACTTTTGGACTAAAAGTGGGGCATTTCGTGGCAAACACTCAGAAATGTTTGAGACATGGGTAGCACACCTGTTCTTTCTGTTTTCTTTCCTTAGAAACTATGCATTTCTTATGTTTTAGTTGGAACTTTGTTCTTGGTGTCACTATCAATATGGTGCTTACCAATTATAAAATTCTACAGTTAACAACAAAAAAGGCTAGTTTATTTGGTCTACTCTTTCCAGTTGCCAAACATGAAATTTGCAGGACAGCTGTAGCTTGTATTTTTACAAAAAACTGTTCAGCTAGATTAGCCTACAACCTCTTTACAACCAGCATGTATGTTTTGAAGGCTTTAGAATACCAACATTCCAACAAAGAATAAGGAAATACCGGCAAAATCATTCATTGTGTTAATTTTGAAGAACTGGGGGATTATTTTCTGGAGGGGCTTAGGGCTAGTATACAATGTAGGCTTTCAAGTGTGTATCAGTAGTGATCTAGCTGTGCCCACAGAAGTGTAAATTATACCATTCTCAAAATCTATGGAACCAAATTGCATATTAGGCATATTGGCAATTTTAAGAACATTTTAAGCCTTTGCATTCTGACAAATTACTGTACACCCTTCTCTCAGTTTATACACCCCAATCAACAGTTCTTGATTGGCTTCCAATGGGCTGCAGATACTCTGCCCAAGAGTGATATCATCTCATCTCAGACAATTTAATATAACCATATGTGGATGCACCATTACGTAGCTCAGTGCTCCAGATTTTGAAGTAAGATTAAGTAACCATGGGTAGTATTTACAGTTGCTCCCAGCAATATCCCATGCTTTTACTGTCACCATCACTCTCTAACTATGTGTCTATGAAAATGTTGACCATCATGGTTGTCAGGATTAACTATTTGCTCAGTATGTTTAGAGGGATGTTACTAGGCATTTACAAGATTCAGCTTTTGATAAGCCTGCAAATCCTCAACACCAGGAATACCAAGGGATACCTGATAGACATACTCTTTACAGCCTTTCATAGGCTTAGCTGGAACAGTGGTGGGCCTACCATGTTTGTAGATAGACATGTATTAGCTTGTGTAACTAGGTCTTCTTCATATACCTTATTGTAATTTGTGCATTTTGATTTTAAATTTGTACAAATCACTGAATTCTGTTATCTCTCTGTGGGTGAGCTTCAGGTGTTGAATTAATTTAATTCCCTTATTTGTGCATGTATTTTGTGAACAGTCTTGCATTTCAACAACGTTCGAATCTGCTACCCTAAGGCACAAGAGTAATTCAAGTATTCCTAAAGTCTTTGAGAAAAGATGACCAGTTTCGATATTTTTTTCTGGAAATATGCCAGCATAAAGAAAAATTATAAAGCTTGTAGCGTTGCTGAAATGCAGTGGCCAGTTCTCGAACGTTGTTCTTAATCTTGCATTTGCTTTCTAGGACCATGTCAAGAGGCAGTAGTGCTGGTTTTGATCGACATATAACGATCTTCTCACCAGAAGGTCGATTGTATCAAGTTGAGTATGCTTTCAAAGCAATCTCACACGGAGGCCTGACATCCATCGCCTTGAAAGGAAACGACATTGCAGTAATCGCGACACAGAAGAAAGTTGCAGACAAACTCATAGATGCAGATAGTGTTACTATGCTTTTCCGAATTACGGAGAAAATCGGTTGCGTGATGACTGGCCTGGTACCTGATAGCCGGTACCAGGTTCAGAGAGCCAGGATTGAAGCAGCAAATTGGAAGTATAAATACAACTGCGAGATCCCCATTGATGTGCTTTGTCGGCGTATGGCTGATATTTCACAAGTGTATACACAGAATGCTGAAATGCGTCCATTGGGCTGTAGCATGATGCTCATCGCCTATGACGCGGAGTTGGGCCCGTCTGTGTACAAAGCGGATCCGGCTGGCTATTATTGTGGTTATAAAGCTGCCGCGGCAGGAGTCAAGCAGACGGAATGCCAGAATTATTTGGAGAAGAAATACAAGAAAAGTCAGCAGTACACTGGAGAGGAGGCCATTCATCTTGCTATTAGCACTCTTTCGCACGTTCTGTCTGCCGATTTGAAGCACACGGATTTGGAGATTGGGATTGTTACGGAGTCTGAAAAAAAGTTTAGGGTTCTAAATGACGAAGAAATAAAAGCAGCTCTTGAAGCCATGGCTGACAAAGATTAAGTCGTGACGAGGTGTACGTGCTTCTTCTTTTTTTTCCTTTGGCCACAATAAAGGTCTTTTCTGGTTTACTCCGATTTCAATATGTGATTTTTTGTATTTTGTTCTTACCTAATAAATCATCTATTCATGACAGCATTAAGATCCGTCAGCTCTGAAACTTATTTGATTGTGTTTTAGCTTATGGGATTTCCTTTTTTTTTATTAGGGTCTGACGGCCGAGCTATGGAGGAAGTGAAAGAATTTGACATAACATATTAAGGACAGAAAAATTGAAGAAAAAAAAATATCTTAACAGTTTAGCTGCATTTCGGTTTTGGATGGACTATCAGTTGCGTTTTTTTTTTTATATCTCAGTTCTCCTCTTTCACGTTTTTGTCAAAAATGAGAACGGGGAAAGCTTCGAAATTCTGCAAAATTTTGGAGTTGGATGGACAGTCACTTCTCGGTTCCTCGTCCTCAATAGTACATGAGTATCCGATTTGTCAGTTCATCCAGTTCGTCACAGGGCAGTTAGTTACAAAAAATTCGTCACAGGACAATTTGGCACAAGGACGTTCTGTCACAATCACAAGGACAATTCGTCCAACGGACAACTTGTACTTAAGACTATTTGTCTTACGGACATTTCGTCACAATGTGCCTAATTTAAAGTTCGATTTCTTTTGAGATATAGATTATTAAATACTCAGTTACATGAAATAAGGTTGCTATGTAATACACTAAAACATGTAGTTACGAGCGAGTACGTCAGTTTTACCAGAAAAAAAAAGAAACCAAAATTCAGGGATTTGTATAGCGTACTGAGCGTTTTTCCTTTTCGCTTCATAAGTTTTTTAATTCCCAGAGTTGTAGAGTTAAAAACCACACATACAACACCAACAGTTAGTGAAGATCGCAAATAATGATTAGAACTGTTAAAACAGAACGAGCAGTTGAAGTTCCGCAATAATAGAAAACTCTAATTACCTGGAATTCAGTTTCTCTGTGTTTTGTATATGAGAATCCTTTATAACAGAGTTTTTCGCGACCTCTTCCAGTCCTTGTGAGTTCCATATTTAACACCTTGACTCCAACAAAAAATTCAGGGATTAAAAATAATGATTCAAAGATGGATTTAAACAATCTCTTGTGGACGTGTGACAGTTTTTGCTTCGATTCAAACTACCATTATAATAGCAAATTTTCTAAAAGGTGGTTCAGGTATTAAAAATAATGATTATTTCGCGACCTTTTCCAGTCCTTGTGAGTTCCATATTTATCACCTTGACTCCAACCAAAAATTCAGGGATTAAAAATAATGACTCAAAGATGGATTTAAACAATCTCTTGTGGACGTGTGGCAGTTTTTGCTTCGTTTCAAACTACCATTATAATAGCAAATTTTCTAAAAGGTGGTTCAGGTATTAAAAATAATGATTATTTCGCGACCTTTTCCAGTCCTTGTGAGTTCCATATTTATCACCTTGACTCCAACCAAAAATTCAGGGATTAAAAATAATGACTCAAAGATGGATTTAAACAATCTCTTGTGGACGTGTGGCAGTTTTTGCTTCGTTTCAAACTACCATTATAATAGCAAATTTTCTAAAAGGTGGTTCAGGTATTAAAAATAATGATTATTTCGCGACCTTTTCCAGTCCTTGTGAGTTCCATATTTATCACCTTGACTCCAACCAAAAATTCAGGGATTAAAAATAATGACTCAAAGATGGATTTAAACAATCTCTTGTGGACGTGTGGCAGTTTTTGCTTCGATTCAAACTACCATTATAATAGCAAATTTTCTAAAAGGTGGTTCAGGTATTAAAAATAATGATTATTTCGCGACCTCTTCCAGTCCTTGTGAGTTCCATATTTATCACCTTGACTCCAACCAAAAATTCAGGGATTAAAAATAATGATTCAAAGATGGATTTAAACAATCTCTTGTGGACGTGTGGCAGTTTTTGCTTCGATTCAAACTACCATTATAATAGCAAATTTTCAAAAAAGTGACGAACTGTCCTAGTGACGAATTGTCCTATGACGAGTGTCCGTGTGACCAAATGTCATGTGTCGAAGTGTTTCTGTGACAAATTGTCCGTGTGACCAATTGTCTTAGAATCTTTGTGATATAATTGAGAAGAAGCCAGAAACTTAAGATAAAAAACGCAACCATTGATTATCTCCTCCCGCAGTTCATAGCAGTCGGTCGCAGAGTACGCCCCCCCCCCCCCCTTAGTGACCAGTTCTCTACTCAGTGCTGGATTAACAAATCGGCGAGTAGGCACTAGGCACCTGCCTATGGTCCCCGCTCCTTCCAGCCCCCCCCCCCGCGACAACCTTTCAGAATAATACTAAATTGCGATCAAGCTTTCGTAAGTTGACTTGGTGCAAACTGCAAATGTGGAATCCGCAGTAATAATCTATCTGGAGTTCAGGACACTAATATATGATAAATTGCAGGCGGGGAGATGGGGGTGGGTCTGACTGCCTAGGTCCTCCAGAGGCTTTGATCCTGCAATGTCTTTACTGAAGTGCACCATCTTCATCCCTTTTGATCTCAGTTCTGTCACCCCATCCGCCCAGAGGCGTCATTTCGCGGAAATGTAAGAGGGGGACGATATGATCCTTTGCCCCCTTCGCATTCTTTAACGTCCGTGTACATAGGTAAGGCCGAAAGTATCGTAAGTTGTAACGAAAAATAAACAGTATATTCACGAAGACTGATGAAATAAAATATTTGTATAAAGATTATAGACATACTCGGTTTTGCTCCTCATCAACCCTGTTTTACAGTGGTATTCCATGGGTAGCTCTGCCCCGCCCCCCCACAAAACAAGACCAAAGGTTCCGATGGGATCCCAAAAATTCAGTATTTGAACCAGAATTCCAGACAATTAGGTTTTGTCTTCGCCGGCTCCAGTCTTCGCCAGGCCAAACAGCTAATCATTAAGAAATCCAAGCTCAGATATGGATTCAGCATGTGCGTTTACCTCTATAAGCCGATCGAAATGATCCTAGCTTACTTCTGTGAATTTTGCGGTTCTGGCGAAATTCAAGAACTACTTGTCCGGCGAAAAACTAAAGCTCAAAAACGGATTCACCGTATCTCCTTACCCCTATATCCAACATCTAATCAACTTGAAATAAAAATTTAACTTTTAACAAATTTCCGGCGATAAAACGGTTTTCGTATTCTTGTTCAGCATGCCTTCTTACCCCCACATCAAACATCTAATCAACTTCAGATAAAACTTTAACTTCTAACAAACTTTCCGGTTTTGGACAGATTCCGGACGAACTACTTGTCCGGCGAAAAAACGGTTTTCATAGTCTTGTTCAGCGTGCTTTCTTACCCCTATATCGAACATCTAATCAACTTCAAATAAGACTTCTACTTAATTTAACAAACTTTCCGGTTTCGGCCGGATTCCGAACGAACTACTTGTCCGGCGAGAAAATGGTTTTCATATTCGTGTTCAGCGTGTCTTCTTACCCCATAATCGACTATCACATTAGCTGTTTAAAAAAAATTTGCTTGCCCCTTAACTTAAACCCCCTCCCCCACCCCTAAATGTAAAGCTACAGGGCCCATCTACGAACTCGACCTTACTCTTGACCCAAAGAATGCTCACACCAAGATTCATCAAAATATCTCATTCCCTTCGAGAGTTATCGTGCTTACAGACGGACGGACGGACGGACAACTTTTGCGATGTCATAGGTATCTCTCCACTTACGTTTTGGGATCCCAAAAAAAACGTTCTGCCTCCGCCGGTTCCTTCCAGCGCGATCGATTTCACGGCTTGCCGCGATTAAATTCCATCGTTGGAATGTCCGCTTAATTCAAATGCTCCTAGTCATACGTAATTACGTTCCCCAAGCCTGCACTTGAGATCTAGGCTGAGTTCATCCTGTGATCAGTCATATATCTCTAATGGCGATAGCCGCTTCTTGGTATAGAAGGCCGCTGTTATTCCTGGATGCAGTTCCGGATTTTCTTCCCTCGGGGCAAGAATTGATAAGATACAATAATTAAGTCGGATTGAAGCTGAGACAGGCTTTATCTGCTTCTGAATGAACCAGTTGTGTCAAGAACGTATACGGACAAGAACCTCACTCCTCTTTGCCACGAGATAAAATCCGCGGTCTTGTTCCGTAAATAATGAGTGGATGCCTATACCCAATATGATCTGCTTTGCATTACACTATAGGGCTACCTTGTAGACGTTGCAGAGAAGTGATTTACAAACTTATAGCGCTGATCCTGGTCGGGAATTCGCCATATAGAGAGATAGCACCATACCCGACGGAAACGGCGGGAGAACAACGAAAAAAATTTACATCAGGAAGTATAGGGCTTACGACTTTGAGACTAAAATACCGGCCTTGGATAGCTGCTGTGAGCCAGCGAGTTGTTGGAATCGTTAATTGGCTCCTTCTTGTTGGAATAATACAACTTTTGCAAATTAATGTTTTTTTATGAGAGTTTGAAGGCTTCAAAGTTTGCAAACAAAAGGGAGTCTCGCGTTCTATTGGTCAGCTATGACGCGTTCTTTGAAATTCGCCTCATACCCGACCAATAGGACGCGAGCCTCCGTCTTTGTTTACAAACTTTGAAGCCTTCAAACTCTCATAAAAAAAGAACATTAATTAGCAAAAAATGTATTATTCCAACAAGAAGGAGCTAATTGACGATTCCAACAACTCGCTGGCTAACAGCAGCTATCCAAGGCCGGTAATTTAGTCTCAAAGTCGAAAGTCCTTTACCTCCTGATGTTAATTTTTTTAATTCTCCCGTGATGATGGTGTTGCAATATCCGTTTTCTTCGGGTATGGTGCAATCCATATATTCTAATTCAGCGTCTCCAAGCGGATTAGCTTCCGAAAATCCCCCCTCGGCTTATTATCAGCACTTTCCAGATAAAGCAAAATAGATCCACTTGATGAGTAGAAAATCTGCAATATGCTTCCCAAGCAATGGAAGTTGTTTGGATTACAAAGTGAAAGCCATCATTTTCTGCTCATTACCCTATTCGATCCAAGTATTACTAGTTCTTTGCCACAAGTGTTGATGATGAGAAAATGAGGGACCTTGGGGATTTGGAGCGTTGGACTGGAATAAGTATAATACTCTTGATGACTCACTCTTCTTGTCGATGAAGGATCGCCGTGTGCCTAGCGAAGAGCCAGAAACGCCACGGGCGCGACACGCAACAGGCGTTGTTGATTGGTTGACATAGGATTTGAATCAAGTTTGAGGATTCGTTTGGGTGACGTTTCTCGTTCTTCCCGAGGTTCACTGGCGTGTTTCGGACTTAGTCATGTGGAGTAGTGGCAAAGTCGGGGCAAGGATGCATCGTGAAAAGGGAGACTCTCAGGGAGACATATGTCACTGTACACTGTAGTATTAAGATTTCTTGGCTGTATTGAGTCGATAATTTTCTCCAGTAAAGCATTACCCGCTCTAGAAAACGAGGTTATAGCCGTTTTTCTGGCAATATATTCTCACTCGTTTGCGGGCAGCAAATGCTAAGAACCAGGTATTGTGTTGTCGGATGATGCTTCGTGCAAGGTCGTTAAAGCCAGACTTTCCCTACCAGATATCTGGATCTCCTGTATAGTCAAGTCAGCTCTTTCGGATACCATGAATATTATTTTGCTATTATTAATAATTTCGTATTATGTCCTTTTCGCTCATCTCTTGCCTCCCATATGACACCATTCTTCAGTTTCTTTTGTTTTTTTTGTACCTCTGTTTCCCGTCAGTAAGCGGGCAAAAATAAATATATATATATATATATATATACAATGCGTATTTAAACACACTGGGAGCGCTCTGTCTGACATACAGGCGTCAGTTTGTTTTGTCATGTTGACGGCTGAGAAATTAGAAGCTATTCGTTCGTTTCAGACACAAAATGGCCGGATCAGGAAACAGTGGCCCAGAATTGCAGGGACTGAGCAAGCACTTCAACGCTGTCACCATCCGAGGGCGCGCTAATGTGAGTTATTTTTTTTTCGTTAATTTTGCCTGTCGTTTGATTGAGGGGAGGGGGATATTTAACCTGGACAACGGAAAGTTGGGATACTATTTTCATCTCTGCCCGTTTAGTATTAGTACAAGAAGCTTTGCTGCCATTAATAATGGGCTTCTGATATTAAGACTTCTTCTGATGGATCATAGTATAGTTTTGTTTGAACAGGGAGTCCTAATCAGTCACAAGCCTGTTTTGTTATTTTTTGCACTGCAGCTGTTGGCTTAAGTCCGGTCTTCACCTCCCGGAACTTCCGGAATCTGGGCTTCCAGATTTTTCTTTGACTTCTTCTGTAAATTGCATCTGGAAGATGAACCGGTCCGAGAGTACATCAAAATAATCCGGAAAAAAGGGGCTTTTGAACTTCCAGGTTTCCGGAATGTTCAAGTATCGCAGAAGAAATTCAGAAAAAATCACGGAGAATCTGGGAACCCAGATTCCGGAAGGTGAAGACCCGACTTTAAAGGCCATAACAATCGTTTTTCCGTTGGGCGGTCCGGTAATCGCAAGTTAGAGTACTTTTAGATTGTAAGGGATGGAGCTTGCAGGCATGTTAGGGATCCGACGACATTCACTTGCCATCGTCGTCCGCAGGATTTGACCATCCATAGGGAGATGGAGCGAGGAGAATCCTGAACCTCGTTGCACGCATATCTACCGAACGCGTGATCCCATCTTAAAGGAGATGCATCATAAGCATTCTAGCCCTTCCAACGTCTAGAACCCCCCCACCCAAGACCCAAGATGAAGACACGACTCGATCCGACCGCTGGGTCATCTAGTGGCGCGGGTCGGAAGTGCACGACATGGAGAGGCTGGGATCATAGTTTGACTTTGTATCTAACAAATTGTTTTTATTGTATCAGGCACATGGAAAATGTGTAGAAAAAGCAAACTAACTATTTGCATTATCGATTTCTTTGAGTATTTTGTTTTCTGTTTTTTTCTTGATAATTCCCGAAGTCCAAAGAATTAAGGATGTAAACCAGATCACAATAAACAAACGCCGTAAATTATACTAAATTCGTTATAACGATCTCTTCGAGATTTTGAAAGTAAGCAAAATAATATTCAGCTTCCGATACCAAAAATTGTCAAACTAGCCGAGGGTTTTTGGGATCCCAAAACGTAAGTGGAGGGATACCTATGACATCGCAAAAGTTGTCCGTCCGTCTGTCCGTCTGTCCGTCCGTCCGTCCGTCCGTCTGTCCGTCCGTCTGTAAGCACGATAACTCTTGAAGGGAATGAGATATTTTGATGAAACTTGGTGTGAGCATTCTTTGGGTCAAGAGTAAGGTCGAGTTCGTAAATGGGCCCTGTAGCCCTACATTTAGGGGTGGGGGAGGGGGTTCAAATTAAGGGACAAGCAAAATATTTTTAAACAGCTAATGTGATAGTCGGTTATGGGGTAAGAAGGCATGCTGAACACGAATATGAAAACCATTTTCTCGCCGGACAAGTAGTTCACCCGGAATCCGGCCAAAACCGGAAAGTTTGTTAAAAATAAAAGTTTTATTTGAAGTCGATTAGATGTTGGATCTAGGGGTAAGAAGGCATGCTGAACACGAATATGAAAACCATTTTCTTGCCGGACAAGTAGTTCGCCCGGAATCCGGCCAAAACCGGAAAGTTTGTTAAAAGTAAAATTTTTGTCTGAAGTTGATTAGATGTTCGATGTAGGGGTAAGAAGGTATGCTGAACAATAATACGAAAACTATTTTCTCGCCAGACAATTAGTTAGTCCGGAATCCGGCCAAAATCGGAAAATTTGTTAAGAGTAAAAGTCTTATTTGAAGTTGATTAGATGATAGATCTAGGGGTGAGAAAAGATGCTGAATCCGTATGACAATCATTTTTTAGCCGGACACGTAGTTCTTCAGGAATCCGGTTGAAACCGGAAAATTTGTTAGAAGTTAAATTTTTCTTTGAAGTTGGGATGTTGGATGTAGGGGTAAGGAGACACGCTAATTCGTTTTTGAGCTTTAGTTTTTCGCCGGACAAGTAGTTCTTTAATTTCGCCAAAACCGCAAAATTCACAGAAGTAGGGTAGGATCGTTTCGATCGGCTTATAGGGGTAAACATACATGCTGAATCCATATCTGAACTTGGTTTTCTTAATGATTAGCTGTTTGGCCTGGCGAAGAAAGAACCTTACTGTCTGGATCAGATATTGAATTTTTGGGATCCCATCGGAACCTTTGGTCTTGTTACTTCTGACATATCTAAACGTCCACAGGGTGATACATCGTTGTTTTAATCCTCTTACACGCCTCTTGATCTTCTCGAAGATTCTAGTATAGCTCTGACCCGCAGCAGGAGATCAGTGAATATTTAATGAGTAATGACGAGTTGACGAACTTGTTTTCAAGAGTGAAAGTAATTTGTGGATTACCTTGGATACACGGAGATTTTGGAGAAACCAAAGGTAACTTGGTGTTCGTAAATATTCGACCCATCGTAAAATGATAGTGTGTCCTACCTTCTCGGCCCACATGAATCAACTACTTTAATGAACCTTACTAGATGCCTAAGAGGCACGTATCCTAGATGTGCCATTTGAAGATTCGGGCCGGACCCAACCCGATGGGGAAGTTGGAAAGGGCATCTTGGGGTTCGTTCCAGCTCTTCTTCGTAGTTACTTCGGAGTAACTACGTGTGACGTCACAAATTAACTACTACCTGGAACGGTCGAAGTTACTACGGGACGAGATAATGCGCGTTGTCTCTCATTGCTGCCCCGAGTTCCCTTCTCAAGACGGCTCTTGGAAAGTGAAAGTTAGCTAAGATGGTCGGGTACTATCTTTACAAAAAGTTACTTCGAAGTGACGGTCTTCCTTGTGCTCCCCGTAACTTTGTGACAAGCTGGAACGGTGAAAGTGACTGAAAAGTAACTATTTAGTAACTTTCGGGCCGAGCTGGAACGAACCCTTGGTGAACGCGCTAGATCCGAACGATGGCATGGATCTCTCGGCCTGAAAATCTAAGCTGGGAGGACAGAAAAGTTCAGAGTGGTGGATCCTAGAAATTTAATGGCACACGCAAATGGTGGCACGAGCCCCGGAGAAGAACAGTCCAGAGTAACAGCCGATTGGTTGTATACTGGCAGCTCAGCAGTACCTCTAGCTCTGCTCAGTTTTGTCGGGGTATCCATAGTCGGTGCAAGACGGAGGGGAGGTTCTATTGGCTTATTTGTTCTTGTAAGGATGGATGGGATGCGTCGTACGAAATTTAAAGCTTCCGGATTTATTAAAATTGCAAATACTGTATTTTCCTTAAAGGAACGTGGGGTTAATTTTGATTCTCAGTTTGTCATTGCTCCCATGATTAATTTAGTACTTTCATTGTAGGTTGCCATTGCCACCCTGTCAACACTTGGCCTTTTCCTTACCTACAAGATGTTGAAGCCAAAGAAGCCGGCAACTGCTGCCCACTAATTTGTCTGTTCTAAATTACTAGGCGTAATAAACATGTTTTCGAGTTACAAGTCTAGACGACGTTTCCCTCTCCTTACTTTGTTTCACACGCAGAAAATTGTTCTCAGAGGAAGCGTAACAAGATAATGAAAAATTGGTGGATAGTGGTATTTCCAGTAAACTACATTTCTGAGCCATTTCATGGTGAAAAGATCATTTCTAGTAAGAGTTGTGCTTTAAGAGCTGGCAACAAATGATTTGAACGACAGTAAGACCAGAAGAGTAATGCATGCATCAAATTTCATTCTTTCGGATCCCAAGCGAAAGACCAGAATACCTTCCATATTTTGCTTCCGGATTTACATTTCCACTGGAGTGCATCTGGAAGCTGAAGCCAGGCAAAAAGTTCTCTAGATCCCGGAAACTGGAAGGCTGTTATAGAGGTGAACACATTTGAGAGAGAACAAATCTGCAAATGGATGGGGTAGCAAAAAGTTGTAAAAGACGGCTAAAGATGTTTGAAGAGAAAACGTAGGAAATCTCGAAGAAAAGTGAAGTTAGTTAATATCATTAAAATCTGGAAGTGGTTGTGCGGAAGCCCTAGATATTTGGGAATCTGGAAAGTGAAGCCAGCCTTTTATGTTATACTTCCCTTTAGACTGGCGTGAACTTCTTTTCCTGTTTTTACCGATATTGACTTATTCAAACCTAGCAACACATGAAGAACTCTCCCACGGACGGGTTTGCAAATCCATTTTATTACTTCTTATTCCTATTCTTACGTTGCCTCGAGTTTCATTTTCATTTTTGGGATCCCAAAACGTAAGTGGAGGGATAGCCTACCTATGACTTCGTAAAGTTGTCCGTCTGTCAGCACGATAACTCTCGAAGGGGTTGAGATATTTTGATCAAACTTGGCATGTCATCATGCCAAGTTTGCTCTAGGTCAAAGTACAGGTCAAGTTCGAAGTTTGTTAAAAGTAAAAACTTTATTTGAAGTTGATTAGATGTTCGATTTAGGGGTAAGAAGACATGCTGAACACGATGGTGAAAACCATTTTCTTGCCGGACAAGTAGTTCGCCCGGAATCCGGCCAAAACCGGAGAGTTTGTTAAAAGTAAAAGTTCTATTTGAAGTTGATTAGATGTTCGATTTAGGGGTAAGAAGACATGCTGAACACTTATTTGAAAAGTATTTTCTACCCGGACAACTTGTTCGCCCGGAATCCGGCCAAAACCGGAAATTTGGCAGAAGTAAAGCAGGAAGTTTCTATCAGAACTTCAATCAAAATAGAACTATCGTCAAAATAGATATGGCTTATAGAGGTATATCTGAACTTGGTTTTCTCAGATGATTAGCCTGGCGAAGACTAGATCTGCCGAAGAGAAGACCCGATGGTCTGGATCAAATATTAAATTTTTGGGATCCCATCGAAACCTTTGGTCTTGTTCAACATGAATTTACGCGAAATTTCTACGTTACGGAGAATCTTTAACGTCATCCTAACGGCTAGAAGCTGAAGGGTTCCAGTCTAAAGGGACCTTTACACAGGGTTCCAGTCTAAAGGGACCTTTACACTATTGGAAGTTTTTTCATGTTTCCAGACTTAGCGTCTCAACGTCCGGACTTTATATATCACATAACAGTCAACAAATTTACAAAATTTACGCAAGTGAAACGACTAGCTTGCTCCCTGCGGTTCGTATGCCTGACTTGCTAGAATCCCTTGAGCGCGAATCGGACCAGTCCCTTGTCTTCCGCCTTGTTGTGCTGGTCTACCAGCACCCATGAACTGAGCACCAACTAGGGCTTGTCCATCTACCGGGAATCCTTGCTGGGAAATTGTTCCGCTAGTCTGACCAGTACCGATGCCAACTGGAGAGGCGCCCTGGGGTCTACTGGGGGGTGCAGGGATGCCGTAGTATGTTTCGCTGTAAAGAAGGAGCAGTTAGTCCTGCAATGTTACCGAGGAATTAGCTGTGTTTTTTGCCGTCATCCAGTTAACCGACCAACAAGATTTCCCACCATAAGTCGTTTTCTTCCTTCGGTTAAAGGAAACAGTAAACTTGACTACGCAACTTTCGGCCATCGAATCGCCCGGGGGGGCTTAGATAAATATACAGGGTCTTACTCACGACAGGCCCCCCCTTCTTTGTTATCTCGAACCCCCTCCTTAGTGTTCCAAAAGCTAGCTGGCAGGCCCTTGCCCCTTATGCACTGTAATTATGCACTTATGTACTGTAAAAGTTTAGCCTTTTTACATGTAGACCACAGAGAAACGACCTCCCCGACAAGGCGGCCGGGGTTCGATTCCCAGTCGCGGCACACAAACCTTTTGCTTTTGCAAACCTTTTGCTCAAAGTCAAATTCTCGGAAACTGCCCAGAAACTGCAATGGTCGTAACGAGAATTTTTCTTACTCTCAATATCGACTCAGGGTACATTCTTGATATGTTAGCTAGCTCCCCGAGTCAAGTTTGAGTCAAGTTTTCTGTTCCTTTAACCGACCTAAGTTTTTATAAGCTGTGTTTTTGGCTCTGTTTGCCGGTCGGTTAACCGACCTGTGGACTGAGGCGGGAGCTCTGTCCAACCGACCTACGCTCTTGGCACGGCGCGAAATTCAAAATTCTCATTGGAGAGATAGGCGCTGGCGGCGGGAAGACCCCATTTTTTCTTATAAGCCGTTTTTTAGAGCTCAGTCGAACCGACCGGCGAGACGAAAAATGGTCAATAGTGGCAAATATATAGGTTAACCGATCTATGGAGAAAAGGCAAAAAACGCGACTATTATTCATAGCAATTTCTCAGCTATTCACCTGCAGTTCATTTGTTCAGAACAGATGACGCTTCAGCAGGGCAAGGACGAAGAATGGGGAATAATGAGCTAATACAGTTGCTGAGGTGGACAAGGAAACACCACTCGGTATTTATAAAGTGGAGCCATTGACCTGCTGCATAGAACCAACAACAAATAAGCCCATAGAACATCTGTATGTGGTCCCATGCACCGACTATGGATCCCCCGAAAAAACTGAGCCGAGCTAGGAGTTACTTGCTGAGCTTTGAGTTGACGCCCGTCTACTTCCCTCTTAGCCGCTGCGCACTGAGAGGAAAAGACCGTAGCAGGCGGGTCATACCCGCCTCTGCTGAGCTGACGTCGTAGTGTTAAACAACCAATGTTTACTCTCGACTTTTCTTCACGGGGGCTCTACTGCGATGAGCTGTTTGTAGAGGTAAGGAATTGTGATGTTCCGCGTAGCTCCTACATCCGCTCGTTTGCATCGCGCAGGGCATCGGGAATCTATTCGACTCCGCATGGTCGTATTACATAGATCGGGAGATGGAGGGAGGTTGTACTACTTATTTGTTCTTGATAGAACGTCTGATCGTATTTGAACATCATGTTCTGACCAAAGCTTAGCTAAAATGAAAAAGAAGAAATCTTCATGAGGTGACTAGTCGATCGTTCGTGAGCAAGTGATTAGGTTTTACCCAAGAGGTGGTACAAGATCAAGACATTCAGGATGCCACCGTCTGGAAACTCTTGGATCTCAAGTAAGGCGGCAGTCCTCTTGTCCCGATACGATTAAAGTACGAGAGATTAAAGTCTAGATCGAGCGGGCCCACTCCCCGGCACCTGCTGTACACCCTTTCCCGGCGCCGACCGAAAACAGCGGCGTAGATTAAACAGATCACGTCTAGATCGAGGGGTTACCCACTCCCCGGCACCTGCTGTACACCCTTTCCCGGCCCGGCACCGACCGAAAACAGCGGTGCCGTTCACAAATTAGTCTTTCGTCTTTCATAAGCTTCTAAACATGCTTATTTTAATGTTCTAACACAACACCTGGCAAACGGTGCTGGCTGGGTCAGCTGGTGCCGGCACCGGGCACTTGCTGTACGCTAAAATCAAGAGTGGACAACCCCTCGGTCCACATAATCTACTCACCATCCAGGCACTCTATGCGGCGCATCGCAAACACCGTTCACCGGACTGAAGACAGTGCCGCCAGGGCAGGACAAAAGACGCGCGGCACCCCCTGGCAGACAGACATAATAGGACCTGCAGTCTCGGGGATTGGCAACTCTCTGAAATCCTCTTTCCGGATCCACCGCAGGGCAAGTGAAGTTGAACAGCTGCTCGGAAAGGCAGCCTGGAACCTAGAAAAAGAGAATTAAATAAGAATCCCGAGGTTCAACGTGACTAAGAAAGAATTATTTGCCCGATGGTGGTCCAAACCACAGTTTATGTGGCCATTTTCCAACAGCACTGGTTGCAGATTTAGTAACTTCAAAATATTTTTGGATAATAAAGCATTGTTTTACCGCAAGCTTCAGCGCCTGCGCATTCACTCCCTGCATTTTTTTTTCCTGGAAAGAAACTACTGAGGTATTTGCTCTAGAACTTTATTTTCTAGTTTACGAGAAACGTCTTCCTTGGAGAAACCCTCGCAGCATAAATTTGCACATTCCAATTTGACACAAACCCTAAGAAACACAAAGAAGTGTCATTCCTTCAAGTTCTCACAGCGTCTAGCTTCTGGGTAGGGTCCTATATATTTTTTTTTATGTCCTGAAGCTGGTGAAAGCTTGAGTGACCGTTTTAGTTCACAGCTGTAAGCTCATATGGCACATGCATGGGTTGAGATGCAGTGTTTGATCAAAAGTACTTTTAAGGTTACCTTTGCGGTTCAGATGCGCACTTTAAGGGAGCTAGAGAAAACGTATTTTGTTTTAGAATTTGGCTGTAATGATACGCACTTTATAGGCGCTAGAAATTCATCTGTAAGAAAAACTATTGAGACAAAACTAACACAGGCCCTTAGGGATCATTGATATATACCGTTTGGTAAAAAAAAAAAAAAAAAAAAATCACTTTTCGGTTAAAATGTACACTATCAAGGGTCATAAAATACATTTTAAAGCAAAACCCTTGTGGCACAAATGATCACGGGCTCATGGAGATCATGAAAATGCATAATTTGCTTAAAAGTATTTTTCTAAATTTACGATCAAGATTGGTACTTTAAGGAATGTCGGATTTGGAAAGTGGCGATTTCTGATCCAATCTTGTCGAATCTCTTATCACCCAGCACCTCAAACTCCCCCACAGTCGCCGTAGCCAATCCGGTTCTGTAAGTGATTTATCCAGAGCATCTCTTTATTATTCCCACAAAGTTCCATCCCGATCTCCCCAGTAATCCGGTCCGGACATCACAAAGATAACCAGAGACATGTCCTCTGATCAATTATCAAATTTCACTCAAATCCGATCAACCGTTGCAAAGTTACGCATGACTCAATATTCCGGATTCCCCCTCCCACCACTCTCCCCACGACTATCGGATCATGTAAAGTTTTATTTAAAAGTCAGTTTGATCGGGTCCCTGATTCGCCTCCCAAGTTTCGTCGTGAAAACCCCCAAAACCGCCATTACCGTAATTCCGGGAAACTCCCCTCCACCGCCCCCCTAGTGTCCGGATCCAGTCCAAATGTATAAACAATTTATCTCGAGCAGATGCTTGTTCTTCCCAGCAAGTCTTACTCCGATTCCTCCATTCTAACCGTTTCTCGAGATTTCCGGTCTCTCCCAACTCCCCCATAGCTGTCGAATCCGGTCCGGATTCCAAACGGGACATCAGAGGTATGCCATTTATTCAGTTATTAAGTTTTATTCCAATCCGATCACCCGTTCGAAAGTTACACACTACTCCAGTTTTCCGGATTCCCCAGCCCTCCACTCCCCCCCCAGGTGGTCGGATTGGGAAACTGATTATTTCCAGGTTAGTCCGGTCGGGTCCATGATGCTCCTGCCAAGTTTCATCGTCCTAGCACATCTGGAAGTACCCCAACTCGAAAAGTGTGACAAAAACTACTTAATTTTCAGAATTCCCCGGCCCACCACTCCCTCCCCAGATGGTCGGATCGGGAAACTGATTATTTCCAGGTTAGTTTGGTCGGGTCCCTCATTTTCCTGCCAAGTTTCATCGTCCTAGCACATCCCTAACTCGAACATGTGGGTAAAAAAAATTCGGACAGACCGACCGACCGACGGACGGAATTGCGATCGGTATATGGCACTTGAGCCAGAGATAATTTCAGATATCCATTCTAAACAATCCAACCTTTGCAAACCCTATCTGAAATTTGTGACTGTTTTAGCCGGTCCTCAAAGGGGGTTGAGACCTCACTTCTGACGCAGTTACTAGCGCGAAGTTACGATTATTTGTTTTGAATATTTCACTCGAAAGAAAGACGTGAAAACTAAACTTCGAAAGACAGGCATATCTTGGCAATTTTCACTTTACTTCGTCCGTTTCCTCCCAATCTGAATTAATTATTTTTGTAAAAAGTTAGCTCCAGATGTATGTACACCGGAAACTTTTTAAGGGAAAGCGGAAGCAGTATGAATCTCGGGGGGGGGTACCCAACTTTCAGAACAATAAACTATAAGTTAGCCAAACTAGTCTGATGGCCGCATTTTTGAACAAAGTGAAAAAAAGAACAAAAAAACTAACAGAACCCTTACGTCACGGTCTCCCAGACCATGATTTAGAGGTAAGAATACATCCTGAATCTACATAAATTTATATTTCCGCCGGGATTTGGCGAAAACCGGAAATTCGGTTAGAGTAATTTATTCTGAAGTCAATCCGAACATCCTTGAAAAATACAAGCTGAATCATATGTTTGAACCTGAATTTTCCCGCTGGATGATTAGTTCATACGGAACTTGGCAAAAACCGAAAACTTGATAGAAGTAAAACAAATTTCAAGTCAATCGGAGCATCGGGCGGTAGAGGACTGAAACGTTAAGGTTTGTCCTCATAATCATCAGTTTCATACAGAGAAGTTAGGGTGGCGTTCCACCGAGTTATTAACAGTTATGATCGTTGCGATTCTGTTCCACCGCCCGGCGTAATACAAAAAATTGGCTCCTCCCTCTTATCATTTTCGACCACAAGAATTACAATATACTTATGATGGTCGGGAGAATCATAGAGCGTGTTCCACCCCTCTACCAATAGTAACTATTAGTTACCATTTCCGTTCCAGCCTCACGAAAAGTTACTACGCTGACCGTTCATCCTTCTCAAAATAGTAACTATTTGCTTACGACGCTAGGGAGCGCAGTAAGCGTATAGTAACTACGCATCTCTGTAACGTGATTGGTCCAATGAGCCCACGGCCTGATATTTGACCGAAAAAAGAAAAGAGCGTCCCAGCCTAGCGTAGTAACTACGCTGACTAGCGTAGGGTGGAACACGCTCATAGCCTACGCTTGCCTACGTGACAAATTACTATTTGTTCAGCAGGAACTCTCGTCAGAATGGTGACTTCAGTCAGCGATGTTATTATTTTCATTCCAGAGAGGGTAGCAACTCCACAATAAAGAGCTGGCTTCTCTTTTTATCGTCATAACTTGCAATGAGTTTTCTCGAACGCTACCTGAGATTTCGTCATCGTAATGATGAAAGTGCGGAGAACCCGACGAGGATCGTCTATCAACACCACAAAGGAGGGAAGCTGTATTATATTGTCTCGTTTTTTAAATCGGGAGTCTATTTAGCTTTAAAAAAAGTCGCCTTTTAGTTTGAAACCCTTCCGTCACCTCTTGGGACTTCGACTCAAAGAGTCACCACATCAAGTTTGAACAACTCATTCGAGATCGTGCTAACAGGACAAACTTTGCGAAGTAATAAGCATCCTGTCACAATGTTTCAGGTGAGTCGAACCAAGAACTAGAACGCAGCTACTGCGTGTGGCTGTTTCAGCTGACAAATGAGTCAGCGACTGTGGTAGTCTCTCCAGTGTCACACCTAAGGCGTATACTCGGCGTTCCGCGAGGACTCCACTTGAGGAGTCCCCGCGTTTTTGTTTGTCCCAGGGACTTACTCCTCGTATTCTCGCGAGTCCCCACGGACAGGAAATACTCCGTTTATCATCACCATCATCAAAAAGGGCTCCCTTTCAGATTCGGAGGGGAATCAATTTTTGCTGGTGTTGGTGCAATGTAAAATTAATTAAAAACAATCAGGATAAACAGACGAAAAACAAAGTGTATCCAGACTAATTTCGTCGAGAATTTCGTCAACTGCATTTTTTTTCGAACAAAATCCGTTTTGGAAGCATTCCCCGTGTTCTCGCTGTTTTGTGTACGCGGAGTCCACGTGGAGTGACGCCCTCTATTCTCGCCGTTCCCTTCGAATCCCCGAGGAGTCCTCGGGGAACGGCGAGAATACGCCTCTAGTGGATTTCTATACGTACATATCCTATATCATGGACACCAGAAGGCCATCGCTCTTCCTTTACCCCCCCCCCTGAAGTCACATTAACTGTGCCGTGGAAATGAGGCTAAGGCTACATTACTTTTTGTTTGGGAGTGGTGTGGTTCTTTTGTCAGACCTCCGTTTAGTTCTAGGAAAGTTTCTTAATTTTTAACCAAGACGCCGTGGCCTGGGTCCTTGAAGTCACATTCGCGGTGATGGGGAAAATTCGGCAAAGTTCCATTACTTTTTGCTGGGGGAGGATCTTTTAGCCAAGAGCCCCAGTTAGTCTAGGAAAGTTCCTTAATAATAGACCGTTGAGCTTGTTTTTAGGGTAACTGAGAAAAAGTCGGTGAAGTTCCATTACTTTTGTTGAGGGGGGGGGGTCTTGTAGCCAGGAGCGAAGGTGTAATTTTAGGAATGTTCCTTAAAGTTTAACCGAAAAGGGCTGGGATAGGACAATCTAGTTACCCATCACTTATTCACTTAAATTGGCTTGAAGACCCGCTGAAAATGTGTTACTTCGTTGTTCCGCTATTCACGAATAATCGACCTTTAAATAGTGGAATTTCCTTGTGATTTCTGGTACTCTATGCGCTTGTATTTTTGTTGTATGCTTTACGAGATAGATTTATGATTTTTTTTTTTTTCAGGCACTAAGCAATCTTCGCCAATCTCACCACTGCCCACTGAAAAGCGGCGTTTGTGTTGAGATTAAAATTTTCCGCGTCATAGTAGAATTTACGCTGTGGGGACGGCCGCAGATATTCTGAATGTCATAACCAGAGCAGATAGTGGAAAAAAAAAAAAAATCCCTTTGCAGAATCCCAATAATTCAGTGTATTCATGACACAAAAATAAGTCGGCTTTTCAGTTAAACTTTAATATATTTCGACGAGACACCTCATAGGCAGAGCCATTTCTTAGTTAAAGCTGTTTTAGATTCTCAATGACTCGGTCTAACTTTCTGCTGGAGAATTTCTGACTTTAATAGCTCTCAGGAAAGCCCCGGAGATTTGCAAAAAGCGCTTCGTGTTTCATATAATCAAAAGTTAAGTTTCGAGTCTAAAGCCATGACAGAAAAATAAAGGGCGACGGTGAGAAATAAAATGGGACGTACTCTGTGTAGAAACGAGAGATAAAATTCGGTGCATGTTATGCGTGGATGTCGCGAGCTAAGGCCGGAGATGCTTGGAAGGGAAAATAATATGAATGATGAAGTGTGGGTCAGTAACGTCGTTGTAAGCATGTGCTTCCAGGGCATCATCTTGGCCAACATTAGAGCCAGGTTTTGTCCTTAAGTTATTGCCCTATTTAAAATTGTATTTCATCGTTATTGTTTCATTTTTGGGATCCCAAAACGTTAGTGACGGATACCTATGACATCGCAAAAGTTGTCTGTCTGTCCGTCCGTCCGTCCGTCCGTCCGTCCGTCTGTGAGCACGATAACTCTCGAAGGGAATGAGATATTTTGATGAAACTTGGTGTGAGCATTCTTTGGGTCAAGAGTAAGGTCGAGTTCGTAGATGGGCCCTGTACCCCTACATTTAGGGGTGGGGGAGGGGGTTCAAATTAAGGGACAAGCAAAATATTTTGAAACAGCTAATGTGATAGTCGATTATGGGGTAAGAAGACATGCTGAACAAGAATATGAAAACCATTTTCGCGCCGGACAAGTAGTTCGCCCGGAATCCGGCCGAAACCGGAAAGTTTGTTAAAAGTAAAAGTTTTATTTGAAGTTGACTAGATGTTTGATTTAGGGGTAAGAAGCCACGCTGAACACGAATATGAAAACCATTTTCTCGCCGGACGAGTAGTTCGCCCGGAATCCGGCCAAAACCGGAAAGTTTGTTAGAAGTTAAAGTTTTATCTGAAGTTGATTAGACGTTTGATGTAGGGGTAAGAAGACATGCTGAACAAGAATACGAAAAGCATTTTATCGCCGGACAAGTAGTTCGCCCAGAATCCGGCCAAAACCGGAAATTTGTTAAAAGTAAAAGTTTTATTTTAAGATGATTAGATGATAGATTTGGGGGTAAGAAGAGATGCAGAATCCGTGTATGACAATCAATCTTTAGCCGGACATATAGTTCGTCCGGAATCCGGCTGAAACCGGAAAATTTGTTAGAAGTTAAATATTTATTTGAAGTTGATTAGATGTTGGATATAGGGGTAAGGAGATACGCTGAATCCGTTTTTGAGCTTTAGTTTTTCGCCGGACAAGTAGTTATTGAAGTTCACCAAAACCGCAAAATTCACAGAAGTAAGCCAGGATCATTTCGATCGGCTTATAGAGGTAAACGCACATGCTGAATCCATATCTGAGCTTGGATTTCTTAATGATTAGCTGTTTGGCCTGGCGAAGATTTTTGGGATCCCATCGGAACCTTTGGTCTTGTTGAATTTGTAATCTACTTTTTTTGCTTTGAATGTTTTGTGAGATACGGACTGGGACGGTTCCTGAAGATAGCTTTTTGGGATCCCAAAACGTTAGTGACGGATACCTATGACATCGCAAAAGTTGTCCGTCTGTCCGTCCGTCCGTCCGTCTGTCCGTCCGTCTGTCCGTCTGTGAGCACGATAACTCTCGAAGGGAATGAGATATTTTGATGAAACTTGGTGTGAGGATTCTTTGGGTCAAGAGTAAGGTCGAGTTCGTAGATGGGCTCTGTAGTCCTACATTTAGGGGTGGGGGAGGGGGTTTAAATTAAGGGGCAAACAAAATATTTTAAAACAGCTGATGTGATAGTCGATTATGGGGTAAGAAGACATGCTGAACACGATGGTGAAAACCATTTTCTCGCCGGACAAGTAGTTCGTCCGGAATCCGGCCAAAACCGGAAAGTTTGTTAAAAGCAAAAGTTTTATTTGAAGTTGATTAGATGCTCGATTTCGGGGTAAGAAGACATGCTTAAGACGATGGTGAAAACCATTTTCTCGCCGGACAAGAAGTTCGCCCGGAATCCGGCTGAAACCGGAAAATTTGTTAAAAGCAAAAGTTTTATTTGAAGTTGATTAGATGCTCGGTTTAGGAGTAAGAAGACATGCTGAACCCGATGGTGAAAACCATTTTCTCGCTGGACAAGTAGATAGCCCAGTATCAGGCCGAAACCGGAAAATTTGTTAAAAGCAAAAGTTTTATTTGAAGTTGATTAGATGCTCGATTTACGGGTAAGAAGACATGCTGAACACGATGGTGAAAACCATTTTCTCGCCGGAGAAGTAGTTCGCCCGGAATCCGGCCGAAACCGGAAGATTTGTTAAAAGTAAAATTTGTATTTGAAGTTGATTAGATGACAGATTTAAGGGTAAGAAGAGACGCTGAATCTGTATATGACAATCATTTTTTACCCGGACATATAGCTCGTCCGGAATCCGGTTGAAACCGGATTCTTTGTATAAGTAAAAGTTTTATTTGAAGTTGATTAGATGTTCTTTATAGGAGATACGCTGAATTCGTTTCGGAACTATCATTTTTTGGCTGGACAAGTAGTTCGCTCGGAATTCGGCCGAAACCGGAAATGTGGCAGAAGTAAAGCAGGAAGTTTCGATCAATATCGTCCATATAGATATGGCTTATACAGGTACATCTGAACTTGATTTTCTCAGATGATTAGCCTGGCGAAGACTGTACCTGGCGAAGACAAGACCTAGTTGTCTGTGTCAAATATTAAATTTTTGGGATCCCATCGAAACCTT
Organism: Branchinecta lindahli; assembly: GCA_023053555.1. NCBI lineage: Eukaryota > Metazoa > Arthropoda > Branchiopoda > Anostraca > Branchinectidae > Branchinecta > Branchinecta lindahli. Next base: position 15,314,738 of record JAKZAO010000009.1, read on the forward strand.
TGGTCTTGTTTCTACAGCGAGCGATTTTTTTTTTTTTTTGCTTTTCACTGTTTTCACACCACCAGTGACGGAGTACGGGGTCTCCTAGCCTCTGATTTTCCAGGGTCGCCGGAAATAACTTTGATGACCTTGGGAAAGAGTAGAAACACCTTTCTACTCTCTTTTTTACTCTTTTTACTCAGCCTATCTGATTTATCAGCAATATTTCCAAAGACACACCCCACCAAGATGAAACAGATAGTGTTCATTGTTAAAGGGCGCTTAGAAAACTAGTACAAAGACTTTCGAAACGTTGCGACACGTAGGCTATATGATCTGGTTGCCAGGAAATATCGAATTGAAGCTTAGAGCAAAGATAGGCCGAATTAACAAGGGGCAAGCAGGGGGGGGGGGGTATTTAGTAGGCACATTCACGTCAAGAAAATAAATGGAACATGAGCTATCAGCTAAACACGATGTAATGAAACTCCTATGACTCCCGAGGGGATGTCACCGTATGTGTCCTGCTTCGACTGACCGAGCAGTTCTCCTCGTAGTGCTCGTGTCGAGATTATTTTCCGAGCTACTAAATGCCAGGTAGCCGGGCACTGGTGTCGAATGTACGCTAAGGGCCTGAAACTGAGAAACCCTCGATAGGGATGAAAAAAAAACGCAGGAAATATTTGGGGAATAAATTAGGATGTAGGCTACTGGTCCCTATTTCAGTCCGATGTGTGGTAGTGAGAATGAGAGTTTGTTGCATCTGATGTGGGAATGCCGTGAGTTAGATGACCTACGGATTGAGATTTTTGGGAGTGTAACTACAACAAATTATGAAGTGTGGACGAGTTAAGTGATTGGAAGTACGGTTTTCAAGATTGGAAGAGACTGGTAAGATTCCTAAAGGTAGATTTAGCCCACACAGAAAATTTCCTTTAAGAGTTTCCTTTAGGTTAGTTTCATTATTTCGTTTACGTGCTTTCTTTGTGTTACCATTTTTGCCATGGCCTCACAGGCTTTTTGTAAAATAAATTTTAGATTATATATATGTATACATTTGGTTTAAGATCGCCTAGCACGGACAAAACAATAAGAAGCATTCGACGCTTTAAGTGTCGACCTGCATGCTGTTTCGAGAAAGGCCTGCCTTAAAGTTTAACTGAAAAGCCAACTCATTTGTGTGTCATTTAATTGGATACACTGAATTATTTGGATTCTGCAAAGGGATTTTTTAAATTTCCACTATCTGCTCTAGTTATGAGGCTCAGAATATCTCCAGCCGTCCCCACAGCATAAATTCTACTATGATGCGGGAAGTTTTAATTAATGCGCCTTTTCAGTGGGCAGTGGTGACATTGGTGAAGATTGCTTGGTGCCTGAACAAAAAAAAGAATTGATAAATCTTTCTCGTAAGGCATACAGCAAAAATACAAGCGCATAGAGGCACCACAAATCACGGAAATTCCACTATTTGAAAATCGATTATTCGTGAATAGCGGAAAAACGAAGTAACTCATTTTCAGCGGGTCTTCAAGCCAATTTAAGTGAATAAGTGATCGGTAACTAGATTGTCCTATCCTAGCCCTTTTCGGTTAAACTTTAACTACTTTAGGAGCTGTACAGGCTACTTCGATAACTTCGACTGACAGAAAGATGGTACAGATTTCAAATCAGGAGGGGACACAACGACAAGTGCTAAAGTGGATGATATTTCATGGGTGTTTGTTTCTTATTTGCTCTTCGACCCGGCGGCTGGACGCAAAATGAATGCAAAAAAAATGAATTCGCCGTGGTTAAAAAGTAAGATCAACGGAAGAAGTAAATAAAAACGAAGATAGTTCTGATGGTCTACTATGCCTTCCAAAAGGAACAAGACCAAAGGTTCCGATGGGATCCCAAAATTTCAATATTTGATCCAGACAATTAGGTTTTGTCTTCGCCAGATCCAGTCTTCGCCAGGCCAAACAGCTAATCATTAAGAAATCCAAGCTCAGATATGGATTCAGCATGTGCGTTTACCTCTATAAGCCGATCGAAACGATCCTAGCTTACTTCTGTGAATTTTGCGGTTTTGGCGAAATTCAAGAACTACTTGTCCGGCGAAAAACTAAAGCTCAAAAACGGATTCAGCGTATCTCTTACCCCTATATCCAACATCTAATCAACTTCAAATACAACTTTAACTTCTAACAAATTTTCCGGTTTCAGCCGGATTCCGGACGAACTATATTTGCGGCTAAAGAGTGATTGTCATATACGGATTTTCCATCTCCTCTTACCCCTAAATCTATCGTCTAATCAACTTCAAATAAAACTTCTACTTTTAACAAATTTTCCGGTTTTGGCCGGATTCCGGGCGAACTACTTGTCCGGCGATAAAATGGTTTTCGTATTCTTGTTCAGCATGCCTTCTTACCCCTACATCAAACATCTGATCAACTTCAGATAAAACTTTAACTTCTAACAAACTTTCCGGTCTTGGCCGGATTCCGGGCGAACTAATTGTCCGGCGAGAAAATGGTTTTCATATTCGTGTTCAGCATGGTTTCTTACCCCAAAATCAAACATCTAATCAACTTCAAATAAAACTTTTACTTTTAACAAACTTTCCGGTTTCGGCCGGATTCCGGGCGAACTACTTGTCCGGCGCCAAAATGGTTTTCATATTCGTGTTCAGCATGTCTTCTTACCCCATAATCGACTATCATATTAGCTGTTTCAAAATATTTTGTTTGTCCCTTAATTTAAACCCCCTCCCCCACCCCTAAATGTAGGACTACAGAGCCCATCTACGAACTCGACCTTACTCTTGACCCAAAGAATCCTCACACCAAGTTTCATCGAAGTATCTCATTCCCTTCGAGAGTTATCGTGCTCACAGACAGACGGACAGACGTTTTTTCGATGTCATAGGTATCCGTCACTAACGTTTTGGGATCCCAAAAACAATTTAGGAACAGGTGTGTCCGTAGTGGGGCCCGGGCATAAGGAAGCTAGGGATAAATCAAAACGCAGAATAAGCAAGAGTGGTCATTTCAGGATTACACAGCCTATTTGACTCTGTGTTCAGGCAAAGACCAACCAAAAGTAACATTTCTGCATGGGGAAGGTATAACCCCTAGAGAAGCTATTCATGCCTTTTTCTCATCTTGGAATTCATTGCCTCGAGCACAGCTGGGAAAAGTTATTATCCAGATTGGACAGAAACAACGAGGTTATCCTTTCGAAATAAAAGTGAAAACATGAAAGAAATGAAATAATAAGGTCGAAAAAAATGCAATATGCTTAACGTGTTGAAAGTGAAACTGAAATCGTGGAGCGAAATGAAAAAAAATAACTGATGGTTTAGGCAGACAAGCAGTTGAGACTGCTGTTCCAGGAAATAAGGCGTGCGAGAACTGAAGCATTTCCAGAAAATCTGATCTCTTCATAAAATGTCCGTTCACATTCACGAAGGACAAAGCCTTAGATTTGCTGCATATTTGTATTCAACTTGCAAACGAACAGCCACACAAGCCAGGGTATGAATATGAATTGCACAAAAATAAACCGACGGTCATGGCAACAAAAATGGAAAAAAAACAACAAATCACTAAATAAAAGAAACTCTCTACGAGACCTTACATCCTTAACAATAAAAAAAAAGAGAAAAAATTACATGAAAAATTAATATAACAAAACAAAACTCGTTCCCCTATATGAGACGTCTCACCCGGTGCTAGAACTTTTAAATGACATCTGGCACCACGTCATGTTTCTCCTACAACACTCCAAGACATTTGATTACTTAACTAAGCAGTGTTTTCGGAAAACTACACGCGGCTTCGACTGTTTTTCGTCTCTTTCAAGGCCCCCGGCTTGGACGAAAAACGAGGCAAAATCTGCATAGCCTGTGTTTCTGACCAATAAGCTCCGCGAACAGAATGTTAGGGAGCCTGACAAAATTCACAGAGACCCTAACACGGCAAGCGCAAAAATCAGTGTGGTGTCAATTCTCCGTATTCCAGTTCGGAACTACCATCCCGTTTGGTTCCTATTAGTCCCCCAATGATCATCACAATCATCGATGTTTACATGCGTTTAATTATATTCCTTCAGCAGAAAAAAGGGGCACACTACCCTGGGCAATCCGTCAATTTAAAACTAGAACTTCCTCTTTTCTATTCATCAACTCATGGATGTATTGTAATATCTCTGTGTGATGGATGCTGATAATGAAGAAAGGGTCGAGGGAAACAAGACAAGCGTAAAAATCAGTGTGGCGTCAATTTTCCATATTCCAGTTCACAATAACCATGCGGTTTAGTTCGTGTTAGTCTCTCAATGATCATCACAATCATCAATGTTTACCTAAATACCTACTAGAATATGCGTTTAATTACATTCCTTCAGCAGAAAAAAGGCGTACCTGAGTCACCCTTCAATTTAAAAAGTACATTCTTCTCTATTCTGTTCATTAACTTATGGATGTATTGTAATATCTCTGTGTCATAGATGCTGATAATGAGTCGCGGAAGGAGGTGGGGTGCAAACTGAGAATAATCCGCTTGGAGCGCTGAACTGGTGGCTTCCTCACCAAACACTTTCTTCTTATAACCAACGGCCTAAAAGCTCTTTTCGGACTAATTTGACTTAAAATGAGTAGATTCGAGAAGCAATCTCTTGTTTGCACTTCAACCAATTTTCAAGACGGTAAGTTCACCCAGGAGTTGGTACGACCGTGTGTAGATCTAGTGACACGACTCACAAGTACAAGGCTGGAGCTGCCAGCAGAAAAATCAAAGAGAAAACATTTTTTTTTCTGCGGGAGAATGAATAAAAGAGAAAAAAGACACCACAGTGTTCGGCAGTATCTAGCTCTTCAAAATAATTGTTCTGAGGTTTTTATATTATCTCCGCTTCGAAAATCCGCTACAGTTTCAAAAAAGAAAAAATGTGTTCCCTGTGCTGAATGAATGCTGTCATTTCAGTAAACAGTGAATGATCGAAGCGTTGCTCTAAATAGTTTGTTAGGTTTAGATAATGTTGGGGTTTTGCAAAAAAAGTACGGTTGTGTTCACAATATTCATTCCCATCAGTGTTGCCACGCCAAGTTTTCAGAATGTACAGATATCGCTGTAAAAAATGTACAGATTACCCGAAAATGTACTTATACCAAAAAAATTCGGCGCGTGTTGCGCTGCGCGCAACACGCGCAACGTCGAACCAGAGAGACTGTCTTGACAATGCAGTAATCATATTGTTCGCAATATTTTTAATTTGAGAAAGGTTTTTGACTGAGGTTGGAGGGCACCAATCGAAAGTTTACTAACAGCTTCAGCGAGCCATAATTCTGGTACTGCCGTAGTTTATAGATTTCGCCGCTCTCATATTAGTACATCACTTCTGAAAATTCCTGTGTTAGGTTCTTCTTGAAGAGCTTCCACTCTGACATGATGAAATGGCTTGCAAACCAACGGCAACGGTTACTATTGTGGTTAACCGACCAACGGAAAAAAGGCAAAAAACTCAGCTATTATCTCTATTGACTAAAGCTTAAAAGTACGAAAAAGTATAAGCACAAATCACACAAACGAACACGAAGTAGGAGAAAGAAGTAAAACAAAAATGTTATATATTCGGGGGCAGAAGCAAAGCTTTCCAGAGCGAGCCCTATCTCCTCTATTTGGCTCTGACAATCGTCACCGTCATCCGAAGCAGATTCCTTTTCACTAACGCGATAAGTCCTCCTAGTTACTCACGACGCGTCCCAGTTGGCACAGCCACCTCCGTCACGGAACTCACGGACTCTCGTGACCTTAGTAAAGTGTACACGGTTTTCAACATAAAGCTGTTGCGGAGCTTTGTCTTCACCAAAGCCAACTGGCTAAAAACCCTCTCAAAACACGCAGAGGAGTGAGGCAAAGCCAACAAAGCAAACACAGAAGCAAATTGCAGATCTTGCACAATTTGCAGTGGGGGAGGTGGTTACTGAAAAGACGTCAGAAAGAGACTCGAATGAAGTTGCTGGAATATAAGTAGAAAAAAAAAACATAAGGCGTAGGAAAACAAGAAATGTACTTAATTTGTACAGAAAACGCGAAAATGTACCAGATTAGGCAATTTTAGAAAAAGTTGTACTTTCGTACAGACGTAACGAAAATGTACTGAAAAAGTACAATTGTACTCGACGTGGCAACACTGATTCCCATCGGTTGGTATGAAGTTTCTCGCCCACTTTCCGCCATGTCAATCATCATTTATTTCTCCTCTATCCCCAGTTCTACCGAGCGTCATCGTCAGTCCATTGCGATATTACACTAGGGGTATCGAAGGGATTCGAAGGTGTAGCCTACCTAAATTGCTAAAGTTTACGATAGTTGCGTTTCTGATCGAAGTTTTATTGGCCGTTGGCTTGGCCGGCTGCCTAATTTCCGTTTTCAAACAGCGTCGAAGTTCACCGTTTGCTAAATTAGCGTTTTTACAACTCTGGCGAACCTTGCCCGATCGACGTTTCATTCACCTTGCAGGGGAACTTCGAACTTGCTGGCTCAACTTGTTCGATGTTCAATTTAAAGGAAAAGAGAAAAATAAAACAAAAATAATGGCGGACGATAACGACACAGTCTTTGTGGATTTTATAAATCAAACAAAAGATTCGTGCTAAATAACAAGATCAAATGTAGTACAAAACTCTAATGTCTGTTTTGGTTGACCAGCTACGACGACAAGGGAACGGCGACCAAAACGGTATCTATGAGAAGACCTTCAATTTTGAAGCTAATATCAAACTTAAAAAAAAATTGTATCTAATAATTGGTCTTCTCCGATTTAGTTTGTAACCTCTTAACAAGTGTAAACTTCTGGAGGGTGTTGTAGTTACTAGTATTTACTTTGAATAAGACCCCGTATTTTTTTCTAGTAAACCCCTAGTCAAAATAAAATAAACACTGGTCAAATGTGATAGAAGGACGGTTAGGTTAGCTGTGCCAAACAAAATCCCTTTCGAATATAACGAAATGACGATGCATCTGTGTTGTTTCCAACTAGGAGGTCTAACCTACTACCATCCCTGAACACTGGAAGCCCCGCCCTCATTTAGTTTTCCATTTCCCTCTTTGATTTCAGTCTGATTTCCAAAGGACAGCGTGTTTTTTTCTTTTTTCTGGACCTTTTATTGGTTCTCGGAATCTACAGTCACGCTTACATCTTTTCAGATCTTTTTCAAGGTCTGTTGGATTTACAGGAAAAAAAATAATTTTCCCAACGGCAGATTTTGTGCTGGAATGGTTGTCTTTTTTTCAAAGCAGACTGCAGACAAAGCGGCAACTCCAAAAGATCATGCTTAAGCCTCTTTCGAAGTCATTTGCCTGAAAGCTTGTAAGAATTTTCCCATACATATATTTTCTTCTTCTTCTTCTTTGTGATGTTTGCGTTTACAGGTGTTGGTTGATAGCACATTTACACGACCCGTACAACTTCTTTTGGAGTGTCATTGTTCAATTGAACTTATTTTAAATCTGAATAAGATCTCATATTGAGCGTGTTCCACCCCTCTACCAATAGTAACTATTAGTTACTATTTTCGTTCCAGCCTCACGAAAAGTTACTACGCTGACCGTTCCAACCTTCTCAAAATAGTAACTATTTGCTTACCACGCTTGGGAGCGTAGTAAGCGTAGTAAATACGCATCTCTGCAACGTGATTGGTCCGATCAGCCCGCAGTCTCATATTTGACCGAAAAAATAAAAAAGCGTTCCAGCATAGTGTAGTAACTACGGTGACTAGCGTAGTAACTACGGTGACTAGCGTAGTAACTACGGTGACTAGCGTAGTAACTACGGTGACTAGCGTAGTAACTACGGTAAGTAGGGTGGAACACGCTCATTGTGTTGCGGAGCAACACTTTGGAGGAGAGCAACACACTTGTTCGTGTTCTGCGAGCCTCGAGTCGGCAGGACAAAGAGAACGTTCAAAACTGAGACACAGGTAACTGCTGCTAGCAAGCCACTGCTAGCAAGAACAAATAATCCAACAGAACCTCCGTCTTTAGTCCCATGCAGCGACTATGGATACCCCGATAAACCTGAGCGGACTAGAGGTACTTGCTGTGAGGTTTGAGTTGATATCCGTCTACTTCCCTATTCGCCACTGCGCATACCAGATGAAAAACTGTAGGATGCCTACAGGCATGGAAAACCAAGTCTTCAGCGAGTCAGACGTTACGTCACAATGGTAGATAACCAATTAGCTGTAAAAGACGTCTCAGACGGCGTTCGTATACGAACATTTCTTATGCGGGGTTCTACTGCGATATAGCTGTTTGTAGAGGTAACAAATTATGATGTTCTGCGTAGCTCCTATCATCCGCTCGTTTGCATCAGGTAGTGTATGAGAATATATTCGACTCCACATGGTCGTATTACAGAGATAGGGAGACGGAGGTTCTTGTGATTATTTGTTCTTGCTACTAGGAACATGGACGTTGCGTTGGCGAAGTTGCATTTTTGCAGATACCATGGTATCTATTACCACAGTGACTGGACTTGCATTTTGTCAGCAACCCCCCCCCCCCCCCAATTGTAGCCTTAGGTTCTGATAAGGATTCATCCACCATCATAAGCTGGAAAAACTGGTTTTGTGAAGATTGCTTCGGTTTTCCCCTTGTCTCGGAACGTAAATACTGAAAACACGATAATTTTTTAGTCGGACATATAGTTCGTCCGGAATCCGGCTGAAACCAGAAAATTTGTTATAAGTTAAATTTATATCTGAAGTTGATTAGATGTTGGATATAGGGGTAAGGAGATAGACTGAATTCGTTTTTGAGCTTTATATTTTTGCCGGACAAGTAGTTCCGGAATTTCGCCGAAACCGGAAAACTGGCCGAAGTAAGGCAGGATCGTTTCGGTCGGTTTTGTCAAAGTAGATATGACTTATAGGGGTAGACACACATGTTGAATCCATATCGGAACGTTTTCTCAGATGATTAGCTATTTGGCCTTAATCTGTTTCTAAATTTTGAGAGTAAAAATGTTCAAGGAGTCTGGCGAAGACTCGATCTGGCGAAGACAAAACCTAATTGTCTGGATCAAATACTGATTTTTTGGGACCCCATCGAAACCTTTGGTCTTATTAATATTGGAACATAAACAGTAAATACTGCGAGGTGAGCTTTAAAGCCCAATTCACACAGAGAGAGAATTTCGCCACGCCTGACGATATTCGTCACGCCAGGCGTTGAAAAACGGCTTCGTCAGGCTTCGGCTCCGAGCCAAAAAAATTCGCAACGCCAGGCAAATAATTTGACGCCCTCTGTGTGAATTCCGCTTAAGACATTCAATGTAGGCATTGGGCCTCATCCACCACACAGGTTGTACAAGCATCTCTCAAGGTGCAGGAAGGCCTTAATCCTGATTATTCCAAGCCACCCTCGTGAACGATAAGGCAGTCTGAACAAGGAAAACCACTTTCAAGGGAAGATGAATCCTTCCAACCAAATAACTCGAGCGAAAATGATGTATCAAGAACTGCTGGAATCCACATGTTATTATATTAGTCGACTCGTGATGAAAGGAATGGAACACAAAAAGAAAGCGTAGAAAAAGAATGATTTACTGCTGGATGGCAAATTTACGAGAAGGAAGTGATAACAAAAAATAAGGGGAGACGATGAAGATCAAAGCCTAACTGAAGAATGGAGTTTTTTCTGAGATAAAGACTAAAACTATTTCTGTGACGACTAAAGAATAAGCGTCTGTAATAAAAAAAACTACGAGTAGTAGCTTATAAAAAGCATTTTACCATTGGATGGTAAATTTACCAGAGAAAGTGATAACAAGAAATTCAGGGACATAATAATAAACATAAAAGCGTATCCGAAGATGGGGGGATGTGTCTCAGGATGTGTTCCTGTACTATACAAGGAGTAACCATATGCTTGTCCAAGAAGACAGGGCTGACTTTTTAATCAACTTTTTAGCGCAAAACTGATTTCGAAAATTTCCCTGCATATTAAATATTCCTTCAGCCCAAGATGACTGCGAATTATATTTGACAGTGCAAAACAGATACGTCAGCTGAAACTTATTAGAGCTATATTTTAGGCCCTTCTTAGCAAGGGTCCTCTTCAGGCTTAAAGCCGCTCAAGATGGAAACAAGAGCTGGAAGCTCATATGGCACTTGCAAGGCTTGGTCAGAGGATGAAAGTAGGAATTCGTCAATTCGTGGGTTTGTTTTGATCATTTGTAAGCAAAACCCTTGAGATAAGAATGATCACCGGTCCTTGGAAATCACGAGACTGTATCGTTTGGCAATGCATTTGGCTGTGCGCACTTTAAGGGCGCTAGAAAATCATCTGTAATCAAAACTCTTGAAGCAAAAAAGATGATCACCAGGAGCACGAAAATGTCTATTTTACTAAAAAGTATTGTTTGTACTTTTAAGGAATTCAGTTGTAAGCAAAACCCTTGAGGCAAAAATGATCATGGGCTCATACGGGTAACGAAAATGTATATTTTGCTTAAAAATATTTGTTTGTACTTTGCGGTTAGCATTAGTGCTTTAAGGGATGGCCGGATCTGGGAACTAACTATTTCTAAGCCAATCATGTCAAGTCTCTAATTTTCAAGCCAAGTTTCGTCGTCCTAGCATGTCTGGAAGTACCTCAACTTGCGATCACAGGAATTCCGGACCCCCCTAACTCCCCCACAATGCCCGAATCCGGTCCGGTTCTGTCACTGATCTACATAGGGCTTGTGCTTGTTCTTCCTACCAAGTTTCATTCCGATCGCTCCACTCCAAGCATGTCACAAGGTTTCCGGACCCCCCTCCGACCCCCCAGCTCCATCGGATCCGGTCCGGACTTGGAATGGGACATCCGAGACATGTGGTCTTTCTACATATCATGTTTCATTATGATCCGATCACCCGTTCGGAAGTTATACATACCTCAAGATTCCGGATTCCCCCTCCCTCCACTCCCCCCACGATGGTCGGATCGGGAAGCTGACTATTTCCAGGTTAATCTGGTCGCGTCCCTGATTTGCCTGCCAAGTTTCATTGTCCTAGCCCACCTGGAAGTATCTTAACTCCGTATGACCGGAATTCCGGAACCTCCCTCCAACTCCCCCCACAGTGCACGAATCCGGTCCGGTTCTGTCAATGATGTACCTAGGGGTTGTGCTTGTTCCTCCCACCAAGTTTCATCCCGATCGCTCCACTCTAAGCGTTTAACATGATTTCCGGTTCCCCCCTCTGACCCCCCCCCCACATTCATCGGATTCGGCCCAGACTTGATATGGGACATCTGAAGCATGACGACTTTCTAAATATCAAGTTTCATGAAGATCTGATCACCCGTTCAAAAGTTATGCATGCCACTAAATTCCGGATTCCGGCTCCCCTCCCTCCCCCACGATGTTCGGATCGGGAAAGTGACTATTTCTAACTTAATCAATTGGGGTCCCTGATATGCCTGCCAAGTTTCATCGTCCTAGCCTATGTGGAAGTGCCCGAACTAGCAAAACCCGGACAGACAGACCGACCGACCGACAGACCGACAGAAATTGCGATCGCTATGTGGCACTTGGCCGAAGGGCAAGTGCCATAAAAACGAAACTTGTGAAAACCTTTTTCTAATCCAATAATCCAAGGAGACTAACTTTATAACCCTGATAATGTGACAAAGGTGCGAGTCTTTCTAGAGTTTATGGGGTCTAACCGAAATTCAGTTCTTTGTCTTCTTCATTTTCCCTCCTCTCACAAGTAAAATAATGGATTTCTTCGCACTAGTGCTGTATTTTCATGTTAACGGATGCAGATCGCTTATTGCTCTTCACTTCTTCTAGTTCTTCTCAACTCTGTTTTCACAAATTAATTGCACAACACTAGCTTCCTCGGTGCAATTACATAACTACTTGTTTCCCTGTTGTTCCAGGAAAGCAAGTTGTAGACTTCAAAGCACTTTCCCCCATGGTAGGAATTAATTCAGCACTTAAGAATATTCCGAGAATTCCTAGAACTTCAATAGTCTTGGCCATCATTTGACTCAAATTTAAGATCCTTGAAAGTCCGTACCCAAACAAAGACTTATTGATGCCAATCTTATCTCCAGGCACTACTTCATGCAAATCCGCCCAACGTTGTGGGCCACCATCGAGATGCGATCTCAGGAATGGGAATCAAACATTTCTGTACGCATCAGCAACACTTTTCGACCAAGACAGAAAACAAAAATTAAAGAAGACATCCAAAATATTCGCAACTAGCACAACTCTTATTAGAAATGATCTTTTCACGATGAAGTGGCTCAGAAATATAGTTTTTCGAAAATACGACTACTTTTCCTCTAAATTAACGAATTCTTTGTTATCGCTCGTCGACTTTATCCAGCCTTCCCCCTCTCCGACGCGGCGGCTGGACGTAACGTATTTCAAAACTGAGCGCCGATGTTAAAATGTAGGGAAAACAAGTAAACAAAAGAAGTCCAAACAAAAGATCGACCTGATGGCCTACCATGTCTTCCAAAATGAAAAACAACCCTTTGAAGCTTCTCATCTCCTTATGTGTGAAAGAGTTGTCGGCGGCCCTTGAACATTTTGGCGAAGTTTAGGTTACGTTGCGCGACTGAGGGCGAACGAGGGCGAAAGCCGAAAAAGCGCTGAAAATCGTAGGTGCAGAACCAGAAGCTTCCAGTTCCATAAGGAAGCTAGGGATAATATAAAAGCTGAACAGTTTACAGGACGATGTCTAAAACCCGAAGCTATACAATTGCAAAAAGCAGAAATTAACAGATGATAAATTAAGTTTCTGGGAGAAATTCAGTGATCCCGGCATCGCCGAATCGGACGAAAAGAGCCTTATCTGAGCAATATGTTTCTTTATCTGATAATGGTCAACGATATGACCGAGGGTCTGAACAAAGAGAAATACCGTATCGATGAATTGAAGATGGTGGAAAAAGGCGGAAACTTTCGTATCAAAACTGGACGTGCTGGTCCTAGTCCAATCTCTATGTTCTGCTTTTGGCTTGGCAAGATATTATTCAGTTTCAGTTTCATTTGACTATATTTAAACACACAAAAATACATCTGTAACACTCCTGCCAGGAAAGCACAAAAGGAGTGCTTGGCTAGGACAGGGAAATAACCTGTATTAATTATTCAACAAACAGCATCAACTGAAATGGGTGTCTTAACCGTATGTTTTCCGCCACCCAGGAAATCTTGCATCATCAAGAGGATTAGTTGGGTCAGACGAAAGGGTCAAATATTTTGGTAAGTTCTTCGCCTCCGCATGTTTTCCGCCAACTCATTAGTGCAGGTAGCTGGTTAATGTAATTACAGATCCAAAAGAGGGTGTTTACCGCCAGGTAAACACCCTCTTTTGGATCCAACACTAACTCTACATTGATCCTAGCTAAGACGAAGACTGAGCTTAATGTTTCACACAACTATTTATTTTAAGTCCAACTAAAGAAACTGTACAACTTCAACAATTCAAGGCCCCCAAACCATTCAAATTTCAAAAGATGAGAAATCGCCCCTAGAAATACGTCTATTGAAGACCGTCAACAATGTAAATGTCATTTTCTTTCACACTCTTTGTTTTAACTATTTCCATGATTATTTCTCTTGTCACTTAGTTCGGGTTCTGCAGTTACAGTTGCTCTTATAAATACTTTTAGACCAGTTACTAACTGATAATCCCTTAATCGCTGTGATACTTTTTTTTAGAAGGAGCGGATTATCTGAAGCAAGTATCCTTGCCTGGATTGAAAGGGATGGTTTCGCACTACCCTTCAGTTTACAAAATGAAAATTTCCCACTTCGTTTCTTTAAGTTCTGCATCTATTGCACTATCTCTCCGGGATGAATGCTGATAATGATATGATAATTATTTACCAAAAGAAAACCGTCCCGGGCCATGGCAAAGCCACAGAATAAACTAGGCTGCTGAAACAGAAAATTATCGCGATCAGCCAGACGGATAGATGTGACGGGGGATAAACAAAGCTAAACGGAAAACAGCGCTCCGCTTGTGGACTGAACTGGTATGACAGGGCGATTCTGGCGATCTCTTGGATTCACTTTCCGAAAAGCAAAGGAGAATCCACCGAGCGCAAGAACAAGCAAAAAGTCGTTGCGCCTCGGTTGCACCCTTACAACTTCTCGCTGACTTGCCGAAACCACTTTCCACTCGCGAAGTGGATTTGCTTTCCAAGTGCTGAAACTAGCGGAGCTCGAGAACAGCTCTGGAAAGCAAAGTGACTTTTAGCCGAACTCGCAAGAACAGCCGGCGCATGAGCTCGCGGAGCTTTCCAGACCGCCAGAATCGCCCTTAGGTATGAGGCCCATGCGAAAAAGTTCACTTACCCCTGCTACATCAGGCCACTCACAGGCACCAAGCGAGAAACTGAAAGCCAGGCCAGCCGGACACTCGACAATGCCGTAAGTTCCATTGGAGCAAATTAGGAAATTCGTGCACGAATTCTGAATAGGGAAAACTCCGTTACGCCTCGGGCAAGGACCAACTCCTTGTGCAGGTTCTAGAAGAAACGGAGCTGAACGACTAAGAACACAAATCAATGACGGATTTATATCTTGAAAGCTTTTTCCAATCCAGTGGCATCGCTTCTAGAGAATCGTGGAGGGGGAAAGCTTCCTGGGGCCACACACTGAAAATGAGGATGTGGTCATGTAAATATTTCTCCAGATGCTAACGAGGTGCTTGTAGTAAGTAATCCTTCAGCCCAAGCTGACTGCGGATCACATTGTTCATTGGGGCATAGAAAAGGGTTGGATCCATGGGGGCCGCATCCTCAAGATATTTTATTATATGCTTATTCCCATCAGAAAAATAAATCAGTATAGAATAGCGACTTGCCGACCCTATGACTGCGATTGAGGCATGGATAAAGAACTCTGAAAGCTCCTTAAACAGATCGCACGCTTCATAGGCTACGACTCATTTCCATGTTAAAGTTTAACCGAAAAGGACTGGGATAGGATAATCTAGTTACCCATCACTTATTCACTTAAATTGGCTTGAAGACCCGCTGAAAATGCGTTACTTGGTTGTTCCGCTATCCAGGAATAATCGATTTTCAAATAGTGGAATTTCCGTGTGATTTGTGGTACCTCTTTTTTGTTGTATGCCTTACAAGAAAGATTTATGACCTTTTTTTGTTCAGGCACTAAGCAATCTTCACCAATATCGCCACTACCCACTGAAAATCCTTGTTTGTGTTTAGATAAAAGTTTCCCACGTCATAGTAGAATTTTTGCTGTGGGGACGGCCGCAGATATTCTGAACGTCATAACTAGAGCAGATAGTGGAAAACAGAAAAATCCCTTTGCATAATCCAAATAATTCAGTGTATTCAACTAAATGACACAAAAATAAGTGAGTGACGCTGAGGAGACTTGCTGAATCCGTTTGTCAGCCATTTTTATCTGTATATAAATGTATAGGGTAGATTTGATATATACATATATATATATATATATATGTCTATACATAATATTACCCTATGATCTGTATCAGGAAGTCTATTAAATATTAACCTTTGGGATCCCATCGAAACCTTTGGTCTTGTTGCTAATAGACGTTTGCTCTGTGTTCGGTGTGATTTTGAATGAAAAACAGTCAACGATCTGTTTTACTCAATGTTTTGGTTTATTTAATTTATTTTTGGTTAAAAGTGTTCTTATTACAAAGCTGATCTGTCTGCAAACTGATTTTTCTCTTGTCGAACATCCATGCAATTTCCCTGGAGTTTCTAATATATGCTTTCAGATGGTCCCCTGCAACACACAGGTAGTAACAATGTAAATATTGGTGTAGGTGTCTCACGGAGGGTCGTCGACACAGCCACGAAGCACAAATTGCTTTTACATCATTTTATGACGGATTCTAGGACAATTGGTCACAAGACAATTCGACACAGGACAATTCGTCACAGACAATTCGTCAAACGAGCAAGTTGTCACAGAGACAATTCGTCACAGGACATTTTGTCACACGGACTATTCGTCACAAGACAATTCGTCACTAGGACAATTCGTCATATTTTCGAAAAATTCCACCCCTTCACATAAAACAAGAGGGTGTTTGAATTCATATTTGAATTATAATTTTTAATTCCTCCATTAACCTCCGATATTGGATATCTCAGTCGTATTGGTACTGGACAAGCAGAAATGCTGTCTCTCCCATCGCTGTCCGGGACTTCTTTGAGCGCATTGCAGAAGACCTTGCTAAGACCAACAACAATATAGTGCATAGTGTCAGGATGGCATTCAACAAACGTGTTGGAGTAGCTCATCCAAACATTTGGAAAGTGGTATCGTTTCTGCTACAGGAGCAGGGCCAAAAAAGAAATGAATATTGGGCGATTTGTTGCTGGTTGCCCGAGGGATATCGGTCTGGTCAAACTAATGTACTCAAATATCTGCAGGGAATTGCTCATAGCTACATGTTTTAATTTATTATATACTCATTTTAATGTAGGCCTAACTAAGTATTTAATAATATATTATTTAAAATATACCGAAATTCGAAGTTGAAATTAGGCTCTTTGTGACGAAATGTCCGTATGACAAATTGTCCTAATGACGAATTGTCCGTATGACGAATTGTCCTTGTGACGAATTGTCCTTGTGACGAAATGTCCTTGTGACGAAATGTCCTTGTGACAAATTGTCCTGTGACGAATTGTCTGTGACGAATTGTCCTGTGACGAATTGTCCTCTGACCAACTGACCGGACACCTTTATGACGACCCTCTCAGTCCGCTACTGAGGGGGTCGTCATAAAATGATTTAAAAGCAATTTGCGCCTCCTTGCTTTGTGTTTGCCGCTGCCGAGACTTGGCTGAACCGAGCAAACTTGGCTTAGGGTTCCGTACCCCCTTAAACTTTAATGTCCGTACTTTCTTAAATTTTTATTGTGTTGTGCGAGTGCGTCGCATTATGTTGTTTTTCATTTTTTTATAACTCTATCAAGGTCACATTGGGCCAATTTTGATGGACAACAAAAACATGACTTGATAATAGTGAAAGATTGCTTGCAGGAGGGGTACTCCTCGCGCTGACCAGCTCTGGAGCACGTCCTTAGAGCCAATCAGGTTTGAATGCTACTTTTCCTCCTCGGGCGCTTCAAGGCGATTTGGCTATTTGTAGAAGTAACGAAACGTGATGTGGCGCGAAGCTAGTAAACTCCGCTCATTTGCGTCGGGAGTCGGCCGTATTTTACTCGACTCAGCATGTTTGTATGACCGATATAGGGAGACAGCAATTCTGTCTCGTCATTTGTTCTTGCTTTAACGCACTCGGTTGACCTTTTTTTCTTCGTTCTGATTACCGCTTTCCCAAACGCTTTAAGCCGCTTTCACAATGACGCGTTTATCTTGCGTAATTTGATGCGTACGCGTCGACGCAACGCAAGAATAGCGTTGCATCGACGCGTAGGCATTAGATTACGCAAGATAAACGCGTCAATGTGAAAGCGGCTTACTCTTATCCCAAGGCATCGAATTTATCTAGACAAAACTTCCGTTGCTAGACGAAGTTTTCCAAGCGGATAATTTTCCATCAAGATCCACCGTCGCTTGTCGCCCAATTATGAACACCATGAACTTGTTTACGGCTCGCTTCCTGTTCCTCAGGTCAGTCTAGTAATTTTCCATTCTGAAGAAAAGCTCCCTTTCCTCTAAGGGGTTCTTCACTTTAAAGTCCTAGTGGGACGACATTCCTCCTTTCGTTCCCTACTTTGTTCAGCACTACAATGCCAGATAATGTGCGTCTTGTTTTTGTGTGTGTGCTCATTTTAACTGTTGTTTTTTTTAACTATGTCTTGACAATGCCACTGCTATTTTGTAAAATATTCTGGCAAATTACAACGATTGATCGATTGAACTACTCAGTTTTATTTGTAACTTCTTACAAAATTGTATGTATTCTGCAGACTAAGTAATTTTGCGACTGAGTCTGGTAGTTGGCTCATGTCACATGAAAGCCGCTGCTTTACACGGAAAAAGTATTTCCCAGTAAACAGCGTAGGCCGTAGAGGGGTTACGGGCGGTCTGATGACTTTAATGTGTGGCCAAGGCATTTACATTTGGCACAGCTTAGATGCGTTTTTTGTCTCAATTCTTTTCGCGGTTCTCCTCACCATTGTCCAACCGCGTTTTTTTTTACTATACTCTTAATGAGCAACTCGTCATCCCGACGAATTGCCGTGTGCCTAGCGAGGAAACGTCACAGTTCTTGATTCGTTTATATAGGATTTAGATGATATGTTTAGGTGACGTTTCTTGTTCTTCCTTCTAGGGTCACTGGGGTGTTTCGTACTTTCATGTAAAAAGAACCATAGAAACTTGGCCTGGTAAGGAAACCCACCCCGGATTAAATCCGCGATCTTGAGACCAAACCACCCACCCCCACCCGGCTAAATGTCAAAGATTTTCTTGTTGATTCGTTTATATAGGATTTTGAGGATATGTTTAGGTGACGTTTCTTGTTCTTCCTTATAGGGTCACTGGGGTGTTTCGTACTTTCATGTAAAAAGAACCATGGAAATTTTAAAAGATGGAAATGCAATACTTGCAGAATCATTTAGTATTCTTTCTTCCTCATCAAATGAACAATTACTAAATAAACAACTTACGGTTACTTGACCGAAGCTTTGAGTTTCGGATCCGTGCTGAGTTACCAAATTTTACGGATATTTACCTTCAAGAGACATGTAGTCGGTTTTCACACTTAGGGAGAACAAAATTCAATATATCGGAAAAAGATGCACGGTCCAGTGCTGCATTTCCTTACAAGGTTTAACTCATGTAAAACTTTGAAGAAAACGGAATGTTAAAGAAAGTATCCACTCCCTGGCCTGTTCCGTTGGATCCAAAACTGGGCGCAAATACGGATTAATTCCTATGAAAGCCTCGAGTCGGGCTAATGATCGTAAAGTGAGGTTTATTTGGCCCAAAGCTTTCCCGCGCCTCATCAGAGGTGGATCAAGGTCAGATCCGATTACCTCCCTAACGGAGATGCTAGGATTTACTAAATGAACATGATGATGAGAGCCAGGCTTCTGACCTTTTTTGCTGCCGCCTGAGAAAGCAACTAACGAAGGAGGGAAACAAGCAAACTAATTATAACACAGGCTGGGGATCGAGTATCAGTAAACCAAGAATGCAAAGGAGTTGATTCATGAAGACAGAGGAGGGGGACAGATTTTACTATTACTAGATTTACAATAGTTTCTAGAAAAAATCCACAAAATCATCCACTTCAAACAAACAAAAACCTGGTGTCTAATCGCAATAGTGCATGGCATATTGTTCTTGGCCGTTGTTTTACTTCCTGTTCTTTTTGCTGCAATATCTCAAGAATATACTATATTATGTTAATTCCCAATTTTGAGAGAAATAAATAAATAAATACACGAATAATTCAAACTTCATTACCATAAGCTCAGTCTTGCTTCGTGCTGCTTATACTGAGCTGAGCACGACCGACTTGCGCTACGTTTACGAAGACTTTGCTGCGTTTGCGAACAGCTATGGAATGATAAATCTACGCAACACGAGAATAGGATTGAAGTCAATTTTTGTGTTTCAGTAGCACAACCCTGACCCTAACCAGATTAAAACGCAACCCAAACATAACTTACGACTGCCTCGGGTTGTTACTGAAAGGTCCAGGTCTGCCCTCCCATTCTTCTTCATTGGGCTCAGTTAATTACAGATTTAACGGTAGGAATGATTGCTATAAAATCACGGTTTAGAAGAATACTGATCGAGAATTACAGAAGTCAGGTGAGTAATTCTTACTTTCGGTTTTCTCCTCTTTTTTGGGAAGTGGAGGGATACCTATGACATCGCAAAAGTTGTCCGTCTGCCCGTCTGACTGTGAGCACGATAATTCTCGAAGGGAATGAGATATTTTGATGAAACTTGGTGGGAGGATCCTTTGGGTCAAGGGAAAGGTCGAGTTCGTAGACGGGCTCTGTAGCCCTACATTTAGGGGTGGGGGTTCAAATTAAGGGACAAACAAAATATTTTTAAACAGCTATTGAGATAATCGATTAAGGGGTAAGAAGAAATGCTGAACAAGAATATGAAAATCATTTTCTCGCCGGACAAGTAGTTCGCCCGGAATCCTGCCAAAACCGGAAAGTTTGTTAAAAGTAAAAGTTTTATTTGAAGTTGATTAGATGTTCGATTTAAAGGTAAGAAGGCACGCTGAACACTTATTTGAAAATCATTTTCTACCCGGACAAGTAGTTCGCCCAGAAACCGGCCGAAACCGAAAATGTGTTAAAAGCAAAAGTTGTATTTTGTAGCTGATTAGATATCAGATTTATAGGTATGAAGAGATGCTGAATCCGTATATGACAATCATTTTTTTAGCCGGATATATAGTTCGTCCGGAATCCGGCTGAAACCAGATTTTTTTATTTATAAGTTAAGTTTTCGTTTGAAGTTGATTAAATGTTGGATAAGGTGATACCTTATGGGTAAGGAGATACGCTGAATTCTTTTTTGAGCTTTATGTTTTCGCCGGACAAGTAGCTCCGGAATTTCGCCGAAACCGTAAAACTGGCAGAAGTAAGGCAGGATCGTTTCGTCAAAACAGGTATGACTTATAGGGGTAAATACACATGCTGAATCCATATCTGAACTTGGTTTTCTCAGATGATTAGCTATTTGGCCTTAATCTGTTTCTAGATTTTAAGAGTAAAAATGTTCAAGGAGTCTGGCGAAGACTGGATCTGGCGTAGAAAAAACCTAATTGTCTGGATCAAATATTAAATTTTTGGGATCCCATCGAAACCTTCGGTCTTTTTTTTATATACTACCATCTTGTATTTTTGTTTTCATCTTTATATAGTAAATTATATTTAACTGTAGACGTACCTTGGTTAGATGTATGATTGTTTCACTGGGTATAATTCGTTTTTTTTCGTGTGCGCTCGGGCTCTGCTCTCAGCAGCGGGATGTGTTAAAGATATAGTTACTTTGCAAAAAAAATAAAAATAAACAATGATCCCACAGTTCCCACAAGCTAAATCCCATACACGCTAATACCCAACGTATTTTTTATTTTCTCTTTTAACGGGCAAACCAACAGCAAGCTTCGTTCGAAAATAAGTTAGGCTAAACAGAATGAAAGGCGAATCCGGAATGTATAACATTTATAGCACCCCAGGGCTACTGCTAGTACAAGCTCGGTTCGGATCTTTACGGCCCATCGTAAGCAGATGGGCCTGAGCCGAACTGCGTTCTTAGGAGAGATCCAACTGGAGGGATGTTCGGGATTTTTTATAGGCTATTTCTACGCAGATGGTCCTCGGCAGGAGGGCCTACATTTTCAATCAGGGAGAACTCGCGGAGGAGCCAACTGTTCCTGCTAGTGCCAACAATATGAAACTACAATGAAAATGGAAAAACAGATGGGAAAAGCTGTTCTGGCCTCCTCATTTTAAGTATCTCTGCAAAGTACATATAGAGTAGATACAGCTTCTATGGTTTTTCGAAGAGGGCCAATTTGCTTATTTGGAAATTTGGTAAAGTTGATTTGTTTATTAAGTGTCGTTTGTTCAAATCGTTTTGTTACTCTATGTTTGGTATTGCTCTTACTTACAGCGCTACGGCAAGAGCTGAATTGAACCTTAGAGGTTGTTATCACAGAGCATTTAGGCGACTGTGTGGGCTACCGTGGAGGTACAGCATTAGCCAGGCCTTCGTGTCTAGCCACGTATGTACACTGGATGAGTTGCGCCGAAAAGCTAGAACTTCTCTGTTTATGAGGCTATGGAATAGCGAGAATGTTCTCATAAAATATTCTTGCTCTCCTGTCATGCTTCATATGGCGCAATCTACTTGCTCGTACCTGAGATTTGAATTTTTTTCTTGTATTTATTTTTGTTGTTGTTGTGTTTTTCGTTGTGTATATGGCTTTTGGCTGAATTAAAGAGTAATAATAATAATAATATACTAGGTTTTTTTTTTCAAATCAATCAGGGTTAACGAAGCGTCATTTCCTTATGCCACTAGCATGTCTGTCGCTTTTGTGCAACTTCGGTTTTTGGGATCCCAAAACGTAAGTGGAGGGATACCTATGACATCGCAAAAGTTGTCCGTCCGTCCTCCGTCTGTCCGTCCGTCTGTAAGCACGATAACTCTCGAAGGGAATGAGATATTTTGATGAAACTTGGTGTGAGCATTCTTTGGGTCAAGAGTAAGGTCGAGTTCTTAGATGGGCCCTGTAGCTTTACATTTAGGGGTGGGGGAGGGGGTTTAAATTAAGGGGCAGGCAAATTTTTTTTAAACAGCTAATGTGATAGTCGATTATGGGGTAAGAAGACATGCTGAACACGAATATGAAAACCATTTTCTCACCGGACAAGTAGTTCGTCCGGAATCCGGCCAAAACCGGAAAGTTTGTTAAAAGTAGAAGTCTTATTTGAAGTTGATTAGATGTTCGATATAGGGGTAAGAAGGTATGCTGAACAAGAATATGAAAACCATTTTCTCGCCGGACAAGTAGTTCGTCCGGAATCCGGCCAAAACCGGAAAGTTTGTTAGAAGTTAAAGTTTTATCTTAAGTTGATTAGATGTTTGATGTAGGGGTAAGAAGGCATGCTGAACAAGAATACGAAAACCGTTCTATCGCCGGACAAGTAGTTCGCCTGGAATCCGGCAAAAACCGGAAATTTTTTTAAAAGTTAAATTTTTATTTCAAGTTGATTAGATGTTGGATATAGGGGTAAGGAGATACGGTGAATCCGTTTTTGAGCTTTAATTTTTCGACGGACAAGTAGTTCTTGAATTTCGCCAGAACCGCAAAATTCACAGAAGTAAGCTAGGATCGTTTCGATCGGCTTATAGAGGTAAACGCACATGCTGAATCCATATCTGAGCTTGGATTTCTTAAAGGTCATCTGAATGGAGTCTAACACCCTAAATTGCCACTTTTACATACTGCTTACCATTTATCTCTCGAAAACCGGACTAAAATCGGATGAAGTTTCACCGTGCTATAATTTTCAGCCTTTTTTCCGACTTGTCTTGATCGTAACGCTCGCCGTAACAGTTGTAACAGTCCATGCGTAACAGTTCATGTTGTAACAGTCCACGCCGTAACAGTCCATGCGTTTATCCATCCATGCGCTGTTTATCCATCCATGCGTTATCAACGCACGTTTATCCATGCCATAATGACAGTTTAAAAATTGGCGCTAAATTTGTCTTGGGAGGTCGTAACGAATCACCATAGGGAGACTTAGAACTTCAAGAGTGGATAGCGCCGAAATCACGGAGCGAAAAAATTCGTCTTCTCTGTACCGGTACTGTGAAGGACGATCTGAGGGGTTTATGGATGTATATGGTACGATCGTTCAGGTGTCCTTTAAAGATTAGCTGTTTGGCCTGGCGAAGAATGGATCTGGCAAAGACAAAACCTAATTTTCTGGATCAAATATTGAATTTTTGGATCCCATCGGAACCTTTGGTCTTGTTCTAGTTGTCAATAAAAAAAATTGTACCTTTACCTACCACCAATTTTCTAAAGTACGTGATTGCTTTGAAACTCAGTGGAGTTTCTCAAAGATTATACGGAATCTACTAACAGTGGAAACGGAACGGAAGGGCACGGTGCAGGAGGAACGCTAAAACTGTTACGCGTACTAAACTAGGAGCTACGTACTCAACGGGAACGCATGCACGAGGATGCAATCACTAATAAAGGGGAAACGATGGACCGTCGTTCCTTCTTTTAGTAGCTTGTTTGGGCAGGAGTTCCAATCATTCCCGTATCTGACAGGGGCGTCACTATCCTTTTACCTTTGGGGGGGGGGGCGTCCAGTTTGTGCCGACGGACTAAAAAAGTGCCGGCAAAAAACGCGGCAACGGCGTAGACTAGTCCTTTAATGGAAATTTGTAAATTTAAATTTGCATGTTCGGATTTTCATTGCAGCTTTCGCTAAAAACTGAAGCTTCCAACGACTGTACCCCGAACAAGTTAAATTATTCGCCTAAGGCGACGTTTTTTAAATCTGCTTTTTTTCTGGAAAAATTTAGCTTACAAGTTCTAGCAAGGGGTTTCAAACCCCAAGAATTTCAATCCTAAACGCCAACTAAATGAAACACTGTTCTTCAAAATAAAAAATACTCCGAACTGCGCCGCAGGCAAAATTTTGTGTAAGCTGTAACGCATTAGTTGAGATTATTCCTTTAATATAAATTCGTATGTTTAAATTTACATATTCGGCTTTTCTTTTCACCTTTTGCTAAAAAGCGAAGCTTTCCAACGACTGAACCCAGAACAAAGCGCCGACTAAAATTTTTTTAATGTCGTTTTTCCGGAAAATTTTAGGCTGTTCTATACCTATACTTTACAGGTTCTAGCCTTTTAATGTGTTTCCAGCGCCAACTAAATTAAACACGATTCTTCCAAATAGAAAATATTACGAAATGCGCCACAGGCGAAATTTTGTGGAAACGCTGATGAGCGATCCCAAACAAAAGTAATGCGATTTTCACACTGAGAACACCGGAACACCTTCCCGGTTGACGTTACAGATAGTTAACTGAAAAAAGATATATCAGATGAAGAGGTTAAGACAGTGGTATGTAAAATGGGGGATCAGCGCCGGGTATTGATGGGATACCCATGGTTATATTTAAGAAGTTTCTTTCAGTGTTTATGCCGATAATTTTTTTGATATTTAATAGGATAATAGGTGAAGTAGTATGGCCTAATGCGTGGAAACTTCACTACTTCTTCCATTATGGAAGAAGGGAAATACTATGAGCCACGAAAATTGCAGATTAATAGCACTAGTGCCGTCAACGAATAAAATATTTGAGAAAGTAATAGACAATAGATTAACACAGTGGTTGCAATTAAAATTAGTATTGAAGGAGGAGCAGGGAGGATTCAGACAAGGGTATGGAACGGTAGATAGGGCTTTTGTGTTAAAAACATTGATAGAAAAATACGTTGGTGGTAAAAACAAACTGTACGTAGTTTATTGATTCAGAAAAAGCTTTCGATAATGTAAATAGAGAACTTTTGAAGAAACAGTTGATTGAAACAGGCCTACCTCTAGGACTAGTGAGACTAATCGTTAGCATGTATTGGTGTACAAAGGGGATAGTACGGGTAGGAAAGAAAATGCCTCGGGTATTTGAGGTAAGAAAGGGGTTAAACAGTGTAGCACACTTTCACCGAAATTGTTCTCGTTATATATTAATGACGTAGTGGAGTTTTTAGAGGATAGACAGGCACCGACAGTGGAGCTGGGTAATAGAAAATTATGTGTATTGCTTTTAGCTGAAGATGCAGCTTTAATAGCAAAGTCGCCCGAGGACCTACAGACACTGTTAAATTTGCTGGAAAAATATCCAGAGAAAAAAAAAATTAAATTGAATGTCAAGAAAACAGAGGTTGTGATATTTGGAAAAGGAAAGACAAGTAACCGGAAAAGTGTCAAGTTTTATTTTAAAGGAGGTGAAATAAAAATTAGTGACCGGGTGAAATACGGTTTTATATTCAAAAGTAACGGAAGTTGGGTATATCGTATAAAAGAAATGCGTACAAGAGGAAAAGATGCAATGGCTACAATATTTAGAAGTCACAATTTGATGGGAATAAAAGATTTAAAAATGCACAAAAGAATCTTCAACACTAAAGTTTTACCGGTGATCAACTACGGAGAAGGGTTATGGGGCTACGACGCTGCAAGGCAACTTAAGTCGCTTCAGCTGCAGTACTATAAAATATTACTTGGACTTCATGCAACAACCCATAGTCTAGTTATGTAACGGGATGTAGGCCTATTCTCCCTTAGACAAGCAAGAAAAGTAAGTATGCTGAAATTATGGTAGCAAATAATTAGCCTACCTTGAGAAAGAATGATTCGGACAGCATATGAAGAGTCACTACAGATGGATAAAAAAGGATCTTGGCCCCACCTAATAAAAGCGATATTGGACCAAGCAGGAATGTCATGGATTTGGACGGAGGCCTAGGACCCACAAAAATGCCAAATGATATAGTAAATAAAGTTAAAGAGACAATTGAGGGACAAGAGAGGGCGGGGAAAATGGAAAGGTCTGAAACACTTAGGGTTTATAAGGTAGCAAAGGTAAGGTTTGGTGAAGAAGTTTATTTTAAATTTAATTTACCTTCAAGATTTTTGCGTTCATGGATTCAGCTGCGGGCAAACTGTCTTCCAGTTTTGGGGAATATTTGGGATATTAAAAGGGCAGAGACAAGGGCAAAGCCGAGTTGTCAGTTTTGTAATGTTAAAGTAGTTGATCTGGACCATTTGCTTTAGAAATGTCAGGAGTTGTCTATCCTGCGTGAGAAGCTTATAAATGGCATAGTTATGCCATTAAAGGATTTACTTAACAGTACAAACCCCAGAATTATATGTAGGATTGGTCTATATCTGGATCATTTAAACAAGAAAATTAAAAGTATGTGAGGTTAGATTGTCGTTTGGGGGAAGCAGTTTAGTTTAGTATTGAAAGTTCGCCCGTATACTGAATGTGAAGTTGGTATATTGTAGTGTTTTTGTTTTGTTTTTGTTCATGGCCCAAGGGCTTAAATAAACATCTATATATCTATCATCTGGATTCATCTGCATGCAAGTGCCATATGAGCTTACAGCTCTTGTTATTTTACTTCTGTTTTTACTGGGCTAAACTTGCATTAAAAAACAAAATAAAAAAGGCTCGCAGGCTTACTCGCTTTAGGTGCTTACTGAAAATGAAAATGTTCCGAAAAATAGGTAGCCAAATCGAGGGGTGGATGAATCCCTTCCAGCCCCTCACCCCCTCCAAGAATTTGCACCCCCATGTTTTTACTGTCACAGTTCATTTAGCAGTAACTTAATCGTTAAAGTGTGTTAAGATAATTCCTTTACGAAACTGGTCCACTTTTGGAAATATGCTTCCAGCCACACACACACAGAAAGTTTTTCCTGTAGGATAAGATAAGTCCTCCAGGAAAAGACTGCTTGAATATCCAGCGGAAATATCACCCCAGGGAAAATATCCCACTGACAATAAGATTTGATTGGAAAGTGATGGGACGTCTTCACGAACATATTCATCCGCCAGCACCCATGACCATAAAAGCAACAGCTTTCATAAAACGGAAACGAGCAATGTATATTCTTGGAATAGGGCAGCGTACTAAATTTTTATTCGCTATGGCATCCGGAAAGTAGGACCAAGAATAAATAACGGAATAAACAAATATGTAAATACAATACTTATTTGTTCTTGGTAGGACGTGGGCTTAAGATATAGCAATAACAGTGAGCTCATACGAATCCGGAAAGTAGGATGTAAAGTCCGGATAGAAGCGAGCTCATGCTAATCCGGAAAGTAGGATTGAAAGTCCGGACAGAAATGAGCTCACGAATATCCGGAAAGCAGGACGGACAGTCCAAACAGGAGTGAGCTCATGCAAATTTTTGCAGCCAATTTTCCCACCGGGCGTATTGATAGACCTCCCACCATGGCGGGGAGGGGGCCTCGCTGAGAAATTTCCAGGGACTGACATTTTCTTAAGGAGGGGTTTTCGGGAGAGGATTTACTGAAAATCTCTTGAAAAAACGGACATTTTTTCCTTGCAAACAGTTTTGTTTCTCAAGAATACGCGAGCCCGTCACGTCAGATGGAACCACTCCTGGGATCTAGAAATTCTTAGGAGTAATACATTCTTAAGGTACGTGCACACGCAGCAAAGTTTTCACAGTCGGATTCAATTTTTGTCCTTTCGTCGCACGAAGATTTTCCAGGGTTTCCCGATAATGAAGCGAATTTCGTATGCGAAATCTTATCTGACTGCTTGTGCACGTAGCTTATGTGCTTCAAAAAAATTATGTACGTCAAGAGCCCCCCCCCCACACACATACACACTCCAAATGACTCCCTTGTTGCAAATTTAGGTGAGTAATATACTAGTCAATGTCAATTGCCTAATTTCCGAAAGCCGAGTTGCCTTGTGCAAGATTTTCTTAAATGCGCTTGTCGTGTGGGGATTCCCTCTAACGAAGTTGTCTTGTGCAAACTCGTATACTGGGGCTTGCCAAACACAGCTTGCCTAGGAAAACCTTTACCAAATGATATGCTGCCTAGTATTAAATCAATAAAATGATCATTATATTCATTTTATTCGAGTTCGTCACAACTCGCCACATTGCAGTTCAGCTGTTCCAAGTAGAGTGGTTTCTGTAAATCCCATCGTGTCTCATTCTCAGCACTTGTCCAAAGACATGGTCATCTGCTCCCCGAGCGATGGAAGTTTTGTAATATCTTTGGAGTGGAAAGTTAAAGCTTTATTTTCTGCTCATTAACGTATGGACCAATATTCAGTAGTATAGAAAGGGGGGAGCTGGCTCAAAAGTCCCCCCCAGTTCAAACCCCCATTTTAACACCAATTTCTTAAATTTTAACATGATTTTTTCCAAATAATCCCCCTTTTTATAGATATTTTTATTTTCTTATTTCCCAAATAAAGGTCCCAAGAAATAGGAAATATTACCCTCTACTATATATAAACTACTACTTTTTTATTTTTACATTTTTACTGAGTAAACAGTTCTACATCAACATATTGGTCAGAGTTCTTATTCACTCTCATAATAGGCTGCAAAACCAGATTTTTCTTTAAAAGTAACTCATCAGCAATTGCATTATATCTCTGTGGTATAAACAAATCACAGGCTTTGTTATTATGATTAATAACCACAACCAACTTATCACCATATTTTGTCTTAGCCATTCTCATTTTAACGATAGCATATTTCAATCCTAGAACTAGTTCTTCCTTCCTGATTGTATCATTGAATTTATTCATTCTAATTGTAGACAAGACTTCTTTTAGCGACTCCATTTATTAGCGGCTGATTTTATTTAATAAAAATCCAAACTCACAAACTCACATACATATTTTTATTAATAATATCTAACGTAGCTTTTCTTTCATAATATATTACACAGTAAACATTATATGGTACGGGTTGATCATCTTTTAATGTTAAACTTATTTCAATATCAGCAGTTGTTCCATTATAAATATTTGACTCGTGTTTGGAAACATCTAAACAGAATAGTGGATACACTGATTTAAATTCTTCTATACTAACAACACTACCAGTATCAAATGCTAATTGTTTATAACCCAAATGTATGAACCTATTGTAAAGATTCGAGTATTTACATTTCTCATCGCTAAAGTCGCACTTGAGTGGTTCTTCAGGATATTTATCCCCATTAATTCTAAGTTCGATGTCTGTTAAATTCATATGATCAAACACCATATTATTCATTTTTTGGTTGTTATGCTTGTCATTTTTCTGTAACATCACAACAATTTTGGTTGGACTATTTCTCTCAGACACAACTTTCCAGGTGTGCTCCTTATTCTGACTAACATCACTTTTATAAGTATTACAAGCTTCCCACATTAAATTATACTTTTTATCCTTTGCAAGACCCTTTTCCAATTCACTCATCATTTCAATACTAGGAGATATGATAGGGATTTTCCAGGATAAATACTCAATGACCACTTTAAAATTAGTATTTCCAATTCCAGTTCTTATAATCATATTATTATCATCATTTCTTCTTAAAAATATTTTGTGCGATGCACCTCTGAAAAACCGTTTGTTTCCTTTCAAGAATCCAAACAACTCTGATAATGGTAAATACATATTTACTAATTTACTGCTTTTAGTTCTGTTATATCTCTTTTCAAAACCCTTATTATAATTCGGATTAGATTCAGAACTGACATTTACATTTCCTGCTGCTGCTGCAGGTGCGGTAAATGAACATATTATAGGGTTGATATCTGTTCCTTGATTATAATCCTTATACCAGAAATGATTTCTGGCTGCGCTTCTAGAATAATCATCAGAATATTCAATCAACTTTGTAACGGTAGTTGTAATACCAACATGATTGATTTTTTCAACCGATTCATCATTTATTACATACTCAGCGGTACTGAATAAATTAAATCCATTATTAGTTAAAGTAGCGACATCGGTTGCAGCTAGGTTAGTTCCATCCTCTTTTACAATTCTTACACTAACATCAAGATAACTTTCACTTGGATAGAACCAGGAATCTAATTTCTTCGTGACGAATTCAAACTCTGATTTATTGGATACATTCACATCTGTTTCTCGAATTTCTTTAAATTCATATTTGACCACTGTATCATCAACAAGCGGCTCATCAAAAATGTTCCATTGCGGACTGATAACTTTATTTACTGCCATTTATATAAGAAAGAAATTATTCGATAAAAATTATTTCAGAATCTTTAAACCACTTCCAGTTATTATCGTGTTGATCAAGTCCTGACTTTTTTGATTTAAAAATCTCTTATTTGTACCTATAAGATCCTTCATTGATTTCTTCTTTCCAATCACATCAATGAGTTCTTTCCTGTTTACATCAATCAAATCTTTCCCATATTCTATTGCTCTATTTTTCAACAACTCGAATCTTGGTTTAATAATATTATTATACATTGACAATGCTCCATCTTTTATTTGTTTTGCTGACGTTTGAAATAACTGGGAATTGGCAATATTTTTGAATATACTACCGATTCCACTTCCGTACTGCTTTTTATAAAGTAAGCGCTTATTATTAATCAACATTTATAGGTAAATAATTTTATTTCACTAATCCTTTAAGCTTTTCTTAAATGCAGAACGTATCCAACGTTATCACCATTCAAATCGATAGGTCTTCCCAACTGATCAGTAATTGTCATTCTCAAGGAGTAAATAAAGTCTTTTGTGTTAATAGGAAGATATATTAATTGTCTAGGATTCTCAACAATTTGACAACCTGGTTCTGTATTCGGAACAAATGTCCAAATGACGTCTGATTTACTTTTGTTTACGATAGAACTGTTTACGAGAGAGCAGTGAATTTGAATTTTATCAACGCTTCTTGTTATATTCGGAAGTTTTGTACCTTCATTGATTTTCTTAGATATCTCACTATCCTTCTCAAAGCCTAAAATCTGACACAAGTCACTATTAAATCTAAACACATATTTTTCTTGTAATAGGATAACAAATCTCATAGATGCCGGATTGGATGAGATTACAATAGGACATTTATCTTTGGTAGTATCAAAATACTGACCCAAAAAATAATTCAAACAATCATCGTTATACATCCCATTAGGAATAGTAACATTCACCCATCCCCCCTCTTTCCTATACTGAAACGTATTATTCCCAAATTTATCACTTATATTATGCCACGAATACCACAAAGTACACTGATTCAAACCTATTTCGTAATCCGAATGACGATTCAGTTCAATCGGTTGACTAAATGTTATATCAATGATACTTTCATTACCTTCAATGTTTAACAACACCATTTATTAGAAATATTTTTTATATATTGAATTGTAATCTCTCTTCGTAAGAAATTTATTTCGCATTAACGAATCCAAAATATCAATAGCTTCATTCCTCACCTCATCAGATGTATTCCCGTTTACTCTACTACCTATTAAAGTGTATAATTTTGAAATCATTTCATTGCAGTTCATAAATATTCCAGTTCCTTGTTGTTTGACTAATCCCATATTATTTTGAATGGTTCTTAACCTATCCTTGTAAACTCTTATAAATTCAATAATTTGATTATGGCTAGAGTAACCTTTACTCTTTGTCCCACCATAACTTTTACTTATAGTTGTTAAATGATCCAGAGCCTCCTCTATATCCATAGAATTATTAATGTAATACATAGGCATTTTAAAATAAGGATCATTGCCATCCCAGGATTCTGCATGTTTTGAATTAATCTGATTTAAAAACTCTTGGGTAATACCTTTATTCATTTCAACGGATAATGAGCCTAAAGCGGGAGTTGGTTCTAAAGCAGGAGTTGGCGCTCTACTCGATTCCTTTGAACTCGATTCCTCTGAAGCAGTGATCTGGTATGGATGAGTTGCTTTAAATGCATTACCTAATCTTTGAAACCGTCTGCTTGAACTTTCATCATTCTTCTGTAATTTCGTCATGATCGCTTCAGTGTAATCTTTTTGTGTCTTCATGTTTTCTTTTTGTGCCATAACAACTGGAGCGTTAAATTCTGAAGCCATTTCCCGAAATCCTGCTTTCTCCATCTCATATTCTTGAACCTTTCTTCTCTGAATTTCTCTATTCTTCACTATACCCGATAACATATCACTCAAGCGTCTTGAATCCATTTATATACAAGTAATTTTATTTCATAATAAATTTTGAAAGTTCTTTTTCATAAAACCCTCCTTGAATTAATTCCCCACTTTTGTCAGATATTTCATAAGTAATGGGGATGGTAGGTCGAATGGTTGCTATCTGGAATACTTCATTCGTATAATTAGGTAAATATCCTTTATCAAAAATACTTTTTTCTTTTTTTATTCTGACTAAATCTCCTACTTTATAATGTCCTGTAATTGTGTAATTATCAGCTGGAGGAAACAAAGCATTGTAAACCTTTTTCTGATTCATTTTTTTACTAGCATCAATGGGTTTCATTTGTATTGAACGATGATAAGAGTTATTATAATTACTAACAAATAAAGGTAAAATATCAATCCATTTAGTAGTGTTATTGTGAGTAAAATATTTCCATAACTTTTCTTTCAGTGTTCTATTGAATCGTTCAACAATTTGTGCTTTCAATTCACTTTCAGATGCAAACCAGTGTATGTTGTTATTTTTCAAAAATGTTTGAACATTTCTCATTACAAATTCTTTACCTTTATCAGTTTGTAGTTTCTTAGGAATTCTTTCTTTAAATATATGACTGAATGCCTTGATAATTTCAGCACCCGTTTTATCTTTCAAAGGGGCACACCAAGCGTATTTACTAAAGCAATCAATTACAGTTAAGATGTAATTTGTTTTATCATTCACTTTTTTATATTTCTGCATGTCAACTAAATCAGCTTGCCATTGCTCATCCACATAGTGAACATAGACTCGTCTCCTTTCAAAGTTATGATAAGAAGGTTTGTGTAAGGTATATACATTCTCATTTTGCAACACATTTTTTATTTTATCTTTAGAAACGTTCACTCCATTTTCTTTTAATTTTCTATGAATATCATCCACACCTGAATAATTAGAATAATACGTATTTAAAATATCTTTTTCTGCGTCGAGGTTTTTTTTAAAAACAGATTTTTCCTTGATCCGCAAAAAACACAATTACCTTTTAGCATTGGAACATTATTTTTCTGTGACACTGCCTTAAACATTGCTTCAGTGTCAGTTTTCTTTTTACACTTCATACAATAAATATCCATTTATTAGAAAACAATTTTTATAAACGAAAAGCTACCAACTTCATTTTGCGCTGAATGTAGGAAATACAGTGAAATCCACAGTTTAATTCATTTAAATTTTGAACAGCAAGATTTTCATAAGCTATTTTTTTCTTTGAAGTTTTAAGATATTTAATTATTTCTTTTCCTGGGGGTATACCGAAAGAATCGAAAAATTCTACATAGGGTTGATCAGGTAGATTACAATACGCTACCCAGTGAGTTCCAGGCATTCCGAGTTTATCATAGTTAATGACACCACATTCTAGGTTATTTATTTGTTTAGGTAACGTATCTATAGAGAAAACACCTCTAAAATATGGTATATCCCCTAATGAATCCATAATATCAAAATTGGTTAGAGGTCCTACTTTACTTTTGCTTCTTTTTTGACTTCCCCGTTTTTTGACTTCCTAGGTCTTCCCCGTACCCCATGACCAACCACTCTTTGTGTTCCAGGAAGTGTAAGCGCACCACCTGTGTTGACATCATCGGTTATCTTCTTAGGCCTTCCCCGACCCACAACTTTTTGTGTTCCAGGAAGTGTAAGCGCCCCACCTGTGTTTGCTATGTTATCCACCAATTTCTTACCAGCGAATGTACCCAAAGCAGCAGCACCACTTGTTAAAGCTGCCTTACCAAGCGTAATTGCTAACGGTATTAGGAAAGGAAGTAATCCACCCTTTTGAATCGCTTCTTTCATCTGTTTATATGATACATCAATGTCACAACCCTTATTATTCATTTTACATGTTTCAATTTTATCAATTTGTCGTTTACTTAAAAGTAACTTTACTGGTTCTCGTTCATTCTGTCTGCTATGACTAACACGTATCTGACATTTTTGTTTAGCACCAAAACATTTCTTCAGCTTTCCTTTCTGAAGCTTTGATAAATAAACTATATACTCCATTGTTTCAACCATTTATTAGAAAATTAATTTATCATATAAATTTTATTTCTTTAGTTTAGTTTTCATAAAGTCTTCTGTTTTCGTAACAAAATCTTGATCAACAGGTTTTTGCTCTGAAAGCCTTTTTAAAATGTTTACGACTGCTCTTTCAATACCATTGATATGGGCTTCTTGGTCAAAATTATTTGTTCCTATAGCTAAACTAATGTTTTCGAGCTTTTTGTCCATACTTTTGCTAAGGTCAAGAACCTTTTTGTCAATACTTTTGCTAAGGTCAAGAGCCTTTTTGTCAATGATTTTCCTAAGGTCACCAATCTTTGTTTCAATACTTTTGCTAAGAATTTGTTGGTTAATAAGCTTTTGATCATATTTTAAAAGGTTTGTTGTTAACGTATCTAAATTAACAGCATCCTTTTTGTTTCTAGGGTCTTGAACATTTGTGATTACTTTATCCCCAGCATCAATTTCTTTATCAGTAACTTGAATTGTTTGTTTTACAAATAATCCTTTATCTTTGATCCTTATCAATGAATTATCAGGAGAATCATCTACCGCAGTTAATCTGTTGATATCTTCGCTAAAATATTGATTGGTTTGCACTTGTCCCGCAGTCATTTGTTCTTTAAATTGATTCAAAATCACAGTCATAGATCTTAAGCTAATAGCATCCTTATCTGTTTTCGCATCACCTAAATTTATAATTCGTCTATCGTGTAGGTTAATGTTACCATTTTCGTCAGTAACTTTCGATTCGTTAGCAACCTTTTTTCCAACACTACCAAATTTATTCATTTATTATAGAAATAAATTATCCGGTAAATTTTTCAAAGTTTTTCCTATACTTCAGGGTTTTATCTTTTGTTTTTAAATCTATGAAGAAAAACCCATAGCCCTTGGTTGCAGCCTCGAATTGTTTGAGAAATTTTTCATTGTCTATACTGGATACATGGCTTTGTCTAATTAATTTTACTTCTTTTGGATTAGAACACTGAAAGAATGCAAAATAATTACACTGAAGTCTTACCACCTTTGGCGTTTTATGATAGCTCTGAGACAAGTAAACAATTGAAGCATTTTTCTTTCTTCCTCTTATGAATAAATCTTCTATTTTCTTCTGGTCTTTTTCAGTTACAAAATCGTCAAAGATAATCAAGTTCTGATACTGGGGGTCTAGGTCGTCAACATCGATAATATCATTAAGGTCATTACTTACGGTTAAAATATTCGTTTTACATTCGGATTCTAAAGTGTTTAAATTGTCTATAAGGTCTTTATATTTGTCTTCTTCAAGATCTTTTGCATACAAGTATATTCGGTTGAAACAGATGTATTCATAAATTAAATTCAAGAGTAAATTGGTTTTCCCTGTTCCTGAACTTCCACAAATTAATAATCTAAATGGCCACTGAGGTGCAAGTTCGTGTTTGTTCTGATAGTTATTCTTTTCGCTAAAATCATACACTTTTATTGGTGCCTTTTCATTCATTTATTTAGGAAGAATTTTTCATTATAAGATTTACTGAAGTAGGTACTTGAATTTTTTAACTAGGTACTTGAATTTTTTAACTAGGTACTTGAATTTTTTAAGTAGGTACTTGAATTTTGAAGTAGGTACTTGAATTTTTGAAGTAGGTACTTGAAGTTTTGAAGTAGGTACTTGAATTTAATGTTTATAACCTAAAGGTAAAGTTGTGTATTTATCGCTTGTTACTATCCTTTTATCATCCTTAGGATCTAACGCTTTCTTATTCTGTTCTTCTAGAAACATACGGTGCTTGTATGGTCTTAAGTTATACTGGGTTACAGATAGGTTTTCAATTTTACCAAACAGTACATCCTTATAGTTTTGAATCGTAATTTTATCTTTCACTATGTTCGTTTTTATTCCTTTTAGTTTTTTGCTAGCCTTTGAAGGGTCTTGGTTGTCCTTATCATAAGCATATACTTTTGATCGTAATCCAACAAATTCTGTCATAATTTGTCCTGCTAATTCATCTTTCATCATTCCTATCACTTTCTTATTTACACTAGGAAACCCATATGGATTATCTTTCGCATAATCAGATGTATCGAACCTCTCGTTCAAATCTTGTTTGATATCTTCATAGAAATCCTCAGTTCTTATGTCATATATGAACGAATCTGTATCCATATAACATAAATCTATTTTATCCTCATATTTAGGTTTCATATAATCATAATGGAATTCATACATCAAGAGCTTGGAGAGTTCCAGTACAGCAAAACCGATATACATTGGTTTGTCTAGTTTTATCTTTTCCTTCGACATTCTTGCTACAGAAAAGTTTTCACTGAAAATAATTTCAGATTTAAAGTTGGGTTTCTTTATTATTTTTTCTCTTGTTTTATCGTCAGTTATTATTTCCATATCAGCTCGTTTCCTTACGTTCTCCATGGTTTTTCCAAAGCAAGCGTTATTCATCAGCTTAAAAAAGTCCTTTTCAAAATCGTTAGTACCTTTAGTTCTCAGTGCTGTGTTGTGGTCTATGTATCCTTTTAAGTAAGCACTCTCAGTGAATCCTAGTATTCTATGTACTTTTTTCAGTATCAGACCTTTTTGTAAATAGAATTCTAGGTTTCTGTGATGAACTACGTAGTTATTTTTATCCAGTAAGGTCGTACATAGTTTTCCATTGAAATGTTCTGGTGCTAATGGCAGATCTTTTTGTAACTTGTGTAACTCTCTAGGATAATCTAAATCAACTTCATAAATTGCCCCCACATTTTCCAAATTCATTTCTGTTTGAACATGATTTTTTAATAGTTGATAATAATCTAAAGAATTAATTTCAGTGTTCTCTTTCATTTCATCAGGTACTGGAATGAATTTAAAATCATTCGCTGGTAATTTTTGTGACATCGCCCACCCATACAAATTATTCTTATCGAAATACATTAAATAGTTAGATGGTTTATTCTTATTATAACCGCTCATATATTTATTATTTGCTTTAGCATACCTTTTTATACATTGAGATACACCGCCTCTTATTCCCTTTTCAACGAATGTATACATGTCTTCCTTTGAGAATAACGGTAGTTCTACTTTCGAATGCTTTAGGAAAGAATCCCATGTTAGTCCTGGAGCTGAGAAGTAATGTAGTGGATCCAAATCATAATTATGTATACATACATTTCTGAAATTCTCTACAACATCTGATAGAATTAACACATCACTTTTTAGGTACAACTTGGTATAGTCAAGTAATGTTTCACAATTAAACTGCTCCCATATAGAGACCGCTCTCTTATAGTCACTTTTGCTAATACCTTTTCCCGTTAACCTAGAATAAAAGCTTTCTATGGGTGGTAAATTTGTACAATCCATTTTACTGAAACTGTCTACGAATTCATAAGGATACACCCCTTTCTTGATTATTTCTTTGAACTCTTCGTCGTTTTTGAAACTATTCGATGTGTACTTGAAATTCTCCCTCAGATGATTACAGGATTCTTTGCAATCACATTTTGCTAAATTTGCTGATAGCTTGTCCAACGATGAAGCCATGAACCTGATTGAATCTATGAATCTGATTTCGTATTTTATTTCTGTATCCTGTTTAGGAATACTTATCGATTTCGAGAATGATATAAAACTTTCTGCTGATTCAAATATTCCGTTATCAGGTATCAACTCTTTCACAAATAGATGGGAATCATACTTTGATAAGTTATGTAGGACTACAGGGATATGCTTGGGAATTCTGTATTTCATGTTACATTCAGCGTGTGTGAAACCTCTGTCTTTTCCGGTCATGTGGTCATGATCAAAGTGGGGATTTTCAGTGATTTCTGTGTTACAGATATGGCAAGTCTTGTTCTTTAGGGTCTTCCATTTTTCTTTAATTTCATCATCAGTATAAGTGTGATTTCTTTGTCTGTTTTCATACTTGTATGCAATTTCTGTGGACACCTCTTTAATTGTTTTCACAAAATGCTGAGCAGCGTCTTCCCCGAAATAGCAATAATATTTATTTTGCTTCGTATCAAACGAGCAACAGACTTGAAAACCGTATGCAAATGGTTTCTGTTCAGCTACTTTTATTGTTTTCTTTCCTTTTACCTGATTGTATTCTTCGTTATAGGACTCAAAGTCAGCTATTATACAATAAGGTACTTTCATCTGTTTTGCAATATTTTTATAGTGTATACTTGAGCCTTCAGGAGGCATTATGATATCGGGGTCTTCACAATTATTTTTAAGTTCGTGTTTTTCAAATTGTTCTTCCTTTTTAAAATGCCTTCCACAAAAAGTGCAGAGATATGTCTTTGTTTTCTTTTTAGAGATTTGAGTACCGACTAATTTGCTCAGATCTTTCACAAGTACATAGTGATTATCGAAATATAATAAATGAATGATATGTTTTGCTGTTTTCCCATTAATTGTACTTTTTAATATATGACTTCTGATTATTTTCTCTTTATCAATTTGGAATAAGCAAATCTTAATGTTGTATTTATTTTCAAATTTGTGGATGTCTTGTGTATCCATCGGGAAGTTGGTAACCCCTTTGAAATCAAATTCATTCTCATACTGTTTATATTTCGAAGTTCTCTCAGCGTTGTCCTTAGCTGGGTATAAATGTGCTAAGATACACCAAAGAAAGCATTTTTTATCTTTATTTTTTATATTTATGCACGCTTTTTTATTTTTTACGAAATCTGGCAGTATCTTAAACGTTCCTCCCATATAAGATTCGATTCGAGTCATCCTATAATCAATTCCTTCATACCGACTAAATTGTAGCCCCGACCGAGGGGTATTACTTAAAGAACTCAGTCTCTTGTTATTATCATCTAAATGACTATGAGTAAGTATGCTATTTTTATTTAAAATCCAAGAAGTACTGTTATAAAATACTACAACTTCTTCATCATTTTCCTGTCTATAGAATATAACCCTGGTCACAAATTGAACTCTGTAATGATTTATTTCGTTCATTCTTCGGAGTAAATCATTAAAAACAAAAGCAATAAGATTATGTTCATCTCTTCCATTGCTTTCAATTGAAACGTTTACGGTGTACAAATTTTCAGTTACCCTAGCAATAGTAGGTTGTTGTTCTTCTTCCGGTTCAAATAAATGATCAGGAATTATTTTTTCTTCTTTAATTTGTTTCTTATTTATGAAGAGAGTTGATAAATCGATTGCTTTGTGTCTATTTTTATCACCTCTTTCTGTTTGATCTCTTATGATATCTCTATTTTTATCAATAGTTTCTTTCTGCTTATTAATTATCCTACCATAGTAATCCGTAACACGTTTTGAAACTTCATCTCGGTTACCGCGAGTGGGTAGGCTTTTGTTTTTTAGAAACCTTTTTAATTCACTTGTATCCTTTTCGAGTATCCTTTTCTCCTCTTTTTTTATATTTCCAATAGCAATATTATTGTCTTTGATTTCATCTTCCAAAATCTTCCTTAATGTTGGCTCTGGTGTATAAATGGATGGTCTGTTTTTGTTCTGAATCCTTTCGTTTCTACGCCGAATATTAATTGTATCTTCCGCGAGCAAAATATTCCTATTAAGTTGCTTTATAATCTTATCCGTTATTTCATGTTTCTTTGTTCCATTTGTTTTGATTTTATTAATTTTCGCATAAGTCCGCAGCTCATTATATGTGTAATTCGGTAATCTTTGTATAGTCGATTTGTTATTCGATATAACCTTTTTACAAAGCTGAATAACCTCTGCAACATTCATCATTT
This sequence comes from Branchinecta lindahli, assembly GCA_023053555.1. Lineage (NCBI taxonomy): Eukaryota > Metazoa > Arthropoda > Branchiopoda > Anostraca > Branchinectidae > Branchinecta > Branchinecta lindahli. The sequence goes on from JAKZAO010000009.1 coordinate 15,354,726, forward strand.
AATAGGGGAATATTTTTATTAATGAATTTCTCCTGACTGCGTTTTCTCAGCCGTAAAGAAAATCACTGGTTTCAATGTTTGTTTCATGGAGTAAGCGCTACCTCTTTGTCTCCGACTGAATGCACAGAGAGCACACTTTCCGAGACGGTGAATTTGTTTGCGTTCTCGGAGCATATGCCACCTAGATTTGTCTCCGACTGACCAAGAAGTGTTTTGCATTTCACGGAGTAAGCTACAGTTTCCTAGGTGGCGGGTGTGTTCCGAATCGTGAAGCAATCGAATAATTTTTGAAACAATTTTATTTTGCTCTAAATGGAAGAATTAGAAAAGATGATGTTTATTCATAGAAGGAGTTACAAGTATTACAATCATATAAGTAATAGCTTACTTTTATCCAAATTCCTCTTTTCAGCTGCAGGAATGTCTGCGTTTCTAGTACTGCCTTTAGCTTCCTTAAGTTTGGGTGCTGTTATCATTGAAATAATCGAAAAACATCTTAACATTGCAGAAAGAAAATCAGAGCATAAAACCGCTTATAATTTTTACACTGAATTGTCAGTGATGTTAAAATGCGGACAATTAACGGTTGAAGAGGTCATTCAACGCGAAGGGGAAATGCGTAAAACATTTAAATTCTTTCCTCGCGAAAAATACATAAAACAAGTTTGCTTAAATGGATATAAATATTGTAAAAATAATTCCATAATAAATCAAGAGAAATTACCCAAAGTGTAGTATATTGCTTTCATAAGATTGAAAACTCTATCCTCATATTCATATACGCATTAATTACCTGCGTCATTCATAACCAGTACCTGAGTAACCCCTCACCACCCAGTACACCTTTGTCCAAGTGAGTAACCCCTCACCACCCAGTACACCTTTGTCCAAGTGAGTAACCCCTCACCACCCAGTACACCTTTGTCCAAGTGAGTAACCCCTCACCACCCAGTACACCTTCTCTTCCTGGAACTGTGGTACACCAGTGTCCAACCCCTCACCCAGACCCTTGGGGTGGTGGATGAATTCAGACAAACATTGATTCGTGACGCAAAGCATAATTTTCTCTGGTATTCTCTTCATAAAACGTTCAATGTGCTCCGACTCTCAGATCCAGTTTCTACGCGCAATAATTTCCTGCATCATTCATAACCAGTACCCACCATTAATTTCGTAGCCTAATTGTCTCCAGTTTTCTCATCTTAAAACTTTCAACAAAAAATTATAACTAGCTCCGACAGTGTAACGGTCTAGCGTCTAGCTAACGTAATTGACCCTGCTATTCTGTGTCATCGGATCGAATCCCACTGCTAGCAATTTCTGTTAGTAGGGGGTGATGGCGGGGGAAAAACTCCTCAAGTCGGAGCCGTCTCCAGACAAGTAATACAACCACAACTACAACAACAACAACCAAAAACTCGGGGTGCAACTCCATCGCACCTCTTAACTTTCCGTATTACTTGTCTGGAGGCGAGAGGTTTTGCAACTATTTCCGATGAGTCATATCACATCAGAAAACATAAGCTTGGCCAGTCGAATGAGGACCCCGTGGTCTAATCGGTTAGCGCACTGGCCCGTTCTAACTTGACATTCCACAGACCTCGCAAGATCGAATCCTACTGACGGCAGTTTGTAGCGATTCAAAAAACTCCTCGGAGTTTCCCTGTTCAGGGGCCCCCCAGACTAATAGCCATTACAATATTTTGCTTTGCGTGTGCTTAACGCAACTATTCTTCAAAGTCTGGGGGTGTGGGGTTTTGCAAAAATATTTTATGAAGTTCAAAATCGGTAATCATCACATCATCACGCAAACTCAGTACTGCGTCTCTATCTATCGCATTTATGTGATAAAGGTGGTTGGCTTCTATTACCAGATGTTTCAAGCGATTGGGATTTTTATTAAATAAAATCAGCCGCTAATAAATGGAGTCGCTAAAAGAAGTCTTGTCTACAATTAGAATGAATAAATTCAATGATACAATCAGGAAGGAAGAACTAGTTCTAGGATTGAAATATGCTATCGTTAAAATGAGAATGGCTAAGACAAAATATGGTGATAAGTTGGTTGTGGTTATTAATCATAATAACAAAGCCTGTGATTTGTTTATACCACAGAGATATAATGCAATTGCTGATGAGTTACTTTTAAAGAAAAATCTGGTTTTGCAGCCTATTATGAGAGTGAATAAGAACTCTGACCAATATGTTGATGTAGAACTGTTTACTCAGTAAAAATGTAAAAATAAAAAAGTAGTAGTTTATATATAGTAGAGGGTAATATTTCCTATTTCTTGGGACCTTTATTTGGGAAATAAGAAAATAAAAATATCTATAAAAAGGGGGATTATTTGGAAAAAATCATGTTAAAATTTAAGAAATTGGTGTTAAAATGGGGGTTTGAACTGGGGGGGACTTTTGAGCCAGCTCCCCCCTTTCTATACTACTCAAAGCTCAAGTTCAACGCCCATCTCCTACCAGCGAAAGATCTTTAAAGTCATTTGTGCCTTGTCTTTTAGCGCTGTAAATAACTGATGCTTTTATTTTTAATTAGTGACTACTGATGTTATCTTTTCAATAAAGTATCAATTTATTAACTAAATAGCTTAAAGCTAGAAGAGGTCGTCGAAGAGAGTTACAAAGCAACAACAACAATCAATAACAACGTACAACAAATTAACTATTTACGGGAAACGAACTAAGCAAATGCTGGGATCTAAAACTGAGTTGATGAATGTGCAGAATACGGTAAAAAACGATTGCTAGTGTTTTTCGGACCGACGCAGAGACGACGGGAGGGAAACAAGACGGCTCATCCGGCAACAACACAACATCTTCGCTCCAAATTTTTTTGAAACTGTGTTACTTCAGTCGGTAAATTTTGGAAAGCCTAGCCGAATGAGAGCTTTTTACATGTAATGTTGTATTCTCCCACTATAATCATCGCTGCTCTCGTTTGGACGTTTTCTACGCGATTAGAGTTACTGACAAGACCAGTACTATTTTTCATTTGGAATGAAGATGTACGGTGATTAAAGTAAACATGAATTTTCCAAAAAAGATCACCGGGAACCGACTTCTCATTACAAACTCTGGGGCTCAACAGCGACTGAAACTTGAAAGGTAAAGCCTCGTGAACAAGAAGGAAGAGCAACTTACGTCTCATTGGCCGTCCAGTGCAGTTGACTGATCCTGGCAAATGACACTCTTCTCGTTCGAGGTCAAACACAAGCCCATCGGGACAGTTCATGGGAACCAATCCGGACATGGTGCACACGTGATACCGGTCGCAGAATTGCCGATCCGGAATCCGGTTCTGAAGCATGTACGCACAAGCCGGCAGTCTCGGATCCCTCGTGATTGTCTGGACTTCGCCGAATGAAGCCTGACCGGCAACTCGGGTCCTATTGACTCCAGTCGGTCCGAGGGTAACGTTGTAGCCAAACCCACGACCAACGGTTCCCGCTAAAGTGGGGCTGGGTCCAATTTTCTGTAAGCAAACAGATCTGGGTTAGTTAAACGTAGAGCTGAAGGTCGAAACTATCCGACTTTTCTATTCCTCGATCCCGTGCTTTGTTCCCAGACCATCTGGATATTCGTCAAGTGCCCTCATGATCCGTTGTGCAAAATCACTTCGCTACCGACGAGCGGCTTGTGAACAAACAATTACAATCCGATCGAGACAAGTTTACGCACAGTTGGTATTTTACACTAAAGACATTAATAGTGACAAAGAATGGGTGCCACACACTCCCTTAGAAACTTAAGCATAAGGATTTTAATAATCGACGCAGCTGAATTGGCATTTCCGTTTATTTATTACTCAAAAAGGACAAGCTTTTCCTTGATACTTAATATGTATTTCCTGCTCCCTATTTTCTCCTCTAAGTGTAGTTCCACTTATTTGGTTATCAGGTACGGCTACGAAGAATGTGACGTTTGAAAGAACAGATCTAATCCAATAATCTCAACTGTATGCGGGTCAAAGCAAATACGCGAGAAGAGGGACTGTTCTCTCCAAAGAGATAGAATTTTTATTTTCCAGTCAAGACTCCCACCAAACCTTGAACAGATTGCTCAAGCCACGCCATTCCCGACGCGGAACGAAGCTGCTATACAGGCAAAGATGACAAGAATCCTACAATCGTACGACGTCCGGGATAGTAATTGAAGATGAAAAGAAAGCTGGAAAGGGATTGGCACCAGGCCAGACCCAAAGCCAACTGAAGTTGAAGGAAAGCCTTCGCCATTTTCGTGTGCAGATTAGTCGACCCGATGGATCCGAGTTTGGAGTTCGTTTTCGTATTGTATTTGTTTTTGTGTATTGGCAAGAATAAATAAGGGAGAGAATTGAGAACTCGCATAACCTTGATGTCAGCAAGCTTGGCACCCAGATCTTAGTCTCAATCTAATCCAAAATCTAATCCAATCAGTCCAGAAACGGGTGGCTGATAATACTTTCACATGATTACACCAATTATGATGAAGAGTTTAAAGCTCTCCGTCGACGCAACAATTCAGCGATTGGTTTTGGTGAGAAAATTATGCAGTCAGTGAGATTCAACAAGGCACTGAAATATACTTAAAACCGTTTCCAGTGTCAAATACCGCACGCTGGCTCAACTCTTCCTCGCCCCCCCCCGTTACCAACTACCTCAACAATCAATGAAATTTCACATTTGTCGCCTTCGCCATTCATTCGGCTCATGTTTTCCCTTCCGGTTCCTTATTCCATAATTATCTGTCACCGACTGTTACCTTGTGTCAACTTGTTTAGATGTTTTTATATATTCTTGTGTGTCTATTGCTTTTTTGTTGCCAATTCTACTGTGGCAATTTTTCATCAAACCCTAAACTACATTTTGCAGATCTCGGGGCCTTGTCTCTTTTGAGGGTTTAGTTCCATATTGGCAATCAGGACCATTATCAACAATGAAAGAGATTTAATATCTTGTCAGCTAAAGAGGATCAAACGATCAACTGTTGACAGAAGTAGAGACATTGGAAATTTCCCTCAATTGACGACGTCAGACCACCCCACCCTCCCCAGTTTAAAATCATGGAGAAACGAGCCCAGTAGCCAAGTGAAAAAAATACATTGCCTGATGCTTGCGGAGAATATGAAGATCAGAATATGAACGGGAGTGGTTGTTCGGAAGTCCTAGATTTCTCCGTAATTATTCTGAGATAGGCCTCACTGGGAACTGCAGTGCCACCCCCGCCCCCTATAATTAAGGTTGTGCAATACAAGCAACGATAAAATTCGCTTAAAGGGCACCTCGCACAACATAATGTTCCTGCTCAGATGTTCTGAGATAGTTGACCACTTTACAGCTAAGCAATGCTTGCAGAAAACCACACGGCTTCGGCTGTTTTTAGGTGCTTTCCATGTCCCTTGCCTAGGGAGGACAATCTTTGCAAATTTGCATAATCGGTCTTCGGACGAATAAACTCCTCAGAAACAATGATCGGACAACGTCACATTGAGAGAAAAGACGAGGCAAGCATGATAATCAGTGTATTGCTAGAGAGGATACTTATTGAAGTGAAGAATCTTGGGAACGAGAATGGATGGAAATGGTCACTGGAAAACCGGAACCTCCGCCACCGGAACTGATGCCTTTGGAAACTAACCTAACCTAACCTAACCTTTTGGTTAGGTAAAACTAACCAAAAGGTTAGGTAAAACGTTAGGTTAGGTTAACCTTTTACCTAACCTTTTCGTTAGGTTAGGTTAGGGAGGTTCCGGGGTTCCGGTTTTCCAGTGACCCGATGGAAACACTACTGAAGTAGAATGAATTACTATCTTAAGTAAAAAGTGTCCTTTAACAGTGAGTACTCTGTCACTGAACTTCACTTTAAACTTCAGTCTCACCCAGGCTCATTTTTTATCTCTTTTGATCCCCCTCCCACACACACTCTTTTAAAAATACTAGCATTGTCTGATCGCCAGCCATAGAATACCGAGTCATCCGTAAAGAGTTAAATGAATTCAGCTGAAATCCTCATTTCACTAGTAGCAAGAATCTAGTAGGTAGACGGAATAGCCTTTATGGTCACAGTATTAAAGAGAGCTGCAAAATACGCCGCTTCTGCTTAAAATTACTCCTCCTTAATTTCCTTCTTCGCACCGTAATTTGATGCATCAAAGATTCGCGAAAATTTCGAAAACAATTCGCGAATTTTGGATTCAAAATTTTCGGACTGTGTTTGCGCGTGGCTTTACACCACAAAGTGGCTCCCTTTTCCTAAGAGTGATTTGCTGTAAAAACCCAACCAAATTAAAATCCCACCCGTCCCAATTAAAAATCACATTTCGCACTATGCTGAAAATTGTAGGTTTCTACCGTTGCAGCTTAGCGGTAAAAACAGAAGAGCACAGAAATGCGGAGATCACGAGGCTTGGCCTACCCTTTTATCTTCCCACATTTCTTCATTCCTGCATCATTCCATTGAAGTAAATAGATTTGCTTAGACTAAGCCTTGTCGACCACGTGATACTAACATTTTATCCTTTCATATTTCCCCTTTTCATTTAATCATCAAATCAAAGCGTTAAGAAAGCAAGCTCGACTAATAAACAAGTCCATTTACCCCTAAAGCCGTGTCGGCGATGTGATCCTAATATTTTATCCTTTCATCTTTCTCCCTTTTCATTTAATCATCAAAACAGAGCGTTTAGATAGCAAGCTAGTCGCTCTAATCTATATTTCCTTTCTGCCGACTAGTGAAAGAAAATGAAAGGAATGGGAGAAACGATAACTGACATCAAAGTTTTTGTCTAGCTTTCTTTCCATATTCAAATATTGATGAGAGAGGAGTTGAAGATATCCGAACTGAGGACGTAGACCTTTATGCCGTACACTGAAGTAGCCAAATCTGGAGCATTCTAGCGTTTGCATAGTATTCAATAAGGACGAAACGAAGAACGGGTCGCCAGTGGTATAAAACAAGCAATCAAGCAATAGTTAAAGAATCAGTGCATAATTTGTATTTGTTTTGTTTTTGAATTATGCACTGTCAAGCTAAAGCTGTATCTTATGTGTACACTGTCAGAAGTTTCATAACAGATAGCGCATAACACTTTCAAGAATAACACCTTTTCACTTAGAAATAAAGTGTTATGACCAATTAAGTCTATACTATTTCCTGCCCAGATCTCCAACAATACCTTCAATTGGTAAAAATACTAACGGGAACGAAAGAAACATAACAGATAACATCCCAAAGTTTTATCTGTTGAAACCGGGCATCCTACTGTTGTCGTTATGCAACTTCTGACAGTGTAGTATTTTGACCAATTGAAGGTGTTGTTGGAGATCTAGGCACGAAATAGTGTAAACTTAATTGGTCATAACACTTTATTTCTAACTGAAAAGGTGTTATTCTTGAAAGTGTTATGCGCAGTCTGTTATGAAACTTCTGACAGTGTAGTTCCTCTTTCTCTATTTTTATTTTTTCTTTATACTCCATCATTGACATTTTATGTAAAGATGGTCACTAAACTTATTCTTTCATTTATTCAAATCCCAGAATCCGTGGTGGCATTTGGAAACCAAACGCCGGGATCTTGTCGGAAACCGAACCCCGGATTAGCTTTTTTCCAAAATTAGCTGCTACTAAAAAAAATATTCCGTTATTGATGTTGATTTTTAATGAGTTTCTGAAGGAAGAAGTTTAAAAAAAAAATTTATGTAATAGAAGGAAAATAAGTTTTAAAAAATTAAGGTAAAATAAGTAAATAAGTTTTTGAAGGAAGAAGTTTAAAAAAGAAGGATGTAATAGAAGGAAAATAAGTTTTTATAAATTAAGGTAGAAAAAGAGTTGAAATTATTTAATAACGAAAAGTAGATATAGAGGATAGTGTAGGTGAGGTTAATTAGTTAGGTCGGTCAAAGTAATTTAGGGAAAAAAATAGGTTTTAAGACTGTTGGCGTCACCGAGGGTAAGTGGAAGCGTAGTCACCGGACCAGTTCATACTGGACGGGAAGGAGGTAAAAGATACTACGCGGCAAATAAAACAAGGCCAAAAGTTTCGATGGGATTCCAAAAATATTTGACCCTGACAATTATTTTTACTGTTAATATAAAGTTCAAAAATGTAATCAGCATGTCTCCTTGCTCCGACACCGAATCTCTAATCGACTTCAGCAGCAACCTTGAGCTTCAATCAGATTTCCAGTTTCGGCCGAATTGTGATGAATCATTTGTCCAGCAAGAAAACTAAGTTCAGATATGGATTCAGCGGACCTCCTTACCCCTTCAATGAATATCTTATTAGCTCATAAAACATTAATGTTTTTACCGTAAATTCGAAACTCTCCTCTGTCTCTAAATATAGGACTAAAGGACCCATCTACGAACTTGACCTGTACTTTGCCAATGAATCCTCACACTAAGCTTGAACAACATATATCAACCCCTACTAAGCTCGAACAACATATACCAACCCTTTCGACCTTCGATTACACTAGCTCGCTCCGACAGTTCATAGATTACGCGCTCTGAAGCCGAAAACTGGTCGACAAATTTTGTGTCCGGTTTTTGCCAGATTCCGGGTGAAGTACTTGTCCGGTGAGAAAATAACTTTCATATTCGGATTGCCCCTTAATTTGAAACCCCTCCCCCCACCCTCAAATATAGGGCTACAGAGCCCATCTTCGAACTTGACCTGTACTTAGACCCAAAGGATCCTCCCACCAAGTTTCATCCAAATATCTCAATCCCTTCGGTAGTTATCGTGCTTACAGACGGACGGACGAACAACTTTTGCGACGTCATACAAATTAGGTATCCCTCCACACGTTTTGGGATCCCAAAAAACAACAACTAAGGAATCCCTGTTGGAGAACCGAAACCCTCTACAACACCCCATCCGAGTCGCGGCTTCAAACCGAGGGGGTACCAATTGTCGGGTACACTGTGCACCGAGGAATCGGATACACTCGATTGTCGGCCACACTGTACCCAGATTTTTAGTTCGGTTTGGTTTAACTTAGTTCAATTTCCGAGTTCCATAGCACAGTTTGGGCACACTATACTCCGATTTTTTGGAGTAGGTATCCCCTCGCTTCAAACCTAAGACCGTGATATCAGCTAGTGGCGCGATTTGGAACGAGACATGTCTCGGCGATGTCGAAATAGCTTCCAGAACTGTCGAAATAGCTTCCAGAACTAAGTCCGAAGGAGAGCTCAGACGGCGTTCGTGAAGTTCGTAGAGTTGTTCCCTACACCTTCCGTAGACTTTTAAGGCAGCAGACAGGAAGTTATTAACTTTCTTTCGTAAGGTTGACCAATAAAAATAAACATGTAAAAATTTTGAAACGTTCTTTATTCTTGAATATATCGCAAAAAAAAATTCAAGTTCTCGACTGAGCGGAGACAAACTTTACGGAACATACTTTGCGAAAAACTTTGGGAACCTTACGAACGCCAACCGAGTCGTATTGGAGAGAACAAAAAAAATCTAGCTGGTGTCTGTCAGTGTTCACCAAAACATTTGGGAGTTTTACAAAAAAGCTCGCATGATGACTAACACCTACTGTCCAATTCTCTCGTTTCTAGCTTCTTCTTTTCCCAATAAACACACATCACGACCAACCGTGCCTGGCTAACCCCGTACTTGATTATACGCTTTATCTGCCCAATCAGGATTATGCCAAAGAAACTTGTTCGACTTATTGTAGTAAGGAAATTGGAATCCATCTGTTTTCAAGACGTGTTATTCGTGAGGGAATATTCTTCGAAATTCTTCGATTCATTTTGCGGACTTTACAAGATTCGAATGCTTAAAACAAAGTTCTCGCGAGAAAACACTTCCAGAGATGTTTCTGCCATAGTTCTTCCATCTAGGACTCTATGAGGAAGCTTTGTTTATTTATTTTAACTCATCCACAGCCAGCGAGGGCAATATATATTACCCTATACAACTTAAAAAAAATAAAAAACAGTAGGCCTACACTGATGAATTCCACTAACCGGGGAAAAATTGCAAAACAGCAACTCCCCCACAATCAACTTTCACCCCCACCCCTTCATCTTCATTTAAGGTTCTGAGAATTGAGGTAAATTATTCGTTACTTAGGCTATTTGGTTGCGGCATTTGAGTCTCTATAGTTCTCGAATAGTGACGGAGTTCGATATATTCCGGTTCAGCGCCAAGCGAACCCATTTCTGTTAGTCCCCCTATGCCTCACCACCAGCGCTTGTCTCTAACATAGGAAAATAGATCCCCAGGTTGATGAATAGAGTATATGTAATCTGCTTCCCAGGTAATGAGGTTTTGCATACCATCTCAGTAGTAGAAAATGAAAGTTACCCACTACCTAATGGGTCCGACTAATTACTATCTCTATACAAGTGTTGAATATGAGAACATGGGGGATTAACAGAAAATAGTCCACTTGGAGCGCTGAACTGGAGTAAGGCGAGTTTATGACAATAATTTGACCAAAAAGAACGGTTCGACTGCCCACGCTATGCCGCTGTTTTGAATTTCGCCGCGTCAATCGATTCAAGTGAACCTCGGCACTAGAGGCGTTTTTCCGCGACAATCCCCGATTATAATCCTAGATAGCTGATTCATCAGAGAAACAGCGAATCGACAATCCCAGATTGTACAAACGACGATCTCTACATTCGTTTCTTTACTGAATTTCCAGATCAAGATCCATATGCAACCTGCCAGGTGAGGTACGTGCTTTAAAGTTAAGTGAAGAGGCAGCTTATTTTTACATCTGATATTGAATACGTTGAAACATTTTGACCCATCGAAGGGGTTTTACATCTTTTGACCTGAATTTGAAAACAAGCCTGCATTTGCAGGATTAAAGACGATATGCGCCGGCTTATTTTTTCGCAATGGCTTACCTTTGTAGTTGGTAAATATTTCAAGCCATAGACGGACAGGCAAGTAGAGGTACCACAAATTTGAAAGATCGAGTTCCTTCAGCGGACAAACGGAGTAATGCATTTTGTATCGTGTTTTCAGCCCTATTTAAGTGAATGCGAAATGCGTGGGTCAACTACGGAGCGAATCCTGGAGAATAAATCCTTATTTGTCTCCAAGCCGCAAGTGATAATCGTAATGTCTGTTGGTCTATCGTTCTGTATCTCTGTCCGGGTTTGCTAGTTTGGGCACTTCCATATAAGCTACGACGATGAAACTTTTCGGTTAAACTGGAATTCCAAAATCCCTCGAAGGAAATGTTGAGTTCTTGACAATGCATGGCTTGTCTTGTCCGTCTTACTCACAAATGTTCTTGTCGTGTCTTATACCGAATAACAAGATAACATTTTTCTTTCCAAAAAAGCTCAGTTGGAAAATAAGCTAGAGTATTTACAAAGGCATGCACTCCCTAACAAAACAGACTGAAATCATGCAAATCCGTCTGAAAAAAGGGGTCAGTGATCATCTTTCTTGTGTAGCCGTCTTCTTGTCACAAATATACATTTCTCGACAAAGCAAAAATAGAATACCTCAGCAAAACCCATCAGGAGTAGAAAGAAATATAGGATTTCGTGACATCTCGTAAAGTAAGGAGATTCTTAAGCCACTGAATGGAATGAAATAGGACCAGGGCTGAAAGGTGGGCATGGATACTAGCATTTGACGCTGTGGATAAAGTTTTTTGGGAAAGAGTATAAGGCTAGAAGAAGGATTTAGCTCCGAGCTCCCACCTGGACCGTCAGGGATCGACTAAAATCGGGAACGGAACGGAACGACACGGGGCAGGAGGAACGCTTACTAAAAACGGGAACGTGTACTAAAAACGGGAACACCGTAATAAAATATTCCGATGCACGCAGGGGGAAGAAGTACTAAAATCGTGAATGCCCGTCCCCTGTTCTTTAGCACAGGGATCCTCCTGAGTATGGACCACAAAGTACTAAAAAACAGGGATCCTGTCAATCCCGTTTTTTGCACTTGCTTCTGATGAAAATGGAACCGAATGCTAAAGAACAGGGGACGGGCATTCCCGATTTTAGTACTTGTTCCTCCTGAGTATGGAACACAAAAGTACTAAAAAAAACAGGGATCCTTTCAATCCCGTTTTTGTGCTAAAGAACAGGGGACGTGCATTCCCGAGTTTAGTACTTGTTCCCCCTGCACGCATCGGAATATTTTATTATGGTGTTCCCGTTTTTAGTACGCGTTCCCGTTTTTAGTACGCGTTCCCGTTTTTAGTACGCGTTCCTCCTGCCCCGTGTCGTTCCGTTCCGTTCCCGATTTTAGTCGATCCCGGACTGTCAAACAAGAAGCTGTAGCTAAAGGGTGTAATGGGGGGGGGGAAGGTCTTAGATATGGTAAAGATATGGAAATCATCTGAATGCCTCATTTACTACTGGGTATTCGAATTAATCATCCCACAAAGTGACAACAATTTGTTCGACAAACCGTGAGTTCGTGGTATCATGGGTTCTAACAAGGCTAATTAAGTTGCGATTTTTTTTTATTCTGTTCTGCTTCGTCAAAGTTTGTAGTTTGGCTTTTGTTTTATTTTACTTGCGTTTTATCGAGTTCTTGTTCCCAAACGATAGAGTTGGGCGATATTTGAATTTTTCAATATATCGATATTTTAACTTCCGATATATCGATATTTTACTTTCGTTGTTCGATAATCGATATAGCCTATCGATATCGATACTTCGATACCATGTTTCGCTATAGTATCCGTCTCGTTTCGCCAAAATTTAAGAGCAAACTTGTCGTAAAAAAGCATCTTGCATCAACTCAAACTTCAAGTAAGTAAATACTGAATCACGAAGAACTTATTGAACGTTTACAAGAACATATTTTGAGAGATGTAAAAGAAAAGCTGAACATTGTTTACGCAAGAATTCTACCTAACCGTGGAAAGTATTCACGCAAAGCTTCAGCCAAAATCTATTCTACATATTGTGACCATTCTGTTTTGTTTTTAACTGGGTTGCATTCGCTACTGAATAAGAAAGATCTGCGCCAGGTCCGTATTGCTTACTTTAGATACTGAAAATTTCTACAGTACCTTCCGACATCGTATCGTAATACACGTATTGTTAAGAAGTATGGTGCCACTGATATTCTTCGGTCTTTTGAGGTACTTAGTGCTAAGTTAACAAGTAATGCATTCACGTCCCTAGGTTCAAACCATAGTATTATCCTCGTGTTTCTCTCCGACATAAAGGTTAAGCAGTTCATATGTTTTTGTCTTTTTCTTCTTTTTTGTGTATTTTAATTCCGCTTACAAACAAATTGTTGTTGCTACAATTTCAAATATATAAATGTAACTTATGTTGGATAGTTTACAATAATCAGAAATGAACGAATATCGTTTTAGATATCGATATTTACGTTTCGTATTCGATATCGATATTTGGTCCGATATATCGTTATCGATATCGAATGTCGCCCAACACTACCAGCCGGTGCCAAGAAGGCTTGTACAGTGGTGCTCAACAAGCGGGTAACCCCTCGACCTGTTAACACGTATTGAACATCAGCTCTTCCTTGACCAATGGAGAAGGACTATGAAGAACGAGAAGTATGACTATCGAAGCAACTTCACAATTCTGCAGAATCGCGAATCTTTCACCTGGTCTTTCAGTGTAAAAACGCAAGAAAAGGAAAATTGGTTTCATCTCAATAATCAAGAAACCCAAAATAAAGTACCTCCGAGAAGAATCGCGAGGAGTGAAAACGCAACTAATCTGTGCCCGCAGCGAACTGCCGAGAGCCTTCGGTGGACCACCATGAGGGAGAGTGAGTATCCCATCTGACCTCTCTTGAGAAGAATCATTAGAAATTCCTTTGCTGTCAGAGAAACTGAAAGCGGTCTTAGTATTTCGAAGTGGGTGTCTTTACGCCACCGCGGTTTAGCGCCACCGTATGTTTTCCGCCACCAAGGAAATCTTGCATCATCAAGAGGATTAGTTGGGTCAGACGCAAGGGTCAAGTATTTTGGTAGGTTCTTCGCCACCGTATGTTTTCCGCCAACTCATTAGTGCAGGTAGCTGGTTCATGTAATTCCAGATCCAAATCCTTAAATGCGAAGAGGGTGTTTACCGCCACCAACGCTAACTCTACGTTAATCCTAGCTAAGACAAAGACTGAGCTTAATATTTCACACAATTATTTATTTTAAGTCCAATTAAAGAAACTGTACCAACTTCAACAATTCAAGGCTCCCAAACTATTCAAATTTCAAAAGGGAAAAAATCGCCCTCAAAAATACGTCTCTTGAAGACCGTCAACAATGTAAATGTCATTTTCTTTGACACTCTTTGTTTTAACTATTCCAAGATTATTTCTCTTGTCACTTAGTTCGGTTTCTGCAGCTACAGTTGCTCTTATAAATACTTTTAGACCAGTTACTACCTGCGCTACCTGAATTAAAAGTTGGCAAAAAACATACGGTGGCGGAAAACCGCGGTGGCGTTAAAACACTGCTACCAGTATTTCGCTATGTTTCTAAGTGGGTATTCTCATGCCTACAGTATCGTCAGCACAACAAGGCTCTAGACCAGTGGTTCCCAACCTTTTCCGTACCGCGTACCCCTAATCAAGGTTCAAAAAGGCTGCGTACCCCTAATAAAGGTTCAAAAAAGGTTCCGTACCCCATTTTTGACGAGTAAAACAACAAGTTGTTTTACTATTTTTTACCATGATCAGAACGTTGAAAAGACGATAACATTGTAAGGTATAGGACTTTCGATTTGAGACTGATTTATCCACCTTTGTAACTATTCTGAACCTGTAAATCATCGGTAACATTTCGCAGGCTCTTTCTTAACTGTATAATTAAAGAATTGTAGAAAAGTTTAGTCAGAAATGGGAGCTTGAGGCTTCAAACTTTCGCTACAAAAACAAATCTTGCTTCCTATTGGTTGGATTCTTAAAACCGCGTCATAACCGACCAATAGGATGCAGGACTCCGCTTTTGTGTTCGGCATTTGAATCCTTTGAACTCTTACTATAAAGGAAACTCTTCTGTTAAAGTTTTATTATACCAGCAAGAAATAGACAGATTAACGTTTCCAGCAATTCACTGGCTCAGACTGGTGACCAAACGTCCACAGTTATTAGTGGCGTTTTTGATCGCCGATTAGTTCGACGATAGCGTAGCCGTCTGATTTTTTGGTGTTTTTGACGTTCGCCGGAAGCCGATTGCCGTAGCTGTTTATCTTATTTTCCTTTTTCGTTCTGATCGGCTAACGTGTATCGCCTAAATTCGTGTCCATCGCCCATCGGCCGAGGACTGGCCGTTAGCCGTTGACGTATGGATTTCGTTTGAGGATTAGGCAGTATTTTAAAAAATGAAAAACTCGTTTTTGCGCACCCAGAAACATCGGCGATCGCCAACGGCTATCGGCTATCGAAAAGTGTATTATGCACGAATCGGCAAACTCGCTTCGTCTACTGGGCAAATTTGATCGGCGAAAAAAAAAACGCCACTATTATTTAGTCTCAAAGTCGCCTATACCTCCCAAAGTTATTTTTTATCCTCCCTCTGATGATGGTGCAGAAATAACCGTTTTCGCCGGCCAGGGTGCAATTACTCTATGGTCCGCATGTGTGGGAGAGCGTTGGAGAGTGGGTGGTAGGTTCCTCGAGCTGCCGACGAAACGCAGAAAACAATTTGTAGTTTATGAGTGGTATCAAGAATAAATAAGCCAATAGAACCTCCGTCTTTGGTCCCATGCAGCGACTATGGATACTCCGACAAAACTGAGCTGAGCTAGAGGTAATTGCGGAGCTTTGAGATGATGCCCGTTTATTTCCGTCTTTGTTACTGCGCATATCAGAGGAAAAGGTGCAGCAGACATGCTGACCCGCTCTGCAGCGCGTCCCGCGTGACGTCACAATGGTAGACAACCAATCCGCTTTTATCTTCGAAACTTCTTCTCCGGGGCTTTACTGCGATTTAGCTGTAGAGGTAACGAATAGTGCTGGCAGGGTATAGGGTCGGTATAGGGAATCTATTCGACTCCGCATGGTAGTATTACACAGACAAGGAGACGGAGGTTCTGGTGCTTATTTTTTTCTTGGTGGTATCTATATTCTAAGGTATTGATTTCTTGGTTTTTGTATGTACCTGTTTCTGAATGGCACCTGGTCTTTCACTGTATTAAATATAACATAAAATTTCATGTCGTACGAAACCTGAAAAATCTACTTATTTCGAATACCACTTGTCGATTCCAGCTGATTCGACCAATTTCTTTCACACTATCAATCCTCAACAAACGATAGTTTTACCCAACGGACCTCCACCCCAGCTGAGCCGTTTGAAATCCCTGGAGTAGAAGGGCCCAAAGATACATAATCTTGATTCGGAAAACAAATAATTATCCAGGAACGAGGAAAAGGGAATTGATATTGCCACATCTGCAACTTCGCAAAGCTCCCCCATTCATTTAGACCAGGCATTCTTATCGGACACCAGTTTTCTCACTCTTAGAAAAGCATTAAGTTGGAAAATCGGTTGGCTGGAGACATTTGGACAGTTATTGGTTTGGCCTACGTAACTCTGTGGCACAAGATCGTATCCAGGTAGGAGGTTCGTCGGTTCGACCCCCAAAAACACCTTGGTAGCTCAATTTGTGACAGCGTCGGTGTGTGAAGCCGAAGGTTGTGGGTTCAATTCCCGCTTGAGGTGCATTTTGTTTTTCAGTTCACTACTAATAATGCATTAAGCCTTATCTATTTACGCATGTACGTATGAAATAAACATTATCGATCTATCTACACAAGGGGATTTATTGGAGGAAAATTGTAGAAAGACTCGGTGACCAAGATTTCGCCATCAACGGATTTGGACAAACAAGCTCTCCTCTGGTAACAAGACCAAAGGTTCCGATGGGATCCCAAAAATTCAATATTTGATCCAGACAATTAGGTTTTGTCTTAGCCAGATCCAGTCTTCGCCGGGCCAAACAGCTACTCATTAAGAAATCCAAGCTCAGATATGGATTCAGCATGTGTGTTTACCTCTATAAGCCGATCGAAACGATCCTAGCTTACTTTTGTGAATTTTGCGGTTTTGGCGAAATTCAGGAACTACTTGTCCGGCGAAAAGCTAAAGCTCAAAAACGGATTCAGCGTATCTCCTTACCCCAACATCCAACATCTAATCAACTTCAAATGAAAACTTAACTTCTAACACATTTTCCGGTTTCAGCCGGATTCCGGATGTCCGGCTAAAGAGTGATTGTCATATACGGATTCTGCATCTCTTCTTACCCCTAAACCTGTCATCTAATCAACTTCAAATAAAACTTTTACTTTTAATAAATTTTCCGGTTTTGGCCGAATTCCGGGCGAACTACTTGTCTGGCGATAAAATGGTTTTCGTATTCTTGTTCAGCATGCCTTCTTACCCCCTAAATCAAACATCTAATCAACTTCAGAGAAAACTTTAACTTCTAACAAACTTTCCGGTTTTGGCCGGATTCCGGGCGAACTGCTTGTCCGGCGAGAAAATGGTTTTCATATTCGTGTTCAGCATGGCTTCTTACCCCAAAATAAAACATCTAATCAACCTCAAATAAAAATTTTACTTTTAACAAACTTTCCGGTTTTGGCCGGATTCCGGACGAACTACTTATCCGGCGAGAAAATGGTTTTCATATTCGTGTTCAGCGTGTCTTCTTACTCCATAATCGACTATCACATTAGCTGTTTAAAAAATGTTGCTTACCCCTTAATTTAAATCCCCTCCCCCACCCCTAAATGTAAAGCTACAGGGCCCATCTACGAACTCGACCTTACTCTTGACCCAAAGAATCCCCACACCAAGTTTCATCAAATCTCACTGCCTTCGAGAGTTATCGTGCTTACAGACAGACGGACGGACAGACGGACAACTTTTCCTATGTCATAGGTATCTTACGTTTTGGGATCCCAAAAACAACTTACGTTTTGGGATCCCAAAAACACAATTGCATATATTGATTCGAAGAGTCATTCAGATCAGAAAAGCTTCGTTATGATAATGCAGTTGATTCAGAATTCTCGTGTCAATTCCATCCCAGAGTTTCATTGCGTTCAGTTACCTAATAACAGACAGTGAGGCGTCATACAGTTTGTGATCCCAAAAGAAGTAATACAACTCACCACAAAAACTTGTTGTTGTTGTCCAGGAGCTAGTGG
The DNA here is from genome assembly GCA_023053555.1 of Branchinecta lindahli. Lineage (NCBI taxonomy): Eukaryota > Metazoa > Arthropoda > Branchiopoda > Anostraca > Branchinectidae > Branchinecta > Branchinecta lindahli. The sequence continues at coordinate 15,372,853 of JAKZAO010000009.1, forward strand.
TGTTGGTGGTGTCACGTCTACAGGGCGACTGAACCCAAGATCAGGAGTAACGGGACGAACAGGTCCGTCCGTCCGAGCGGGAACAGGGGTCGTTCTTATCCCTGGACCAAAACTGGGAAAGGGTGGTAAAGTCTCGCCAACACCCATTGTTGTAGTCGTGACATCTGGCTGCAATGTTTGATTCCATGGCATCTGAGTAGGCTGGGTAACCCAAGGCATTTCAGTTGTCTGGGTAATGGTAGGAGTGAAATCCGTGGGGGTGGGTCTCCAAGGCATTTCAGTTGTCTGGTTAATGGTAGGGGTGAACTCCGTGGGGGAAGATCTCCAAGGCATTCTGGGGGTAGTTACTGAAGGCATCACTGCTGTGGGATAGGTAGTGGTTTCGGTCACTGCGGTTGGCTAAAAGAAAAATAGTTTTCAGGTTGAATGAGAGAAGATCCGAGCCGTGGAAAAATTAATGTACGGACCATTCTTAACATCTTTCGAATACCTACAGTGCGGTGAGATAACTATTGAGGCGCATTTGGGGGAGGGGGCATTGCCCCCTAGATTTCAGAATCTTGCTCCTTTTTTTGCTGCTAAGTAGGTTTCAAAAGGCGAATGACTCGAAAAGCAATGACCTTAAGGTGTAACCGAAAACTACTTTATATGTAGCCCAAACAGTAATTACAATTTTAGTCTGTGTAATAAACCTGGGATTGGGATCTCTGGCCCTCCATGGAGGGTCCAAAGGTTCACCGAAATAGATCCACTGGCTAACCTGCAGGTGTCGTTGAAGCTTAACCGAATAAGGCAGAGATCCGACAGATTTCCGACCGCCCTCCAACCCCCCCCCCCCCAGGGTTATCGGAATCCGGTCCGGACACGAAATGGTATATCCGTGACACGAGCTCATCTTTCCAACTGTCAAGTTTCGTTTGTGTCCGATGCCCCGTTCGAAAGTTATGCTTGCCTCAAGATCCCGGATTCCCCCCCCCCCTGGTCAGGTAAGGGAAATGACTTTTCTTAAGTCAATCTGGTCGGGTTCCTGATAAGTCTGCCAAGTTTCATCGTCCTAGCACATCTGGAAGTGTGATAACCGGAAGTCCGGGACCCAGCCTCCATCCCTCGCTCCATCCGGTTATGTCAACGATGTACCAAGAATATGTGCTTGTTCTTCCCACAAAGTTTCATCCCGGTCCCTCCATTCTAAGCGTGTAACGATATTTCCAGTACCCCCCCAACTCCCCCCACAGTTGTCGGATCCGGTTCGGACGTAAAACGGGACTTATGAGGATGTGTTCTTTCTGCATATCAAGATTCATTTAGGTCATCACCCGTTCGAAAGTTATGTATTCCGGATCCCCCCTCCCTTCACGATGGTCAAATCGGGGAAGTGACTATTTCCGAGTTAGTTTGGTCGGGTCCCTGATATGCCTGCCAAGTTTCATCTTCCTAGCACATCTGGAAGTACCCTAACTCGCGATCACCGGACCGACCGACGGAAAAGTGATCAGTATATGGCACTTGGCCGGAAGGTAAGTGTCATAAAAAGACAAATATTAACATCACTTTCCTACTCCCGAGCTTAGCGTCCAAATTTTCCGAGCTTAGCGTCCATGACACATGGAAATGCATGGGAGCCCCTATGCACTAGAGCCCCGTGTGAAAAAATACAAAATCTCTTAGACGAGTCAAAATGATTCAGTGTATTCAAATATGATGTAAAAACAAGCTGGCTTTTCAGTTAAACTTTAAGGCAAAACGGGAAGTCTACACATCCATGTTCGTCATCGCAAACTTAAGCCACGCCTTTTCAGCTTCCCACAGAGTCAGGTTTGACTACAAAGTTTGTTCGGTACCTGTGAGCCAACCTTCCAATCGGTTTGGTCGGGTCAGTTTCGAAACCTTAAAGTTGTATGTACCTCACCTACACCTTGATAATGAGGTACAGCCCATTTATGCAATTGCCCTTGGTCTTGATCCAACGAGTCTTTGCAATAACTTTCACAAAATTATCTCGATTCAGATGTTATCGAAGACAGATGGACGCACAGATTTACAATTTTATGACTATCATTCACATCCGTCATGGATCCTCAATTCCGAAAAATAATTTTTTCAGCTCGACCTTCAATTTTCCGGCGTTCCTCCCAGGATTATCGCCCTTTCACCCCTCCAAGTAGACCTTTGGATAAGTTCGTGATTGAAGAATCCGCGTTATTAGTAAAATTCGGCAAAATACTGATAGTACACCCACCCCGTAAAAACCCAGTTGCGGTGCCCCTGTCCAGTCCCCCCTTTGCATCTGAATAGGAAAACAAACATCTCCAAGCTTAATTCAGGCAACTTTCCAAATGTCAGCGAAAACTCGCCGTCGTGGATGTCACTTTTCCAGTTGAAAATTTGAAAGACAATTTGGAGAGTTCCTAGTTCGCAAACTTGCAACTTTCCCTTAGGCATCCTGCTTGATCAACTTTTCAAGGGTTAAGCTCCAAGGATGTATAGCAGTGGTGGTCTGACTCGGACTTTATTTAATTTCCGGACAATCTTCTTTTTACCGGATTCCGGTCGAAACGTCCACCTGACTGCAAAATGATATGGAAATCTTGAATCAGTGTGTCAGTGCTTCTATAACACCTTGTAGTCGGCTTGGGCTGATGGAATGCGCATCCCAAGACTGTATAACAAGAGCTGAAATTTAACGTTAAAGTTAAACGCTAATGTCCCACCCACCAAGTTTTGATCCTCCCCCTCTAACTCGCTTCTGGCCGGATACGATCTGCATTTACAAATGGCACAATTGATACCTGCAAAGTTCCGTCCTGATCCCAAACCTTTAAGCGTGCGGCAAGATTTCCGGGACTACTTCCAACTCCCTCTCCCCCACCCAGGGCTCGGGCCGTGTTCGGATCTATAATCGGTACATCTAGGATATACGACCGTCCTGCACGCCATGTACCACCCCAGCGTGCTACAAGATTTCCGGGACCCACCTCCCACAGTAGCCGGATCCGGTCTGGACCTTAAAGGACCCCTCTTGCTTATTCTGCTTTTTACAATATACTTAGCTCTCATACAGAATTATAAGCTTCTAAAATCCCCAACTTTCTCCGTTGTTTCGTTTTGTGCCTACGAAATTTAGCGCTTTTTTGGCCTTGCCGAGTTTTGCCCGTCACACAACGAAACGTTTGCCGGAATCTTCAACGTCCGCTGACAACTCCTTCACACATGCGGATCTGAGAAGCTTCTGTTTATTACTTCTTTTATTTGCTTAGTTTTCCCACTTTTAACCACGGTCCGTTCAGTTTTCAAATGTTTTGCGCCCAGCCGCCGCGTCGGAGAGCAGGAAGGCTGTACATAGTCGACAAGCGCTAACAAGAAAATCGCTAATTTCGGGTGGAAAGTAATGGTATTTTCGAAAACGTTTTTTCTGATCCATTAGGTAGGGAAAAGATCATTTCTAGTAAGAGTTGTGCTTTAAGCGGAATGTTTGGGATATGTTCTCTTATTACCAAGTGTCATACGGATCGGACTACTCATTTGAGTCATGCATGCCACCAGCTTTCCGGGACTCCCTCCAACTACCCCCACAGTGCCCCGGAAGGTACGGATCTTCGAGTATTACGTCTTCCTGCCCACAAAGTCTCCTCCTGATCCCCCAGTTCTAAGCGTGCCACAAGGTTTCAGTTACCCCTCTCCCAGCAGTTAGCGGATCCATTCCGGGCCGGAAACGGATCATATGAGGCCCGTGCTCTTGACAACTATGAAGTTTCATCCAGAGTGGATCACTCATTCGAGAGCAACCGTGGAGAGAAGATTGGAACGCCTCTGCAGCTGCAACCCAGGAATAGTTCCCAACGTCAGCTGTCCCGTCCCTAATATGCCTGGCAAGTTTCATCCCCTTCACCCACCTAGAAGTACCCAAACTCATGATCAGCGGACAGACCGGCAAACAGAAAAGCGATCGGCATATGGCGATTGAGACGGCGGTTACAAGACTCTATATGACTAAGTCCAAAACACGCCAGTGGTCCTCAGGAAGAAGGAGTAAACGTCTCCGTAACAACTCAAACTCAATAACTCAAATCCTGTATCAGGCGATCTTTGGGAGCAGCTGTGATACCACTTCTGCCTTTCTTCCGCCAGATACCCGGAGAGGCCGGAGATTTTGCATCGGCAAGGAGAGATAGTCATCAAGAGAACTGTCATAAATCTAGGAGTAACATGCCGCTAAGATCGCAGAAGCTATAGTTCCTCACTTCACTCTGTGGCATAGACCGTACTACCGGATGTGCGTTCGGGTGTGCGGCAGACACCCGAACGGTCAAAGGGTAGGGATGCAAAAATTATCTGATATGATTCGTATCACTGATGATGATTGACAGGGGTTGAGTGTAGCCAAGGGGATCTAAATCTCGTAGATTTCTCGCAAGGCGTCGTATTACAAATTTATTCGCTACATCTACAAACGATGGTTACCAGGGGCCTCGCCAGGGGCATCACATGTGGGAGGGAGAGGAAGTTCCCCCGAATGTTGAGGCCGTAGTCGGTAAAAAGAAAACAAGAGCTGTAAGCTCATAAGGCACCTGGAACTGTATGTAGTAGGTACGGAAGACTAGTCAAAGGCGGAGGAAACCTGGACAACGATGAGAATCTGAAAGTCTGCACTGTATCAGATACCGCTGTGTCTGGAAAAAAAGACTTTTGATCGTGGTATCAGGGAACATGATAAGTGGAAAATTGGGGGTTGAGATGTATTTTTTTTTTTTTTTTTTAAAGCAGAGTATAGCTGTGACGCCGCGTAGAGAAAACTTTGAAAGTCAAAGCTGACTGGTTCTCTTTTTTTTTTTTTTTTTTTTTATCAAAAGTACTTTTGCGGGTACCTTTGCGGTTCAGATGGGCACTTTAAGGGAGCTAGAGAAAAAGTATTTTATTCTTGAACTTGGCTGTAATGATGCGCACTTTAAAGGCACTAAGGCAAAACGATCACAGGCCCTTAGGGGTCATTGATATATACTGTTTGGTCAAAAGTATTTTTTCATTTTTCGGTTAAAATGCGCACTTTAAGGGTGACAGAAATAAATTTTAAGCAAAACCCTTGTGACACAAATGGGTTGAGATGTATCGTTGGATAAAAAAAAAAGTATTTTTCGACCTTGCGGTTAAGATGCGCACTTTAAGGGAGCTCGAACTTCATTTGTAAGCAAAAACCTTGAGGCAAAAATGATAATGAGCTCATGGGGATCGAGAAAATGTTTTTCAATTTGCGGTCAAAATTGGTACTTTAAGGAATGGTCGGATTTGGAAAGTGGAAATTCGAAGCCAATCTTGTTGAATCTCTAATATTCCAGGCAAGTTTCGTCGTCCTAGCTCATCTGGAAGTACCTTAAATCGAGATCACCGGAATTCGGATCAACTGTTTTTTTTATAAAACTTCAAACTCCGGTTCTGTAAATGATTTATCCAGAGTATCTGTTTGTTATTCCCACAAAGATCCATCCCGATCTCTCCAGTCTAAGCCAGTCACGTATTCCCCCACCCCATTAATGTCGGATCCGGTTCCGGACATTAAAAAGATCACCAGAGACATGTCCTCTGTTCAGTTATTAAATTTCATTCAAATCCGGTCAACCGTTCCGAAGTTACGCATTACTCTATATTCCGGATTCCCCTCCCTCTACTCCCCCACGACTATCGGATCAAGTAAATTTTTATTTACAAGTCAGTTTGATCGGGTCCCTGATACGCCTCCCAAGTTTCGTCGTGAAAACCCCAAAACTGCCATTACCGGAATTCCGAGAAATTCCCCCCCTCCCCCAGTGTCCGGATCCAGTCCAGTTGTACAAACGATTTATCTGGAGCAGGTGCTTGTTCTTCCCAGCAAGTTTCATTCCGATCCCTCCATTCCTACTGTTTGTTGAGATTTCCGCCCCAACCCCCAAACTCCCCCATAGCTGTCGAACCCGGTCCGGACTTCAAATGGGACATCAGAGGTATGTCATTTATTCAGTTATTAAGTTTCATTCCAATCCGATCACCCGTTCCAAAGTTACACACTACTCAGTTTTCCGGTTTCCCCAGCCTACCCCCCCACCAGATGGAAACTGATTATTTCCAGGTTAGTTCGGTCGGGTCCCTGATGCTCTTGCCAAGTTTCATCGTCCTAGCACATCTGGAAGTACCCTAACTTGGTGGGATGAATAAGCAGAAGCCATCGATACATGGTTGACAAGAACGGACCAGATCTAAGCACTGTGGGGGGAGTTGGAGGGAGGTTTCCGAAATTCCAGTGATCCCGGGTTAAGATGCTTACACATCTGCTAGGACGCCGAAACTTGGCAGGCATCGGGGACTCGACAATTCTAGCTTAAGAACAGTCGTTTCTTCAATTTGACCATCGTGGGGGGAGTAGAGGGAGGTGGGATCCGGAATCTTGAGGAGTGTCCAACGGGTGATCGGATCTTAATGAAACTTGATATTCGGAAAGAACTTATGTCTCACATATCCCATTTCAAATGCGACAGGGTCTGGTCAATGTGGGGGAGTCGGGCGGGGATACCGGAAATTTATAACACGCTTGGATTGTAGCGATTTGGATGAAACTTGGCGGGAAGAACAAGCATAAGCCCTAGATACATTAGTGACAGATCTTGAACGGATTCGGGCACTCTGGGGGGCGTTTGAGGGGGTCCGGAATTCCGATGAACGCGACTTAAGGTACTTTCAGGTGTGCTAGGACGATGAAACTTGGCTAGAACACTAGAGACTTAATAAGATTGGCTTAGAAGCTGTCACTTCCTAGATCCGATCATCCCTTAAAGTACTCATCTTAACCACACACTACAAACAAAAACTTTTAAGCCAAACCTACGTTTTTATGTTCCCCGTGAGCGCATGATCATTTTTGCCTCAAGGGTTTCGCTTAGAAATGAATTCCTAGCGCCCTTATAGTGTCCATCTTAACCCTGTTGCAACTGAAAGCTCAAGGGTTTTGCTTACAAATGATCAGAAAAAACCCACAAATTAGCAAATTCTTACTTTCATCTTTTTACCAAGCCCTACAAGTGCCACATGAGCTTATAGCTTTTGTTCCTTGAAAACAGCTGTATTTCTGCAAAAACAGTCGGTAAGCCAGTTGGTAAATACCTTATCCCCTTTAAAGTTTTTACTGAAAATCCAATTTATTGTGTATCATTTAACTGACTACACAGCATTATTTTGATTGTGTTAATGGATTTTTTTATTTCCACTATTTGCTCTAGTATGATGTTCAGAACATCTACGACCGTCCTCACAACACAAAATTCTACTATAGGCGTATTCTCGCCGTTCCCCGAGGACTCCTCGGGGAATCGAAAGAACCGGCGAGAGTAGAGGGAGTCACTCCACGCCGACTCCGTGTACAGAAAACAGCGAGAACACGGGGAATGCTTTCCAAAATGGATCTTGTTCGAAACAAAAATATGCAGTTAACGAAAGTAGTCCGGATCCACTTTATTTTTGGTTTTGTTTATTGTGATTGTCTTTAACTAATTTTACATTCCACCATTACCCGCAAAAACTGCTTCTCTTCCGAATCTGAAAGAGAGTCCTTTTTGATGATGGTGATGATAACCAGAGCATTCCCCGTCCGCGGGAACTCGCGAGAATACGGGGAGCGGGTCCCCGGGACAAACAACAAGAGCTGTAAGCTCATATGGCACTTGCATGAGCTGAGATGTACTGTTTGATCAAAAGTACTTTTAAGGTTACCTTTGCGGTTCAGATGCGCACTTTAAGGGAGCTAGCGAGAAAACGTATTTTGTTTTAGAACTTGGCTGTAATGATACGCACTTTATAGGCACTAGAAATTCATCTGTAAGAAAAAACTATTGAGACAAAACGATCACAGGCCCTTAGGGATCATTGATATATACCGTTTGGTAAAAAAAAAAAAATTCACTTTTCGGTTAAAATGTGCACTTTAAGGGTGATAAAATAAATTTTCAAGCAAAACCCTTGTGGCACAAATGATCATGGGTTGAGATGTATCGTTTGATAAAAAAAAGTAGTTTACGACCTTGCGGTTCAGATTCGCACTTGAAGGGAGCTAGAACTTCATTTGTAAGCAAAGCCCTTCAGGCAAAAATGATAATGGGCTCATGGGGATCATGAAAATGTATAATTTGCTTAAAAGTATTTTTCTAAATTTACGGTCAAGATTGGTACTTTAAGGAATGTCGGATTTGGAAAGTGGCGATTTCTGAGCCAATCTTGTCGAATCTCTAATATTCCAGCCCAGTTCCATCGTCTTAGCACATCTGGAAGTACCTTAAATCGCGATCACCGGAATTCCGGACCCCCCCCCTAAAACTCCCCCACAGTCGCCGGAGCCAATCCGGTTCTGTAAGTGATTTATCCAGAGCATCTCTTTATTATTCCCACAAAGTTCCATCCCGATCTCCCCAGTCCGAGCCGGTCACGTATTCCCCCCCCCCAGTTGTTGTCGAATCCGGTCCGGACATGACGAAGATCACCAGAGACATGTCCTCTGATCAATTATCAAATTTCACTCAAATCCGATCAACCGTTCCAAAGTTACGCATGACTCAATATTCCGGATTCCCCCTCCCGCTACTCGCCCCACGACTATCGGATCATGTAAATTTTTATTTATAAGTCATTTGATCGGGTCCCTGATTCGCCTCCCAAGTTTCGTCGTGAAAATCCCGATAACCGCCATTACCGGAATTCCGGGAAACTCCCCTCCACCCACCCACCCCCTTGTGTCCGGATCCAGTCCAAATGTATAAACGATTTATCTGGAGCAGACGCTTGTTCTTCCCAGCAAGTTTCATTCCGATCCCTCCATTCTAACCGTTTCTCGAGATTTCCGGTCTCCCCCCCAACTCCCCCATAGCTGTCGAATCCGGTCCGGACTTCAAATGGGACATCAGAGGTATGCCATTTATTCAGTTATTAAGTTTCATTCCAATCCGATCACCCGTTCGAAAGTTACACACTACTCCAGTTCTCCGGATTCCCCAGCCCTCCACTCCCCCCCCAGGTGGTCGGATTGGGAAACTGATTATTTCCAGGTTAGTCCGGTCGGGTCCTTGATGCTCCTGCCAAGTTTCATCGTCCTAGCACATCTGGAAGTACCCCAACTCGAAAAAGTGTGAGAAAAACTACTTAATTTTCAGAATTCCAGGGCCCACCACTCCCCCCCCAGATGGTCGGATCGGGAAACTGATTATTTCCAGGTTAGTTTGGTCGGGTCCCTGATTTTCCTGCCAAGTTTCATCATCCTAACACATCTGGAAGTACCCTAACTCGAACATGTGGGACAAAAAAATTCGGACCGACCGACCGACGGAATTGCGATCGGTATATGGCACTTGAGCCAGAGGCTGCAAGTGCCATAAAAACGCGGGGACTCCTCAAGTGGAGTCCTCGGGGAACGGCGAGAATACGCCTTAAGTCGCAGAAATACTGAATCTCAATAAAAACGCGGTTTTTCAGTGGTCAGTGATCAGCTCGAGGAAGGGGGTTCACTGCGTGAACACATATTTTTCGTAAATCGTTTGAATTATAATATGTTAATAAAAATCTGGGACCCCCATCTAACTACCCCCCCCCCGTGGTCGCATCTGCTTTGAAAACATATATATCTTATGCTGCTATCACTCATTTTCATCCTAATCGGAGCACTTTCAGAAAAAGTCTCATACCCACCCTTTAACTCCCCCCACGCAAGCCAGATCCGATCATTATGTTTAAATAACACGCGCATTTTCCGCTTTTCAAGTTTTATCACAATCCCTTCTTCTGTTGAAATCTGATCATCGTCCGAAATTATTCCTGCCCCTACCCTTCCACAAACAGTCCACCTCAGACTTCACTCCTACCATCCATCAAGTTTCAAGCGAATCGGACACATATGCCCGAACTGGCAAAAGTTTTTCAGACCAGCCAGAGGCTAGGTGCAAAAATCTGTTTCCCGCCACTGCTCTCCTGTGTACCCCCGTCTGAGTTACTGACACTAATGAGGGTCAAGTCATCAGACTATCTTGACTGTTAATAATTCAAAAGACCCGGACGAAGATAAGGGGGTTGCAAAATCATCCCCAAAATAGCAAAGACATGCCACTGAGTGACTTACCGTGGTTGTAGGTATGTCTACGCCTGTGATGCTAGGGGTCACCGGTGCTACGCCAGGGATGCCAACACCACTGGGTACTCCCATTCCAGGTAGCAGAACTGGGAACCCGTAGGTAAACGTGTACGTCACGAGGGCGAAAGACGGAGATCCCTGTATAGCACCAGCGGGGAATTGTAGTCCTGGTATGGTAGGAAGGAAGGGCCCAGGAGCGCCGGGGTGGTGCGCCTGCGTGGTATAAGCCATAGTTGGTGTCATCCCTGCGCCTAGGAAAAAAAACTTTCAGCCTAAAGGCCCATTCACAACGGGTTTTAGCTAATACTCGATACGAGCCAGTTCCTGAAATCGCTCTGAGACCGAGAATTAGCTGGGATTCTGCCGTCCGCAATTGATACAGGTGCCAGTTTCGGATACCAGCTAGTCTCGCACCCAAGTTGAAATCAGTTCAACTTATGAGGGTACTAGCCAATCAGATTATTTTGGGGAGTATTGAGGAATATTCTGATTGGCTAGTTTCGAACCAAGCCCAATAGATAAAATCACATCCACTCCTTGCTGTCTTGAAAACCGAAAGTGAATTAGGTTATTGTTATTCTGTATGACGTGGTTCAGCATTAGCCAATCGGAATATTCCTCAGTATTCCCCAAAGTAATGTGATTGGCTAGTACCCTCAAAAGTTGAACTGATTTCAACTTGGGTGCGAGACCGTGCGAGACTAGCTGGTACCCGAAACTGGCACTAATATCAATTGCGAACGGCAGGATCCCAGCTGATTCTCGGTCTCGGAGCGATTTCCGGAACTGGCTGGTATCGAGTATTAGCTAAAACCCGTTGTGAATGGGCCTTAAAGAAACTTGATGTAACTGGAAATATACAAATGCTCTGGTGTGTATCACGTTCTTCGGAAGAAAGGCGCTGAAGCTACTATAATCATTGCAAGTTCGTAATGGATCTGCCTTACACCGGATCAGCAAGCTAATTTAGAAGTTCGGCGTTGGAAAAAGGCACACCCGATTTGCCGACGAGTCGACCGACGCCCGACAAAACCATGCAAAATTCCACTGCTTCTGCGTTTTCACAAGTTTGCTTTTTCCAGATTGAGCGGTTTTGAGCCTGAAGATGACCCTTGCCAAGAAGGAACGAAATATAGCTCTTATAAAATCCAACTGACGTATCCGTTTTACACTGTCAAAAACAACTCTTTCGGTTTTCGCCAGATTCCGGTTTATTCTATTTGTCCGGTGAGAAAATGAAGTTCAGTTCTGGATTCAGCATGTCTCCTTACCCCTAGATCGACTCTCAAGTTAGCTTGAAAAAATATTTGTGTCATCCCTTAATTTAAACCCCCCCTCCCGCATCTCTAAATATAGGGCTACAGGGCTTATGGAAGAACTTGACCTGAACTTTGACCCAATGGACCCTCGCACCAAGTATGAACAAAACCTCTCAACCCTTTCAGGAGTTATCGTGCTGACAGACCGACGACGGAAAACTTTTACGAAGTCACTTACGTTTTGGGATCCCCAAAAAGGTAAAATTCTTGCTGCAAACATAAAGTAAACGTAAACGGGACTGTTGAAGGAATAACGTTTTAAATATTAGATTCACTTTTCTAATTATATTCACCACTGCTGAGAATGGACGATCAGGCTTTCCTGGCACGATGCACATCTATCAGGAAGTCGAACAAATCTCAACTCTTCCGCACGGAACTGATGAATGTGTTGAAAAGCCTGGCAGGAAATTCTAGTCCGTGACCGCCCAATCTTATCGTTTGTCCGGACCATCAAAATGTCCAAATTAAACTCAAGCATTCGTTCAGTTGTACTGTACGAAAGCTGTAATCAAAGAGTCTTGCCGACCAATTACAATTCGGATTAACGTATCTGTTTCCCAACCAGCCGGGACTCGCAATAAGAGGAAAACAATCCCCATTCCAGAGAACTGGTGGAAATCTTTCCAGCCCCTTCCAGGCATTTCGGCGAAACGGTCCTAATAAAAGGCCAATGACTACTGGACGACATTTCGGTACAAAGCAGACGTCGTCTTTACGGTAGGCCTAAGTGGAGAGTCTTTATTTCGTCTCTATGTTTACGGAAGAAGTGGTCCTTAGGATGCGCTGAAGAGATAGCAGGGTGCTGGGAAACACGTACGCATTATTACTGAATCGGGACAATACCAGTCTCCTTGAAAAAATGTAGGTCTGCAAGGGAAAAGCTTGAGCACAGTTCTACTCGTTCTCGTTCCGGAAAATCGATGATAAAGAATTAGGGCCCCAAATGAAATATACAATCTCGAGATAGTTCTGTTGTCCCCATGCGAACTTTCCAACTTTGTATATTGTAAATCTTTCCGTGCGTTCCCTGATAGTTTTAGTAATACGGAACTAGTAGCAAAATTTTAAGTTCAAAGACCTGATGGCGACGCTCTGGAAGAAACTTGGTTCATTTTACAACAAACTCGGCACTCATTTTCTAGTTGGCGAAAGGCAGGGACTTCAGAATCATATATACCATAACGGAGCTAGGGATAACATGAAAGGCAAAATAGAAAAGAGGGGTCCTTTTAATTATTATTTGCGGTCAGTAGCAAGTATTGGCTAGTTTTGACTTTCAAAACATTCTTCGGTGCCTTTTCAATTTATCGCTGTCGCCTCCAAATCTTTCCAACCCAGCGCTAAAATCATTCATTTTATATTCAAATAAACGTCACCCACCCAAAAACGACTGAACAGAAAAAGTGGAAAAAGTAACTGATTCTAAGGCGTCTCATCTTTCTTCATAAACCTGGCAAAGCCTTATCTACTCTAAAAATATGGGGAGGTGCCAACTTTTGTGTGAAAATTTCATGGAACTAGAACACTTTTCCAGTCAGACAAAGTTACAGCTCAATAACCTGTCTGATAGCATCGCCGACAGCAGCGAGAGCGGGTCAAGTCAAGAATGAACAGAAAGGGGGGGGGGTGAGGAAAATAAGGTCCGCAGACCATTCTTTCCGAACGAGCAATGCTGAATATGGAGCACGAAAGAAACCGGAAATTGCAGTTTCGGACAGAGAGAGGGTTTTGGGGATTTACGCTTAGAGAATCCTGGTAAGTAAAAGTTTTATTATAATTAAATATTTAAAGTTTAACTGAAAAGGCAGCTTATTTTTACATCTGATACTCCAATACACGGAGCTATTTTTGACTCTTCTAAAGGATTTTGTATTTTTTCACCCGGAGCTCTAGTAATAACGTTCAGAGTGTGCGCTACTTGCACGACAACCCAAAGTTCACCCAGAAGCGGAGACTTTGAATTTCAGCAAAGGACTGCATTTTATAATAAGCTCGGAAAAAAGTTAAGCCTCTAGAAAGTAGGAAAATAATAAGTCAGCTGATTTTTCGGCAATGGCTACTTTTTTAGTAGCAAGCACATAGAGGTAGCACAATCCGAAAGAATAAGTTCATTCGATGAAATCGATTATCTGTAGATAACGAACAAACGAAGTAACGTATTTTATCGGGTTTTCCAGCCTATCTAAGTGAATAAGTGATTTATAAAGTTCGGGCTTCACTACCCAGACGCCCCAGAATCTGAGGTCCTGATTATGTGAAGACGGTCCCGACAGAAATCAAATCAAATGTCTCTTCAACAGTCCACTTTTGGGCATTTTTCAACACTTCTGTCATATTCTTAGATTTTACCATCTCAACACAATTTCTTCAAGTCAAATGAAAACTACTTTCAAATCCCCGCTTCTTTTCACCCAGAATCCGGGAATCTGGTAGATTTTTCTACCAGATTCCCGGACGTGTTCGGGGTGCTTTCAGATCTGTCTTCACTACCCAAACCGATATCGAAGAAAACGGGAACCCAAAATCCGGGCGAAAAATCCGGGCAGTGAAGCCCGACCTTAAGACTGTCGGATCATAGACCTGTTCGGACTAAACTAAACAAGAAGCACTATTTCTGTACAAGAGAAACTATATCTGTCATTTACATCAGTTATTCCATTGCAGACCGTACTAGTGTGTTTAAAATTTAGGTTGTTAAAGTTTAACCGAAAAGGACTGGGATAGGAAAATCAGTTACCCATCACTTATTCACTTAAATTGGCTTGAAGACCCGCTGAAATTGCGTTACTTGGTTGTTCCGCTATTCAGGAATAATCGATTTTCAAATAGTGGAATTTCCGTGTGATTTGTAGTACCTCTAATTTGTTGTATGCCTTACAAGAAAGATTTATGACTTTTTTTTTTGTTCAGGCACTAAGCAATCTTCCCCAATATCGCCACTGCCCACTGAAAAGCCTTGTTTGTGTTTAGATAAAAATTTCCCGCGTCATAGTAGAATTTTTGCTGTGGGGACAGCCGCAGATATTCTGAACGTCATAACTAGATCAGATAGTGGAAAACAAAAAATCCCTTTGCAGAATCCAACTAATTCAATGTATACAACTAAATGACACAAAAATAAGTTGGCTTTTCAGTTAAACTTTAACTAAATATTATAAACATGTGGCAACACACAGACTTAAAATGTGAATATATACATTAAGGCCTTCCCAGGGAAATGGGGGTACAAGTGTTAGTTGGGAGGATTCAGACGATTATCAGAACAGCGTACACTGACAAAATCAACAGATGGGGAAAGGGGTAACCATGCAGACAGATGAGAAGGGTACGGTAGTTGCGAAACCCCGAAAACAGCCGAGTGATATTTTTAATGAAAAGGCACCTGACCGATACCATAAAGGTCTTGTCAAGCTAAGCCAAGATGAACATCTGGGTAAACCCCGCTTGACAAAGCTCTGTCACGGGTCTCAAAGTCTGCTCCCTCGAAACGAACGAAAATCCAATGAGATTTAATTAATTAATTCGGCCGAAACCGAAAATTTGGCAGAAGTAAAGCAGGAGGTTTCGACCAGTATCGTCAGAATAGATATGGCTTATACAGGTATATCTGAACTTGGTTTTCTCAGATGATTAGCCTGGCGAAGAATGGATCTGGCGAAGACAAGACCTAGTTGTCTGGATCAAATATTACATTTTTGGGATCCCATCGAAACCTTTGGTATTGTTTCTGTAGCGGCCACGGCCTGTTTTCGAACTATATTCTTACCATAAAGTTGGAAAATGGTACTGACATTTGATCCAGTACTGACTTTTAGCACTTTCATCAGAAAGATGAAACAAATCTAAAGTTCATCGTACGGAATTAATGTCGGTGCCGAAAATCCTGGAGGGAATCCTATTCCGCGATCACCCTATAAAGATCGCACAATCAACTGTTTGGCCATGGTAATGACTATAATGATAACACAATCAACTGTTTAATTACAATCGGCCATTGTACTGACTATTCTCACAGACAACCAAGAAATAATTCCCCTCTTTCATCTTTGCTGAGACAAAGTTTCAATTTTCCTCACGTTCGAGGCAGAAGTCATGACGCGGCTCACGACCGGCATTCATTTTGCCGTTGATCGTGATGCCACACAAGGGAAATCCGACAGAGTCACTGGAGAGAGAAAGTGGTTCTGAAAGATACCTCCAGCTCCTGTGCGTGAATGATAATCTCTTCCCTTGAGCTTCGAAGTAACGAAAGAGCTAGATAGCTCTTATTAGGGAAGTGCACTTTTGTGGACCAGAGTATATTTTCGAATATAGAAAAACACAAAAACAGGGCAACTTTGTTTCACCAGACCTTTGAAGATCATCAACAAAAGGATTTCCTAGAAACCACCTTTGAACATGAACGGATGAACATAGCTTCGGCTCGATCCAGCTTTCCAAAGACCTTGGAAAAGTGTCGAAAAGGATGCAAAGAATAGAGACGCTATTCATGCTCTTTATTTCAAAGCTGAGCAGCTACCAGTGTCTTCCTACCCTTTTTCGTCACTCCTAACTTCAGATGAAAATTTTACCTCTCACGAATATCTCTGGTTCTGGACAGATCCCGCGCAAACTACATACCCAGCACGAGAACAGAGCTAAGAAATAGATCCAATACGGTACGTACTCTTAGATCTATAGTGTATCTCTAATCAACTTTATAATAAACTTTTATGCTTCTATCACATTTCCAATTTTGACCGGATTTCAGGCAAACTGATTGTCTGCCACAAACAGACATTTCAGATATGGATTCAAGGTGAATTCTCACCCCTATATCGCGTCTAGTCGGATTAAGAATAAACTTTTACTTCTACCAAATTTCTGGTTTTGGCACGATTCCATTGAACTACGTGCCGGGAAACGAAAAAGCTTTCGGACATATTACAAGTATGGAGATACAGATAGCAGCATTGCCTCGTTACCTCTAAGTCGACTGTCAAACTAGCCTTAAAACAATTTTATCGGCCCTTAATCTGACCCTCGCCCCCATAAATATGGGGCTACAGGGCCCAGCTACGAACTTGACCTGTACTTTGACCGAAAAAAAGTTCACACCAAGTTCGACCAATATGTTGCGCTTTTCGAGTTATCGTGTTTATAGACAGAAATATGGACAAATCTAACGAAATCACTGAATATCCCATTACTAACATAGGCCTACTGGGATCCCAGAAATGGAGTATTGGTAATATTTCTAGTGGAGCTTTGGACATCGCTTTGTAAATGGAAAAAAGTTGCGTGTAGAAACTAATGAAGAATCGATTTCTGAGACATTCAGGAGACGGGACCACGAGACAATCAGCTTTAGGCTATGGAGATGGTCGGTGAGACATTTTTTTTTATCCACACAGAACAGAAAAAAGACACCCTACACACAACCGAGTAAAGGCGGACAATTCTTTGCAGCCCCAGGCAGGAAAACTGGCCATTAAATTGGAAATATGAAACATAAACACGAGAATATGAAAATATTGACACATGACAAATATTTCACCTGGACATATACAAACCGGGGCATAAAAATTTTGAGAGGCATGACATTTTTAGTGGCTTCTGTATTCTGTGGCAGGCATTACAGATTTTGGGAACATTTTCTGACCCCTTTCTCTATCGCTGGCTCTTCTGAGGAATGGGCGGTCAAGGGGCTCGGATGATTTTAACTGACAAAGAACCCTACTTGGGAAGACAGGAGAGCAGCGGCGGAGCTATTTTCGTTTTGTAAAGAATATTTAATTAGGCTTACACCCTGGGCCTAGAGTAATCCGCTATAACAGAAAGATTCTGTGTCCCGAAAAGAGCGTTTCTGCGGTCGTTTATGTGGCTCACAAGTGTGTTTCCGCGACAAACAAGGTTTCTGTAGCTCTTTATATAGCTAAAATTTGACAAGCAACTCTCGAGGTAACTATCGATTTTATGGCATGAATCTGGTGGGAAATTCAAATTACATAAAAAAAAAAAATACTTTTTGAAGCGGATAGACACAAAACTGAGGACCCTCTTAGTAAAATAATTGTAAAGGTGTGAGCATGGTGTTCTCTCTGTTTAGCTTTTATTTTCGAGCATCTGAAACCACCAAAGAGAATAGACTAAACGGCGTTTCCCCGAGTTCACTTGTGGGTCGAGTGTGTGGCACCAAGATCGAATAATCTGACAGAACCTCCGTCTCCGTATCTCTGTAATGACTATGCGGAGTCGAATATTTCCCCATACCCAGTCCGCTACGAACGAGCTTCGCGCCACATCACGTTTCGTTACCTCTACAAATAGCTAAATCGCTGTTAAGTTGCTGAAGACGAAAAGAAGGAGTCACAGCTGATTGGTTCTATGGACGCGCTCCAGAGCGGGTCAGCGCGCGGAGTACGCCTCCTGCTAGGATCCTTCACTATTTTTTCTGCAATAAACAAGACGGAAGAGGAGTAAACGGGTATCAACATCAGCTCAAAGCTCGAGTAAATACCTCTAGGTCCGCTCAGTTTTGTCAGGGTTTTCATAGTCGCCGCATGCGATTAAAGACAGAAGTTCTATCGGATTATTTGTTCTTGGTGGCACGCACTTTCACTTCCGTGGCAAAAAATCAGAAATGGACGGGACGAAACACACCAGGGAGAAACGCCACAAGACAATCTAGCAGAAACAAAATCTGAATGCCTTCTTAATTACAGGAGGGCTTTCTCTCATTCCACTTTCTTTTTCACTGTTCAGATGAAAGATCGAGATTTATCAACGGGACCATGAATGGAACATTTTCTCGCTTCCAATTCTCAGAATGCCAAAAAGGAAAATTAGCGTCCGACCTGTCAGCCTTGTAACAGCTACAACGCTCGGAAACTATTGCTTTTCTTCCAATAACATAAGTGGGTCTAAGAGGAGAATGTAAACAGAAACTTTCTAACATTATGGGCCACCATGTGTCAGCGACGCAGAGTAATAGAAACGAGGGAGGGGATATGGGGACTTACTGGGGCCATAAATAGATACTTCACTGATCGTATTCACAAGTCATAGTAATGTTAAGGTAACTATAAAACATTTTTAGCTCGAAGGAAAATAATTCAGGTCGAAACGGTTAAGGTAACGTACACGCGTAATGTTGCCTGTTTACAGGGTCTACCGAAGACAGGAAATCTACATGAATCCCTACTGGGATCCCATCGAAACCTCTTGCCTTGTTCGTCATGCCAGCACTCGGCTATGGCCCATCTGAGGTGTTTTGTATGATAGATTCATTCAAATCCTTACCTGTCATGGGCAAAGGCATTATCCCTTGCATTGCTTGGCTTGCCATCTGGTCGGTGGCTGCCGAACAGATATAGCTCCCTCCAGAAAGCGTTCTGCACTGCAGCATTCTCTGATTCGGCAGCATGCACATCGACTGAGTCGCGGCTGTCATTGGCTGTCCCGCAAGCGACGTCTGCTGAGTAGAGCCAACTGGCAGTTGCAAGGGAGCTGCCAGATCGGACGCACTGGGAGCTGCAGCTGCATGATGATGGGCGTGAGCTTCATGGCCTTGACGCGATTCAAGGTCGTCAATAAACAAAAAAGGTTCCTGGATGTCAGTTAGCACTCCTAGAAAAGGAAAACAATTATTTACACACCTACAAATGCCGTAAAAAGGTTGCCTATGTCGCGGTTCGGTTTATGCTGCTCAGCGTTCGATTAGGATTAAAGGTCCAGGTTTAGACACGGACTTTTATCAGGAATAGGGAACGCGCCCTGAGAAGTCGGTTTCTGAGTGACACAAGAATGTGAGCTAGGGTTTGAGAACCCGGCCCAAACAGGACAGAAGCCGAACGAGCTGGTTTAACCTGCATGACACAGGCCAACTTAGCCCTCATTCTCGCGGGAGAAATATGAATAATCCTCGATTTCAGAGCAGCAAGCCTAGCCATAAGGATTGGCATATGGCGGCTTTTTGCGGCCACAAACTGATCGCATACGCCATTTGTCAAAATAACGTTAACGGGTAACATTCCGTCTTAAAGCACAACTCTTACTACAAATAATCTTTTCCCTATGAAATGGATCAGGAAAAAACATTTTCGAAAATACCATTACTTTCCATCTTAAATTAGCGATTTTCTTATTAGCGCCTGTCGACTATGTCCAGCCTTCCTGCTCTCCGACGCGGCGGCTGGGCGCAAAACGTTTGAAAACTGATCGCGCCGTGGTTAAAAAGTGTGAAAACTAAGCAAATAAAAGAAGTAATAAACAAAAGCTTCTGAGATCCTTATGTGTGAAAGAGTTGTCAGCAGACGTTGATGATCCCGGCACACGTTTTGTTGTGTGACGGGCAAAACTCGGCAATGCGAAAAAAGCGCTAAAATTTCGTAGGCACAAAACGAAACAATGGAGAAAGGTGGGGATTTCAGAAGCTTATAATTCTGTATGGGAGCTGGATATATTATAAAAAGCAGAATAAGCAAGAGGGGTCCTTTAAAGAGTCAGGAAACGTGACATGAACCTCGATCCGCTCGTCTACTTTTTTTTAATTATTTGCGTAATAATTAAGTTAAATTGTTACGGCACTAAGCTAAAAGCTCAACGCCAAATGCAATAATAAAATAATACAAAAAAAATCTATAAAACGTATTAAATTACAAACTAAAACAATGAAGTATCGATTAACGGTCCCGAAAAGCCACCACACTGGCGTGCTCCCGAGTTCCTTTATACAGGCATTGTTTCCGCAAAGTCGCGACCGGATTCGTAAATTCGTGATCGCATCCCTTAAATCGGATCCCGGTCTACACTAACGGCATGAGCACATCCGATCTTGTCCCGAATATCCTTAAACTACACATAAATTGGCTCTAAGCCTTGTATTTTCTCTTGCTTGTTAAACTGCACCGTAGAGGGCAGTTATCTGGCCATTTTCCGGAAACGACTGCCGAAACGAGATACGGGATTGGCCCACGTGACATATTTACGTGGTCAGACTACTTAAGTGGCCAGTATACATTTTCAAACAATTAACAATGATTTACTGAGGGGGCGACTGGGAAGATAAACAAGACCAAAGGTTCGATTGGGATCCCCAAAATTCAATATTCGATCCAGACAATTAGGTTTTGTCTTCGCCAGATCCAATCCTCGCCGGACTCCTTGAACATTTTTACTCTTAAAATTTAGAAACAGATCAAGGCCAAATTTCTAATCCTCTGAGAAAACCAAGTTAAGATATGGATTCAGCATGTATCTACCCCTACAAGTCATATCTATTTTGACGAAACCGACGATCCTGCCTTACTTCTGTCAGTTTTCCGGTTTCGGCAAAATTCCACAACTATTTGTCCGGTGAAAAAATAAGCTCAAAACGAATTCAGCGTATCTCCTTACCCCTATATCCAACAAATCAGCTTCAAATAAAAATTTTACTTCTAACAAACTTTCCGGTTTCAGCCGGATTCCGAACGAACTATATGTCCGGCTGAAAAAAGATTGCCATATACGGATTCAGCATCTCTTCTTACCCTACATCGGACATCTAATCAACTCAAGGTTCAAGGTTCAAGGTTTTAATTTACGCTTCAGTATAAAATTATCATACATTGCATAGGGTTAAGCCGGAGACACAAGGTCGATTGACCAAAACCAAAACTACAAATACAACTTAGCTTTTAATAAAATTTCCCGTTTGGGCCGGATTCCGGGCGAACTACTTGTCCGGGTAGAAAATGAGTTTCACGTAAGTGTTCAGCATGCCTTCTTACCCCTAAATCGTACATGTAATCAACTTCAAATAAAACTTCTATTTTTCGGTTTCGACCGGATTCCGGGCAAACTATTTGTTCAGCGAGAAAATGGTTTTCATATTCGTGTTCAGCCTGTCTTCTTACCCTTAATCGACTATCTCATTAGCTGTTTAAAAATATTTTGTTTGTCCCTTAGCCTAATCTGAACCCCCTCCCCTACGCCTAAATACAGGGCTACAGAGCCCATCTACGAACTAAACCTTTCCATTGACCCAAAGGATCCTCCCACCAAGTTATCAAAATATCTCATTCCCTTCGAGAATTGTCGTGCTTACAGACAGACAGACGGACAACTTTTGCGATGTCATAGGTGTCCCTCTACTTACGTTTTGGGACGCAGTAGGAGAAAAAAGTGCAGGCCTTTTAGCTCCTGTACCATTATAATTAGAGTTTAAATGAACAGGGCTTAGATAGGACAATCTAGTTCCCCATCACTTATTCACTTAAAGTACAATGGACTCTAACTATGCTTTAATTTTTATAAACTGTTTCACACATACAGATTTCCGACTTCCGCTAGAGAGCGCTTCAAAAATAAGCCGTTTTCTTGTTATCGCTCGTCAGAGCATGGTACTGCAAGTCGCGGAAACACAAAAACCCTCGGTAGGTTGGTACTTTATTTGTGAGTAAACCGATACACGGCATTTCATAGCTACAAACTAAAACTAGAATACACCTAACTAAACAATCACAACAAAATAGAAGATCACATTTAAAAAAGAAAGAAGGAAAGAAAAAAAAAACTAAAAACAATCTGATGGTGAATTTCTATCAGCCTTGAACTAAACTCACTAAGCTAGGGCAAAATGGAAAATCTACTCGATGTTCAGTTAGTCTGCTTATCATTTGAAAGCGCTGGACTAAATATAGGACACTCAAATAAAAAATGCCAACATGTTTCAATTACCCCACACTCGCAAAGTGAGGATGGAACCTTACCTATTCTATGTAAATAATATTTTAGACGTCTATGTCCAGTAATAAATTGGGAAAGCAAAAACGATGGCTGAAATTTCTTAGTTGCCATCAGATCCTCTTTACTTTGAAAGAATTTTATCGGCCAACTACTAACTGAATTTTCAAACTGAATGTACCATCTCTGGTAAAGAGCACTATTGATTTGTTTACGCATTGCATTCAAAGGGGAATCAGTACTTTTGTCTTTAACAAAATCTACACCCATAGGTTCTGACGCAATTTGATCTTTAAAAGTGCTATGGTCGTGTGAATAGTGAAAAATGGGGAGAACAGGCAGTTCAAAAGCCGGCCAAATAACAGGTCGTTCTCTTTTAAAAAAAGACCAAAGGTTCTGATGGGATCCCAAAAATTCAATATTCGATCCAGACCTTCGCCAGACTGCTTGAACATTTTTACTATTAAAATTTAGAAACAGATTAAGGACAAATAGCTAATCATCTGGGAAAACCAAGTTCAGATATGGATTCAGCATGTTTGTTTACCCCTAAAAGCCGATCGAAACGACCCTGCCTTACTTCTGCGAAATTCCGGAACTATTTGTCCGGCGAAAAAAATAAAGCTCGAAAACGAATTCAGCGTATCTCCTTACCCCTACATCTAACATTTAATCAACTTCAAATAAAAATTTAACTTATAACAAAATTTCCGGTTTCAGCCGTATTCCGGACGAAGTTTGTGTCTGGCTAAAAAATGAATGTCATATACGGATTCAGCATCTCTTCTTACCTCTAAAACAGACATCTAATCAACTACAAATAACTTCTGCTTTTAACAAATTTTCCGGTTTGGGCCGGATTCCGGGCGAAGTACTTGTCCGGGTAGAAAATGATTGCCGCATATGGGTTCAGCATGTCTTCTTACCCCTAAGTCGAACATCTAATCAAACTTTTTCTTACTTGTCCGGCGAGAAAATGGTTTTCAAATGCGTGTTCAGCACGTCTTCTTACCCCATAATCGACTATCTCATTAGCTGTTTAAAAATATTTTGGGACAGCCCGCGACCACCTACTCTTTTCCATAAACCAACCCCTTCGACCTTCGATTAAACTAGCTCTGTCCAACAATCGAATAGGGTAGGGCCGAAAATTGGCCGACAAATTGTGTGTCCGTTTTTTGCCGGCTTCCGAGTGAACTACTTGTCCGATGAGAAAATAAATTTCATATTCAGATTCAGCATGTCTCTTTACCCCTAAATCAACTATCTCAATAGCTTTCAAAATATATTTTTGTTGCCCCTTAATTTGATAAAGAGCTAAAGAGCCTTTTTTTTCTTTTTTCGAGCCTTTCTAAAGAGCCATCTTCGAACTTGACTTGTACTTTGACCCAAAGGATCCTCCCACCAAGTTTCATCAAAATATCTCAATCCCTTCGAGAGTTATCGTGCGTACACACGGACGGACAACTTTTGCGATGTCATAGGTATCCCTCCACTTACGTTTTGGGATCTCAAAAACGCAGAAAAACCCTCGGCCATGTACACAAATCAATCATTTTGCAGAGCTGAGTGATCAGAGTGATGAGATGAGAGTGCCATGGCTGCTCAAATAAACCGTCGCTGTAGCTATCACGACTGAGTCACTCGATTGCCGCGCATGCAGCGACAGCGAGGTCTAAGTTTGGGCTGAGCGCTGGAGTAAAATCTGGTTAAAGTGCATGGTCAAAACGGTTCGGAACTGGTTCTGAAGACTCGTTAAAGTTTAACCGAAAAGAATTGTGATTCACTTAAAGGTCCGAAAACCTGACAAAAATGCCCTACTCCGTTTTCCATTATCCACAGATAATCTAATCGATTGAACATTCTTTCGGATTTGTGGTACCCCTATGTGCTTATCCCTCTATGCTTGGAATATTTACCAAATATTGGTTGAAATTCAGATTATCCGCGTCTCGACGACGTCTGGATTGTGCAGAGCACACTCAAAAGAGCTCCGGGTGAAATTTTTTTTACAAAATCCCTTAGATGTGTCAAAATAAATCAGTGTATTCAAATATCAGATGTAAAAATAAGCTGCCTTTTCAGTTGAACTTTAGAGTGCACGGTGAAAAGTCAACGCCCAAATCACGAGGTGACTTGAGACCTATCTCCCTGGAGCCTGTAATGTCCAAAGTGTTTGAAGTTTTTCTGAAAAAATGGCTACTGGAAGACCTTATCGACAAAATTGACCCGTACCAGTAGGGCTACGGTTTTATTAAAGATTCTAGCACAGTTAATTACCTGGTAAAAATTGTAGAGGAAACACTGGATCACCTAGAAAATGAGGATGCTTTCGTAGAAATCTTACAAGCAGACGTGACAAAAGCCTTTGACAGCTCAAGTCATCCCCACATCATTGAGGCGATGCAAGATTTTATACCTTTTTTAAGACAACGGTTTTCCGCTTTCTGTCAGGAAGAAGGCAGTGCGTTAATTGCACTGTCCGTACCCCCTTAGAATTATTTTGCGGAATTCCCCAAGGAACTGTGATCGGACCCATTTTATTTTTAATCCTATCTAATCTAATAGCGACATGGCACAAGAATCGTGCCAAGTTTGCCGACGACCTAACAATGCTCGCCCTGCAAGTGACAGATTGTTGAACTGTTGGAACGGGACTTCGAAGACAAGAAACTGAAAATAAACCGCAAAAATCTGCAGTGATGCGAGAAAGTTTTCTTAAAGTGAACTTCCACCCCCTGAAAATACTGGTATTCCAATTGTAAACAAGATGAAAGTTTTAGGTGTTGTTTTTAATCCTAAACTTAACTGGGATGACCATGTTTACGAAATGACGAGGAAAGCAAATTTTACTGTTAGAAATCTAGTCACTCTCCGCCGTTTCGGTTTTAATAGTGAATAATTACTAAATTGTTATAAATTGTACATAAGGTCAATTTTTGAATACGCTTGTCCTGCTTGGCACGCAGGGTTCCCCCAAGAGCAGTCTGAAGAGTTGGAGAGCGTACAAAAACGAGCTGTAAAAATTGTATTAGGTCAGGTACAGTCAGGGTACAGTCCGACTACGATCAAAGTCTAAGAGAAGCTCCAACTCCAAAGACTGTCTTGCAGACGCCATGATCTGACCATGAGTTTTGGTAATTCAATTCAATTCAATTCATTTAATTCCTCCAGAAATCGGAGAGTAAAAGACGTAGTAAATGCATACATAACTGGCCAAAAATATAAAACGAATACTATGACATAACAAGGCCGTATCGCATAAAACAAATCAACAGACAAATATCCAAATTAAAAAATAAAACGTATTCATAATAACTCAACCATCAGCTACTGCCTCAGCGAGGTTGTGATGGATTCGAGGAATTTTCGAAAGAAAATTAGCATGTTTTTTTTGTATGATATCTATTGGTTTTCTAACCGATAAGTCTCCATCATAAAAGAATTCGACTCAAATTTTGAGATCCGACAAAGATATTTAGCAAAATTGAAGAAAGTAGTTTTGATGTGAGAGAAATTACTCGATGTGAAAAAAGAAAGTAAAGGAGAGAAAAGAAGGGCCTGAGGAAGAGCAACAGTATTAAAAACTTTTGCCAGAGATCAAAAGTTTAAAAAAAGTATTTATGTCGGGGAAGCACCGAAACCTTCTCGCACCTGAAGCGCCGCAGCCAAGATATGCAACAAGGCACCAAAACAAGTTTGTGCCTTGCAAAGCGTCAGCGTCTTCCCGACACAGGCGCTCTTTCCGTAGTCCGATCGCCAGCTCGGCAAAACACGCTTAGTTTCGAAAACACCCGACCCAAAAGGTACAGTCAGTCTGACGACACCATTTTATAGGCCAGAAAATCCTGATTGAGAATATGCTTGGAACTCGGGTATCCGACGCTGGCTTCACCCCTAAAAACACTTTTTATTTTCTTTTATACTTGATTTTCGGAAGTGTGAAACCCCTTTTCGGTACGTACCAGTTTTAGTTAAGAATTGCTCACTAGGTAGTGCGCAGGACCAATAATCGCCGCTGACGGCGCTAACCCTATGGAGAAGAAACAGAAGATAAGGTAAAATTGCCATATACCCTTTGTTGCCAGTTTGTTGCTACTTACTAAGAGAAATTAGCCCCGAGAAAGGTAAAACATTTAATTTCTAATTATTAAGAGTGGAAATAATGTAGCAGAACTTGCCATAATACAGGAGGGGTATCCACACCCGAATTTCTATAACTCTCGTATTTGGCCTGAAAAGGTTAAAATTAAGAGGAAAGATCAGTGCAGCCCCAAATGTCAAGAAAATACTGGTAAGATACCCTGAATGACCTAGGGTAAATTAAGGGCTTCATTTCTACTTTAAGCCATCCTTTCCGAAACTAGTTCCCGGCATATTCGGAATCAGCGTGTTCGATTTGGTCAGAATCCACTTTTAAACCGACTGTACCTTTTGGGTTAGGGGGGTGTCACATTTTCATGACCTGGCGGTCGGACTACCGGCAATATTTTGTACATCACATGAACATGTAGTCCTACATAGAGAGTGACAAATCGCATATGACTATGTAATACAATATGTATGTTTATTTATTTATATTGTAGCTGGTCATCAATCTTCAAAGATATTATACAGCAAATAAACGGTATCTATCTTATCTAAAACGGTTCTTTTCCTTTTGAAGAGGGGTCTAGAAGTATTATTTTGTTATTTGAAAACGTTCCGCGAGGCTTGGGTACGGCTAAATGTTTATTCTCTTCTATCACGTTCTACGAGTTCTCTAGCCTTTACATACCATTAAAGCCGAAAAGCAGAACCACAAAAGTCTTCCACATTTTCAAAATTCACTTCACCCTCCAAAATCAAACTAACCATGAAAATTGAATTTCATGTCGACTCAGTTGACCTACAAGAGAAGTCCCACTCCCATTTCCCGGAAATATAAGGTCAGAATCGAAAATAAGGTCAGGAATATTCAACGAGCCATAAGCAAGATGTCAAAATTCTACCTTTAACTTTCTCGAGGTTTCCTTGGCCTGTAACGAGTTTCACTCTCGATTGGCTCCAGTCAGCTTTCCTGGTTCCTGCCCTTTCGCAAAGATGCAACGCTTAGTAACAGGATGCAAAAGCTATTTCAAGCAGTGAAGTCACTAGCTGAAAGCATCCAAGCAATTAACAAAATTAACCAGATTATGTAATCTGTCATATGTCCTCTCGATCAAGTTTATCTAGTACATCCACTTTCTGATTTTCAGCTGTTTAAGAATTAACGACAGGTGTTGTTTGAAACCGGACACAGTCGATCCGCATATTGTTTGAACGGAAGCATTTCTGAATTCGTCGCGATTTCAGACAAGGTCTTGGTGCGACCGTCAGATCATCTAGAGGCGTTAAGTAGTTGATTCATGTGGGCCGAGAAGGTAGGACACACTATCATTTTACGATGGGTCGAATATTTACGAACACCAAGTTACCTTTGGTTTCTACAAAATCTCCGTGTATCCAAGGTAATCCACAAATTACTTTCACTCTTGAAAACAAGTTCGTCAACTCGCCATTACTCATTAAATATTCACTGATCTCCTGCTGCGGGTCAGAGCTATACTAGAATCTTCGAGAAGATCAAGAGGCGTGTAAGAGGATTAAAACAACGATGTATATCACCCTGTGGACGTTTATATAATGTCAGAAGTATTTGGGATTCCAAAAACAAACTGTTTTTGGGATCCCAAAACGTAAGTGGAGGGATACCTATGACATCGCAAAAGTTGTCCGTCCGTCCGTCTGTGAGCACGATAACTCTCGAAGGGAATGAGATATTTTGATGAAACTTGGTGTGAGCATTCTTTGGGTCAAGAGTAAGGTCGAGTTCGTAGATGGGCCCTGTAGCCCTACATTTAGGGGTGGGGGAGGGGGTTCAAATTAAGGGGCAAGCAACATTTTTTTAAACAGCTAATGTGATAGTCGATTATGGGGTAAGAAGACACGCTGAACACGAATATGAAAATCATTTTCTCGCCGGACAAGTAGTTCGTCCGGAATCCGGCCAAAACCGGAAAGTTTGTTAAAAGTAAAAGTTTTGTTTGAAGTTGATTAGATGTTTGATTTAGGGGTAAGAAGGCATGCTGAACACGAATATGAAAACAATTTTCTTGCCGGACAAGTAGTTCGCCCGGAATCCGGCCAAAACCGGAAAGTTTGTTAAAAGTGGAAGTTGATTAGACGTTCGGTATAGGGGTAAGAAGGCATGCTAAACACGAATATGGAAACCGTTTTTTCGCCAGACAAGAAGTTCGCCCGGAATCCGGCCAAAACCGGAAAGTTTGTTAAAAGTAAAAGTTTTATTTGAAGTTGATTAGATGTCCGATTTAGGGGTAAGACGAGATGCTGAATTCGTATATGACAATATTTTTTTTGCCTGACATATAGTTCGTCCGGAATCCGGTTGAAACCGGAAAATTAGTGATAAGTTAAATTTTTATTTGAAGTTGATTAGATGTTGGAAATAGGGGTAACTAGATACGCTGAATTCGTTTTTGAGCTTTAGTTTTTCGTCGGACAAGTAGTTCTGGAATTCCGCCAGAAACCGGAAAATTGGCAGAAGTAAGCCAGGATCGTTTCAATCGACTTATAGGAGTAAACACACAAGCTGAATCCATATCAGAACTTGGTTTTCTTAATGATTAGCTGTTGGCCTTAATCTGTTTCTAAATTTTAAGAGTATAAATGTTCATGGAGTCTGGCGAAGACCGGATCTGACGAAGACAAAACCTAATTGTCTGGATCAAATATCGAAGTTTTGGGATCCCATCGGAACCTTTGGTCTTGTTATTGTAGCAGGCACATGGAAAATGTATAGAAGAATCAAACTATTTATTTGCATTATCGATTTCTTTGAGTATTTTGTTTTCTGTTTTTTCTTGTTGATTCCCGTAAGTCCAAAGAATTAAGGATGTAAACCAGATCACTATAAACAAACACCGTAAATTATACTACATTCGTTACAACGATTTCTTAGATATTATGAAACTAAGATAAATAATATTCAGCTTCCGAGACCAAAAATTGTCGAACTGGCCGAGGGTTTCTACTTCTGACATATCTGAACGTCCACACGGTGATATACTTCGTTGTTTTAATCCTCTTACACGTCCCTCGATCTTCTCGAAGATTTTAGTACACATCTGACCCGCAAAAGGAGATCAGTGAATATTTAATGAGTAATGGCGAGTTGACGACCTTGTTTTCAAGAGTGAAAGTAATTTGTGGATAACCTTGGACACCATGACGATTTTGGAGAAAACAGAGATAACAGTGTGTTCGTAAATATTCGATACTTCGTAAAATGACAGTGTCTCCCACCTTCTCGGCCCACATGAATCAACTACTTTAATTGGTTTATTTGTGTGTTAGTTTACGCTGTGATATCACTCATTGATCTCGTTTTAGTTCGATATTTAATTTGGTGGTATTTATCGTTAAAGGATCAAACCCGTCTAGCCTAGATTTACTATGCCTCTATCTAACTAATCGTTCCATCCGCTTTCGTTTTCTCGCTTCCCATGTCATTTTTATCCAGCATATCGGCACTACGCTTGTTTTGCGCGGGCTTCCCCTTTCTCTGAGGAACATATTGGTGCTCCTCAGATTGTGCGTGTTGCTTCAAACGACCTAGAACTGACCAGTTACGAGTCAGTTGCAAGGTATAAGATAAGGTCCTATGTCCGATCTTTCCTGCTTATAAGGAATGTTCCCACATCTGTAATGCATGCACATTCTGAAGTTGTTTTACCTCGATATTGCACCTGAAGATCGAGGCGAATTTAAAAATCTATGCTTGGGAACGTTTTGTCATGCGGACGTTTCGTCGGTAAGCCGCACAGTCAAGAACTTAACACCTCCGCGAATGCGGGATATTTGGTCAAGTACGTAAAAAAAGCGAAAGTTATCTAAGAAATAGTGTAGAAAATGCACCTGTCATCTTTCACGTGAAAACAAACTATATCATGACGAATTTTACGATCGCAGCGTTGCTAGCCACGAGGAAAATATAATTCGCTGGAATGGTGATGTTAGTAACGGTAAACTGCTGGATTACTTGTCTCAGGGGGAATCACGTATTCCTAGCTTCCGTGAAGTAGCCTATATCTCGAGCCACAAGGCAATAGCTGTCTGCTTCGATCCAGGAAAGCTCGCAGACGCTTTTTTGTAATAATCTTAAAATACCGGGAAGAAAGTAGGCTATGCTTCCCGAGTTCAGACACACTTGATAGGAAATGTTTCGTTGAGTGGTTCCCAAGATCACTACGATCTTTCTGTCCACTCTCACAATGCCCACGCTCAGAATGCAGACGATCAAAATGCCCACGACTCAAATGCCCACGACTCAAATTCCCACGACTCAAAATGTCCACGACTCAGATGGAACACCTGAAATCGAAATCGTCCGAAATGCCGGCAGTTCAAAATGCCAACAGTTCAAAATGGTCACAGGGGAGGCTAATATCGCCTTGGCTCTAAATGCCGAAGGCTGAAACTGTCCACAGGGGAGTCCAAAATCATCCTGGGACAGCGGACTACGAGATTATAAGGAATAGGATTAAAGGAGTTGCATCATAAGCATTCTAGCACTTGCAACGTCTAGAACCCCCCCCACCCAAGACCCAAAATGAAGACACGACTCGATCCGACCGCTGGGTCATCTAGTGGCGCGGGTCGGAAGTGCACGACATGGGTAGGCTGGGATCATAGTTTGACTATGGATCTAACAAATTGTTTCAATTGTAGCAGGCACATGGAAAATGTGTAGAAAAATCAAACTAATTATTTGCATTATCGATTTCTTTGAGTATTTTGTTTTCTGTTTTTTCTTGTTATTTCCCGTAATTTCAAAGAATTAAGGACCTAAACCAGATCACAATAAACAAACGACGTAAATTATACTAAATTCGTTATAACGATTTCTTAGAGATTATGATCTTCTTACACGCCCCTCGATCTTCTCGAAGATTTTAGTATACATCTGACCCACGCCAGGAGATCAGTGAATATTTAAAGTAGTTGATTCATGTGGGCCCAGAAGGTAGGACACACTATCATTTTACGATGAGTCGAATATTTACGAACACACTGTTACCTTTGGTTTCTCCGAAATCTCCATGCTATCCAAGGTAATCCACAAATTACTTTCACTCTTGAAAACAAGTTCGTCAACTCGCCATTACTCATTAAATATTCACTGATCTCCTGTCGTGGGTCAGAGCTATACTAAAATCTTCGAGAAGATCGAGGGGCGTGTAAGAGGATTAAAACAACGATGTATATCACCCTGGGGACGTTTAGATATGTCAGAAGTAAAAACCCTCGGCTAGTTTGACAATTTTTGGTATCGGAAGCTGAATATTATTTTGCTTACTTCGAAAATCTCTAAGAAATCGTTATAACGAATTTAGTATAATTTACGGCGTTTGTTTAATGTGATCTGGTTTACATCCTTAATTCTTTGGACTTCGGGAAATATCAAGAAAAAAAACAGAAAACAAAATACTCAAAGAAATCGATAATGCAAATAGTTAGTTTGATTTTTCTACACATTTTCCATGTGCCTGATACAATAAAAACAATTTGTTAGATACAAAGTCAAACTATGATCCCAGCCTCTCCATGTCGTGCACTTCCGACCCGCGCCACTAGATGACCCAGCGGTCGGATCGAGTCGTGTCTTCCTCTTGGGTCTTGGGTGGGGGGGTTCTAGACGTTGCAAGTGCTAGAATGCTTATGATGCATCTCCTTTAATGAGTAGTGGCGAGTTGACGACCTTGTTTTCAAGAGTGAAAGTAATTTGTGGATAACCTTGGATACCATGAAGATTTTGGAGAAAACGAAGGTAACAGTGTGTTCGTAAATATTCGACACATCGTAAAATGATAGTGTCTCCCACCGTCTCAGCCCACATGAATCAACTACTTTAACCACGGAAAAGGTTTTGAAAAGAATTGTTTTATTGTTTCTTGATCCGTTCAGAAATCTTTGCGTGAAAGTACAGAATCAATGTCGTATGCCAACACAGAAAGCAAAACCAGGCGATCCAAATCCTCCAGTTAACTTGCATCATGAAGGTAAGAGTTATTATCTTTAATTAAATATTTAGTCTGATCAGAATTCGGCAGAGATTAGAATTCATTTCAAGATTACCATTCATATTGCATTTTGGGACCCGGAAACTACTGACAGGATGCATATTGTCTATTAAGCCGCTTTCACATTGACGCGTTTGTTTTGCGTAATCTGATGCGTACGCGTCGATGCAACGCTATTCTTGCGTTGCGTCGACGCGTACGCATCAAATTACGCAAGATAAACGCGTCAATGTGAAAGCGGCTCTATTCTTGCGTTGCGTCGACGCGTACGCATCAGATTACGCAAGATAAACGCGTCAATGTGAAAGCAGCATTAGAAAGATAACACTCAGATACGTTTACATATTTTGATCAGGCTATGTGTAAGGCTTTTCGTCAAAGTACAGGCGAAGTTTGCGGGGTTACACATTTTTCTTGTAAATATTTTACCAGTATTACATTATAATTTAGATTATACCAGTTCAATATATGATCATCGTTATTCTGATACTCGGTCTACTCCTCCCGTTGCTCGTCAACCCCTAACTCAAGTTTACTTCGGTCTGAACATCTCAAGTAATCCAATCGTGGGCATTTTGAACCGTGGGCATTTTGATATGTTGGCATTTTGATCGTGGGCATTTTAAGTGTTGGCCATGCCATACGGGCTTCTATCTATTTTTAGGTGTCAATGTTTCCCCAATGTAATTGTTTATACTTGCGTGCCGATAGCAATCAGGAAAGAGTGTTGGTCGGCAACTGCAAATCTGTCCCCTGACAGTTCACAGTGACACATCCAATACCAGGGCAATCAATCCAGTTACCAAGTGTAGGGAAAAAACAAGAGGAAAAAATCAAACCATGCCGACGGTCCGTCCCAGGAGACCCTAATGACAGGGAAAATATTTGTCTGACGCGTCAATATCCAAGCTATGTTGTTTTTTTCAAACATGTTCGCTTTAGGATTAATACAGAGCAGTCATAGAGCCATGATACAGAGCAGAGCTTTTTGCCCTCAATCAGCTCCTAAAAAATGGCGATTATTGTCCCATGATATTCTGTTCAATATGAAACCAAAGGTTTCGACGGGATCCCAAACATTTATGATCCAGACAATTAGGTCTTGTCTTCGCCAGACGCCTTGAAAATTTCGTTATTAAAATTTAGATACAGATTAAGGCCAAATAGCTAATCATATGGGAATACCAAGTTCAGATATGAATTCAGCATGTATGTTTACCCCTATGTCATAGCTTTTCTGACGAAACTGACCAGAACTTCCTCTTACTTCTGCCAAATTTCCCGGCAAAAAAAAAAAAAATATTTGCCTGGCAAAAAAATAAACCTCAAAAACGAATTAAGCATATCTCCTTACCCTATGTCGAACATGTGATCAACTTTAAATAAAACTTTAAGTTATAAAAATTTTCAGGTTTCAGACTGATTCCGGGCGAACTACATACCCGGGTGAAATATGATTGTCATGTACGGATTTAGCATCTCTTCTTACCCCTAAATCGAATCAACTTCAAATAGAACTTTGCTTTTAAAAAAATTTCCGGTTTTGGCTGGATTCCGGGCGATCTACTTGTCAGGATAGAAAATGATTTTCACATAAGTGTTCAGCATGTCTTCTTACCCCTAAATCGAATGATTGTCATATAGAGATTCAACATCTCGTCTTACCCCTAAATCGGACATCTAATCAACTTCAAATAGAACTTTGCTTTAAAAAAAAATTCGGTTTTGGCCAGATTCCGGGCGATCTACTTGTCAGGATGGAAAATGATTTTCACGCGAGTGTTCAGCATGTCTTCTTACCCCTAAATCGAACATCTAATCAACTTCAAATAAACATTCACTTTTAACAAACTTTCCGGTTTTGGCCGGATTCCGGGCGAACTACTTGTCCCGCGAGAAATAGTTTTCTAATCGTGTTCAGCATGTCTTCTTACCCCTTAATCGACTATCTCATTAGCTGTTTAAAAATAATTTACTTACCTCTTAATTTGAACCCCCACCCTAAATGTAGGGCTAAAGAGCCCATCTACGAACTCGACCATTCCCTTTACCCAAGAACCCTCACACCAATTTTCATCGAAATGTCGGACGGACGGACGTACAACTTTTGTGATGTCATAGGTATCCCTCCACTCACATTTGGGATAACAAAAAAACGTTTGCAATGTTTACCCGTTTCTCTGAAAGGGGTGCGGCTTGTTGGTAAAGAAATTATGTTTGTACGATCTACTACATATTTGGGTTATACCCTCCGGGATGTAACCACCCAAAATCACCACGATCTTTTTGCCCACTCTCACAATGCCCACGCTTAGAATGCCCACGATCAAAATGCCTACGGTTCAAAATGCCCACGATCAGAATGCCCACGATCAAAACGCCCATGACTCAAAATGCCCACAATTGAGGTCGAAGACCCCGAAATCGAAATCGTCCAAAATTTCAACGGGTCAAATGCCGACAGTTTAAAATGCTCGCAGGGTAGGCTAAACTTGGTAACTGGTTCAAAATGCCGACGGCTCAAACTGTCGGTAGGGAAGGCCAAAATGCCGAGGGACAACGGACAACGAGAAGGACAGGGACAGAATTGCCACGGAAAGATCTTGAAAGGAATCATTTGACTGTTTGTTGATCAAGTCAGGATTGTTTGCGTGTATGATGTAAATCTTTAAATACCCCCCCCCCCAAACAAAAAAATAGTATATTTTGGTTATTTGGTATTTTGGTTATTGGTCCATTTTTGCGGGGGGCGTTTTGCCGCATTTTACATGGGGACGTTTCGCCGACAACCCGATAGACGTCCCTTGCTTTCCGTGATATACTCCATCTTATCTTCTAGATTATCCTTGTTGTGTTATTATCCATAAAAGTGCATTAAGGTAATGCAAGTGGCTGGAAGTAGGGTTTAAATGGGCAAAATAACTATATTTTTTTCTAAATTTCGTTTCGCAACTTGTTCAAACTTGGATAAGGCATGGACACAACTCCCTTTTAGAAACTGGTAAATCTTCCAACCAAAATTAATTCATTTCATATAATTCCGTCTTCCTCTGACAAAATTCTGGCAAATTTCTCGATTTACGGGAAAAAAAAACTAGACCTCCGTTGCCTGGGCAACGTGAAGTGTTGCGGCAACCTTTGTCCGGCTTCGCCGACTAAAGTGTTGCGAGAGCAACACTTTGGTTTTGTTCCTTCGCCATAGGTTTTAAGTGCTGTTTATCGAAGCTTTCAAAACGATATGTTCAAAGAACTAGACCAAAGTTTTCGATGGGATCCCAAAAATTTAATGTTTGATCCAGACATCTAGGTCTTGCTTCGCCAGATCCAGTCTTCGCCAGGCTAATCATCTGAGAAAACCACGTTCAGATATAACTCTATAAGCCATATCTATTCTAACTATACTGATCGAAACTTCTTGCTTTACTTCGGCCAAATTTCCTTTTTCGGCCGAATTCCGAGCGAACTACTTGCCCAGCAAAAAAAGATAGTTCAGAATCAAATTCAGCGTATCTCCTTATCCCTGTTAAGAACATCTAATCAACTTCAAATATGACTTTAACTTCTAAAAAAAAAAAATCCGGTTTCTGGACGAACTATATGTCCGGGTAAAAAAGGATTGTCATATACAGATTCAGCGTCTTTTCTTACACTTAAATCTATCATCTAATCAACTTCAACTACAAATTTTGCTTTTAACAAATTTTCCGGTTCTGGCCGGAATCCGGACGAACTACTTGTCCGGCCAAAACCGGAAAGTTTGTTAAAAGTAAAAGTTTTATTTGAAGTTGATTAGATGTTTGATTTCGGGGTAAGAAGACATGCTGAACACGATGGTGAAATTCATTTTCTCGCCGGACAAGTAGTTCGCCCGGAATCAAGCCAAAACCGGAAAATTTGTCCAAAGCAAAAGTTTTATTTGAAGTTGATTAGATGACAGATTTGAAGGTAAGAAGAGACGCTGAATCTGTATATGACAATCATTTTTTACCCGGACATATAGTTCGTCCGGAATCCGGTTGAAACCGGATTTTTATTTAGTTGATCAGATGTTCTTTATAGGGATAAGGAGATAAGCTGAATTGTTTCTGAACTTTCTTTTTTTTGCTGGACTAGTAGTTCGCTCGGAATTCGGCCGAAACCGGAAATTTGGCAGAAGTAAAGCAGGAAGTTTCGATCAGTATGGTCAAAATAGATATGGCTTATACAGGTATATCTGAACTTGGTTTTCTCAGATGATTAGCCTGGCGAACACTGGATCTGGCGAAGACAAGACCTAGTCTAGGATCAAATATTACATTTTTGGGATCCCATCGAAACCTTTGGTCTTGTTATTCACGCAAAGTTTCATCGTCCCAGGCTCCCAGCTTACGTGGAAGTGCCCAAACTAGCAGAACCAGAACCGACATTAGATCTTCGGCTTTAGTGCCATAATAAGGGAACAAACCAAAGTGCTACCAAGAATACTTGGTGTTACTCCGCAACACAATTAACCGTTGGCCGACGAAGTATTCGTTAAAGTTTAAAGGAGTTGAATCGTAAGCATTCTAGCACTTGCAAAGTCTAGAACCACCTCAACCAAGACCCAAGATGAAGCCACGACTCGATCCGACCGCTGGGTCATCTAGTGGCGCGGGTCGGAAGCACCCGACATGGGGAGGCTGGGATCATAGTTTGACTATGGATCTAACAAAATGTTTTTATTTTAGCAGGTAACTGAAAAATGTGTAGAAAAAGCAAACTAATTATTAGCATTAGGCCTATTGATTTCTTTTAGCAATTTGTTTTCTGATTTTTCTTGTTAATTCCAGCAAGTCCAAAGAAGAAATGATGTAAACTAGATCACAATAAACAAACGCCGTAAATTATGCTAAATTCGTTATAGTGATTTCTTAAAGATTCTGAAACTGAGCTAAATAATACTCAGCTTCCGAGACCAAAAATGTTAAAACTGGCCGATGATTTCCTTTTCCGACATATCTAAACGTTCACATGGTGATATACTTAGTTGTTTTAATCCTCTTACACGCCACTCGATCTTCTCGAAGGTTTAGTAACTCTTTTGACCTCCGCCGGGAGATCAATAAATAGTTAATGAGCAATGGCGACCTTGCTTTCAAGACTGAATTGTCTTGAAGTAAGTTTTGGATAAACGTTGGCTACCGTGAGGATTTTGAAGAAAACAAAGGTAACAGTGTGTTCGTAAAAATTCGACCCATCGAAAAATGATGGTAGCTCCAACCTTCTCGGCCCACTTGAATCAAAGACTTTAACTGAATAGGCAGCTTATTTTTACATCTGCCACCTGAAGACACTGAATTATTTTGACTCATCTAAGGGATTCTGATTTTTTTTTTTTTTTCACCCGGGATTCTGGAAATAACGGTCAGAATGTGCACCGCCTGCACGACAACCACAAATTCATCCATACGCGGAGAATTTGAATTTCGACAAAAGCATGCAGTTCCATGTCTAAAGACGCTCTATGTCTAAAGTCTAAAGCTCGGCCATCGCCATGGCTCGCCATGTCTAAAGCTCGGAAAAGTCATGGCCAAAGAAAATAACAAAATGATGTTAAGATATGCCTTGCAAGAATCTTGTCATTTTTAGTTTTCTTTTCCAGCAGTGGCTTACCTTTTTTTCTGTAAATTTCAAGCTTTTAGGGGCAAGCACACAGAGGTACCGTAAAACTGAAAGAATACGTTCATGAGATAAAATTAATTATCTGGGGATAGTAGGAAAACGAAGTAACGCATTCGAATCCGGTTTTCATGCCTGTTTAAAGGACACCTGAACAATGAAACCATGCTTGAACACACAATGGAGAATGCATTTACAGACATGGCCACGGAGAGCATTCTTCTCCTGAGCGTGACGTTTTCAAAATAGGGATGTTCGTTTCTGGAGGTTTGCACATGCAGACTTCAAGCCAACAAGCGCAATTCATTCAAATCTTGTACAGCGCTGGCCGGATCGTACTGGAATTTCTTCTAGATATACGTCTGGGCTTAACTGGTTAAAAAATATGCCAGAAGAAGGGCTGATTGGAAACATTTGTTCATTTCTAAAATTGTTCGGTACTGAAATAATGACAGATGCAATATGGAGCAAAAATCATAGCTTGGAAACACTATTTCGTATCTGGATTGGCTTTTCTGCAGGCAATGTTAACGGAAGTCATACAGATAGGGATGATACTTGGTACTATTCATTCAGGTGGCCTTTAAGTGAATCAGTGATGTGTAACTACATGCTGTCAGGTCTTAGCCCTATTCGGTTAAATTCTAAGCCAAGAACTAACATATAGTGCTCAGAACCCCGTGCCAAACCTAATAGTGTTAACGCAACAGTAGTACAAATAAACCGGATTCTATACAAAAGGTTCATACTTCAGGTTGAGCCACTGAGGCCGTGCAGGCTATGATTCTAAAGAGGACCGGGCTGCCATCGACTACAATACATCAGTTCAGAGTGTCAGTTCGTCAATTCCGGTCCTTGAGAGCATTCCAAGAACTCATTCCAAACTCCCAATTGGCTATTTACGCGACTCAAAGCCCTCTCGATTGTAATTTCAATCGTCCCGTGACAGTTCTATCTAATAAACGTCAGTGAGGAGGAAGGACCTTGAGTGAACTACTCGTGATGCATTCTTACGCTGAGGACTCCAGGATTTGCGAACAATACCGCGTTATATTGCTCTGGCTGGACAACAAAGGGACCATTGCTGAATGCCGTAGGCATTATTGTCCTCCAGATCCTGTAATCTCGTTGGGAAATCGTCTCGGAAAATATGCACGGTTAGATCCGGAAACGATGGAGTTGTGAGATACCGCGTTGGCGAGCGACAGCACGTCGAAGTGCAGGAAATTAACCGGATGGGCCATACAATGTAACTGGCTATTAAAGATATAGTGGCTGGGGGACATTTGAGGAGGGTTTTCGCGAAATTCCGGAATCACAGGGAAAAACAGGCGAGCGAAGCTCATCGTTAAAACTGTAGGAATCCGACTCCTGGAATTGCTTTCCACTTTCCCGTTCGGCTGATCGCGAAAACACTTGGAAAGGTGATATATCGCCGAGAAAATTTGAAATTCCATACTTTTCAGAATAAATACTGGTTCGCTGGACAGTTTTGACTAGCTTTATTCCGGTCGTACCCTGGCCTAGACGGTAACATGAAGTCATAAAGGAA
Source organism: Branchinecta lindahli (assembly GCA_023053555.1). Taxonomy (NCBI): domain Eukaryota; kingdom Metazoa; phylum Arthropoda; class Branchiopoda; order Anostraca; family Branchinectidae; genus Branchinecta; species Branchinecta lindahli. Next base: position 15,412,327 of record JAKZAO010000009.1, read on the forward strand.
AATTCGGTAACTTTCCAAAGCAGCGCGAAAACGGTGATTCCTATTTTGCTCTCCAGTTCGCGAAAACCCTCCTTAGGTCATATCGTCATCCCTAGACATGTGTATAGTACGCGAACACGGCACAAAGGTAGGTACTGCAAACATCAAGCTGAGGTGTGTTTTACGATCTTGGATGAGCAGGCAGGGTCGAGTTTTTGTGGGAAAAAGTGTTTTAGTCAGGCTTTTGCCCTTAGGCAAAGGATCCAAAAAGGAGGAAAGGCCAAGATACCAAGAAATTAAAAAGGAAGTAAATTCTTTCTTCTGCTCTGGACAGACGATCAGGGTCGGGCAATCGCAGAATGAAATTCTTGCCAGTATTTTCGCACAAACACCATACGAAAAAGAGAGTTTCTTTTCAACTTGATGGCAAATGCAGAAAACCCGGCCGGGATATCCTTATCGTGTGTTCGCACTTTTTGGAGAGGGATGTTACGACCTGCCTAATTGACTCCCGCACCGCTCGAGGCGGGGAAATAAATACAGCAAACAAAACTGTAGACACGGAGGAAACGAATTTGGTACCGAGAGAGACTGAACATTTCTGTATAGGCTAGGGGGTAGAAATGCGGCCGTATTTTCTCTGAGACCATGATATCATTGTCACTCACAAAACGTCTATGGGTGATCTACAAAACTGGTCTACCACAGTGTCGCTGTGGCATACTAACGCCTTAGTAATTGTTCTGTTTCTATGACATGCAGGCGAAGTGTCGACAAATGCTTACGTAGTATCGGATTTTCTCGGTTTGATAATAACAGCAACGATACAGCAAAAATTCAGCGCTTCAAGCCTATTAAAGTACGACTGAAAACGCTACTCCAAGTTGACGCGTAGAACTCGTCACCAAACAAGATTCAAAACTAAAGAATTGCTAAATCTCAACATATATGATTGGAAAAAAAGAGCTAAATGAAAGAAAACTATGACAAGCTGGTAGTAACAATCAATAAAGGTTAACTCCCGACATCGAGGTTGATATCGGATTATTACTTTTCTCGAACAGGTATGGAATGCATATCTTCTTATGTCCCATAGGATATCGTATCAGCCCCCAGAGAGGATGATACGAAGCCGTATCAACCTCCGTAGAAGTTCACCAAGTCCTTTTCCTCAAATACTGACAAGTAGAACCTGGCCTCCAAAAAAACTAATAAACATCACTCTCAGAAAGAAAAAATGAAACAGTTAAAAAACTTCATATTTATACTCCTCAACTTTTATGCTTCATTTTTGTATTTACTGGGAAGGAACCGGTCACAGAATTCTGGCTCACTTTGTCGAAGAAACGAAAATGTACGTCAAATCGCGAATTCTGGGACTAATGGCAACACGGATTTAAGCTTTCTATCTCTCTAAAAGCCCGCCGCTAGATGGCATCTTCTTCGCCACAAATGTAATAGGTGGGTGTGTAACGTGTTCTTTTTCTGTAATGTTTTTCAACTTTTTTCTGCATTATTTTTTAGTGGTTTTGCTTTTTCTTTCTGAGAGTGGTGTCTTCTATTTATTTTTTGGAAGACAGGTTCTACTTTTCAGTAGAACCTCAGAGGTTGATACGTCTTCGTATCATCCTCTCTCGAGGCTGATACGATATCGTATCAACCTCCACAAAACTCACTGTCATATTATAACTACTGTGAGACATAGGAAGATACGCATTTCATACCTGTTTGAGAAAAGTTATTACTTAATAACATAACTCTAACATCAGAATCAGAAAACATAGCTTTTGAAGGGTTTCAAGGTTTCCAGTCGTCTTTAATTTGGTGTAAAATCATTTGGCTGTCAGATTTTCTAATTAGAGAAAGGCTTATGGCCTAATGGCATGATAAGCTCTTACCAGTCTTGTCAGCTGAAATTTAAGAGGTTGTCGACTAGAATGGATGAAGTTCTTGGACGGGTCACGTCATCTTCGAACAACTTCTTGAAGGACAGTGTTTTAGGAGACTGCTGCTGGGGTGCCATCAGTGTAAAGTACACAAATTTAGGAGGTTATCGACTGGAAAAGCGACGAAATTGGGACGGGCACGCCATCTTTGCGATTTCTTGGGATATAATGTTTTGAGAGACTTGGAGTTGCATCAGTGTAAAGAACGGAAATATAGGAGGTTGTCGAGAAGAATTGGAATGTGAACAATAAAAAGCTCTTGGATGGTTCTCGCCCTATTCGGACGATATCTTTGTGAGACCGTTTGTGTCTACCATAGTAAAATACACAGTTCTTGGACGGTTTATGCCATTTTCTCTAAGAACTGAGGATAGTTTAAGGTGTCAACACCGCATACCGGTGATTCTAACGGAACTTTAACAGCTCCGAAAGTGCGTTTTGTTTTGTTTAGTGTTTTAATTTGTGTATTTTACTTTCACTTTCTTTTACTTCGCTATGACTAAAAACTGGGTCATATATAAATAATACCACCATATCATTAAAGCTTAACTGGAAAGGGCTGAGATAGGACAACCTAGTTACCCATCGATTATTCACTTAAATAGGCTTGAAGACTTGATGACAATGTGTTACTTCGTTGCTCCGCTATTCAAGAATAATAGATTTTCGAATAGTGGACTTTCCCTGTCGGATTTGTGGTACCTCTATGCGCTTGTTGCGCAACCTGTGTTGTATGCTTGACGAAAAAAAAAATGACGAAAAACATGTGTTCTGGCACTCTGCAGTCTTCATCAAGCTCACCACTGGCAACTGAAAAGCCGCGTCTTTGTTGAGATTCAAATTTACCGCGTAATAGTAGAATTTGCGTTGTGGGGACGGTTGTACATACGCTGAACGTCACTACTAGAGCAGAGAATGAAAAATCAAAAAATCCCTTAGCAGAGTCCAAATAATTCAGCGTATCCAATTACATGATACAAAAATAAGTTGACTTTTCAGTTGAGCTTTAAAGGATCCGTCGTGCTATATAACTGGTTAACTCTACATCCCAAATCGTTCCATCCATACTCATTTCCTTGTGTAATGTTTATCCGCTCAGGGCGCTAACGGAGCTAGACTGATTCTTGCATTTTCTGAGTTTGGCCTTTTTCGAGGCGGGGTCTAGCTCTAATTTATCGCTTCCGAGGTGCTCACTGGTCAGAAATACCGGTTATGCAAGGTTTTCCGTGTTTCTTAACAAAACCAAGGGGTCCGAGTGAGGCTTAAAACAGCGGAGATGGGTTTGTATTATTTAAACAAAAAGGATCACGTCTGCTAAAACAAGACCAAAGGTTCCGATGGGATCGCAAAAATTCAATATTTGATCAAGACAATTAGGTTTTGTCTTCGCCAGATCCAGTCTTCGCCAGGCCAAACAGCTAACCATTAAGAAATCCAAGCTCAGATATGGATTCAGCATGTGATTAGCTGTTTGGCCTTAATCTGTTTCTAAATTATAATAGTAAAATGTTCAAGGAGTCTGACGAAACCTAGCCTAATTATCGTTTACCTCTATAAGCCGATCGAAACGATCCTAGCTTACTTCTGTGAATTTTGCGGTTCTACGAAATTCAAGAACTACTTGTCCGGCGAAAACCTAAAGCTCAAAAAAGGATTCACCGTATCTCCTTACCCCTATATCCAACATCTAATCAACTTGAAATAAAAATTTAACTTTCAACAATTTTTCCGGTTTTGGCCGGATTCCGGGCGAACTACTTGTCCGGCGATAAAACGGTTTTCGTATTCTTGTTCAGCATGCCTTCTTACCCCTACATCAAACATCCAATCAACTTCAGATAAGACTTTAACTTCTAACAAACTTTCCGGTTTTGGCCGGATTCCGGACGAACTACTTGTCCGGCGAGAAAATGGTTTTCATATTCGTGTTCAGCGTGTCTTCTTACCCTATAATCGACTATCACATTAGCTGTTTAAAAAATTTTTGCTTGCCCCTTAATTTAAACCCCCTCCCCCACCCCTAAATGCAATGCTACAGGGCCCATCTCCGAACTCGACTTTACTCTTGACCCAAAGAATGCTCACACCAAGTTTCATCAAAATATTACATTCCCTTCGAGAGTTATCGTGCTTACAGACGGACGGACAGACGGTCAGACGGACGGACAACTTTTGCGATGTCATAGGTATCCCGCCACTTACGTTTTGGTATCCCAAAAAACTGGAACAAAGCTGTCTTACAAAGCTGTGCTTTAAGCTACCCGTTGTTTTTATCATTCAACTTCATTACAAGCAGTACCTGCTTATTCTAAGATGTTGCATATGTCCTATTGCTAAGCTACACGACTTGTCACATGAGTTCACCTATGAAGCTGTGTTTGCCACCTTTACTGTTTACCTCTTTAGAATAAAGTCAATAATGTGTTCATTATCACATCATCATTACAGGAATGTCTGTCATATCTGTCTCGTTAACGACGAAACATCCCCACATCATCCCATGCATGACAGAAGGATAGATAGAGACGTATCGCAGTAACAACATGTGAAATTCCACATCTTCAACACCACATTTATTTAGAGTCGTAAAGCGCGTCCGAAAAAAATGGCAAAAAAAATGCTAATTGTCATGTTGACACCGAAACGAACCACTGGTCGAGAAGGTCCCAGTAACAGTTCAGGCTGAAACTATCCTACTTTCTAAACCGCACATGGCTGGAGCTAGTGTCTCCACTTCCCTTTTTGCAAAATCCCGAGTTTTCCGCAATCCGGTCAAAACCGGAGATTTGGTTGAGGTAGTAGATTATACATTCAATATGGGGGTACAAATAAATACTGAATCCATATCTGAAGTTTGTTTTCTCGTCTGACAGTAGTTCGTTTCGCCGGAAAACCTAAATTTGTTTAAGAAAAGTTTTGTTCGAAATCGGCACAAGTGTCGAAAACACGCTGTATACATTATAAATGTGTATATATGGTGGTGCAGAGGTAGGCCTAGATAAAGAACAAGTTGGGCCAACATACTCTATGAGTTTCGACTAGCATTACTCTGGTTGTACCCTGGTGTAGACCGAAAGTAATGACAAAGAGGAATTACCTAATGGATCAGTTCAGTGGTTTCAACTCCGCATGGTCGTATTACAGAGATCGGGAGACGGAGGTTCTAGTGCTGAATTGTTCTTGTCTACACTTACCGTCTTTGCGCTATTGTAACGTCTTCATGTTGGCCCCCCGATTATCTTTTCTGGCAGTCCAAAATCAAAGACGGTTAGAACGGCCACTGAACCTCGGAAGGTTGCCTAGAAAGAAAACATATTTTTCAACACAAATTCCCCTGTCAGTTACCAGACAGAACACAGGCTGCTATCGTTCAGCAGGCAAAGCGATGTGATTAATCCTCTCCAGAACAAGATCAACCTCAGTTCCCAAGACAACTCTGTCATATTTTATTCGCTATTGTAAGAGAATAAACTGGCGTCGCTTTTGGCACGCAAGTATTAAATAATTTATGTTATGATGGAACTTTCACAAGTGACTTTTAAGGCGACAAATAAACAAGAAAACAATTTCGCTACTGGTCTCGTTACTCGAACTCGATTATAGTGGTCTACGGACTGTGTTCTCAATTACAGCGCCGGTACGCGAAGCCGAAGGATGCGGTTACAAATATTGTTGAGGGGCGCTTTTGCTTGTCAGTTCACTACTGTTACTTGCAAATATGCCCGACATCTTAAGAAAATCATGAGCTCACTCTCATGAGTCAGTATATATAACCCATAGAAATGAATATTATGACCTCACAAGAACTAGTCATTTAACTTTCAGGCAGATGGAACGCCCGAGGCCTCATGGTGTGAAAGGACCGACGCAGACTAAACGCGAACACAATGAAGCCCCTTAACAAATGTCCATCTATCTATCTACGATGTGAATGCGGCCAACTCGCTTGTCTTGTCATAGATCATATACCACTTACAAAGTGACCGATGGCCGCCGAATATTCATCTCCGGAAACTCAGATTATTTCTGGCTATCCTCGCGGTATAATCTCCCAAGGATTTGCAGACTCGGGGATTTACTGAAGTGCGGTGTCATTGGGATTGCCCAGCACAATCTCACTGACAAGAATGGCTACTATTGACTCGAGGTGGAAAGCTTACAGTCCGCGGCTTCACGATCAAAGATGGCAAAAAAGGACTAAGTCACACCAGCTGCAAACGACGTGCGAAGCAATTTCTCGGCTTCCCCCTTCTAAAAACGGTGTGACTTTCTTTCCTTTTCGTCAAAATGCCTCGAAGGATTCAGTAGGGATTTAGCGACGAAGCACGTCGCCAAAATAAGACTAAAAGCTATTCTTCCCTGGTGCTCCCGTAAGACGGATGGATGGAAGAAGAAAATGTTCCACAACAGCACCTGTTGATCATCACCAGCCTAAATGTCAAATGCATTGTCAGCTACAAGGGGGCTGGCTATGTAAAAGACGAAGTCGACAAATGATCTCGAAGGAAACCGACATTCACATGTAGCAGAAACTGAAGCATTTTATAACTGAAACCGGGGGTTCTACTGTTGGAAGGTTCAAGGTTTCAACTTAAACGTCCATACAAAATGCAATATACAGAGGATCAAAGCTGGAGACACAAGATCGATTTACAAAAAAAAACGGAACACGATGACTCATCTTCGTCACTATTGACTATGAAAGATAAAACATGCATTTATTCAACATTTCATAAATACTACAAGTACCTTCTGTAGCACTACCTCCCTGGGCCTGTACCGCCACGTCACCGATCCTTACTGTCGTATCTGAGTCGGTTTATACGTTTCGTTGGTTCGCTTGACGCTAGTAACTCACTGCTGCCCAGTGTGTAGATAGGAATATTATAGCCTATTCCGGATTCGGCGTAACTACCTAATATTCATAAATATACCGAATTGTTCTGGCATGGAAAAATTACGGAATAACTTCAGTCAATTCGTTCACCCTATTCGTGATAACTACCAAATCTTGGCAATTATACCGAATCCCGAACATTATACCGAATAGATTTGAGATCTTGGGATCCCATTCGAGATCCTGTCTAACTACCGAATCCCCTAAACATACCGAACAGTTCTGATATCTAAAAATAAACAAATGATCCGGCCCAAAATTTTACAAAATTTCAAAAAGTTGGGGAGGGGCTGCACCCCCTCACCCCCCCCCCCTTTGCGACGCCCCTGCCCGTGACCTCGCTATACAAAACCGACGCGGTACCGACTGAGCCCCTACGGACTTTTGACACATCGTTTGAAAGACACTACAATCACCAGACGGAAGCGGGCTACATGGTTAGTGGTTTATCATGCCATGAATATCCGATCATGTTTTGCCACGAAAAAGTCGCCACGAAAAACGAGCGAGGCTGGGCCGCTGTTCTGATTACCTTCTTCTTCTTCCCTAAGACTTCCCTATTTATCCTTTTTCTTCCTTGACAAAGTTCGATGTTCGGAGCCTTGTTTTGCAACATTAACCTCATGGAGAACAAGGTTCCGACTAAACGAAGGCTGATCATTCTTCTACACAGCATTCCTCATCCGAGGCACAAGGAATGTCTCCTAAGATAGATATGTTTCGTAAGTATAATACTTCAAGGAGACATGATCAACAAGTCCTAGTGGTTCCCGAACCTCGATATCCGCGCATTCACTGCGGGATGCCCTTCCCGGACCACGGAAGGAAATGTCTACATACCAGTCATTCCGCGGCACTCAACAGAACTACTCCTCAACACGAAAACCGGAGGATACCAAAGACCGCATAAGTGTAAAATACAGTGAAAACAAGGACGATCACTTTTAGAATGGACTGAACAGTGCAAAATGTATACATATACCAAATGCAGAGGATGAAGAATGGACTTGACCAACGGCAGACATGAACTAGACGAGGAACCCGGTACTGGCAAAAACATAGCCAAAAAGTAGAAGAGTTTTTAGGAGTAAAAGGTGGCCCAGAAATGGAAGACTTTTTAGAAAACAAAACATTTTGGAACAGGACAATCACGGAAAGTTTCTGGGACTGGAATATTCCAGTTTTTCAAAGTGGTTATTCCGGTCCACATCTTCTTCTGACTTCTGTTGTTGTTACTTCTATCATTCTTATAGTTGTTATCGGTAACGCTATGGTGATAATAGCTATAGCCACGGACAGATCCTTGAAAGGGATGCAATACTGGTTCATAGCGTCCCTTGCAGTGAGTGATCTCTTACTAGGGCTAACTATAATGCCCTTTTCCCTTGCCCATGAGGTGATGGGTTACTGGATTTTTGGAACAATCTGGTGCGAGATTCACGGTGCGATAGATGTCATGTTATCGACGGCATCTATAATGAATTTGTGCTTAATCAGTTTGGATCGCTATTGGTCAATAACTAGAGCTATCGAGTATCTTCGAAAGCGAACACCAATGAGAGTGACGGTGATGATTACGATGGTGTGGATTCTGAGTGGAGTGATTTCCATCCCGCCGCTTCTCGGGTGGAAGGTGGAGCAGAAAGAAAACTCGTGTCAGGTAAGAGAAATGGGCTACTTATTTAGCGAGCCAATAAACGGCCGAATATCGTAGGAAAAATGGATGAAGAGTCTGGCATCCTCTCGGCACGCCAGAGTGAGAGCGCCAACGGCAAAATAGTAAGGAATAGTAGGTTGGTAGCAATGATAAGATATTGGGAGAAAGTGACGAGTTTGCCAAGAGTGAGAGTTTTGAAAGCGGCGTATTTGGAAATACTTGGGGGCAAGAAAAGGGATTCTTGGCCTCAGCAAATTAAAAAAATATTGGATGATTGTGGTTATGGTGGTTTGTGGTGTGATGGAGTGGGACCAGGTTACCCCCTAGGTAAGGTAGCTAAGTTAGTGAAAGATAGGCTAAGAGATCAGGAGATTCAGAGGTGGCATGGGGGCATATCAGAGCACCACTCTCTGAAGTTGTATGGTATGGCTAAAGAGACGTGGGGAGAAGAATTATATTTTAAGTTGGGATTGGGGGGGGGGCAGAATTGAGGTGGATGGTGAGTCTTAGGGCGGACGCTCTTCCAGTGGGGATGCGGAGAAAGTATATTGGTCGAGAGAGGAAAGGTACTGGTCCTTATTTTTGTCCGATGTGTGGTGTTGAGGGGGAGGATGCGGTACATTTGATGTGTTATTGCGAGGAGTTGAAAGGATTAAGAAAGGAAGTGTTTGGCCGGGAGGTTTGGGATGAAAGGGAATTGATTTCGATTATGGGAAGTAAGTGTTTTGGTGATCTCCGAAGGCTGGGTAGATTCCTGAAGATAGCTATGACCCACCGCGAACTATTTTTATAGAAGTTGATTTTTGGTTTGTGTCGGAGTGTATGATATTTTGTTTGTTGTTATTTTTTTTATGTTTTCCGCCATGGCCCTTGGGCTTTTTGGAATTAAATTCATTCATTCATAGGCATATGACCACAATCTGTGTTCCGATCGTTCCAACGCAAGAGATTAGAAATAAGTGTATCCATTACTTTTAAATACCATTGTTCGTAAAAACTAGTGCTGAGATTAAATTTTTGACACGGCTGACGTTTTTGCTGCTCGATTGGGGAGATGACAGGAAAGGTTTTTTTCTGAATTTTGATCAACTTCTGTTTGGTTATTAATAAGGGACTGAGGCTTGAATTTTCGTCCATTAATAGTCCCGTTTCACGTTTCTGGTAGGGAGTAGGCCTACACTCGCCTGTATCTCGGTTTATGCCTGCTCGGTTTTTGGGATCCCACAACGTAAGTGGAGGGATACCTATGACATCGCAAAAGTTGTCCGTCCGTCCGTCCGTCTGTCCGTCCGTCCATCCGTCTGTAAGCACGATAACTCTCGAAGGGAATGAGATATTTTGATGAAACTTGGTGTGAGCTTTCGTTGGGTCAAGAGTAAGGTCGAGTTCGTAGCTGGGCACTGTAGCTTTACGTTTAGGGGTGGGGGGTTAAATTAAGGGGCAAGCAACAATTTTTTAAACAGCTAATGTGATAGTCGATTATGGGGTAAGAAGACACGCTGAACAAGAATGTCCGGAATCCGGCCAAAACCGGAAAGTTTGTTAGAAGTTAAAGTTTTATCTGAAGTTGATTAGATGTTTGACGTAGGGATAAGAAGGCATGCTGAACAAGAATACGAAAACCGTTTTATCGCCGGACAAGTAGTTCGCCCGGAATCCGGCCAAAACCGGAAAATTTGTTAAAAGTTAAATTTTTATTTCAAGTTGATTAGATGTTGGATATAGGGGTAAGGAGATACGGTGAATCCGTTTTTGAGCTTTAGTTTTTCGCCGGACAAGTAGTTCTTGAATTTCGCCAGAACCGCAAAATTCACAGAAGTAGGCTAAGCTAGGATCGTTTCGATCGGCTTATAGATGAGGTAAACGCACATGCTGAATCCATATCTGAGCTTGGATTTCTTAATGATTAGCTGTTTGGCCTGGCGAAGACTGGATCTGGCGAAGACAAAACCTAATTGTCCGGATCAAATATTGAATATTTGGGATCCCATCGGAACCTTTGGTCTTGTTCTTTATCTCAACGGCTTCTCGAATCGTTTGATGGAGTCCGGTGCACGTTTACGTTTGCTTACATATATCACCACATGTAAGTAAAGTAAGATGTTATGTCTTCATACAGTGTCACCATGCAAACCTCAATATAAAACAAGACCAAAGGTTTCGATGGGATCCCAAAAATCATGTTGTAAAACAGATATTCAGGAATAAATACGATGATTGATTGATTGATTGATTGAAAAATTTAATATTTGACCCAGACAACTAGGTCTTGTCTTCGCCAGATTCAGTCTTCGCGCGGCTAATCATCTGAGAAAATCAAGTTCAGATATATAAGCCATATCTATTTTGACGATACTGATCGAAACTTCCTGCTTTACTTCTGCCAAATTTTCCAGTTTCGGCCGGATTCCGGGCTAACTACTTGTCCGGCGAGAAAATGGTTTTCACAATCGTGTTCAGAATGTCTTCTTACCCCTAGATCGAACATCTAATCAACTTCAAATAAAACTTTTACTTGCAAGAAATTTTCCGGTTTTGGCCGAATTCCGGGCTAACTACTTGTCCGGTGAGAAAATGGTTTTCACCATCGTGTTCAGCATGTCTTCTTACCCCTAAATCGATCATCCAATCAACTTCAAATAAAACTTTAGCTTGCAACAAATTTTCCGGTTTCGGCCGGATTCCGGGCTAATTACTTGTCCGGCGAGAAAATGGTTTTCACAATCGTGTTCAGCATGTCTTCTTACTCCTAGATCGAACATCTAATCAACTTCAAATAAAACTTCTACTTGCAAAAAATTTTCCGGTTTCGGCCGAATTCCGGGCTAACTACTTGCCCGTCGAGAAAACGGTTTTCACCATCGGGTTCAGCATGTCTTCTTACCCCTAAATCGATCATCTAATCAACTTCAAATAAAACTTTTGCTTGCAACAAATTTTCCGGTTTCGGCCGGATTCCGGGCTAACTACTTGTCCGGCGAGAAAATGGTTTTCACCATCGTGTTCAGCATGTCTTCTTACCCCATAATCGACTATCATATTAGCTGTTTCAAAATATTTTGTTTGTCCCTTAATTTAAACCCCCTCCCCCACCCCTAAATGTAGGACTACAGAGCCCATCTACGAACTCGACCTTACTCTTGACCCAAAGAATCCTCACACCAAGTTTCATCGAAATATCTCATTCCCTTCGAGAGTTATCGTGCTCACAGACGGACGGACGGACGGACAGACAGACGTTTTTTCGATGTCATAGGTATCCGTCACTAACGTTTTGGGATCCCAAAAAGCCAAAGAAGAATTTAGGGGCAGGCCAGAACTGCCCCGCCCCTACTGATTGTCATATCTAGGACACGAAGATTATCGATATTTCTTCAGCCCAAGCTGACTGCGAATCATATTTGACAAAGCAAAACGGATAAGTCAGCTACATTTTATTGGAGCTATATTTCGGCCCTTCTTGGCAAGGGTCCTCTTCAGGCTCAAGCCGCTCAAGCTGGAAAATTAACTTGTAGAAAAGCACTTAAAGATTCTTCGTTAAATATTTGATTTTGTGAACTTCTTGCCGGAAAACTGCTTGGAGTCAAAGCTGGTGCTTTGATTTTATTTTGGGCACGGCTGCTGTTTTTGCTGCTCGATTGGGTCTTCGGGGTTGAGATTCTTCTGCATTTTGGATTTGGAGTCACCTGTTTCTTCTTCTTCTTTCCAGCAAAGATGGATACTTGTCGGCGGCATGTATGGGCTATTTGAAGTTCCGTACTTCGGTGATAGATATTTCTTCAGCCCAAGCTGACTGCGAATCATATTTGACACAGCAAAATGGATGGTCTGTGCCGACGGACTAAAAAATGTTCCGAGAATCTTTAAGTGTTTTTCTACAAGTTCATTTTCCAGCTTGAGCGGCTTGAGCTTGACGAGGACCCTTGCCAAGAAGGGCCAAACCAAACCAAAACCAAACCAAACCAAAAACAGTGAGTTGCATGCAAGTCAAAACATTTGATTAATACTTTTGCCACAAAAAAAGGAAAAAAACACCGAAAGATAGGAAAAAGAATAGTTGCGTTTTTGCAGATACCATGGTATCTCATACCACAGTAACTGGATCAGCATTTTGTCGTTTTTGCGGTTACCACAAAAAAGCAAATTGAGAAATTTGCACTTTTAGAAGTAATCCCAATAGAAATACTAACGTATACCACGGTAACTGCAAAAACGCCTTTTGACTGGACCATGGCAAAAAATAACATTCATTTGAGTGTCCTGTCGGGACGTTTGTCAGACACGAACGTAGTGATTTAGTCATAAAGACTTAGAGAATACACCAGTACAATATTTAAAAGTGTGCTTCATTCAAAGTTCTCTAAGACGATGCACGAAATATGGTTTTGGGCTGAATCCAAATAATTCAATGTATTCGATTAAATGATACACAAATACGTTGGCTTTTCAGTCAAACTGTGTTGCCTACATCTTCAGGAAGAAAGCGATAAACTTACAAACCCATTAATCTTGAATTTACCAAGTGAATAAGAAACCCTATTTTTGTATTATTATTTAATCGGTTATAGATTTCCTGGGGGTTTTAAAGTACACTAGCCTTATCGAGTACTCACAGCTCGGGAAGAACACACAGATTTTATAGAACTCTCCAACTAACGTTTAGATTCGCCACTTTAAAATCAATAAAAATCACAACCAATAAAAAAAATATTACATCTTTTCTAGTGGTCTTAAAGTAAAGTGGCCCTATTTCGGTACTAATAGCTCAGGATGAGCTATTAGAACTCTCAAACAAAAAAACACATTCTGCACTTCAAATAAAACACACCTTACAACCGATAAAAAAAACTAAAAACTTTAAGTGCAGCTTTTCTAGTGTCCTAAAATAAAATGTTCATATTTCGGTGCTGTTAGTTGAGGATGGACAACAAGCTTTTCGAAGGACTCTCCAACAGTAACATACATTAGAACCAATAACATTCCTATTGCGTCCAGCTCTAATGGTGGCCGTAACAGCCGTACTAAAGCAAATGACCAGAAGCTGTATTTAGACTTACTAACAATCGTTTTTTACTTTTAAAGAAAACAGATTTTACAGCATATTAAGCTTATAAAGAAACTTAATGACAGATTTTCTATCGGCTCTAATGTATTTTGTTTGTGCAAAGATTGACGAATGCAAGGATTTTCTAGAACTCTCCAACCAACGACTATTGATTCGTTACTTGAACGTCAAACATATATAACAACCAACTGCACCCGTATCCAACACACATTTCCTAGAACTCCTAACTATTCAAAATCAATCAAAGATATACCTCCAGCCCAAGCTGACTGCGAATCATATTTGACAAAGCAAAACGGACAAGTCAGCTACATTTTATTGGAGCTATATTTCTGCCCTTCTTGGCAAGGGTCCTCTTCAGGCTCAAGCTGGAAAATGAACTTGTAGAAAAATACTTAAAGATCCTTCCTTAAACATCTGATTTTGTGAACTTCTCGCCGAAAAACTGCTTGGAGTTAAAGCTAGTACTGTGATTTCATCACAGCACCAGCAGCAACAGCAGCCTTGTCAAAAAAAAAAATCAATCGAACCTTTTCACCCTCGTTATAACAGATAACATTCTTATTGCGTACAGCTTTCCTTGCTGCCCTAAAGTAAAGTAGCCTTATTTCGGTGTCCGACTTCCTACAGCTCTCCAATCAAGACCTATAGATTTTCAGTTTCAAAACCAATTACACTTTACAACCAAGAGGATTCCTATCAAGTACAGCTTACCTTGCGGGCCTAACGTAAAATATGTTTATTTCGATGTTAGTAATCCGAACGAACGCAAAGGCTTTCTAAAACTCTCCAATCATAGACTAGACATTCTCAGCTTCAAGGCAACCCCACCCTACAACAAATAAAATTCCTATTAACTATGTCTATCGTCTAAAGCAAGTATTCGGTGCTCGTAAGTTGGAGTTCGGGCCAAACACAAAGGTTCCATAGAACTCTCAGACCAACGCCTATAGGTTCTCAACTTCAAAGGCAATCACACCCTAAAATCAATAAGATTCCTATTAAACACGTTTCTCCTAGTAGTCCTAAAGTAAAGTAGTCGGTGCTCGTAGTCCGGGTGAACACAAAGGTCCCCTAAAACTTTCCAACCAACGCCTACAGATTCTCCACTTCAAATTCAATCATATCGCACAACAAATAACACTCCTAAATAGCTTTTTTGGCGTTTGGACTTAGCCTTAAAGTTTAACTGAAAAGCCAACTTATTTTTGTATCATTTAACAAAATCCCTGCTTATTTGCACTGTGTTAAGGGATTATTTTTCTCACTATTTGCTCTAGTATGATGTTCAGAATATCTATGGCCGCCCTCATAACGCAAAGTTCTACTATGACGCGGAAAATTTGAATCTCAATAGAAACGCGGCTTTTCAGTTGCCAGTTATCAGCACGCTGAAATGGACATCGCTGCGTGAACACTTATTTTTCGTAAAACGTTTGCGTCAACCGTACAGCACAGGTACAAGCGCATAGAGGTACCACAAATCCGGCAGGAAAAGTCCACTATACGAAAACCGATTTTTCGTGAATAGTGGAGCAACGAAGTAACGCATTTTCATCGGGTCTTCGAGCCCCTTTAAGTGAATAAGTGATGGGTGACTAGAGTGTCCTATCTCAACCCTTTTCGGTTTAAATTTAAAGGCGTGAACGCGGAAGCATCTAGCAGAGTTTAGATCAGTCATACACAAATCCTCGTTTTTGGGGGATGGTGCCCAAAGTATGGGCATGGTTCTCATACGTAGTGGGGCACCATGCCCTGCAGAAACTGAGAATCTGAAATGGAAATTAGAGGCATGGTACCCCCATGAAAATCTGTTGAACTGAGAATCTGAAATGGAAATTAGAATTTCAGACAGATTTCTATGGTGGTCCATACCTTTGCTGCAGGAAATGGTGCCCCAACGTATGAGCACCATGCCCATACGTTGAGGCATGCCCAGATGTTGGGGCACCATGCCCAAAAACTAAGGATTCGTGTATGACTGGTCTAGATCACCCACTTTCAAGACGCTCTTCCAAACAAGGACTCGGTACGACCGAGGGACGATCTAATAGCGCGATTCAGAATTAAGGACCGGCAGAATAACCCAAGTGAGAGAAAAATATTTAGCTGGTGTGAGAAAATAAAAACAAACAAATATTAGTCTTACAACAATTTTTTGAATTTTCTGCTTGAAATCCACCACATTTTTTGAAGAAAAGGTGCATCCGCTTATGTTAGTGAATACTATCCAACCCCTAAATTTAAACCAGCAAGAAAGAGGGACGATATGTGCTAAAAGGCTGATTCGGTTTTTGTTCTTTTGAATACTGTGGTCTTTAGCTAAATTCTTAAATAATATTGTTATAGCCAATTGTTGGATGCTGTAGCGTTTTCGCGGTAACCGGGTGTAAAAAAAGGTAAAGTAAAGGTGTCAGCTATCAGCCTTTACAGGCCAAGCCGGCGGTGCTGATCTCCGATTCTCGGCCCTCAGCCAGGAAGTGCAATGGGGGGTTGGGGGCCAGCCATCCTGTGCTTTCGCACACCCTTCCTGTCACCTTCCCCGGATTTCTCCAGGTACCCATTTGAAGCTGGGTGAACTTTGGCTTGTCTTACAGAGTTACGCCACTAACCCCCGCTCGAAACCAAACAGTAGGCACGACCGAGACTCGAACAAGGGACCCTTCCCTTGCGAGTTCGACGCGCTAACCATTCGGCCACGGACGAATTGTTATTTTCGCAGTTACCCGAGTAAAGCTGATACCCCGACGAACTGTCGTTGTCTCAGTCACCCAGTAACATGTCAGTAACCCTGGTATCTGGTAACGAGTAACCCTGCAGAGACCGGGGTTACCTAAATTAAGTAACTTAGTAACCTACCAGTAACCGGATGTCTGAAAAACGAGAAGAGTGCACTTAGTTACCGAGTAAGAGTAACTCTAGGTTACCAGAAACGCAACTATTGTTGGACTTGCAAACAAAATGTTCATCATTATCATTTCTCAACTGGTAATGCCCCCCCCCCCCCACTTTCCATATTATCAATTAACTTCTTTAGTTCACTGCTCGCGATCTGGGTCAAACAGACGGGAACTCTGAAACCAACCCCTCTTATACACTCTCTTCTTCTAACCCTTACCAGGCTGACAGTCCTATTAAGGATACTAGCCCAATCAGAAGTCACAGTCCTTTCTGTCTCAATAAAATTCAAGTTCCAATCTGAAGTTACTGACAACTAGGCCAGGGGATCTAACTTATTGTGATTGTGTTAGTAATGTCTGTGTCTCCGTTCTCACTCCTAGACACGAATGCGACATGGGGAGAGAATCGAATAAGCTCCCTCCTACCTACAAGTTATTTCTGGTGAAATTGCTTGCTTAAATCCATCTGATCTCCACTCCGGAGAAACCTGAGAGGTGCATAATTTCCTGTACCGAAAAAAACGCGACCAAAGGTCGGAGTTGGATCCCAAAAGAGAATATTGTTCGACTTCTTGATCCAGGCAATCTGGTCTCCCAGACTTCCGGTCCCCAATGTGTCCCGTTTCCAGGTTCACATGCATCGCTTAACCAGCCTTATTTGGTAATCCGTGTTTGCTTTACTTTCCGGTCCAGCTCAATACGACCGGATTATCAGTACAGCCAAATACAACCGATTATCAATACGGGCCGAAAAATAATAGAGCACTTTGATTCAATATACTTGTATTTATTTTTATATCCAGCTGAAAATACTGGATAGCCGAGTACAAACAATAAAAAAAAGCTTAACAAGACACTAAAAATAACACCAGAATTCACTGAAGAAGAACGGACAGACATTTGCGGGGAAGTTGAGATGGGCTTTGGGCCGATAGTTTCAACGATATACCCGGAAGCTGTAACGTGAAATCAGGTGTCTTTTGCACCAAGGGAGTAGGATGTAATATAAACACGCTTAAATGTAGTATTTTTCGGACGGATCGATTTTTTGGTTCTGCGATGAAAGTGAAGTTGAGGAGCTGAAAGTACCTTTCAAAGTTTAGGTTCTGCTTTCATTCTACCTTGTCAATTAGCTTAGCATCCTTATAAGCGTAGTTGAATGGGTGATCGAACTTTACTGTGAAAGATCTGATTCAATGGAAAATTGGAGCAGCTTTCCCTTTGTATCAGAAAGGTAATGATGCTCTTGATTCCAGTAAAGAAATATCACGCGCTCAAATTTAGAAGTCAAATATACTCGAAGTTGTCAAAATTGCTCGTCATTCTGCAAAGAGTGTGCATTTTTATGGCACTTGCCCATCGTCGGACCGTCAGACCGACGGAATTGCCATCAGTATATAATATATATTATATACTGATCGTTTATCCTACTCCCTCGGTGCAAAACAGACACCTGATTTCACGTTACAGCTTCCGGGTATATCGTTGAAACTATCGGCCCAAAGTCCATAACATATATTATATACTGAACGCAATTCCGTCGGTCTGACGATTGCGAGTTAGGGTACTTCCAGATGTGCCAGGACGATGAAACTTGGCAGGCATGTCATGGACCCGACCAGATTATCTTGGAGTTACTTGCCCAATCCAACCATCGTGGGGGAGGGGGGAAGGCGGAATCTTTAATTTAGTGGAATGCACCGGATCCGATGAATGTAGGGGGATTCGGAGGGGGGAACCGAAACCTTGTGACACGCTTAGAGCGATCAGGATGGAACTTGGTGGGAAGAACACCACATGCCCTAGGTACATCATTGACACAACTGGACCGGATTTGGGCGCTGTCGTGACCACCAGAATTGGAGGGGTTCCGGAATCACGGTGATCCGGAGTTAAGATACTTCCAGGTGGGCTAGGACAATGAAACTTGGCAGGAATATCAGGGACCCGACCATTTTAACTTGAAAATAGTCAGTTCAACGATCCGGCCATCTTGGGGGGACTGGAGGAAGGGGGAATCCTGAATCTTGGGGTATGTCTAACTTTCGAACGGGTGATCGGATCTTAATGAAACTTCACATTTGGAAAGACCTAGCGACTCAGATGTCCCATTTCAAGCTCGGACGGGATCCGATGAATATGGTGCGGGAGGGGGGGGGGGGGGTGGAGGGGAACCGGACATCTTGTGACACAGGAAGAACAAGCACAAGCCCTAGGTACATCACTGACAGAACCGGACCGGATTTGGGCACTGTGGAGGGAGGTCAAGAATTCTGGTGATTACGAGTTAAGGTGCTTCCAAATGTGCTAGGACGATGAAACTTGGCTAGAACATTAGAGACTCAACAAGATTGGCTCAGAAACTGTCACTTCTCAGATCCGACCATCCCTCTCACAACTGTACACCATCTCAGTCGCTAAGTACAAAAAATACTTTCAAGCAAAATAGGCTGTCCTTTTTCATGATCCAACCAGCCCATGATCATTTTTGCCTCAAGGGTTTTGCTTACAGATAAATTCAGCGCCCTTAATGTGCTATTATCACAGCCAAATGCAAAAATTAAATACTTTTCACCGATGCTGAAAGGGAGAATAAGGAGAAACTTCGCCGCAAAGTGAAAAAAATACTTTGACCAAACGATACATTTCAAGATACCCGAGGGCCCATGATCATTTGTGGCACAAGGGTTTTGCTTAAATGAATTTTCAGCCCCCTTAAAGTGCACATCTTAACCAAGTTAAAACAAACAAAAAATACTTTGGATGAAACGATATATATTCATGATTCCTAAGGGCCTATGATCATTTTTGCTTCAAGGCTTTTGCTTACAAGTGAATTCCTTAAAGTACAAAACAATACACATTTTCATGATCCAGATGCGCCCATCATCATTTTTCCTCAGTTACAGATGAATTTCTAGCGCCCTTAAAGTGCGTACAATCACAGCCAAGTGCAAAATAACATACTTTGTATCAAAGGATACATTCTCGTGATTTCGCAAGGGCCAGTGATAATTTTTATGTCAGGGTTTTGCTTAATTTTCAGAACAAACCCACGAATTGGCAGATTCCTTTGCAAGTGCTTCTAGCTCGTGTTTTGTTATTTGTTCGGTTTGATGTTTTTATTCTTGCCTTTTTTCCAAATTTAATTACTCCGCTGTGCTACACACAGGCGGGTTATATGGTCCAACAACCATGCAAATACCAATGGGATCATAAATCCTGTGAGACCATCCAACCAGAAAAGCAACCAGAAGCGGAGCAAAATAGATCCATCAGGGACAGGCCCGTATCCAGGAATTTATTTCGGGGGGGGGGTGCCCACGGGTTGGACCAAAAAGTACAAAAAAGACATAGATCAGAGGTTAAAGCCTACAAAAAAAATATTACTTTAGTGGGTTTCGGGGGGGGGGGGGTCGAACCCCCTAACCCCCCCCCCCGGATACGGTCTTGATCATGGACCTTATTCGCTCCGAAGTGCGAATTAAGGTAATACTCTATATGACTAAGTCCAAAACACGCCAGTGATCCTCGGGAAGACGGAGTAAACGTCTCCGTGACGACTCAAACTCAACAACTCACATCCTATCTCAACCAATCATGGCGATCTTTGGGAATACCTGTACCTTTCTTCCGCTATAACCGCAGAGGCCGGAGATTTTGCATCGGTAAGGAGAGATAATCAAGTGTATTAACTATTACTGCAGCTGCCTAGTTTGCCTAGGCAGAAGCGTGCTGCTGCTCTAAGGATCTTATAATCGCTATGATGATGATGATGAAATTTTATTTACGCACTAGACAAGAAATTGGAAAAGCGCAGTACAGAGAAAGGAAAGGAAAAAAATTACACTGAGCTTTCAATAGCGGAGTAAATGCACAAGAAAAAAAAATCCACGTATGTTTTCAATTTCCCCTCCGATCCCTCAGTCTTTGTCCCCCGCAAATTCCATCAAAGATTGCAGTTTCCATCCTCATAACACTGGAGGCTTTGATCACAGACACGGTAAAACCTGCATAGCCAGTCTTTCTGACAAATGAGCTTCTTGGAAACAAATAATCGAGTCCCAGGATCGTTCAAGACCCACCTCTCTAAGAGAGACAAGCGTGGCTAGCACAAATTGTTTTGGTATAAGAATTGGAGGAGTGAATAGGGAAGTAGGTTCTAACTTCTAACTTTGGACTAACAGCTTCAGACTTTAAAGACAAGGGAAGACGGATTCAAAAAATAAATAATGAACATTATCTAAACGGGAACAGTAGCTCATACACAAAATTTGGAGTGAGAATCCACTTCGAATCCCTACCATATTTTCCAGCCACCGGCAAGAAGTGCTCTTCGGGAAACAAAGGGTTCGTTCCAGCTCTGCCCGAAAGTTACTAAATAGTTATTTTTCAGTCACTTTCACCGTTCCAGCTTGTCACAAAGTTACGAGGAGCACAAGGAAGACCGTCACTTCGAAGTAACTTTTTGTAAAGATAGTACCCGACCATCTTAGCTAACTTTCACTTTCCAAGAGCCGTCTTGAGAAGGGAACTCGGGGCAGCAATGAGAGACAACGCGCAATATCTCGTCCTGTAGTAACCTCGACCGTTCCAGGTAGTAGTTAATTTGTGACGTCACACGTAGTTACTCCGAAGTAACTACGAAGAAGAGCTGGAACGAACCCAAAGGTTTTCGGAAACGTGTCGCAATCACAGGTCTGTCAAGAACACTTGACACGGAAATAAGTAGTTCTACTCGCTCAGTAAATCTAGTTCAAGAGCCGGTTCCTGATCCGTATTGTCCCTAATGTCTATTCCATTTTCAATCAAACATTCAGAAATCTTAGGAGGTTCCACGTAGGCTGTGGTTAATCGGAAATATCCCGAATGACCTGGAGAGATTGGCAGTATTTGTGATATTGAGATTGAAAATGCTTTGGCATGGGGAAAACTATCCAGGCACCGAGCGATGTGCTGGATGAGAAATCAAACAATGAATTAGAGGAAGTTTTCAGCTCAGCGGAGATTAACTGAAAATTTTCTCGGATCTGATCATCCGTGGATAGCGGAGAGATAGGTAATCCGGGCTCTTGTAACATGCACGTTTCGAGCCGGTCATCCGGTTCGAGTGAAACAATCGGACCATGGTGGGGGAAGTTGGGAGGGGGGGATTTTGTGGCTTGCGCAAGGACCAAACGGGCTGAAACCATTGGGATAAGACTTGTATGGGGAAATGTGCAAAATCCCCAATCCAACACCACCCACCAAGGTCAGATCCCACCCGAACTCTAACGTGACACATCTAGTACCTTTTTTCTTCGAAGTTTCTGCAAAAAGTGAAAATGCGCAAGCCTTCAAAGGTCCAAGGCCCATTCAGGTCCAAAAGGGACTCTCAGTCTGCTATACTGATAAGCTTTATCACAGAAGTAGTAAAATACTTTTAGTGATATTATCTGGGGCTGCCTATTGGACCAGGTATTCGTGCTACCCGTCTGTTGGTCAAAAATGTTTTCGCTGGAAAAAACTCGTAAAGCTTATAGCCTTCTTACTGTATTAAATCACAAGTTTTTTAGAAGCATTCTAAGTAAAGTGTATAATACATTCGTTATTCCCCACTTCCTTGCACTGGCACCGTTTTGGTGTATATTCACTTAGTCAGTTGTTAAAGCATTATGTTGTTGTTTTTATAAGTTTGCGAAATATCAGTTGAGACTTCCGCCTTGGTCAAGTAATAGCAGCGTGTCGAGGAAGTATGGATTAGCCTAGCCCGTAATTGCTGTGCAGAAGCGTTTACAGCGGTATATAATAGATCTCGACCCAAAAAGCGATATATGTAGAATACAAAAATAGATGAAGATAATTTGTTGAAGACACGTAGTGGTGTGCTGTTCTCGTTTTCCTTATTTTTCTTGCTCCATTCTCCACAGGGAGTGCTGTAGAAGGGGGCGGGGGGGGGGTGAGGTCCTCATTTACTTTCTTGTACCATTTTCCTGTAGGAAGTGCCACAAGAGCTAGCAGCTCTTGTTAAATTTCTCTTCGTGTGGCTACCGTGACTGTCGCCCCTGACTAAATCGGTTTCAAGAAGGATTGTGAAATTTTATCCACATATTTCCAGTAGGCTAAACTAGCTTTTCTGCGTTGAGTTTGTTAAGTCTGGTTCTCCGATTTCGGTACGAATCCGGCCAGATCTTTCTAGTTTCCCCGGAAATTCTTCATGATTTTCACTTTTCCGGACCGTTTTTTAAATATCTGGTCAACGGGTTTCTACGCTTTAGTTGTTTTCCTCTTGAAAGAAATTGACTTCCGAATGAGCAGACACAGTCGTTCTTGATTACTAAATCCCACGAAGAAAGGAGGATGGCAGCTGTAGAAGATGTTTACCGGATGATTTATTTTTCAAGCGGAGGGGGCGGGGGGATCCGTTGCTGGAAATGGGTGTGACCGCTGCAGCTCTCAGGATTTGATCGGGACGAAAGTCCACGGTAAATAACCTTCACCAGTTATGTAAGAGAGCCCACATCGCTCTTCTATTGGTTTTGTTTTGTTTATGATTTAGTCTTCTCCGCAGAAGATGGCTACCGGAGTGCAACAGAAATATCCGAAACAATATTTATCGCTCGTTTTACATCAGAGGGATAATAAGCTAATCAAGAGACCTCGTTTTTGCTTCTTTCATTGGTCAACTTGGCTTCGCACCTTAAATAGCTGAACTTCTACTTCGCCTTCCTTGAAAACAACGTGTCCACCATAATTCACAACCTCACACTTCGAACCTTTGACTGGAACGTCAAAGAGTCAGTGTAGATATATTTCCCTGTCTAACGTGGGATGTTCAGTTTGTTTTTCACACAGAATTTCATAGGTCGTTCACACAAATTAATTAGGCTAAAAGTAGACCTATCTTTTTGATGTTGTTGTGTACACCCTAATTAAAGGGTGCGCCAAGGTCTAGAATCAGCACATCAATGGTGGTAACGTTATAGGCTAGCCACACAAAAATCAAACCATTTACAAAGGGTTAAAGTTTAAAAAACAAGAAGCACTGATATCTAGGGTGATCAGATAACGTGATCGGTTAATGAGGATGGATGGTGGTGGAGAACAAAAAGTTGGATTGCCTAAAGCCCACTGTGTAAAAATCGGTAAAGCGGAAACTGGGAGGATGTAGACTAGAAATTTGAGCGGAGATCGAGGGTTGGAATCCAAGTCCGAATCCAGCCTGACAAGCAGAAGATTCGAATCCGGCCAAAAGGAAGAATCCTGGATTCGAATCCGGCCCATCTCTGTGTCGAACCTAATGAATAGTTACTGAACCAGAGAGAAAGAGGGTTGAGTATCTATAGAGAGTTGAAATTACGTTCCAGTATTTCCGAGGAATGTTCGCTGGTGTCAAACTTATCCAGAAAAATGTTGGCTGCAATTGTGTTCAAAATAATCATTATGATTTTCTGCTAGATTTATAGATGCTTACCGTTGTGTACATGTTTTCCTGTCATCGACAACAGCCAAAGACCCCTCGCACTCGCCGCATGGCTCCACTGTCATATGTCACGGTCTATTAGAATTAGACAATCAGTCTAACTCATTCCGGTTTGTTTTTGGGATCCCAAAACGTAAGTGGAGGGATACCTATGACTTCGTAAATGTTGTCCGTCTGTCCGTCTTTGAGCACGATAACTCTCGAAGGGAACGAGATATTTTGATGAAACTTGGTGTAAGGATTCCTTGGGTCAAGGGACAGGCCGAGCTTGTAGGTGGGCTCAGTAGCAGTACATTTAAGGGCGGGGAGGGGGTTCAAACTAAGGGGCGAACAAAATATCCTTTTAAGGCTAATGAGATGGTCGATTTAGGGGGAAGAAGACATGCTGAACACGAATATGAAACCTTTTTCTCGCCAGGCAAGTAGTTCGCGCGGAATCCGGCCAAAACCGGAAAGTTTGTTAAAAATAAAAGTTTGTTTCTGAAGTTGATTAGATGTTCATTTTCGGGGTAAGAAGACATGAATCCGTATAGCCTATGACAATCATTTTCTACCCCGACATATAGTTTTCCCGGAATCCGTCTGAAACCGGAAAATTTGTTACAAATAAAAGTTTTATCTGAAGTTGATCGAAGGTTCGATGTAGTGGCAAGGAGGCATGCTGAATCCATGTATCAGAATTATTTTCTGGTCGGACAAATAGTTCGCCCGGAATCCGGTCAAAACCTGCAAATTTAAAGCTGTTCGATATTAAAGGTGTTCGATATAGGGGTAAGGAGATACGCTGAATTCGTTTTTGAGCTTTAGTTTTTGCTGGACAAGTAGTTAGCCCGGAATTCGGCCGAAACCGGATATTTGGCAGAAGTATAAGGAAGGAAGTTTTGATCAGTTTCGTCAAAGTAGATATGATTTATAGCCATAGGTGTAAATACACACAAACTGAATCCATATCTGAACTTGGTTTTCTGAGACGATTAGCCATTGGCCTGTTTCTAATTCTTAATAGTAAAAATGTTCAATGAGTCTGGCGAAGACCGTATGTCTACAAGACCAAACTGTCTGGATCAAATAATACATTTTTGGGATCTCATCGAAGCCTTTGGTCTTGTTCATCATGGTTAGGCAAGCAATCTGGCGACATGCCGGTCGCTGACCCCAGGATGCTCTGTAGGCTACATATGTGATTCCGTGGTTTGTCTTAAATGAACTATGGTGTATTGTATTCTTTACCGTCCTGGTAGACTGAAAGAGGGTTCTTGCGAGCTGGAAAGCGAAGTCGCAATCACTTTCCAATTTCGCGCTGTGTCGTTTCCGCACCGATTTCGTGCTCTGGAAACCTTAGCAGCTTTCTCGGAAAGTGATAGCCTCGGTGATAACTGAAAGTTAATGGAAAGCTCTGCGGAAAGCTGAATGCATCGGCGGGAATTTCGAACGTGGGAAAAACACGGCAACCGTTCATTAACGACTGAAAAACACAGCAAGCGTCAATAACGATGCACAGTGATCCATATTTAAAAAAGTTTTTTACCCGGCGATTTCAGCTTTCCATATGTTTTCGCGATCAATCGAACGGGAGATTGGAAAGCAATACTCTACATGACTAATTCCGAAAGCCGCGAGTAATCCTCAGGAAGAACGAGAGAACGTCGCCCTAACGACTCAAACTCAACAACTCAAATCCTGTGTCAACCAATAACGGCGATCTTTGGGAGCAGCTGTGATACCGCTTCCGGCTCTTCCGCTAGGTACACAGCGATTTTGCATCGGCAAGGAGAGTTAGTCATCAAGAGTATTCCGGAAAACGGGCTCCCAAAGATTTAGCGATGTTCGCGAAAACCTTCCTGTACACGTGTCTAACATGGTATCATAGCCTTCCCATGGAAACAGCTTTAACTCAAGTTATCGCGTATTTGTTATAGACATTCAAAACGACTTGCGCCTGTTCATCAGGCAAACTCAAGCGGGCATCACAACATTTGCGTGGTACCCAACCGAAATTACACACGAAAAGTCGAGCCCATGCTTTACAGGGCGATTCTGACGGTCTCAAAAACTCCACTGGCTTAAATCCGCCGCAAAACTAGCTTCGCTTTCCAGGGCTGGTTTGGCGCTCCGATAGTTTTGGAAAGTGAATCCACTCCGTACGTGGATTCGGCAAGCCACCGAGAAGTTGTAAAGGCGCAACGACTTTCCGTTTGCTCCTGCGTTTGGCGGCATCTCGCTTTGCTTTTTGGAAAGCGAATCCACAAGAACGCCAAAGTCACCCTCGATAAAACGAAAGAGAGACGTGAAGAGGTGACTAGTGTCATTTTTCCTCCTTTAACTCGTTCTTTTAGTAGTAATCCCTTACTCCCTATATTTTGCGCTGACACATTTACTAATTTCACAGGAGGTTATTTGTCGCCACTCCGTCTATCAGACCTGACAGCCGATTTGTTCGATTTCGAACCTGGCCAACTTCCTACCAGCTGTCACCGAAGTAGTAATCAATGTATCGTGAAGATTCTAAACGACTAATTGGCTCATTTCATCCTATTAATATGCCCACACAGAAGTTGGAAGGTGTCATGCATTCCTACAATACATCTAACAGTCGGGAGGTATTCCGAATCACCTTTAAATCACTAGGCGGTCGCCTTTAGGGTCAGGGGAGGGCAGCTGCCCGCCCCCGGCTTTCTTTTTTTTTATTATGAAAAATGACTCGGAAACCTAGCTGACAAGGTGCAACACCGAATATGTATACAGTCTTTGTACAAATATTTTTGTTTGCATTAATCTTCGTGAAGACATTGTTTACTCTCCATTCATGTTAACTACCCAAGTATTTTCGGCCTCATATTTGTAAGATTAACCTTAAATAACGCGAAGGGGGCCCGGTACAACGCCGTTGCCCCCCCCTTCGGTTTCCGCGAACTGACACCTCTGTCACTAGACGCTGGTCTCTTGGAAATTCTGAAACATGCAAGGCTATCAAATCACAAGTCTGATATCAGGAAGGTATCATGAAAGCTTTTTTATATGTTAACCCTAATCACATTCGGTCTTACCTTGCTATTTGGGTCTCTATAACATCTTTGATAACGTGACTGTGAATTCGAATAAACCGCCGTTTCCTCCTCACCCTTAACGGGTTCCCTGAACGGTTGCTGCCACACATCATGGGGCTACACGAAGGAGCGTCATACTCCGACTAGCGAGGCGTGAAACGTGGGGCGATGCTGCTCTGGAGACGCTGAAATAAATATCAACATAACATTATTTCGAGAAAGAGTGTCTTGTGATCGGAAACTAAAAAATTTCATATTGCCCCTTCAGCCCAGTGAAGAAAAATATTTCGAGAAACGCTACTTTGATCGGAAACTATATTTCTTTTTTCCTTTTCCAGCTCAGCGAGGATAAGTGGTACGTACTCTACTCGGCACTCGGGTCGTTTTACATCCCAAGCTGTATCATGGTCTTCGTCTATGTGCGCATCTACTTGGCAACGCGAGCTCGAGCCCAACGCGCTCTAGAGCGCTTAGCGCGACGCAAGTCCACCCAAAAGAAAACGCTAGAGCTTGATGTAAAAGCCGGAGACTTTAATCATTTGAGCAGTCAGGGCCATTTGTCGAACGACAGGACCTGCGGGCTAAATGGAGCATGCCTGCCTCCAGTAAATCACAAACGGAGCGTTGAATTGCTTCAAGGTTTAGGAAACCAGACCTCTCTAAGAATTACTGAGACGATCGAAGAAAGCGGACCTAATCAGAGCCAGGCCATAAATCCTCCAGTAAAAATAGACAGTAGGTTCTGCGAGGACAACAGAGAACCGCTCGAGGGAATTGCAGCAGATAATCTAAGTCCCGGTCACAGTGATAAGTGTTCCACTGAAAGAAACTCCAACATGAGCTCCACCAAAAACTTGAGGAATGTTCTATGGTGAGTAAAGACGCGATCAAACCTTATCTTCTCCTTTTTTTTTTGGGGGGGGGTCCATTTTCCCTCATATGCTCTTACGCCACATCTGTGTCGTGTAAACAGTTGTAGTTGTCTGGATGTTTCAAAACAGTAATTCTACCGCAAAGTCCAGAGCTTTAACAGAGCCAGCAAATTCGTGGCAGAACTAAATTTTCGCACTCATCCCAGAAAAATCCGCTCTGGTATTGGTTTAAAGGTTCACTGAATTGCTTATCGTTCCGACTATACCAATCACAAACGACGTGAATGGTGGTGCTTGGATGTGAAAAGACACTCCATGGGGAGATCGGATTTGACATGGGGCAAAGCACGAAAGCAACTGGAAAAGAAAATTAATAGGCTGTTTCAATGCGAAGAAATTAACGGAATGGTGTCGGAGTTTCAGTTCAGCTTTAAGGAGATGCGGAAAAAAATCGAAAGTAATCCGATGCAGTGACAGATTCAGTACGGGATAGGGGCAGACCCCTCCCGTAACAGAAAAAATACAACATATTTCTTGTACAGGGTTTTCGTCAGAGATGAAGCTCGTCAGTATAGGCTACAGGAACAGTAAAGACTATGGGCATCCACTCAAAACAAGAATCTCGATACGGCGTCAAATTATTCTGTTTTCAAAATAGCCACACGTGAGTCACCACCAAGGGTTAAATGGTATTTTAAAGTTTAATCGAGCTAACATACGACCGTCTAGTAATCTAGTTACCCACCACTTATTTACTTGAATGGGCTTGAGGATCCGATAAAGATGTGATACATCGTCGTTGTTCGGCTATTGACAAATATTCGATTTTCATATTGTGAATTTTCCCTTTCAAATTTGTGGTATCTCTATGTCTTCATACCTCTATCCAGGAGATATTAAGGAGTGAAAAAGAAGAGAAATTTTAACGGTTTTAAAGATGTGATGAAAATGGTAAAATGACAAATAAGGGTAAAAGAGGAAATAAGAAAAAATAGTAAAAAATTAAACGTAGAGATAAAGAAAGGTTAGGTGACGCTAAAAATATAGATCGTTCATTGAAAAAATAATTTAAAATATTAGATGTTAGGACTGTTGGCTTCACCGAGGGAAAGTGGAGGCGTGGTCACCTGGCCTAATCATCTTGGACAGGAAGAACGGAAAAGATACTACGCAGCAAATAAAAACCTCTATCCTTGAATTTTTAGCAATACCAACGGCAAAGGATTCCCCAAAAATACATATAAATAAGAGGAATACTAAAATAGCAGGTTGGTAGTCTGATATTTGCTACGTCTGATATTTTGAGTGACCACGAAGTTCGACCTCGATCAGAGGAGAGGCTAGAAAAATCACGTTTGTTATCTTATTTGAATTTAGCGGTTCATTCGTGCAGCCGGTCTTGTCGGAGGCCTTCCATGTTCTCAACCTCCCTATTCGTGCGTACAATGAAAAAAAAAATGAAAATCCAAGAGAGTCAAAATAATTCAGCGTAACTGAAAAGGGCTGAGATAGGACAATCTAGTTACCCATCACGTATTCACTTAAAGAGGCTCGAAGACCCGATGAAAATGCGTCACTTCGTTGCTCCGCTATTCACAAACAATCGACTTTCAAATAGTGGAATTTCCCTGTCGGATTTGTGGTACTGTATGCGCTTGTACCTGTGTTATATGCTTTACGAAAAGGATAAACGAAAAATAAGTGTTCATGCAGTGAGCTAACTTCAGCAAGATGATCACTGGCCACTGAAAAGCCGCGTTTCGATTGAGATTCAAATTTTCCGCGTCATAGTAGAATTTTGCCTTGTGAGGACGACCGTAGTTATTCTGAACGTCATTCTAGAGCAAATAGTGAAAAATTGAAAAATTCCTTTACACAATCCAAATAATGCAGTGTATTCAGTTAAATGATACAAAAATAAGTTGGCTTTTCAGTTAAACTTTAACTACTTCTGATGTTTAAAGGAAACCTCCGAACCATCAATCCCATAACAGTTCAGAGGAGCACGTTTTAACTTCCTATAACAGAAAAGGTTTTAACAACATGAAAGCCTCCCTTAACAACTAAATCATAATTAAACAACGAAGATAACGCTGAGACGCAAATACAAATGACGTCGAGCCACTTTCGCCCCAATCTTCAAAATTTGCTACGACATCTAGTAGGATTAATTTCAGAACTATTTATGTCACATCAAAGAAATAAGCCAAAAACCATATTAGGCTACTATTATCTCTGGCTTGCCTTCCGAACTGTTTTGCACTTGCTCTCACATTTTTATTCCCCAATTTACTTCCATGTTTTTTGTTTTTTTTTTCATTTCTTAGCGGTCAAAGAATATTTAAGACGCGTAAGCAATCGGCTCTATATAAAAATAAAAAGATCTTGCATCTTGAGCTTCAAATACTGAATGTCGCCCATTACTTCTGGTCCTTAATAGCCTGTGTGTCACGGCCTCAAGTGTATTTCTGGAACGTTTTGTTTTACTTGAGTACGGTTCTGCGGCAGTTTTCAATAATATAAGCTAGCAACGAAAGTCGAACCAAGAACAAATAGTCTGATAGAACATCCATCTCCATATCTCTGTGATACGACCATGCAGAGTCGAATATATTCTGATACCCTACCCAATGCAAACGAGCGGAGGAGGAGCTACGCAGAATATCATAACTGTTATCTCTACAAAAAAACTGTATCGCGGTATAACTCCGCAGAAGAACCCGAATGCCGTCTGAGTCGTCCTTTGCAGCTGATTAGTTGTCTGCCATACTAACGTCACGTGTGACGCGCTGTAGAGCGGGCTCTCCACGCCTGCAAGTGTGAGCAACGGCCTAGAGGGAAGTAGACGGGTATCAACTCAAACCTCACAGCATGTACCTCTAGCTCCGCTTAATTTTACCGGGGTATCCATAGTCGCTGCATAGGACCAAAGACGGAGATTACGTCAGATTATTTGTTCTTGATCGAACGGACCAGCAAAGCCATTATAATGGTATAAACAAGTATGACTACAGAAAATGAATGAGTAAGCATAATGGCTGTTATGAGGCTTTCAACTTCCATGACAACGCAGTGTACGAGTACAAACAACGACCAATTACATTAGCTTTCGTAAATGCGTGTACATTATTCAGCCTCCAATATGGGTGCCGGACTAATGTGATTAGGACGAAGGATACGGCCAGGCTTTCTTCACACTGTACTTAACAAGACCAAAGGTTTCATGGGATCACACAAATTTAATATTTGATCCAGACAATTGCGTCTTGTGGATCCGGTCTTCGCCAGACTCCGTGAATAATATTACTACTAAATTTGACCAATGACTAGTCTTCTGAGAAAACAAAGTTCAGATTCATTTACCGTAGCCTATACGTCATAATCTACTTTGATGAAGTTGGTCAAAACTTTCTACCTTACTTCTGCCAGGTTTCGACCGGATTCCAGGTGAACTACTTGTCCAGCAAAAATTAAAGCACAAAATGAATTAAGCACATCGCCTTACCCCTAAATCGAACCTTTTATCAACTTCACATAAACTTAACTTTTAAAAGAATTTCAGATTTTGGCAGGATTCTGGGCGAACTACTTACTCGGCGAGAAAAATGATTTTCATATACGTATTCAGCATGTCTCCTTCCTACATCGAACCTCTTATCAACTTCAGATAAAACTTTTTAAAACTGTACGGTTCGGCCGGATTACGGGCGAACTATACGTCCAGGTAGACAATAATTGTCATATATGGATTCAGCATATCTTCTAACTTCAAATAAAACTTTTACTTTTAGATTTTTACCGGTTTTGGCCGGATTTCGGGCGAACTACTTGTCCGGGTAGAAAAGAATTGTCATATACGGATTTAACATGTTTTCTTACCCATAAACCGAACATTTAATCTACTTCAAATAAAACTTCAACTTTCCGGTTTTGGCCGGATTCCAGACGAACTAATTGTTCGTCTCCTTACCTTTACATCGCACTCTCTAACTTGCTTTTCAAAACATTTTTGTTCGTCCCTTAATTCAAACGCCTCCCCCACCCCCGAGTATGGGGCGACAGGGCTCATCTACGAACTTGACCTGTACTTGACCCAATGGATCCTCATACCAAGTTTGAAGAAAATGTTCTACCTTTCGAGAGTTATCGTGCTGGCAGACGGACAGACAGGCGGAGAGACGGAAAACTTTTGCGAAGTCATACCCTCCATTTACGTTTTGGGATCCCAAAAGTCAGAGATGGCAAAACTCGCTAAAGGAGCGATGATATTATCGCGCCGATTCGTTATTTTTGTCAGATCCTGTTGTGTCTATTTTAGTCACCAAATTGTTATTTCCACACAGTTTGTTTCCTAACCGGAATGTATCAGTCTTTCCCGTTTTAGTGCAGATTTTTCAGCAAAATGTCGTGTCCTGATCTGGAATCTAACACTCAAGACTTAGAAGACCCAGACGAATGACCTTAGAAGACCCAGGGTTTTCTTCTGAAAGCCGTACGATTATTTGACAATTTACTTTTAGAGCTGTTCCGGACGAAAAGGAAACAAGTGCAAAATAATTCTGACCGTTAAAACGACAATTTTAGAACACGCGCCGCCCCTGATTTCACAAACAATCTTTAGACAGTTGAATAAAAACCTCGATAGAAACGTAGTATGACAGCGTTAAACGGATATGTCAGCTGAGTTTTAATTAGTTTCTTTTTATTTTTCTTTAGGGCAAAATAACACTAGGGAGTAGCGTCAAGTAGTGTTGGGCGATATTCGATATCGATAACGATATATCGGACCAAACATCGATATCGGATATCGAAACGTAAATATCGATATCGAAAACGATATTTGTTCATTTATAATTTTCGTACGTAAAGCAACATAAGTTACATTCATATATCCGAAACTGGAGCGTTAAGTTCTTCGTTATTCCGTTTTTATTTATTCGAAGTTTTTAGTTCCTGTAAGGTGCTTTCTTAAGACAATTTTGCTCTTACACTTTGGCGAAATGAAATGTATACTATAGCGAAACATGGTACCGAAATATTGATATCGATATATCGAAAAATTCAAATATCGCCCAACACTAGCGTCAAGCCATACGCTTTCCTTGCTTCGCAAACGGGCCACTCCTCGCCATACTCATAGCGCCGCCCACTTCGCTTGCGGCATTAGCGAGACAAACTTGCGGAGTTGCGGGCTTAGAATTTTCTGGTATAGCTAAGTAAGATCAGGGTTGCCACATGCCGCACGATAGTGTGAGTTGTCACTCTATTTTTTGTTTGTCACTGTTGTCCTACGTAGGACATTAAATTCACTCTATTTATGAAAATGTCCAGGTTTGTCGCACAATAGTGTGACAATTCCAGAAAATATAAAAATAAACGCAGAATCCAACTCGACTCAAGTAGTTTTAAGGCATCCCACTCTGTCTGAAGTACACAAAGAGTTAGTTTTACTTTCAGCTGGAGTGTCCAAAAGATTTGAAGCGTGTCATCGACGAAATTATACATTTTGCCATAGAACAAAAGCACTCCAATCACTGCTTTTTACCATAAACACCATGCTTACGGGAATCCAAACCGCTAGAATTTCCGCCAAAATACATTTTTGCAGCAGTAATTCCAACTAAAAATGACGATTTCACGTTTTTTCATGAAAATAAAATTTCACTCCCAATTCACTCTCTGTTTCAGCCAAAATTCACTCTCTAAATTTTTCTGATGTGGCAACCCTGAGTAAGATGCGGTCTGCACACATCGAGGAAACGGGGTTGTATCTTTTTCTTTGCTGTTTTCAGAATATGAAGTTACTGGAACCAGCACTGGTGCACGACCGACTGAGTTTCAGTAGGGACGTTCACTATAACTAGTGGTGCTAGTCTATTCGAGTGTGTGTCATTTTTTTGTCAAGTCTTGGCTCTACTCCATCGTGTTATTTTGTTCTGGTTTTATCCGTTTAACGCAGTTAACTACAACTCGCAGTCGGCTCGGGCTGACGGAATAGTCATAAATAGAAAATTTTCTAGTCAGCTGCTACATAAGTTGTGTCAAACACCGATGACTTGTTCGCCAAGGAACAGCCAAACAACTACACTGACGTCATCATTTCGACCGTAAACCTTCTATGTGGTTTACTAGGAATACTCTTTGGTGTGTTAACTAACCAGCGGATTCCATGTGAAGACAAGCCGAGAGACAAGCTAAAGGCCAAGTATAAACAAACTGAAGAAACAAAATGACATCCCGTGTGATTTAAGAAGAAGAGAGTCAGTCAATCAATCAGTTTTATCACCGATCAATTTAGTCGAATGAAGCCTCCTCTCTCCTTTCGGCCCAGAGCGTTCATAAGATGATTTGCTGCTAGCTTTCTTAGTACAGATGTAAAATATTTCCATGGGAAGTTTGTTGCTCTTTTTATCACTCAAAGTAAAAGGAGCGCAATACTATTTCATCTTCCACTGGCTCAGTGAGAAATTACGGTTTTCCATAAATCAATCAAAGAGGTTCAAGGAAATACCCCGTGGGCTAGAGATGAATGAATAAATGAATACTTTTGCTTCAGTAAATTACGATAGACAAAATAAAGAAAGAAAAGACAACAACAAAAGAACAACAACAACATTGAAGAAAATTCTTGCCGTTGAGCTGCAGCAAGAAAAAACATGCCAAACAAGCATGCAGTAAAAAATTGGCAAAGCAGCAAATTCATAACTTGAATCGTAGAATAAACAAGACCACACAGAAATGCCGCTCTAGCTTTGCGGCGGATTTTCTCAAAGGTGAGGTATCTCCTCTAGACGAGCGCGGATAATCCTCTACAAATACGAGGTAGCTTACATAAACGCCAGAACACATGGTTGTAGCTTATTTTGGCATTTGAAGACTCTTAGCGGTAGGATTAGTCACCAGTGATATAGCAAAGAAGTGATGACATCCAGATAGAAAGCTTACGGCCCTGGTTCACACAGATATATGTTCTCTCAGAGATATATGTTCCCATCTCGGCGCAGTTATTTGGAGCTGAAAAGTAAGACTCCTCTGTCTGCGGCAGGGCGCAAGGCAACGGGCGCAGTCCGTCTTAATCAAGGGTACACGACCAACTCTTTCCCTTCATATCCGGCTCACCAAATCGCTGCAGCAAATAACTCAAGCTACGCAGCCCCCTCCCCCACTGTACAACTCGAACTTCTATAATAGATGAGACCCATTTTGTTTTAACCAACCAAAACGAAGCACAATCCAGTTTTGCATGCCATCCTAAAGACAGGCTAACCGAAATCATGATTAAATACTTAAGTTGCACCTTGCTTGCACATAACTGTTTTTTAAACATCCGGTTTTCATAAGCTTGACCATTATTTTCTTCGACGACCTCTCTAGCTTAAAGCTAGTAGGTTGAATAAAGTTAACTGATGATCAACTCTTTTCATAACTTTGTCTATTCAAACCGCGCTTTCTTTTTGGGATCCCAAAACTATACCTATGACA
This sequence comes from Branchinecta lindahli, assembly GCA_023053555.1. Taxonomy (NCBI): domain Eukaryota; kingdom Metazoa; phylum Arthropoda; class Branchiopoda; order Anostraca; family Branchinectidae; genus Branchinecta; species Branchinecta lindahli. The sequence continues at coordinate 15,447,634 of JAKZAO010000009.1, forward strand.
TCGCAAAAGTTGTCCGTCCGTCGTCTGTCCGTCTGTGAGCACGATAACTCTCGAAAGAATGAGATATTTTGATGAAACTTGGTGGGTGGATCCTCTGTGTCAAGGGAAAGGTCGAGTTCGTAGATGGGCTCTGTGGCCCTATATTTAGGGGTGGGGGAGGGGGTTCAAATTAAGGGACAAACAAACTATTTTTAAACAGCTAATGAGATGGTCGATTAAGGGGTAAGAAGACATGCTGAACACGAATATGAAAACCATTTTCTCGCCAGACAAGTAGTACGCCCGGAATCCGGCCGAAACCGGAAAACTTGTTAAAAGAAAAGTTTTCTATAAAGTAGACTTCGCCCGGAACCCGACAAAAACCGGGAAGTTTGTTAAAAGTAAAAGTTTTATTTGAAGTTGATCAGATGTTCGACTTAGGGGTAACAATGCATGCTGAACACTTAAGTGAAAATCATTTTCTATCCGGACAAGTAGTTTGCCCAAAATCCGGCCCAAACCGGAAAATTTGTTAGAAGCAAAAGTTGTATTTGTCGTTGATTAGATGTCCGATTTAGAGGTAAGAAGAGATGCTGAATCCTTAGACGACAATATTTTTTAGCCGGATCTATAGTTTGTCCGGAATCTGGCTGAAACCGGAAAATTTGTTAAAAGTTAAATTTTTATTTGAAGTTGATTAGATGTTGGATATAGGGGTAAGGAGATACGCTTTATTTTTTCGCCGGACAAGTAGTTCAGGAATTTCGCCGAAACCGGAAAATCGGCAGAAGTAAGGCAGGATCGTTTCAATCGGTTCCGTAAAAACAGACTTATAGGGGAAAACACACACGCTGAATCCATATCTGAACTTGGTTTTCTCAGATGATTAGCTATTTGGTCTTAATCTTTCTCTAAATTTTAAAAGTAAAAATGTTCAAGGAGTCTCGCGAAGACTGGATCTGGCGAAGACAAAATCTAATTATCTGGATCAAATATTAAATTTTTGGGATCCCATCGACACCTTAGGTCTTTTTTCCTTCGTCAATAAGGAAATCTAGCATTTGCAGTGTTCAACTGCTCAGATCTCAGGTCGCGACTTCAAACCGGGAATCGGTACGAGCGTCGTAGCATCTAGTAGTTCGATAGGCTGGCGTCGTGCTGTCTGATCCAACTGAAGAATACATCGTTGTCATAAATGGGGACGATTTTCGTCATTGGTGTCATTTAGGGGGAGGGTAACCCGTACGCCCACAGCTACCCATGAAAAAAACACTGAAGAACCTAGTTGATGACGCACAAAAATAAACATACTCCTGATCCAAAATAATTTGTTTACATAAATTTTCCTAAACATATTATTTATTTTTTCGCTCGTTTGCTGTTAATCAAATAGTATTTCGGTCTCACTCATGTAAGATTTATGTTAAAGAATGTTAAGGGTCCCGGGGCGACGCCGTTGCCCCCCTCGAATTTTCCACGAAACAAAGCATCTGACTTTCGTGGTTGTGAATAATGTTGGCTGCTTTCACGATTTTGCAGAGAAAAGAATGTTCACAATAATCGTTCCTATCGACTTATCGACTGGTAACCATTTCTCCCCCATTTCTGACACTAACCCAATTTCCCGAGTAGGTCAGCAAGCGACGAATCAACCCCGAATTTCTACTCTCTCAACGATAGCGATTCCTTAGCTGAGTACCGAACACCGCGAGGTGGCTCTGAAAGCGGGGATGCTACAGCGGACAATGGCATTCATAAGCCAATTCGCGAACTTCAGAACGAAATTTCCCCATCTAGATGGAGTAATTCTACACAAGAAGAAGTTGTGCTAAAAGTGATGGCAGTTTACAAGCCTGAGGACAAACACACACCAGAGCCAACTGAGCAACCAGCGATTGAATCAGAACTTATAAGTGAACTTGAGTCTTGTGAATCGGTGGTGAATACCAAGTGCTCAGCAGTAAAGCCATTGAGGTTGCGGTTAATTCGAAAACTTTCAGGGACCAAACAGCCTGCGAAGTTAAAAAGACAGGTAGGTGAACTTTCCTCGTAATATGTGTGATAAAAGTAGGCTACAACGCTCCATCAAGATGTTTTCTTGGAGTCAGGAAGGCTTGAAAGCCTGTACAGTTGATCAATTACCTCTTTGTCCCTTTCTACAGCAACTTTGTTCCAGAAACTAGTAAATATTATGGTCCCTTTATCGTCTGACAGCTTCTGAGCCGAATAACTTTATCGGGAACTCTTTGAAACCACCCGGTTATCTCATTCCAACGTGACAGAAAAAGAGATATACGACTAAGATAAACTTCCAGACCCAATACTGCTTACGTATTTTCCAGAAAGGCGAAAAGGATTAGGCGGTATCTAAATGGGTTCCTGTTTTTCTTAAGTCTCAGTTCTCGGTCCAACCAAAAGTGAACACTATGTGCCATACAGTCGGATTAGAGTCTTGATACTGTATTTGGCAGCCGCATAGCAGAGCGTAGTCTCAGGGACTTTTCACGGATAAGACTGAAAAACACATAGGTAGGCTAATTAACAACAGGTGCAATTTCTATCAATAGCAAATATTAACAAACAAATGAAAAAAAAATATAAACAAAAAGAACTGTATTCAAAAAGTATTATGATACAAGGCTGTATTTACATATTATGGGTCCCAACTGACATAGGCCCTTGACCTAATATAGATCCGGGCAGCGTCCGTCCAATCTGGCATGTGAGGGGAGTTTGAAATGGTGACCCAGATATCTCGTGGTATGTTCAAGAGTCAATCAGGCAGACCGATTACGACGAATTTGTTGGGTAGGATTACCATAAAAAGCAAGTTTGTCAATTACAAACATGGACCAGATCCGTGGAGGGGGGTGGAGGGATTGGAGCCTGGTAGGCAAGACGCCGTAGTTGTATCATTTGCAGATCCGAGCCTCAGCCGACCGTTGCAGGGGGGCCGGGGAATCTTGTGGTACACATAAGTGCTGAACAGGTGGCTGGGACAAAACGAGACTGGTAGCAGTGTTGCCAGATCATGAACCACACAGTAAGCCGCAGCCTTTGAAAAACAAGCCAAAAATAAGCCAGACAATTTTTTGCCCAAAACCTAGCTTTACTTTTAAAGTGTCCAAGTTTTGAAGGCTGTTTTATAGAAAGATTATTCATGTCCTTTGATCCTACAGGCATTATCCACCTTCCAATTCGTTCCCTGGCTTGAGGAAGTTCAGTTCCAGTCTAGAGATTATTTTGAGGCTGTATTTAGTAGAATTGCGAGAAACCGCTACCCGAGGCCGTATCCAGGGGGGTTAGGGGGATCGACCCCCCCCCCGAAACCCACAAAAGTAATGGTTTGTGTAGGCTTTAACCTCTGATCTATGTCTTTTTTGTACTTTTTGGTCCGACCCGTGGGCATCCCCCCCCCCCAAATAAATTCCGCGGGCAACCCCCCCCCCCCCCCCCCCGAAATAAATTCCTGGATACGGGCCACCCGCTACCCTGTGTGGAACTCTAGAAACTTTACAGAAATTCCCGCGCGCTATCTCCAGAAAATGCTCGACCGTGCTTAGTTTCCTATGCATCAGTACGGGGAAAATTAATGACGAGGACGCCCACCGGCTCGACTTCTCCTGTGTTAGTTCGAGCACTGTCCGTGTGTGCGCTGCAATTTCTGTATCCCATAATTTTACTGAGCCAAGGTCGGGCTTCACTACCCAGACGCCCCAGAACCTGGGGTCCGGATTATGTGAAGAAGGTCCCAAACAGAAATCAAATCAAATGTCTCTTCAACAGTCCACTTTTGGGCATTTTTCAGCACTTCTGTCATTTTCTTAGATTTTACCACCTCAGCACAATAAAAAGCACAAAAAAAATGAAACCTACTTTCAAATTCCCGCTTCTTTTCACCAGAATCCGGGAATCTGCTAGATTTTTCTACCAGATTTCCGGACGCGTCCGGGGTACTTTTAGACCGTTTCAGACCTGTCTTCACTACCCATACCGGTATCGAAGAAAACGGAACCCAGAATCCGGGCGAAAAATCTGGGTAGTGAAGCCCGACCTTCAGACCTCTGATTACTATAATGATACTCTGTGACCCAAGGCGTTTTAATGTCAACATTTCGATTCACTCAGAGATTCTTTTAGGATTTGACGTGTCTTTTAGGATTTGAAAACTTCACCGCACTGCCGCGCCGCGGTTGATTCGTATTTTGAAACGTGATTTTGACCTTTCGTGAGCATAGAGGCTCCAACTTCGTTCAAGAATCGGATTCATCTCAAATGCATTGCCAAAAAATATAATTTCTTCCCGAAAAAGCAAATCACGCCAAAAAATAAGCCAGCTCAAAATAAAAATAGCCAAGTTTTAAGCCACAAGCCAGTTCCAAAATTTTTCACGCCAGTCACCAACAAAATAAGCCAGTGTGGCGTAAAATAAGCCAATCTGGCAACACTGACTGGTAGAAAGATCAGTCGCAGATGTGCAACATAAATTGGTACCGGAGGCGGTCTTTGACTGCGAAGTTGAAGAGGGTCTTAAAGTTTTGTGGCGCACATGTGCCAAACGGTTGGAGGTCATAAGCCCTGGAAGCTCCGTTTCCGAATACCGTTATTGTTAACGGACCTGAATTATGATCTGCAGAACCCGCAGACGAACTGGCTTGCTCAGACGACCGGAAGATGGAATTTAAAGCGCGACCACATGATTTAGGATTTCCCGGCCAGATTGTATTCATTTTCATCATAAAGCTTGAAAAAAAACTTGAAAAAGCTGAAAAAAAACTTTTCCCTCTGGAAGTGATGATGGTGCCGAAAATCCGGGCAGGAATTCCAGCCCGGGAGCACCCAACCCTTATCATAGGTCCAAGGCATTAGCGGACTGAGCACGTGGAGTAGAGTAGAGTTTTATTCATAAGAAGTGTCTTTCACAGCGTAAACGCCGAATTTGACCTCTACGTCAAACATAAATACTAAAATATAAATATGGAATACAGCAAACCCGTACAGCGGAATTCCTCATAATCTGATTTGTGTCGTGGAGGGAGGGGGAGCCCAGGACCTTGTGGCACGAAGATCTCCGGTGATCCGGCTCGAAATAAACATGGTAGACCCGTTATACTGAAAAGATTCAGCTCTTCTAATTTTTTTGTTTCGCTCGGTCGTTGAGGCCCTCCTTGAAAAGCCCCGGGGGGGGGGGGGGTACACCTAAAAAAAAACTGAGCCCATGACTTTCACAGATGATGGGCAGTGGAGCTATGAAGAAGCGTTGTACACGGGAAAGATTCAATAGGCTATGCCAACTCAACCCAGCCGTGGTAAGCTTTGGCCCATTTCTCGGCCTTTTAGTTCTGCACTTCTGATAACTCGGAGCCACTGGCTTCCAAAGGGGTCCTGACATACAAAAAAAAAAAAAAAAAAAAAATGTAAAACGAAACTTGACCTTATCTCGGCTTAAAAGTGTCTAACTATAGGCTACCAAGTATCTCAAACCGTCAGAGTCAATCGTGCTCAAATCGACAGAGTAATTGACAGACAGACGAAGAGATTCAGGATGGATCATCCCTTTCCGATGGGATCACGAAACCAGTTGGACAAGGAAATTTTCAAGTTATCCTGGACCGTCTATTACAATAATTATGTGACACAATATATGTTATATTTCGTCGTCCACTGCGCTAACTATTTCAGATCTGACACAATTTCTACCATATTTGAATCTGGGTACAAAACCAAACGACTGTCTAAATATCAGCGACTGGACATCCCAGGCTTATAACCCTCTCAAATCTGGAAGAAGTATCTCCGCTTATTAGCCAGTTTTCCGTTTTGTTAATTCTTACTCCTCACGCAAAGCACAACAGGCACTCTCTTATTACAGGTAATCGACCTCGGAAACCCACTTGCTACGAGAGACCCTGCACGCGAGAAGAGGAGGATAGCGAGGAAACGAGAAAAGCGTGCAACGCTTATCTTAGGACTTATTATGGGAGCTTTCATTCTGTGTTGGTTGCCCTTCTTCGTTCTGTACATTATCAGCCCGTTTTGCTTAGACGGCTGCAAACTGGACCCTAAAGGCTTTGCAGTGGCATTTTGGTTAGGATACTGTAACTCCGCGCTCAACCCAGTGATTTACACTATATTCAACAAGGACTTCAGGAAGGCTTTTAGAAAAATTTTGCTGCTCAAAATCGGCCGTTCGAGATAAGTGTTACCTACCGATTTTACAATACAGTTGAGTTTTTCATCGCTTTGTTTCTGAAAATAATGTTATTCAAAAGAAAATGAGTATTCTAGAACAACCATCTAAATCACGCTATACACAAAAGCTGATCTGACGAGACCTATTCCCACTGTAAGCAATATTCTTCCCTTGGGCACACAAACTGTAGGTTAGATGGCACTGATAGCCACTTTGGCTCATTGTGACTTTTTCCTGTCCTTGATTCCTGTTAATTCCTCACTGGTCTCCCACAGTCGTTTAGCCATGTCTGCATCCCTGGCCAATCTGGATGGATTTGCAACCTGTAACAATGACACCAGTCAGAAATTTATAGACGACGCTGTTATGCATATGAATTTTATCCGCATTTCACAAAGCCACAATAGTCTGCTAAGCATAACTGTGATCCAAATTAGTTTCATTCTGCTCTGACAGACAGTGCGTTATCTGTAGCTGCTCAAACACCTGCGTTTCGACAAAATGGCAATCAAACCTTAGTATCAATATCTGTGTCGTACATCTTCCTTTTGGCATAGCCCTTACTCAGGCAATATGTCACGAAATCTATTATCGTTGAAACCTGATCCGATTAAAGGATATACACTACTTAAACTACTCATCCACTCCCACTCTCCTGCTCGATCCATTTGACTGACCTTTTATGGCACTTGCAGCCTTCGGCTGAAGTGCCATTTAGCGATCGTACGGGTAATACTATTACTACTAATACTACGTGTAATACTACTTGAAAAATGGTAGGAACAGATGGCCTAGATATAGATTTATGTGTCCGAACAGGATCAATCCACGGTGGGAGAGTTGAGAGGGGCAGAAATCTTGTGACATACATAGGGACCAGACGAGAGGAAGGATTGTTATGAAATTTGGACGGTACAAAGTTTATGTGTTCTAGATTGACATTTTTGGAGTCTGGGCCGGATCCAATCTCGGTGCGCAGAGTTGTACGGCATATAGGAATGAATCTCAGATGCTGAAAATTTGATTCGAAGGGGGAGGGGGTAAATTTCGGAAAGGATTGGGAAAAAGGAAATAACTTTTAAACTGCGCCTTTGTATAAGAACGAGGTAGCGCCTAGTTTATCCAGGCGACCGTAGCTGGAAAAGAGGATGAATCGACCTCGTAATGCCAAAGTCCCACACACGAGAACACTTAGGACTTAAGTATGTCAGTAGGAAGACTGTCATATAGGTCCGGGTACGCAGCGTAGCCAGCGGCAGGATCCTCTCATGGGGAACGGACAACAGCTATGGGTCAGGGAAAATTTGAACATGGACATCTCTAAAAAATCGTGGGAGTGATACTCCTCACAAAAACAAGTCGGAGTTCCATTCGCAAAGAAACCACGATTGTCCTAGTTTGGTACGGAAGCAGAAGAGACAGCCCCACCCTGACAAAGAAGGCTCTGCTAGCCATGCTAGCCACCCAAATGCCCGGCTGGAAGAAATTTCTACGGAGTCAAAAAGACCTCGCTCCCATCGGAGGCTTCTGCCGGCATGGAAGGAGCTCGGATCTTTCTGGCTTCAACGCTTGATGCCCCGTACGCAAGATCGGGACCGAGCCAGGACCGTCAGATGCCAGGGAGAGCTGCACAGCTTGCGTCCTGACACAAGTCCAAGTACAAGTAAGTACTTTCCATTCAAGGCAGTATTTACTCGACCAAATTCTAACCAAAGACACATCTCGGTAGGTTAGGTAGGGCACTCCCGACTTGGCTTCGAATACTTGAGAATTGGCGAATATCCACGCGGGTTGTGGACGTTGCTTAGAAGTAAGAAAGGGAGGAGTAAAGAGGGAGGTTTTGTGGTGGAATATGGGGAGAAGGAATGGTTGATACAGAGTGTGGGAGGCAAAATCTTGAAGGTTAATCTGTCTTGGTATGTCGCAAAGGTAGCATTTTCCACAGTCCAGCCCCGGTTCCGGTTTCGGTTTCGATTTGCTTCTCTTTACAATATGTGAAATTTTGTTTTACTGTTTTGTAATTTACCATGGCCGCCAAAAACAACTGTTAATACTAATACTACACAGCTTCAGCTAATCTCTGTTTTAAAGTTGGTGGAACAAATAATCATGACGAAGCTGAGAACGAAGGGCGTTTTAAACACAAATCAGCACAAATTGAAATAAAATACGTTAATACTAAATCTTGTGCTATTTTAACCCCTCGTGGGAATATCCTCCGGTACTACATCTTCTGCTAATTCAAAGGGGATTCCACGATTGTCCCGTAGGGGTGGCCACGCGGGAATTTCCCACCAGACCTGTGTAAGCGCTAATTCCGCTCAAATTCGGTCCTAGGTTTACCTTGCACTCGGCTAAGTATAGGCCAGATTTACCACGTAGTTCTTCAGACACTGCAGCATGGATGATGGGTTGGGCTCCCTCCTTGGTTGTCTGAAAAAGAAGAAGCTGAAGTTTGCAAAGAAAGACCCACTGTTATGCATGTTCCTTAAACATTTCAAAAGTAGAAGCTTTCCAGTTTAGGAAGGATGACAAGCGAAGAAAGTTCTCTCAGATGCCATCAAAAGGCTACTCTTCCAAATCGAAGGGTTTTCTCGCTTTACTTCGTGTAGCATTCCAGCGCACTAGCATTTATTAACACACTAGGTCAGAAACCAGGTTATCGCTGGGGCTATACTGTGCGTTTATCAGGTGTTGTGAAGACTCAGAAGGATTTGCATAAGAGCCCTAACCCTCTGAACCTGCTCTGAACCTAAAACATTTCAGCCTCTAGCCTTCGCTTATCTACCCGGAATCTGAGACTCTGAAACCAAACTTTACAGGCATCATCAGTGGTATCTAGTTAATTTAGTTCCAACTTCCATGAAACTGTTGCAAAAGGCTGCAAAGATCAGGTAAGAAGATTCAAGTATCAAAGTTGATGTACAGGTTCGAATTACCTTGACAACCATCTGTGTTACGAGCTGTATAAACCACCGGAAATACCAAGGAAAGTGGCAAAGAAAAGCTGTGTTGATTGTACCAGGATGCACTGCATACGCCGTTACCCCTGAAAGATAAATACTATCAGTTATCTCTGATTACTTTAGCCTTATGGTTTGGCTTATGGTTTGGAGTTTATAGCTATTCAAGACGCCTTCTACCAATTATCGACGATCTGCCAGCTTAGGGCGATTCAACCTTATCGACGACTTTAATTTTATCCTCCTTGAACATCCAGAGGCGCTTAGGGCATCATAAAGAGCCGCCAGTCGTCTCTAACATAAGCCAGTGCCTAAACATTTTTCGATCCAGCCTGGAGATGCACTGAAGTTGCGGAGATCCGACTGATAGGTGCAAAGAAGAGTTTTCTTCAGACGCCCTTTTCGTCTAGATTCCTCGGGTTGCCACAGAAAGATACCATTCGGGAGTCAGGTCGTTCCCACTTTGACGGCATGGTCCAGGTCTAGCGGCGGATCTTCAGTGATAAGGTTGTGTACTGTCATCTGGCGCCGGGTTTGTGACCTACTCGTATATTTAAGATTTGACTCAGGCAGATCTTTTCAAAGGAGCCATTTTTCTTGATTTTTCTAATAGTGGAAGAGTGTAGGTGGAGAAGGCCCTTGTGAATAGTTAAGTTACGAAGAACGCACACTTTTGATAGCGGGATATTTCTGCTGTGATTGACGACTTCAAAAACCAACTGTCACCAACACACAGGAAAGCTGGTAGCAGGCAGGCAGCAAACACAAATATGTGCCGTAACTGAATATTTACTGATGATTTATTCTCATGGAACTGAATTTGAAAACCCCGGCATCGCTGATTATAGGATATAGTGGACCGGTGACGAGAAAACGGACTTAGACAATGTTTGTACAATTGTCTCATTGTGTATGAAACTTTTGTTGAAGACAAATGTCGCATGTATCCCAGTGCTAAGAGAACCTTCGGTTTCATGCAAAACCAGCGCATCTTGAGGAGATCTTTGATCGCCAGCGAACGGAATTTAATACAATTTATTAGCCGTAAAAGACTATTTCCAGGACAACTATAACAGACAATAGTAAATCTAAGCAGAAACAGCTAGATCAAATTTCCTTTTTTTATACTTTCCATTAAACGGCGCAAACGCAATATTGTTAAAGGTCATCTGAATGAAGTCTAACACCCTAAATTGCCACTTTTACATACTGCTTACCATTTATCTCTCGAAAACCGGACTAAAATCGGGTGAAGTTTCACCGTGCTATAATTTTCAGCCTTTTTTCCGACTTGTCTTGATCGTAACGCTCGCCGTAACAGTTGTAACAGTCCATGCGTAACAGTTCATGTTGTAACAGTCCACGCCGTAACAGTCCATGCGTTTATCCATCCATGCGCTGTTTATCCATCCATGCGTTATCAACGTACGTTTATCCATGCGATAATGACAGTTTAAATATTGGCGCTAAATTTGTCTTGGGAGGTCGTAACGAATCGCCATAGGGAGACTTAGAACTTCAAGAGTGGATAGCGCCGAAATCACGGAGCGAAAAAATTCGTCTTCTCTGTACCGGTACTGTGAAGGACGATCTGAGGGGTTCATGGAAGTATGGTAGGATCGTTCAGGTGTCCTTTAAGTTTATTTGTGCTATTCAAGTAACCAAGGATAAACCTCAAAGCAAGCACTCTTTATTCCGGTACCCTCAATTCTTCCTCCTATTTTCCTCAAAGCTGGCAAGCAAGCTCATCGCCCGTTACTTCTTTCTCTCTACCAAAGACTTTCAGGCGACTTTAAACCAGAGCAAACTAACTCTAGCGAGTAGCGCCAAGACTTGAAAAAAGTGACACACACTCGAATAGCAGCGACACTAGCTCCGCTAGCGGGACTGAACGTTCCTACTAAAACTCAATCATTCGTGCACCAGTGCTGGCTTCAATAACTTAAAATACTGAACACAGCAAAAAAAAAAGATACAATTAACCTCCCCTGTTTCTTCGATGTGTGCAGGCCGCATCTTAGCTTTACTGGAAATTTCTAAGCCCGCAAGTTTGTCTGGCTTTAAATGCCTCAAGTGTGGTGGGCGACGCTACAAGTATGGCCCGATTGCGAAGCATAGAAAGCATAGGTCTTGGCGTTACTCCTTAGTGTTATTTTGCTCTGCTTTCAACTAAAATTCCAAGCAGCACGACCTTGCCATGTCCCTATAAGAGATGCTGGAAGTCCTTGATTCCTGAACTTACCCCTGAATCATCCGCCCGTGAAGCCAGAGGTAACTGCAGGAATAATAGCATATGACTGATCTAGTACCGAGATCCAAACATATACATATGTTCTTGCTAATTCACACACATTTTCTTGCTAAAACATATTCCTTACCCAGGAAAAGATATTCCTCTCCTCCCTAATCAGATAAGCTGTTTCCCTAACGAGGAAATAAGCTGAACTTATTCGGCAGCTGGAATGTTCTGCAAACATTACCGTCGCTCGCTAGGGGATCTGCCTTTTCCCAACTGCAACGTCTCCCATTATATCAAAGTGCACTGCTATTGAATAAAGGGGAGGAACGGTCATACTGTAATGCATTTATCCTCGGTTTGCAGAAGATTAGTCACAAAAGCATGTTGTCATTTTCTGCAAGCTTCTTATATCAACAGATTAATAAACACGAAGCAAAACTGCCTTTACTGAGTGAGTTTGCCCATGGAGGTTCAGTCAATGTCTCAAAATTCCAGTGTAACTTAGTTACGTTTCTTAGGCATAAATTAGGTCTGTTATTCCAGGTTTTCCAGTCAATCGATTTAGGAAAGGGACAAAGTTAGATCAGCGAGAAAATGTTTTGACACTCATCGTACGATTAAAAAGTTTAGCGATAAAGTTTATACGATTTTCAAGTGGCCAAATTTACACAATAAAACGAAAACAAGAACAATTCCCAACCTCAAAGCGTACACGGTATAAAGCAAGTGAACAACCTCACGTCTAACCTATTCCAGGACAACAAAAAGCACTCAACTTACCTCTTAAAGTTTATTCCCCTTCTTCAACAAAACACTTAAAGCAAAGCAATGAGCTTGCGTCACACCAAATCCTCAGAAGAAGCAAGCATATTTTTGCATGGAGCGTCCCCCTTCATTTTACACAAATCCACTTTTGGAAATGTGTAAATCAAAGTCTGACAGAGCTAGACGTGACACAATAGAGTTTCTTTATTCAACTTAAATGCCTTCTCCGTCTTCCGTTACAAAAGGAAGAAAAAAAATCAAGCGAAGCAACAACTCAATAAGTGGTTCAAGTTTTTGGGATCCCAAAACTAAGTGGAGGGATGCCTATGACTCCGTAAATCTGTCTGTCCGTCTGCCAGCACGATAACTCTCGAACGGGTAGAGATATTTTCTTCAAACTTGGTATGAGGATCTATTGGGTCAAAGTACAGGTCAAATGCGTAGACGAGCCCTGTAGCCCCATATTTAGGGGTTTGGGAGGGATTTCAAATTAAGGGACGAAACAAAAAGTTTTAAAAAGCCAATGAGACTGCCGATTTGACGTTGATTATTTGTCTGATTTAGAAGTAAGAAGATATGCTGAATCCGTATATGCCAATCGTCTTCTACCCGGACAAGTAGTTCAACCGGAATCCGGCAGAGACAGGATATTTGGCAGAAGTAAGGCAGGAAGTTTCGATCAATTGCGTCAAAAAATATAAGAAGTAAGGGGTAAACACGCTTGATAAGTCCATACCTGAACTTCGTTTTCTCAGATGACTAGCCACTGGTATAAAAATGTTTCTAAATTTTAATAGCAAAAATGTTCAACGAGTCTGGTAAAGACCGGATATCTACAAGACGCAATTGTCTGGATCAAATAATCCCATCGAAACCTTTGGTCTTGTTCGATAAGGTACGCACGCAAGGTTAAGATGAGGTACAAGGTGAAAGTTAACGTAATTATGTAAGATGTGATACATGTTTCAAGCGTTATACCTTGTAAAATCTTACATATAAAGTCACGTACGGGCTAAATCCTGATTACCAGTTTAACCCATAGTCATAGGCTAATAAATTTCGGTCCTAATTTTCCATTCTTACCCGAATAAAGACAGGCAACCGGAATCCAAAACTAATGGCACATTGTGCTCCGACATACCCGTCTAAACATCAACTTCATCGACGACATCAAGTTACCATACCACTTTTCCGGTTAAGGGGTAAATGATTTAATCATTTTCTACAATATTTTCGAAATTTCAACTCTCCAAGTACCATTGGAAAATTTTTGCATAACTATTGGAGAAAGTATTTTGCGGCAAAACTGCATTCGTTTTGGGAGTAGCTCTCCGGGTGTGGAGAACTTCGGGCGGGAAAAAAATTGGAAATGCGAAGACTAGGTAATAGAAGGGTAAAACCGAGTGGGAATCTGGGAGTTGTGATCAGTTCTTGAAGAGCTAAGCTTGTGACTAGGGGCGTCACTATGGTTGGGGAGGGGGGACTCCCCCCCCAAAAGGTCTCGAGAAAGTACTTTCGTCGGGCGAAGCCCGGCGAAAGTTTACTTGTTTGTCGGCGCGGACCCAGAAGAAATAAACTTTTGCATGCTTTTGTCGGGCGTCGGTCGACTCGTCGGCCCATCGGGTTCTTTTCACACGCAAGAAATCAAATACTGCATACGTTTTTCGTGCAGAACAGAGAATAAATCAAATTCTGTATCCTTTAGTCGGGCCTCAATATTCTCGTCGGCACATCGGGTTCTTTTTATACAGCAGAAATTTGCAGAATCTCCTGTGAGAATCTCCCGCAGAATCTCCTGTGACGCCACTAAAGATACAAAGATACGCATCACTGGAATTATTCTATCCTCAGCGCGGCGCGTAGCCTATCTTCTGATGATCTTTTATCCTCAGATTTCTGTCAGTACATGCTGCCGAAATCGTCTCCGCTGGGACGCCGAAGAGATCGACCCCGTCGACAAGCAAGTTCTATCTAGAGGAAGGTCATTGCATGGCCGTGTGCTATTTAAAAAAAAAAAAACTACATCTAAACCATTAGAGTTTTCTACAATTTAAAATTATTTCTCTTCAAGTTCTCTTTTTGCTCTTAAAGGACACCTGAATGAAGAGTACCAAGTATCATCCCTATCTGTATGACTTCCGTTAACATTGCCTGCAGAAAACCCAATCCAAATACGAAATCCAAGCTATGATTTTTGCTCCATTTTGCATCTGTCCTTATTTCAGTACCGAACAATTTTAGAAATGTACAAATGTCTCCAATCAACCCTTCTTCTGGAATATTTTTTAACCAGTTAAGCCCAAACATATATCTAGAAGAAATTCCAATACGATCCGGCCAGCGCTGTACAAGATTTGAATGAATTGCGCTTTCTGTCTTGGAGTCTGCATGTGCAAACCTCCAGAAACAACATCCCTATTTTGAAAACGTCACGCCCAGGAGAAGAATACTCTCCGTGGCCATGTCTGTAAATGCATTCTCCATGGTGTGTTCAAGTATGGTTTCATTGTTCAAGTGTCCTTTAAGAGCAAAAGAATCCTACACTTTCTTCTTTACCAGCGCTTCGCCAAACTGCTTGCATGTCGTGAACAAAACGCGTAACGGAACTACCGGATTGTCGCTTTGACAACCAATCCTTTCGCTGAACAAATTAAAGATTTTCTGTTTCGCTCTAGGCTGCTGGAACTTTAATCCAACAGAGATTTTGTCCTTCTATAGCGAGTCACCGTAGGGTTCTTGAATTTTCCTGCGTAATCTTGTTAAATAATTTCGAAAGAAATTAGGAGACTGAGTTTGGGAATGTTCTACTTAACTGCAGGCTAGGCCTATTTAGAAAAGGAGGAATACTGGAACGGAAATAAGCGAGAAATTGTGTAGATATTTTAAACATAATGAGGAATTCGAGGAAGGGATTTCTGTCTCAATTAACAGACGTGGAGGGGAAATGAACTGGAAATACGCCTCCCTTTCCTACGGGGAATGCACAGCCGGTGATATTAAATAACCAAGCCTCGAGTGTGGCAGATAGGCCCGAGTTAAACGGTAAGTCTGCGATCCCCACTCCCTCATTACCATCCCTCCTATCTTCCGTCTATACCAGTGCTACTACAGCCGTCATATCCTTGTTACAAATTATGCCGCAGCCTTCCATCAAGTTTTTACAAACGCCCAGCCAAATCAAAAGGCTAATTAACTGATGAAACTGATTGTTATTTAGTTCCCAAACAACAACATCAACGGTTTTGATGGGAGCCAAAAAGAGGGCTTTGTACCACGATGGATGGTACAATGGTGCCATCTTCACTCTTCGCAAACAAGGGATGGTACTTTCTTCACTAAGAAAGTGATCACACATGTAACGCCCAATTTGTGAAGAAAAGCTAACATAACATACAGATTCGACAAATCAGACACCACCCCCCTCTAACTAAGATAATTTTGTGCCGGAACAACAGCCTAGGAATTTCCAAGAACAGGCCTACAGAGACTGCGTATATACTTAAACCCCTTTCAGCTAGGCCTACCCCGTTCAGGACTATGAGCTTCCTACTGCGACATATTTCCTACAGCGACAT
Organism: Branchinecta lindahli; assembly: GCA_023053555.1. Taxonomy (NCBI): domain Eukaryota; kingdom Metazoa; phylum Arthropoda; class Branchiopoda; order Anostraca; family Branchinectidae; genus Branchinecta; species Branchinecta lindahli. The sequence continues at coordinate 15,463,348 of JAKZAO010000009.1, forward strand.
ATTTACAATGAACGTTTTTAGATGTAGCCACGATCATCTCGCTCTGCTATAGCCCCCCCCCCCCGCACCATCAAACCAATAAAACACGCCATACTGATCGGAAAAAGCAGCCATCGCTGTTTTTACGTGTCACGATACTGACTTTCGCGGCCCTGCCACTCTATTTTAATCTAGCTTTCTTCTTGATTACTTGTATTGTTTACTTTTTCCAATTCTCAGATTAAAAAATTAAAACACAATAATTCAATAATAATAAATACATTCATGGAACAATATAGAATTTTTTTATGAACTAAAATGTCGGTTCTAGCAGCCGTGGTTCTTGTTTCCACGGTGTTGACCGGATGCCACGGGAATTATCGAAAAGCCAGCGTAATCTTTTCTGGGAATTAAAAATCTTGGAACGTCCGTCTGCACATGTCGTTAAGTGTGCACTTTCTATAGTCTTGCCGGGGTTCCAGTTTCGGTTTGTTTTTGTATAATATGTAAATCTTGTTTTGATAAGAGTGTTTTTACTTCTTCGTCTACTACTTAACCTACATCCTGATTCCATCCCCACCTTACGTACGAGAGAAAAACAAAATTCTTACCTGTTCCCTCCACCCGTCTGGCGAGCTCCCTCACGAACATAATATTGCAGGTTTTGGAAGCAGCATAAATCTGAAGCACACCTCCTCCGCTTCCAGGCTTCTGAAAGCTTAAGTCATCCAAATCTAGACGTCTACACAGCTGGTGAAGCATGGACGATGTGCAGACGATACGGCTCGGGGAGCTGGCTTTCAGCATATCTGGGAAAAAGCTAATGTCAAGACTTCAATTACACACTCGGAGTAGATTTCGACGACCCAACTCTAGTCGCTGGCTTTCAGTATATTTGGGAGAAAGCGACTGTCAAAACTTCAATGACAGAATCGGAACTAATTTCAGAGCGGTTCATTTCGCGGGAGCCAATCCCTGGGAGATCAGCTGGAAACTTGGGCGGAGGCAGTTGTCAGGGTTGGTCACCAAAAGTATCTTCGTACACCCTATCCGTCCTTCATAAAATCCAATAACGAATGATAAAGAAGAAAACAATAACAATCACGCGTGAGATCCTGGTATAAGTTATCTGAATGGGGAATAAGCGATTACTGAGCGGGGAATAAATCTAATCAATTTCAAATAAAACTTTGACCTTTAACAAACTGTCTGTTTTTTGCCGGATTCCGGGCGAACTACTTGTCCGACGAGAAAATGGTTTTCATAATCGTGTTCAGCATGTTTTCTTACCCCTTAATCGACTATCACATTAGCTTTTAAAATTATTTTGTTCGCCCATTAATTTGACCCCCCTCCCCCACCCCTAAATGTAGAGCTACAGAGCCCATCTGTGAACTCGACTTTTCGCTTGACCCAAAGAATCTTCACACCAAGCTTCATCATAATATCTCATTCCCTTCGAGAGCTATCTTGCTTACAGATGGACGGACGGACAGACAGACAACTTTTGCAATGTCATACGTATCCTTTCACTTACGCTTTGGGGTCCCAAAAAGCGAAATGAACACGCAAGCTTCAGCCTAACGCTTTGGCCCTGAAAGCTAAAGGTCGCGAGTTAAAACCCCACCCGGGGCACTTTTGTCTTTCATTTCATGACTTACAACGTTTCCTCTCAGGAGAGCCTTTCTCTATCTTCAAACGAAGTCCTTTGCTTTATTCACTGGTCTCCGTCGTTAGAGCCCTGAACTGTCTAAATCATTTCATCACTTCAGCTTCCTTTGTCAGTTTAACGAGTCTCTTTCACAAATTTAATCTTTACGTAAGAATAAGTAAGTAGTCTTCAGCAGTTGAGAATGCCAAAACGGACTCTCCGCGATGTTCACGATCACATGGCAGTCGGCAAAGCTGAAATTACTCGAGGGTGAATTCGCGTCCCTTTTCTTTATTTATTAGTTATTTTTTATTAAATACAAAGAAATAAAAATAAATGTCGACCCCTAGAAAACTCCATGGTCCGTTACATAGGGGTGGATACCAAAATAATAAACAAATATACGATCGCATTTTTCTCCGCATCTTTTCCTCCGTTTTCAAGCTACGTCACACGTAGTCCGACAAGATTTCACATGCGAAATTCGCGTCACTACGGGGAAACCTGCATGTGACGCGTTCGAAGTTTCGCAGCGAAGGGAGGAAATTCGCCTCCGACTGCAAACACCGGAGTGTGTGTGCACGTACCTTCATGCTAAGCCCAGGGAAATTCGCCCGAGCAGGCAAGGGGCTTTGCTCACCGCCTTTCTCCGGAAAACACAATTCCACAAGTCCCAAAAATCCTTCCTTGGCCTTACCACCGGAAAGAGACAGATAAATAGATCGACAAGGTCAATCGACCTTGTGTCTCCACTTGACCCTATGCATGATAATTTTATAATGAAGCGTAAATTAAAACCTTGAACCTTGATGAAATCGTCACCGGTAGTGTCATTTGTGCTTTAAGCTTAGTTCTTGCCAAGGCGAATTTTGCTCGGATTACCATTAAAGCACAACTCTTTCTAGAAATGAATTTTTTGCACAATAAAATTGCTCAGAAATATCGTTTTCATAAATACCATCTCTTTCCACGAGAAATTAGCGATTTTGTTGTTATAGCGCTTGTCCACTCTATCCAGCCTTCATCTCTCCGACGCGGCGGCTGGGCGCAAAATATTCAAAAACTTAACGCGTTTTGAAACCGAGCAAAACAAAAGAAGTTCTAAACATAAGGCAGACCTGATGGTCTACCATTTCTTCCAAAATTGAAAATAATACTTTCAAGACTCTAATGTCCTTATTGTGATCCGAAAGAGTAATGTACGGACCTTGAAGCATTCGGCGAAGTTTGGGTTTGGCGAGTGTCTCGGCTATACCGAAAAAGCGCTGAAAGTCGTAGGTACAAAACGAAACAATGGCGAAAGACGGCGATTTCAGAATCCCAAAAGGTAGCTAGGGATACTATGAAAAGTAGAACAAGCAAGAGGGGTCCTTTAAAGTTTAACCGAAAAGGAATGGGATAGGACAATCTAGTTACCCATCATTTCTTCACTTAAATTGGCTTGAAGACCCGCTGAAAATGCGTTACTTGGTTGTTCCGCTATACAGGAATAATCGATTTTCAAATAGTGGAATTTCCGTGTGATTTGTGGTACCTCTAATTTTTTGTATGCCTTACAAGAAAGATTTATGACTTTTTTTTGTTCAGGCACTAAGCAATCTTCACCAATATCGCCACCGCCCACTGAAAAGCCTTGTTTGTGTTTAGATGAAAAATTCCCGCGTCATAGTAGAATTTTCGCTGTGGGGACGGCCGCAGATATTCTGAACGCCATAACTAGAGCAGATAGTGGAAAACAAAAAAATCCCTTTGCAGGATCCAAATAATTCAGTGTATTCAACTAAATGACACAAAACTAAGTTGGCTTTTCAGTTTAACTTTAAGGTACGTGTACACACATTCCGATTTTCGCAGCCGGATGCGAATTCCCTCTTTCGCTCTGAAATTTTGACGTATCGCATGTAGGTTTCCCCGTAGTGACGTGAATTTCGCATGCGTTCAAGTTTTTTCTTTTTCATTCCATGACAAGATCATCACATACATTAGACGAACAAACGTCTCAGCTAAGAACGGCTCAGAAATTTCGATTTTGGGAAAACGAGTTGATCCAGTTACAAAGCGAAACGCAGAACTTCAAGATCTCTGATAACATACAGATGTCACGCGTCGGAACCATGTTTCCTCGTTGTGGAACTGAACTCCTAAGATCAATCTACCGTCAATATTTGTTCGAGTATTTGGTTACCGGAAAAGCTCACGGATCTGTGGAAAAAAAAAATAATAATCCCGATTTAGTGGCTTATTACATACCATTATTGCCATTTACAACTCAATCAATCTACCTAAATTTCCAGCATACAACACCACTTTGGAGACTTCTAACCAAGTCGGAAAAAAACAAATCTTTAACCGTTTTACTAAATAAATACGATACATCCTCACTTAGACCAGAAACTATAAAAAATCTAGTCATTACCAGATCAGTGAACCAGTTACAGAAGCGGAGGGACAAACTGAAAAATCCAGTCAAAAAATGATCATGACAGGAAAATCCTTTTGAAGTAGGCTAATTTAGTCATAAGTTTCAGGCTAGACGTTCTTTTGCACAATTCCCAATTCCTTTTCTCTTCCGTGTTTTTTTTTTGTTTTGTTTTTTACTTAGATTTACTCTTCACGCCTTCTACTTATTTTGGCGAGCCACAAATGAAATCATCATCATCTGTTTATGTGATTCCATTATGACGGAAGTTCGGTTACAAGTAAAAACAAGAGCTGGAAGCTCATATGGCACTTGTAAGGCTGGGTCACATGATGAAAGTAGGAATTCGTCAATTCGTGGGTTTGTTGTGATCAGTTGTAAGCAAAACCCTTGAGATAAGAATAATCATGGGTCCTTGGAAATCACGAGAATGTATCATTTGGTAACGCATTTGGTTGTGCGCACTTTAAGGGCGCTAGAAATTCATCTGTAATCATAACTCTTGAAGCAAAAACGATGATGAGCTCATCGGATGCATATCTTACTCAAAAGTATTGTTTGTACTTTAAGAAATTCAGTTGTAAGCAAAACCCTTGAGGCAAAAATGATCACGGGCTAATATGGATCACGAAATTGTATATTTTGCTTAAAGGACCCCTCTTGCTTATTCTGCTTTTTATAATATATCTAGCTCCCATACAGAATTATAAGATTCTAAAATCCCCACCTTTCTCCATTGTTTCGTTTTGTGCCTACGAAATTTTAGTGCTTTTTTGGTCCTGCCGAGTTTTGCCCGTCACACAACGAAACGTTTGCCGGAATCATCAACGTCTGCTGACAACTCTTTCACACATAAGGATCTGAGAAGCTTTTGTTAATTACTTCTTTTATTTGCTTAGTTTTCACACTTTTTAACCACGGCGCGATCAGTTTTCAAATGTTTTGCGCCCAGCCGCCGCGTCGGAGAGCAGGAAGGCTGGACATAGTCGACAGGCGCTAACAAGAAAATCGCTAATTTCAGATGGAAAGTAATGGTATTTTCGAAAATGTTTTTTTCTGATCCATTTCATAGGGAAAAGATTATTTCTAGTAAGAGTTGTACTTTAAAAGTATTTTTTGTACTTTGCGGTTAGGAATAGTACTTTAAGGGATGGTTGGATCTGGGAACTGACAATTTCTAAGCCAATTTTGTCAAGTGTATAATTTCCGAGCCAAGTTTCACCGTCCTAGCCCATCTGGAAGTACGGTACCTTGATTCGGGATAACCGAAATTCCGGACCCCCCTTCAACTCCACCCACAGTGCCCGAACCCGGTCCGGATATGTCACTGATGTATCTAGGGCTTGTGCTTGTTCTTCCAACCAAGTTTCATCCCAATCTCTCCACTCTAAGCGTGTCAAAATATTTCCGGTTCTCCCCTCCACGTCCCCCCAACATTCAACGGATTACATCCGGACTTCGAATAGGACATTTGAGACATGAGGTCCTTCCAAAAATCAAGTTTCATTAAGATCCGGTCACCCGTTCAAAAGTCATACATACCTCAAGATTCAGGATTCTCACTCCCTCCACTCCCCCACCGATGGTCGGATCAGTGAACTGACTATTTCTAAGCCAATCATGCCAAGTCTCTAATTTTCAAGCCAAGTTTCATCGTCCTAGCACGTCTGGAAGTACCTTAACGTGCGATCACCGCAATTCCGGACCCCCCTAACTCCCCCACAGTGCCCGAATCCGGTCCAATTCTGTCACTTATGTACATAGGGCCTGTGCTTGTTCTTCCCACTAAGTTTCATTCCGGTCGCTCCTCTCTAAGCGTATCACAAGGTTTCCGGTTCCTCTCTCCGACCCCCCCCCCCCACCTTCATAGGATCCGGTCCGGACTTGAAACGGGACACCCGAGACATGTGGTCGTTCTACATATCAAGTTTTATCATGATCCGATCACCCGTTCGGGAGTTGTACATACCTTAAGATTCCGAATTCCCCGTCCATCCACTCCCCCCCACGATGGTCGGATCGGGAAGTTTACTATTTCCAGGCTAATCTAGTCGGGTCCCTGATTTGCCTGCCGAGTTTCATTGTCCAAGCCCACCTGGAAGTAACTTAACTCCATATCACCGGAATTCCGGACCCCCCCTCCAACTCCCTCCACAGTGCACGAATCCGGTCTGGTTCTATCAATGATGTGCCTAGGGCCTGTGCTTGTTCCTCCCACCAAGTTTCATCCCGATCGCTCCACTCTATGCGTGCCACATGATTTCCGGTTCCCCCCTCTGACTCCCACCGAATTAATCGGATTCGGTCCGGACTTGAAATGGGACATCTGAGACATGACGTGTTTCCAAATATCAAGTTTCATTAAGATCCGATCACCCGTTCGAAAGTTATGCATGTGTTGTAAATAGACCAGTGCCTACTAAGGGCCTCACGTGCCGAGCGGTACACACGATGACAATGGGACCAGTTTATTACTCCTCAGTTAGCAGATACAGAAACCCTGTAATAAAACATCACATTAACATAATACTTTTAAGATAATATTTAATTAATCCCTAACTATTTTATAAATATTTCACCTCTCTAAATACCTATTCTAATAACTAAATATTATCTTTACCTATCCGTCTATGTATATTAATTTTCTTTCCAATACCAAAACATATTTACTTATTTCTATCTACGATAGAACCACTGCACTAGCGCCAACACTTCCATACTGTGGCAAATACTGTCCGCTAGGTAGTGTTATTACTACTTAATACTGTTTGGTTAATTACTGATACTATATGTTTATACCAAAATGTGGTTTTCATAACACTGCTCCCCTTTTTAAAAAAAATTATATAAGAACAACTATCTTAACAAAAACATATTCTTCTAGACAAAGTACCTAACCCTTCCTCCCCTCTTTAAGAATAAAGGGAAAACGGATAATTTTCACTGAAACTGGTAAATCAAAGCAGTTTCTTCACTTTTTATTTCACATTTTCATCACTTTCTAAACGGCTTAAACAATCGGCATTCGCGTTGAGCACACCACGACGCGCTTTCACTTGAAAGTCGAAGAGCTGAAGCTCGGCGGCCCAACGCGATAAACGTCTATTTGTTCCTTTTACCGCATTCAACCACTGCAATGGTTTATGGTCGGTTTCAACAATGAACTGGCGACCATATAAATAGTACTCGAGCTTTTCAATGGCCCACCGAATGCACAGACACTCTTTTTCCACTGTTGAAGAATGGACTTCTCTAGGAAGCAACTTCCTAGACAAGTAGAGCACCGGGTGATCCCCATCATCATATTTCTGGCTGAGCACTGCACCTATTGCATAGTCCGACGCATCACATTGTAATATGAAGCCCTTCCCGAAATCGGGGCTTCTAAGCACCGGGTAAGTGCAAAGGCGTTCCTTAAGTCTTGTGAATGCTTCTTCATGTTTTTGTTCCCAGGGAACTGTTTCTGGTACCCATTTCTTGGTAAGTTCTGTCAAAGGGTAAACAAGGTCGGCGTACTGGTCGATGAATTTCTGGTAGTAGCCAGCTAGGCCTAAGAAGGCTCGCACGTGAGTCTTTGTTTTCGGCCGTTTGAAGTTCGCAACAGCTTTGACTTTGCTTTGTGCAGGCTCTACTCGTCCACTTCCAACCATGTGTCCTAAGTATTCGACGAATTCTCCAGCTACCTTCACCTTCTGAGGGTTGATGGTGACACGTTTTTGTCTCAGTCGTTGGAGCAAACGTCGCAGGTGGTTGATGTGCTCCTGGAGACCGAAACTGCGGACCACGATGTCATCATAAAATGCTCAGGAGAATTGGATCATGTCCTTCAGGATGGTGTCCATATATCTTTGAAAGGTAAAGGGCGCATTTTTCAATCCGAACGGCATTACGAGCCACTCGTAAGCGCCAAAGGGGTTTGACAAAAGCGCTCTTACGTCTGGCATTATCTGTGAGAGCGATCTGCCAATACCCGTTCTTGCAGTCAAATACTGAAATGTAGGTTGCTCCGGCAACCCACTCGATGAGCTCGTCAGCGCGGGGCATTGGGTAGTTCTCAGTTTTCGTCAATTCGTTAAGTTTTCTTGAGTCGGTGCAGAGTCTTATTTCTCCGTTCTTCTTAGGGACGCAGATCACGGGGCTTGACCAGTCGCTGGTAGATGGCTGTATGATGCTGGCTTCAGTAAGTCGAATTAGCTCAGCTTCCAACTGCTTGCTTTTAGCCTCGGGTATTCTGTATGGCTGCATACGTATCGGTTTTGCGTCTCCCGTTTCTATGTCGTGTTCGACGCCTACCATTTTACCGATTATGTTTGTGATCACGTCTGAGAAACTTTCTAAGACACTTCGGAGTTGCTCACGGTCGGTGCCAATGTTTCTTGCATCGATGAACTTATCCATGTCGATAACTTCGTCGCTGCTCTGATCAGGAAAGGTGCGGATCATTTCTTTGACCGTTTCTTCTTCTTCTTCGGGCTGGATGATGCAAAACAGGCTCTGAGCAACAGATGTGCTGTGGCAATTTGCTGAAGCTGAATCATCTGTTTGTGTTTCATCTTCTTCTGCAGCTCGATGAAATTTTCGAAGAAGGTTTATGTGGAAGAGTCCTGTCTTCTTCCGGGCTCCATCTAACTCGATTTTGTAGTCGACTCTGTTGACTTTCTTGAGCACCTTAAAGGGCCCACGCCACGAAACTTGCAGTTTGTTGTTTCCTTGCGGCAAGAGTAGCAGTACTTCATCGCCTTCTTGGAAAGAGCGTTCTTTGGCCTTGATGTCATACCACAATTTGCTCTTCTCTGATGCGGCTAGCTTTGCTTCACTGGCGAGGTCATGGTAGAGTGCAAGCTTCTCACGGAGGTTGATGATATAGTGGACAACTGATTGTTTGTCGTTTCCGTGGTTAGGTTCTTCCCAGGCATCTAAAAGGAGATCTAAAACGCCCCTAGGGTTCTTCCCATAGAGCAACTCAAAGGGTGAGTAGCCAGTGGCGGGGTGTGTTGTCTCTCTGTAGGCAAATAAAACAAATGGAATATATTTGTCCCACATTTTTGGTTCGTTAGAGACGAATTTCTTCAGCATGCCTATTAGAGATGAGTTGAAACGCTCGCACATTCCATTTCCCTGTGGATGGTACATGCTGGTGGTTATCGGCCTGATGCCGAGTAGCTTGTAGAGTTTCCTGAGGGCGGCGCTAATGAAATTGCTTCCATTATCTGTCAATATTTCTTGTGGCAGTCCAAATCGACTGACATACTTCACTATCTCTTCGGCTATTCGTTGTGAAGTGGTCGTCCTAAGGGGTACTGCTTCTGGGTAGCGGGATCCATGATCCACAATTACCAATATGTACTTATTCCCAGACGAAGATTTTTCGAGCGGGCCAAGGATGTCCAACGCAATCTTGAAGAAATGCGAATGAAGGAGCTTGAGTGCACCGAAAGGCTACGCCTACAGGAACTCGAAGCATCCCACCACTAAATTTCGGATTCCGGCTCTCCTCCCTCCCCCCACGATGGTCGGATCGGGCAAGTGACTATTTCCAAGTTAGTTTGGTCGGGTCCCTAATATGCCTGCCAAGTTTCATCGTCCTAGCACATCTAATAGTACCCTAACTCTTAAACACCGGACAGACCGACCGACCGACCGACGGAAAAGTGATCGGTATATGGCACTTGGCCGGAAGGCAAGTGCCATAATTAACTGGAAAAAGGCGAGGAAAAAGGTTCCTAACAATTGAGTGGGTTATGGGGCTGAGTGGGTTCGGGTTACTTCGGAAAGACTATTCATAACGCGGGTCAAGAAGTTTTTGTGCCGCTGAACAGCATAAGTTCTTGCTTCCGGCGCGCGGAGGTTTTTTGGGGGCGCGGAGGTTTATGGGCTGCGCGGAGGGTCTTGGGGCGCGACCCACTTGCGGAGGCTGTAGCGATTTCCCAGCTCTCTTCCTTCGCTGCTGTGCTGTGATCAAGAACGGTCAAACGACCTCGCAAAAGACCAGTCTATGTATTTTATGTACCAGTGTTGTTTCAGTGATTCGATACAGTAGTTGTGTTTTCCCTATCCGGTTCCACACCACACAGCAGAGATGGGCGAATCCGGATTCGGATTCGAATCCAGGATTTGTCCTTTTGGCCGGATTCGAATCTTCTGCTTGTCAGGGTGGATTTGGATTCCAAACCAAACGGATTCCACAATCTTGCGAATCCGCTCAAATTCCTAGTCTACATCCTTCCAGTTTCCGTTTCCCAGTTTTACAGGGAGCGATCCAACTTTCTAATCTCCACCACCAACCATCCTCAGTAGTCTATCACGTTATCCGATTACCTTAGATATCAGTACTTTTTCTCACCTCTGATTTTTATGGCACTTGCCTTCCGGCCAAGTGCAATATACCGATCACTTTTCCGTCGGTCGGTCGGTCGGTCTGTCTGTCTGTCCGGTGTTTGCGAGTTAGGGTACTTCCAGATGTGCTAGGACGATGAAACTTGGCAGGCGTATTAGAGACCCGACGAAACTAACTTGGAAATAGTCACCTGCCCGATCCAACCATCGTGGGGGGAGGGAAGGGAGCCGGAATCCGGAATTTAGTGGCATGCATAACTTTCGAACGGGTGATCGGATCTTAATGAAACTTGATATTTGGAAACACGTCATGTCTCAGATGTCCCATTTCAAGTCCGCACCGAATCCGACGAATGTGGGGAGGAGTCGGAGGGGGTAACCGGAAATCATGTGACACGCACAGAGTGGAGCGATCGGGATGAAACTTGGTGGGACGAACAAGCACAGGCCCTAGGTAGGCTACATCATTGACAGAACCGGACCGGATTCGTGCACTGTGGGAAGAGTTGGAGGGGGGTCCGGAATTCCGGTTATCGCGAATCAAGGTAGGCTACCGTACTTCCAGATGTGCTAGGACGGTGAAACTTGGCTTAGAAATTAGACACTAGACAAGATTGGCTTAGAAATTGTCAGTTCCCAGATCCGACCACCCCTTAAAGTACATATCCTAATCGCAAAGTACAAAAAATACTTGTAAGCAAAATATACATTTTCGTGATCCCTATGATCATTTTTGCCTCAAGGGTTTTGCTTACAACTGAATTCCTTAAAGAACAAACAATACTTTTGAGTAAAATATACATTTTCGTGCATCCGATGAGCTCATCATCATTTTCGCTTCAGGAGTTTTGATTACAGATGAACTACTAGCGCCCTTAAAGTGCACACAACCAAATGCATTACCAAACGATACATTCTCATGATCTTTTATCTCAATCTCAAGGGTTTTGCTTACAAATGATCACAACAAACCCACGAATTGACGAATTCTTACTTTCATCCTCTGACCCAGCCTTACAAGTGCCATATGAGCTTCCAGCTCTTGTCAAACTACAACCTACGTATATGATTTGATTTTTGTTCTTCAGCATGAAATGGTGGATTCGGATTCGTACCTAGCCCTGGATTCGGATTGGAATCCTTTCATGGTCGGATTCGCCCATTTCTGCCACACATGATGGAATGTAGTGTCATATCCCGCTACCGCGGAAGGTCCGCTAGCCCCGACCTACGCTACCAAATTGGGTGGTTCCCAAAATCACCACGATCTTTTTGCCCACTCTCACAATGTCCACGCTCAGAATGCCCACGATCAAAATGCCCACGATTCAAAATGCCCACGATCAAAATGCCCACGATTAAAATGCCCACGCCTCACAATGACCACGACTCAAAATGCCCACTACTCACAATGCCCACAATTCAGATGTGGAACACCCGAAATCGAAATAGTCCGAAATGCTGGAGGCTTAAAAATGCCGATAGTTTCCAAATGCCGACAGTTCAAAATGGTCACGCGGAAGGCTAATATCGTCTTGGTTCAAAATGCCGACGGCTGAAAATGTCCACAGGGGAGGTCAACATCATCCTGGGAATGCGGACTACGGGATTACAAGGGGTAGGATTAATAACGGAAAAGGTTTAGGAAGGAATTTTTTGTATTGTTTCTTGAAGAACGATCCAAAAAGACCAGCAAGTTAAAGCTCTTAAAGAAAAGTTCCAAGGGGGTTCCTAATCAGGCAGAGGCTTCCTCGAGAAAGCACAGCGCTTTTGCAGCAACTAAGCACGAGCCAATACACATGTTTCTTGTAAGTATTTTACCAGCATTATATTATAATTGGGGTTATACCAGTTCAACGTACGATCATCGTCATTCTGATACTCCGTCTATTATACTCTTCCCGTTGCTCACTCACCCCTAATTAAAGTTTATTACGTTCTGAACACCACAAATAATCCAGTCGTGGGCATTCTGAACCGTGGGCATTTTGAGTCGTGGGCATTATGAGTCGTGGGCATTATGAGTCGTGGGCATTATGAGTCGTGGGCATTATGAGTCGTGGGCATTTTGAGTCGTGGGCATTTTGAGTCGTGGGCATTTTGAGTCGTGGGCATTTTGAGTCGTGGGCATTTTGGGTTGTTGGCATTTTTAGTGGGCATTTTGAGTCGTGGGCATTATGATCGTGGGCATTTTGAGTGTTAGCCACCAAATTAGGTTATGACCTCGCCGGAAATCTACCATCGCAAAGACACCTCCGAGTTAACAAATGTCACTTGGCACCCACAAATTACAGCTGACGGAGTTTTGTCATTTTCAAGCTTAGACAAATCACGGAAAGTGAATTGGTGGTTACAAAATATTAATAATGAAGATCAGATTAATTATGTTAATAAGTCTACCCACTCTGTTAATTTTGGCCTACTTGGCAATTAACGTGATTAGGTCAAAGTCAGATAATTAGGCAAACAAGTTAACAATGTAAAATACTTCGTCGGCCAAGTATCAGCAAGACCAGGATCGTTAGATATAATACCAGAGCCGCGTTCGATTCACTTCTCAAGTTAACTGAGATCCTCAGTCAGACGTTTTATTTGCGATTCTCGGTTAACTGGGAGCGTTCGATTCATCAACGTCGGCCTGAAGGTTGACGAAAAGTTAACTTTCAACGACGCGGAGAAATTAGTTGCGTTTTTTGCCTTCATCCGGTTAACCGACCTTCAAGATTTCCCACTATAAGTCGTTTTCTTCCTTCGGTTAACCGACCTAAGTTCTTATAAGCCGTTTTTTTTTTTCTCCCTTCGCCGGTCGGTTAACCGACCTGTGGACTGAGGCGGGAGGTCCATCCAACCGACCTACGCTCTTGGCACGGCGCGAAATTCACAATTCTCATTGGAGATATAGGCGCCGGCGACGGGATGACGCCATGTTTTCTTATCAGCCGTTTTTTAGAGCTCAGTCGAACCGACCGGCGAGACGAAAAAACGGCCAATAGTGGCAAATAGGTCGGTTAACCGACCTACGGAGAAAAGGCAAAAAACGCAACTATTGTCAGTTGTCTCAAGTTAACCAAGAAAGAAAGCGAAAGTCAAAATGATCCTTGCTCGGTCGACTTCTGGTCGACTTCTTACTGAATAAAACGGCAGCAGAGAAAAAATCGGTTCAATCACAAATAAAGTACCTACCTACCTACCTTGCGCGAGTCGAATCGAACGCGGCTCAGGTAGCTGTTTTTGGGCCCGGCTACATTGTCAGAAGTCTGACATCATTTATCATCCTAGCATTAAATTTTCCAACACACGCTGATAATATCACTTAAAGGTTGTATTTCACAAACACGGGATTCGTAAACACAAGGATGCGCATCCACGTGTTAAATGTCATCAAACTTCTGATAACGCAAGACATATTTTCTTTCCAGGGTCTAGTATAATCAAAAATTATTCCAGTCTACCGCAAATCATGTTTTTTTTGTTCATTTAATTTATTATTAGTAGGTTGAGGTGGGTAGGCTAACACTTTTCTCACTACATATGCACATCATTATTATATGCAACCCTGAACTTGGACGAAAATCTATAAACAAAAATAGAAGGTATTAACATGTGCGTTAAGGCCAACAAACGATATATCGGCGAGGTGTATCTAAAGCTTGGTTGAGATACTGGTTCAGATACTACTAAGGTTGAGATAATGAGCGTGTTCCATCCTACTTGCTGTAGCTACTACGCATGACGTCATGGATCCTGGCTTCTTGACGTCAAAGCTGGAACGTATTTTTCTATTTTCGGCATAATATTGTGCCGTAAGCTGATCGGGTCAATCACGTCACAGAGATCGTAGTTACCACGCTAACTACGCTCCCGAGCGTGGTAAGCAAATAGTTGTTGGAACGGTCAGCGTAGTAACTTTTCATGAGGATGGAACAAAAATAGTAACTAATAGTTACTATTGTTAGGAGGGTGCATGGAACACGCTCACTGAGGTACTGGCTGATATACGTTCTACAACTGACGCAACCGGTAACAGAAGGACCGTTAAGCCGATTTTCTTGTGAATTGTCAAGGTTAATTAAATCCACACATGTTGCCTCGTTGTGGAATCGAATTCTCAGTTCAATTTGCCCCAAATTTGTGGTTACTGGCCGGGAAAAGTTTGTGTGATTCCATCACCAGGAAAGTTTAAAACTGATTAGAAAAAGGTTGCTAATGGCAACGGCAACCTAGTTTTGAGCATTTTCTAGCGTAACTAAGTCTGGCAGCGTTAATGGGGGTTCACAATATTTTCACCAAGACCGGATTAAAAATGCTAATTAGTCAACTAAACTTGTTTCTGTCGGTAATTAACGTGATTACAGCTATGTCTGGAACTTAAACAAACGGGAATGAAGCGAGGAATGAAGAGACAGTCGTGTCATCGCTGGCGAAAAGGCGACAGAGGCCTCAAATCTTTAATATCGGTTATTGTTTGTTTTTTAATAAATCGGTTATTTTCCTGCCCTAGCCATGCACTCCTTTGGTGCTTTCCTGGCAGGAATGTTATGTTAGTTGTGTATTTTTTGTCTTTAAATATAGTCCAATGGAACTGAACTGTATTCTGGGTACCGACCACCTTAAGAAGAATCCCCAAACACACTTTCTCTGAGCAAAACCTACTTCTCTCTGTAAAGGGTGACACAAGTAGCCTACCGATAGCTGAGCAATGAAGTAACACATTCTTACAGAGTTCCAAGCCTGTCTGAGTGGTCAATTAATTCTTAACTAGGAGCGTGTTCCACCCCATCTACCAATAGTAACTATTAGTTACTATTTCCGTTCCAGCCCCACGAAAAGTTTCTACGCTGACCGGTCCAACCTTTTCAAAATAGTAACTTTGCTTACCACGCTCGGGAGCGTAGTTAGTGTAGTAACTACGCATCTCTGTAACGTGATTGGTCGGATCACCCCGCGGCCTGATATGTGACCGAAAAATTCAAAAAGCGTTCCAGCCTAGCGTAGTAACTACGGTAACTAGCGTAGTAACTACGGTAAGTAGGGTGGAGCACGCTCTAGATTTTCATTTTCCTAGCATGTTTAATTTTTTTCGAAATTTTCAACTTTCTAAGAAAATTCCAACTGGCCTCCTGCAATAACTTTCCGGGAAAGTGACAAACGGTATTCACAGAGAGGAAACACTACAAAATGCTCTCAAAATGCTCTCAAAATGCTTCTTAGCATCGCAAAAAGATTTTAAACAAAACCAGCTTTTCGAGCCTGATTTCTGAAAGTCTAAAGGGCCTGCCGTGTCGTACGTATATTACAGACTGACCCAACGTCAATATCATCATCACTACGTCCTTTATTTATTTTTTATTTTTTTTACGGAATCGCTGGACACGCGAACAAGTGGTGTTGGGGGCGGGATGCTGACAGTGCAAAACGGATACGTCAGCTGAATTTTACCAGAGCTATATTTCGGCCCCTCTTGGCAAGGGTGCTCTTCAGGCTCAATACGCTCAAGCTGGAAAATGAACTTGTGGAATACGGATCGTTCGTCACGACACTGCTGGGACTTGATGAACCGAAAACCCTCACTTCTTCGGCAAGTACCTATATTTGCAGTATTGTACATTTTTTTTAATAATTTACATTAGGATTTTTTAATAATTTACATGAGGAGTCCTTTTTTGAGACTATCGGCCAAGAACCGCGCCAACAATACTTTTGAAATTTACCTATCCATTTTTTGGTTGATTCCTTTCATGTGGGTGTTTCGCTACCTGCGTTTTTTCTTCGCTTGGAGGTGGACCGTGTTTTGTCCTTCAAAATTTAAAGCACGAGTGACAGTAATTGCAGTTCAGGTATATTCCGACATTCTAACGTTCGTTACTCCTTCGAAATTCTGCTGGGTATCTTAGATTACAAACACGTCTCGGCTGTTTTCGGCCTCAGTCCAAAACACGCCAGTGATCCTCAGGAAGAAGGAGTAAACGTATCCGTGACGACTCAAACTCAACAACTCACATCCAGTCTCAACCAATCATGGCGATCTTTGGGAGAAGCTGTGATACCACTTCTGCCTTTCTTCCGCTAGGTACCCGGAGAGGCCGGAGATTTTGCATCGGCAAGGAGAGATAGTCATCAAGTAGTTCATTTCCCACTAGTTTCATTTTCCACAAGTTCATTTTCCAGCTTGAGCGTATTGAGCCTGAAGAGGACCCTTGCCAAGAGGGGCCGAAATATAGCTCTAGTAAAATTCAGCTGAAGTATCCGTGTTGCACTATCAGCATCCCGCCCTCAACACCACCTGGTCGCGTGTCCAGCGATTCCGTAAAAAAAAAAAAGTAAAAAAAATAAAGGACGTAGTGATGATGATATTGACGTCGGGTCAGTCTGTAATATACGTACGACACGACAGGCCCTTTAGACTTTTAGAAATCAGGCTCGAAAAGCTGGTTTCGTTTAAAATCTTTTTGCGATGCTAAGAAGCATTTTGCATTTTGAGAGCATTTTGTAGTGTTTCAGAACGCCACTTCTATGAAGCAAAGGCTGCGAAACCTGAGGAAGCTGCTAAGAATGGAGACAGCAGGTCGCTGTATAAGATAACGAACGAGATTATCGGGAAGAAGAGAGCCAGCGATGGTCCGGTGAAGGACGAAAACGGCACACTGGTTACAGGTCCCGAAGAGAAGAAGGAGGTGTGGGTCAACTACTTCGACAAAATACTGAACAGACCACCCCCGGAAGAACCAATCTCCATCCCCGAAGATCCTCAGATCTCGCTAGACATCAACACCGAGCCCCCGACTGAAGACGAAATCCTGAAGGCAGTCAAAAAGCTGAAAAACGGCAGATCACCAGGAGACGACCGAATCACGGCAGAAATGCTGAAATGCTCCATGGACGCCTGTGTCACATACTGGAAAGACTTCTTCGGAACCATCTGGACAACAGCAAAAGTACCCTCAGACTGGCGCCACAGCACGCTCGTCAAACTCTTCAAGAAGGGCGATGCCACGCTCTGTAACAACTGGCGAGGCATCAGCCTGCTCTCGATTCCTGGCAAACTGTTGTCCCACATTATCTTGTCCCGAATACAACGTCACCTAGATGAATACCTTCGTGATGAACAGCATGGCTTCCGCCCAAACCGCTCTTGCACAGACCTGATATTCACCATGCGAATGCTCACGGAGGAGAGCTGCGAATGGCGCAATAAACTCTACATGATCTTCATAGATTTCGAAAAGGCGTTCGACTCATTAGACCGCCAGTCACTCTGGAAGCTCCTTCGCCACTATGGTATCCCTGACATCATAGTTAACCTCATTATGGCGATGTATGAAGACACAACAAGTTGCGTGAAGACAGCGGAGGGAAATTCACGTAAATTCCCCATCCTATCCGGGTGAAACAAGGGTGCGTTTTATCTCCGCTATTGTTCGCGGTCGTCATCGATTTCGTCTTGAGGAGCGTTGACTCAACTGGGCTACGTCTGAATGATCGCCAGCTGAGCGACCTAGATTTTGCCGACGATATTGCCATCCTCGAAACCTGCAAATCACGGCTTCAAGCGCTGCTCAATAGCGTTCAACAAAAAGCAGAAGGTTTTGGACTTAATATCAACGCCAGCAAAACCAAAGGTATGGCAACTAGCGGTTCACCTATGAACATCAAGTGTGGCGACAACGACGTAGAGCAAGTGATCCATTTCAAATATCTTGGCAGCACCATAGAGAATACGGGATCCACAGCCAAAGAAGTCATCGCCAGAACTGGACAGGCTAGCAGCACCTTCAACAGGCTCAAGAAAGTTTGGAGGTCGAGTACTTTCTCCCTCCGGCTTAAGCTCCGCCTATTCAACAGCAACGTCCTGCCCGTCCTCCTCTATGCATCTGAAACATGGCATCTCAACCAAGAACAAGAGAGGAGAATCCAGTCCTTCGAAAACATGTGTCTCCGTAGACTTCTCGGCATCCACTGGAGCCAGAAGGTAACGAACGAGCATATTAGAATCATCACTGGTCAACCTTCCCTCATCGAGACCATTCGAAGGCGTAGATGGAGCTACCTTGGACATGTGCTGCGCATGGACGATTCCAGAATCCCCAAGTCGACATTTTTCTGGTTACCCGAAGGTACCCGCCGCAGAGGAAGGCCCAAAAATACACTCCGTCGTACTTACAACAACGACCTGCGGCACCTTGACGCCTCAATTCAGCCGGAGTGGGAAGACATCGTCGCAGCCGCAAGTTTCAGAGACGATTGGAGACTCTTCTTGGACGCCCTGGGCGCCTCTGGAGGCACAGGAGGATCTAAGGTCTAAGGTAAGGTTAACGACCAAATGCCCAACTGTGAAATGAGCTTATCTTTCTCTTTTTTTGTTTTTTGTTTCTACGAGCCTCTCCGGGAACTTCCATGTCCACTAAGAAAAAGCCCCCAGGATCCAAAAGTTCAACAACAAGGCAAGGACTCTCTGGTCCTATCATCTCTCGAGTTTTTCTCCCTGTCAGAACTTGGTCTTTTGGACGTGGAAGTAATCCATTTTATTTTGTCAAGAGGTCCAACTGAAAGAGGCTTTCATGGCAGGGCTGGAGGCCAAACAGGCCCAACAAAGAAACAAGACCTAAGTTTTCGACGGGATCCGAAGCGGATCTGCATCTGGATCTTGCAGACGTTCGGTTTTGACTTGATTCAATATAGGGCTACAGGGCACATATATGAATCTGACCTGTACTTTGACCAAATGGATCCTCACAGCAAGTTTTGAACAAATTTTCTCCACCCCTTCGAGAGTTCTCGTGCCAACAGACCGAGGGACAGGCTGACGGACAAACTTTCGGAAGTCGAATCATATCAATGGCACAGTGCGATAGGTCACCCAACGGATCCACAAACCAAGTTTGAATATCTCAACCCCTTCGAGAGTTCTCGTGCAAACAGACAGAGGGACAGGCTGACGGACAAACTTTCCGAAGTCGAATGATATTGATGGCGCAGTGCGATAAGTCAGCTGAGATTTCGTCCAGCAACATTTCGGCCCTGCTTGACAAGGGTCCTCTTCAGACTGTAGTAAGAAGAACAAAAGAGGGATCGCGCGATACGGTACCGACAAAGCTCATGCACATCTTATACAGCTGACGTCAAGATCCGTTTTAACAACTAAACCCATTTGTTCAGAAATTGCTCCCAAGCCATGAGACTTTTTTGTTAATAACATCATTTTTATTGAACTTTTAAATCTGGAAAATGCTAACAAATACCGTAAAAAGTGCACAAGCGCTCAAACGTGGAGTGTGAAAATGTGAATCTTTTAAAATTTCTCTTTGTGTATTTTCAACCTCAATTGTGACTCATCTTATGAAGCGAGCCCCTGGTAAATAAAATGAGTACTGTCATATAAAGTTGAGAATGACAGACAGAACCAGGTTCGTGGTGGCTATGTACAGTGTATTTACATCTTCAGAACAGACACCAAACGATTGACTCCAACTGCTACTGAATGACTGATACTGAACGACTGATACCGAATGACTGATCCCGAATGACTGATACCAAAACACAATACTTTGACTTTAAATACGATCTCGAATCAATCAATAAAGTCCCATGAGCTTTGGGCTTAACCTTATGAGTGAATAGGTGATCAGATACTAATTAGTTCTTCAATGAACAAACTGGGTCGCAGCATTAATTACTAATATTACAAGTACGTTGGGACTTGGAACAAACACTATTCTTCCATTTTATGAAGATTTTCAGCTTTGCTGTACGGTATTGTAGGCTTGTCCCTTACACTTCTGGTTCAATCTGAAGTGGCCAAACCGTTACTTTGTTTTCTATTGCTTCCAAAATCGCATCACTGCGAGAATAAGGCCATAAAACTGTCACTACCCCTCGCGAGTAATTCCAATTTCTTTTCTTACCAGCGAAAACAAATGTCAGGATAATTATGATAAAACACATGACTTGATGCGAACAAAACGCGACCTTTCAAATTTTCGCGCACACGTGTTCAACGCTGCGGCAAGGAGATTGCTGGAGGAAGACAAACAAATTATGGCCCCAATATCTCAATTCAACTTCACCGGTATGAATAGGTAGACAACGTTGTTTTGTACGAAACACGACTTGATCAGTAGCAACTTTATCTGCATCAAGCTGTATCTTTATATCACCAAAATAACTCGAATGGCTAGTTGAAACTAGCGAGAAACCTGGACCCAGCTGCCAACAAACCAAGTGGGGGGGGGAGAAGGTGGGGCCTTGTCAATCCAAAACCAGCTTCAATCAACTCGGCACGAAATTCATCGTCCTTGACTAAAAGCCTTTGTCAATTCACAAATGCAGGTTACTGGCCAAGAGGGCCTAGTTAAAGTATTTGATTCATGTGGGCCGAGAAGTTGGAAGACACCATCGTTTTTCGATGGATCGGATTTTTACGAACACACTGTTACCTTTGTTTTCTTCAAAATCCACAGGGCATCCAAGCTTATCCACAAATTACTTGAACACGAAAGCAAAATCGCCATTGCTAATTAACTATTCACTGATCTCCCGACGCAGGTCAGCAGAGTACTAGAATCTTCGAGAAGATCGAGTGGCGTGTAAGAGGACTAAAACAACTAAGTATATCACCCTGTGGACATTTTGATATGTCAGAAGTAGAAATCATCGGCCAGTTTGACAATTTTTGGTCTGTAAGCTGAATATTATTTAGCTCAATTTCATAAAGTTCAAGAAATCACTATAACGAATTTAGTAAAATTTACGGCGTTTGTTCGTTGTGATCTAGTTTCCATCCTTAATTCTTTGGACTTACGGGAATTAACAAGAAAAAATAGAAAACAAAATACTTAAAGAAACTGATAATGCAAATAATTAGACATTTTCCATATGTCTGCTACAACAAAAACATTTTGTTAGATCCATGGTCAAACTATGATCCCAGCCTCCCATGTCGGGCACTTCCTGACCCGCGCCACTAGATGACCCAGCGGTCGGATCGAGTCATGGCTTCATCTTGGGTCTTGGGTGGGGGGGTTCTAGACGTTGCAAGTGCTAGAATGCTTATGATCCAACTCCTTTAACCAGGAACAAGGAGGGAAAAAAGAACGAAACCACCAAAGGTTGCGTCTAAATCGTATGACCTGCAGGAACATCAAGTTTCATCATCCTGAATAGAACCGACGTCATACTATGAACTTACTCACTGGGCTATCCGGGCCTAGTTACATATAATATGTGCGAACCGGTCTAGTGTGCGGGGAGATAAAGTTCCAAAAGGCCCTTCCAGGCCCTAGGACCCGCAAGTACACATTATCACATCGTGCCCACTTTTAATCGCTGCCAAGTTACGAAATGAAGTCCCTGGACGCAGCTTGGCCTTGAACCGGGAGGGGGAGGGAGAAAAAAAAAACTCGAAAACACCTACACGGCACTACAGAGCCCTGGGCCCTGCAAGTGCAAAATTTTTCTTTGTCGGATATATACCCTTTGCCAATTACGAACTTCAGTCACTCAGCAATCTGTGACCAGCTGTGGACAGTGTGGGGGCGCGACTCCTAAAGCAAACCTAGACTCCCAGGACCATCAATATAGCATGTTTTGAACTCGACACCTGTCATAGTTAATGAGCAACAAACCCCACAAAAACCAGCGGAAACAGTCTCTGATTGGTTTGTTCTGTCCGTACCTTCGACTGAATCAATCCCAAACGATATGAGAGGCGGGGCTTAACTGTGAAACAATGTCCATGGGAAGATCAGATTTGGCTAGAGAGCAAAAACATGTAACCAACTGTGAAAGAAAAATCGAAAATAGTCGGACTGGTGATGACGCTTGTTATTGAGAAGGAAAATTACGGAATAGTATCGGTTTCAGTTCTGCTTTAACACCAAGATTTCCGTGACTAACAAAACTATCAACAGCGTCCGCTAATACATAATCTTAAAGAAAATGTAAAATACGACTGGAAACTTATTCCCCTGGGACAATAAGTCTAGTGATGCCCTACGATGTAGTGATGAGTAGTGTAGTGTAGCGATAATGATGCCCTAGTGATCCCTGGATAGTGATGCCCTACTGTTTTCTAAGCTTCATCTAAACAACCACAACAAGCTTTCTAATTTTCACCACTTTTGAAAACAATTTGAAAAGCCTGCTTACGTCCCTAGAAAAAGGGATCTTCGATCATGCCGAAACTCGGAATCCATCATCTTTCTAACTGAAAACCGGAAAACTTTTTACCCTTGGGAACCATATTTCTACCACACGACACAGAGTGAAGATCCTCCCCTCAATCTCCGAAAAGGAACAAAACAATGTAGGAACCACTGCTCACAAAGGCTATCCGGTCGGCTTTCAGCCACTGTTTTTTCCAGTCCCATCGGAAGTTCAGACAGATATTCAAGGACGTAAAAAGTATCGTGGCTAAACAGCTTCTATTGTATACGATCCTAGCTTCCCCTGCAGAAAATAACGAGCAAACTAGAAGTTTCATAAAGCTGAGATGGGGAAAAAACATGCAGACAGCATCAGAGCCAGGCCAATAAACACTCGTCCTGGTGGATGAATTCTATGTTTGCGAACCAGAAGTGACTAAAAAGTTTCTTCATTTTGCCGGATATTTTCAAGGAATTCTATAGTAGGCCATTAGACGCAAAACTGATTTTTTTTAGCCCGGCGGCCGAAAATATTTCAACAGAGAACGAGCGAACGATGAAAAGTGAACGAGCAACATCCTTCCACGTGCTTCTAGAATATTAAAGGAGATTATCAGAAGAGTACTCACATTTGCACTATCTAGATCATCCACTTTCGAGACGCTAGTTTAAACCCAGAACTCGGTACAACAGTGCCCTGAGACAAGAGTTATTCGGACTTTCAGAGTGAGAGGTGTGTGGAGGTGAGTGAAGTACTAAAAGAACGAAGGCAAAAAGTATCCAAGCTAATAGAGTTTAACGGATTAGGACTAAGATCCGACAGTCCTTATTTACTCGAATAGGCCTATGCCTGAAATCCAGATTAAGATGCTTCGTTTGTCCGATATCCACGAACAACCGATTTCATCAATGAACTTTCGGATTTGTGGTACCTCTATGTGCTTGTCCCTCTATGCTTAAAATTTTCAGTAACTACAAAGGTAAGCCACTGCCAAAAAAGAACACAAATAACAAAAAGACATTTCTTATCATCACTTTCCTACTTCCTTCAGAGGAGTTGCTTCATCCAATTCTCCGAGCTTAGCGTCTGTCACACATGGAAATACAGGCTTTTGTTGAAATTCCAATTCTCCGCTACAATCTGGATGAACTTTGGCTTGTCGTGCAAGCAGTGCACATTCTGAACGTTACTGCTAGAGCCCGGGTGAAAAATACAAATCCCTTAGACAAGTCAAAATAATTCGTTGTATTTAAACATCAGATGTAAAAATAAGCTGACTTTTCAGTTAAACTTTAAATTGTTTGGAAGATTCCTCCCGGCTAGCTCATACGGAAAACTGCATAGGCCTATCCCTGTAATTTGGAGGTTAGATATAATGTTTATGTTTCATAACGTGTTTCCCTTGTTTTGGTGCGATGACCATTGCTGGCTCTTGTGCATTACAATATATCTATCTATCTTTCTAGTGGCATTACTCTGCTACAGTCCTACAGAACGCTAATCTTTCCGCGTGGCGATACGAGCGAAAAAAAATTCGACTTGGAGCTGAAATGGCGCGGCCCGAAAAATAATTCGCGTTCCGTACTCGGTTCCGTAGGCACAGAGCTTTAGGCTGCTGAAACCAAATATCTAGGCTACTGTGAAATCAGACAGTTTCTTCGGATGACCGATTCTAGTCAAAACCCGGTTCACAGGAAATAGGCAAAACAAAAAGAAAGAGTGAACAAAGCGCAGCAAAAGAAGAATAAATACCAGGCAGAGACGATGAAGTGGTAATCACCGCTCCTCTCTCACGGCGGGAACTGGATACGAAAACAGCGGATACTTCCTCAATTCAAAATGTAATGAGGAAAAAATCCACACTTGATCAAAAGTTTCCAGATGTCCCCGCCGAGTCTGAACAAGAAACGTTTGATTGAAAGACAGAATCGTTCAAAACGAGCTCAGGGGCCTTAGGCTTTTGAGGGATAAGCTATCTCAGCTAAAGACTAACAAGCAGAAATTCTAACAACGTTCTCAATTCCAAGACGGCAGTGCGAGACCGGTAACAGACCAGAGGAGCGTCGTCCATTTGCGCGCTATCCATTTACGTGATGTCACTTGTGCGACCTACATTTATGCGTCAGAAAGAACAAAGTCGTTCAAACCAACAGACGGCCTTAGGCTTATCAGGGAAAGACTTTCTGAACCAAAGCCTTATCAGAAATTCCCACAAAATAGTCCCAAGATAGCTGTGCAGAATGGGTAATCTACCCGCCGAGAGCCGCCGGTTTACATGCCATCCACCTACGTGCCATCATTTGAGCGCAGTCCACTTCCGCGCTCTTCAATTACCGAGCCATACATTTGCGCGTAAGTTATCTACAAAGTTTACTATTTCACCATACTCAGGGTCTAAAAGAAAGTCACAATCAAAACATCGACAGAGCCTATTTTCTCATCATCTCTTATATCATCATCTCTTATATCTCTCTAATAGTTCGGGTAGAGAACCCGGGCCTAGCGACCACTGGTCGCTAGGTCGGTCAACAATCCCGGCCAGGATTTTCGGCACCATTAGTTGCGTTTTTGATCCGAATTCTCCGTTCTGAATTCTCGATTCTCGTACAAAACTACCGTTTTTGCTCCTCTCGCTTCTCGATTCTCACTTTTGACAAAAACACTAATTTGGCAGCTCGTCTGCAACCCGGTGTACCTGTTTGTGCATATTAAACACCGCACTCTGTTGACCAATCAGGGAGGAGAACGGAGAGAGGAGAATCGAGAATTCGCTATCGGAGCAACTTGGATTCACTATCGGAGCAACTTCTCGATTCTGCAGAATCGCGAGACTTTCTCCGTTCTCGCTTCTGACAAAAACGCAAGAAAAGGAGAATTCGCTTCATCTAAATAGTCCAAAAACGCGAAATAGGAGAATCGCGAGGAGAATTCGGATAAAAAACGCAACTATTGTAAAAGTTGTTACCACGTGATCAAATATTTACGTTCCATCTAAAGGGAGATGGACGTCTTTCAGGAGGGTGCATAAGCACTTCTTCAACATACCAAATTCATTAAATCATACGGAGCTACCGACATTTTGTCACGGCTGCAAGATTTGCACAATGATTTCCGTCAGAAATCTAGTCTACGTCTGTTGCCGCATCACCGACTGATTAGGCTCTTTTGATTGATAGTTGTAGCCTATTGTATGTTCCGTTAATTATTTTCCTGTTGCCTTTGTTCTTTTCTTTTCTTTTTTCTACTATCTTTACTCCACTTTCTTTTGTTGTAAAACATTTTGTGGGTTATAAATGAACTTACTTATACCGCTGAGATAGCAATATTCGTAACCTCTTTAAAGGTCGGCTGAAGGGTCACACAAGTTCGTAAAGTTGGGGAAGTTGTTCAACTTGATCATCACAATATCTTGCCAGGAAAACCTTCGATCGTCTGTCCAAACCATACAGTCTTTTTTTTGTAATTTTGCATATTACATTAACGTAAAGGTTCAATTTCTTCTCATCCGTAAGTGTACAGCTATAATGATCGACATAACTGGCGCGGATTCGGCGCTCGACTTGGAATCAACAAAAACATTTATTATCCATAAATTTTTTAATTTTTTAATTTACAAAAGAGCGTCGTGCAAGGCAAATCAGTCGCCATGGGGTCACCGCAACACGACACTGCATAATACGGATTTCGCCGTCTATTATGAGAAATGGGGCACATACCGGACACGAGAATATTTAAAATCAACTTACCTATCAGTAGTGAAGTAAGTAAGAAATGTCCCAAATGATTGCATGTCATCTGCCTCTCCAACCCCTCCTCCGTCCAGGATTTCTTAATTGAGCCCATTCCAGCATTATTAATCAAGATATCGAGACGTGGTTCGATGGAGCGGAATTCCTGGGCAAAGTTTTGCACCGACTTGAGGGAAGTCAGGTCAAGGAACCTGACAAATATTTGATCGTTCCCGACACTCGCTGCCATTTCATCTGGAATGAAAAAAAAAAGAAAATTCAGCAGACTTCCAAGTAGGTGCCGACCATAAATGAATCAAGGTAGGCATGACCTGAAACCAAACATCGGCCAGAGCCTAATTTTTTGTTATTTTTTTTTGAGGATAGGTTTTTTGCTCGAGCAGTCAAAACTTTGTTGAGTTTTTTAGTTGTTTGAAAGTAAAAAAATTTGCAATATCTCCCCATTTTGTTAGTAACGGAAGTTATTCCAAATGGAGGGAGAGGGTTGTTTTTATTTTGTTTTGTGGGGCAAAGTATCTGTAGGGAAATGAAGAAATTTGTTAAAATTTGTTGTTTTAATTATTTGTTTTAAGTGTGGTTTTCGACTGTAGACAGATGCCATATGGAGGAAGGCCATCTCGAAACAGCGAAACAGCTTTTTTTGAAGTTTTATGGTTTGTGTATTTTGGATTTGACCTACAGATCTGGCTGCTTGAGTATTTTAAAAAGTTAAGTTGAAATGAATGAAAAAATTAAGAGTGTATTATATTAGGTATGATGATATAGAAAAAGTTCAGTATAGAATATTGGGTAGGTCCATTACAGAGATTTAAAAAAAAAACATCGGCCAGAGCCTCACTAACAGATATTGTTTGGAGGTAAATGGCTCGAAATTTGAAAAAAAAATCGAAATTTTTCGAAATTTCGAAATTTTTCAAAATTTGGAGGTAAATGGCTCGAAATTAAACGTTGTGCGAAGTAAAACTGAAAACTAGTTTCAAGGGAGATACTGGCGAAGGATTAACCTACACCCTTTCCAGGCACCGGTGCCGGACATAAATTAGATTCATTTTTAAAGACGCTGATTTTAATGGGCTCACACGTGGCGACCGTTACCGGCACCGGGCACTTGCTGTACACCAAAATCGAGAGTGAGAACCCCTCGGATATTTGAAGTCAGTTATTTTTCTTTTTTACCCAAGTTGCGACGTCGGTCCTCTTGTGGACAATCCTGAGCAAATTCAAAATTCAAGGAACCAACGCAAACGAGATTATTAGAAACTCGGGCGCTGATATATCACTCTGCGGCAGGCCTATACAGGTATTGGGAACATTTTATGATTGCCTTATCTATCGTCGACTTTTTGGGATCCCAAAGCGTAACCTATGATTTCGTAAAGTTATCCGTCTGTCCGCCCGTCCGTAGGCTAAGCACGAGAACTCTCGAAGGGAATGAGATATTCTGACGAAACTTGGTGGGGGGATACGTTAGGTCAAGGGACCGGTCGATTTCGTAGATGGCTCTGTAGCCCTACATTTAGGGGCGGGGGAGGGGGGTCAAATTAAGAGGCGAACAATTTTTTTACAGCTAATGAGATAGTCGATTTAGGGGTAAGAAGACATGCTGAACACGTATACGAAAACTATTTTCTCGCCGAGCAAATATTTCGTCCGGAATACGGCCAAACCCGAAAAGTTTGTTAAAAGTAAAAATTTTCTCTGGCGCTGATTAGATGTTCGATTTAGTGGTAAGATGACATGCGGAATCCAAATGTGACAATCATTTTCTACCCGGACATATAGTTCGCCTGGAATCCGGCCGAAAACGGAAAATTTGTTTATAAGCAAAAGTTGTATCTGAAGTTGTATATGAAATTTATTGCTGAAAATTACATGCTTTGTATATGAAAATTATTTTATCGCCGGACAAATTGTTCGCCCGAAATCCGGCTGAAACCGGAGAATTTGTTAGAAGTAAAAGTCTTATCCGAAGTTGATTAAATCAAGTTTCGATGTAGAGGTAAGGAGACCTGCTGAATTCGTTTTTGAGCTTTAGTTTTTTGCCGAACAAGTAGTTTGCCTGGAATCCGACCGAAACCGGAAATCCGGAAGAAGTAAGGCAGGAAGTTTTGATCAATTTCGTACATGATTAGCCGTAGGCCTTAATCTGTTTCTAAATTTTAGTAGTAAAAATGTTTAAGGAGGCTGGCGAAGACCGGATTTCTAGAAGACTCAATTGCGTGGATCAAATATTAAATTTGTGGGATGCCATCGAACCTTAGGTCTTGCTTAAGGAATGAGCGACAGTTCGGATGACCTTACTGCCAAGAACGGCACTTGGGAACCCAAGACAGATGTGACGGGGCACAAAATCTTGAGGCTCAAAAACCTACAACGCCGTAATCCTTTTGGCTACCCTCTATCTTAAAAGCGATACAAATTCCTATAATCCAGCTAATGTGGTGAAGCGGAGAGCCCATTTGGAGCTGGGGTCTAGCCCAGAACCCCTACTATAGGCTCATTGCCAGTTAGTGATATAGCTTAGACTTTTATTTACTCTAATTTCGCCGGTCCCCGCAAGGTAGTCACGGACCCATGGATGAAAGCTAGCTCTTTCAATTTTCGCTCAAATCCAGATTATTCGGGTTCAAAAAATTTATCTCATAACTGATCTTCAGGGCAACAATTTCCGCAGCACAGAAGAAGAAAACAACTGACTGGAAAAGGACGCCTTCAAGATCGCTCACGAAATGAGTGGATGAACATGCTGTGGAAGTAAGACTGGGAGGCCCAAGGATCATATACCCAGTAATATATAAATCCAAAATACGGGGCAAAGTTCTCCAGCGCTGGATCACCATTCCTTGGTGCCAGGGCACAGTTCCACCATTGCTTACGGGTTTGACTGCAAATCTGAACCGAATTTTTGTTTCAAACAGATTTTTATGGGGAATTAGTATGCGCAAAAATCGAGGTTTGTGTATGACTGCTTCCGCCGCAGTACAATCAGCTGGACACAAAATCATTCGGAGGAGTGATCACTATGACGGAAAACCCTTTTTCACTCCAAGCTATGAATTTAGGTCATTTTAGGTCTATTTATCAACCTGTGGATCTATTTCACGATGTCTGTCACAACTGCTGATGGTGAGGCATTGGGGGATTATTAGAAACGAGTCCGCATGTAAGCGCTGAACTGGAATATGGCGAATCCCTTTCGAGCGATTTCGGAAGTCGGTTGCGAAAACTGAAAAAATTCCTAGAAAACTTAGCCTATAATCCAACTAAAATTGGCACGTGGAAGGCTTCGTAACAGCATATCTTAATAACTCCCCCCGGGACTTGCTAGTATTTGGCAAAGTCCTCTCCAAGCTAACTCTAAACATCGTTGTGATAAACTTGTACGGGCTAATCTCTATTTCAGAGATTCCTAGCAGAAACTAAGATCACGACATGTAAATAAGTAATCAGGATGGAAATGTCGTGCTGTGCGACTAAATTAGGTGTACTGAAACAATTTAGACTACATACAGAAAGCGTATCATGTATCGATGAGTAAGTCACCGATAGTCCAGTGGTTAAAAGGACACGTCACACTTATGATATTAATTCATTCTACTTCAGTAGTATTTACATCAGTAGTTATATAAACCGGGAACTGGCTCAAAAGTCCCCCCAGTTCAAACCCCCATTTTAACACCAATTTCTTAAATTTTAACATGATTTTTTCCAAATAATCCCCTTTTTTATAGATATTTTTATTTTCTTATTTCCCAAATAAAGGTCCCAAGAAATAGGAAATATTACCCTTTATTACATATATACTACTTCTTTTTTACATTTTTCATTTTTTACTGAGTAAACAGTTCTACATCAACATATTGGTCAGAGTTCTTATTCACCCTCATAATAGGCTGTAAAACCAGATTTTTCTTTAGAAGCAACTCATCAGCAATTGCACTATATCTCTGTGGTATAAACAAATCACAGGCTTTGTTATTATGATTAATAACAACAACCAACTTATCACCATATTTTGTCTTGGCCATTCTCATTTTAACGATAGCATATTTCAGTCCTAGAATCAGTTCTTCCTTTCTGATTGTCTCATTGTATTTATTCATTCTAATTGTAGACAAGACTTCTCTGATGGACTCCATTTATTAGCGGCTGATTTTATTTAATAAAAATCCAAACTCACAAACTCACATACATATTTTTGTTAATAATATCTAATGTAGCTTTTCTTTCATAATATATAACACAGTAAACATTATAGGGTATGGTTGGAGGATCTTTTAATGTTAAACTTATTTCAATATCAGCAGTTGTTCCATTATAAATATTAGACTCATGTTTGGAAACATCGAAACAGAATAGTGGATACACTGATTTAAATTCTTCTATGCTAACAACACTACCAGTATCAAATGCTAATTGTTTATAACCCAAATGTATGAACCTATTGTAAAGATTCGAGTATTTACATTTCTCATCGCTAAAGTCGCACTTGAGTGGTTCTTCAGGATATTTATCCCCATTAATTCTAAGTTCTATGTCTGTTAAAGTCATATGATCAAACACCATATTATTCATTAATTGATTGTTATGCTTTTCATTTTTCTGTAACATCACAACGATTTTGGTTGGGCTATTTCTCTCCGACACAACTTTCCAGGTGTGTTCCTTATTCTGACTAACATCGCTTTTATAAGTATTACAAGCTTCCCACATCAAATATACTTTTTATCCTTGGCCAAACCCTTTTCCAATACACTCATCATTTCGATACTAGGAGCTATGATAGGGATTTTCCAGGATAAATACTCAATGACCACTTTACAATTAGAACCCCCATTTCTTATAATCATATTATTATCATCATTTCTTCTTAAAGATATTTTGTGTGATGCACCTCTAAAAAATCGTTTGTTTCCTTTCAGAAATCCAAACAACTCTGATAATGGTAAATACATATTTACTAATTTACTGTTTTTAGTTCTGTTATATCTCTTTTCAAAACCCTTATTATAATTTGGATTAGATTTAGTGCTGACAGTCACAGTTCCTGCTTTTAATCCATCTGCAGGTACGGTAAATGAACTACTACTTATAGGGTTGATATCTATTCCCTGATTATAATCCTTATACCAGAAATGATTTCTAGCTGCACTTCTAGAATAATCATCGGAATATTCGATCAACTTTGTAACGGTAGTTGCAATACCAACATGATTAATTTTTTCAACAGGTGTATCATTTATTACATACTCAGCGTCACTAAATATATTAAATCCATTATTCGTTAAAGTAGCGAGATCGGTTGAACCTATGGGATTTCCATTCTCTTTAACAATTCTTACACTAACATCAAGATAACTTTCACTTGGATAGAACCAGGAATCCAATTTCTTCGTTACGAATTCAAACTCTGATTTATTGGATACATTCACATCTGTTTCTCGAATTTCTTTAAATTCATATTTGACCACTGTATCATCTACAAGTGGCTCATCAAAAATGTTCCACTGCGGACTGATAACTTTATTTACTGCCATTTATATAGGAAAGAAATTATTCGATAAAAATTATTTCAGAATCTTTAAACCACTTCCAGTTATTATCGCGTTGATCAAATCCTGACTTCTTTGATTTAAAAATCTCTTATTTGTACCCAGAAGATCCTTCATCGATTTCTTCTTTCCAATCACATCAATGAGTTCTTTCCTGTTTACATCAATCAGATCTTTCCCGTATTCTATTGCTCTATTTTTCAACAACTCGAATCTTGGTTTAATAATATTATTATACATTGACAGTGCTCCATCTTTTATTTGTTTTGCTGACGTTTGAAATAACTGGGAATTGGCAATATTTTTGAATATACTACCGATTCCACTTCCGTACTGCTTTTTATAAAGTAAGCGCTTATTATTAATCAACATTTATAGGTAAATAATTTTATTTCACTAATCCTTTAAGCTTTTCTTAAATGCAGTACGTATCCAACGTTATCACCATTCAAATCGATAGGTCTTCCCAACTGATCAGTAATTGTCATTCTCAAGGAGTAAATAAAGTCTTTTGTGTTAATAGGAAGGTAGATTAATTGTCTAGGATTCTCAACAATTTGACAACCTGGTTCTGTATTCGGAACAAATGTCCAAATGACGTCTGATTTACTTTTGTTTACGATAGAACTGTTTACAAGAGAGCAGTGAATTTGAATTTTATCAACGCTTCTTGTTATATTCGGAAGCTTTGTACCTTCATTGATTTTCTTAGAAATCTCACTATCTTTCTCAAAGCCTAAAATCTGACACAAGTCACTATTAAATCTAAACACATATTTTTCTTGTAATAGTATAACAAATCTCATAGATGCTGGATTGGATGAGATTACAATAGGACATTTATCTTTGGGAGTATCAAAATACTGACACAAAAAATAATTCAAACAATCATCGTTATACATCCCATTAGGAATAGTAACATTCACCCATCCCCCCTCTTCATCTTTCCTATACTGAAATGTATTATTTCCAAATTTGTCACTTATATTATGCCACGAATACCACAAAGTACACTGATTCAAACCTATTTCATAATCCGAATGACGATTCCATTCAATTGGTTGACTAAATGTTATATCAATGATACTTTCATTACCTTCAATATTTAACAAAACCATTTATTAGAAATATTTTTTATATATTGAATTGTAATCTCTCTTCGTAAGAAATTTATTTCGCATTAACGAATCCAAAATATCAATAGCTTCATTCCTCACCTCATCAGATGTATTCCCATTTACTCTACTACCTATCAAAGTGTACAATTTTGAAATCATTTCATCACAATTCATAAATATTCCAGTTCCTTGTTGTTGAACTAAATGGTAATTAGTTTGAATGCTGGTTAACCTCTCCTTGTAGACTCTTATAAATTCAATGATTTGATCATAGCTAGAGTAACCTTTACTTTTTTTCCCGCCATAACTTTGACTTAGAGATGTCAAACGTTCTAGAGCCTCATCTATATCCGTAGGATGATTAATGTAATACGTAGGCATTTTAAAATAAGTATCAGTGCCTTTCCCGGATTCTTTAAGTTTTGAATTAATTTGATTTAGCAACGTTGGATTAATATCTTTATTCATATCAATGGATGGTGGTCCTAAAGCAGGAGAAGGTTCTAAAGCAGGAGTTGGTGCTCTACTCGATTCCTCTGAAGCAGTGATCTGGTATGGATGAGTTGTATTCAATGTGTCAACTAATCTTTTAAACCGTCTTTTTGAATTAACATCCGCATAATCTAATTTCTCAATGATAGATTCAGCATTTTCTTTTTGTGCCGTAATGTTTTCTCTTTGTGCTGTAACAACTGGAGCGTTAAATTCTGAAGCCATTTCCCGAAAACCTGCTTTCTCCATCTCATATTCTTGAACCTTTCTTCTCTGAATTTCTCTATTCTTCACTATACCCGATAACATATCACTCAAGCGTCTTGAATCCATTTATATACAAGTAATTTTATTTCATAATAAATTTTGAAAGTTCTTTTTCATAAAACCCTCCTTGAATTAATTCCCCACTTTTGTCAGATATTTCATAAGTAATGGGAATGGTAGGTCGAATGGTTGCTATCTGGAATACTTCATTCGTATAATTAGGTAAATATCCTTTATCAAAAATACTTTTTTCTTTTTTAATTCTGACTAAATCTCCTACTTTATAATGTCCTGTGATTGTGTAGTCATCAGCTGGAGGAAACAAAGCATTGTAAACCTTTTTCTGATTCATTTTTTTACTAGCATCAATGGGTTTCATTTGTATTGAACGATGATAAGAGTTATTATAATTACTAACAAATAAAGGTAAAATATCAATCCATTTAGTAGTGTTATTGTGAGTAAAATATTTCCACAACTTTTCTTTCAGTGTTCTATTGAATCGTTCAACAATTTGCGCTTTCAATTCACTTTCAGATGCAAACCAGTGTATGTCGTTATTTTTAAAAAATGTTTGAACATTTCTCATTACAAATTCTTTACCTTTATCAGTTTGTAGTTTCTTAGGAATTCTTTCTTTAAATATATGACTGAACGCCTTGATAATTTCAGCACCCGTTTTATCTTTCAAAGGGGCACACCAAGCATATTTACTAAAGCAATCAATAACAGTTAAGATGTAATTTGTTTTATCATTCACTTTTTTATATTTCTGCATGTCAACTAAATCAGCTTGCCATTGCTCATCCAAATAGTGAACATAGACTCGTCTCCTTTCAAAGTTATGATAAGAAGGTTTGTGTAAGGTATATACATTCTCATTTTGCAACACATTTTTTATTTTATCTTTAGAAACGTTCACTCCATTTTCTTTTAATTTTCTATGAATATCATCCACACCTGAATAATTAGAATAATACGTATTTAAAATATCTTTTTCTGCGTCGAGGTTTTTTTTAAAAACAGATTTTTCCTTGATCCGCAAAAAACACAATTACCTTTTAGCATTGGAACATTATTTTTCTGTGACACTGCCTTAAACATTGCTTCAGTGTCAGTTTTCTTTTTACACTTCATACAATAAATATCCATTTATTAGAAAACAATTTTTATAAACGAAAAGCTACCAACTTCATTTTGCGCTGAATGTAGGAAATACAGTGAAATCCACAGTTTAATTCATTTAAATTTTGAACAGCAAGATTTTCATAAGCTATTTTTTTCTTTGAAGTTTTTAGATATTTAATTATTTCTTTTCCTGGGGGTATACCGAAAGAATCGAAAAATTCGACATAGGGTTGATCAGGTAGATTAAAATACGCTACCCAGTGAGTTCCAGGCATTCCGAGTTTATCATAGTTAATGACACCACATTCTAGGTTATTTATTTGTTTAGGTAACGTATCTATAGAGAAAACACCTCTAAAATGTGGTATATCCCCTAATGCATCCATAATATCAAAATTGGTTAGAGGTCCTACTTTACTTTTGCTTCTTTTTTGACTTCCCCGTTTTTTGACTTCCTAGGCCTTCCCCGTACCCCATGACCAACCACTCTTTGTGTTCCAGGAAGTGTAAGCGCCCCACCTGTGTTCTTTACGGATGCATCCTCCTTTTCCTTCTTAGGTCTTCCACGACCCACAACTTTTTGTGTTCCAGGAAGTGTAAGCGCCCCACCTGTGTTGGTTATGTTATCCACTATTTTCTTACCAGCGAATGTACCCAAAGCAGCAGCTCCGCTTGTTAAAGCTGCCTTACCAAGCGTAATCGCTAACGGTATTAAGAATGGCAGTAATCCACCCTTTTGAATCGCTTCTTTCATCTGTTTATATGATACATCAATGTCACAACCCTTATTATTCATTTTACATGTTTAAATTTTATCAATTTGTCGTTTACTTAAAAGTAACTTGACTGGTTCTCGTTCATTTTGTCTACTATGACTAACACGTATCTGACATTTTTGTTTAGCACCAAAGCATTTCTTCAGCTTTCCTTTCTGAAGCTTTGATAAATAAACTATATACTCCATTGTTTCAACCATTTATTAGAAAATTAATTTATCAGATAAATTTTATTTCTTTAGTTTAGTTTTCATTATGTCTTCTGTTTTCTTAACAAAATCTTGATCAACAGGTTTTTGCTCTAAAAGCCTTTTTAAAATGTTTACGACTGCTCTTTCAATACCATTGATATGGGTTTCTTTGTCAAAATCATTTTTGTCAATACTTTTCCTAAGGTCAAGAAGCTTTTTGTCAGTACTTTTCCTAAGATCGCCAATCTTTGTTTCAATACTTTTGCTAAGGGTTTGTTGGTCAATAAGCTTTTGATCATATTTTAAAAGGTTTGTTGTTAACGTATCTAAATTAACAGCATCCTTTTTGTTTTTAGGGTCTTGAACATTTGTGATTACTTTATCCCCAGCATCAATTTCTTTATCAGTAACTTGAATTGTCTGTTTTACAAATAACCCTTTATCTTTATTCCTTACCAACGAGTTATCAGGAGAATCATCTACCGCAGTTAATCTGTTGATATCTTCGCTAAAATATTGATTGGTTTGCACTTGTCCCGCAGTCATTTGTTCTTTAAATTGATTCAAAATCACAGTCATAGATCTTAAGCTAATAGCATCCTTATCTGTTTTCGCATCACCTAAATTTATAATTCGTCTATCGTGTAGGTTAATATTACCATTTTCGTCAGTAACTTTCGATTCGTTAGCAACCTTTTTTCCAACACTACCCAAATTTATTCATTTATTATAGAAATAAATTATCCGGTAAATTTTTCGAAGTTTTTCCTATACTTCAGGGTTTTATCTTTTGTTTTTAAATCTATGAAGAAAAACCCATAGCCCTTGGTTGCAGCCTCGAATTGTTTGAGAAATTTTTCATTGTCTATACTGGATACATGGCTTTGTCTTATTAATTTTACTTCTTTTGGATTAGAACACTGAAAGAATGCAAAATAATTACACTGAAGTCTTACCACCTTTGGCGTTTTATGATAGCTCTGAGACAAGTAAACAATTGAAGCATTTTTCTTTCTTCCTCTTATGAATAAATCTTCTATTTTCTTCTGGTCTTTTTCAGTTACAAAATCATCAAAGATAATCAAGTTCTGATAATTGGGGTCTAGGTCGTCAACATCGATAATATCATTAAGGTCATTACTTACGGTTAAAATATTCGTCTTACATTCGGATTCCAAAGTGTTTAAATTGTCTATAAGGTCTTTATATTTGTCTTCTTCAAGATCTTTTGCATACAAGTATATTCGGTTGAAACAGATGTATTCATAAATTAAATTCAAG
Source organism: Branchinecta lindahli (assembly GCA_023053555.1). Lineage (NCBI taxonomy): Eukaryota > Metazoa > Arthropoda > Branchiopoda > Anostraca > Branchinectidae > Branchinecta > Branchinecta lindahli. The sequence goes on from JAKZAO010000009.1 coordinate 15,500,428, forward strand.
AGTAAATTGGTTTTCCCTGTTCCTGAACTTCCACAAATTAATAATCTAAATGGCCACTGAGGTGCAAGTTCGTGTTTGTTCTGATAGTTGCTCTTTTTGCTAAAATCATACACTTTTATTGGTGCCTTTTCATTCATTTATTTAGGAAGAATTTTTCATTATAAGATTTACTGAAGTAGGTACTTGAATTTTTTAACTAGGTACTTGAATTTGAAGTAGGTACTTGAATTTTTTAACTAGGTACTTTAATTTGTTAACTAGGTACTTGAATTTTGAAGTAGGTACTTGAATTTTTTGAAGTAGGTACTTGAATTTAATGTTTATAGCCTAAAGGTAAAGTTGTGTATTTATCGCTTGTTACTATCCTTTTATCATCCTTAGGATCTAACGCTTTCTTATTCTGTTCTTCTAGAAACATGTGGTGCTTGTATGATCTTAAGTTATACTGGGTTACAGATAGGTTTTCAATTTTACCAAACAGTACATCCTTGTAGTTTTGAATCGTAATTTTATCTTTCACTATGTTTGTTTTTATTCCTTTCAGTTTTTTGCTAGCTTTTGAAGGGTCTTGGTTGTCCTTATCATAAGCATATACTTTTGATCGTAATCCAACAAATTCTGTCATAATTTGTCCTGCTAGTTCATCTTTCATCATTCCTATCACTTTCTTATTTACACTAGGAAACCCGTATGGATTATCTTTTGCATAATCAGATGTATCGAACCTCTCATTCAAATCTTGTTTGATATCTTCATAGAAATCATCGGTTCTTATGTCATATATGAACGAATCGGTATCCATATAACATAAATCTATTTTATCCTCATATTTAGGTTTCATATAATCATAATGGAATTCATACATCAATAGCTTGGATAGTTCCAGTACAGCAAAACCGATATACATTGGTTTGTCTAGTTTTATCTTTTCCTTCGACATTCTTGCCACAGAAAAGTTTTCACTGAAAATAATTTCAGATTTAAAGTTGGGTTTCTTTATTATTTTTTCTCTTGTTTTATCGTCAGTTATTATTTCCATATCAGCTCGTTTCCTTACGTTCTCCATGGTTTTCCCAAAGCAAGCATTATTCATCAGCTTAAAAAAGTCCTTTTCAAAATCATTTGTACCTTTAGTTCTTAGTGCTGTGTTGTGGTCTATGTATCCTTTTAAGTAAGCACTCTCAGTGAATCCTAGTATTCTATGTACTTTTTTCAGTATCAGACCTTTTTGTAAATAGAATTCTAGGTTCCTGTGATGAACTACATAGTTATTTTTATCCAGTAAGGTCGTACATAGTTTTCCATTGAAATGTTCTGGTGCTAATGGCAGATCTTTATGTAACTTGTGTAACTCTCTAGGATAATCTAAATCAACTTCATAAATTGCCCCCACATTTTCCAAATTCATTTCTGTTTGAACATGATTTTTTAATAGTTGATAATAATCTAAAGAATTAATTTCAGTGTTCTCTTTCATTTCATCAGGTACTGGAATGAATTGGAAATCATTCGCTGGTAATTTTTGTGACATCGCCCACCCATATAAATTATTCTTATCGAAATACATTAAATAGTTAGATGGCTTATTGGTGTCATAACTGCTCATATATTTATTATTTGCTTTCGCATATCTTTTTATACATTGAGATACACCACCTCTTATTCCCTTTTCAACGAATGTATACATGTCTTCCTTTGAGAATAACGGTAGCTCTACTTTCGAATGCTTTAGGAAAGAATCCCATGTTAGTCCTGGAGCTGAGAAGTAATGTAGTGGATCCAAATCATAATTATGTATACATACATTTCTGAAATTCTCTACAACATCTGATAGAATTAACACATCACTTTTTAGGTACAACTTGGTATAATCAAGTAATGTTTCGCAATTAAATTGCTTCCATATAGAGACCGCTCTCTTATAGTCACTTCTGCTGATATCTTTTCCTGTTAACCTAGAATAAAAGCTTTCTATGGGTGGTAACTTTGTACAATCCATTTTACTGAAACTGTCTACGAATTCATAAGGATACACCCCTTTTTTAATTATTTCTTTGAACTCTTCATCGTTTTTGAAACTATTCGATGTGTACTTGAAATTCTCCCTTAGATGATTACAGGATTCTTTGCAATCGCATTTTGCTAAATTTGCTGACAGCTTGTCCAAAGATGAAGCCATGAATCTGATGGAATCTATGAATCTGATTTCATATTTTATTTCTGTATCCTGTCTTGGAATACTTATTGATTTTGAGAATGATATGAAACTTTCTGCTGATTCAAATATTCCGTTATCAGGAATCAACTCTTTTACAAATAGATGGGAATCATACTTTGATAAGTTATGCATTACTACAGGGATATGCTTGGGAATTCTGTATTTCATATTGCATTCAGTATGAGCAAAACCTCTATTTTTACCAGTCATGTGATCGTGATCAAAGTGGGGATTTTCAGTGATTTCAGTCTTACAGATATGACAAGTCTTATCCATAAGTATGTTCCATTTTTCTGCAATTTCTACAGCTGTATAAGTGTGATTTCTCTGCCTGTTTTCATATTTGTTTGCAATTTCTGTGGATACTTTTGTAACGGTTTGAACAAAATGTTTTGCAGCATCTTCACCGAAATAATCGTAGTATTTGTTTTGGTTTGTATCAAAGGAGCAACATACCTGAAATCCGTACGCAAAAGGTTTCTGTTCAGCTACTTTTATTGTTTTCTTTCCGTTTACCTGGTTGTATTCTTCGTTATAAGACTCAAAGTCTGCTATTATACAATAAGGCACTTTCATCTGTTTTGCAATATTTTTATAGTGTATACTTGAACCTTCAGGAGGCATTATGATATCAGGGTCTTCACAATTATTTTTAAGTTCATGTTTTTCAAAGTGTTCTTGTTTCGAAAAATGTCTTCCGCAAAAAGTGCATATGTATGTCTTTGTTTTATTTTTAGAGATTTGACTACCAAGTAATCTGCTCAGATCTTTCACAAGTACATAGTGATTATCGAAATATAATAAATGAATGATATGTTTTGCTGTTTTCCCATTAATTGTACTTTTTAATATATGACTTCTGATTATTTTCTCTTTATCAATTTGGAATAAGCAAATCTTAATGTTGTATTTATTTTCAAATTTGTGGATGTCTTGTGTATCCATCGGGAAGTTGGTAACCCCTTTGAAATCAAATTCATTCTCATATTGTTTATATTTCGAAGTTCTCTCAGCGTTGTCCTTAGCTGGGTATAAATGTGCTAAGATACACCAAAGAAAGCATTTTTTATCTTTATTTTTTATATTTATGCACGCTTTTTTATTTTTTACGAAATCTGGCAGTATCTTAAACGTTCCTCCCATATAAGATTCGATTCGAGTCATCCTATAATCAATTCCTTCATACCGACTAAATTGTAGCCCCGACCGAGGGGTATTACTTAAAGAACTCAGTCTCTTGTTATTATCATCTAAATGACTACGAGTAAGAATACTATTTTTATTTAAAATCCAAGAAGTACTGTTATAAAATACTACAACTTCTTCATCATTCTCCTGTCTATAGAAAATAACCCTGGTCACAAATTGAACTCTGTAATGATTTATTTCGTTCATTCTTCGGAGTAAATCATTAAAAACAAAAGCAATAAGAGTATGTTCATCTCTTCCATTGCTTTCAATTGAAACGTTTACGGTATACAAATTTTCAATTTCCCTAGAAATTGTAGTCTGCTGTTCTTCTTCCGTTCTAAATAAATGATCCGGAATTATTTTTTCTTCTTTAATTTTTTTCTTATTTATGAAGAGAGTTGATAAATCGATTGCTTTGTGTCTATTTTTATCACCTCTTTCTGTTTGATCTCTTATGATATCTCTCATTTTCTGTATGGAATCTTTATGTTTGGTAATAATATTATTATAGTATTCTTCAACCTTTTGTATGACTTCATCTCGGTTTCCACGGGTGGATAGGTTTTTGTTTTTTAGAAATCTTTTTAATTCACTTGTATCTTTTTCTGTTATCTTTTCCTTCTCTTGTTTTATTTTTGTAATGGTGATATTATTTTCTTTAATCTCATCTTCGAGAATGACCCTTAATCTCTCGTCCGGTTTGTAGTCGGATGGTCTTGGTCTTTTCTTATTATGGGTTCTTTCGTTTCTGCGTTCAATTTTAATTTTATCTTCAGCTATCAAAATATACTTATTAAGATGGTTTATGATATTATTTGTTATTTCATGTTTCTTTGTTCCATTTGTTTTGATTTTATTAATTTTCGCATAAGTCCGCAGCTCATTATATGTATAATTCGGTAATCTTTGTATAGTCGATTTGTTGTTCGATATAACCTTTTTACAAAGCTGAATAACCTCTGCAACATTCATCATTTAATAGGGGAATATTTTTATTAATGAATTTCTCCCGTCTGCGTTTTCTCAGCCGTAAAGAAAAGCACTGGTTTCAATGTACATTTTACAACAGATACGCTGCCTAAATTGTCTCCGAATGATCAATGCACAGAGAGCACACTTTCCGAGACAGTGAATTTGTTTGCGTTTAGCGGTGCATCTATCTTATATCCGATCGACCAAGAAAGAAACAGGAGAGTTGTGTAGATGGCAGAAGTGTTCCGAATCGTGAAGCAATCAAATAATTTTTCAAACATTTTTATTGTTTAATAAATGGAAGAATTAGAAAAGATGATGTTTATTCATAGAAGGAGTTACAAATACTACAATCATATAAGTAATAGCTTACTTTTATCCAAATTCCTCTTTTCAGCAGCAGGAATGTCTGCGTTTCTAGTGCTGCCTTTAGCTTCTTTAAGTTTGGGTGCTGTTATCATCGAAATAATCGAAAAACATCTAAACATTGCAGAGAGAAAGTCAGAGCATAAAACCGCTTATAATTTTTACACTGAATTGTCAGTGATGTTAAAATGCGGACAATTAACGATTGAAGAGGTCATTCAACGCGAAGGGGAAATGCGTAAAACATTTAAATTCTTTCCTCGCGAAAAATACATGAAACAGGTTCGCTTAAATGGATATAAATATTGTAAAAATAATTCCATAATAAATCAAGAGAAATTACCCAAAGTGTAGTATATTGCTTTCATAAGATTGAAAACTCTATCCTCATATTCATATACGCATTAATTACCTGCGTCATTCATAACCAGTACCTGAGTAACCCCTCGCCAACCAGTACACCTTTGTCCAAGTGAGTAACCCCTCACCATCCAGTACACCTTTGTCCAAGTGAGTAACCCCTCAACACCCAGTACACCTTTGTCCAAGTGAGTAACCCCTCACCACCCAGTACACCTTTGTCCAAGTGAGTAACCCCTCACCACCCAGAAAAAAAAAATAACAAGCTTTTAACGATCAATCTAATCAAGATAAATCCTTTACGTTTCGCAACAATTATCTGACCTAGATTCCAATCTGTACAGATTGGGAATTAGGGCAAATGACTAATCATCATGCGCTTCGCAACAATTATCTGCTCTAATTCCCAATCTTTACAGATTCGTCAAGGCCATATGACTAATCACCACCTGGAAACTCGTGCGGTAATATTTGCTGAGGTGTTGCCCACTCTCGATTTTAGTGCCTGGTGCCGAGAAGCTCGGTCACTGCCGGTAGTTAGGAGCTTTGGATTTTTATTAAATAAAATCAGCCGCTAATAAATGGAGTCCATCAGAGAAGTCTTGTCTACAATTAGAATGAATAAATACAATGAGACAATCAGAAAGGAAGAACTGATTCTAGGACTGAAATATGCTATCGTTAAAATGAGAATGGCCAAGACAAAATATGGTGATAAGTTGGTTGTTGTTATTAATCATAATAACAAAGCCTGTGATTTGTTTATACCACAGAGATATAATGCAATTGCTGATGAGTTGCTTCTAAAGAAAAATCTGGTTTTACAGCCTATTATGAGGGTGAATAAGAACTCTGACCAATATGTTGATGTAGAACTGTTTACTCAGTAAAAAATGAAAAATGTAAAAAAGAAGTAGTATATATGTAATAAAGGGTAATATTTCCTATTTCTTGGGACCTTTATTTGGGAAATAAGAAAATAAAAATATCTATAAAAAAGGGGATTATTTGGAAAAAATCATGTTAAAATTTAAGAAATTGGTGTTAAAATGGGGGTTTGAACTGGGGGGACTTTTGAGCCAGTTCCCGGTTTATATAACTACTTACATCTATTCCCGTTCCGTCTCCTCTAATAGCATTACACTGATAATCACGTTTGCCAAGTTTGTTCTCTGTACGTGACGTATCAGGATCTCGAAGATTGTTTCAGAGAAGTTTAATGGGTTGTGCAAATTTTGCCACGTTTGTCAAACAAGTCATAGGACACGGAAAGAGGCTAAAAACAGAAACAGCCGCAGAGTTATGTAATTTGTTGCAAGCACAGCTAAGTTTTAAGGAAGTCAACTATCTCAGAACATCTTAGCAGAAACACTATGTATTGTGAGGTGTCCTTTAAGGCGCTGGACTTTGAACTAAGGCGGGTGTGGGACCCGAGTTCAAAACCTCGCCGAGGCGCTCGAAAGTCGAAGAAAGCAGTGGTGCGGTTCTGTATGACTAGCCGCTACTACCAGCCTGTAAAACCAGTAGGCCTACCTAGCAATATCTAGTAAAGAAAAGTACGCGTCGGATGGTTTGCCCCAAACCATTCTTCGCATTAAGGGCCGAGGGCAGGGAAACAGGATATCGACACCTGCGCCACCGAACCTTCGGTCAATAATTTTGCAAGCGACAGTTTGCATACACACAAGAGAATAATAATATAGATATTCCTTCAGCCCAAGCTGACTGCGAATCATATAGCGGCTTCAGCCTGAAGAGGACCCTTGCCAAGAAGGGCCGAAATATAGCTTCAATAAAATGTTGCTGGCTTATCCGTTTCGCTTTGTCAAATAAGAATAATAATAAAAAATAAAGGACGCAATATTCCAAACAAAAACGAAAAAAAAATGTTTTGATTCTACCCTCCGCTGCAAACAACATTACTGTAAATACTGTATTGGAGCTACGCTGTTTAGTTCCGGGAAAAAAAAACTCCCCTCGAAGTTCCCCATATACTTTCCCATTGTGCTAGAAGCACCGGCACAAAAAAAATATCAGGAAATTCGTCCTCGTTTCCGTACAGGGAGAAAGCATATATCTGCTCTTCACAGATCCCCTTCTCCTTCCAAAACTTTCCTTCTAAAATGTAATGGTGAACCAGTCCAAGACTACAAGCACTGCTCCAGAAGGGGGTGGTGGCTGGAACCAAGCCCAAACAATCAGGATAACAAGACCAAAACGCTTCGATAGGATCCCAAACTGGGGTTATATTCTGACTTTCTTGATCAAGTCAATGCTGGTTTTACCAGGAAAAAGAAATGACACTGGCTCCTTTTAGCTTCCAACAAGTGGAAAAACGATGGGAGAAAAGAGCATTTCTTATCTATTTAGCGTTTCTATCTTATATGATAGTATCTGCCAATCCCACAACAGGATCAAGAAAGACATGGCTTCGCCGTTCGCCTGAATCCGGTCAAACCTTCGATCTGGTGGCTAAAACAAAGCTAAGACGTACAAATTAGCATGTCATCACACGTCTTGACACAAAAACAAGTATTTGATTCTTATCTAGTTTAGCCCTACAGTTTTCTCCATGTTTCGGTGGCACTTTACAGCCGAGACGAAACTTAGTAGCATACCTTTATTCAACATCAAATTTTACAATAAACCCATACTCAGTTTCCTGAGCTAATCCAGTCCGTTCTAGAATTTCCAGTTACGCCGTAAACCAGTGTTGAGGTTTAAAGCCCATCTAGGAACTCAATCTCCCTCTCGACCAGAAGAATTAGAACATCTCAATCCGTTTCGGAGCTACCGCAATTGCAGACAAGACGGACGGCCGGACAGATTTACTGCGAGGTTTACGATATTCCTCATTTTCCTTTGGATCTGGGATCCCAAAAATGAAAATACAGCCACAGTTTTGGGATCTCAAACAGCATACCAATGGCATCCATCTTCGTCCGTCTGCTTGTCTGTTAGCACGATAACTCTCAAACGCATTGAGTCAGGGCGCAATAGTAATTTCTCAGGATTGTTCACAGTTGGATGCGTTATTTCTCAGCCGTTTAAGCTTATTTTTGTTTATTTTTTTTATAGTTAGCAGTGTGTTTGTCTGCAATGTTCGATTATTGTTGTTGGGGCGTCCCAGATCGGTTAAGACAAGCTCCTTTCTCTCCATCCTTTTTTCAAGTAATTTGTTTTCACTGGTGTCTAAGGGTTATTTAGTCCCTCACGGGCAAGCCTCCAGGCTTTGAAGTGTTGCCTGTTTTTTCCGGTCGGAATTTCACCCTTTCATTCTTCGAAAAAATATATTAAGACACCACGTGCCTAGCTCGTAAGAACTCTGTTAGTCTTCTCTTAATGATTTTATTCATATAGCTTTAAAATATATAGAAATAGCTTTGGCAGTCATTTTTAAATAAAAGAATCATAATGTATCGAATGTCAACAAGGACCGGTCGACATTATGTACAGTAGATGTATGCTTATGTGAACGTTTGTTGACTTCGGACTTTGTCAATTTCATGTATTTGCTGTGCCTAAAGCTAACTACCAGTTAGCCAAAGTAGGTAAGAAGAGCTGAAAGCACCTGTACAGGTATTTTGGATCTTCAGTCTACCGTTTAGCCCAAAACTGCAGTGTTCAAATTAAAGTAACTGTTCACATAAGCATACCTCTATTGTAGTTAAGACTGCAAAATATGGTGCCAAAGACTACACGTGGCGCTTGGACGAATTTATTGAAAGAGGAATTGTTTGCTTCCTGTCGTAAACTGCGAGATTTTCCGTAATTTTTGTAGTTCCGCAACTGTTCTTTTTTCGGAGAATAGGTGCAACATTTTTTTATGTAGGTCTGATGCTAGTATTCTGGTATCAAATCTCACAGTACGCATATGCCCCCTTTGTTTTAAAGCACAACTCTTCGTAGAAACGATCTTTTCACGACAAATTGGTTCGGAAATGCGTTTTCGGAGAAATTGCCCCTCGGGAATGCTAATTGCGAGGGGTTACCCACTGTCAATTTTAGCGTACAGCAAGTGCCCGGTGCCGCGGTGCCCAGCCGGTGCCGGCACCGACTGACATCAGCCGGCACCGGATGCCACGTATTAGAACCTTAAAATAAGCATGTTTCGAAGCGAAATCATTCAACTCATGGACGGCACCGGTGCCGGCACCGCTAATTTCGGTCGGTGCCGGCCGGTGCCGAGATAGGGTGTACAGCAGGTGCCGGAGAGTGGGTAACCCCTCGGCTAATTGTTGGGTGTCCAGACTTCCCCATTTCCGAAGCGGAGGCTGGACGCAAAATATTTCAAACCTTGTGGTCAAAGGTGGAAAAACCAAGCAAAAGAAAACACAAGTCCAAAGCAAAAGATACACACAACCATCAAGAACAAATAATCTGATAGAACCTCTGTCTTTGGTCCCATGCAGCGACTACGGAGAGAAAAATGAGCGGAGCTAGAGGTACAGTAGAGGTATGCTTATGTGAACAGTTACTTTAATGTGAACACTGCAGTTTTTGGCTAAATGGTAGACTGAAGATCCAAAATACCTGCACAGGTGTTTTCAGCTGCCCTTCTTACCTACTTTGGCTAACTGGTAGTTAGCTTTAGCCACAGCAAGTGCATGAAAATGGCAAAATCCGAAGTCAACAAACGTTCACATAAGCATACCTCTACTGTACTTGCTGTGAGGTTTGAGTTGATACCCGTCTACTTTTCTATCTTCACCGTTGCTCATACGAGGTGGAAAACCGTAGGATGCCTGCAGGCGTCGAAAGCCCGCTCTAACGCGCGTCACGCGCGACGTCACTATGGCAGACAACCAATCAGCTGTAAAGGACGACTCAGACAGCGTTCGGATTCTTCTGCGGAGTTGTATACTGCGATACAGCTGTTTGTAGAGGTAACATAATTATGACGTTCTGCGTACGTAGCTCCTCCTCCACTCGTTTGCATCGGGTAGGGTATCCGAATATATTCGATTCCGCATCGTTGTATGACAGAGATAGGGAGACGGAGGCTCCTGCAGATTATTTGTTCTTGCTACCATGTTATCGGCGGGCTGGGAAACTCGGCTAGGCCGAAAAAGCGCTAAGAACTCGTAGGTGCAAAATGAAACAATAGCGAAGAGCGGGGATTTCTTAAAGGACCCCTCTTACTTATTCTGCCTTTTATAATATACCTAGCTACCTTGTGGAATTTTTTTTTTTTTTTGAATTATAAGTCTCTAAATTCCCCACTCCATTGTGTCGTTTTGTGCCCACGAATTTAGCGCTTTTTCGGCCGTGCCGAGTTCTGCCCGTCACACAACGCAAAGTTTGCTGGAATCTCCAATGTCCGCTGACAACTCTTTCACACATAAGGATATGAAAGTCTTCTGTTTTTTACTTATTGTTCCCAACTTTTTAACCACGGCGCATTTAATTTCAAACGTTTTGCTCCCAGCCGCCGCGTCGGAGAGCAAAAAGGCTAGTTAGCGTCGACAAGCGCTAACAAGAAAATCGCTAACTTCAGGTGGAAAGTAATAGTACCTCTGAAAAACATTCTTTCTGGTCCCTTTCATAGGGAAAATATCATTTCTAGTAAGAGTTGTGCTTTAAGGTTATAATTCCATAACGAGTTAGCGGTAATTTAAAAGCAGAATAAGTGAGAGGGTCATTTAACGACATGAGCTTTCTCCAACACCCCTTGAGAGTGTTTAGTCTGAGCAACAGAGCTTTTTTTTCCAGCAGCACCAAGTGCTCGGAATTGTCTCATACAGAGATGCTCCCGAACAGTTGATAGCATAATCTCGTTGGTGTCGCTAAAAACCTAATATTAAGCTCAGACGCTTTTCTATTTCAAGACTTCGTCCCATTCTCATTTCGTCAAAATCTGGAGAGCTGTCCTTGAGATCGAGATGATCAATTTTGCAAGCTGAAACTTCTAATGTTGTAGAAAGTCAAAATGCCGACTAAAGCAAAAAGGAAACAACAGATCGTGATTATTTCCTTCACCAACGCTTGCAAGCTGTTCAATATCAGCTCTCAATAACGCCATATCCTCTTTTTTCTTTGTTTTATTCCTTTTCAAGAAACCCCGCCAGTCTTTTCGTATATCCTTTTAGTTCAGACACAAGCTCTTCTCCCCCTCTCCTTTCTCCACAAGCATAAAGCATCAGGTGAAGGGTCGATCAAGAAATGGGATTTCTGTTTTCGAGCGGCAAAGATAATAAGTTTTCAGTGTTGTTTTAAAGGCGTGCTCGAGCAAAAGAAAATTTTTCGGTTATTAGCATACAGACGAGAGGATTCGTATTCCTGAATGGCAGGGTAACGATACTGGTCGGGGATGCTTTAAAAGAAGTTATCAACCAAAGGCCAGACTTTCAAACAATCCCTGAGGACACTCCGAGGGGCTGTTCACTTAGCGGAAACCACTGTACATCCTCCCGTGGGCAACGGCTCGGTAAACATGAGCACAAATTGTACACCTATTCTGGGAGTTAGGAAGCCCTTGGACAATCACACCCTCTGAGACAAAGGGGAACACAATACGAACTATTAACGGCTAACACTCATAATGCCGATGATAAATGCCCAGGACTCATAATGCCCACGGCTGAAAATGTCCACGGTTCAAAATGTCCACGGTTCAGAATGCCCACGATTGAATAGTTTGAGGTGTTCAGTCCGTAGTAAACTGGAACTAGTGATGAGTGAGAAACAAAAGGAGCAGACCGAGTATCAGAATGGCGATAACCGTACGTTGAACTGTTATGAACTGTTCAATTACAGTGCCATACCAAAACAAACAGCCATCTCAAAATTGTTATTTTTAATCGAGAACAATTCTTACCTTCAGGGTGCAAGAATTGAATCGCCTAGTTGCGCTTTATGCGCAGGAACAATTTTATAAGGCATTTAATTGTAATTTTATCAACAATAAAATAGTCAATTTCAATATCTTTCCATGGTAATCTTGTCCCTTGAAATCTCGTTGTCCGTTGTCCCCGGACATTCTGACCTCCCCTGCCGACAGTTAGTCGTCGGCACTTTAAACCAGGACGATTTTAGCCTCCCCTGTAAGCATTTCAAACTGTCGCCATTTTGGGCAGTTGACATTTTGGACGAATTCGATTTTGGGGTCTTCAACCTGCATTGTGGGCATTTTGAACCGTGGGAATTTTGAGCCGTGAGCATTTTAATCGTGGGTATTTCGAACCATGGGTATTTTGATCCTGGGCATTCTGACCGTGGACATTGTGAGAGTGGGCAAAAAGATCGTAGTGATTGTTAAAATTTGGCCGATACGCCGAAGAGTCAATGACAAGCAATAACAAGAAAACGGCTTATTTTTGAAGCGCTCTCTAGTGGAAGTCAGAAACATATATGTGTGATTCGATTTACAAAAACTAAAGCATAGTTAGTGCCCATAGTGCTTTAAGTCAGGAGCCTTGTTCTGAGGCAGGATCCCTGTTTTGATTTAAGTCGACGTTGATTCAGTCAAAGGCAGCATTTACTATTTTTGCAAGTCCTTGACGAACTTTGGGACACAAATCTAACATCATCCTATCGTTCGGAATCCTTTCGCCCTTTGTTGCACAAACTGAGAAATACGGACCACCGCTATCAAATCCGATAATAACTAATCCATCTCGCTAGAGTCTCCACCCTAGCACTTCAGAGGAACTTACGTACTTAAGAGGCAATCGCAGACCGCCAGATCAGCATACATATTATTTCCGTGGGGATATCCCAACATTCCCGCTGCGTTATTGGAATCGACAGGAGCTTTCCGATGGCCAAACCTGTCCGAATTATGTTACGCCATTCATAAAGTTCTGCAATATTCGGCTAAGGAGCTTACCAGCTGACTCAGTTCGCCTACGTAGCGAAAGCAAGATAAGACCAATAGCGGCTTGATCTGAATCTGAAATCTAATCTGCTTCATCATAATTATCTTTCCGATAGACTAGAGAATCAACCAGCCCTCCTGGTGCTGTCATCGTTATGTTAAAGATCATTGAAAGTCCGTACCGAAGACTGGACTTCTTTACGCAAATCTAACCTTCGGCTTTTGTTTCATCCAAACCGACCCTCTGATGTGGTCAATATTCAAGATTCTCTCACGAATCGTCGCCGAGTGAAAATGCCGCCAAAGACCTCTGGAAAAGCAGCCAAGGAAGCTGGAAAGGCTTCCAAGAACATCGCCAAGACCGACAAGAAAAAGAAGCGCAGGAGGAAGGAGAGCTATGCAATCTACATCTACAAGGTCCTCAAGCCGGTTCACCCCGATACCGGCATCTCTAGCAAGGCCATGAGCATCATGAACAGCTTTGTCAACGATATCATTGAGCGCATCGCCGCTGAGGGTTTGAGGGCTGAGGGTAACCAATTTGGCCTTGCCCACTACAACAAACGCTCCACCATCACGAGCAGAGAAATCCAGACCGCCGTCCGACTCCTTCTCCCAGTAGAGCTTGCCAAGCACGCCGTCAGCGAATGCACAAAGGCCGTCACCAAGTACACCAGCTCCAAGTAAACGACCCCTCTTCCCCTTCAAACCAACAGCCCTTTTCAGGGCTAAAAAAAAAAAAAAAAAGACCAAGCAAGGTGTCAGGGATCAAACATTCCCACCCTAAATAGCAACTAATTTGCAGCGAGAGAGATAATGAAAGTGAAAGAAGATATTTCAAACATTTGTAAGGATGAAATGTTTAAAATACGATATTTAAAGCTCACCAGCATGTCATTAGTGATTACCTTCGATTCAGTATGCTAACGAAAGGAATTAGGCACTCTGGCGTCGCAGATCAACGAACCTGAGTGACAAGAGGGGTTAAAGACTCTGCAATCAAGAACCTCAAGGAACTGAATGTTTGAAGGAGTTGCATCGTAGGCATTCTAGCAGTTGCAACGTCTAGAACCCAAGGTGAAGCCACGACTTGGTCCGACCGCTGGGTCATCTAGTGGCGCGGTTCGGAAGCACCCAATATGGGGAGGCTGGGATCATAGTTTGACTACGGATCAAACAAAACGTTTTGTTTTTCGCAGGTAATATGGAAAATGTATAGGAAATTCAAACTAATTACTAGCTTTATCAATTTCTTTTGGTATTTTGTTTTCTGTTTTTCCTTGTTAATTGTCGCACGTCAAAGAAGACAGCATGTAAACTGGATCACATTAAACAAACGCCGTAAATTATAATAAATTCGTTATAGTGATTTTTTGAAGATTCTGAAATTTGGCCAAATAATATTCAGTTTCCAAGAAAAACAAAAATATCAAACTGGCCGATGATTTCCTCTTCCGAATTATGTAAACGTTCACGGGGTGATATACGTAGTCGTAACTCGCCACTCGATCTTCTCGAAGGTTTAGTAACAGTTTCAACCTCGGACTGAGCAATGGCCACCTTGGCCATAAAATAAATAATAAATATAATAAAACAAAGGTAACAGTGTGTTCGAAAAATCTGACCCATCGAAAGACAATGGTGTCTCCCACCTAATCCGCCCACATGAATCAAATTCTTTAATTTGTATAGGCTAAATGTTTATTCTATTTTGGTGGAAAAAAGGGCTTTCACATTTCCCAAAGCACAGATCAAATCAAGAACAAATAACCTGATAGAACCTCCATTTCCCTATCTCTGTAATACTACCATGCGAGTCGAATATTTCCCCATACCCTGCCCGATGCAAACAAGCGGAGGTAAGGGGCTGCGCGGCACATCACGTTTCGTTGCCTCTACAAATAGCTATATCGCTGTGAAGCCGCGAAGAAGAAACTTTCAAAGTAAAAGCCGATTGGTTCTCTGGACGCGCTCAAGAGCGAGTCAGCGTCCCTCCTGCACGTATTCCTCTGCTGTAAGCAACGGCGAAGACGGAAGTAGACGGGTATCAACTCAAAGCTAGAGCAAGTACCTCTAGCTCAGCTCAGTTTTGTTGGGGTATCCACAGTCACTGCATGGGACCAAAGACGGAGGTTCTATCAGATAATTTGTTCTTGGTCAAATTTAGTTTCGACTAAAACAGCGTCTTTTGAGACCGTCTTTAAAGGACACCTGGCATAGTGTTTCTATTCGGATGTTATGAGATAGTTGACCACTTTACAACTAAGCTATGCTTACAGAAAATTACACACGGCTTCAGCTGTTTTTAGCGTCTTTCCATGTCCCTTGCCTTGGACGACAATCTTGGCTAAATGTGCATAACCGGTCGTCGGACAGAAACAGTTCGTCGGAAACAATGATTGGGTGGCTGATACGTTACGTAAAGTGAAAAAATCGTGGTAAACGTGATAATCAGTGTATTGCTAATGAAGTGAAGAATTTTGGTAACGAGAATGGATGGAAATACTACTGAAGTAGCACGAATTACTATCGTTAGTACGACGTGATGAGAGTCCAGTTATCTCGTTGAGACAAAAGAGACACAAGACCAAAGGTTTCGATGGGAGACTATCGGTTCTTGCAGATTTCCATTCTTCACCAGATTACGTAGTTATATATCCCTAATCAACCACTTAACCAGAACCATAGGCAATTCCTGTGTGTCTTTAATTTCCGATCTCGGCCAGGCTACCACCGGAATAATGCTAGTCGAAAACTCATAGAATATTCTGGTCCAACATGTTCTATATCTACAACATTATATATACACACCATTTATACTGATCCATCGTGATTTCCTACCCCTATTTCGACAGTAAAACAAATTTCGAAACAAAACTTTTAGGCTACGTGAACAATTTTCTGTTTTCCAGCGTACAAGCAGTCCGACGGGAAAAAAACTTCATCAATATATATTTTTACCCTTATGCGGAAACTACAGTCGACTTTAATTTTCCGGCAAGAAAACAAAAATCAAACATGAATTATGCAGTCTTCCTTATTCCCATTTCGAATCTCTAATCAACTTCATATGCAACTTTTAGTTTTATTCATTTAAAAATCAAAAACGGATTCGGCGTGTCTATTACCCCCATATCAGCATACTCAGAATTTTTTTCCAGTTTTACAGTTCTGGCCAGATTCCAGGCGAACCATTTGTCCGGCGACCAAATAATTTTAAGATATGGATTCAACATGTCTCATTACTCCTGAATCGACAATCTCTGTACTTAATTAGCTAAAAAGAAAATTGTTTCGCAAACTTAATTTCAACCCAGTGGTTATCACTTTGAAAACAGCATCAACAGCGTCTGTTTTATTTCGGTTCGTCGGTAAAAAGATACGAAGTAACAAGTGTCATGATTATACAATTCTAACTGAGCTGCGTCTTACATCTCAATGCTGCCTAGCGGTCCCTAGTAAACATCTTGCTCTAGTACTTTTAAATCTCATAGATGGCGTCGGGCCGTGTAGTCCCAGACAAAACCTTGTTCCAGACGGGAGAAAAGAACCAACCCACGAAAACACTGGATTGCGGTAATCAAATCAAGGTTTTACTGAACTGCGTAATTTCTCAGTAATTTTTCTACATTATGTTGAAAGTATCAGATGTTTTTAAAAATGCTACGCAGTATTTTTAAAACTAGCCTATTACAACAATTAAATGGATTAAGCTAAACACTTACCTCTGATTAACTGAGCTGCTTCCACGTCCGGAACAGCCATGTACAACTTGGCTCCCCGTCTTGCTAAGTCCTTAGCAGCTTCAAGACCAATGCCTGAAAGAACATGAAATGAGTCACAACTTTGTTATTCCAATTCGAGTTAACTGGACAAGGACGACTCCCAAGTAAATGGAAACGACGGAATTCACATGAAATAGCAGATGCGGCTAAAGAGTAATAAAAGGCTAAGTGACACATTTAAAGGTTTTCTCAGACCCCGGAACACTGATACATTCTACAACTCTCCTTCTAAGATATTATGCGAGAGATAAATACAAGATAGAATATTTATGTTGCAATTCCGGCAGCTCTCTCCAGCGAAGAACAAACTAGACTCCGTATTCTGACACAAAATAACAGAAAAAATCGAAAATCTCGTTTTTGTTCTTGTATTATGAATCGTCAGCTTGGATTGAAATCTTCCATATAGCCTACAACTCTGAAACCCCCAACAAAACACAACTCCGATTCTCCCCTTTTCTCTTTGGAGTTCTTATTTGGCAGCCGGCAGGGAGAAAGTAGACCCATGATTTTGGAACTGGCTAAGGTGACATTTAAGAAAAAATTCTTAAATCATTTTATTTAAGTGATTTTTTTCTTTTTTTTTCAGAATTTTTTGGCAAAATGTTTGCCGTAAGAGTCTATCGCATAAATTGTGGTTAGATTGTGGTAGACAAGTTTTGTATCGATTGATGGCTTTTTTACGAATTGGTTTGTAATTATTATTTAACTGACAAATTGATTGAGTGTGAAGTATATTTATGTTTGACGTAGAAGTCAAATTCGGCGGTCACGCTGTGAAAGCTACTTTTTAGAAATAAAACTCTACTCTACTCTACTCTACATATTTGCGTGACCGGTAGCCTATGGAAAATTTTAATAACTAAGGTAGCTGACAATGCCATTATACAGGAACGAGGAAAGCCCCTGAACAAAATATAACTAAGTTTTCTTCCCTTGTCTCTTGGGTCTTTCCTCGCTGCAAGCCCACTCTTTCGATAGAAGTTAGAAGCGGGCCGTCGGGACTACCTCAAGTGACATCTGCTTCAGGGGATTGGTCGGTCGGAGACCTCACACAAAAACTTAGCAGACTGACAAAGGTTGGTATTATTGTTTTTGGTAAACAGAGCGGCAAGACTGAGGCCCAGCCGGCTGGTGATGGTGATTGTTAATCCAAATAAGATCTGCAATGCGATAGTGCAGACAACTCCCAGACGCAGGAATTATTAAAAATATTATTAGGAGCTTAGGCAAATCAATGGAGCAGATAGTTTTTGAACTATCAAGGATAATAACCAAATTCGTTCAACAACAACAATCTATTAAGGCGTGTGAGGCTCACGAGTGTGCGCCTCGCTCGAGTGTGCACTGAATGGTTAGGACTAACCATCCAACACTTCCCCGACTTTTCCGTAAATTTACCTAGGTACCCATTTTGTAGCTGGGTCGTCTGATGCTAGTCTTGCAGAACCCCATAATGGTTCTGTCAATTGCCGCAGTCAGGGTTTAAATATGAGGCCCACACCCACCTTAGTTCAAAGACCAGCACTTTAACAACTCGGGTGTCTATGACTTATCGTCTATCAATGACTAACCTGAACTGCTTCCTGTAACAATTACTGTCTTCCCATCCAGTCTCACATCAGATCTGCAAACTCCATGTGTGAAACCAATCAGCTTCTTCACAATATAAAGCTCAACAAAGGTTTCAATGACATACAACCACAGAGGAACTGGAAAGTACAGGTGAATAATCCAAGACGCAACAGCCATCAAGAAAGACCAGTGAGCCCTAGAAGAACAATATATCCTTAATCATGGCTCCAAACAAGACTGTTTTCTGTTAAGAGGGACAAGCTCATCTTCTCAACTTGTTTCTTTGGACTATCATAATTTAGGTTAAAGTTTAACTGAAAAGCTAACTCATTTGTGTGTCATTTAATTGGATACACTGAATTATTTGGATTCTGCAAAGGGCTTTTTTGATTTTCCACTATCTGCTCTAGTTATGAGGCTCAGAAAATCTCCGGCCGTCCCCACATTCTACTATGACGCGGGAAATTTTAATTTCAACACAAATGCGGCTTTTCAGTGGGCAGTTGTGAGATTGGTGAAGATTGCTTAGTGCCTGAACAAAAAATAAATGATAAATCTTTCTCGTAAGGCATACAACAAAAACACAAGCGCAGAGGCACCACAAATCAATTTAAGTGAGTAAGTGATGGGTAACTAAATTGTCATATCCTAGCCCTTTTCGGTTAAACTTTAATCATGGCTCCAAACAAGACTGTTTTCTGTTAAGAGGGACCAGTCAAGCACAAATCCTCAATTTTTGGGCATGGTGCCCCAACGTCAGGGCATGCCTGAAGATATGGGCATGGTGCCCATACGTTGGGGCACCATGCCCTGGAGCACGGGCATGGTACTAGCATGGCACCCCCATGATATTTGGTTGAACTGAGATTGATTACATACCTAAATAGGGCTGTCTTCCTCTCATAGACCACAAGATACTTGATCTTATGTTCTATCTAACCTCTTTTCCATTTTTAAAAATATAAGAGAACTTCCAAGAAATTTAGCCATGAATGAATTCCCCTTTTTCCCTGGAAATGGATAGGTAAACCAATAGGAACAAGACCAAAGGTTCCGATGGGATCCCAAAATTCAATATTTGATCCAGACAATTAGGTTTTGTCTTAGCCAGATCAAGTCTTCGCCGGGCCAAACAGCTACTCATTAAGAAATCCAAGCTCAGATATGAATTCAGCATGTGCGTTTACCTCTATAAGCCGATCGAAACGATCCTAGCTTACTTTTGTGAATTTTGCGGTTTTGGCGAAATTCAAGAACTACTTGTCCGGCGAAAAGCTAAAGTTCAAAAACGGATTCAGCGTATCTCCTTACCCCTATATCCAACATCTAATCAACTTCAAATAAAAATTAAACTTCTAACAAATTTTCCGGTTTCAGCCGGATTCCGGACGAACTATATGTCCGGCTAAAGAGTGATTGTCATATACGGATTCTGCATCTCTTCTTACCCCTAAATCTATCATCTAATCAACTTCAAATAAAACTTTTACTTTTAACAAATTTTCCGGTTTTGGCCGGATTCCGGGCGAACTACTTGTCTGGCGATAAAATGGTTTTCGTATTCTTGTTCAGCATGCCTTCTTACCCCTACATCAAACATCTAATCAACTTCAGATAAAACTTTAACTTCTAACAAACTTTCCGATTTTGGCCGGATTCCGGGCGAACTGCTTGTCCGGCGAGAAAATGGTTTTCATATTCGTGTTCAGCATGGCTCCTTACCCCAAAATCAAACATCTAATCAACCTCAAATAAAACTTTTACTTTTAACAAACTTTCCGGTTTTGGCCGGATTCCGGACGAACTACTTGTCCGGCGAGAGAATGGTTTTCATATTCGTGTTCAGCGTGTCTCCTTACCCCATAATCGACTATCACATTAGCTGTTTAAAAAACTTTTGCTTGCCCCTTAATTTAAACCCCCACCCCTAAATGTAAAGCTGCACGGCCCATCTACGAACTCGACCTTACTCTTGACCCAAAGAATACCCACACCAAGTTTCATCAAAATATCTCACTGCCTTCGTGAGTTATCGTGCTTACAGACAGACAGACAGACGGACAGACGGACGGATGGACAGACGGACAACTTTTGCGATGTCATAGGTATCCCTCCACTTACGTTTTGGGATCCCAAAAAGTGGTCTTCATTAAAGGCTAAATTTCTTGGAAGTTCTCTAATATTTTTAAAATAGGAAAAAGAGGTTAGATAGAACATAAGATCAAGTATCTTGTGGTCTAGGAGAGGAAGACAGCCCTATTTAGGTATGTAAGTAATCTCAGTTCAACCAAATATCATGGGGGTGCCATGCTAGTACCATGCCCATGCTCCAGGGCATGGTGCCCCAACGTATGGGCACCATGCCAATACCTTGGGGCATGCCCTGACATTGGGGCACCATGCCCAAAAATTGAGGATTTGTGCCTGACTGAGAGGGACAAGCTCATCTTCTCAACTTGTTTCTTTGGACTATCCTAACTTAGGTTAAGTGCTGCAATAATAGAAGAAAGGAATTACTGAGTTAAGCAGATCTAGTGTGATTCATCCATCCTCCTTTACCTTTTTGGCTTACATTTGTGAAATGGTCTCACTTTTCATACTGCAAAAAAAAACCTGCCCCCCTGCACCTAACCGCCAGATAGTTTGTTATTATTTGTTTTACATTCCAATAGTTTCTTTTACTTTTTCAACCCTCCGAAATCTGTTTGAAGTATCCCAACAGACAAAAATTCAATACTTAAAAAAAATAATAATAATTCAAAGGAAAAACAAACAAGACTGAGACCAGGAGACTGAGACTCTGAGAGACTGAACTTTCTGCATGTGTTTTTCTTCTTTAAAGCTGCTTCAGAGCAATCATAGCAGCCCAGCCCAATGTTTAGGGTTAAAGACAAGAGCATTCACAACCGACAAGACAAGACAAGCAGCTCAGCAACAGAAATGAGGCAAGGCAGACCAAGTGGCAAGGCAGACCTGAGGCAGACAAGCAAGGCCAAGAAGAGCAGTTTCTTTAAATTAAAACAAAATCAGATGCAGTAAAATGTACAGATACTTCTGAGAGGTTGTAGAACCAATAGGGTTACACTTACTAACGTCCTGCGAATTTGCCTAACTTTTTTTCCCGAAAGACAGATCCTATTCACTGTATTCACTATTAACAACCAATCAATGCTTCCATTCACTTTCAAAATTTAAAGGGACTGCCGCCGTCCGAAAATAAATCCACAGAGGTATTATCAAAAATGGTAGAATAGCCGCGATTTTGTACAACGCCAAGGTTCCAGCCATGGTTCTGCCCAGAGCAAAACAACACACTAGAGAGTAGCGCCAAGACTTGAAAGAAGTGACACACACTCGAATAGCAGCGACACTAGCACCACTAGCGATAGTGAACGTCCCTGCTGAAATTCAATCAGTCGTGCATCAGCGCTGGCTCCAATAACTTCAAATTTTGAAAACAGCAAAAAAAATATGCAACCTTCCCTCTTTCCTCGATGTGTGCAGGCCGCATCTTAGCTTTACTAGAAAGTTCTAAATCCGCAAGTTTGTCTCGCTTTAAATGCTGCAAGCTTAGTGGGCGGGGCTATGAGTATTGCCCGTATGCGAAGCAAGGAAGGCATAGGTCTTGACGCTACTCCCTAGTGTTATTTGGCTCTGGTTCTGCCCTGGTTCTGCCTACATACCTGCCTATACTCCCGTTTTTTTGTTTAAAGTTTAACCGAAAAGCACTGGGATAGGACAATCTAGTTACCCATCACTTATTCACTTAAATTGGCTTGAAGACCCGCTGAAAATGCATTACTTGGTTGTTCCGCTATTCAGGAATAATCGATTTTCAAATAGTGGAATTTCAGTGTGGTTTGTGGTACCTCTAATTTGTTGTATGCCTTACAAAGAAAGATTTATGACTTTTTTTTGTTCAGGCACTAAGCTATCATCACCAATATCGCCACTGCCCACTGAAAAGCCTTGTTTGTGTTTAGATAAAGAATTCCCAAGTCATAGTAGAATTTTCGCTGTGGGGACGGCCGCAGATATTCTGAACGCTATAACTAGAGCAGATAGTGGAAAACAAAAAATCCCTTTGCAGAATCCAAGTGTATTCAACTAAATGACACAAAAATAAGTTGGCTTTTCAGTTAAACTTTAATGAGTTTAAAACTCGTTCAGCGGTGAGGTTGTAAGAAAGACGCCTGTTGCACCAATTGTAGATCGAGGGGTTAGTAAAAATTAGTTTTCACATATTATTCTACCATTTCCACCCATTGTTTTGGCCACTCACCTAATTGATAAACACAAATTCTACTGTCGCCTACACATGTGTATAATTTGTAACAAAAGCCCCAGAAGAGTGCTGATATTTCGTCTTTTTTTCTTAATCGAACGCTTGAATATCAGATCATCATCTCTTTCACCTTTTTCCGTTCTTTCCTCTTCTGTCTTGGATTTCTTTCCTATAGGTACAACCATCTCTTCTATAGCGTTGTGGTAGGAAAACCCTCATTTTTCTTTCGGTTTACTTCATCTTTCTGCTGGAGTTCCTCAAGGTTCCGGAGAGAATGGGTGTTGCAGAATAAGACAAAGACTACGAGCGTGTTCCACCCCTCTACCAATAGTAACTATTAGTTACTATTTCCGTTCCAGCCTCACGAAAAGTTACTACGCTGACCGTTCCAACCTTATCAAAATAGTAACTAATAGTAACTATTTGCTTACCACGCTCGGGAGCGTAGTTAGCGTAGTAACTACGCATCTCTGTAACGTGATTGGTCGGATCACCCCGCGGCCTGATATGTGACCGAAAAAATTCAAAAAGCGTTCCAGCCTAGCGTAGTAACTACGGTAACTAGCGTAGTAACTACGGTAAGTAGGGTGGAACACGCTCTACATGTCCTCTTCATTTATATTCAAGTACACTTCCTTTTTAGCACTGACCACAGTTTTGGGATTCTTCTTTCGCGAGTCAAAGAAAATAGAACTTGGCCGGAAGGCAAGTGCCATAAAAACACTGCTAAAGTTGAAACGTTTTAAGACCTATGCTCCAAATAAAACACCCGGATCCCGACAAAATAAATGAAACCGCTTAACTAACATTCGTTTATGGATCCAGGCAAGAGCAAACTGTTTTTGTTGAAATTTTTGGAAAAGAAAAAGTGGTGGCACCGGAGCGCAGTATCCTTGTCCTTTTTGTGAGTCGAGTGATGAGGGGCTGGGCCATGTACTCTTGAGGTGTGAAAAGCTTTCTAATATAAGAGGTACCATTTTTCAAAATGGGGGGGATGAGCTACTTCTAGGTATTCTGAAGTCAACGTCTCCTAGAGTTATAGTTTCTTTTTGTAATATGGTTGAAAAAGTGATTAGTTCAGTAGAGAGTAGGTAGATGATAGTAAGTATGAATGCGAAAAAATAGTGAGGTTTATAAAGTTAGGAATGCGAAAATAGGGTAGTTATTTTTTTGTATAGTTTTTGCAAATTGATTTGTTTTTTTCTGTATATGGCTTAATAGCTTTTAAATACAGATATATATACATAGTGAAAAGGAGTTATTTCACTTATTCACGCTGTACATGACAGCAAGCTATTCCAGAAAATTCCCCCCTATAGCAATGGATGCACTTAATGTCTCCATTCCTAGATTTTCAAGAGTGAGCCAAGAGCCTGTGCCACAGATGAGCACGCCTGTGCCGTGTTTATCTACCGAACCAACCCACGGTAGTAATACTCTCTATGACTAAGTCCAAAACACGCCAGTTATCCTCAGGAAAAAGGAGTAAAAGTCTCCGTGACGACTCAAACTCAACAACTCACATCCTGTCTCAACCAATCATGGCGATCTTTGGGAGCAGCTGTGAGACCACTTCTGCCTTTCTTCCGCTACGCACCCGTAGAGGCCGGAAATTTTGCATCGGCAAGGAGAGATAGTCATCAAGTGTATTATGTCCATTCTTTATTTTTATCTATTCCCTTCGTCTGTTCAAAACCGTATCATCTTATTCCTAGCAAATCTTGCAATCAGTGGTTTTGTAGCTATTTTGTGCTTTAGCCTGACTTTAGTGAAAACAACATCTACGTAAAAAGACACCCGGGATTAACAGTAAGCCAGTCTCTTAACATTGCCTTGGAAGTTGAACTGTTCCTAGCCGGCTAAAAAGAGTGAGCATGAGACTCGGAAGTCATGTCATGTGTTCCAGGAAACGTCATTAATTAGCGAATTTGTACTGAAGACCAACACGAATTGGTACTTTTTGGGATCCCAAAACGTAAGTGGAGGGATCCGCTGAATTCGTTTCTGAACTTGCTTTTTTTTGCTGGACAAGTAGTTCCCTTGAAACTCAGCCGAAACCGGAAATTTGGCAAAAGTACAGCAGGATGTTTCGATCAGTATCGTCAAAATAGGTACGGCTTATAGAGGTAAATCTGAACTTGGTTTTCTCAGATGATTAGCCTGGCGAAGACAAGACCGGATTGTCTGGATCAAATATTACATTTTTGGGATCCCATCGAAACCTTTGGTCTTGTTCCTTGTGCTAATGACGCGGTTTACACGATTTCGACGTTTATAGAAATATAACAACTTAAAAAAATACTGATCAATTATTTCGACCGTTCTGAAGGAGCCTCAAGAAGGGGTTTAAAAAGCCGGCGATGTCTTTGGTGAATCGCTCAAAGGCTGGATCAGCCTTTTCATCGGGATCGTTGTTGCTATTGGAGGAGCTGGACGACCCTTTGTTGTTGAAAGAACTGCCTACCATGGTCCTAGAAGAAAAGATTCACTTTAGTTATAAACAGCCTTCAGCAGGACGACTGCGAATCATGTTTGGTGATGCTTAAAAGACTGATCATCTGAAATTTTCATTCGGTAATATTTTGGCCCTTCTTGGAAAGGGTCCTCAAAACAACCCCCCGCCCAAAATCAAACGGTAGGCACCCCGGGACTCGAACCAGCGACCCTGTGCTTACGAGTTTGGCGTGCTAACCATTCGGACAAGGCGGATCTGAATGAAATAGATAAATACCAACTACACTTTTTTTACAAATTATGATTACCAAATCGGCCCCTGGCCGGGTCCCGTAGGGTAAACTAGGCAGCTGTCTATTTTGCCCAGGTAGAAGTTCGCCACTGGGCATTTCCCCATAGTTTGGAATAGACTATTGCAACAACCAAGTTACCCAAATGCTGGATACCCCAGCCCATTAAAAATGATTTTTTTTTATTTATTTATTATCACATTTGGCGTTAAGCTTTTAGCTTGTCACCATTTAACTGGCTGTTTTCTGAATTTCGTGTAAATTATAATTATGTTATTGGGTTAGGGTGCCCAGCATTTGATATGGGGTAACAGGCGTTTGATATAAGCTATTCCAAAGCCCATAAAGAAATTACGGATTTTTGGCAGACTGGATCAGTGGTCACGATCAAAGATAGTATCTTTGGTCACTGTTGCATTTTCACCACTCATTTAGCCTAAAGCTAACATCAATAAAAAGATCAACGATCTCAAGGAAAAGTTGATCGTCTCAGTGGACGCGAACGTGTCATTTGGTTTTTTTCCAGACTTATGAAAACCGCAACTGATCGTGATCAACCATTAAGCCACAAGCAAATGAAGACACTAATACCTAAACACGATGACAACCAAATCACTGTACGAAATGAGTTTGTTGTCAAACACCGAACCGTTTTTCCGGCTTGCGGGTTAAGCCTGGACATGGCCTGGACAAAGCCCGAACTTCTGCCTCGAAAATTAGGCATCTGGCTAGGGGTCTCAGCCTCAGAAAGGTCCCGCCCATGGGCCAAAGTGGTAAGTATAATGTGTAAAAAATATAGTTGGTAGGCTATTTGTCTATTTTATTTCCAAGTCTGCTTGTCCATTTTCCGAAGTAAAAGTAGCCTACGTTAAATAAATATGAAAATAAATATTGCTAAAATTATCAAAATAAACAAATAAATAAAATCTATAAATACTCCTTGAGCCTAAGCATACGGGAAACATATTAAACAATGGCTAAAAACGGAAAGTCAGCTCCGATCTTCCACTCCGTATTTCGCTCCTTCAAGATCTCGTCTCTTCGGTGGAAACGTTAAGCTGACTTTCCAGTTTTAGCCATTGTTTAATGTATACAAATTTGCCAAATTACCAAAAAGGGGGCCTCGACTGTTAGATGAGGCCCAGGGCCTCTATGCCCGGGCCTGTGCACTGACATGAGGCTGTCGTGTAGTTCTGCATTTTCGTTCTTCATATTGGAAAGTCTACTCGTTCAACTCCTTTTTCTGTCACTAGACCAGATCGGACACCTCAGTTTTGCTAAATTGGCCATATTCCCGTTCAGCGCTTCCAAGCGGACTAGTTTCTGTTAATCCCCCTATGCCTCACCATCAGCACTTGTATCATACATGGTAAAATAGATACACAGGTTAGTGAGTGGAAAACCTGTCATCTGTGTCCCAGGTAATGGAGGTTTTGCATATTTCTCAGTAGCAGAAAGTGAAAGTGACCCATTACCCTACGGATCCGATGTTTTAGTATGTCTACACAAGGGTTGGTTTTGAGGCAATGGGGGACTAACAGAAACTAGTCCACTTGGAGCGCTGAACTGTAAAAAGGCCAAATAATACCAGTACACCGTGCAGTCCCATGATATCAGTCCTATCCTACCCAGTGCCAAAATTTTCTGGTATTGCCCTGATGCTAAAAGAAAAAAGTTCCAACCGGGCGTTATCAAAATAAATAATGCCCGGGCGTTATTTATTTTGATAACGCCCGGCCAGCCATGCCATATCAAGTGAAAACGCACGGTTGGAATTTCTTTCTTTTAACAACAGGGGAATACCAGAAAATTAAAACAAATGTACTAGTGTTATAATCATTATCGCCCTTGCTTTTCTTCGGGCGAGCGGAAAATTTATCTATTAAGCTATCACCCTCAGCAAGGGCGATAATATATATTACCAAAATCCTTCTGCCCAAGCTGACTGCGAATCACGGCTGATGGTACTAAACGGTTAAACCATTTGGAATTTACTCCAGGTCTATTTGGGCCCTGTCTGACAAGGGTTCTCTTCAGGCCGTAGTCTGAATAATGGATCTGCCATTCATCCATTGCATAATTGTTTCTTCAAGAACGCCCGTGATTCAAAATTTGTTAACGTGAAATTTCGTGAGTATCCGATCGAAGTGGCATGCTTGAAAGAAAAGGTGACCGAATATAGCACAATTTTCGCTTGTTTAAAATTTGCTCCGAAAAATTAGCACATTTTCTAGTCAACTCGGAACGAAATTTTCGGACCACATCACAAATCCAAATCAGACTGTGTTTGCACGTAGCTTGCTATGCAGAAAAGTTGAAAATTCGTAAATTTGCGCAACCGGAAATGATGAATAACAAATCCAGCCAGAGCTTCTAGTATTGAAGGGCCAAAATCCGGGCCATATGCAGAACGCTTCATAACGCACATGCAACAGGCCTGTGAACTTCACGGATAAATCAAAACATGTATGTATTGCCGCTATCACAAAATGTCTCCGTGGGAAAAGTCGAATAATAAGTGAAAGAAATTAATTACGAAGCATTCTCCCATCTGCATTGTCTAGATCACTCACTTTCAAGACGCTAGTTACAATCGGGGTTCGACGGTGCGATGATCTAATCGAGGATATAATGGCGAGATTGGGAAGTACATGACTGGGAGATCTCAAAGTAGCTCCTATCATTGAAATCAAAGATAAAGAAAAGCATTTAGATGGTGCATGAACAAAAATTTGGAGGTATTATGAAGGTATTTTTTTGTCTTCACCATTTTTGTTCAAGACTTCGTCACATTTTGAAGAAGAAAAGACGTATCCGCTAGGGTCAGTAAATTAATGAGTCAGCGAGAAATGGCATGAAGGGTTGAAATTCGTTTTCTGATATTGGCAGGTTCAGTACAGTTGTGTTCACGATAATCACTCTTATCGAGCGGTATCGGTTTCTCCCCCACTTTCCACCACACTAGTAAACTCCTTTGACTTAATTTAATTATTTTTTACTTTTATAATAATTTTGCACACATTTTGCTACAACGCACTAATACATTCAAGATAGAACATTTACTTACTTTGTAATAGATCTGACAATGCCACCGAAGGGTCCATTGCTGAGTCCTCCAATAAAGCCAGGCCCAGAGATGTCGTTATTTCCGTCACCACCACCATTTTTCTTTAGACATGGTGCATTTGCAGTACATTTCCTCTGAGATCTGTCAAATCCGGTCCCTGATTTGCACCGGATGTCTGTCAGTAGGCCATCATCACATTCCCAGAAGATGTTGCATTTCTCAGTGTCAGCCAGAAGGACTTTTGGAGAGTCGAAGGGACATTCGGGTTCTTTGGACGCGACTAGGATGACTGAAAAGGACACTAGGTTATAGTTATTAGCTGCGTTTTGATTACGTGACGACTTTCGTTTTTGACACTGCGCAAAATCCGAGCGTATTTTGAATCCTAGCGTATTTTCGCAGTGTGTAAACATACCATTAGCGTGCGAAAGTTTTGGTCTTTGCCTGTGAAACCAGGCAAACTTTCCGCCATCTACTTTCGAACAAAAATGACGGGGGACGTTTTCGCCGTTTGCCCTAGAACACCTTATGTGCTGGAAGGAAAAATACGTGACACGGAAAATATCTTACTCCTGGAAAGAAAATCTGCATTTCTGCGTTTAGCGTCAACGCGGGTGTCTCGGTCATATTATTTTGCGTTCATAACTTGCAGCTTTTGAATCTGCAGCGAAATGTTACGGAGTCCATGTGACAGAACGGTGATGAGGATAATGATCTGTTCAACCAGTTCACGGTGAAACTAAAACCCTTGGTAGGCTTGACGCGAGGGTAGGTGGAGTTCTTTTAGGGGCATGGCCTTGACGTAATATACGAAAATGATCCATGTGTTTTGAGACTGACTTTCGCTGCCTCCCCCATTTTTTTACGATTCCCAATCAGCTTGGGCTGAGGGGGTATTTACTGACATCTATCAAATTTTCTCGAAAGAGCGCACGGTGCAACCCAAACAACGCCATCTTTGCCATTATTGTTATATGTTAAATATTTTTGTTCTTTTATTGTACCGGGTTTTGGTCAATCGACCTTGCCGATAACTTTTATAATGAAGTGTAATTAAACCTTGAACCTTGTTGTATAGGGGGATGAAGCAAATCAACAGCACAGTCCTGATGTA
The DNA here is from genome assembly GCA_023053555.1 of Branchinecta lindahli. Taxonomy (NCBI): domain Eukaryota; kingdom Metazoa; phylum Arthropoda; class Branchiopoda; order Anostraca; family Branchinectidae; genus Branchinecta; species Branchinecta lindahli. The sequence goes on from JAKZAO010000009.1 coordinate 15,529,921, forward strand.
TTTCCTTTCCGATTCATTTCAAAATAGGGCAGGACCCCGCAGTTGCGTCGATACTAAGTTGTCTAGCTGGCAAACCTAGCTGCGCCCGATCGCTATCTTTTGGAATAAATACATACTGTAAATAATATCGACGGTGTTTTTCCAAAAGGTTACAAGCGACAATTTTTAAATCTCACAGGAACCTTTCACTTTTAGCACAGGAAGGGCCTATAAAAGTCCCAGAAACAATCTCCGTAGTGGTTGTTCCGATTTGGCTGATATTTCTACCAGACATGGCAGGATTCAGCTCCGGATAGGGCACTGCTAAAAACTCAATCTCAAGAAATCGTCGATATATACGAGCACTAACTGACTTACTGGCAAACTAGCCGAGTTGTCACATCGATAAGAAGGCGATTCACAATAGCTTGAGAGAAAAACAGCCGGCTTCTGCCTCAAATGTCATAGAAAGATATTACTCTCTTGTTCAAGTTCAGAATGCTATCTGATGACCTTATCCATCGGTTTTCAAGGTTGCGATATAACAATAGAAGTCACGCAGCAAAAGATGAGGTCATTTCTTCTTTCTTTTGTTCTCAGTAACTAAAATATAGAACAAACGTCTCCTCTGGGTTGAAAGCCTAAAATCAATTAAAAAATATCGTTGCTTCCATTCTCTCTTGCCACTAAATTCCTCTATACTTGAATTCTAAAACCAAACCCACAGGGACCAACTTACATAAATACCGTAGCTTCACTTTTTGTCCTCTTGGAATCTGTAGTCAAAATCCAAAACGAAATGAAAGAAACATAATGTAAACAGATCGCTTACCACTTATCGCAACGACGAACACTCCAATTTGGCTAACCATCTTCTTTGCGAACTTCAACAGAACTGCCAAGAAAACTGCCCTTCGGAATTCACAGAGCTTCGGAAGTGACTGACCCTGATGACTTTATTCAAAACTCCACACCGAATATTCAGTACCCAGAACGAGTAGCTGGTTAAATAAAATTTACGTTTCATAAAGTTTACTCAAGAGAACCAAACCGGAAATACCCGATCGCCCATCCGCGTTGCTCCATGAGCTTTCACAAACCGTATCTATCTTCAAAACCTGAAGTCTATAACCAAAGACTATTTTAACTATGTCTACAACTCCTTTCAGGGCGCTGATCACTCCTTATCAGCTTGTACACCTTATAACTCAGTCCTACAAATAATTAGGTAGTCTAGTTTCTAGGGATTTTTAGAAGGAAATTCATCAGTTGCTTATCAGAAAGTGGGAACTGGGAGACCATATATATAATCAAATTGACAACTAATTGACGGCTGATCTGAACTGCTGTAACCTGCTGGTGAATCCCGAGGTCTACTACGGAGGGGGCGCTAAGTGGTAAATTTAGGGTCGCTGTGTATGTTGACAAAGCTGAAAACTGTATGGTTTCGTGCCAGTCGCTCTGCTGTATAGTTCCGCGACCCAGCATTCTGAAAATCCTTTCATCAGCGAAATTCGTCGGTGATTAAGTACCAGTGGCATTGGCATATTTGTCAGTTCATATACCGCCAGAAAAGGCTTCACCGTTGCGACTACTCTTAATGTCCTCTTACTCTCTTATTTTTTCCTTGCTCAGATTGTTGCTATGCAGAATGAACATTTTTCGTGCCAGAAACTTTGTTTCGCTACGACAATCGCAAGTAGCCTATTTTTTAAGTGCTTGTAGGAAGACTGTAGGCAAGAGCAAGTTCCCCTACATTCATTAGGAGTCTTTGAATTTTAAATGTAAACTTGTCAACTACAAAAAAAGATTTTGTTACTCGTCCGAAAAACATCTTCTGATCGAAATTCAAATTCAGATACTTTTTTAATTACATATACGACAAATAGGCTAAACTCTTCACTAACGTATGCTATAACTATAAGTACACGATCGTGTTATGAGCGCGGAATCCCTGCCCTCATTCCACCATATATCTATGAATATGTAGTGACTCTACCCATTTTTATTTGGTTGCTTATACAGCTACAGCAGATCCTATACAACGACGACAGCTGATGGGCGCTGATCACCTGATCAGTTCAGGAAGTCGAGACAAAGCGTGCAAAAATATGACCCTGCGTTGCTGCAGCACGCGAGGCGGCACGTGGATGGAGAAACACGAGGAACGGGCTTCAAGACGATGGAATGGAGGAATGTATGTCAAGATGCCTGCCTAATCACTATAAGGACCGTTCACGCTTGTGTTGTAACATGTATAAAAATAATTCGCCTTGATATCTGTTGCTGTGTCTGTTGGACCAATGTAAATTCCTAGATTTAGTTTTGAGCTTACCAGGATTGCTCTAACTATTTCTGTTAAGGTAAAAGCTTGTATTTTTCTAAACACAACCAGTAGTATAGTTTAGTATGACTGACCTTCCATTCAAAGAGCTCATTCAGTTTCAATTATTTACAAATATCTATCCTTAGCTCGCTTTCTTCCTCAACAGTCACGTTACGGAAACGCACGCTGTGATTGGTCCCGTATAACTTTTACCACACAAAATAGAACCCGTTCCTAATAATTTTTACCACAGCAAGCCTGGTGCGATGTAAGTTTTACCACAGACATTCGCGGATAGCATGTATAATTCAGAAATTCTGCGCCTTAAACGTAAGCTTGAACGGTCCTATAAGCTTGCTATAAGTACTTCACTCCGGTTCTAAGGAAACATATGGGGGACCAGAAGCGTCGCAAGTGCATTTTCGTTGGGGGGTGCAGAGCCAAAGTCTTACCGAATCTTTCAACAAATTTACCGAATCTTAGAAACTGTCAAAACTGAGAATTCGAGCTTTAAATTACTTAAAATTACTGAACAGAAAGAATTACGTATAAAGAGCAACACTGAAGGGCAACATGAAAGATAATTAGCCAGCTACCAATCGTCGTTTTTGCGAAACCCGCTGGACCTGCCGGGCACGATTGCGGTGCGGTGGCAGCTTCTATTTATTATACCCAAGACAAAATTAAATCGAGCGCCGCAGGCGAAAACTTTCTAAATCCCATTTCTGTTTTTTCCTTTAAGTTACAATTTAACTTCTACTAAAACCCCAATTATATGAAGCGCCCGTCCATAAAATAGAGAACATCGAAAAAGCGCCACAGGTGGAATTTTCGAAACATTGTTGATTAGAGCGTCTTTTTGGGATCCAGAATAAAAGAATGGACTATCGATGAAATCTTTTGTCTGCGACTAGTGCTTCACTCGACCTCTTCGAATTTCGTGGTGACTACCGAATCCTGGCAATTCTACCAAATAAATTACCGAATCCCAGTTATAATACCGGATAAATTAAACTGATTCTGTATAACTATCGAATCCCGGTTATTATACCGAATAGTTTGGTATCGAAAAACCATACCGTATTCGGTATAATTCCGTCGAAACTAGAACAAAAGTCGGGATTCGTGGTAACTACCGAATTCTGAAATTTATACCGAAACCCTATCACGATACCGAATAGTTTTGGAACGATAGCCTATTCGGGATTCTGTATAGCCTAACTGCCGAATCTCCTACCGAACCGAATATACCGAATCTCCTACCAAATATACCGAATAATTCTGGCATCGAGAAATTACCAAATAATTTCGATACATTCGCTCACCCAGTTCGTGATAGGTACCGTGGCAATTATACCGAATCCCGATCGTTACACCGAACAGATTTGTGACGGTAGCCTATTTGGGATTCTGTATAACTACCGAATCCCCGTAAATATACCGAATAGTTCTGGTATCGAAAAATACCGAACAATTTTAGTAAAATTTTGGGCCCGAGGCCCAAAATCTCACCGAATCTAAACAAGGTGGGGGGCTGCACCCCCCTTGCGACGCTGCACCCCTCTTGCGACGCTGCAACCCCCTTGCGACGCCCTGGGGGGAACTACGGCGGCTTTTTGGGTCCAAAAAGTTACACTGCACTGGGTCGCATAAACTAACGCCATACATCATGTCAAGATGACGTAAACACGTAACGTTTCGCTGCAAACACGCGTTAGGGACATTGACAGGGATTCGGCTACTCTTTGTTTTGATGTATGCGTCTAAATAACTCTATAAAACAAATTAAAAAAAAAAATTCTGCCCGAAGAGCCACCATAGGGAAGAAGATCGAGATAAATTATCCTAGTGGAAATTATCCTTGTTAACAGGGCTTCCAAGCTTTGGAACAATTTACCGGAGGAAGTGGTCACTATGCAAAACTTGCCAGCTTTTAAGACCGCTATAGTTGGGACCAAGTTTTATGAAAACATGTATATGTGTTAAAGAGTTATGAAATCTGGATGTTCTTTTTTTGTGTTGTATTAGTATTTATTTACTTTTGCCACTCGAAGTGTGTTTATGTGTCGGCCCTTCCCGGAAAGGGTCCACATCAGAACGTAGCTTAGATAGAACTTTGAGCTTCCGATGAAAAAGAATGAGGGTTTTGGCAACTTCAAGATTTCACTGTCTTGTCGCAAATTTAGATTTATAGCTAAAGCCTGATGAGGGCCCTTCCTAAGAAATAACGAAATTTTATGAATAAACATTTCAACTGACTTGGCGCCACTAACTCTGGTTCGCAGGCAGCTTGGGTTAAAATAAAAACTGTGGACAACTACGAAAAAAATTACCTAGAGTTTACATTTTATGGGGATTTTGCCAAAGCCACACTTATAGACCTCTCTCCCTAATATAAACATTCCTTGTCCAGAGATGGAAAAAGGCACACCACGGTATCACAATTAGTATCACAAGCACACGATTGACATCCATCGCATTAGTCGACATTCAGCTTTCGGAACGATCCTTCAACGCCGAAAAGCTCCTGGGTGGTTTTTGGACTGCCAATCCTTCGCGTTTCGTCGGATTTCTCCGTTTCGGACTTTAGTAGAAAATCGCGCTGACTTTCGACTTTGTTCTTCCAAAACTCTGAAAGAAACGAAATGTGTCGACCTAAGCTTTCCACATTTAAAGCAAGTTCAAGTTCAATAACCCCCCAATTTCAGACAGAGGATCAGGTTTTCCGTCCGGATCTTCTATATTTTCACCATCAAAATAGAAAATATCTAGCTTTTCCATACGGAATGATGATGGTGTAGAAAATCCTAGAAGGAATCACAGTCCGTGACTCCTGATCGTTTGTTCATAAACCGTTATAGGAAAAATGCTCGTCTTGCGTTCATGAGCCTGAACCTGAACCGCAAAGTCGAGTGGGTTTTGATCTAGGCACAATAGCACATAACAGGTGGCACGTAAGTCAGCGGACTAGCGAGCTGTCGGCTCTAGAGGTCATCTGGTCCCTGAAATCCTTAAGCAAAAATCAAGAAGTCACCGCTATCATCTTCCTCTCACTTCATGTATCGACGTATAGGCCAACATCTATGATAGGATATGCCACTACACTGTAAAATGTTTATCCGAATAAGGATGCAGTAGGCTATTTGCTACTGGGATTAATCTTATCTCTATTGGGATAAGATTAATCCGAATTAGGGATAATCTTATCTGAATAAAGATAAAATTAATCCCAGTAGCAAATATTGCAAGATTTTTTTTTTACAGTGTAGTGGAAACCCCGTATTTGTCCGAGTTTTCTGAGTACACTCTGCGATCCTTTAGAATAGCCCCAATTTACTGTAACAGTGACATTCACGAAGTTCTGCACTGCAGTGACTGCACTTCTGTTAATGTTAATAAAGATAACCTTGTGACTGTTACTAAAGATAACCTTGAACCTTCGTGATTGACTCATCCTCTGCGACTCAAAATTCTTAAGTCCCTTATACTGGCACATCGCGTTCACAGACTGAGATCTTCAAAATTTGCCACGGTTCTACGACAACGTCCCTACCAAAAAACGTCTGAGCTTCACAAAAATGGCGTATGATAATTGGCGGGACCAAGCTAAAAGAATTACCTGTCAGTTCTGGGATTGTCATATTTTCTCCACCATACTCCTTTGGAAGAATGTGCTTCGGAATGTCTTTATAGAGAGAGCTCATATCATCTCCGTGAACAATTAGCTAGAAGAAAGAAATGACGAAAATTACACAGTTTGGTACTAAGCTGAGATCACATCAAGAACTGATAATACTGATGTATAAGTAGAACATTAGTTTCTCCCTTCTCGCAACGCATCCTTGCTTCGACTTAGGAATTCTCATCCCCAATGAGCGCTATCACTGTACCCCACAACTTGAGCATTCTCAAGCCTCTGCATTGATCGAAACACTAGCACTTTGCAGGTGCTGCAGAACAAACCTTGGCTTCGTGCTTCACCGACAGGCTTCACATTCCAGACTCTCGCGAGATGGCATAGGTATGTTCGTCTGTCATTAACAGAAAGACTAGATGGCGCAAGCACAGTCAAAACAACCCTTCTGGATTTTCATGATAACGATAACATCTCATTTTGTTATTATTGAATATTTCCTGGATCTCCCTTTCAAATGTCGTTTACCTCGCAGGGGCATGTTCAGGTCCGTATCCAGGAATTTTTGTCGGGGGGGTTTGCCCGCGGGTCGGACAAAAAGTACAAAAAAGACGTAGATCAGAGGTTAGAGCCTACAAAAACGATTATTTTCGCATGTTTCGGGGGGGAGCCCCCTAAACCCCCTGGATACAGCTCTGGGCATGTTAAACAGTTTTAAACGTGACCAGGCCTAAGAGGCAAACCTAAAAGAAATTTAAAATAGCTAAACAAACCTTGTTAAACGTACACCAGAAGCAACGTGTCGTTGTTTCCTTTATACTAGCGCCTCTAGCGTAAAAATAAGAACTAATCCGGAAGAAATTTTTGGAAGGGCGTATGAGTTGCTACACATATCAAATGGTACTGATGATTAGCTGCACCGGCTGCTCAGCAGCATTTATTCAAGGAACCCTGCGGTATTCGTTCAGGTGGGATTTAGATACAAGTCCCTTTTTCTATAATCGTTTAATTTAGTGTTAAAGTATAACTGAAAAGCCAACTTATTTTTGTATCATTTATCTGACTACACTGCATTATTTTGATTGTGTTAAGGGATTTTCTTTTATTTCCACTATTTGCTCTAGTATGATGTTCAGAATATCTACGGCCGTCCTCACAACGCAAAATTCTACTATGAAAAAACTGAATCTCAATACAAACGCGGCTTTTCAGTGGTCAGTGATCAGCTCAGGGAAGGTGGCTCACTGCTTGAACACTTATTTTTCGGTAAATCGTTTTCGTCAAGCATACAACACAGACACAGACAAATAGAGGTACCACAAATCAGAGGGAAATTCCACTATTTGAAAATCGATTATTCGTGAATAGCTAAAGAACGAAGTGACGCATTTTCATCGGGTCTTCAAGCCTCTTTAAGTGAATAAGTCATGGGTACCTATATTCTGCTATTACATTCCTTTTCGGTTAAACTTTAAACCATGTACCACGGATATCCGGAGTACGAATGCAGAGTGCACAGGCCTACATACACGTAGAAGAGAAACATGCTTGGGCCAACCATTCTACCAATTATTAACTCGTCAAGAAAGCTGTCGCCTGCTGCTAGATGCCATCTCGCGAGCCGTAAGTATGTTCGTCTGTCACGACAGAAAGGCTAGATAGCGTAAGCAGCCCCGACCGAAAGAGATCAACCGAGCACAACATAACTTTCGGCTGTGAAAATGCAGAAATGCAATTTTGTACTGCTCCGTCGTGCCACTTCAATTGGTCGGTAGGTGGCCAAAGCTGGTTATTCTTACCCTTTTCTGCATCTTTTCTTTCATCTGACCTCGAATCAGGTTGAATACGGTGGTGAACCCGCTTGGGGTGTTGACGAAGTTCATGCTCTGGGGTCGCTGTGGGTATGCATCCTACGGATATTTCAAAAATAAGAAATAACTTCACGATATCAGTAGGACGATACTAGACGATTTGAACCTGACCTAATAAACCTACTAGATGATTTGAACCTGATTTTCTTTCCTTTTCGAAAGATAATTCACACTAATAATTATCTCATTTTCACGTTGGCGCTAAACGAAGTAATCAGCTTGTCTGCAATATTTCGACCCTTCGGAGAAAGAGTCCTCTTAATGCCTTAGCTAAAAATGTAAATTTAATAGCAAGTCTCAGCTGACGAATCTGTTTAGTAACATGACTCCTAGTCAGCTTGGTATCATTTTATTGTGACTGGCTATATAGTCTGTAAATTACCTCGTTAGGTCTAGTGTTCGAATCGCCTATGTTTATGATTAGGACTTAAAAGAGAAACTGCATGCAAAGCTTACATGTTTTAAAGCATGCAATAGTCTGTTAAATACTTAAAGGACACCTGAACAATGAAACCATACTTGAACACACCATGGAGAATGCATTTACAGACATTGCCACAGAGAGCATTCTTCTCCTAAGCGTGACGTTTTCAAAATAGGGATGTTCGTTTCTGGAGGTTTGCACATGCAGACTCCAAGACAAAAAGCGCAATTCATTCAAATCTTGTACAGCGCCCCGATGAAAAATTCTTTGACTTCGTAGTTGTATGGTAGTTGTACGAAAAAGTTGCATGGAATGATATGTAGTAGTATGGAATAGTTTGATTAGTGATATGTAGTAGTAGGGAATACTTTGATAAACATGCCTCCGACTGGGTTAATCTTATGTAGCAGTATCCGATAGCATCCAGATTGCTAGTAGTAGCATGTAGTAGCAACAGTTACTACTGCATGCTACTTTTTCGTGCTACTCCATACGACTAATTCTCGGAAATTTTTCATCGGGGCTGGCCGGATCGTATTGGAATTTCTTCTAGATATACGTTTGGGCTTAACTGGTCAAAAACTATTCCAGACGAAGGGTTGATTGAAGACATCTGTTCATTTCTAAAATTGTTCGGTACTGAAATAAGGACAGATGCAAAATGGAGCAAAAATCATAGCTTGGAAACACTATTTCGTATTTGGATTGGGTTTCCTGCAGGCAATGTTAACGGAAGTCATACAGATAGGGATGATACTTGGTACTCTTCATTCAGGTGTCCTTTAAGACTGAGGCAAATAGTTAATCAGAAAATTAGTATCTCCCTTAGCTCTAGAAGTACCATCGTGCTAAAATGGCATGCGTTTCCATATGTTTGTTTTACTGTGCCAGTTTTTCCACAATGCTTTGCGAGCAACAAACATTAACATAACAAGATAAGGACCAGAAACTGGTTATATTCTCAATATTCCAGTCCAGATTCCAGTTCTGTGAAACCATTCAGTTTAGTTCCTATTAGTCTCAATGGTCATCCCGATCGTCAAAGTTTAAGAAACAAGAGCTGTAAGCTCATATGGCACTTGCAAGGCTTGGTAAAATGATGAAAGTAGGAATTCGCCAATGCGTGTGTTTGCTGTGATCATTTGCAAGCAAAATCCGACTGTTCTTAAGTGAAAATTGTTAAGTACCTGATATGCCTGTCAAGTTTCATCGTCCTAGCACATGTCTAAGCGTCTTGTCAGGATCAGGTCTTGTTCCGGAACCCTCCCTCCAACTCCCCCACAGTACTCGGATCCGGTCCGGTCTTGTCAATTATGTATTAGGACTTGTGCTTATTCTTCCCGCAAAGTTTCATCCCGATCCGTCCACTCTGAACATGTCAAACAGTTTCCGCCCCCCCCCCTAACTCCCCCAAAGTCACCGGATCCATCCCGGACTTGAAGTGTGACGTCTGAGACACGAGATCTTTCCAAATATCAAGTTTCATTAAGATCCAGTTCCCCGTTCAAAAGTTATAAATACGTCAACATTCCAGATTCCACCTCCCTTCATCCCCCCCGGTGGTCGGATCGAGGAAATGACTATTTCCAAGTTAGTTTGGTCGGGTCTCTAATATGCCTGCCAAGTTCCGTCGTCCCAACACATGTGTAAGTATCTTAAGTCGGGATCACCGGAATTCCGGAACCCTCCCTCCAACTCCCCCCAGAGTGCTCGGATCCGGTCCGGTCTTGTCAACTATGTATCTAGGGCTTGTGCCTGTTCTTCCCACCAAGTTTCATCCCGATCCGTCCACTCTGAATATGTCACATGATTTCCAACTCCCCCCTCCAACTCTCCCCAAAGTCACCGGATCCATTCCGGACTTGAAATGTGACATCTGAGACACGAGGTCTTTCCAAACATCAAGTTTCATTAAGATCCGATTCCCCGTTCAAAAGTTATAAATACGTCATTATTCCGGATTCCCCATCCCTCCACTCCCCCAACGGTGGTCGGATCGGAGAAGTGACTATTTCCAAATTAGTTTGGTCGGGTCTCTGATATGCCTGCCAAGTTTCATCGTCCCAACACATGTGTAAGTATCTTAAGTCGGGATCACCGGAATTCCGGAACCCTCCCTCCAACTCCCCCCACAGTGCTCGGATCCGGTCCGGTCTTGTCAACTATGTATCTAGGGCTTGTGCTTGTTCTTCCCACAAAGTTTCATCCCGATCCGTCCACTCCGAATATTTCACATGATTTCCGACTCCCCCCTCCAACTCCCCCCAAAGTCACCGGATCCATGCCGGACTTGAAATGTGACCTTTGAGACACGAGGTCTTTCCAAACATCAAGTTTCATTAAGATCCGATTCCCCGTTCAAAAGTTATAAATACGTCAATATTCCGGATTCCCCATCCCTCCACTCCCCCCACGGTGGTCGGATCGGGGAAGTGACTATTTCCAAATTAGTTTGGTCGGGTCCCTGATACGCCTGCCAAGTTTATCGTCCTAGCTCATCTGGAAGTACCGTAACTCGAGATGAGTGGCCTGACAGACCGACCGACCGACCGACCGACCGACCGGCCGACCGACAGACCGACAGACCGAAAAGTGATCGGTATATGGCACTTGAGCGAAGCTGCAAGTGCCATAAAAAAGGAGCGAACCTCCCAGGTGAAAAGACGTTGCACTGTCAAATTTTGTTCATTAACTTGTAGATCTATTATCTATGAGTGATGGATGCTGATAATGAGGCGAGTAGGGACACACAGAGATCAATCTTTTTGGAGGCACTGAACTAGCATAAGGCCAATTATTTAAGAATTATGAAGTGGCACCATTTCGTTCCGATGATTTTCTCTTTTTCAGTGAGCAGTTCACGATGGTTCGTTCGTACTTCTACTTCTTTTTGCATAAGCCGAGGATTTTTCGACAGAGTCATCTATGGAGGCTACGTGTAACTACACTGTAAAACAAGACCAAAGGTTTCGATGGGATCCCAAAAATCATGTTGTAAAACAGATATTCAGGAATAAATACGATGATTGATTGATTGATTGATTAAAAAATTTAATATTTGACCCAGACAACTAGGTCTTGTCTTCGCCAGATTCAGTCTTCGCGCGGCTAATCATCTGAGAAAATCAAGTTCAGATATATAAGCCATATCTATTTTGACGATACTGATCGAAACTTCCTGCTTTACTTCTGCCAAATTTTCCAGTTTCGGCCGGATTCAGGGCTAACTACTTGTCCGGCGAGAAAATGGTTTTCACAATCGTGTTCAGAAAGTCTTCTTACCCCTAGATCGAACATCTAATCAACTTCAAATAAAACTTTTACTTGCAACAAATTTTCCGGTTTTGGCCGAATTCCGGGCTACTTGTCCGGCGAGAAAATGGTTTTCACCATCGTGTTCACCATGTCTTCTTACCCCTAAATCGATCATCCAATCAACTTCAAATAAAACTTTAGCTTTGCAACAAATTTTCCGGTTTCGGCCGGATTCCGAGCTAACTACTTGTCTGGCGAGAAAATGGTTTTCACAATCGTGTTCAGCATGTCTTCTTACTCCTAGATCGAACATCTAATCAACTTCCAATAAAACTTCTACTTGCAACAAATTTTCCGGTTTCGGCCGGATTCCGGGCTAACTACTTGCCCGGCGAGAAAACGGTTTTCACCATCGTGTTCAGCATGTCTTCTTACCCCTAAATCGATCATCTAATCAACTTCAAATGAAACTTTTGCTTGCAACAAATTTTCCGGTTTCGGCCGGATTCCGGGCTAACTACTTGTCCGGCGAGAAAATGGTTTTCAACATCGTGTTCAGCATGTCTTCTTACCCCATAATCGACTATCATATTAGCTGTTTCAAAATATTTTGTTTGTCCCTTAATTTAAACCCCCTCCCCCACCCCTAAATGTAGGACTACAGAGCCCATCTACGAACTCGACCTTACTCTTGACCCAAAGAATCCTCACACCAAGTTTCATCGAAATATCTCATTCCCTTCGAGAGTTATCGTGCTCACAGACAGACGGACGGACGGACGGACGGACGGACAGACAGACGTTTTTTCGATGTCATAGGTATCCGTCACTAACGTTTTGGGATCCCAAAAAGCCTGCAGTATTTTCTACTGGGATTGATCTTGTCTCTACTGAGACAATCTTTTCTCTAATTCGGATTGATCTCATCCCAGTAGAGCTAAGACTAATCCCAGTAGCAGATACTGAAGTTAACTTTAATCCCAGTAGCAAGTACTGCAGTTAACTTTAATCTTTACTCGGAGAAACTTTTTACAGTTTAACTATCTTTCCAGTTCTGAAGTTGAAGTTCGGGGCTCCCTGAAACTGAACTTACCTGCCAGCACGGCACAAGTTTCTTTATAACCGGCAGAGACATCTGTCCTCCGTGGGCCAAGGTAACTCCCGTAAAATCCAGGAGCAACGCGGTCCCCGTAATTTGCATTTCTTCTTCTTCTTCTTGGAGTATTTCGGCGATCATGAAGCTGACCTGTGAAATTGCCGGCAATTCAATGGAAACGTTTATGACACATCCTAGCAGCCCTGTGCAAATATTATCACTAAAAGTAGGGGTGGACGGGGAAGGACGTTCACGGCCGGATTTCTGCGCTTCAATCGTCTCCATCCGGAAACGGTTGAAAACTCTGCACTGAGACTGATGATGAGACTACATTTCAGGCAGGAAATGCTATCCGCAAGGGCGAAAGATATCTCAGCACCCGAGTTCTATTTTAAGGAAGAAATCAACAACAATACACCTATGCTAAAATCACCAAAAGAAATTCCGTAAGATGGCCGGCTACCGCGCTGTCAAGAATCTTACACCTTACATGCGGGATCTTGGGTCAAGTTGGTAAACAAAAGCGAAAGTTAAGCAAGAACTTGCGCGGTTTTTAATGCGTAGGGTCAGAACAGCGATATTGCAACTTCGCTAATTCGGGAATGGTTGTGAAGATCTTGGGTTAATAAAGCATAAAGGATTGCACGCTGAATGAAGGTGAGTCGGTTCGAGGGTGAGACGCGTTAACCTGGTCCGTCTAAGCCAATACAGATTTCCGTCTGCTAATTGAGAGATAGTGAAATGTGTTGAGCCTAGTTTTAACTTTTCAGCTATCTAGAGACAAACACTTTTTTCACACGTCTCAGTTTTGTCTACTAGATTAAATATATCAAGAAATTTATCTTGCAACTTTGAAACCAGGTTTGAAACATCAGTTTTGACCTACATTACCTCGATGAAAAATTATCTCAGAACAGTAGTATGAAGTTGTACGAAAAAGAAAAATGCAGTACCAACTGATGCTACTACATGCTTCTATGTCTAGACTGGAGCTACTATAGCAAGACAGGCCCAGTCTGAGGCACATTAAAGGATAGTATTCTATACTATTACATATCAATACATGCAACTACACACACCACACATTTTTCATCGGGTTATTCAATTTTTACATATTATTTTTACCAGTTACTCTACCTTATTACCAATTTTGCTTACCAACGTTTTGCTTTCTAGTAGTTCTAAAAACTACCAGGAGGGGGTATTTGGGAGGGAAAGAGCTGGGCAAAAGAAAAATTACCTTGTGTACATCCTCTATCTTGTGCTTGTTCGGGTCATGTGCAGACGGTCGAATGAGTATAACTTTCCTCCCTGTGTGGTCGTATCCCGGAAGAGGAAGCGAACACCTAAACAAGTTAACTGGTTATATACAAATATAAGACTTCGATGTGTCCTTATTTGAATCAGGGACCCATAAATTTCCTTTACAGGGGGCTTGTCATTTCCTATGCTTCTATGTTGCTATGTTGTCCGATCCCTGCGTAATTTCCAAAAATCCCACTTGGGTCGAATCGGCATTCTTGTTTGCCTCATTGGACGTGCGCGCCAAAGAGACTCCTCCCTCAAGGCGCCAACAGCCAATCCCAAATTTTGTCTATCTGGCCTTGGACGTGATTGGACCGTGGATATTTCTCTAACTATCTTCCGTTCGGTCAACATAGCATTAGAAATCTCCTATTGACAAGCCCCCTGAATGGCGAGGCATTACAGGAAATTTATGGGTCCTTGTTTGAATTGACATATCCAAAGCTATTTTTATACATTTAAAGACATTACGGATTAAATCATCATTCATTCATTCAAAAACAAAAATTATGCTGAGGACAGACGATCACGGTCGGATGGTCTCGGACTGGAATTCTTGCCAGAATGTTCGGCACCATCATCAATTCCATACGGAAAAGCTGAGATTTTTTCAACTTCATAATGAAAATGAAGAAAATCCGGCCAGGAAAACTTGACCGTTTGTTCGCAGTGTCAGCGACCGTAAAGTACGAGGCCGGCGAAAAGCAAGTTGCTCTGCAGGCCCTCAAGGAGCGTGTTCCACCCTACTTACCGTAGTTACTACGCATGACGTCACGAATTCTGGCTTTTTGGCGTCAAGGCTGGAACACTTTTTCTATTTTCACCAAAAAATCGTTCCACGGACTAATCCGGCCAATCACATAAGAGATTCGTAGTTACCACGCTTACTACGCTCCCGAGCGTGGTAAACAAATAGTTACTATTAGTTCCTATTTCGAGAAGGTTGGAACGGTCAGCGTACTAACTTTTCCCGAGGTTGGAACGAAAATAGTAACTGTTCTAATAGATACTACTAAACGAATGGTGGAACACGCTCAAGAATTTGGCCGAATATCTTTACGCGCCAATTACTTAATGCTTAAATTTCATATCAAAACATGGACTTCTCAATCCTAATCTATC
This sequence comes from Branchinecta lindahli, assembly GCA_023053555.1. NCBI lineage: Eukaryota > Metazoa > Arthropoda > Branchiopoda > Anostraca > Branchinectidae > Branchinecta > Branchinecta lindahli. The sequence goes on from JAKZAO010000009.1 coordinate 15,544,933, forward strand.
ATTCAGCTTTTGCTTCATACAAATCCACTCTCTGTTGTGGTCCGACCAAAAAATTCAAGAAGAAATTCAAAATATTCGTAAAGATTAAGTGTTTACAAATGACATTGAAAACAATTAGTATTTTTTTATTTCAAGGATTTGAGAATCCTTGCCTCTCAGAGCTACGGAATAGAGAGACGGGCTTTGAGCAAAGGGTTAGGAGAATGCAATTATGAACCTGAAGGACCCGAATGTTTGTGTAGTCGTGTCACTGTTTATGATACTTTTTTGGAAGAAAAATAGCTTGCACGTATCCCAAAACACACAGTAGATGTGGCTTCTTTTTTTTTTTCCGTAGCATCTTTTCTAATTTAACTTATTTTTATATTATTTAATAAGAACAAAAGAAAATCATGTTTTGTACTTTTTGTGGCTACTCCTCCATCCCTCAGTGACGCTAATTTTAATCTATTTTTTAAATTTGGCTTCTAATTAAAACATCATATTTCGTGGAGTATTTAAGTTCCTCTAGGTTGGCGCAGAAACTATTGTGTCTTTAGTACGGTAATTATTTTTGTTCCTTCCTTTCTTCGTAACTATGTCTTTTACGGGCATGAACATTATAAATAATAATAATCCTCCCTTTTGCTCACTGGGAAACATAACTAGTCAACCCTCAAGATGAAATTATTCCAAATAACGTTGACTTAGTTTCGATGAACAGAAGCAGGTAGTTAATATAAAAGGATTAGGAGAAAGAAAGGAAATATAAAAGGATTAAAAAAGGAAAGGTTTGCAATACAAATAATGACCGCGGTTAGTACAGAAAAGAAGTTGGTCAACGAATTACCAAGTCCTCCTACGCAGCGCCAGACCACATGAAATAGCCTACACATTGGAAAAAATGGTAGTAGGTTGTTAGATTTCCCTTCTTTTTTTTCGTACACAGTGGCCTTATTACTTATTTTTAATATTACTTAAACGACAGAAAAAAAGGGAATGAGCGAATCAATTGTTTTCAAGTAATCTGCCGTTATCGTTTGATCGTGAAAAACCGATAAAACAAAATTTGTTGCCGTGCAAGATCAAGCTCCACGTGTGATAAACCTTGGCTCCATGTCCGAAATATTCCTTATCTCGCTAAACTTCGAAGCATATCGCGAAATAAAGCAATACAAACCTTGGATGTTAGAAACAACATCCGAAATTCTTTACTTTGGGCTAAAATCTGTTTTCAACCTGTCAATTCGATAGTTGGATTACACCGACAAAGACCATTATCCGCCATCCGATGAAAAACAGATTAAACAACTACAATGTCCCCTGTCCCCTGAACAGGGACAGCGAGGGGGGGGGCTAGAAGCCGAAGACCGAAGACTGGAAGCCAATAAAAAGCGGAGCATGGCAAATAAAATAAAACAGTTAACTGGATAGTAACTGGTTGGTATAAACTGTATAATAACTAGTAAATTAAATTTAATAGTGTACTGGTGAATTTTAAGATTTGATTGACAATTTTCCCTCAAAAATATATATTATTCCCTCAAAAATATATGTTATGCTCAGTATCACGGGACGCGATGTATTTGCTTTTTTGTGTGTGCGTCAAAGTGTTTAAACTGTGGAAACTCTACCAAATAATGAAGCGAAATACCAATCAATTATATTATACGATTGAAAACGGATAATAAAGGTAACTAGCCTTCAGCCCAGAGCAAAATAACAATAGAGAGTAGCGCCAAGACATATGCTTTCCATGCTTTGTTGGAGCCAGGGCTGGTGCACGACTAGTTGAGTTTCAGTAGGGATGTTCACTACCGCTAGTGGTGCTAGTGTCGCTGCTAAGCTTTTCAAGTCTTGGCGCTACTCCCTAGTGTTATTTTGCTCTGCTTCAGCCCAACCTGAATGCGAATCATATATGACGGCATAGAACGGGTAAGTTAGCTCAGATTTGATCTAGCGATGTTTCGGCCCGTCTTGACAAGGGTCCTCGTCAGGCTGTAGCTCAATTCTTCTGACGAGGATCCTTGCGAGGGCCGAGATATAAAATACCCTTTGAGCCTAAGCTGACTAGGACTTATATGTATACACTGTCAGAAGTTTCATAACAGATCGCGCATAACACTATCAAGAATAACACCTTTTCACTTAGAAATAAAGTGTTATGACCAATTAAGTTTACACTATTTCGTGCCTAGATCTCCAACAACACCTTCAATTGGTAAAAATTAGTAAAAATACTTGGCCTCAGCTGACTTACCCGGGTATCCTGAGCCACCATACAAACAAATTACAAAATAATATCATGCATGAGAAGGCCATTGGCACCAAAATGAAATGCAGTATGGGTGAAGCCGTATCACAGTAGCTTAACAAAAGCGGAACTTACCCACACTTAAGGATATCTTGGGCTTGTTTATCCAGTGGATCCCACCCACCGAAGAATTCTGGAATGGCCGATTTTAAGGTTGCCAAAGTTTCGATGCGTTCCTTCGCCCTTTCAATACTGAACTTGCTTCCGCGAAGATACCTTAACAGGAACATGTCATCTGAAACAGAAAAAGAAAGAACACTCAGTAAAACCAAAAAATAAGGACGACGCCCTTGCCAAGAAGGCACCAAAATATTGCTAGATCAAATTCTAGCTGACTTATCCGTTTAGTGCGGTCAAATATGATCCGCAGTTAGGCGATTGGGAGTAGCATAAGTCAGAGCACAACAACACAAGGGAGTACCGCCAAGACTTGACAAAATTGACACACACTTGAATAGCAGGGATACTAGCACCACTAGCGATAGTGAACGTCCCTACTGAAACTCATTCAGTCGTTCACCAGCGCTGGCTCCAGTAACTTCATATTCTAAACATAGCAAAAAAAATGATACAGCTTCCATGGTTTCCTTGGTATGTGCAGACTGCACCTTTGCTTTACTAGAAATTTCTAAACCGCAAGTTTGTCTCGCTTTAAATTCCGCAAGCGTCGTTGGCGGCGCTACGAGTATGGCCCGTTCGCAAAGCGTGGAAAGTATAGGTCTTGGCGCTACTTCCTAGTGTTATTTTGCTCTGGCATGCATAAGTAGTAGCATAACAGAGGGAGTAGCATAAAGTAGCATGAACTTTTTTCTTCAGTAGCTTCTGAGAAAGTTTTAGCAATGAAATAAAGGCAAGGTAAAGTCGCAGCATTGGCCTTGTCAGGCCACACTGGGCGGTGCTGGTCTCTCTGCCCTCAGCCAGGAAGTGCAATGGGCGGTTTGGGGCAAGCCATCGTAGTGCTTTCGCTCGCCCTTGTTGTTTCCTTCCCCAGATTTCCCCAAGTACCCATTTGAAGCTGAGTGGACTTTGGTTTGTCTTACAGAGTCACGCCACTGACCCGCGCCCCACACCAAACAGGCGGCACCACCGAGACTCGAACCAGCGATCCTTCGCTCGCGTGTTCAGCGCGCTAACGATTCGGCCAGGATGAAGCAATGAAACAAATCAGAATATTCCGAATGCCAACGCTACCTTTTCGAACTGCGTTCAGATGAGGTTGTTTTTCGAGCCATGACCTTAGAGCCTGGATGTCATCCGCTCGTCGATTATTATCTTCATTAAGCTGGACTCGAGCCTTTTCCTGTAGAGCCTGATCCAGTTTGCACACATAAGGTTTGTCTCGAGCCATGGTGCTGGAACGTAAGAAGATAATTCAAACCTGCAATGAATACGGTGTTTTTATTTATTTCTTCTGAACAAAAACGGTAAGCTTTAAGGTTATTGATGGTAAATAAAGTTATGACGACAACACTAAAACAAAAGATATGACTATAAGATTATAAGGAAACGTATTGTAATTATTACTGATTTATACAAGTATTCAGTTACTGGCGACCGGACTTGCCGTTGCAGTGCTCCGGCTGAATTTCTCGATCCAGTGTCAGTGTGACTGTGGACTGGGCAAGCGCAGAAACTAGATCAATAGACATGCAGCTAGACCAAAGTTGTAGTTTTCGCCGTATTCCGGTGTAGCAAATGAGTGGATGAGAAAATGAAGAAAAAACATAACACACGAACCGGAAAGTTGTCCCAGAATTCTTCAGTTTTCCGTACGCAAAAGTTAGGAAAGACACAATTATACCTAGGACTATGAAATGTATTAAGATTCCAACTAAGTTTAGGATCTCATAGTAGGCTGTGCCTGATTTGCAGAGCTGGTGTACACGGACTGTGCCTGTCTCGAAATCCGGCCGAATCCTGGGTCCAAGTAAAGAGGTTAGCCATGCGACATGGTTATGTTATCTATATTAGTTGCGATTTTGAAGATACCATGGTGTCTGATACCACGGTCTAAAGTCGTTTTTGCAGTTACCGTGGTATCTGGCAGGGTACCGTGGTATCTGATATTCAGATACTACGGTAACTGCGAAAACGACTTTAGATCGCGGTATCAGATACCACGGTACCTGCAAAAACGACTACTTGCAGATCCAGTTACCGTTATAACAGATACCATGGTATCTGCAAAAACGCAACTATTATTATTCTAGTTATTTAATATAGAAAAAATATTAGGACTCGGGGCCTGACTCGGTCTCAAGAACAATTTTAGATGGCCCCGACTCATCTCGATGGATTTTGTCCGGGACTTGACTCGTGAGCGCTTGTTGTCTCTGACTCAGCCACGCTGGACTCGAGAGCCGCTCTGGGATTACAGAATCGGGCTAGAAAAAAAAAACAGAAGAAAATACAGCGGTAGGCTACCTTCTTCAAGATCCAAATTCACCAAACATATGCCTTATAAGTACCGTAGCTCGTCGTCAACAAACTAATTACACTAAATGATAAGTTGTCTTTCGGAAGCAAATATGTAACCAGCGCTGTTCTTTCAGCGACAGACAGATAACACGAAGGTCACGCAACGAAAAGCTGAGCGGAGTACAATTTAGGCTTGCTTGAGTGACTATGTAGAACAACATACGAATTCCCACACAGCGTTGCATCTCGATTGCATGAAATACCATCACCGAGCAAAAAGGGTGGCAAATTTGACTCAAATTTTGGGATCTGATATTTGTGGCAGGATTCCACGACTTCCTGAAGTTTTCCGTCCGTCAGTCTGTTAGCACGATAACTCTCTAAGGGGTTGAGATTTTTTTTTCAAACTTGGTCTCGGAATTTTCTGGAGCAGGGTACAGGTGTGGTTCAGAGCTCCGTAGCCCTAAAGGGAACAAATGTATTGTTTAAAAAGACAGCAGAAATGACATAGCGATGGGATGAATAAAGTAAGTTGTTACACAAGAAATGCAAATCTTAAACATGAAAATATCAGATAAAAAACGTCCCCATTGCGAAACGCCCCCCCCCCCCATGGCGAGACGTCCACAAGCATAGATTATGAAGTTAGCTTTGGTCCCATTGCGAAACGTCCCCACCACTAAGCGTCCCCAATGTCCCCATGGCGGAACGTCTCCAAGCATAGATTCTGAAGTTAGCCTTGCATGGTCTTCGCAGGGTCGAGATGAAGCAACTTCAGAGATTGCGTTACAGTTTAGGAATACTTTTTATAGGCCGGAAAGAGCGGGCGTGGACCAGTTGCTTCAGATATGCACCGTTCCATAAAGTGATAGAGGTGGCAGCCGGTAAGTGCCTTTCAAAGTCAGCATTTTGAACCATAGTGTGCGAAGCATCCTACCTGAGTGCCCTCCTTAAATTCTTACTGCGATGCAGTCATCTACTTCACTTGTAGGCTACTTCCGGAATCCTATCATGTCATGCCTGTCCCATTACTTCCGTTTCGGAACCCAACTGACGAGACGAAATGTTGTGATTAAAACATCTCATCATCGTACCGCTCGAGGCGAGCCAGCGAAAACAGCAGCCGAGAGAGGGGATCATTCAGCAAATTACGGAATGGAAGGGCAGTGCCGTACAGCCGTGTTGACTGCCAGACAGTAAAGGTTTTGCGATTAGGTTAGCGTCGTGGTTACAGACATACCAACAAGAGATCAAGCTAAATAAAACTAGTTTGCTTCCGTGCCCACACACATAAGTGGCCGGCCGGTAAGCACCTTCCAAACCTAGGATTCCCTAGCGTGCGAAGCATCCTTGTCATCGGAGAATCCAGTGCAGACTTTCCTATTTTGCCTTTGGTTTTTTCAAGCCGAGGTTCACGCATCCTGCCACACTAGTCTGTAATAGTTCTTAAGTCGTCCGAGTCCCGGAGGATAGGGATTCTCGCCATCTCTTGGGAAACAAGACCAAAGGTTCCGATGGGATCCCAAAAATTCAATATTTGATCAAGACAATTAGGTTTTGTCTTCGCCAGATCCAGTCTTCGCCAGGCCAAAGAGCTAATCATTATTAATCCAAGCTCAGATATGGATTCAGCATGTGCGTTTACCTCTATATAAGCCGATCAAAACGATCCTAGCTTACTTCTGTGAATTTTGCGGTTTTGGCGAAATTCAAGAACTACTTGTCCGGCGAAAAACTAAAGCTCAAAAACGGATTCAGCGTATCTCCTTAACCGTACATCCAACATCAAATCAACTTCAAATAAAAATTTAACTTCTAACAAATTTTCCGGTTTCAGCCGGATTCCGGACGAGCTAGATGTCTGGCTAAAGAGTGATTGTCATATACGGATTCTGCATCTCTTCTTACCCCTAAATCTATCATCTAATCAACTTCAAATAAAACTTTTACTTTTAACAAATTTTCCGGTTTTGGCCGGATTCCGGGTGAACTAATTGCCCGGCGATAAAATGGTTTTCGTATTCTTGTTCAGCATGCCTTCTTACCCCTAAATCAAACATATAATCAACTTCAGATAAAACTTTAACTTCTAACAAACTTTCCGGTTTTGGCCGGATTCCGGGCGAACTACTTGTCCGGTGAGAAAATGGTTTTCATATTCGTGTTCAGCATGGTTTTTTACCCCAAAATCAAACATCTAATCAACTTCAAATTAAACTTCTACTTTTAACAAACTTTCCGGTTTCGGCCGGATTCCGGGCGAACTACTTGTCCGGCGCAGAAATGGTTTTCATATTCGTGTTCAGCATGTCTTCTTACCCCATAATCGACTATCACATTAGCTGTTTAAAAATATTTTGCTTGTCCCTTAATTTGAACCCCCTCCCCCACCCCTAAATGTAGGGCTACAGGGCCCATCTACGAACTCGACCTTACTCTTGACCCAAAGAATGCTCATACCAAGTTTCATCAAAATATCTCATTCCCTTCGAGAGTTATCGTGCTTACAGACGGACGGACGGACGGACAGACGGACAGACGGACGGACGGACGGACGGACGGACAACTTTTGCGATGTCATAGGTATCCCTCCACTTACGTTTTGGGATCCCAAAAAGTAATTTAAAACAAAAATAAAAGCTGGCGTTAGTTTCAATAGTTACCACAACAACGATCATTTTTTTTACTGCAAACGTTCTATAGGCGACCGAATTTTTTACCTTTTGTGGGTCGAAAAAACACATGGCTTAAACAACTTGCCTCAATGCAACCTTAAGAACTTGAGAAAAAATCTCTAAGTTACAGTCAAACCATTCGCAACAGCTGAGAGAACAGCCCATGCCGTACTTTCAAATTATTCGAAAGATGGCTCGCCTACACAATGCAAATGACGAACCTGGGCCCTGCCGATCGTGAGCCGAATAGGCTCTTTGAGAAACTAAATCTTTCTTTTGCTCGATAGGCCTACTTGTCTCTCAAATGCAGAGCTTCTAGGTCGATTATTGGTTATAAAAAAAAATATATTATTTATTAGTCGTTCAGTAAGAGTATTCTTGTTTTTGGGATCCCAAAACGTAAGAGGAGGGATACCTATGACATCGGAAAAGTTGTCCGTCTGTCCGTTCGTCTGTTAGCACGATAACTCTCGAAGGGTTTGAGGTATTTTGTTCAAACTTGGCAAGAGGACTCTTTGGGTCAAAGTACAGATCAAGTTCGGAGATGGGCTCTGATAGCCCTATATTTAAGGGTGAGGGAGGGGTCTAAATTAAGGGACAAAAAAAAAAAAATTTAAAAGCTAATAAGATAGTCGATTTAGGGGTAAGGAGACATGTTGAATCCGAATTTGAGAATCATTTTCTCGCCGGACAAGTAGTTCACCCGGAATCCGGCTAAAACCGGAAAAATTGTGAAGAATAAAAGTTTAATCTTAAGTTGAGTAGAGGTTCAGTCCAGGAGTAAGAGACATGCTGAACACGTATATGAAAATAATTTTTTTCGCCGGACAAGTAGTTCGCCCGGAATCCGGCCAAAACTGGAAATTTTTTTCGAAGTAAAAGTTTTATTTGAACTTGATTGGATGTTCGATTCAGGGGTAAGGAGACATGCTGAATCAGTAGGCTATATGACAATCATTTTCTACCCGGACACATAGTTCGCCCAAATTTGTTATAAGTAAAAGTTTTTTTTTTCTGAAGTTGATTAGAGGTTCGATGTCGTGGTAAGGAGGCATATTGAATCCATATACGTAAATTATTTCTTCGCCCGGAATCCGGCAAAAACCTGAAAATTCGTTATAAGTCCTATCTGAAGTTGATTAGAGGTTCAATGTAGGGGAAAGCAGATATGCTGAATTCGTTTCTGACCTGTTTAACGCACAATTAGTTCGCCCAGGGTCACTGACAGAAACCAGAAATCTGGAATAAGTAAGGCAGTTGGAAGTTTTGATCAATTGGTCGAAGCAGAGATGACGTATAGGGGTAAACACAAACACTATGAATCCATATCTGAACTTGGTTTTCTCAGATGATAGCCATTGGCCTTAATCTGTTTCTAAATTTTAATAGTAAAAAATTTCAAGGAGTCTGGCGAAGACCGGATATCTAGAATATCCAATTGTCTGGCTCAGATATGAAATATTTGGGATCCCATCGAAACCTTTGGTCTTGTTGTTGAAGAGAGCAGATATAACAAGGTTTACAATACATAGATGACACTTTTATACAAGGGACTTACCGTGACTAGTCACGGTAAAAAGTCCCTTGTATAAAAGTGCCAATTATGTATTATAATTTCCGTGACTTGGAGATGTGAACTGATTAGATGAATTTGCCTTCGGCCGGGATCACTGTTTCTATGGCCGGCTTGTACTGGACTATTGTAGTGGTTTGCGAACTCTGTTCACAAGCCCCTCGGTAGCTCAAACGGTTAGAGTGTCTGCCTTGTAAGCAGAGGGTCCTGGTTTCAAGTCCTGGCTGAGGAGCATTTTTGTCTTTCAGGTCACTACTTCAAAAACAAGGTTTACGTTGCCTGGGCAGCGTGAAGTGTTGCAGCAAGCAGCAACCTTTTGTTGTCTTCGCCGGCAAAAGTGTTGCGGAGCAACACATTCCTTCGGTACCGTTTGAACACTTGAAGTAGTAAACTCCTTGCCAATTATGAAATGTCCCATCCAAACAAGGATTAAAAAAAAAAAACTGACGATACATTGCTTGATCAACTGATCAAAGATAAAGATCTCTGTGTTGAAAAAGATATTACATCGGAGGAAAGGACTGGAAATAAACATAATGACTTCGCAGCTAGTTGAAACCCTTTTCAATCACGAACATCGTGACGGATGAAAACTTGCAAAGCTATCCGTAACATACTACTAAAGACACACTCGACTAATAATGCAAACTACATCATTTTGTTGCATTATTATTTGTTATCGTTGCGTTAACACTTCACTCTAGGTAAGAGTGATGGAGACAACTTTTCTTACCTTCAAATGTACCAAAGTAAAAACACTTGTTTCCAGCAAAGGTCGATGATCTGTTGTTCATAATTATTTACAAACGTGTACCAACACTCATCGTTCCTCGGCAATAATTAGCCCAATTTCCGCAAGATGGCGTGCAGCTACGCAGTCCTGACTTCGCCAAGTAGAGAAAAAGACACCGAATGGGCCCCGCGAAAACGGATCAAAATAAAACTGATTTGGTTTGGTACTGAAAGACAATTACGAAATATATTACACTGTGTCGGTGCAAGCTGAGCTCGTGTAATATTCAGTAGTGATTGGTCGTCTCCATCAAGCTACTATCCTAGAGGCATCCACACCAGTGTTGCCACTGTTCTTTGACGGAACCTGTGACATTAGGACGCAAAACTCTGTGACATTCTGGCGCCTTCAAATTCGGTACTTTTTTTCGTTTCAGTCAAAAAGTTCTGGATTTTGATGTTCCAGTATATTCTCAAAATAGGAGTTAACATTCGTAAAACAAATAGATCCTTTTTTTTCGGAAAAGAATTGCTTTGAAATTGGACAAAATGCTTTGAAATCGCAGAGTTTACGACATTTTTCCAATAAGTGCGATTTCCTGTGAAAATTTTTTCAGAGCTGTGAATCTGGGGAGAAGTCGAAAACCTGTGACAAATGGCAGAATTCTGCGGCCAGTGGCAACACTGATCCACACGGGTTGCGCTCCACCGAGTTATAAATGCGATCGTTACGATTCTGCGCCGAAAAGCTAGGACTTCTCTGTTTTTGAGGCTATGGAATAGCAAGAAAGTTCTCATAAAATATTCTTGCTCTCCTGTCATGCTTCATTTGCCGGTATGGCGCAATCTACTTGCTCGTACCTGAGATTTGATTTTTTTTTTTTTCTTGTGTATTTATTTTTGTTGTTGTTGTGTTTCTCGTTGTGTATATGGCTTTTGGCTGAATTAAAGAGTAATAATAATAATAATATACTCTTGATGACCAACTCTTCGTGCCGATGGAGTTGTTGATTGGTTTATACAGGATTTGAATCAATTTTGAGGGTTCGTTTGGGTGAAGTTTCTTGTTCTTCCCGAGGTACACTGGCGTGTTTCGGACTTGGTCATATAGAGTATTCTTTCCGTTCCACCGTCCGGCTTAAAGAAAAGTAGCTCCTCCCTCTTATCATTTGGTTCCACAAAACTTACGCTCGTTACACTTACTGATGATGGTCGGGATCACAGTTAGTGACAATAGCTATCTCTTCAGCAGGAATTCCCGTCAGAATAGTGACGCCTGTCCAAACAGTTCTTATTTTCGTTTCAGAGAGGGTAGTAACTACCGAGGTAACTACCACAATAAAGGCGTGTTCTCGCTGTTCCCCGAGGACTCGTCTTGAGGTCTCAAAATCTCTTGAGAAGTCCCCGAGTTTTTGTTTGTCCCAGGGCTCACTCCCCCCATTCTCTCGAGTCCACACGACCATCATCATCATAAAAAAAAGGCTTCCTTTCAGATTCGGAGGGGAATCCGATTCGGACACAAGTATCACGAACAAGTATTAGAACAAGTATTTCTGATTTGTGAGCTTCTCGCAAACGATAAGCGGGAGCCTCGTCCGCCTCGAAAAGCGTCACACGGAAAATGTGAGAATCACTCTAGCTCCGCTAGGGTGGATGAACGTTACATAGGAAGCTCGAGATCTCAGAAATGAGAACGGATGGAACGATTAGGGACATTAACTTAAAGGACAATGGGCATTAACTATGCTTTATTTCTTATAACATGCCTCACACATACACATTTCTGACTTCCACTAGAAAGCGCTACAAAAATATGCCGTTTTCTTGTTATCGCTTGTCATTGACTCTTCGGCGTATCGGCGGAGACGGTTTCAGATCATGGTATTGCAGGGCGCGGAAATTCAAAAAACTCTCGGCCATGTACGAAAGTCAATAATTTTGTAGAGCTGAGTGATGAGACTGATGAGAGTGCCATGACTGCTAAAATAAACCGTCTCTGTGGCTGGCAGATTGCTCTAGTATTATCTGATGAAACTTTCCCTTGTTTGTAGTACCGAAGAAAAGTTTTGTTTTCTGAATGTAAGGTTACGAAACTGCCAAAAATTTACAAATATAACTGACCTACTTGCAGCTGATTCCAGAGCTTACTAGGAATTCTCAGTTAAAACCGTTGATATGAATATTTGTCAACAGTACAAATGATCCGGAGTATATTATAATAACGAATGGGTAAGGAAAAAGAAACTCCGCTTATATTTGTCAAAGCTAGTTAATCGGTGTATGGCAGTCAGCAAAAAACACCGTGACGAAATATTAGCGAAAGTAAATTGTCTAGGAATCTGCTGATTTCTGGTTTAGCACTATGTTCTAAGGGGTGGTGATGTGGCATCATGATTGTTTGATCAGCCCATTGAACTTTAAGCAGTGACGAGTCCTTTAAATGTTAACAAACTTCTGACAGATTAGTGGAAGACCGTTGCGAATAAATACACAATTTATTTTGTGCCGTTTTTCCCAGTAGTTACAAAGATTAGTCAACGTTCAACTTGGTAAATGAGCCTTCCAAGCCGAACAGGTCAACTGATGTCTTCGGCTTCCCAGGTCGCTTAGACTCGTCAGCTTTGTATTTCTCTTCGTCCAGGAACTCATCACGGCGAGACAGGACTTTTTCTTTCCATTCAACTAAAAAGCGAATAAGTAGCAAATTGATCAACTAAAATCTTGGGTGGAAGTCCGTGCGAGGAGGGAACAGGCATGAAATCTACTGACATCTAGCCTGGTAGGGTTGGGTGGTCTGGTCCGAAAATTGTGGTTTAATCCGGATGGGTCCCTTCAGAGTTCCGAAATTCCTTCAGAGTTCCTAAAATCTTGGGTATGGGTCCGTGCCTACTTGCGACGAAAGATATGTGAATTCCGCAGCGCAGCTCACTGAGAGTCAAAACGCGTTGCACCTGGCGTAATATTCCGAAAACCTGACGTAGAGTGCTCGGTCGTTTGATCCAGAACTAATGATGGGTTTGAACACTGCATAATTGCAAGAACAAATAATCAGATAGAACTTATGTCTTTATTCGCATGCAGCGACTATGAAAACCCCGAAAAAATTGAGCGGACCTGGAGGTGTTTACTCTAGCTTTGAGCTGATGTTGACACCCGTTTACTCGTCTTCCGTCTTCACCGTTGATTCTCGCACAAGAAATGTTGAGGGAGGCTAGCAGGAGGCGTACTCTGCGCGCTGACCCGCTCTGGAGCGCGTCCATAGAACCAATCAGCTTTAACTGCTAGATTTCCTCTTCAGCGATCTTCAGCGACATAGCTACTTGTAGAGGTAACGAAACGTGATGTGGCACGAAGCTAGTAACCTCCGCTCATTTGCGTCGGAAGTCGGCCGTATTTTACTCGACTCTGCATGTTTGTATGACCGAGATAGAGAGACAGCAGTTCTGTCTCGTTATTTGTTCTGTGCCTAAAAAAGGTAGCTCTTTTTTCGGAAACTTTACTCTTGTATTCATCCTCTTTATTTCCTCTTTCATTATCAGCACCGATGTCTGACGTAATGCTTCTGATCAAATCTGGCTTAAGCTATATTAACTAGTTTTCACCCTTATTTAAATCGGACGGTATCGTATCCTTGTTAATTACTCCCCTGCGACTCGATCGCTTTCTTTGCTGCGTTCAATGACAAGAGTTGCGCTAGATCAGAGGTCGATTTTGAGAAGTGGGCGAATCGACGGAAAAAGTGGGGGTTGTGACGGATTCTTTGGGTCTTATGACGGGTAAGTGTGCTACCGTATTAAGTGGGGGTTGTGACGGATTTGTTGGGTCTTATGACGGGTGGGCGAGCTAAAAAGTGGGGGTTGTGACGGATTTTTTGGGTCTTGTGACGGGTAAGCGAGCTGTCGTAAGACGTGGGGGTTGTGACGGATTTTTTGGGTCTTGTGACGGGTAAGCGAGCTGGCGTAAAAAGTGGGGGTTGTGACGGATTTTTTTTGGGTATTATGACGGGTGGGCGGCGTAAAAAGTGGGGGTTGTGACGGATTTTTTGGGTCTTGTGACGGGTGGGCGAATCGACGGGTCATAGAATTGGGTGAATCGACGCTCAAGCAACAGAACGTTGGGTGAATCGACGGGTGGGCGAATCGACGGGTGGGCGAATCGACGGGTGGGTGAATCGACGGGTGGGTGAATCGACGGGTGGGCGAATCGACGGGTGGGCGAATCAGCGGGTGGGCGAATCAGCGGGTGGGCGAATCGACGGTGGGCGAATCGACGGGCGGGTGAATCGACGGATTTTTGGATTGGGCGTATTGACGGGTGGGTGAATCGAAAAATCGAGACCACCAATGTCAATGTTGGGCATGCGAAAAGATGCAATGCGTTAGGTAACCGCAGAGATAATTTCGAACACACAGTTCGATTTTCGCAATCGGATGCAATTTCCCTCCTTCGCCAGTCTTTCGGACGTATCACAAGCATGCTTCGGTCCGAAAATTTCGGACCGAAATATGCAGAAGATAATCTCCTTTTGTCGGAAAGAATTTTAAATGCGAGCAAAAATTGTTTTCTGTATACAGAATTACTATAAAAAGTTATTATTAAGACAAAAATGAAAAAAAAACGGCATTGTGAAACGAATTTCGCATGCGAAATCATATTGGACAGTGTGTGCACGTGACTTTTGTCCAGAATGATCGTCAAGCTCGGATTTCAGTTTCTTGGGGTTCCAAGCGGGGGGTGGGGGGCAGGTGTACTTACCAATTAACTCCTGGACTGTGTAGCTATCTCCACCATACTCTTTCGGGAGGCAATACTTTGGCATATCCTTGTAAAGAGACTCCATGTCCGTGTGAATACGAAGCTGGAAAGAAGTTTCTCATCAGAAATCACCAGGCTAGCAAATTATTTTTTTCTACCCCCCCAGAACATCCCAAAAATACCCCGGTCCGAAAAAAGTATTCAAGGAAATAAATTAGAAAAACTTGTCACGGAGATGTTTACATGGTGACGTTTTAGTTGGGGTCGTTTTGCCATGAAGACGTTTTGCCATAGGGACGTTTTGCCATGGGGACGTTTCGATATGGGGACATTTTGTCGTGTAGAAGTTTCGTCGGGGACGTTTCACCAGGGGACGTTTCGCAGACAACCCCTCACCGTCAGGGAGGGTTGCGTCTTTTTTGTGCTAAGGGAATAAGTAATTAAACAACTATACTAGCAGAGATTCAGGTAAATGTTGGTGATGGGAATCAATGGGGCACTAATCAGTCATGGACACTAGCTCAATTTTGGGGTACTGATACCCCATATGAGGGGTACTACCAATTTGGAAGCTTTTGCCAAAAAGGCAGACCCTGTCACGAAATGTCCAAAACAAAAATACCAAAAATACTTCAAATACTCAAAATACAAAAAATACTTCCAAAACAAAAATGTTTTGGAAGACCCTGTCTTCCAAAACCACGTCACAATCTCGACAATAGTATACCAAAAGATATGTAAGATTCATATACCTATACTCTGTGAAAGTGAGGAACCACGGCTGCTTGTCGTTTAGCCAAGGCAAGTGCCAAAAGTGAGAAACTTAGTGGAAAGTTAGGCTGGTACCCCATATAGGGGGTAGTGATACCCCACATGTGGGGAGTACTCCCCCATATTTGGGTAGTACTCCCCAAATTGGTAGTACCCCTCATATCGGGCATCAGTACCCCAAAATTGAGCTAGTGTCCATGACTGGGACTAATACGAACATGGGAATTGGTGAGTTGGTGACTATGAGGGGACTCATATTCTTGCCTTCTTACACCGTCCCTCGTCCCTCGGCTCGGCCACTATGGTGACATGAGAGGCAACATTGCTCAAATCCATTGTGCGGCCAGTCGCTGGGTATGTAGTACCCTTACTATTACGACTAATTACGAGCTTAAGCAAGAGCTACGAGCTCATATGGCACTTGTTACGAGTAGAGGGTACAAGAAAGTGGATGAGGAGGTCACACAATACACACGCCATCCAAAAATACGATTCGAACCTACTAATAAGATAGGTTAATTCACTCAAGTCTCAACGTTCCGGCATGCCCTCCGATCACGTGGGGTAAATGACTGTTCTAACCTCCAAGTTTCTCGGCACAATAAATCCACTCGTTTGATATTTAGACGTGCCGCAAGATTTCCGGTACCTCCCTCCAACTCTCCTTACCACGGCCGAACCTGGTTCGGACTCTTGAAGTCTTGAATGGTCTGACGCATCTTCTCTTACCACCTATCAAGTTTCACTTAGCCGACTGAAGTGTTGCGAGAGCAGCACTATGGTTTGTTTCTTCGCTATCTGCTAAACGCTGAAGTTGTCAACCCATCTTGGTTTTGAAAATGGTATGTTCGGAAAAGAGTTTTTTTCTGAACTGATGACACAATCTATAATAACATGGCTATAGGCTACCTCAGGTTTTAAAGGAACACAGAATATCGGACAGGGTCTAAATTGGCTTTGCAGACAGTTCAACTTTATCCTTTTCAATCGTAGACATCGGGACTGATGAAAACCTGGGATATTATTTTAATAACCTATCAGGTATTATAAAGCTGTCAGTAATGTTTCAGGACCATATTGTCATAGATGCCACTTTACTAATTATTGCAAAACTACGTCATTGTTGCCATACCTCAGGGATCAAAGAAAAAACAGAAAATCGCAAGTAGGGACTGAATTGACACAACAACCAGTTGAACGTTATCCTTTTCAATCGTTGACTTCGGGACTGAAGAAAACATAGAATATTATATTATATAACCTAGATGGTCTCATAAAGCTGTCCGTAGCTTTTCTGGATCAAAATACCATAGATGCCACTTTACAGATAATTGTAAAACTAAGTCATTCTTTCGAAATATGATTCATATTCGTCGCTTAAACACTTAATTCTCGGTTAAAGATAGAGATTCTAAGGTACAGTGACAGACCAAAGAGACCAGCAGGCTATCTTACCCTCAGATTTATAGAGATAAAATAAAATTTGCATTGAGTTTCACAAGTTTCTAGCCCCTTGTAAAGCCCTCCTAGCAACCGATTCTTACTTACAAGTCCATCTCCCCGTGATATTCATGGTACCGTATCGTTCTTACCATGAAATACACTGGCAAAAAAAATAATAGTTATACCAACTGGCAAAAGCTGCCAACCCCTCATCAGCAAAAATTCTAGCAATCGATTCTTATTTACAAGTCCATCTCCCCTTGATAGACGTGGTACCAACTAATTGTTCGAACCATATAAAAGACAGGAAACAAATTGCAGGTACACGAAGTAGCAAAAAATGCTAACCGCTCATTGCCAAAGATGATTATGGTCTAACAGCCTGTTGTTGCTTACAAGTCTCGCTCGAAGTCTCCTACATGTCTAACAATTTGGAACGGCTTATTTTTGGTTTCAGTGCGCACCTTACTACTAAAGTTGTCAACCCCTCTAAACCTTGACCGTAGGCTCTGGCTCAATTACAAGCAAATACCATCCTTTTTGGCCTTAGGCAGGAGTTCTACGGAGCTTTCCGAAAAGTCACACTATAATTGTTACTAAAAGGGTCACACTATAATTATTACTTCGGCGCAGTGGCTATGAGAGTGGCTCGAGAACAAGAAGGTCCTTGGTTCGATACCGCTACTGGACACTTTTGCTTTTGCTGCCTTTTGCCTAGTTTCTACTTTTCCTGACTCCCGTAACTCCCCTCAGTGTCACCGGGTCCGGTCGGGATTTAAAATGGAACGTGTGAGACAATAGGTCTTTAAATATATCCACTTCATCAAGATCCGATCACCCGTTCGTAAGTTAAAAATACCTCACTTTTCCTAAATTTTTCGGATTCCGCCTCCTCCACTCCCCCAGATGGTCGGATAGGGGAAGCGACTATTTCTAATTTTATCTGGTTCGGTCCCTGATATGCCTGCCAAGTTTCATCGTCCTCGCTTGTCTGGAAATGCCCGAACTAGCAAAACCGGGATTGCTGCCTTTTGCCTAGTGACTACTTTTCCGGACTCCCGTAACTCCACCCAGTTTGACCGGATCCGGTTTGGATTTAAAATGGAACGTGTGAGACACTAGGTCTTTACATATATCAAGTTTAATCAAGATCCGATCACCCATTCGTAAGTGAAAAATACCTCACTTTTCCTAAATTTTTCGGATTCCGCCTCCTCCACTCCCCCAGATGGTCGGATAGGGGAAGCGACTATTTCTAATTTTATCTGGTTCGGTCCCTGATATGCCTGCCAAGTTTCATCGTCCTCGCTTGTCTGGAAATGCCCGAACTAGCAAAACCGGGATTGCTGCCTTTTGCCTAGTGACTACTTTTCCGGACTCCCGTAACTCCCCCCAGTTTGACCGGATCCGGTTTGGATTTAAAATGGAACGTGTGAGACACTAGGTCTTTACATATATCAAGTTTAATCAAGATCCGATCACCCATTCGTAAGTGAAAAATACCTCACTTTTCCTAAATTTTTCGGATTCCCCCTCCCTCCACGCCCCCCCAGGTGGTCGGACCGGGAAAGTGACTATTTCTAATTTAACCATTTGGGGTCCCTGATACGCCTGCCAAGTTTCATCGTCCTAGCTTATGTGGAAGTACCTGAACTAGCAAAATCCGGACCGACCGACCGACCGACCGACCGACGGACGGACGGACAGAAATTGCGATCGCTATATTGCACTTGGCCGAAGGGCAAGTGCCATAAAAAAACGAGCTTTTCGTTCAAGTTCTCCCACATGCCAATGCAGTACAGTCAGTAATCTATGCTCATGCCAGATAGCGGTATCCTAAATCGTACAGGCACTTACTCGTTTTCGCATTTTTTCCTTCATGAAACTGGTGATGGTCTGAAACACAGAAGCCAGGAAAGGCTGTAGGTTGACCTGATGGAACACCTGCGGTCGGTAGGGAGATGCGTCCTAAGTAAGTAAACAGAAAATTATAAAAGTGCCGAATCCTTTCTCTGTTTCTGCAAATTTCAGTCCTTCCTCTCCCCCTGGCCAATTCTCAATTTTCTTTTTCTTTAATTTCCACGGTCAAATATGTAGTCTAGGACGCTTTTTGCTTTCACTTCGGGATACAAGTGCCAACCCGAATGAAGAATGATGAAAAATACTACCAACCTGAGTCAATAGAATGTGTCGCCACACGGGTTCGTTCTCAGAAATTCACTTCAATTAAATTTATTTATAACCCGTCAAAAAGAAGGAGGGCGTGTAGCCCTAGTGACGGAGTACAGGAAAGAAAAAAAAAGAAAAACAACAACAAAGAAGAAAGACAACGCATATATCAATATTTTACATTATACACAACACAAACACAACTACAAATTACACGAAAAGGGAAGACCACTGGTGGTCCTGTTTACTGGCGGAAGATTTGAAATCTTCCGCTCTTTTATCGATAATCTTAGCAGGCAGAACCAGCTGAAATTTCTGTGCCAAGAAAGAATTACAAGAAAATCTGTTTTGGGTAAACGAACATGACCCATCTATCTGGCTTCTTGGAAAAAATATTCATTGTAAATATCAAAAAGCAGTGAAACCATCGAAATGAAGTCACAAGTACCATGTTGGAAATTTCAAAAACACGTTACATTTCTGCAGCTAAGTTATGATCATGTCCCGTGTTTTAGGATGGGAATCTAACACATGCTTTAAATTAATAAAACAATGATAATAATAAATCTACCAAGGGCCATTAATATCTCTTTGTTTTGTTTGTGTAAGTCCCATCTTTTTCACGGACCATTACACATTTTTTGTTTGTTTTTTTGTTGGTTCCTGTCTTTTTTTTTACTCCGTCTTGTAGCCTACAGCGCAAATTATTGTTCCTTTTCAAAATCTGAATACACTGGACATCACATTCAGTGCCAGCCAAGATTTCAGGGACGAAACAGTCTTGTCCTCCATATATAGCAATAATTTTCGAGCAAAACGGAGATAAAATAAAAATAAGGAGACGTTGGAACGAGCGTTGGAACTATTCGCAGGAATGAATTACAGTTTGGTTTTCAAATATCGCATATATTACACCGCTAACTATTCACTAAGTATTCATTATGCTCATGGAAAGAAATTAAGAATCCTGGCGTCGCCGAACCGCATCCAGGTGGTAAGCAAAACGGTTAGCCACTTTTGAGCAGGAAGTGTCTGTGGCACTTTCGTAGAAGGAAAATGTTGCTGGTATCGCGGGACAAATAGAGGAGTTGGTTTTCAGCAGAAACGGCATTTTTTGACGCCCTCGTTGATAGTAACAATAGAAACTACAGCAAAATCTAACCTCCCAGCATTTGTTCATCTTCTTCTGCATTGCCATCGGCGCAGCCGTCAAGTGAGTCATGGTAACACCCTCTGCATCAAACATAAGAACGATTCCGTTGATAATTGTCTGTTCATCCTGCTGCATAATATGGCCTACCATTAAGCCTAACTTGTGCTGAACTACTGGGTCGTATCTGCTGGCTTCAATCACCCCAGGTCGGATAAGGAGTACTTTGCGTCCCATGTGATCATAGTCGGGTAGAGGCAGGCAGATCCTGTAAAATAATCAATTGTTCATTAAAGGTTATATCCCAAACCTGGGCTTGAATGATTAGGCGCGTACAGTAATACAGGTATACGGGAGAATTTAAACAAGAGCTGTAAGCTCATATGGCACTTGCATGTGTTGAGATGTTTTGTTTGATCAAAAGTATTTTTCGACTTGTGGTTAAAATGCGCACTTTAAGGGAGCTAGATAAAAAGTATTTTATTTTTGAACTTGGGTGTAATGATGCGCACTTTAAAGGCGCTAGAAATGCATCTGTATGCAAAACCCTTGAGGCAAAAACGATCACAGGCCCTTAGGGATCCTTGATGTATACCGTTTCGTCAAAAGTTTTTTTTCGCTTTTCATTTCAAATGCGCACTTTAAGGGTAACAGAAATAAATGTTTAAGCAAAACCCTTGTGGCACAAATGATCATGGGTTGAGATGTATTGTTTCAAATAAAGTACTTTTCGACCTGGCCGTTCAGATTCACACTTTAAGGGAGCTAGAACGTCATTTGTAAACAAAACCCTTGAGGCAAAAATGATAATGGGCTCATGGGGATCATGAAAATATGAATTTGGTTTAAAAGTATTTTTTGAAATTTGCAGTCAAGATTAGTACTTTAACGAATGGTCGGGTTTGGAAAGTGGCCATTTTTGAGTCAATCTTGTCAAATCTCTAATATTACAGCCAAGTTCCATCGTCCTAGATTATCTGGAAGTACCTTAAATCGTGATCACTGGAATCCCGGACCTCCCCCCCCTCAAACTTCCCCACAGTCGCCGGAGCCAATCCGGTTCCGTAAGTGTTTATCCAGAGCATCTGTTTGTTATTCCCACAAAGTTCCATCCCGATCTCACCAGTCTAAGTCGGTCACGTATTTTCACCCCCCCCCCAATTGCTGTCGGATCTGTCCGGACATGAAAAAGATCAACAGAAACATGTCCTCTCTTCAATTACCAAATTTCACTCAAATCCGATCAGCCGTTTCAAAGTTACGCATGACTCAATATTCCGGATTCCCCCTCCCGTTACTCCCCCCACGGCTATCAGATCATGTCAATTTTTCTTTTTAAGTCACTTTGATCGGGTCCCTGATTCGCCTCCCAAGATTCGTCGTGCAAATCCCCAAAACCGCCATAACCGGAATTTCGGGAAACTCCCCTCCAACCCCCCCCTAATGTCATGATCCATCCGAAATGTATAAACGATTTATCTGGAGCAGATGCTTGTTCTTCCCAGCAAGTTTTAATCCAATCCCTCCATTCTAACCGTTTCCCGATATTTCCGGTCTCCCCCCCCCCAACTCCCCCATAGCTGTTAAATCCGGTCCGGACTTCAAATGGGACATCAGAGGTATTTCATTTATTCAGTTATTAAGTTTCATTCCAATCCGACCACCCACTCGAAAGTTACACAGTACTCAAATTTTCCGGATTCCCCAGACCTCCACCCCGCTAGTGTCCGGATCCAGTCCAAATGTATAAACGATTTATCTGGAGCAGATTCTTGTTCCTCCCAGCAAGTTTCACTCCGATCCCTCTATTCTAACCGTTTCTCAAAATTTCCGGTCTCCCCCCCAACTCCCTCATAGCTGTCGAATCCGGTCCGGACTTCAAACGGGACATCAGTAGTGTGCCATTTATTCAGTTATTAAGTTTCATTCCAATCCGATCACCCGTTCGGAAGTTACACACTACTCCAATTTTCCGGATTCCCCAGCCCTCCCCCCCCCCGGGTGGTCGGATCCAGTCCAAATGTATAAACAATTTATCTGGAGCAGATGCGTGTTCTTCCCAGCAAGTTTCACTCCGATCCCTCTATTCTAACCGTTTCTCGAAATTTCCGGTCTCCCCCCCCCAAACTCCCCCATAGCTGTCGAATCCGGTCCGGAATTCAAACGGGACATTAGAAGTATGCCATCTATTCAGTTATTAAGTTTCATTCCAATCCGATCACCCGTTCTAAAGTTACACACTACTCCAATTTTCCGGATTCCCCAGCCCTCCACTCCCCCCCGGGTGGTCGGATTGGGAAACTGAATGTTTCCAAGTTAGTCCGATCGGGTCCCTGATGCTCCTGCCAAGTTTCATCGTCCTAGCACATCTGGAAGTACTCCAATTCGAAAAAGAGTGACAAAACTCCTTAATTTTCAGAATTTCCCCGGCCCACCACTCCCCCCCAGATGGTCGGATCGGGAAACTGATTACTTCTAGGTTAGTTTGGTCGGGTCCCTGATTTTCCTGCCAAGTTTCATCGTCCTAGCACATCTGGAAGTACCCTAACTCGAACATGTGGGACAAAAAAATTCGGACAGACCGACCGACAGACCGACAGACCGACAGACCGACAGACCGACCGACGGACGGAATTGCGATCGGTATATGGCACTTGAGCCAGAGGCTGCAAGTGCCATAAAAAAACATATTACGAAGTCGGTGTTTTTTTTTTATTCGAGATTTTTTCTCCACGAAGAAATGTATGTTTATATAGATTGAGAACACATCTCTACTGCTTCAGATTTTCTAACAATGACAGAGATTCTGCCAAAAGGCAATGCAGGGTGCCAACAACAAAAGACTCCTGGAAGAACAAGGCTCTCAGTTCGACGACGGGCTTTTCCCCCATTTTGACGTTTATGAATTATAAATCTAAAATTTCTCGGCTCTAAAAAATATCTGAAAAAAATTTAAGTACGATTTGTCTTGCCAAGTTTATTAGCAGGTGCGACTGCTGCAAATTATTTGTTTCGTGTGCTCAAGGCTGTGTTCCAGTCGCGACCATATGAACTTAATTTTACTTCATAGACCATATGAACTTCATTTTACTTCATAAAGCATACACCGTACAAAATCTGTCTCTTCAGAAGCCAATTGAGATCAAACGCCGTCCGATCAGGTTTGAGCTCGCAAGGTTCACCTACACATTGCCTGCATCTGGAACTTGAGAGAGCTATAAATGGGAGTTCTTCTAAGTAGCAATACCTAGCGGTATTAACAAGAACTACCGAACTATCAGTCCGTGAACGAACCCGACAAGCATGTCCGTCAGATGGCCGGCCGCAACCGCACAGTTAAGACTTTACACTTGGCAACAGCGGAAGTTAACCAAGAAGTGGCGTCCAAGAAGTCATTTAGAAAGTAAAAACATCATGACGAATTTCAGGATCGGAATACATCTTACTCACCCAAGTTCTAATAGCTCCATAATCTTGTTGTTTTTGGGATCCCATCCAGAGTAAAACTCTGGCAACGCCGTCTTCAGGGTCAGGTACATGTCAATTTTTTCTTTCGCCTTTTCCACGCTGAACTTCGTACATCTTAAATACATCAGCAGAAACTCGTCATCTGCAACAAAAGCTGAATGAGAATGCCGTTCGAAGGACTCATGCTAGCAGTTGTGGTTATTAAACACAATGCTGATAAAGGCTTTTCAAACAAAAAAACACAAACTCATTTAGAGACAAACTTTTGTACCAGAAATCTAACTGAGTCAAAACAATCTACGGAATTTTGACACCTGAAACCTGTCGTCGAGATGAATGCTATCTACAGCTTTTTATGGCACTTGCAGCCTCTGGCTCAAGTGCCATATACCGATCGCAATTCCGTCTGTCGGTCGGTCTGTCGGTCCGTCGGTCTGTCGGTCTGTCGGTCGGTCTGTCCGAATTTTTTTGTCCCACATGTTCGAGTTAGGGTACTTCCAGATGTGCTAGGACGATGAAACTTGGCAGGAAAATCAGGGACCCGACCAAACTAACCTAGAAGTAATCAGTTTCCCGATCCGACCATTTGGGGGGGATTGGTGGGCCGGGGAAATTCTGAAAATTAAGGAGTTTTGTCACACTTTTTCGAGTTGGAGTACTTCCAGATGTGCTAGGACGATGAAACTTGGCAGGAGCATCAGGGACCCGATCGGACTAACTTGGAAACATTCAGTTTCCCAATCCGACCACCCGGGGGGGAGTGGAGGGCTGGGGAATCCGGAAAATTGGAGTAGTGTTTAACTTTAGAACGGGTGACCGGATTGGAAGGAAACTTAATAACTGAATAGATGGCATACTTCTGATGTCCCGTTTGAAGTCCGGACCGGATTCGACAGCTATGGGGGAGTTGGGGGGGGGAGACCGGAAATTTCGAGAAACGGTTAGAATAGAGGAATCGGAGTGAAACTTGCTGGGAAGAACAAGCATCTGCTCCAGATAAATTGTTTATACATTTGGACTGGATCCGACCACCGGGGGGGAGTGGAGGGCTGGGGAATCCGGAAAATTGGAGTAGTGTGTAACTTTCGAACGGGTGATCGGATTGGAATGAAACTTAATAACTGAACAAATGGCACACTACTGATGTCCCGTTTGAAGTCCGGACCGGATTCGACAGCTATGGGGGAGTTGGGGGGGGGACCGGAAATTTCGAGAAACGGTTAGAATAGAGGGATCGGAGTGAAACTTGCTGGGAGGAACAAGCCTCTGCTCCAGATAAACCGTTTATACATTTGGACTGGATCCGGACACTAGCGGGTGGAGGGCTGGGGAATCTGGAAAATTGGAGTACTGTGTAACTTTCGAGCGGGTGGTCGGATTGGAATGAAACTGAATAACTGAATAAATGACATACCTCTGATGTCCCATTTGAAGTCCGGACCGGATTCAACAGCTATGGGGGAGTTCGAGGGGGGGGAGACCGGAAATATCGGGAAACGGTTAGAATGGAGGGATCAGAGTGAAACTTGCTGGGAAGAACAAGCATCTGCTCCAGGCAAATCGTTTATACATCTGGACTGGATCCGACCACCCGGGGGGGGGTGGATTCGAGGGCTGGGGAATTCGGAAAATTGGAGTAGTGTGTAACTTTCGAAAGGGTGATCGGATTGGAATGAAACTTAATAACTGAATAAATGGCACACTACTGATGTCCCGTTTGAAGTCCGGACCGGATTCGACAGATATGGGGGAGTTGGGGGGGACCGGAATTTCGAGAATCGGTTAGAATAGAGGGATCGGAGTGAAACTTGCTGGGAGGAACAAGCATCTGCTACAGATAAATCGTTTATACATTTGGACTGGATCCGGACACTAGCAGGGTGGAGGGCTGGGGAATCCGGAAAATTGGAGTACTGTGTAATTTTCGAGCGGGTGGTCAGATTGGAATGAAACTTAATAACTGAATAAATGACATACCTCTGATGTACCATTTGAAGTCTGGACCGGATTCAACAGCTATGGGGGAGTTGGGGGGGGGAGACCGGAAATTTCGGGAAACGGTTAGAATGGAGGGATCGGAGTGAAACTTGCTGGGAAGAACAAGCATCTGCTCCAGATAAATCGCTTATACATTTGGGATGGATCAGGATTTGATCGGATTTGAGTGAAATTTGGTAAATGAAGAGAGGGCATGTTTCTGTTGATCTTTTTCATGTCCGGGCAGATCCGACAGCAATTGGGGGGGGGGGGGAGCGAAAATACGTGACCGACTTAGACTGGTGAGATCGGGATGGAACTTTTTGGGAATAACAAACAGATGCTCTGGATAAACACTTACGGAACCGGATTGGCTCCGGCGACTGTGGGGAAGTTTGAGGGGGGGGGGGGGGTCCGGGATTCCGGTGATCACGATTTAAGGTACTTCCAGATAATCTAGGACGATGGAACTTGGCTGTAATATTAGAGATTTGACAAGATTGACTCAAAAATGGCCACTTTCCAAGCCCGACCATTCGTTAAGGTACTAATCTTGACTGCAAATTTAGAAAAATACTTTTAAACCAAATTCATATTTTCATGATCCCATGAGCCGATTATCATTTTTGCCTCAAGGGTTTTGTTTACAAATGACGTTCTAGCTCCCTTAAAGTGTGAATCTGAACGGCCAGGTCGAAAAGTACTTTATTTCAAACAATACATCTCAACCCATGATCATTTGTGCCACAAGGGTTTTGCTTAAAAATTGATTTCTGTCACCCTTAAAGTGCGCATTTGAAATGAAAAGCGAAAAAAAAACTTTTGAAGAAACGGTATACATCAAGGATCCCTATGGGCCTGTGATCGTTTTTGCCTCAAGGGTTTTGCATACAGATGCATTTCTAGCGCCTTTAAAGTGCGCATCATTACACCCAAGTTCAAAAATAAAATACTTTTTATCTAGCTCCCTTAAAGTGCGCATTTTAACCACAAAGTCGAAAAATACTTTTGATCAAAGAAAACATCTCAACACATGCAAGTGCCATATGAGCTTACAGCTCTTGTTTAGGTTTGTTGACGGCCTCCGCATCAATACACCCTCTGGTAGGAGGTTCCCTGGGACATCCACTCTGATCTCAATTGCCCAACGGCGGACATGCATGACGAAGCTTGAATGAACAATTTTGTAACCGCGGTGGACTCTTAGCTGCGTATTTTCATTAATTCATTAATCACGCCGTTCCACTTTACGAATACCGATGCAAGAAACTTTAAGCCTCATGCCCAAAACCTAAGTTAATCAAATTGTGGGAAAAAACCTTTGCTGTCTTCGTCCAATCGAGCAGCAAAAACAGCAGCCGTGTCAAAAATGAAATTTCAGCACTTCAGTTTTTCCGTAAAGTAGTTTCCAAAAAGTAACTGCCCCGAATAGAATATTTATAGTTGGTAGAAGTTTCAGTTATTTATTGCAGATTCGTTTCTTCATTCCCCAATTTTGGGGGATTTCCTTTTTTGAAGGAATTCCATCCCATTTTTTATGATGGTGATGATAATCGGAGCATTCCCCGTACGCGGGGACTCGCGAGAATACGGGGAGTGAGTCCCCGGGACAAACAAAAACGCGGGGACTCCTCAAGTGGAGTCCTCGGGGAACGGCGAGAATACGCCTCAAGATTTTGTCTTTTCCTAGGACGGGTTGCAAATAAAACTTAATTTGATTTAGTTGCTCATTGTCGGATGACAGATCTAAACGGGACCTACCTGTCCTGCACTTTAAGTGTGGTTGTTTCTTTAGCCAGTCTCGCAGATTCTGGATACAGGCAGCTCGTTTGGCATCCGTTTCACCTAGCAGCTCCTCTGCTCTGGCTTTGAGCTCCGGGGAAAGTTTGCAAACGTAAGATCCCTCTGGCGCCATCTAGAAACATCAAAGGTTCATGAACCAAATAAACCCTGCCATCTCCGTATAACGACGAGTTTTATGCCATCTGTTACAGGCTGCTACCTAGAATCGTGGCCGGATCAACGGTGAGAGCTGAAAGAAATAAAGTCCGGTCTTCACCTCCCGGAACTTCCGGAATCTGGACTTCCTAAGTATCGCAGAAGAAGTTCAAAAAAAAATCTCAGAAAATCTGGGAACCCAGATTCCGGAAGGTGAAGACCCGATTAAGCTCCTTTCAGTTCACACATCTGTTCACGTTATCGTTTCTATACGGTACCGTGCCTTTGTCGAGGCGCATTATGAAATGAAGTTCGTAATCTTCGCTTGTTTCAGTTGCAGGGCAGATTTATTTCTCTACTTACCGACTTATTCTCACTTCGAACTGTCACAACGTTCTGTTTCGAGTCGAGCCAGTGTACCTTCAAAGAAGGCTTCTGCCTCGTGTCATGCATGGCTTTCTGTCTGCGTCAGACCAAAACCACAAAACGGATGTTTCTCAGCACACTTTATGCAGAGCAAAAAAAAACAAGACCTAGAGGCTCGTATGACACTTGCAAGGGTAGTTGGCATGTACACATAAATGTTCCATCTAGGGTATTTGCTCTTACCACCCGTCAAGTTTCAGTATCATCGGAGCACTTATGCAAGCTATAAAAGTGACGAAAAACGGGAAAATCAGCCAGGATATTCTTCAGCGACAATTCGGCTCTTTCTTGGCAAGCTGAAAGAAACGAACCTGCGATCAAAAATGCCCTAGCTGATTTTCCATTTTGGGTAATTTTTGGGATCCCAAAACTTAAGTGACGGAATAACTTAGTAAAGTTTGTCCGCCCGTCCGTCTGTCAGTCTGTCTGTTAGTACGATAACTCTCGAAGGTATTGAGATATTTTGTTCAAAACTGGTGTGAGGATTCTTTGGTTCAAGGTATAGGCCAAACTCGTAGATGGGCCCCATAGCCATATATTTAGGGGTGGGGGAGGGGATTTCAAATTAAGGGGCGAAAAAAAATAGTTTTTAAAAGCCAATGAGTTAGTCGATTTAGATGTAAGAAGACATGCTAAACTCCTATATGATTTCTGAAACTTAGTTTCTCACCAGACAAAGGGGAGAGGTTCGATATAGGGGGGAAGAGACATGCTAAATCCGTTTATGAAACCTACAACTAGTTCGTCCGAAATTCGGAAGAAACCGGGAAGTTAGTAAGCAATAAAATTTAATTCTGAAGTCGTTTGGACCTAGGGGTAAAAGGACATGCTGAATCTATATCAGGGAGTTTTTTTTTCACGCTGGACAAGTAGTTCACCCGGAATCCGGCCCAAGCCGGAAATCGGGTAAAAGTTCATTCTCAGCCCGATTAGAGGTTCTCACCGGGGGTTAGAACACACGGCGAATCCATTTCGAAGTTTATTTTCTTGTTATTATAGAGATAAGAGGGGTTAACGTATTCATTAATAGCGGTTTTGCAAGGTTTCCGTGTTCCTTGTTTTCGACCTGTGTTTTCGATGACCTAGAGCTGCATATGCATATTTCAAGCAACTGCTCCCACAACCGCTCTTAATAAGACTATCCGTCAACTGACAATGCAAAACTTAGAAGTTCTTCTATAGTGTGAACACAAGATAGGGATTTCCCGACCGGATTTTCTTCACTTTCATCATGAAATCTAAACTTTTTCCATATGTAGCCTAAGCGACGATGGTGCCAAAAACCCGGGCAGGAATTCCAGCCCGGGAACACCCGACTCTGAACGTGTGTCCAAGGCCTGGTCCAAGGCATGAACTCGATCATGCGCCTCAAGATCAGAGCCCAGTCACACATCGCTCAAAAACCGGCCTATTCGACAAATATAAGGTTTGAAGCCAAGCTGAACATTCATTGTAAACAAAATGATGAAAACGAGATTTTCGGGGTTTCTTTTTGATCAGCTAATCTATTCGACAAACAACTAAAAATCCCTAGGAGACGTGAGGTTTGGTGGGCTTTGTGGCAGCTTGGGAATAATGAGCAGAGTGCAATTAGGAGGCAGTTAGGGTTCCTGTAACATAATTATACACGCTATTTTGCTCAAATTGATCTCCTGAATTAAAAACGACAACATTCAGAATTATTTGTATTTCGTTCTTTTACTTTTGCAACCCAAAAAGCCAGGAAATAAGCCATGTGTGACTGGGCTCTCAAGGCGAACTGCTAAATCTATGCTTGAGGACGTTTCGCCATGAGGAAGTTTTGTCATGGGTACGTTTCGCCATTGGGACGTTTTATAACGGGGAAATTTTGGCATGGGGATGTTTCGCTGTGGACGTTTTTCAAGGTGACGTTTCGCAAGTAAGCTGTTTCAGAAGATCAGTGAATAAAATAAGGTGAACTGCACTTTCTTGATAAGTTTTAATCGGTCAAAAAGTTTTCTGGAAAGGGACTAATGATAAAACAGAGGTAGAAATTGTAAGACGAGGGGGTATGTTGTATAATCAAGCAAATGCCATTCTATGTCTATAGCTCTTGCTCACGTCTTTTCGGTCCTAACCTAACTATTAGCCTACAAAGTCGCCAGGTGAAAAAATAATCTAGAAGCATCAACAATACCTTTTCTTATTTCCTGTTTAGACTCTCGTTTTCGCCGACATCAACTGTTGTGTTTACGTTGGTGACTGTCGTTCAGATTTTCTTATCTTATTGATAAAAAATTATCTCCCCAACATCGGGGTAACGAGTAATTTAGTTGATTCTAGTCCCACAATTTTCTTTAAATCGAATGACAAGAAAGATTCATATTTAGTCAGCGGCTCGGCTACAGGAGAGCAAATAACTTTCTATCTTTTTCTTTCTTTTCTTTTGGGGTGGGGGGGGGTTACATCACGGTGAGTGGTCAGTAGATTTGCTAGGGAATGCAGGATCTGGGCACTTGGTCTACTGACAACTGTTTGCTGGCTAAAAAGTCTCCAAATCGGCGATTAACAGGCTATCAAACAGAGTAAGTTAAGATCCTTTAAGACTTAGAAAAGCTCTTACGTACCCCATCACACGAAGACCTTTCCGTTACGACGACGTAAAAAGCTTACGTAATTCTCCGTAACGTCAGGAAGCGTAAGGAAAGGAAGAAGAAATTAAATAAAATTATTTGCTTGATGGACAAATTTTCCAGGTTGTCGGGGACAGGCTTTTGATTTATGAGAAGAAAACAATATCCTACCTTGCCTTCAACGAAAGCGACAAAATATGAGAAGAAGAAATAAATTCTGTTACGCCGGCTGAGGAGGGCCACTTTACGCTACGTTGACACACTGCGTAAATCCGAGCGGATTTTGAATAAGAGCGTATTTTACGCATGTATTTGGGCTTGAAAAGATCTCTAGCACTACGGACGTATTTAAGAAATTGGTCCGTTTCCTATATAAATATACAAATATTTTGTATATTTTTGAAATCTTTTCAAGCTCAAATACGTGCGTAAAATACGCTCGGATTCCAAAATACGCTCAGATTTTACGCAGTTTGTAAACCCACCATTAGGTGTGAAAGAGTCGACGTGACGCTATAACATCACGTTTTTTTACGATCAGTCCTTCTGAATTCTGATACCGAGTCTGAGACAGACATAGCAAAATAACACTAGGGAGTAGCGTCACGACCTATGCTTTCCTTGCTTCGCAAACGGGACACAAGAGGATGATCTGAGAGTACAGGTCTTATTTATCCCAGAGCGAAATAACACTAGGGAGTAGCGCCAAGACTTGCAAAAAGGGAAACACACTCGAATAGCAGCGACACTAGCACCACTAGCGATAGTGAACGTCCCTACTGAAACTCAATCAGTCGTGCACCAGCGCTGGCTCCAATGAATTCGTATTTTGAACACAGCAAAAAAAAACCTATCCTGAATCCACGACGTGTGGAGGCCGCATCTTGTCTTTACCAGATTTTTTTTTTTTTTAATTTAAAATCTGTGCTTTTAGTAAATTATTGATAGGATTTTTGATTCTCATCAGTACGATCACTCGAGTTTTCTCCGCGTTATTTAGAGGCGAAAGCTTTTCTGCTGCTTTATACCATTCTTATTATTAAATAAGTAACGAAGAATCGTTTCGGACCAAAGCGAGGATCGTAAAAGCTAGCAGGTGCATCGCGTCTGTGCTTTTACTTCCTTCATTTCAGGTCCCGATCAAGAAGTTGTTCGAGGTCACGCTGCAGATCATATTCAAGGTCAAGATCCAGATCATACTCGAGGTCCCGAAGCAGATCACTTTCAATCCCGAGAAGAGCCGGTTCCCCCAGCTTCTTGGACAAAAGAAGAATAACAAGGTAACTTTCTGAATTTTTTTAGGCTACACTAAAGTCATATTGCAGAAGTAATCATATGACTTTTGTAGTAGAAGTATGCCTATTTGAACATCAGTAAATACTGAACGGTCGCCGAAGAAAAAACTACCCAAACCACGCAAATTTTTGCTGCAAAATGCTTGCCAAAAAGTTTTTTCTATTCATGTTTTTATCACGGTACACATGTTCCTGCCATCTAGTTTTCCTTTCACAATTTGAATCTTTTGCTAATTGGAACGTACCTTCACCAAGAAGATGGCGGCGGAACGACACTGTTCAAATAAGCATAAAAATACAAGAAAATTCGTGGGTCTTTTGGCGTCATTCGCTTCCATATTCTCACATTTGGTCAAGGGTTCGTCCTGATCCGCCAAGAATATTTTGCTTAAATTTATATCAAAACCTAGACGCACTAAATATAATCCAGTCTTTTTTCTTTTCTTTTTACCCGCGTAGCCTTTCGAAATTTTTTTGATTTTTTACTTTTTGGGCTACGACTCCTCCTCCGCTCGGTGACGTTAACATTTCCTTAAACTCTTTAACGTCACCTACTCTTTCCAAACAAACATACAAAACTTTAGAATTAAAAAATTTGACTCCATTTACCATTTCAAGTATTCAGTTTATTTTTGAATTTAAATTTACCAATCTTAATACTTATTTACTCTTATTTCAATACAAATATATACAAATATAAATATAAACAAGTTTCTATCAAATTTATCCTCGCTACTCGCCATTCTGACGAAAATAATTACGTGTGCTTGCGCCTGATGCAGCTCAAAGAAGAAGCAGAGCAGAATATAAATTTATGAATTCACATTTACATTCCATTCTACAAGATCTGTTTTCTTTTTACCGGTTTTAAAGGCTTACGCCTGGTCGGTACAGCTCATCATTCTTGTACAAACTAGGCAAAAGAGTCAGCTAATTAGATAATCTGGGTCGTATCTTCCCAACCAGTTACCAGCTCGATCATTACCACACGTGCAATTAGAATTCAGGTAATAATCTTCAAAACTAAACATGTAACCTGGATCACGTACGACATATCCCTAATAACTGGGTCAGTCTTCGCAAGAAATTCTCAGTTAGTTTCTAGTCATCGATTCTAGTCGGAAAGATGAGTTTAAAGTACCTGATATTTCTTTTGCTCGTCTCCAACTCTCTGTGGTTGTTAACACAAGCGGAGCAGCATGAAACGGAGGAATTTACAGAAGAAGACGACGAAGAAGACACTCACTCAAGAGACAAGAGAGCGATTTACGTGAATAACAAAGTACCAGTACAATTATGTAAGTGTTCCAGTTTACATCGATATTTTTATGGCAATTGCAGCTTCGCTCAAGTGCCATATACCGATCACTTTTCGGTCAGTCGGTCGCTCTGCGAAAGAAACATAACAGATAACATCCCAAAGTGTTATCTGTCGAAACCGCACATCCTGCTGTTGTCGTTATGTAACTTCTGACAGTGTAGTATTTTTACCAATTGAAGGTGTTGTTGGAGATCTAGGCACGAAATAGTGTAAACCTAATTGGTCATAACACTTTATTTCTAAGTGAAAAGGTGTTATTCTTGAAAGTGTTATGCGCGATCTGTTATGAAATTTCTGACAGTGTTGTACTTTAAGCAATGCGATTGCGGAAAATATTCCTGTTCATCGCGTCTGTGTGGACTTCATTCAGTAAAATGTATAAGAAATACGAACTTATCGTACGGAAGATGATGAAAATGAGGAAATCAGCAACAGTTTCCATCCAACTGTAGGTACTTCTCAAACTTGTCGTACAGAAGATGATGAAAGTGAGGAAATTAGATACAATTTCATCCAACCGTAGGCCCAAGGCTCAACCACAACTCAACCTCGTTTCACTTACTCATTTCCAAGAAAATGCATTATCGCGCAAGCGCATAATAATCAAGATTGTCCAGCCTAGAGTGGAGTGGCCGGCGGAATGTATCTAGTTAAAACTCGTTCAATAGATGGCATGATGGTATACATTCCAAATTTGAAATTCAGATTTTATTTAAAGTGTGTAGTGTCTGTTGTAGTGCGTAGCCCCTCAGAGTCCTTGTTTCTCCCCATTGAAGTGATGGGGATTATGCAAATTAGTGCTGTAAGTTTTGGCATAGATCGCGTGGCTCCGTGAGTCATAAATTTTGGACTCAGTTCCTCAGTTCAGTTGGCTTTATGTACTTGCTGTGTGTTGATGTTGGAATAAATAATTGAAAGCCAGATACAGCAAAGTGTCGGGGCTTGGGGCGCCGGTTTGATCCAGTCAGGGTTGCCCCATGTCGCACGATAGTGTGAATTGTCATTTTTTTTTTTTTTTTGTCACACTTGTCCTACGCAGAACATAAAAATTGTTCTATTTCAGATTACGTCCAACTGTGTCATTTTTGCTCGATTTTTGCAGCGGGGATTCCGACAAGAACAGACTATTTCACGGTTTTTCGTGAAATAAAATTAAGATGCATCGTTTTTGCAGAGGCGATCCCGATCAAAAGTGACCATTTCACGTGTGAAATTTTTTTTCACTCCCAATTCACTCTGTGTTTTGGGCCAAAATTCACTCTCTAAATATTTTTATGTGGCAACTCTGGATCTAGTCGATTACCAGTTTCCATTGCATCAGCAGGGACTCATACATTTCTTGTAATGACTCGCCATTCAGGGGGCTTGTCATTTCCTGTGCTTCTATGTTCCCCGAGCCTCACCTACTTTCCAAAAATTCTACTTGGGTCGAATCGGCGTTCTTGCTCAGATAGAGCCAATCCCAGGCCTCCTTGGACGTGAGACCAAAGAGACTCCTCCCTCAAGGCAATATTTTATCCCCGTGGGTATTTCTCGAACTATGTGACGCTCGGTCAAGAGCGCATCAGAAATCTCTTATTGACAAGCCCCTGAACGGCAACAATAGAAAGAAAAAAAACAATAGATCACGCGTATCCCTACTATAAAGGAGCAGAAATCGTCACTGTATCGTTAATAATAGTAACAATATAGTTTGAATCCATCCAATAAGGAAGTAGGAGACCCAAGAAATAATCATTAACACGCGAACGACACGTTGTCCTGAACTTTGTAGGCTTCCAGTATCCTAAGTTGCACTAACACTGCTAGAAATTTCTTAACACCTAGCACGTGGACGCGCATCCTTATGTTAAATGGTATGTTGGATACCGAGATTATTTATATGTGACGACCCTTTTAAGTGTAATAGGTAGGTACCTTATTTGTGAGTAAACTGATACACGGCATTTCACAGCTAAAAACTAAAACTAGAATACTAACTAAACATTCACAAGATCACATTTAAAAAAGAAAGAAGGAAAAAAATATTTCGCGAAAATACGACACCTGAAAGGTTCATAGGTCAATGTTCTCAGCATCCAACAAAACATTTAACACAAAGAAGCGAATCTAAGCGTCATCAAACTTTTGACAGTTAAGAAAATCGCATCTTTCCTACTTCTTCCTGGTTGAAAACAAAGGTCATCTACCGCCGAAATTTCATTGGGTTTATTGTTGTTAGTTAGTTGTGGACCGTTCCACGAGAGAGCGCGCAAAACTAGATGACGATCTGCTCGCCGTGCTCTGGATGGGCAAGAATCTGATTGGTCTAATCTAAACAGCCTAGCTATACGCTATTTGGATGAATCAATTGGTTGACTGACTGGTTCATATGGACTTGCATGAAACTAAGTATTTTAGTATCTGACCTATTTTGACCAAAAGAGGTACAGCGCCATGATAGGCAGTGGATATAAATCAAAATCACTCTAAATTAAAGGAACAGTAAACTTGACTAGGCAACTTTCGGCCATCAAACCGGCCTGGGGGGCTTAGATAAATGTACAGGGACTTACTGTCGACAGGAGCCCCATCTTTGTTATCCCGAAACCCCTCCTTATTGTTCCCAGAGCTAGCTGGCAGGGCCTTGCCCCTTATGCACTGTAGTTACGCACTCATGCACTGTAAAAGTTCGCGATTGTCTGTGTTATCAACATACAGGGTTGCCACTTTACTAAAATAAATTCACTATGCAAAAGGAAACAAGACCAAAGGTTCCGATGGGATCCCAAAAATTGAAATTTGATCCAGACAAATAGGTTTTGTCTTCGCGAGATCCAGTGTTATCCGATAAAACCAGAAAGGCTATTTGGCTACAATATTCACGACTAGAAACGACGCATTTATTTAGACCATCCAAAAGTTCCCGGTTTCAGCCGGATTCCAGACGAACTATATATCCGGCAAAAAAAATTTGTCATATACGAATTCAGCATCTGTTCTTGCCCCCAAATCGGACATCTAATCAACTACAAACACAACTTTTGCTTTCAAAAATTTTCCAGTTTCAGCCGGATTCCGACCTAAACACTTGTCCGAGTAGAAAATGCTTTTCATATAAAGATTCAGCATGTCTTCTTACCCCTGAAACGAACATCTAATCAACTTCAAATTAAACTTCTACTTTTAAAAAACTTTCCGGTTTTGGCCGGATTCCGGACGAACTACTTGTCCGGCAAAAAAATGATTGTCATATACGGATTCAGCATCTCTTCTACCCCTAGACCGAACATCTAATCAACTTCAAATAAAACTTTTACTTTTAACAAACTTTCCGGTTTCCAGGCGAACTACTTGTCTGGCGAAAAATAACTTTCATATTCGTGTTCAGCATGCCTTCTTACCCCTATATCGAACATCTAGTCAACTTCAAATAAGACTTATACTTTTAACAAACTTTCCGGTTCTGGCCGGATTCCGGACGAACTACTTGTCCGGCGAGAAAATGGTTTTCATATTCTTGTTCAGCATGCCTTCTTACCCCTATATCCAACATCTAATCAACTTCAAATAAGACTTCTACTTTTGACAAACTTTCCGGTTTGGGCCGGATTCCGGACGAACTACTTGTCCGGCGAGAAAATGATTTTCATATTCGTGTTCAGCGTGTCTTCTTACCCCATAATCGACTATCACATTAGCTGTTTAAAAATTTGTTGCTTGCCTCTTCACCAAGTTTCATCAAAATATCTCACTGCCTTCGAGAGTTATCGTGCTTACAGACAGACGGACGGACGGACAGATGGACAACTTTTGCGATGTCATAGGTATCCCTCCACTTATGTTTTGGGACCCCAAAAAGTAATATCAAACAAGAAAAGTACTCACAACGTGTTGCTGGGTCATAGTCACCTTGGAAATAAAACCTGACAACTACTTTTTTCTTAAAATCTGCTGCCAAAGTAAAAAGAAAGTTCTATAATTAGCACAATTGTACTACCGGTGGCAACCCTGTTGAAATATTCTTTTCAAAAGGCTATTGAGGCAAAGATCGTGGGTTCGAGTCCTACTCCCGGCACACAAACCTTTTGCTTTTTTTTTTTTTTTTTTTACTAACTCAAAAGTCGAACTCTCGGAAACTGCCCGGAAACTGCAATGGTCGTGACAAGAATTTTTCTAACTCTCAATATCGACTCAGGGTACATTCTTGATATGTCAGCTAGCTCCCTGAGCCAAGTTTGAGTCAAGTTTACTGTTCCAAAGAAGGTTGTTCTGTTGAAGGATAGGTGGTAGAAGGTCCTTGTGAACCAAAATTGTGGACAAGTTCTTATGGTCCCCCAGTTTTACTGGGGACGAGAGCATACAAGTTCAAGGTGCTTACCACATGAATTTCCGTTTTCAGCAATATTCGTCGTCATCCCAATTTCCGTTGCTTTCCGTTCAGTGCTAGAAGGTCGAAGCATGGGTTCCAGACGGTCAGGAGAGGATATCGATCTGATTGGATCCTACGACCAGCAGGCTTACAGGAAAAACCTGAAAAAGATTGAGAAATACTTCACGTATCTTGAGGTAAGGCTCAACAATACATAGATGGCGCTTTATAGAAGGGACTTTTACCGTGACTAATGAACCAAAAGCAACTTTTTTGAATTTAGTGTGAACTGATTAGATGAATTTGCCTTCGGCCGGGATCACTGTTCCTATGGCCGGCTTGTACCGGACTATGTAGTGGTTTGTGAACTCTGTTCACAAGCCCCTCGGTAGCTTAGACGGTTAGAGTGTCTACCCTGTATGTAGAAGGTCCTGGGTTCAAATCCCGGCCGAGGAGCATTTTTGTCTTTCAGTTCACTACTTCTACAATAAGGCTCAACAGCCTGTAAGTGGCTGTGAGGGACAAGCGTTCTGCCCTGCCTGTGCCGGTTTGACAGCGAAACGTCCCCAATCGAAACATCCTCGTGGCGAAACGTCCCCATGACAAATCGTACCCGTGGCTAAAAGTCCCCGACCAAATCGTCTCCATGGCGGAACGTCCCGGCTAAAATAGATCAATAACAACAAGACCCAAGGTTTCGATGGGATCCCAAAAATTTAATCTAAGCGCTTTGTGAGATGTGACGTCATCGAGCAGAGCTTTCGCTTGTATGGATAAAGGGGTACGGTAGGAACCAACTTTTTTTCCGAAAATTGGTCGACAAATTCTTATTAAGTTGTTTACCAGACAATTGTTGGATGCATTCTGCCTTTTCGACCCAGTAAATGCCGGTTGGGACTTGAAACTAAACTGATCGCACACACTTTTTGTGTATCTTTAGTATGTCTAAAACTAAAACAGGATGTCTCCTCACTCTATATCGATCGTCGTTGGGTTTTAAATTGCATGCCAAACTTCGGGATTCCGGGCGAACTACTTCTCCAGACAATAAACAATTTTCACATTCGGATTCAGCATTACTCTTACCCTAGAGTCGAACATCTAATCAACTTCAGATTCAACTTTTCTTTTTACAAATTTTCCGGTTTTTGCCGGATACCGGGTGAACTACGTGAACTCCCTAAATCGACTATCCCATGACCTACTAAAAAATATTTTTGTCGCCCCTTAATTTGAAACCCCTCCCCCAAATATACAGCTATGGGGCCCATCTACGAACTCGACCTTTCCCTTAACCCAAAGAATCCTCACACCATGTTTCATCAAAGTATCTCATTTATCGTGCTCACAGACGGACAGACAACTTTTACGAAGTCATAGGTATCCCTCCACTTACGTGTTGGATCCCAAAAATATTATAATGGTTTTGGGGGGATGTCAAAGTTTACATCAGACCCGATGCAAACGCCTTCTTTCAAAGCGGATTAATTTAAGACCACTGCATTGGAAGGAGAGATTAAAATTTCCAAGGTATACAAATATTATCCTGAGCAATAAATGCTTCACTTAACAGGATCTTGAACTTTAAATACCAATTTTATCCACCATAATGGCACTATGAATGAGATATTTTGATGAAACTTGGTGGGAGGATCCTTTGTGTCAAGGGAAAGGTTGAGTTCGTAGATGGGCTCTTTATCCCTACATTTAGGGGTGGGGGAGGGGGTTCAAATTAAGGGACAAACTAAATATTTTTAAACAGCTAATGAGATAGTCTATTAAGGGGTATGCTGAACACGAATATGAAAAGCATTTTCTCGCCGGACAAATAGTTCACCTGGAATCCGGCCAAAACCGGAAAGTTTGTTAAAAGTTAAAGTTTTATTTGAAGTTGATTAGATGTTCGATTTAAGGGTAAGAAGGCATGCTGAACACTTATGTGAAAATCATTGTCTACCCGGATGAGTAGTTCGCACGGAATCCGGCCCAAACCGGAAAATTTGTTAAAAGCAAAAGTTGTATTTGTAGTTGATTAGATGTCCGATTTAAGGTAAGAAGAGATGCTGAATCCGTATATGACAATCATTTTATAACCGGGCCAATTTATTTGACGTTGATTAGATGTTGGATATCGGGATGAGGAGATAAGCTGAATTCGATTTTGAGCTTTATTTTTTCGACGGACAAGTAGTTCCGGAATTTCGCCTAAACCGGAAGAAGTAACGCGGGATCGTTTCGATCGGTTTCATCAAAATAGATCTGACTTATCTAGGGTAAACACACATGCTGAATCCATATCTGAACTTGGTTTTCTCAGATGATTAGCTTAAAATCTATTTCTAAATTTAAGAGTAAAAATGTCCAAATCTGGCGAAGACTGGATCTGGCGAAGACAAAACCTAATTGTCTGGATCAAATATTGAATTTTTGGGATCCCATCGAAACCTTGGGTCTTGTTTCCTCCGAGGAGCTTATTGGTAAAAAAAAAATACCGGTTATGCATGTTGCTTTAAACGACCTGGAACTAGCCAGGGCAAGGTGTATTACACTAGTTGCGTTTTTTGTCTCTGGTTCCTGTTCCGTGCTCTGTGTTCAGTTGTCTGTGATAAAAAAAACGGTATTTTTGCTTACGTTGTTCCGTGTTTCGTCATTTGTCGCTGTTCTGACGAAAACACAAATTTAGGTTCCTGTCTTAGGCAGGAAATCTGTTAAATTGCAAATTAATTTCCAAAACAACCATACCTTGGGGTCCACGCACCACTGCAATTCATTTTTTTTCTATCTGCGAATCTCTCTGCAATTTTCTATCTGAACAGTGTTAGAACATGCTAGGAGAGCAAGTTCCGTGTTTTGCAAAACAGACAGCAGAACACAGAACACGGAACAGCGTCAACAAACGGGAAAATGAGAAACAGCGTGTTCCGTGTTTTGGCAAAAACGGGAAAAACACAAAACAGAGAGAAAACAGCGAACAGAACAGAGACAAACAACGCAACTACTGTATATTTTGAAGGGAAACGGTGCATATCTGAAGCAACTGCATTGCCCCAAGTCCGCTCTTTCCTTCCTATAAAAATGTTCATGCATCTTTAATGCAAACTCTGAGGTTGTTTCACCTCGATCATGCGCATGAAGAACAAGGCGAACTTCAAAATCTATGCTTGGAGACGTTTCGCCATGTGGACGTTTTGCGATGGGGAAGTATTGCCATGGGGACGTTTCGCCATAGTTTTACCATAAAACAATCCCGGATTTTCATCCAAGGTCACACGACCTTGAAATGTGCGCACCAACAGGACTTACACGCTGACACAAGAAGTATTCCCATACCGATTATAGCAAAACATGTACGGTAGAGAAGTTGGAAGTGGCGGAGACCAAAGCGGATTTTTTTTTTTTATAAACAAGACGTTTTGGTAGGCTGTATAACAAAAGATTATGCAAGGAGTTTACCAATTTACCATCCTTCCTGGCAGAAGTTCATATTTTATTGTGCTTCGGCCAGATTAAACCAGAAAAAATTACTTAGGCCATTGCGGGGAAAACACTTCTACCGGGAATTTCCCGCTAAAGTTCGAGCAAAAAGGGTTGCCACCTGACAGGTCATCCAGGAAAAGAAAAACCGACACACCCTTTTATACTTGCCAGGTAGGGTAGCTTCCCCGCCGCACCCAGAAATTTTTCCCGCGTGACAACCCTATGAGTCTTGTTACTACCTCCGCATCTTCTTCCCCTTTCGCTTTACCATATTTGTCCCATAAAGATAACCATCATCTCAGGAAGTGACACCTCACCGGCGAAAGATAGCGCCCTAACCTTACCTGTCGCCCTACCGCCTAGCATGCCCCAATCTTGCCCTATCATGTCTCGTTGAGATGGACCCTAGATTCCTACCCCATTTAGCACCTCTGTCGAGTACCTCCCGCCCTTGCTTTAAATCACTTGTCTATATCAAGATACTAATCGCTCTCGGAAGCGTTTAGTAGGTGGCATTTACGAGGGGAAATGCCGAAATTCCGTTGTCATGATTTGCTTGACAGTGGAGTGGCCCCTTGGGAATTTTCTGGAACTTTTTCTTTTTTAACACGATCACCACACCTCCGACCTGAATTCGTTCAGACTAGATGATTGATAAAAAAAAAAAAATGTTAAATAAAAGAAAACTATATCAATCTAATAGTAATGATCAATAATAAATAATAATAGCCATTATGTCAGAATCAGATACCCTAGCTTTCGCGAAGAGTTTAATTCGTCAATTCGGAGTATCGACTTCCAACTTCCAACCGTACTTTCCCGAACGGAATGGAATTTTTTTCTTTATGTGGATCCCTAAACGTTAGTGATGGGATGTTTTGGGTAGTAAAGGTCAAGATCGTAAATAGCGCACTCCTAGTTTTAGGATTGGGGAAGGGGGGTTAAATTAAAGGGTGACAAAAATACCTATTTGGGTAGTCGATTCAGAGGTAGGAAACACGCTGAATCCAGAGGCGTAATTTGCCCCCTCCCCAGGGGGGGTGCAGCTGCATATGAAAAATCATTAAATCTTTAGGAAAAAAGTGACTGCCATCATTATGACAGGCAGTGGCGTAAAGTGGATTTTAATAAGGTCTTTCACCAAACTTTGACCTTATCAGGCCGAGCTAATGATCCGGAATTACGCCATTGCCTCCCCTAGGTTTACGCGAAATGATGCCTCTGCATAACCGGAAAATTTGGCAGAAGTAAACAAAAATCTAAACTCGATGACTTACCGGACAAACAGTCGCCCACAATCCGGCCGAAACCGGAAATTTTGCAGAAGTAGACATTTTTCTGCAGCTGATGAGAGATTCGATACAGGAGTAAAAATACATGAATAATCCATATCTGAAGACTTCTGAAGTTTGTTTTCACGCCGGACAAGGAGTCCATCCGGAATGCGGCAAAATGCGGATTTTGTTTGCTGTAATAGTTTCGTCTGAAATAGTTTGCAGGGAAAATTGGGTAAGAAAACACGTGGGATCAGGTTTACTTGATATTCCTGCCGGAGCGATTTTGGGCTGGAATCCGGCAAAACCCGGAATTTTTGGTAGTTCTGCTTCCTTGATCAAGCAGTTTGGAGTGTCGAAAGTGGGGTAAGTTGACATGCTGAATATGAATGAATGAATATTTATTAGCCAATTGGCCGTACAAAACACATAATGGTAACAATTATAATACACTTTACATCACTCAATGAT
This sequence comes from Branchinecta lindahli, assembly GCA_023053555.1. NCBI lineage: Eukaryota > Metazoa > Arthropoda > Branchiopoda > Anostraca > Branchinectidae > Branchinecta > Branchinecta lindahli. Next base: position 15,587,504 of record JAKZAO010000009.1, read on the forward strand.
TATCTTATTTAACTAATACGCTCTTTAGAAATTGGCACATTTTAATTATCTTAGCTTTATTTTTGTTTCGAGGACGTCAGGGAACTTAATAGTATACCCATTAAGAAAATGTCTCCTGGGGTTTGAGAGTTGCTCGCAATCTACCAGAAAATGTCCCGCTTCCTCTGTATTAAAGCACAGGGGGCATTGTCGCTTACTATTTGGAGACTTATTATCCCAATTATTCCGACCACGTACTGGCAGGCAGTTCGCTCGTAGCTGAAACCACAGGCGCAGGCTCTCCGCCGGTAGATATAACTTGAAGTAAAATTCCATTCCGAAAATCTGCTTAACTTCTTTGTAATACTTTAGTGTATCTGAATTTTGTGTCCGTTCGTACCAGGCCTGAACCTCTTGTTCCTCTATCACTCTTGTGAATTCACGGATGAATCCCGTCGGGTCTCCTTCCGGCCCTCTTCCTTCATTCCACATGTACGAAAGACCTGCATTGTCTAAAAGTTTTTTAACTTGAAGCGGCCATGAATTTCGCTTTTTTGTCGATAGTGCTTCCAGGTAAGCTTGCTTAAGCAGTCTCTTCTCTGGTAAAGATATAACTTTGGTCCAGAGTAATAGATGTATCTGCTTTGTTTTCCTACTTGGCTGTACTGAAAATAGGAAATTCTTACAATATAAGAAATGTCTTTGTCCAGCTGTTTGTATCGGTATAGAGGGCTGCTAAATGGTAGGCTACGATCGCGTTTTGAAGCATTTTCAAAACAAAATCCTCCTATCAACTTATGAAGTTGGAGTAAATACAGATAAAGAATATATTTGATCTGAATATTTTCCGAATTTTTCGACTAGCAGTCGTGTGCCCGCCGTAATCCTAGACCAGTAATTAAAGACAGAAAGGAATCACCTATTGGATATAAAGATCTGTCAGACCCGACTTTCTGGACGGCTACGTCCGATAATATTTCCCTTCGGGATCCCATTGAAACCTTTGGTCTTGTTCAGGCCCGTATCTAAATTTATTTCGGGGGGGGGGGGGGTTGCCCATAGGTCGGACCAAAAAGTACAAAAAATACATAGATCAGAGGTTAAAGCGTACAAAAAACTATTGCTTTTGTGGGTTTCGGGGGGGGGGGGTCGAACCCCCTAGCCCCCCTGGATACGGCCTTGGTCTTGTTGCATTTGGCAGTGCCTAGGTAGACAAGATGTTGCTACAAACCCGAGACAACCGACATAGCCGACGCTTTAGCGTTTTGTAATTCCAAAAAGAAGTGAGAGAACCTACGATATCGTAAACCTGTCCGTCTATCTGCTATCACAATGTCTCCCGAAGGGATTAAATGTTCTTCTTTATCTTACATCAAGAAATGGCGGGTAGTTACCGTATAGGTTACTCGAGAGCAGGGCCGTATCCAGAGGGGGGGGGGTAGGGGGTTCAACGCCCCCCCCGAAACTTACAAAAATAATCGTTTTTTATAGGCTTTAACCCCTGTTCTATGTCTTTTTTGCACTTTTTGGTCCGACCCGCGGGCAACCTCCCCCCCCCCGAAATAAATTCCTGGATACGGGCCTGCTCGAGAGAGTTGCTAACTTTATACCAAGCTCTCCATAATTTTTTTCCGCATTAAACCTCACTTGAAGCCAAGGCCGTATCCATGGGGGGGGGGTAGGAGGTTCGACCTCCCCCTGAAACCCACAAAAGTAATAGTTTTTTGTAGGCTTTAACCTCTGATCTATGTATTTTTTGTACTTTTTGGTCCGACCCGTGGGCAAAACCCCCCGTGAAATAAATTCCACGCGCAACCCCCCCCCCCGAAATAAATTCCTGGATGCGGGCCTGCTTGGAGCTGAAAAAGCCCAGTGGAGACTGGCCGAATTCGAGTCATGTATGACCAAAATTGCGGCCAGACTTCGGACAAATGTTGACTGTCCGGATTCGTATGGCCACTTGAGCCCAAGTGTGGGGGACAACAGTGTAGGGATGAGTATCACGTTTGAAAACAGCCGGCTACTGCAGCGACTTGATCAGTAATGGATTTCAAGCCAAGCCAGGGGAACTTTGGGGAATCCCTCACACACCATAATTCTCCACTGACTTGCAGCCTATCGGAGGAGTCGGCACATAGCAACTGCCATAAGGCTTTTTGCAAATTGACAGTCTGACGAATAAATCATGGGCGTGTACCTTTCTAAGAACGAAAATCCGGTTTCTTCATCTTTCTTCACGACGCGTCATTATTGCACACGTGAGTAGTCCAGACTTCGCTTATTCATACAGAAAATGTTGATCATCGGCGGTCGTTGACACTGTGATTCGTGCCGCTTCCCAGATCGAAAAGATGACGTTTTCTAATTGCTCCCAGAGGGATACCTGAATCAGATGATTTTTTGTATTATTACTGTTCATGCTCGTTCATAAGATACTCACAAGTAAATAAAATACATGACAAAAAAAACAATTTCAAACGGATGGATGATGTCGGAATTCCTAAATTCACTCTATGCATAGCAGTAAGAATCAACTGTGAATAATCAGCACAGGCATACTTGTGATTTGTTAGACATGAACATGTAAACAGTTATTCTTTCTAAAATTGTGGATAGGCTTTTGTTTGAAGCGTGAAATCTTGTCTCACCTTGACGATGACTCACAACAGAGGTTGGATTTGACCTGATTCTTAGCTTGGGGTTAAGAAGTCCGTATTTGTATACGGACTTCAATTAAATAAGGCATTTTATGCTCATTGGCTCCTTCGTAATACTCTTGATGACTATCTCTCCTTGCCGATGCAAAACCTCCGGCCTCTCCGGGTACCTAGCGGAAGAAAGGCAGAAGTGGTATCACAGCTGCTCCAAAGATCGCCGTGATTGTTTGACACAGGATTTGAGTCGTTGAGTTTTAGTCGTTACGGAGACGTTTACTTCTTCTTCCTGAGGATCACTGGCGTGTTTTGGAGTTGGTCATGTAGAGTATTCTTTGGCCCTGATGGAAGACATGTAACATGTTAAAAGTGTGAAAAACTGGGTTGGAGACCGAAACTGACTGGAGACTGGAATTCTTGACCGGATTTTCGGCACCATCATCACTTCCATATGGAAAAGTTGAGATGTTTTCAACTTTATGATCAAAGTGGAGAAAATCCGGCCGGGAAATCCTTATAGTGTGTTCGCACTATAAGGTTTGCGACATGGCGCCTCTAGTTTGATGAGAGATTTGAGAGCCTTAGATTAAGGCATTGTTGGAAAGTAGCCTACACCGTGTAACACGCTTCGGACCACATTGTATCAGGTACACCATGACTAGAAAATCTGCAACAACCTTCTCCTCGCTCTGGCTACACAATTTCCGACCCGAATGAGTCCTACCACTGTGCACGTAAACAGGGTTGCCACATCGAAAGAAATTAGAGAGTGACTTTTGCAATGTGAAATGGTCACTTTCGGTCGGAATCGCTGCTGCAAAATGACACCTCTTAATTTTATATTTATGAAAAAAAACGTGAAATAGTCACTTATGGTCGGAATGACTCATGGGAAATGACACATCTGGACGTTTTCTGAAATAGAGTGAATTTTATGTCCTACGCAGGACAAGAGCGAGAAAAACAACATACAGTGACAATTCACACTATCGTGCGATATGTGGCAACCCTGCAAGTGAATTTTTCATCATTCATCTCTGCAACTTTCGTTATACAAACCATAAAATGCTCTAAAAACAAGATAGTGTGCTATCGTCCACCCGCTCAGACTTGCAATCGTCGATTTGTGCAAGGCCTAGTGGCTATATCATTATCCGTTCTCGATGAAGCGTCCGGTCAGCAGCAGAGAATGTCTTCCTCAGGATCTATTTTAAGTAAAATTAGCTCTCATTAAATGGATGTGTAGGGCACGGCTATGACGTCATGGCGAGAGAGTCATTAAAGGAAATCACTCGATAACCATCAATAATCTATGGTAGTGCAAAAAAGTGAATCAAATCACCTCTCCATACAGGTGAATGGCCTGTGCGAACACAGCGAGGGGCCTTTAACTTATTTAGCAGGATGGTTCACGGTTTTATTTTTTCCATTGATTCTTTTCGTTTAAGTTTTGTCTTTCATTCACCCGCAAAGACCAACAGAACAGTGGAGTACATAAATGGAAAAAAGTGGGACAAAACATGCACAAACAAAAGATTGACTAAACAATGGTACCGGCATGATCTGCGGGAAGCTGAGATAAGCAAAACGAGGCTTCGTTTGTCTGTGAAGACACGTTCTAAGACACGGCCCCGGCCGTAGAAATTTTATATCTGAATCCGAAAGTCATGAGGATTTTTTTTTGTTTACGGCCAAGAAATTAAAAATATGTCTGGAAGCTTGTAAAAAAAAAATCCTGTGTCTGCTTTTGTATTGGGGGGGGGGGGGGGGGGGTAAAAGGGCAGGGGTCTTCTTAATCCATAATTAGAAATGAGGGAGTGGAGATCTTACGCTAATGCATCATTATTCTCATCAGCGCATGCTAAGGGAACATCTATAAGGTAGATTGCTGCGGTCCCAGAAAAGACAGGCTGAGCCAAATCTTTAAGACGGTAACTGATGTACTTACCTAGATTGAAGACTACACGTCAGTGTCCTAGGACAGCGACCTGGTAATAAGTGATAATCAACAAGGACCGAACCAGTATGTTATCCGAAAATCACGATCGCAGGGCTGAGGTCGAATGGTGGGGCTGATTTCTTACATGGTATCCTTCATTATTTATAGACCCTTCCAAGAAGGCGCAAAATTTGAAAACAAGGCTTAATATTATTTGCTATAAGTCTGTGAGTAAAAAGTCATTAGTCATAAAAGCATCTGAACGGGAAAAGCCAATCACTGAAAGGACACACAAACTTACAAGTACTTACAACAAGGACAACCGGATATTGCTCTCAACAGCCAGGGATCCCTGAGCTCAGTCCGAAGTCTACAGAGACAGATCTGCATTACGTTCGCCACTTAATTACGTCACTTTCCATCTTCATCATCAACCGGCCCCAACAACAACATAAAAATGCATTTGGTAACAATTTTAACAGATGAATACCAGACAGTACATGGGAGATACTATTTTGGTATTTAACTTAAAAATAATACCAATCGGTAACGAAACAAACATTTCGATTCTATAATAACTTTTTAAAAGATATTGACTCCAGAACAACCAATAGAGTTACTACTAAACAAATATAAAAATAAATGGCTATCTTCGGGAACCTCCCTTTACCTCACTGAAAAAGAAATTGTGTCCGCATCATCAACTACCCAATCCTCCCCATATTCCGCCCTATGAAATATAACCCTTCTAAATCCCACAATTCCACATCAAGTGGAGAGGACAAAACTAATTATTTGTTTCATCTTTCGTCTTTCATAAAAAATAAGCCAGTGGCGTCGTCAGCAGAAACACGTGTGACATCAGTAGAAAAAAGTCACAGTTATATTTCCGCCCAGCAGCGGAAACGCGGTTTTGTAACCGTTTTCCAAGCGGAAAGACTCAACGGTACATACTAACCCAGGAGTACCGCGGTGACTTTTACTTTCTTCTGATTAGCCGAAAAAAACTTTATTATAACAAAACCCGAAACTCCTGGCCACTAAGTATATCGGTCACCAACGTTCATCGACCTCTTGCTTGAAAGCCGGTTTTTCGGGACATTAGCGATACGTGACGAATGACAGAAAATACCATGAGAAACTTTATTTTATCGGTGTTGCGATTATGGGAATGAATCTTTTTAAGGTGGTTGGAAGCAGCTACGGACGAAAGGCATATAGTCCATTGTTGAATTGGCAAAGCTTTTGTTAACTTTCATCCATACGTTGACAAGAAATGCAAATAGGCATCATTGCTGTGAAAGTAATTTTCAAATTCACTTCTACTATGTACTCTGTCTGTTATTGTCTCTCTGTCTGTAATTGTTAATCTGTCTCGTCCGTCTAACTGTAGTCCTGTCCAAAGACTTTTTACACCTGTCCTGTCCACGACTCCGCCACTAAGTCCCTATTCGTGAATCAATCAATTAACTTTACTGAAGCAAATAGCTTAAACCTAGAAGAGGACACTGAACACAATGAGCCTACGACATGCAAATAAACATTTTGTTAATTATTCGAGTGCTTATATTTATTTTTATATTCCTTTATTCTTTTTATTGCACTTGTGCCCTCAGGTAATGCGTTATAAACTGTTCATTCACTAGAGAGACAACGCGATTCTCTCGTTCAGCCCCAGCAAACGGTATTTTACAATCATTTCCAGTGGCACTGGCCGCTCTTCCTTTTAGCTTCAGGTTTTGTGGGGAACATTCTCATTTCTGCCAATATTGGCTTCGATCCGTCTTCATTCGGTAGCTTGCAATCCCTCTATACGCTCGCATCATACCAACGATCCCTTTACGCCTGTTTATCCATCCACGTGCGTGCAAAGCCTACGAGATGTGTTGTGACAGGGCTCCGGTCATTCATAACAGCATCTGTCATAATTTTGCTTCATATATTCATCATGTTATAAGACTAACCCCTTCAGCAGTCATTGGACAGGCAGTAAACAAACGGGATGAGAGATTATCTTTGCCGACAGGTACTGTCGGCCCGTGACCGGATGAGCCCTGTCAACTTGTTTGTGCGGTGAAGTTGGCTTGAGCCTGCGACTGGGGTCACGTCAAGGTTTCACTCCTATTTGGCCCAGCGATCCCCCTAACTCCGTTTTTGACGCAGTCGCCGTCATTGCGATGTTGGCTTGGGCCTACGACTGAGGTGGCACCAAGGTTCATTCCCACTTGGCCCCGTGATTTCCCCGCTAGCTCCATCTTTAACTTCTTTGATGTCATTGCGAAGGCTTACGCATGTCCCGCCAAGGTTTCACTCCTTCACCCCCTCCCCTTTTATTTGCGTTCTTCTATGCTTTCGTAGTAGGAATTAGACAAGTCTTAATAAGACTCCCTGCTTCCTTATTTTAGTCTCCTCAACCCCCAATTCTCCTCTTTTCGTCGTCCGGTTCAGGACGTTGCAAGTTTGACGGTATGAGAAAACGCACGTAAATTTTATAAAAATTGTCATGGGTAAGCGACAAACATTAAAAACATTTTTTGTTCCAGGTCGAGGAAGATTCATGTCAACAGCGACTCCTTTGCGAGATGGCAGCGGACACATACCGCTATGGACCAATCTATGAGGTCTTCGAGAAACAGCTTCGGTAAGTAGTGACTAATCTTTACCGGCTTCTTTCGACTGGCAAACTGTGCGAAGTTTAAAGGAGTAAGCTGATATGTTGGCTGAAATGGGATGGAAGCATTACCAGTCAGGCATGATTTTGTAAACATATATCTTTTCTTTCTGTAAATCCTAACGCCAGCCAACATTATTCACAAATATCTGAAACTGAATTAACCTTCTCCTCCATCCCTCGCTGGCTCATCAAATTATAAAGTGAGTTTGATTGCAGCTGTTGAGTTTAGTGGACGCAGCTTTTCACATTTTCTTCGTAAAAATTTAGTCAATTCTCCAGCAAAAATTATCTGACATCTCAAAATAAATTAGTGAAAAACGTAGACACTGTCACATCGTACACCAGAAGCGTATTTTTCTTTCTCTTTGATTTTGCTCCTGGGAGCTATTTCGACAGCGCCCAGTCATCTACTTCCAAATCACGCCGCTAAATCATCCCACCGTCATAAGTCCCAGTTGGAACTACTAGCGACTAGAATGTGAATGATCTAGAAACTGAAAACGGATAATGCCTCCAAGTTCACTCCTTTATGCTCCCTCCCAGTTAAGAAGGAGTAGTGGAAAAGATCCAAGTATTTGTTGGCATACTAAAAAAAAGGACAAGACAAAAGAAACAAGACCAAAGGTTTCGATGGGATCCCAAAAATTTAATATTTGACCCAGACAACTAGGTCTTGTCTTCGCCAGATTCAGTCTTCGCCAGGCTAATCATCTGAGAAGATCAAGTTCAGATATACCTGTATAAGCCATATCCATTTTGACGATACTGATCGAAACTTCCTACTTCTGCCAAATTTCCGGTTTCGGCCGAATTCTGAGCGAACTACTTGTCCAGCCAAAAAAAGATAGTTCAGAAACGAATTCAGCGTATCTCCTTATCCCTATAAAGAACATCTAATTAACTTCAAATACAACTTTAACTTATAAAAAAAAATCCAGTTTAAACCGGATTTCGGACGAACTATATGTCCGGTTGAAAAATGATTTTCCTATACAGATTCAGCGCCTCTTCTTACCCTTAAATCTGTCATCTAATCAACTTCAAATAAAAATTTTACTTTTAACAAATTTTCCGGTTTCGGCCGGATTCCGGGCGAACTACTTGTCCGGCGAGAAAATCGGTTTCACCACCGTGTTCAGTATGTCTTCTTAACCCTGAATCGAACATCTTATCAACTTCAAATAAAAGTTTTACTTTTAACAAACTTTCCGGTTTTGGCCGGATTCCGGGCTAACTACTTGACCGGCGAGAAAGTGGTTTTCAGCATCGTGTTCAGCATGTCTTCTTACCCCTAAATCGAACATATAATCAACTTCAAATAAAACTTTTACTTTTAACAAGCTTTCCGGTTCTGGCCGGATTCCGGGCTAACTACTTGTCCGGCGAGAAAATGGTTTTCACCATCGTGTTCAGCATGTCTTCTTACCCCTAAATCGAACATCCAATCAACTTCAAATAAAACTGTTACTTTTCACGAACTTTCCGGTTTTGGCCGGATTCCGGGCGAACTATTGGTCCGGCGAGAAAATGGTTTTCACCATCGTGTTCAGCATGTCTTCTTACCCCATAATCGACTATCACATTAGCTGTTTCAAAATATTTTGTTTGCCCCTTAATTTGAAACCCCTCCCCCACCCTTAAATATAGAGCTACAGAGCCCATCTTCGAACTTGACTTGTACTTTGACCCAAAGGATCCTCCCACCAAGTTTCATCAAAATATCTCAATCCCTTCGAGAGTTATCGTGCGTACAGACGGACAACTTTTGCGATGTCATAGGTATCCGTCACTAACGTTTTGGGATCCCAAAAAAAAGACAACACTGGACAAGATTGGTAGCCTACCGGCCTAGAAGAACAGGACACTTCTATACATCTTGTTATGAAGCTGGCGGTCCTCTGTATGCTTCCAGGGAGGTCCGCTTCTAAATTTTTACGGCAACAGCTGTAAGGTGGGTTCGGACAAACGTCTAAAAGAACTTTGAAACTCAATGGCAGAGTGGACACACCAAGATGTTTTTTTGTTCTTTTTTCAGATCAGAAAATGGCAAGGTAAAAGAGGAATATAAGAACCGCTACTTCCGATTCCTGACAGCAACTGAGAACGGCTCCAATGGTGGTCAAGAGAAATGCAGTGAGCTTTACAGTACCGTGTGTCCCTACGGGGCTAAACAGGTTTTCAACAGCGTACTTTTGCGAGTCCTTGGTGCTGCCCATCGATACTTAAAACTGGAACTTCGAGACGACGAATGAACAGCTATCCTGAATTATTTATTTCTCTATTTATATATTTATTGATTAAACCAAAGTTTTGATGAGCTACAGTGCTGTTTTGCTGCAAATTCTGTTTAGAGGAATTTCCCCGTATTTTGGCCTAGCAAGGGTCGATTCCGGGCCGTGGCTACAAATCTAACCTTGCAATCTTGAGAATGGTCAAAACGGTGGCCAAGAGAAATGCAGCGAAATTTAGAAATCAGTACTCACGGGGCGGAGTAGGTTTAAAACAGTATGTAATGGGGCTTACACAAGTTCAGCACTCAAAAGCGGATTCGTCTCTGTTTGTCCTCCCTTACCTCATTATCAGCGTCCATAATATATAGATAGTACAACAAACACATGCGTTAATGAAGAGATGCTTTATCTCGGGGTAGTGAGAAACTCTCGTCGTCAGGCAGGTTCGTACATTTTTTTTATTAATTTTATGCCATATTAATATTAAATTTTTGTTAACATTATAATTAAACACAAATCCTAGCAGAGTTTTAGTTAAACATTGGTAAGGGTGATGATCATTGCGGGACCAATAGGAACTGAATCGCCTGGTGGCTCTAACCTCTGATACGGCGTATTTATTGCAAGTTTAAATTTTTGGCGAAATATCACCGACAAAAATTTCAGCTGACTAGTCAGAATAGCACCGACACTAAAGACATATCATGCGGTTTCAGTTACGTAAGAATCGTCCCCACTGACACGAAGGCTGGAACTTGAAAGGTGAGAGCGGTACTTGAGTATTCTGCCTAATTTTTCTCCAGTCTGAAACTTCTAATTCGAGAACTTTTTAATAAACTCAACATCAATTCCGAAGGCACTGCGGGTCACAATGACAAAATAGATGTAATGTCTAAGTGACTAAAACAAATAAATAAAGCGTCTCTCGAAAGTGAGGCAGTGAAAGACGGATCCAACAACAAAACAGTATAAAAGTCTCAAAACGAAACTACAACAGCTAGGCTGACGACTCGATGACGATCCAGGCTATTCAAAACTCAACTTGCACAATTCGTTTTACTAACCAGGGTTCGCTAACCTCCTTTTAACGTCAACTTTTCACATGTCCTAGCCTCATAAAGCCTAGATGAGGACAATTGCGATCAGAGGGAGATGAGCTTATAGGAATTCTTTCAGTTAATACTTAATTTTCATCCATTTTTTTTAACTTTGAGCGCCAACAGTTTCGAAAACTCCAGACAAGTTGAATTTTAAATAGTGACGATAAGCGTAGATTTGAAAAGTCCACCGCAACCCACGGCTCACATGTCCAACAACTCAAAAAAGAGCATACACAAACTTGACTAAGGAAGATCATGAGAGCTAGGAAGATCATGACGGTCGGTCCAACCAAATCCCGCTTATCGTACAGGAACAGACATGAGGAACAAATCCCGATTTCATTCCTCGTGTCAGAAACTTTACAACGAACAAAATACACTTCAAACCCATCACCTTCCCCTTTCCTTCTCCCCCAATCACTCATCCTGAAGCTGGACAGAGAGAAGCGCCGACAAATCTTGCCAGAACTGCACGGCAGTCCAATCGATGTAACCATCAATCGTCGTGTTACAACTGCTGTATTCTGAATCACAGTCAAAGTTTCTTTTCGCCGCCCCCTTCTTGAAAGCCCAATAGTGTCTGAAGAACTTCAGTAGTGGTTTTGAGAATATAGATGGACGCTGATATTTCTCACTCGTCCTAGAAAAAAGAAAGAAACGGTTTGAGTAGTTCTCAGGCTCAAAACATGTACAGTGTTAATATACTATTTACTGTTTATGTTCCAGTAAAGTAAATTATGTTTTGCTTAAAAAAATAACGCACGGCTTTGCCTATTTTAAGACTTCTCCCAAACCGGCTGTCATAGGGTAAAATTACATAACCGTTTTTTTCTTACTTTTCACAAACAACCGCCGACAGCGTAATACGCACAGAAGGTAGCAGAAAAAGGCAAATGGGAAAATCAATGGGCTGTCGTTGGGGGGGGGGATACCGTATCAAAATAGGGCCTCTGTGTTTAAAAATGGTTGCATTACTATTAGGCTATAGGTAAGACAGATCCTTAGGTCAGGCGTCTACGCAGCGCTTATTTCTCACCTCATCCACCTATGCTCAACCCCCACACCCAACCGCTTCAGGGCAATTGCGCCGATTGTCAAGTGACTTCAGGTCGTAACTTGACCAAGTTTGGATCTAGGACCCTGTATAATGACCCTAGGGCTACAAAGATAGTTAGGTAATTGCACCTACACTCACCCGTTTTAGGAAACCCCCTCCGGTTCAGGGGTAACAATGTTTTCCTCGGCTGTTGGAGATGCGAAATATCTTACTAGATTCATCCGCACCTCATTTCACGCGCATTTTTACGATCAGGTTTGTTCTCATTACTGTTCATATCCGAGATGTGATAAAAGAAGTGGCAGTCAGTTCATTCGCGATTGGTAAGGAAAATAAGAAAGAAAAGAAAATACCCTGACCAATCTTGTTTTTGGGATCCCAAAACGTAAGTGGAGACCTATGACATTGCAAAAATTGTCCGTCTGTTTGTCTGTCTGTGAGCACGATAACTCTCGAAGGGAATGAGATATTCTGATGAAACAGGATCCTTTGGGTCAAGGGAAAGGTCGAGTTCGTAGATGGGCTCTGTAGCCCTACATTTAGGGGCGGGGGTTCAAATTAAGGGACAAACCAAATATTTTAAACAGCTAATGAGATAGTCGATTAAGGGGTAAGAAGACATGCTGAACACGAATATGAAAACCATTTTCTCGCCGGACAAGTAGTTTACCCCGGAATTCGGCCTAAACCGGAAAGTTTGTTAAAAGTAAAAGTTTTATTTGAAGTTGATTAGATGTTCGATTTAAAGTTAAGAAGGCATGCCGAACACATATGTGAAAATCATTTTCTACCCGGACAAGTAGTTCGCCCAGAATCCGGCCCAAACCGGAAAATTTGTTAAAAGCAAAAGTTGTGTTTGTAGTTGATTAGATGTCCGATTTAAGGGTAAGAGGAGATGCTGAATCCGTATATGACAATCATTTTTTATCCGGACATATAGTTCGTCCGGAATCCGGCTGAAACCGGAAAATGTGTTATAAGTTAAAATTTTTATTTGAAGTTGATTAGATGTTGGATATAGGGGTGAGGAGATATGCTGAATTCGTTTTTGAGCTTTATTTTTTCGCCGGACAAGTAGTTCCGGAATGTCGCTGAAACCGGAAAACTGGCAGAAGTAAGGCAGGATCTTTTCGATCGGTTTCGTCAAAATCGATATGACTTATAGGGGTAAACACACATGCTGAATCCATATCTGAACTTGATTTTCTCAGATGATTAGCTATTTGGCCTTAATCTGTTTCTAAATTTTAAGAGTAAAAATGTTCAAGGAGTCTGGCGAAGACAAAACCTAATTCCCATCGAAACCTTTGGTCTTGTTACTTTCGCATTTCACGTCTGAGCGCTTGCGCACTTGTCACAGCTTGTGCGAATTCCTTTGAATGGAAGGCCGACTTCAACTACGGAATGCTCTTACCGGTATAACTGAGATAAGAGATCGCTGACTGGAGAGAGCTTTTCGACGTAAGCACCAGCATGGCAGTCTAACAAATGCTGACATGCCTCTTCCGTCACATCTAGCAGTCCGTAGTATCCATCGACGCGAGACAGCAATGGACCATAGTAGGGATGAAAGGTGTAGTCCGTAGAGTTGGGGCTGTAGACAGCTCTCAATTCTTCCAGTCGTGTGGCATGGTTGTGAACGTCGGAAGAGCGTTTACCGTAGTGGTGTTTGTTCTTCTTTAGGGTTGGTAGAACGAAGCTGACGGGTAGCCATACAAGGAGATCTGAAAGGAAAAAAAAACACGGATCACGCAACGAATGTCAAAGAGCTGACAAAAAAGCATATACTCCAGACTGAGAGAGAACCTAAGGCAATGAAACAGCATTATCAGCAGGCACAGAATGGGATGACGAGTCATGTGACGAAAGATAAACTAGTGACAAGCTAAAATACCAAGTAAACCAGTATCCTAGACAGAAATTACCATTAAAAAAACCCGCGATGTTTATGCAGATACGGCATCATCACTCCGGCCTAAACATGACATAAGGAGGTCATCGACTGGAGAGGCAGACAAACTTAGACCTCAGGCTGAATAACAATTACTTAGACATTTCGTGAAACCAAACACGTGATTATATCGGTGACTGATAAAAGCACGAACGAACTTTGTACTGTCTTTGCGATTTTGTCAGATAGCCACTGAAGTTGTTTTTTTAATCTCAAGAGACCGGTACGGACTGAACTCTTACTGTCACTCAGAAATGGACCACTACCAAATTAGTACATACAGTTGTTTGTATGATTCTGAAAAGGATCTATCCTTTTTAAGATGATTGTTGTATTTTCGTATTTAATTGTAGACTGTTTTTAAGGATGGTATTTACAACAGTCAGTTATTACTTAGGTTAGGACACCCTTTTGCTGCTAACTTATCCTTTTGTACCAGGAACAAATGGGAGCCTGTCACATGATCCCTACACTGGACTGGTAAAAATCTGGAAGAGAATTCATAAGTGAAATAAATACGCCCTATGGCTCACCACATTTACAGGATTTAGGTTCTTAAAGTTAATCAAAAATCTACAGAATTGTGGTGTGATATACTCGCCCTAAAAAGCCACAAAACGTGCAAGATCTGTTTGCCCAACGACAAAAATTAAGGAGAAAATAGCTAAGTAACCAGAGCTCCTAAGGTTCACTGCCCGACCTAGAGCCTGAGAGCAGTAACACTTCATCACCAGACTTGGAAACATTTGCAGCTTGAATACACTGAAGCAACTGAGATGCGGTGACATCACTGATCATGAGATGACAAAACAAACGTAAATGCCTAATAATAGGGAGATCAACAGATGGTAAGAAGACCATCGCAAAAACGAGGCTGTGTGCCGCTGCCGCTATACATGGGTAAAAGAATCTTGGAGTGGAATATATTTCTATAAGTCGAGTTTGCCTTCAGAAGAATTGAAATAGCTAAGTTAGTCTAAGGTACCACATCGTACCATGTCTGCCACTTGGAGAGAAATGCAAATACGCAGGAAAATTAAGTAACTTATTTTATTGCAATAAACCAATGTCAGCTGTGATTTGTTCTAGCTGGATTACTTCAGACAAGATTGCTTGAACGGGCTAGAATAAGGAGTACTTAGGAGAACTGAGGCTAGGGACCGGTCATTACTCATGTCCTTTGTGTGGATGTTTAGATGAGAGTAGGCAGGCCCATATCCAGGAATTTATTTCGGGGGGGGGGGGGGGGTTGCCCGCGGGTCGGACCAAAAAGTAAAAAAAAGGCATAGATCACATGTTAAAGCCTACAAAAAACGATTAAATTTGTGGGTTCGGGGGGGTTCGAACCCCCTAACACCCCCCCCCCCCTGGATACGGACTTGAGAGTAGTTAACTATATGTGAATGACAGAGGTGAGCGTATGGAGCAATTAAGTTGGAGCTAGAGGCTCTAGATAGGTTTCTGAAAAGTAAATGAAAGTTTAAGAGGATCAACAGAGTCGTCTACTCCACGACGAGGCATGCCTCACAGGTTAAACTTATAGCATAGTAGAGTATTCACTGGTATATTGTGTTGCGTTATTTGTTCTTGGTTATGGCCAGATACGTGCTTACAAACTATCATTCTATTTTTAATCACGGCCAATGAATGTGACTCAAGTGCAACAGGTATGAAAAATTATTTTTGGAGGAAAAGAAAAGCGACAACTTCAGTCATCAGCAGGCAAAAAGAAAAGGAGGTATCGTGTCACGGGCTTAAAAATAACACTGGCTATTTAGGACCCGATAGGCCTACCACGAGAACCTGACTTTCGGACAGGCTATTCATATGCTGATGATTATACGGACATCTGGTATATCCTAAAACGCAGGTTAGGGCATGTTACAAGTTTGGACGGCCCATTGAAAACGAATTCAAATATTTATTTTGAGAATTTCACTGAAATCATCAGCATTTTACTGGTTGCGGTGCCTCAGCAGCTTTAGCATAGCCAGAAAGACGTTTCTTTGCTGTGCATAATCAGGTTTGGCGTAGCCAATGCACAAATCAGGCGTTTCTGGAGGATTAAGCGATTAACTGCCGAATTAGCAGCAACATTCTCCCGGAACGCAAAAAATATGGCATCCTGCTGGTCCCCATTCCAATTCTCACTTGTCGAACGTCTGCTTCAGCTACTATTTTTAGACCACTGTAATCTCTGATCATATGTTTTGCTAATCTTCCCCTCATTAGGGAATATGGCTAGTTAAGACTATTTGCTAAGTTCATTATCGCCCAACTTCAACCAATAAGTAAATGCTCGTAAATTTCTGCTAGGGAGAAAAATAAACATTGGCGATACGTGCTACTCCACGCGGCTAAAACATATGCAAGAACAAGGCCAAAGACTTTGGTTGGATCGCAAACGGAGACAATTTTGTTTGTTTCACGTTCTCGGATCTGCCAATACGGTAACCTGTTGAACCAGTACCAGTAGCCTACGTTCAATTTTATTGTGCAATCGCGTTGTGCATCTATCAGCCCGAGATAGGAGAAGATCAAACGTGGCCTTTCCTTCTTGTACAGGTAATCAATTTAACCGAAGAAGTGTTTGCGTCCCTAAATCCTAATTAAGCTCCCATTTTTAATCTTGTAGTCGGATCAACCCGGACGTATTAATCCTCCTCAAATCTGTTTGTCCGATTCCAATCAATATTATTTAGTTTTATTTTTCTTTAATCACACACACCCTTTGGTGGGTATGGGCCCCTCCCCAACCCATATTCATGCTGGGCCAGATTCGCACATTTCTACGCCCTAGGCCAGAGCACACAATTCTGCCCCCCCCCCCCACTATTCGCCCCCAGGGTTGCCACATCATACAAATTTAGAGAGTGACTTTTGGCCCAAAACAGAGAGTGAATTGGATTGAAATTTTATCTTCATGAAGAGCGTGAAATGGTCACTTTTGATCGGAATCACCGCTGCAAAAATTGCCCATTTTAATTTTATTTCCATGAAAGAAAACGTGGAAAAGTCAATTCAGGTTGGAATCGCTGCTACAAAAATGACACGTTTTCGGAATATAGTGAACTTTATTTCGTACGTGGGACAAGAGTGAAAAAAAAAACAGAATGACAATTCACTCTCTCGTGCGACATCTGGCAACCCTGTTCGCCCCTCCTGTCAAGTTCTGACTTCCTATCGCGCAACACGCCGAAACAAGATCTCACAGTGATCATGATTCGGAAAATCGAAGCGGCTCGGTCTGGGATGTGAATGAAATTGGTTTAGGCCTACGTTAACAGCATCTGAATGGCCTTCAGAAAATAACATCCGATTTTTTTTAATTCTTGTTTTTTTTTATATTCCTTTTGTATCAACGTCCCCTTACTGCTGAGCCCTAGGCCATGCCCTACGGGAAATCCGACCCTACGTTCACGTGAGCCTTTAAGATGGTCCTTCCTGGCAGAATACGAAGGACGTGAACTGATAATTCACTGTCATCTGACGTGCCAGAACTTCCCTTATGCCTTGAACCACGCGTTAAGCTACTCCGAGACTTTGACCCCCCGAAAAATTGCATTTTCTAAAGCCGTAGTAAAGTGATTAAGTCATGTAAACTACATTTGGCTACTTCCAAAGTTCGAGACGTGGATCGTTTCTTTTTATAGCTGTACCAGTCTCAGTAAAAAGAATCACCGGTCGAAACTAAAAAGTGTCTGGCAAAGAGACAACCAAGCCTGCACAAAGGAAAATAGCAGAGGGTATAACTGTTACAATTATTACACACCGACAGGTTATATGCAACTAATATCGGTCAGATTGGCAATGATCCATTAATCCATACGAATCCATGTTTGAATCACAACTTTTAGGACAAACTTGACTGGAGTGGTTCTCTCTTTCTCACTATTACTATAATGTCTTAGCTTTTGGCAAATCAACTGGCCCAGTAATCGTCGGTCAATGACACAACGAAAACAAAAGTCTGCCAAGTTAAGAACCAATTCAATATTATTAAAAAGTGGAAGAGGCATGATAAATAGAGCTAAATTTTGTTTACATTATTGCTGAAAATTCATAAGAAAGATCGGAAACGACCGCAGGCAGTATATCCACTGGTAAATTCATTCATTCATTCATAAATTAGCATAATTTCGGGCTAAGAGATTGGTCCCGCCGTAGTTGGAGATGGGGAGGATATGCCGGAATATGTGAATAACTGAAGAAATGAATGGGACCTGGTAAGTAGACTTATGGCTCAGATCAAATGTGCCCAACAATAAAACTTTTCCTAACCTAAAGTGAATGCTTAGACAACCCTTAAAGCTAAGCGAATGTTATAATAGCCTAGGTTATGATATTCGAGGTCTATTAGTCTAGGAATGATGCATTTACTTAGATCATCTAAAACTTCTACTTACCTCCACGAAACCTTCCTCCTCTGTTTATTGACAAAAATCTCTCTGAAAAACTTTCCTGGAGTAGTTGTCGATTCTTCGCGAATCTGATAATTTTGTCGAGTTTTCTTAACTCGAACGGCAGGGTCTCTTCCCCAGCCTCTCCGGCGACTAGAATGTCCACAAGAAGATCATACCACGTATTGTTGCTGTACAGGCTGTCAATTGGAATAGCCGTTGCAAAGTCTGGTACATCGAATGCAAGAATGGTGTGAAAAGCAACTAATATAACGAAAAAGGTTCCACCTGGATCGTAAGGTCTGTCTTTAGCCATGTCAGCTCAATAACATTTGCACTTCACGCAACACCAAAAAATGTCTCAATACGTTCCTGTTGGGTCTAATGGATCCATCTCGCACTGATATAAGTGATCACAGCCAGCAAGATTGCTAGTATCTCCGTGAGCTAGTGGTTGATTGTGTTAGACCGAGCCTCTTAGCAGTTCGGAATGACAAACAACGAGGATTGTTTCTCTCAAGCTCTATATGTACTTTCATTGGGCGGAGCTTAAGTTTCTCCGGGTACGAACTTCTTGTGATGTCATAACAAAATACTAGTTTATGTGGACGTAAAGGCGATGAGCTTTTTGCCAAAAAGGTAACGGAGCCATATTTGCGTGGAAAATTGCAAGTGGGTTAGTACGACCAAAAACATGACTTTGTTAGCGGTACGAGGCAAAAAGGAGTGCTTTTGCCAAAATCTGCACGATTAGGAATCTCCCAAGACCAGTGCCGTCTTTACCCTTAAGCCGGTGCTGGGGGGGGGGGGAGAAATGAGAGGTCAAGCTGCCGGTGTAAATTGTTGAGAAATCAGGCTACGGTTGCTAGCCCTGTTGCCTTGTTTATCACGATCCAGGTGTGACCAGCTACGTCGCACCGTCATTTACGTTACCGAAATTACGCTCAGATGTCAGTATAGTGTGGCTCGACCGAGGGCTCGACCAAGAATCGTGAGTGCTAATGTTTTAATGCGTTTTTATGTTTTTGACTCATGAAAAGGGGCTAAAAACCCACATGTGGCCTAGGGCCCACCAAAACTAAAAGACGGCACTGCCCATGACACACCACTCATTTGCTGATTTGTATTTATGGCCATCACATTTGCCTACTGATTATTTGTGTTATGTCTTGTTCAAATTAAGATCATCAGCCGTCACCATGAGTGACATTACAGAAGAAGCCGAGGAAGAAGCTCCAGTCAACCCAACAGCCGTCAACTAAGACAAGTCAGCCGTTTTAACTATCTCTTTTCTCAGGTTCGATCAAACTTTCAAACCTGCTCTACCAAATGACAGCCGAATGCAAGTGCTTCAACTTTCAGGTGTTCATCTAACTTCAGATCCAAAGTGGTATAAGAATGTAGAATCTATGCTAAAACGAGCCAACAAGCAACACGATTTCTGAAAATGCTCTCCCGCCGTGGCACCAACACTAACCTCCTTCACATTTACCTTGTTTTCATTTGCCCTCCCCTGGAATACTACTGTCCTGTATAAAACGGGAGCAGTCAGAACGTCTCGAGAGGATCCAGTACCGATCTTTACTAATATAACGTTAAATCCCCCATAATCCCGTACATTTCTCTTCTTGACGGGTTCGGCCTCACACCTCTGTCAACCCGTGGACCCCAACTTTCTACTAAGTTTGGTGATCAACTACTGGAAGACCTTATCCATCGTCACATACTCCCCCTTCTCCACATCCCCGACCGTACACGACAAGACAACAAAGACTGGCAGCGCAGCCAGCTCCAAAGATTCAACCCATACGTACGACCCATGCGCGGTACGATAAAGTTTTGTTTACTCCTTTGGGGAACACCAATAAAATTATTTTCCAAATTTCGAAGTTTAATATTAAAATGTTGCAATTTTGTTTGTATTTAATTATCGAGCTGTTTGACTATGTAGAAGCGTGACTGTATATATATCTGAATTTAAAAGCTATTAAGCCATATACAGAAAACTCAATTCGCAAACTATACAAGAAACAACTACAATATTTTTTCACATTCCTAACTTTATAAAACCTCACTATTTTTTTCGCATTCATACTTAATATCATCTACCTACTAATTCTCTACTAAACTAATCACTTTTTCAACCATATTACAAAAAGAAACTAACTCTAGGAGACGTGGACTTCAGGATACCTAGAAGTAGCTCATAGTATGCCTGTAAATATATGCGGACACATATTCTTTTTTGTTGTTGTTGATACTATACGAAATCTTTTTGAATAATAAAGATTGATCGCTTGAAGATGTCCTTAACTGAAGTACACTATTGGGTCAATTCGGATTAAAACTCAAAGATATGTCCGTTTAGGATCCAACTTCACTCCACGGGGAAAACGGTTGTGTCCATGTTTATTCCGTCCTTCTTCATCTTAGTTTATGTCTAAAAACATGCATCGATGTATAAAATATCTGTATGTGTCTCCTATTCCCATTTCTTTTTGGCTGAGTTTAGAGAAATTTTACGAGAAAACTGCTCCGATTTCGTCAGAAGACACCCGTATCCGTTTTCCATCTGTTCTGTTCAGCAACCTAAAAATTATTATTTGCGAACGAAACTCACCCAAGTCACGAGACATTTTTCACGAGATATTGTTTCTTCTTCTGGAATGTGAGCGTTTGTGCAACATTTAACTGAAAAGACAAATCAGTATTTTAAATCCCCACAAGGTATTCTAATAATAGCATCTCTACGATACTCCGTGGTAGGCTATAAGGTAAGCCTACGAAGAATGCAGCAGCATTGACAAATCGGCCCAAAGAGGACTTCAAACCTGTTTCCTAGTTTCTCCGTCTTCCCAAAAGTGCCCCTTAACTTGCTTAACTAGCTCGGCAGGTTTTCGACAGAATTCTTAGTGGTAACCAAAAAATTACAAACCCAGAAAATCAGCCAGAGAATCTTAAAATTGTTTTAGTCCGGCTGCAAATTACTGGTGTCCATACTTACAGTGATAAATTGCCTAACAGGGGTAGATGTCGTAAAAGACGGGGCACCCTCCCAGAAAGATTAAGCGTAGATCTGCTTTAAACTTGTATGTGGAGTATCTGTTTGAGTTTTATTTTTTGAGGGCTAGATGTGTCGCTTCTGAATTATGCAGACGATGTACTTAACCTAAGCCGTTCGGTATCCCGCATTGAAGACAATTTTAGTATACTTAGTCGTTCGTATGAGGTCATAGGACTAGCTTTTAACCCTAGTAAAAGTGATGTTATAATTTATATTAACATCAATATAAAAAAGTGATATTATTATGTGACAGCTCTTCGGTAAGGGTGAAGCTGGGGGAAGTATTGCTAAGCCCTTCGGAGTCGCTGACTTACCTCGGGTTACCCATCGGTAAAGATCTACGATCGACACGTTCCGGCTTAATCGCGCATTTTTCCGCAAAAGTTCGAAAAGCTTATGGTATGCTAGCTGCGTCGAAAGCGCGTTACAACAGACTGGTGCTAGCGCAGCTGTATAATGCTCTTGCATTACCGCATGCACTTGCACTAGCACCTTTCTGGAAAATTTTCCACACATCCGATGTTAAGACTATTAGAACTACTTATTACAAATACGCAAAATTCCTGCTTGGGCTGCCGTTGTGGTCTCGTAATCGACGAGTCACAAGAAATCATGGGGTAAGAGATCCGATAGAGGCTGCTTTAGAGCGTCGTGCGCGATTTCTGGAATCCCTCGACCCTCTGAACAGCCTCTATCCAGCAATTAAGCAATAGTTAAAGAAAAAAGGTAATTAGTTATTTATGCATTTCTTTGAAGTTAAGATAGTTTAAATTGTTTACAAAGTTAAAATTGTATCTTGTGTGTTTGTTGTTCATTGTTCTTTCTTCTTTATTTTTTTTCTTTTCTTCTACTCCATCAGTGACATTCTTATGTAAAGATGGGTTATAAACTTATTCATTCATTCATTCAAAGAGATGTTCGTTCCTTTTTGTCAGTGTGGATGCACAGGAGAAAATCATAAAATGAACAAGAAAACTCCGCCTTTCGACTGCATCGTGAGAGTCAGTTGCGCCATGAGTCGTAACAATCAGCGCCGTTTAGCGGTTGGTTTTTCGTTGAAACAATCACTCTCGACATTTCAACTGGTTGTTTTGAAAAATCATCAAATCACACAACATGTCTTGTGATATGTTATTTGTTTGTTTACGCTCACATCCATCATCTAGCGTTTGAAGTTCTGACCAAAACCAAATAATAGATAGCGGGCCGCTCGATTTTCCACGTCAGAAGAGACAAAAAAATATTATCAAATTTGTAACAGGCGTTGAAGTCTATCAGGAGCGCAGAAGATCAAACCAACAGGATCTGGCCAGCATAAAAAAGAGGGTGAGAAAGCGACCCAGCAAAAGCTCAGTACCTTTCAAGGAGATTGAAGCTGAATTTACCTGGTATAACAGTAGGTAATTTTAAGTTACTCATTGCCGTCGGCTCCAACAAGGACTGCAAGCTCATATTGTCGGATCCGGTTCGGCCTGATAAATGGGTTCTCTGAGGCATGTTTTTGCCACCTACCAGGCTCGCTAAAAATCAGATCACCCGTTTGGAAGACAAGCATGCCACAAGGTTCTGGTTTTCACCTCCCCCACCCCAAATAGGTAATCTGATCAGTATAATATACTCGATTAGAGTCGAGGATTTCTCGTGAATCGGTTCTAATGCATAACCGACCTACCATGTGCAATCTTCCTATCATTAGCGAAAGTCCGTTTTCCTGATTTTTCCTTTACCTCCTCAGCATCTGGTAAATCAGCGAAAAAGCTTCTTGAAGGCCTATGACAGTTGCACCCGCCAAATTCAACCGGTTATGATTTGTCCATTCGCGTTCGGCACTTACGTGTGACCAAAGGTTTCCGAGACCGTCCGCAACTCTCCAAACAAACGGTCGCAACCGATCACATTAACAAATGACACATCTAGGTATTGCTAAAAGAATAGGGTCTTGTCCTGATCTCGCCATTTGTTCAGCACTTGTATGCAACTTTCGGGAACCCCCCAACTCTACCTCAGTGGTAGGATGAGATCAAGAACTATAAATGGTACACCAAGGGTGTTCCCAAATTCCGTCCCAATTCCTCAACTTGTTCGGCACTTGCGTCTGTAAATCGATCTCAAGGATCCCCTTTAACTCCCCCCAAAGTGGTCGGATCCAGCCCAGTTCTATAAATGCCATATCTACGTCTTGCGACCTTTCTGCTTACCAATCTCTTCCCCGTCCATTAAGCATTTATTCATTCCACTAGAGTTACGAAAATACACTACAAGAGGTAGCTATCGAAACTCTTGGAAGAGTGAAGCGAAAGCGAAGACGGTGGATGTCCGAAGAAACTGTCCGACTTGCAACAAAGAAAAGTCTGTTACCATCACGCCACTCAGCTGAATTCAAACAGCTACGCAAGCTATGCCACCAGTCGGGCAGGAAAGACAGAAGGAAGTACTGGGAGAATATGGCGGTGGAGATGCAAAAAGCAGCTAGCTTGTCTGATACTAGGAAACTGTACCAGCTGCTTAAAGAGTCCACTGGGAAGAGGTCGAAGAATTCGGCCTCTGTAAGAGATGAACACGGTAACATCCTAACGAGTCGTGACGAAGTCGTTGACCGTTGGAAGCGCCATTTCCAGAAACTCCTAAATCCCCAAGTGGACCCTTCACCACCTGCTCCAAACCTTCAAGTGACCCAACCTCCCCCACCTCCTTCACCAACGCTCATCACTTCACCACCTGCTCCAGATCTCCAAGTGACCCAACCTTCCCCACCTCCTTCACCAACGCTCATCACTTCACCACCTGCTCCAAATCTTCAAGTGACCCAGCCTCCCCCACCTCCTTCACCAACGCTCATCAACCAATACGCAGGAGTCAAAATAGAGCCCCCTGACGAAGAGGAAATCCTGGCAGCAATAAAGAAGCTGAAGAATCATAAAGCGCCGGGAATTGACGCCATACCAGCAGAAATCTACAAGGCAAGCCCCAGGCTTCTTGCACAGAACCTAGAAAAACTGCTCAAGAAAATTTGGGTACAGGAGGTTCTCCCAGACGATTGGAAAGTTTCAATCATCATCCCCCTGTACAAAAAAGGGGATAAAGCTGAATGCAAGAATTACCGGGGGATATCGCTCATAAGCATCGCTGCCAAAATATTTGCCATGATTCTACTCAACCGCTTCAGCTCAATCAGAAACACGACCACACGCCCAAACCAGGCGGGCTTTCGGCCAGGAATGGGCTGCATTGATCAGCTCTTTACACTCCGACAAATTCTCGAGCACCGCATGAAACACAATCAGATTACTATAGCCGTCTTCATCGATTTTATAACGGCCTTTGACTCGATCGTTAGAGATGGCATATGGGCTGCGATGCAAGAGGACGGCGTCCCTGAGAAGCTGATACGCCTTATTCAGGCATACTACCAGCACGTTCGTGCCTGTATACAAGCTGATGGAGAGCTGTCCTCCCTCTTTGACATCGATTTTGGGGTGAGACAGGGCTGCATCCTGTCCCCGATCCTCTTCAACTTTGTTATCGATTGGATCATGAAGCGCGCCATGCAATCTGCCAGAGGCGTTGAAGTAAGCCCTGACTTCTCCATCAAAGACCTTGACTACGCGGATGACATTGCCTTGCTCGAAAACGATATAGATCATGCGCAAGCCGTGCTCTGTAATGTTGCTGCTACTGCAGATTTGGTTGGGCTGAAGATCAGTAAGGATAAAACCAAAATCCTGACGAATTCTGAGGATGTACTCACAAGGGGCATCTCTATCGACAACTCCCGTTTAGAGGTCGTTGACCAGTTCAAGTACCTGGGATCCCTCATCGACATTTCCGGTGGCTGCAGTACGGAAGTCCAGAGCAGAATATCGTCTGCATCGATAGTCTTTGCTCAACTTAGGAAGAACCTGTGGAGACAAAGAGACGTCCTACTAAAAACAAAAACCCAGGTCTTTGAAGCAACCGTCCGCTCCGTACTCCTTTACGGATGCGAGACATGGCCCCTGAAAGCAGCGGATGTTCATGCTCTCAAAGTATTCGACCACTCCTGCCTGAGACAAATCCTCGGTGTCTCCCTCCGAGACAGAATTAGCAACGTCGAAATTCGTAGACGATGCCACCAGAAGCATGACATCGAAGCTCTAATAAAAAAACGCCGCCTAACTTGGTTTGGTCATGTTTGTCGGAGGTCAGATGACACCCTCACTAAAAAGGCGCTATACTGCAAACCCCTCGCACATTGGAAGAAGAAGCGGGGTGGACAAGTTAAGACCTGGCTTAACACACTCAAGGCGGACCTAGAGCCGATTGGTGGCTTCCGACGACACGGCCGAAGATGGGACAAGCAGTGGCTTGAAATATGTGCACCACATACACTCGACCGAGCGGCTTGGCACTCAACCGTCTGCCAGATCATAGCGCCAGGGAGAGCTGAAGAGCTTGTGTCCTGAAACAAGTAAGTAAGTAAGTAAGTAATCCAGCTCCCCCAATAGTGGCCGAATCTGGTCGCTATTCTTAAACGTCGATCTAGGACATATAGATTTCAGTGTGGCAACTATGAGTGCCACAAGATTTCCGAGAATCCCCTCCCCGTGAACTTCCCCCAGTGTGGACGGATCCGGCCTGGATCAACAAATGGCCTATGGCCGTTCGCTAGTTGTGCAGGAGCAAATCCGAAACCGGGTATTTGTTTATATGAATCATGATGTTAGTTACCTATGTATTTCTTGTCTTTCCTATGTACAATTTGAATTTCAGAATGCAATGAGGGTCCGGGACGACGCTGTCCCGCCTGTTCCACGGCTGTTCCGTGGAAACCACCCCTTGGTTTCCACGAAGTGAAACCACTCGGGGTATCATAAACAAACATTACGGCTA
Source organism: Branchinecta lindahli (assembly GCA_023053555.1). Taxonomy (NCBI): domain Eukaryota; kingdom Metazoa; phylum Arthropoda; class Branchiopoda; order Anostraca; family Branchinectidae; genus Branchinecta; species Branchinecta lindahli. Next base: position 15,613,422 of record JAKZAO010000009.1, read on the forward strand.
AATGATGCGGCCGTTGGTCCCAGTCCAGTCAGTTCCTTGACAGTTAAACGCAGTTTCGATGCGATTGACCTCGGTCAGACATGCGTCAGAAAAAAAAAATCACCAGTTATTGTAAGATTCCGTAAGAGGGACTCAGCAAAGGGTTTCCACCGTCTTTAAACCAGTTTTGGTCCTCGATCGCGAAGCCGATTTGCGTCATCGCCATTACGATGCGACAACCTGAAAGATAGAAACCTCTAGTTCAATGCACTGACAATCATCCCAATCCCTTTCATTCTGATCGGTTCAATATCAAATAGTCGAGGGACTTCTTTCAGGCTCTGCTAGGGAATCAGGAGCTGCTATCACTGACGCAGTATCGGTCTTTGCTACTTTGTTTGTGAGTAGAACCTTAGAAGAGGTCACTATGTGACAAGTTTGTGCAAATTTTGGGAACATCTTATGACCCCATTTTCTATCGCCAATTCTTTCGAGGAATGGTCCAACTAGACACTCCGACAATCTTCTGACATTACTGTCTATAATCCCACATAAGAACTCTCGAGAGCAGTATCGGAGTAGGCTACAGTATACCTCATTTGTCTTAAAGCCAACTTATTCTTGTATTATTTAGTTTAATACACTGAATTATTTGGGTTCTGCTGCTGAGGGATTTTTTGATTTTCCACTATCTGCGCCAGTAGTGCTTTTCAGAATATCTACGGCCGTCATCACAACGCAAATTCTACTATGACGCGGAAAATTTGAATCTCAACCCAAACGCGGATTTTCAGAGGCCAGTGGTGAGGGTGATGAAGACTGCTTATTGCGTGAACACAAAATTTTTCGTAAATCTTTTTCGTAGCTTTCTTTTTCGTAAATCTTTTTCTTTTTCGTATCTTTTAGAAGCGTAAAGAGGTACCACGATTCCGACAGCGAGATTCCACTATTTGAAAGTCGATTATTCGTGAATAGTCGAGCAACGGAGTAACGCATTTTCATCGCGTCTTCAAGCCTATGTGATGGGTAACAAAACTAGACTACTCAGCCCTTTTCGGTTAAACCTTAAATCTCAGAAACCGCGACGCCCTGAACACTTTGGCTACCCTCCACCACTGTCATTAGCCAGAGCGATAACGGTCATCCGAGACTGACTCCATCATAATCCTTCTACTCTGATGAAGTGGAGAGCCCTTTGAGAGCTGAGGTAGACTCGACAGGCCCCTTTTATAAGTATTCCTTCAACCCAAGCTTCAACCGAAGGAACAAAAAATTGCTAGAACAAATCTCAGCGATTTATCGGTTAAGGACAGAGAAGTGAGACTCAATAACGGTTGGATATTTCATCAAACAAAAGCAAATGTATCCAGGGGTCGTGCTTAAAACGATTTTCCCGACTTGAACGAGAAATGCCATTCGTTTTCTTATTTCACGGACATCATTTAGAAGACTAACGACCATTTTTCGTCGGCACGCAGTTTTTTTTTTTTTTTTATATCAATAATAGTGATTTTTATCCGCAAAAACAGTCGGTAAAAATGACCAACCAGTCGGTAAATACCTTGTCTCCCCCAAACATTTTGGCTAGTAACGCCACTGCTTTCAGGGCCGCTTTCCAAGTCCCTCCCCCCATACCAGGGCCCTGGAAGCTTGACCAGCAAAAGATGACAATATATAACAGTGCACAGATTTCCTGATTTCCTAGTATGAAACGACGATTCCTGTTTCGTTATTGTAGGAGGGTGTGGTTCTGGTCCAGCTAGGATGCGCGCACAAAAGGCGTAAAAGGTGAAACGAGACACAAGCTGTTATGTGAAAACTGAATGGTCTGCTTGGTTTAGAACTACACTAACTGTATGAACTTGAACAGTACTGTCATTGAACTTCAGATCTGTCTGAGAGGATATCATGCAAGAGGCATAGTAACTAACAGAACATAGCGTCAACGTAGAACCAGCTTTATCCCAGTTAAGCACCCAAAGGGGACGAGTCTCTGCTTTTCCCCTTCGCCTCATCATCAGCAGCCATTGCACAGATTTTGTACAAATAAGTTAATGAACAAAAAATACAAGCTTTTATTTTTTTTAAACTGAAGGGTGGTGCAAAGCTATCCTCGTCAGGGTTTATTTTGTTATACAACAACAGTTGTATTCTTGTTTAGTTACTAAACACGTACCTTACCAAAGTTTTGAATACACGTTGATGAGGTGATGACCATTGGGGGATTAACGCTAACTAAACCGCATGGTGGCTCTAAACTCGAATACGGTGAATCACAGCACCTATCGGCAGTATACCCCAGTCAAGAATAAATAACGATTTGTTCTTGCCCCAATACATCACCATGCTTTCGAAATGACAAGATGTGCAAATGTCAGCAGCTAAATGTATCACTTGCTCCCATGATTCCCATGACGATGGTGTTTTGATGGGGCATCGACCTCACAATTTTCTAGCGGGTAAGTAAAGCTTAAGAAAGAGATACCTGTACACATAAAAGTGTGATCGTAATCTTGTTGCTGTTTATGGTCACCAAACAACTTTGTACATTTATCTAAGGTTGGCTGATTATAAATTATTCTTTAAAATGAGCGCCAGTAAGATCTGTGAGATTGCAAATACTAAAGAAGGTAAATACAGGATTTTCGATCAATGGGAGATTATTCTTTAAAATGGGCCAAAGATAGAAATGTGAGACTGCAACTACCAAAGAAGATAAACACAGAAATTGCAATTTTATCTATGAGCAAATATGAGCTGGAAAACTAAGAAATCATGGAGATCAAAACGAAAACCTTATAAATTGCAAATACCATCATTAAATAGTAGAGGTATGCTTATTTGAAAATTTATCTAAATGTTTCACTACCTTGTTTTTTTTCTTGATTATCGGACACTCAAATGAAAAAAAGAGCAAATGTTTCAAAATCCAGCTGATATATAATAACTTGACTTGAAATGAAACGTTTTTAGAAAGTATTTTGTAGTAAAAGTTGCCTGGTATGAGTTGTGCTGTTTTCTTTGGCGACCGCTCGAAAGTTGGGCGACATTAAAGTAAGCTCACCTCTATTGTAGCCTACCACGTAAGGTGTTCCATTTAAGGACGACCTTAGCCTCGACAGAAATAAGGTAGTAAGTAGTAAGGACAGGAAAAGTAGACTCATTTTCTACATGCAACTTTCTAGAATCTTAGCGGAGAAAAATAACACTTACTTGCAAAAATTTCAGGAAGAACCAGCTTCAGTCATCTGTGATCTGCATTCTATTGAACAGAATTCCACTATAGCTTACCGTCCGGCTGAACTTGTCAGTATCGACAACTTGTCAAGCCTTTCAAGCTGTCATTTTATCCCCATCCGCTTTTGATTACTTTATCTAGTAAGAGTGCAAGCCTTGGGGCCCGTCTTTGTGCAGTTTGATTGTCAACCTCACGCGACTGCCCGAGTGATTGTGCAGTATCTCTGTTGCCATTACTTTCTCTATAGTTATACTTTTAATTGTAACTGTAACGACGAAATTTTTCTTCTAACACAATACTAAGGGGAGGGAGGGCTTTTAGCCCCTGCTGTAAGCTGCACACAATCTAGCGGGAACTGAGAAAAAAAGGGATACTACTTAGGCCCTTGAAAATAACCACGAACTACCCATAATGGACCTTTACTGGTAGCACCTTTGGTGTATGCCCTTTTTCTGCTCCAAACCAACTCTAGTATCTATTTCCTCATAACTACGAAAGCGTCACAGAGTGGGCTTTGACAAAACAGCATATGCATTTACTTCCTTCCGGTTGATCATTCGAGTCTCTAACCACCTTTGCTGAATGTCTGTCACTACTTTCGCCAGATTCCACAACACGGGAATCCTAATTCCTTCCATGAGCATAATGAGTACGGGTTGTGCGCATGCTCACCACGTTCTGACCAAAATAATGCGACAGGCCACCTTAAACAGATCAACCATTCACATTTGTTCCATAGACATCTCTGGGGCTTTTGATAATGTTGTCCATTCTCAAGCTTTGTATTCGCTTGCTCGTTCTGGAGTCAATTCCTCTATTCTTTGCCTTTTAAAGTATTGGTACGCAAATTCTACCGTTCGGTTAAAATGGCAGGGTCAATTATCGGAAAATATTTCAGTGAACCATGGAGTTCGCCAAGGTGGAGTTTTGTCACCATATATATTCAAGTCTGCAATTTCTGATTGCTTGGATTCTCTTCTTCCTTCATATCTGTTCAAGGAGATTTCTATCAGCTACATCGCGTATGCTGATGATATTCTCCTAGTCAGCCGTACAAAATCTACTCTTTCTAAAAATATGAAAATTTTAGCAAACAAACTTTCGGACATTGGACTTGAGATAAATCTGTCAAAATGTGAATATCTTTGTTTCGGTCGTACAACAGCCTCTGAGCGCCCCTCTGTTGCAATTGGTTCTTTTTCTATTTTATCGTCCGAGTCGCTGAAATGGCTCGGAATTACCTTCAAATCCACATTATCTTTAACTTGCTCCTCTATTCTAAAAAGTGTATCAAATTCCATTAGATTTGGTTACGGGCGTTTGGTCCCAAATAGAGGAAAATATTCACGCAAGGCGCTCGGAAGGTTGTATAGTGCTTTTTGCGGCCCATATATTTACAACTGTTCCGGAATTTACCATATCTTAAGGAAAAAAGATGTAAAAAATTTGAGAAGCTGTTTCTTTAAGTACTGTAAACTTCTGATGTATCTTCCAAAATCCTTCCGTAATCGTAAATTGGTTTCGAATTTTAATGTCCAGGATAGTATCAATACACTCCTTCGTTCACATTCAAATTTACTTACCCTCCACAAACATCCTGCCTTGTCAGCCCATGAAATTATTGGCCAGTTTTTCAATCCTGAACCCGTTTAATGTGCTTGTCATTGTGTAAAATTCTGTAGGTCTATTTAGTGTGCTGTTAATTATATGAAAAGAATGTAGTCATGTTTATTTACATTGTCTTGTTTAGTGTTTTAATATGTGTATTTTCCTTTGTGTATTTACTCATACTCCGCTGTTATCAAAAAGCGGGTCACAAATAAATAAATAATGAATCATCTCTAACAATTAGAAAGTATAATATATTCCGAATCCTCCGGTCACGATCGAGTGGCTTAGTATCGGAGGGATGCCCGCGAACTCCCTTCCCGTTCCCATTCTATTCCAATGACATTTTTCTGATTTTAGATATGAACATGGTAATAGTTAATCCTTGCGAATATTCTGAATGTCTTCTTTCATTTCTACTTTCTGTCTTACTCCATAGGTATTGCGAGCCAAAGGTGACGAGAACCGTTTGGTGCCTGAAATCTTGTTCCGTTCAGATTGTGTGTGTCGTTTGTATGAAGCAAAAGCTGAAGGTTGGATCAGTATTCTAACGCCCAGGTTTGAAGAAAGCCTTTAAAATGAAATATTGCACCTGGAATTACACCAAACCTCGGACCCTCATCACTATATTTCTTACGAAAATGTAGCCTTCAAGAACAGCTGTTTACTAACCAAAAGATAATTCCCATCTTCGCATGCTCTGTTCCAGGAACCCTTCTCTATGCCAAGCCCACTTGGACGGCGAAAACATTTTCTCGTGAGCTTCAGCCATTCAACCAATCGGGGGTGATCTTTGTCGTACCATGTATTCTATGTTTGCGAACAGGTAACTATTTACTATCCACGAAACGAAACCAATCATGCACGGAGAAGATGCACTACGTGAGATGAGTGAATCGATTACCCCTATGTAGTAAACAAGACTATATCTTAGCACATTGGCTTGCACAAATATACAAACATAGTTGCGCATTTCCTGTTTTGTCTTTTGATACCCCCTTCTCTCTCTACATACAACGATAACCCCAGCTGGCTTTCGGGTGATCGACAGCCGACCTTTTCTCAAATAATATTATTCGAATGATTGCTTAAAGGAGTTAATCAAAATGAGGAGCGGACAACATTATCAGTCATTAGGAATGATTACTGTAAGTACAACTGTATTTTTTCTGCAAAATTCCTAGCATCAGCCAATATTACTCGTAAATAACAGAAATTTTTAGACTTTAGAGCAATGCGTCCCTCTTTCTTCCACTGCTCATTAATTACTCTAAGAAAATATTCTACTCCACTCCAGTCTTGCTATAGTAGCATGTAGTTGCATCAGTTGGTACAGCATGCTACTTTTTCATACTAAAATTTTGAGATAATTTTCTTCGAGTAACTCTGGAACACGTGATCCGATCCGGACGGAGCTTGATGAACGTGTCCGAAAGCTTTTAGTGCTGTAAATGCTGCATTTAATGCTGCATATAAGGTAAGAGCTTTCGGACGAAAATAAAAATAAAAATGCAGCATTAAATGCAGCATCTGAAAGCTTTCGGACACGCTCGGTAGTTGGCGAAAGCACATGTCCTAGATATTTTTATATCCGGACCGTATGTGACCCTTGGCTAAAATACATCCCACCTACCCTTGCAAGTGCCATATGAGCTTCAGCTCTTGTTGTTCAGAGGCTTGTTTGAGAAAATCATGTACGCTTAAATACTCTATATGACTAAGGCCAAAACACGCCAGTGTACCTCGGGAAGAACGAGAGACGTCGCCCGAACGATGACTCAAATCCTATGTCAACCAATCAACGGCGTTCGTTGGGGACAGCTGTGGTGACGCTTCCGGCTCTTCGCTAGGCACACGGCGATTGTTCATCGACACGAAGAGTTAGTCATCAAGAGTATTGGGAAAGGGCTTACCAAGCCCTTCTGATGGCCCTGGACTTTCGATTCAGCACCCCCTTGTTTTGACACGGATCTACTGCGTCCATGGACCCACACTCGGTAACCCGCTTTGAATCAAATATAAGGTGTTTTCGACCTTCCCGGAGATCTAAATGACATCAGAGGTCGGGCGCTATAGGAACCCCAGGTATCTCGTCAAGGTAACAAGCGAAAGGGTTAATAGCTCAATGTTTACAAACACTTCAGAACACCCGGCGATTGTAGTAAACATATCCATTCACAAGACCGCAAGCGTCGGCGATGCCTAATCCTTTCAAAGTCACCCTGTGGCACACTTCGGTATAGCACAGAAACATTCCACCATGAGATTGGATTAATTTTATTAATATTTCGAGAAAAACGGTAAGCTAGAAACTTTTCGATCCTACAAATAGTAATAAAACTGATACAATTTTTATTGGCAGAACTGATTTACAAAACACGACTAAACGATGTTTGATGGTTGGACAAATGCGCCTCGGGCAATTGGAAAGGCAACGAAGAAACCAATTAGAGCCCCAGCACAGACCTTTGACAAAAGCCATTTTCTGAGTAGGCTATTGCAACATGCTTGCGTTTCAGTCTCGATGCTAGATTTGTCGGGTCCCCCTCCACCCCCCCTCAACTGGCCAGATGTGGTTCGGAAACGTCTAGGGCACCTGTTCCTATCCCCATCAACTTTCCCTCGAATGGCATCATCCGTTAGTATTAAAATGCATTTCCAGGAAGTTTCGGGTACGGCATCGAAATGTCTTTCACTTTTTTGTCCGGAGTCCTGGAATCTTCCGGATTCCAGATGTCCGTTTCCGCCGGCGTGGATCCGGAAAATGAAGCTAGACCAAATACGCTTGAAAGTCCGGGGAGCTGGACACTCAAGATTCCGGATTCAGAGGGGTGTCACAGAAGCAACTTATTTAGGAGACAAATAAATATGCATCTGGATAGGGTAGGGAAAAGTCTTCGAGAGCTGTGGTTGAAAGGCAAGAGATGTGTGAATGAGCATCTAATTTTTTTTTAAATAACAGCGAAATTACTTTTCACTTTGAGGCAAGAAATGGATGAAAAACCCATCTACAAAATTCTCAATAAAAGAGAAATAATTTTTCATTATTGTTACATTTACATTACTACACTACAATAATTTTCACGGTATTCTATCGACTACACGGAAGCCCAGATATCTGGTAATCCGGAAACTGAGGCATGGATTTACGAGTGTGCTAGCTCATCGACCACATTTGACCCCCTAGACCATAAACAATGATTCTTAATACGGCCCGGATAATGACAGGGGAAAGGCCTGAAAAAATAATTCACCGACAACATCAGAGGACCGTGACCAACGGTTCAATGTTCCCAAAGAAGGATGGGCCAGCTCCCAACAACCCAAGACGTTCCTACTTGACTAACCACACGGGTTCCCCTCGCGATCCCACCAAAACTGAAAGAGTCTAATAATCATAGTATTTTTGCAAGCAGCTAATCGCTGATATTTTTGCATGGTCGGTTTTTAGAAGGATGTTTCCGGATGGGGTAAAAGGAAAAAGTATTGTTTCCCCCAATTAAAAGCAGTCAGGCATAAGGGAATTAACTAGATAGGTATACCAAAATAGCTTTCAACTACCAAATTCCATATTTCACAGGCAATCTGCTGGATAAAGAAAATCGAGTGGAAGAGCATAATAAGTCCAGAAACAGAAACTAATGAACTGGAGGCGGTTATTCGAACAGGCGCTAATATATACAAATTTTGAAGAAAAAATAATTAAAACTGCCTCCTCCCGCCCCATCGTCCGTGCGTCGGTCCGAGAGGAACACCGACAGTGTTTTTTTTCATAACCTTGCACATTCATCTAGTAAATTTTTTGATGTGTTTTACCAGCTTTTACTTCCGGACGCTCTTCACGAGTTACTGAAGTATTTTTTTTTACTTTGACTAATGTCAAAGTAACATTAGTCAAAGTAATGTCAATCGTATATTATTTGTATGACTCGGACTTCCGTTTTTTGCAACAAGCTTTCGGTTAAAACAAATTGACTGACTGAAGATCTGAAAGATGGAGCCTGGCCTTCTTCTATGATTCTAGACCACCTGCTGTCTGAAAAGAAGAAGAGGCGGGTCATAGCAAGAACAAATAGGCCAACAGAACCTCCGTCTTTGGTCCCATGCACCGACTATGGATACCCCGATAAAACTGAGCAGAGCTAAAGCTATTTGCTGAGCTTTGAGTTGACGCCCCTCTATTCCCCTTTTAGCTGCTGCGCATTAGTTGCGTTCGTTGTCCGGTGACTGCTCACCGGTGCTTCTTATAATCCGTTTTTGCATCCACCGGTGACTACTCACCAGTCTTATAAACCCGTTTTTGAACTAACCGGTGTCCGGTTTTACCTCACCGGTGCGGACTAACCAGAACCTGCTCGGGAGCCCCGCCTTGCCGAGGAGTTAGCAAGTTTTCATCAACTCACCGGTGAACCAAGAAACACGTTATAAGAGAAGAACCGGACACTGGTGACAAAACACCAGAGCCAGCCCGGAGTGCAACGAACGCAGCTATTGAGAGGTAGTGTTGGACGATATTCGATACGATAATCGAAATATCGATATTATTGTAAAATATCGATATTTCGATACTGACTTTTCAAATATTGATATTTTCGATACTTACATTACGATCTACCTCAGTTCTATTATTTGAGATTTTCGGAATAAAAGAATGATTAGGGATTTCAGACTTGAGCGATTAGGGAGGAGAAAGAGACTGAGAAGGAAAAAAGTGGACGCTACTCTTTCTTAATGGGAATTATTGATTTTATTCTTTTAGTTCATTTTCGTTCGATTTTTTTTCATGAAAACCTGTTGCAGTATGAACAGTTTCAAGTACGCCAAATATCGGTCTCCGATAACCGAAATATCGATTATCGAATTTGAAAATATCGAAATATCGATATTTCGATATTCCTCAATATCGCCCAACACTATTGAGAGGAAAACACCGTGGCAGGCGTGTATGACCCGCCTCTGCAGAGCGCCACGCATGAGGTCACAATATTGAACAGCCAATAATCTGCTTACTCTCGACTCGGGAACCTATTCCACTCCGCATGGTCGTATTACAGAGACAAGGAGACGGAGGTTCTACTCCTTATTTGTTCTTGGTCATAGGCACTGGACTTAACACAAAGAAGCGCCAGTACATGAGTTGTACAAAATTCTCACGAGGGTGTATCCTGACGGGGGAGGGAAGGACAAGATGGTTCCACAAAGCAATACTACAAGATCTTTCCACCTTAGCATAAACCAACCGACAGCATAATGTTTTCCACAATCTTTAATTTCGTAAAAAAGCACAAATTATTACAGGAGCTAAAGAATTCCACATTCTTCAACAGCGTTAAAGCTAGGTTAGCTTGCTTGCTTGAACCAATGCCCATGATTTTGACCATCGCTCTCGATTTCTCTAGATCATTCGGTTTCAACGTACCATCTTCTTCTAACTCAATGAGTTCTTTCAGTCCTGACAGATCACTGACCCGAGACAGTGATAAAGCCAACAGAGACGCCCGCGTCACAACAGGGAACATGAATGAGTGATACCGACACACACATTAAATGTGTGTGTTCAATTAAATGCTCAAATTTTGAGCTACTAAATATCAACGGAACCTCAAAATCTACTGACATTACAGCAGTAGGCTATAATCAGCTACAAAATGTCAAATGAATCTCAAAATCTACGCATAACAGTCCAACAGCCAGTAAAAGACGCAGTGCAAAGCGTGCCTGGTCACGACCAACTTTGGAAAAAAATTGACGCCTAATCTTCCTGAGCAGGATAAAGAGCGTTTAATAGCAACCGCTATCCTTCCTTTACCCTTTTTTCGTTTACTGTAAGTAACATGCACTTCTATTAGCTGAGGACAGGTATATTGTTTCAGCCGGATCTTAGGCCTTGTTCAAATAGGTGTAATAAGCCGAATAGCGCTATACACGATGTTTACGTCTTAATACACACCCTTGTTCAAATACAAAGTGAAAAGGTTCTCATCAATGCAGAGTTCGGTGTTGCCACACCTACAATTTTTCGAGCTTCTAAAGATTAGAAAAAATGTTCTTAGTACTACTTGAAGCACACGAGTACAAATTGATTTCCATTGTATTGTAAAAGGCTACTAAATTAACGGATGGACAGCATTGGTCCTCGAACTAACAATAAGCAGTTGCAACAGAACAAAGCGTGATCTTTTTAAGAAAAGTTGTTTCTTCAGCTTCCAACGAAGTAGAACTTTAGTGACGCTGCTCCTTTCCTCGGCCCGCTGGCGGAACCAACCAAGCGATCTGATTGGCCCTGCCGCATAAACGATAATAGAACGCGGGTCAACTCTATTCACCTTACTACAGCGCGCCCCGAGAAAAAAAGGAATGTAATCAACCTTATATGCCGTAATACACCTTATAACATCTATTTGAACAATGCTTTAGCGACATCAATGCCCTTATTCACCAGGAATAAGAAGACGTCTGGGAAGCTACCATTGTGCCAAGACTGACAAGCCAGTAGGCTCAAGGATGCAACAAATAAGAAGGTAATCGAGAGCGGTGACAGACAAATCCTGGGCCCTTTGCTTGAATAAACTTAAACCAAAACACCTCCAACCTGCTCGGTCATGCTTTGATTTATCTCATATTTATTGCACTAGACGGAAACCTAATCCCCCTCACTCTAGCTTGTATGCTACATCACGAGAATGTACTGAAGAATCTCTATGCCATTTCTTTCAATTACAGACTAGACCTATTTTTTTTTCTACTCACTCTTCTTAGTACTCGTCTTCATCCTCCTCGTCATATTCATCATCAGATGAGCCCGAACTAAACTAGAAACGGGAAGCAGTGGTCAGATGGCTATCGCTACGACCTTTATCGATGCCGGATTATTCTTACAAGTTCCGGTCGATCTTCGTCACTCGAACAAGCAAGCATACACGGAACCAGAACCTGTTGGTGCCAGTGAAGGGCCGTACACGCTGACGTATGGCCTCTTTCGTACCGTATTACACAGGTAAATATTCCCTGAGCCCAAGCTGACTTAGAATCATATATTCATATAATATATACAAAAACGGATTCGTCAGCTGTGATGCTTATGAAGCGATATTTCGGCCCTTCTTGGCAAGGGTCCTCTTCAGGCTGTTATTCTTCTGGGCCAACGCTGGGGAAGGAAACAAACCTGGATTGTCAAATCCTGCAGGTTTGTTGCAATGATTGCAGCCTGCAAACCTGCAATGATTGCAGGTTTGTTTCCTTCCCCAGCGTTGACCCAGAAGAATAACAGCCTGAAGAGGATCCTTGACATGAAGGGCCAAAATATCGCTTCATAAGCATCACAGCTAACGAATCCGTTTTTGTATATATTATATAAATATAGTATTACACAGGCAAATTTAACAACAAAACATATATACTTTGAGCGACAAGGTTGTAGCACACCCAGAGCACACCGCGTATAATTCTGTATATTCAATACCTTCTCATTTGTTAATGATAATGTATCATTTGTCAATAATCATTTGTCAAATAATCATTTGTTAATAATACGTGTATAGTTGTAATGATCGATATTTAGTACCATTTCGGCGCTACGAGTTGAATCAACGAACTATCTACTATCTTCTCCCAGCCAAGGAAGGGTTAACAGGTTATACAGAGCTTTTCACTTCGATGGAAAAGGGGGGGGGGTCGTGCAGTTTACACTTGAGTCTCAGGTCGGGTTATGCAGAGCTTTTCACTTCCATGGAAAAACGGGGGGTCGTGCAGAGTCCAGATTTGTGAACGAAAATCGTGAGGCAAAAGAGAATCGGCGAATAAAAACAGGGAAAGCGAAAATGATCAGTAGACGAACAAATTTGTAGCTAAGATGTGCCTTCAGTCAGCTCGTCTGAGCGATAAAACGAGATTATTAGCTACCAAGCCTAGAAGGAAGCACCTACGACAAAGAAACTAAAAGTTATTTTACAAAAAGGTAATGCTATTTGTACATTTCGGTAATTATTTTGGCGAGGTGTCAACATACGCAGTTGTGCCGCGTTTGTTGTCGAGCCCAAGAATGCTGGAAAGAGGCTGCAAACAGCCGAAGCCGTCTGCAACGAGCTGAAAACACAGCTGAGTTTTGAAGTAGTGAATTATCTTGAAACATTATAGCATAAACAATCCATATTTTATTTTTTATTTATTTATTTATTTGTGACCCGCTTTTTGGATAACAGCGGAGTATGAGTAGAATACACAAAGGAAAATACACATATTAAAACACTAAACAAGACAATGTAAATAAACATGACTACATTATTATATAATATATATATAATATAGTGCGAGCAGAGTGCGAGGTATCCTTTGAGGTACTGCTCAGTTACGCGGGACATCCACAAACAAATGCGACAATATTCCGGACTGTATTCTGGAGATTCCCACCGTAAATTCAAATTTTTATTTTCGCGAAAAGCGTCTCAAATGCCCTAAAACGGTTGGTAATAAATAAAAGCTGAATTCACGAAGAAGATCTGCGTCATCCAAATTCAAGTTTTAAAAGATCCAGCTTCGTGAGATTAGCCAGAAAACATGGCTAATATAAAGTCTGCGACAGGACAGCAACGGGACGCTTTATTTTATGAACACAGTTACGATACAACGCCCACTCCAATGCTACTGAACGACTTCAGGCTGACATTGGTGGCTGCAAAGTCATCGACCTTTACAAGCTCTTTAGAAAGCACGCGCTAATAATCTAAATACTAATGACAATCCTGATAGTTTTCAGTAACAAGCTACGGGATTATTTGGTACTCGCTGTGGGCCTGTTTCGTTTAATGTAGCGTTTACGTGGACAAGAATTTCCGTCGAGTAGAAAGGAATTCTGGTCCACCTGAATCAGGGTTCCCGGGTGGCTAAAATACCAGCCGGTTAATACCAGCTAAAAGGTGATTTCTGCCGGTATGGTTAAAATCAAGTGGCATGGATAAAATCAAATAAATGGCCAAAATCAAATTTCTAACTGCTACTATGTGATTTTGGTAGCACTCCGCTATTCTAAGACTGTCATACTTCTTTCAGGTATTAAAGAAACCTAGAAGAACTCAAACAAGCTTAATTAACTGATCCCAGCGATCTCGTATATAGAGTACTTCTTCATTCCCCCTTCCTAGGCCCCTTCCGAGGCTCAACTGTTACTACCACATTTGATTGAGACAGCTACTCCTTCCGCCCCCCTCTAGAGGTCCTTCTGACCCCAAAAGACCGTGACTCAAGTTCTTACTTCCCACCAAGTTTGCTCAAGATTCGACAACTCCCTCTGGTATACGTGCTGACGATGGATTTTGGTGACCCCCTTCCCCATCGCATCGGACGGCTCGCAACCGGACCTCTTTCACTGCAGTTGGAACAGAAACTTTATATGTGCAGTTCAGACAGAATTGGCAAGTTCTTTATGGTCTTAACATAATACAACAAAAATATTGTAGTTTTTGTTAGCCTAGAGAGGACGGAAGGATGCAAGAATAATGCCAACACTGAATAGGTTTAAGTCATATCTGCCGTTATAAATGGCACTGCAGTTAGGTTCCTTCATTTATATGCTCAAGTTTCTGCTGAGAATCCCTACAAAGCTACCGTGTAACATACTAGTAACAAAACAAGAAGGAAAAGCCATAAAATTACAAGCTCAATTCTTGAAGTAGCCTATATAGGCTACTAACAGCGTATCGTATCAACATGTATAACAAAACGCCTCCTCAGTTTCTAATAGCCTCCTCGCTTCAGTATAACATGGTATGAACTCCCGGTATAAAATAAATCGCTGGAATCAACGTAACCTGATGACTCACTTCATCGCTCACGGCTGCTTGAAAAGTTGATCGTGTCAACCCCAAATCGGTTTTCTGGACTGGAGTAGGCGAGCTAACTAGTCCGGGAATCAACCCTGGTTGAAAAATAGTCGGAAAACAACGAAGAAACAACAGTAAAGATTGATACGTAGAAAAGATCACTGCGATTTGATTTTAGCCAATTTTAGCCGGCAAAAATCGGTTTTTATTAATAAAAGCCGATTAAAACCGCCGGTATGGTAAAAATAAATTTTAGCCGGCAAAAACGGAACCCTGACCTGAATGGATTTCTTTCGTGAAGACGCCTAGAAAAAGACTCCAGCGAGACAAGCATTCCTTTGGAATCCAGTCTATCTGAAAGGAATTCTGTCGGCGGTAGCCTACTGTTGAAGAAAACTAAAATGTCTAGCTAGCTTTTGAGAGCAGCAATCATCAAATACTGATGTCATAAATGCTATCAAAATCTTTTATTGTCGGCTGGTTCTTGTAAATTTTGCCAGATTTTTCTGGCTTGAAGAAACATTTTTTTCCGTCTGTGTGTAAACATAATCCTGCCACCAAGACCTGATTCTGTTCAAGTTTTCTTCTGCTTGTGAACGCTGCATAAGCGGCGCTATGCCGACGTTTCATAGCACATTCAAAAGCATAGTATACGAAGTTTCTGTCAAGCGTAGCACAAGGCTGAACTTTTTTGAGGTGATGGCGGTGTTGCTTATGTGCTGAATCTTATATTTATTATTTGCTTATGAACGTCTTACATCGCTTGATTGCCTTAAGGTTTTAATGAGCAAATCAATGATTCAATAAATCATTCATTTATTTATTCATACATAGTCCGAGCGCCATTTCAACTATTGCATGTAAGAGGTCTTACATGCAATTCAGCTTACAATCCGTTAACCCGTCCTTTCGGCATTCACCACCAGCCCCCCCCCCACACACACACACACCAGATTCATATAGAAAACATGTGGTCTCAGGTATCGAGTTCCTGTGGAAGGGACTACAGTTTACAGCTCGGCAGCCGACCTCGAAGACGCGATGTATGTTCGCAGCAACATGAAAAGCTATAGGGTTGTAATCCATTTTCAGAGCGAAACTCTCCGTCTTCCGCTGGAAACATAGCGGTCAACGAAACCCTGATCCCGGTGCGTTGTAAACCGCAACCGGACTGGCCATGCTTAAGGTGTATCCCAAGCCTAAATCGGACTAGAGGACTCCGACCGCCAGAGTTTCGTTGTCGCTCCGGGATTTGTACAACATTTGTGCAAACTCTCTTTTTGCAGTCACTTAGGCCCCTGAATTGAAGTGTAACACAAAGAGCTCTCCGAAAACGGATTTCGTTTTTACACTGTATATAGGCTATAGCTAAGATTCAGAACAGTACAGGTGCAGTACGAATACACGTATGCGCACACAGATGAAAAAGGTTGACAGAAACGACATTCACAAACTGAGAAAGGAAGCGGAGCTCACAATAGAGTTAGCAAGACGCCCTAAGCTTGTTTCAGCTGCGACAGACTAAAGCCAAACACCAGCTCCTTTACCAGTTCCAGCCAAACAGCTAAGTACCACGTGCAAAAGCAAGAGTTGTACAACGTGGACGAGGGCCACACAAAAACGGCATTTGCAAAATGGCGAAAGCACGCGGAGATCACACTAGCAACCGACATGGCAAGAGGTACCCAACCCAGAACTTGTTTTGACTGCGACACCCTACAGCCATTTTAGCCACAGTACGAGATGAGAATAATCGAAAATGTAAGAGCATAATACACCTTGCACCCTGATGCAAGTACAATGACCGGCATCACTCTTAATTGAATGCGTCGGTCTATCACAAGCTCCAAATACACCGTTTAATTCGTAAACAATAACACATTGTTAGGATAGACTTCGATGACTATTAGTCTCTCCATATTCACGCGAAACAATCGAAAATGGATATTAGCGAGAGCAAAAGATTACATGAGTCACGTGGTTTAGTATGTAAACGTACACGTGCAACTGAAGTGGCGGCCAGACGACTTGGACAGGCCTTACGTAGTAATAGGCTTATTTCGAAAGTTGCACAAAGCTTAAAGCACAAGTCGCAGTAGATACAGTTTCTGTTCCAATGTTCTAACGTGAATGACTCCTTTGAAAATACGTTGTGCTTTAAAAACAAAATACAAACCCGAGGGGTCGACGACTCTCCCGGAATGGTGTACACGCCCCGAAGGAATAATCCGGAATGGTCAGGAATAATCCGGAATGGTCAGGATTATTCCGTTATTCCGGAATGGTGTACATAAAAAATGAGAGTCGTCGACCCCTCGTTCGCCGCAGGACAGACCGAATGGGGTGTAATAAATGCGGACTAAACAAAAGTTGGTGAATTACCAAACTCGATAAAGAATGGGAGGATGTGGAATGGTTAGGAATAATCCGGAATTGCCAGGAATAATCCGGAATGGTCAGGATTATGCCGTTATTCCGGAATGGTGTACATCAAAAATGAGAGTCTTCGACCCCTCGTACAAACCCACCCAGGCCGTTTTATCGGCTCCCTCAGTAACTGGCAAGAGACTATATTGACGAGCGTCTTTTATCTTTCATCAGTGCGCCACCTAAGGCGCTCAAAGCACACTGAGCCTAATATAGATAGAGGTAGCAGGGTTGCCACATGTCGCACGATAGTGTGAATTGTCACTCTATTTTTTTATTGTCACTCTTGTCCTACGTAGGACATAGAAATCATTATATTTCAGAAAATGACCAAATGTGTCATTTTTGCAGCGGGGATTCCAACCAGAAGTGACTTTTTCAAGAATTTTTCATGAAAATAAAATTATGACATGTTATTTTTGCAGAGGCGATTCCGACCAAAGTGAAAATTTCATGAAAATTTACTTTACCTACATTATTTCTAGTTTTTGGGCAGGTAATATAAATATAGTTACTTCTACGCATATATGATATCTATCATCACAATGTCTGGCGTGTCTGGCCTTAGCAATCCAAATGACTAACTACGTTCTCACAACCTAGAGGGAGAACGTTAACCACGAGTTTTGGTGACATGCCTTTGGTTTTGTTTCCAATTTTTAGCCCGAAAGCCTTCAAACTTCAAAATTCTACGTAGTACGAACGTGTGTAGATATAACATATCGTGAACGGTCACATTGATCGGTGCACACCAAACAATTGGAAAGATATTCGTCGACCAGCCAACACCAAACTCTTAATTCAAGCCCAACCGTGTTGCTACTTTCTAGCGTTGGCGGTGATGCTAAAGTTTACACGACTCCTCATTTATGTTCAACGCTATTTAATAAGCCTCTCGAACCTAAGTTAATGACCGAAAAACTTCAGTTCAGTAAGCCAGAAGCCACCCATAGAACCTGAACCCTGAACTACCGCCTCTGGAGCGATACCTGACCCTGCCAGCCCATCTAAACCATTTCTTTAGTGACAAAATTCCGGACGCCGTTTAGTTGGCATTTTTTGTTATTGTATTAACAGTGTTTTGAAAGAATGTTAAATGTTTTGTTATTTTGTTTTTTAATGGTTCCGTTCGTGCCGGTTGGAAATAAAAATATAATTATTATCATTTGCTCCATAGCCTACGCTGTGTGTACTTGAACATAGCTGGAAGCCACACGATTTGTTCATTTGGACAAGGAATCTCTGCCAACGTGAAAGGGAGATTACGGATAAGCAAGTATTTGGGGTTCATCAACGCAATTTAGCTGTTAGCTACGATGTTGTTAAAATAAACCTATCTCTCTCTCTCTCTCGTTCTAAATCAAAAGATGGTTTTGAAGAGAAACAGAAATTGTGCGTTTGCTAACGATATTTGCCATCTCTTAAATTTAAAAGAAAAGAATTCTACAATCAAAATTTTAAATGCCGATAAAGTTAAATGAACACAACATATCTTGTCCTTGCTCCTGTAAGAACAGGAAATATCTGCAAGAAGCCTGTCCCCTCCAAAAAAAAAAAACTTTCAGCTAGTTAACCAATTTTCGACACCACCCGCCACACGCTGAGGAAGAGCCTGCATCCATTTCCGCTACTAGCTGACACAGGAATGGACGAGACGGACAACGAATAACCAGTCCCATACAAACTCTATGAATACAAGTTCACTGCTGAAGGCTAAGGGAGATTCTGGCGATCGCACAGATTCGCTTTCAAAAAGCAAAGCAAGAATCCGCCGAACGCCAGAAACGCCGAATATCGTTGCGCCTTTACGACTTCTCCCTGGCTTGCCAATCAATCCACTTGCCCGTACGCAGGCCAAATCTAGGAATTTATTTCGGGGGGGGGGGGGGGGGGGGGTGCCCGCGGGTCGGACCAAAAAGTACAAAAATGACATAGATCAGACGTTAAAGCCCATACAAACAAATGATTAGTATGTTTCGGGGGGGGGGGGTAACCCCCAACCCCCCCTGGATACGGCCCTACCCGTACGGAGTGGATTCACTTTCCAAAACCAGCGAAGCGCCAGAACAGCCCGGTAAAGCGACGCGAGTTTTAGCCGCAGTCGCAAGAACACAAGGTGGATAAGCCAACGGAGCTTTCCAGACCGCCAGAATCGCCCTCTCATTAGCTTTCGCCCCGCCACCCCCCCCCCCCCCCGCCGCTCCACTAAAAACTTGGTCTTACCTGCAATATTCCTGAGTAGACAGAGTAGGCTCCCATCGCAGCGAGCCCTGTTAATACTGACGCTATAACGTGGTTTCTCTGATTAGGGAATGATTCGTCCGCTTGGCTGCTAGATGTCTCCGATTCCTTCTTTTTGGACTCTTCGTATTCTAGGCAGACAAAAAATAGTAAGCGAGAGCGTAAGGTTAGCCTAAAGATTCACTCACAACAAGCAAACGGACAAATTTTAACGGCCTCCCACCATTTTCCAACAAAGCGCACAGTTTTGGCGCTGTGCAAAATCAGGAAAACGCCACCGAGGGCCCACGAGAAATTGGCCTTATCTCAATGTGGTTTTCTTGCTTGTGACTTTGGAACTAATGTACAAACCATGGTTCCACGGGCCTGGGATAGCACACAACTGTACTCACTGGCGGAACAAACCTATTTTCGGGGGGGGGGGGGAGGGCAGATTTTTACCGACATGACTTGACAATTAACCTACAAAAGGCAAAAGGAACAATCAGCACGAATGACTTCCCGCGCCGCCCAGTCCTTGCCAGCTGGCTAAAATCAGTCGACAGAGCAAGAGAGGTTCTAGGTTTTTCATGGTTCAAGTTTCTTTTTCAGAAATAAACTTCCTATAACAAACACTTGTCTTACAATTTTGAAATATTCAAAACAAAACAATTCCTCTAAAATCTAACTATATTTTTTCAACTACCAAATAAATTGAACAGAAGCAATCGATAATGTATACACTATTATTTGTATATGTTACTTTTGCTTTATTTTCTCGCTAAAAGTAACGTTGAATGTTTTACACGAAAGTAACACTTAAATGCTCACAACACAATGTTTCCGAAACGTTAACAGATAAGTGTGTTGTATCATCCCTGTTGAAACTGTGCACCCGTGAGTACATGATACGAAACTTCTGACAGTGTGTCTAGTGACAAGGACCCTTGCCAAGTAGGGCGGAAATATAGCTAGAGCAAATCTTAGCTGACTTATCCGTTCGGCGTAATCTTAATAGTTGTTCTTCATCTATGTAATGATCGTCCGGAGGGGGGGGGGATACACAATTCTTACAGACTTAGTAGTAGTAGTAGAACAGTTTTATTGAAAATAAACATTCTTTTTTCAATAGCACAACAGAAACGGGGCTCGCGAGGCTGTGCTCATGTCGAGCGTGTTCCACCCTACTTACCGTAGTTACTACGCTAGTCGCCGTGGTTACTACGCTAGGCTGGAACGCTTTTTTAATTTTTTCGGTCAAATATCAGGCCACGGGGTGATCCGACCAATCACGTCACAGAGATGCGTAGTTACTACGCTAACTACGCTCCCGAGCGTGGTAAGCAAATAGTTACTATTAGTTACTATTTTGAGAAGGTTGGGACGGTCAGCGTAGTAACTTTTCGTGAGGCTGGAACGGAAATAGTAACTAATAGTTACTATTGGTAGAGGGGTGGAACACGCTCGTCGTAGGTGGCCTAGGGGAGGGCTGGTACCCCTGACTATGATACGGATCTCAAAATCACAAGGCCTTTTCATGCGAATCGAGGAAACCTCCTACGAGAGGGGAAGAAGTGTTTCGACCAATCTACAGGAACCCCTTTCGAATACTCAATCCCCTTAGTTGTTGTAAACTTCTCAAATTGATTGTCACGCTATCAAGTGGCACGACTTCAAAAACGAGAAACTTTGTTTGGCAGAATTCGTCTGCTTGGCAGCTTTCAACTGGCAGTCTTCCGAGATTCTACATTCTCAGCTGGGAAAGGTTATTGACCACCTGATAAGCTGTGACCATTTTATGTATTGCAACCCTTTCTCACATCTAGTATAAAGTCAAGCGTCAGCCTTCCCTGGACCGGTATCATCTACACCCTATCATTTCGTTGTTGAATGGGGCCGAGCTAACGAGCTTGTATCTCTGCCGCCCCAATTGATCGATATTTATTGTTAAGAAATATGTTTCTTGAACCTGAACCTAAAGAACCTGAACCTGTTAATACGATTCAGGCAAGACGGTTTAGGCCATTCATTCCGTTGTGTATGTGAGTTTATACCAGACAATCCTTAATAAGTATATCTGCTTTTCTACACCCTATTCAAGGTTCACCCCTTTAACAAATGCTGTCATGCACGTTGCTGCAAAAAATCAGATTTTTCTGACCGTTATACTATTCAACTACTACTATTCAAATCATTAGTTGCGTTTTTGCAGATACCGTGGCTTTGCAAAAACGACACTTGCCGAAATTGCGCTTTTCGAAGTCTTCCCAAAAGAAAAACTGATATCCAGCCACAAAACGAAGTGCCAGGCTTCTTACCCACCAATTTGACAAACACTGATGAAAGTGAGATGACTTTTTCAGTTACCAAGGTCGGACCGTGCATGGTATCTGAATATCAGATACCACGGTAACTGGCCAGATACCACGATAACTGCAAAAACGCCTTTTGACTGTGGTATCAGATACCACGATAACTGCAAAAACGACTTTAGACCGTGGTATCAGATACTATGGTATCTTCAAAAAGGCAACTATTGTGTAACAGCTTTGTCCCATTTCGAGAGGTAAAACTCGCGTTCTATCCGCACTTCTAAACTGTGTGCCTAACATCCAACTTGAAGTGAGACCATGCGGGATTATTACTTGGGAGAGGGAGACGAGAGACACACACCAGCAAGTGTGGCACTGAAGAATTCACACATTTCTTTACTGGGAACATTTCTAAGAGCAACTGATTGCTATTGGTCAATCTTTTTATCATCCAGCTGTTGGTTTTTGGCTCTTCACTTGAACAAAAATAGAATATTAATTCGACACGGATTTCGATGCTTAAAATTATTTCTGGCAGAAGCTATAACTTGGATTTCAGCCCAAAGTGGGGCTATTAAGCCATTCACTTCAAGTTGGACCAGCAAAATGACGGACATTAACGAAAACAGAACAGAGAATTCGATGACTAATATTAACGTCACAGAGAAGAGAGTAGCCCAAAATGTATGAAATGTGGAATAAAAAAGAAAAGATGCTACGAGGGAAAAAAGCCGAGTTCTAACAAAAGCGGAATTTCGTATTGCTTGCATGATTTCTCATCGCAAACCAAAAATCATCATTCCCATGAAAGAAAATAGTCTACTCAGTTTTCGGCTTCGATCACGAAAAAAATCGAGCAGCCCGGAAAAATTGGCGAGAAAAACAACAACAACAAAATCGCCACTTCAAAAATGTACCATTCGGAGGTACGAGGAGGAATTTATGGAGGGTGAGGTCGAATCTCCCTATTTTTCTCCGACGTGTGAAGAAAAGTATTGAAGATTTACCACTGCGTTTTTGTAGAGAGTTGAAAGAGTCGAGGCATCAAATTTCTTCGGGGTGTTTGAAAAAGGAGGAATGGGTGGGGATATTAATTGCGTTTTTGCAGATACCATGGTATCTGTTACCACGGTAACTGGATCTGCAATTAGTCGTTTTCGCAGTTACAGTGATATCTGATACTACAGTTGCTCTGCGAAAACGACAATTGTCCAAATTGCGCTTTTTGAAGTCATCCCCAAAGAAAAACTGATGTCAAGTCGAATCACCAAACTTCTTTCCCACCAATTTGACAAAAATTGATGAAAGTGAGATGACTTTTTCAGATACCACGATCAGTTACCACGGTAACTGGCCAGATACCACGACTGCAACAACGCCTTTTGAGCGTGGTATCAGATACCATGGTAACTGCAAAAACGACTTTAGACCGTGGCATCAGATACCATGGTATCTGCAAAAACGCAATTATTATTTTGATCGAAACAAATTTTGGGGGATAAAAAATTTGGGAAGGTTGGTTAGTTTGGGTGTTGGGCATGGATTTTTGGTTCAAGTTAAGGTGAGTTAGAAAAAAAGGTTGTTAACTAGACTACATTATTGTAAATTTATTTATTTATTTGTTGGATTTATCTGGAATTTATTAATCGGAATTTTTTTTTATCTTTGTAGGATATTAAAGGAACAGAAAACTTGACTCAAACTTGACTCGGTGAGCTAGCTAACATATCAAGAATGTACCCTGAGTCGATACTGAGAGTAAGAAAAATTCTCGTTACGACCATTGCAGTTTCCGGGCAGTTTTTTGAGCAAAAGGTTTGCAAAAGCAAAAGGTTTGTGTGCCGCGACTAGGAATCGAACCCCGGCCGTCTTGTCGAGGAGGTCGTTTCTCTGTGGTCTACATATAAAAAGGCGAAAAGTTGCGTAGTCAAGTTTACTGTTCCTTTAACCATGGCCCATTAGGGCTTTTCAGCGTCAGTAAATATCATAAGTGCGACAGATCCAGCATATTACATTAACTTCCTTTCTATTACCAAAGCTGTGAAACACTGGTCCCGGTTTAGAACCATCTTACGGTCATCGCCAGCTTATGTCGCTCTACGATTTTCGCCAAATAATTTGTTGGCTTGACCTAGGATAAAGCCGTGATTGCCTCAAGCATTACTAACCTGTCAAGTCCGTCTGAAAATATCGGTTGAGTATCCTAGCGACAAACTTGGTCAAATTTGGCGATGCTTTCAAGTGGTTCTGAAGTCCAGCAGATGGCAGAGGTGTTTTCAACAGTGGAGCGAGGTGTGCAAAAACAACGGCATCTAGGTAACATGGAGCGGAACCGTAGAAAAAGTCCTTTTCTCCGAGCCGTGTCGACAGCAGGTTCAGGCACTCTTCCGCTGATTTATAAACCTACAATCAATCGATCGATAATTTACAAATTTTAATACTCTGTCAGCCCAACCTGCCATTTGCCCGGGCCCCACTATGGACACACCTGTCCGTAATTCGGTTTTTAGACGTTCCTTTCTTAACCCGTTCATAAAATCTGGGGATGAAATAATCCATCTCCCGTTTTTAATTTGTTATGAACAGCCAATGAGAGAGGAACGTCCTAAACGTCTTAAAAACATCTAAAAACCGAATTACGAACACGTGTGTCCGTAGTGGGGCCCGGGCATTAGAATCATATTTACAAAACAACAAGATGCACGACAGAGAGGTTGCAGCTTATAATACAAACACGGGAAAAAGACAATCAAAGAATTTAACACTGCGAGGTTTAAAGATAATTTCGTAAACCACATTGGCCTTACATGGCACAATAGATCAGAAGAAAAACACACGAAAAATGTTTTTTTTAAGGCCAACGAAAATACTGAAAAACGAAGCAAATATTTTGGGAGGACAACCGCCTCCCTTCTTCAGCACAGACGGAAAATTTCGAGGAAACATGCCGAAAAGTGGATGAAGGTAAACCACACTGGCCTGAGACAGCACAAGAAATCAGAAGAATAAGAAGGTATGGGACTTCCGACTTTGACTCTGAATCATAAACTATTCTGAGCTTTCTTTTAAGACTATTCAAACTCTTTCTTGATCATTTAACCGCAGTTCTGGAGCACAGTTTTAATCAGAAATTAGATCTTGAAGGTGGTAAAAGTTTCAAACCTTCGAAATCGCTTTCCGAACAGATCTTGCTCTTTTTTCATTTATTTCTTTACTAGTAGTGTATGTAGGTTAATTTGTCAAAGTGGGTTTGTAAAACCTCTTAACAAGTGAAAAATTCTGAGGGTTTTGTAGTTGATCGTATTTTTTCCAATAAAACCCCATATATAATCAATCAATCACAACTGTGATTAAACAATCAAGTTAAAACCATTAAACCTGAAGGAAGAAATTGTCAGCTTTTTCCTCATTCTTGTCGGTTGTGAATACAGACTAGGTCAAAGAATGCTACGCCTACAATACAATACTTACAGCCGTCTCTACGGTTTTATCATCCAGTTCTTCCCCGTAAATCGCATCCATCAAATTTTTCGCCCTGCTTTCAAATTGGCCTGGGTAGTACATACTGAATGGAATGGGAATTGCACGAGCATAAAAAGGACGAATGAACTCAATGTAGTTCTTGGTGTCCACCCACCTAAAAAAAAAATGCGTTGTTGTTTTTTAATCTTAAAGTCGGACCTGGACCTCTTAATCCTAATCCTGTCCTAATCTGACGTTCGGTTCTTGCTTCATACAGAAGGACACCTCTAGTTGACCCTTCAAAACCAATTGACCGTCCAGGGGCGTCCCGACACCTTCCTGATATGGGGGGGGGGGAGTGCGGCATCAGAATTTTTCCAGAATTCTTCAAGGTTTTACAGGAAATTCTCCGTGATGACCGTCTCTGCAGAAACTCTGAATACGGTACTTCAACTTCTGACTTCGTTTATATTCATCAACTGCAGTCTCATATGCACAACCTTTTTCAGTTCTCAGCACTACGGGATGGCTTTAATGTACGTGTGTGATGTAATGTACGTACGTTTTTCGCATTCGGATGCAATTTTCCTTCTACATTCTGGAATTTTGACACGTCGCACGCAGGTTTCAACATACTGACGCAAATTTCGATGCGTATTTTCGCGTGTGATATCTCATCGGACTTTGTGTGCACGGGGCTGTGGGCCAATACTTTCTCGCACCAACAAATGCAGCCAAGGCAGCCGTGTTTAAATAGAGATAGTGATGGCGCCGGTTACTGAGGAATAAAATTTTTTTCGAAAAAAACTTTTATACAAAATAGCGTACACTCAACCTCACCAGAATAAATATTCTTGTCGCCCTAGACGGAGGATGGCTCTTACAGACGAAACTGGACATCATTCACAGTACCACTCCAATGGCAGCCTTTGTAAACCTTTGTGCCACTGTAAGGAGGCACCCCTCCTTACAAACATATCCCACAAATACACCAAGAGATCCGCGGAGATGATGAAACGGCACAGGATTTAAGATCTACTTTAATTATCGCGTGCAATTTAGGGCATTTGTATTGTCCAAGTCAACCAGTCTATTACAAGAATCCTACTCACCAAAGGTACTGAAGAGCCGGATGTAGCTTCTCTCTTACCAATTCTACGAAGGCAGATACTTCACTGCATTGTTTTCGGTTTAAAGAATACTCGGAGTTGAAGTTCTAGAAAATAATAAAATCACAGCCGCCATATAGGAGATATGAGAGCAGGCGATGGCTTTCGCCCAAGGCCGTGACCACTTTTAATGTCAAACGTATTATTTACGATGATCCTTCCTTGTGCAAATACCATACCCTAACAGGTTATGGTACTCTACAAAAGAAGGTCGCATGTTAAGTATTGTTGTATTAAAGTTTACTGCAATTTTATTGTTTCCTGAATTCTTTTCTTTCCCTTACTCTAGATTTTCTTGACTTTATTCTACAGGCCTTTGGTTTTAGGTTACACTAAAAACCCTTTATTATCGCTGGAGTTATATTTTCGAATACTATTGTACATTTTTGACTGCTGAAACCACAACGAGAAACTTGTACCAAAACACTCCCTAGCATATACAGTTTCTTCTATGCTCAATATATAATCATTTCACTGTGAAAATCAACTGGCCTCCCATCTTCACGAACCCGTATCGTAAGCTACTTTCTTTTTCCATGTAGTACCCACCGGTGGTCTCTGGTTTTACCTTGGCCTTTTTGTACTTGGTGGTGGTGACTGCTCCCCAGTCTGTTTCTGGATTAACAGTGTCTGGTTATTCCTCACCAGTGCGGACTAACCAAAACGGATTGGTTCTAGTATGATCACCGATGAGTGGAAAACGCATTGCAGGAGAAGAACAGGACACTGGTAAGAAAGACCGGAAAGAGTCCGGAGTGCAAAGAGCGCAAATATATTCGCGAAAAAACTCGGCTACATCAAAGAGATCTGTTTGGACGTCTCGGGGACAGCTACTCTGCAATCCGCAAGTATAGTCAGACGAAAATGCCAGACACTTTTCGCGAACCCAACGTTTACAATATCTAAACCTTTCTGAGACACTTGTGGTGGTCAGCAGAGGAAGCTGAGATATGTTGCATCGCAACGGACAAATCTTAACAATGCTAGGACTTCCTGAGGAGGACTGAAGCCAAAATTGTTCTCTGAGAAAGAAGATTGACAAACATAATTGCAAATCTAGATCTAGATGCACAGGCTCAGGTCATTTTGAAGAACATTTCTCACGATTTCTGCTAACTTAGCAGCTTGGATTTCTGTTGGAATAATGGGGAAAATGAATACCTGTTTTCTAAGAAAGTTGATTATAGCATGGACAGATGACACAACTTCACCATTTTCTGCCTTTAAGAAGGGCAACTGTCCATTTGGAGACTGATACGGGTTGTTGGACTTTATTCTCTTTAGTGGAGCTCCTGCAAAAGCTGCATAGGCCTGGAAAGAAAGATTAGTTAAATTTCAGTAGTAACTCAATATCTTACTTTACTAAACCTGGTCTCAACAATTAGTAACATCCTTACTCCTTCCAGTATCCAGTATAAATGTAGTCTTATTTCGAAATGCAAAAAAATCCTTACTAATGGCCTAGCCACAGAGTTAATAAAATTCATGTTTCTTGATTGGTTCCAACTTCCACAATATGGCTAAACTGATATCGGACAACATTCATTTTACCAGAGTAGGTTGTCTATTAGCCTACATAAGAAAACATCAAAGCTCCATAGCACGGTGTAATGTTTAAAGCAAGATTTTTCCTAGAGTATAGATAACACAGAACACTGGAAGGGGAATTTCAAGGAGAATAGGACAAATTCTAGGACCAATGAACACATGGACGTAAGCAGGATGTAACACCTCTTTGTTTGTCTAATTCTATCAAATTTCTGGCAATTCAGTGACACCACATTTTTGGGTCTCTAAAAAGCGCTGGTCCATGGATAGCTTTATGATGGCCTATCTATAGTTATAACTAGGCTCTATAAAATTAAATCCCAAGGTTTCATTCAATACAATGTCTACAACTAAAAAGGATAAAAGTCAACTGACTACAAAGCCAACATATGACATACAGAGGCGTTACTAGCCAAAATGTTTGGGGGGAGAGGCATTACTAGCCAAAATGTTTTGGGGGGGAAAAGGTATTTACCGACTGGCTGGTCATTTTTACCGACTATTTTTGTGGATAAAAACGACTATTATTGACAAAAAAACACTGTGTTGACGAAAAATCGGCTGATTTAAAAAAAAACACCTATTTTTTTTAGAAAAATTGACTATTTTTACAAAAAAACGACTGCTTTTGATTGTTTTTAAGAAAAAAGGACTATTTCTAAGAAAAAAATCAACCGTTTTTACTAAAAATCACGGCGCTTTGCTCCGACTCTGCTATTTTTTACCGACTGGCCGACAACATTGGGGGGGGGATCCCCCCTCCCTCCCAGTAGTGAAACCTCTGATGACATAGCCTATTTGTAAATTCCTTCTTTGTAGATAAAATATTCCTTCAGCTCAAGCTGACTGTGAATCATATTTGATAGTGGAAAATGGATATTTCAGCTGAATTTGATTTGACCTATATTTTGGCCCTTTAACAACTATTTTTTAGAAAAAAACGACTACTATTTTTACAAAAAAACGACTGCTTTTGATTGTTTTTAAGGAAAACGACTATTTCTAAGAAAAAAATCAACAGTTTTTAGCAAAAATCGCGGCGCTTTGCTCCGACTCTGCTATTTTTTACCGACTGGCCAACAACATTGGGGGGGGGGGGCATCCCACCTCCCTCCCAGTAGTGAAACCTCTGATGACATAGCCTATTTGTAAATTCCTTCTTTGAAGATAAAATATTCCTTTAGCTCAAGCTGATTGTGAATCATATTTGATGGTGGAAAATGGATATTTCAGCTGAATTTGATTTGATTGCCCTTCTTGGCAAGGGTTCTCTTCAGGCTCAAAGTCGCTCAAGTTGGAAAAATGAACTTTTGGTAAAATCAAACTAAAGATTCTAAGACCTAGATTGGAGGTAGGGACTATACTGGCTACCCCTCGATTCAAAAAGGACAAGGCAGCTCTTGAACAAATCCAACGAAGGGCCACCAAGCTGATCGCCGGTATGGAAAATAAGACCTACAGTGAACGGCTGAAGGAACTCAACCTCCCCTCCTTAGTATACAGACGGAAACGCGGGGACATGATCCAGGTGCACAAACTTCTCTCAACCAATCAAGAAAATGAGATCCTGGAGATTGACCCCTCCCACAAAACACGAGGACACCCTAAACGAATCCGCAAACTTCACGCCAGAACTGGAGCAAGATGCAACTTCTTCTCAAATCGGATTGTGAACCTCTGGAACAACCTCAAGGAGGACACTGTTGCTGCTGAGTCAACAGATGCTTTCAAACGACATCTGGATGGTGAGTGGCAAGATGCACCGTGGAAATTCGACTGGGAAGCACCGGAATCTTCCACCAGAAAGTAACCATCAACAACAGTCATCACAAGGAGTGATTCAACAGGATCAAAAATCCTTATTTCACTCCAAGCTGTGATTAAAGGTAATTTAAGGTAATATTTGACTTCATGAATTCCTTTGTGAGAGTTGCTTTGAGTTAAGAACACCTTCAAACTGCCTTCAAAAAGCACCTTCATTCAATGTGTTAGGGCACCCACAAAAATCACTGTCCGCGGTAACTCAAATCTGCATTCTGTAATGAAAAGATGAAATCTGTGCTTTTCATCATTTTTTTAAGCAAAAATCCTTCTTGGTATACACCAATTTTTTTTTTAATGATAAATTTAGTATTAAAAGCAGTAGCTAACAAACTAAACTAAGCCAGATGAAACCAGACCAGTTTTTTTTTCAGGGACAGTTACATTAAATATTCCTTGAGCCTAAGCTGACTTAGAGTCATATATTCGTATAATATACAAAAACGAATTCGTCAGCTGGATTGCTTATATGAATTAAAGCTTCATAATGAAGCACATTTTTAAATTCAGTCTATTCATAGCAGATTCATAGCCTACCAGCACTTCCAAACAATCGACGTCGACTGATGGCAAACCCCAATCATTTTTCCAGATGTTTATTTCCATTCCAAACTGATTATCCACTAGCAAAATGGAAACCCCTGCTTAGAAACTGTTCACGACTTCGAAATTCAAATGTTACTGCCGTTTTCCTGCGGACGGAACAAGACCAGAGAGCTACAAACATTTGAAAACAAGGAAATGCGTTTTTTGTAAAAATTCGTTTTCCGTAACGCCGTTCTCGTTCGCCGTTGTTACAAAAAACGCGTATTGCACCTATTTTAAACCGAGGGGTCGGTAACTTACAAAATCAGCATTTGTGTGTCAAAAAAATGTCATACGATGAAGACATGAGAAGAGGACTGATTTATCTTCTTCTTTCAATAGTTTGAATATTGTATCGCCTCGTTCACGTTTTTCCTGCTCTTCCTCTAAGACTAGACTAAGTGTCCTTGTCACTCATGTTGAAGACCACTCCTTTCAGCATTGATCACAAATTTCGGAATATTTTTTCCTGAGTCAGAACCCTGGACGACACACTTTTCCTTCTTCATTAATTTCTGTAAAATCCGTCATTATAGGGTGATTTTGTCCATTACTTGCTGAAATCCAGATTAACAGAACGGTATTCAGAACTGAGATTCCTATATCAAGCAGATACAATTCATGAGATACAATTCATTTTCCGTTCTGCTAAAACGGGTAACAGCACAACGGCGTTCTACAAAAAACGGCTTATAGAGAACGGGATAGAGAACAGAGAAAGAGATGTTTACAAAAACTCGGCTAGCACGATGCGATCTGTGCTGGGTGCGGTAGGCCTAGTCATAATATATCAGCATACACATCCTACTAGCACTAGCCTGGCGCTAAAATACTTGGTTCTCTGCGACTGTTACATGCTATATCCGTGTCCTAACCTAACTACAGGGAGCTAGTGTCAGCTTTCGACACGGCTGGAATTGGGCTCGAATAAAACTGTTTCCTTGCCAAAATTGTCAAGGTGATGAGAAAAACTTGTCCACGCAATATACCGAGGCCCATCATATTCTTAAGCATTTGGGTTACAAGAATTTTTTTTTTTTTAATGCATAAAAGCCAACAAGGGCCATCGCACCAACACAACAAAAGAAAAAAGAAAAATATATATAACAAACATGAACACTATGCTAATATTTACTACTACAAGGATATACAATTTTCCCTGTGTTCTAACCCTATCCGGAGGAACTTTCCAAACAGTCGAATACCCTGGAAACTTTTCTCTTTCATTCTCTGAATTATCCACTCACTCCCACACGCTCTCACTCTAAACGACTCTAATCTCAACCCATTCAATTCCTCACACTCTCCCACAAAATGACTCATACTTTCTTTCTCGCATCCACACATATATCTTTCATTTTTCTAATGCAATTTTCAACTTTTCGCTGGCTTTCCGGAAACACTTTCCCCGAATCTGTTTCGGTTTCCAGAGCAATAACACGCTGAAGAAGCTTTTTCAAGTTGTGAAACGCAGGATTTACCTTCCACATTTTTGTCACGTATTCGAGTACCGTTTTCATCGAAGTGGATCCCGAAGATGTGGCCAGACCAAACTGTCCTGATGTTGAGACCCCAGATCCAAGAATTGTAAAGGGTGTCACGCACGCAAAGCGTTTATAGGAGATCAAATTTTGAATAAAAGCGAATTTAGTTATCCTGAATTTCATGGTATGCGGAATGTTATCAAATTTCGGGCAGTCTGTATCGAACATTAGCAGACAGACAGACCAAGGTAAATGAGTGCTCGCACAAGCGCACTTCTTCGCCCCATTTCCGCATTTATCTTTTATTTAGATTCTTCATATAGCCATAACAAAAGCACAAACCGGAACAAGCAGTGAATCAGAATAACAAAAATTAACCCCGTGCGAAAAAAACAGGACAACCAAATGAAAACAAAGATCATTCTTCAGCTTTTTGTGGTTCGGGACTACAAATTCCACAACGCTGCCGAAGATGCTCATCACTGAGTAAGCTGTGTACCATGAAGTGACCCAGGTCAAGTTTCGAAACGACCCTTCGTGGAGCATTTTCATTGTGGGTGACGGTGTACTGGCCTTGGTTGTCGGGCTCGTTGGCTTAAAAAGACAAACAATAATACAATGTCGAATTCACCGTACAATAGCTGCGTTCGTTGCACTCCGGGCAGTATCTGGTGTTTTGTCACCAGTGTTCGGTTCTTCTCTTATAACGCGTTTTTTGGTTCACCGGTGAGTTGATGAAAACTTGCTAACTCCTCGGCAAAGCCGGTCTCCAGAGCAGGTTCTGGTTAGTCCGCACTGGTGAGGTAAAACCGGACACCAGTTAGTTCAAAAACGGGTTATAAGACTGGTGAGTAGTCACCGGTGGATGCAAAAACGCGTTATAAGAAGCACCGGTGAGCAGTCACCGGACTAGTCCCCGAAGCCACGCCGAATCGAAATTCGGCGGCGGCGGAGAGAATTTGTGTCGGCGGCGGCGCGCCGCCGGCGCGCCGAAAAATTTTTTGCCGGCGCGCCGCCGATTTTTCGGCGTTTTCGCTATTTTTGAGCAATTTTTCAGTAACTTTTTTCAGATTTCTTATAAATTTTTGCTACTGTTATTATATAAATTCTTAGCGTTTTTTTCACTATTTCCAACCCCTGAGTTTTCTTTCTTTCATCATTACCTAGTTATATAATATCTTGTCCGAGTTTTTAAGCGTGTTTATAGGCTACTTAAACCTACAATATTCGCCTTTCCACGTCACTTTCCAAAACTAGCGGAGGTTTCGTCAGAATCGCCCTTATATCAGCAAGCGGTAGACGACCACAATGTTACCAAGGAGCAGTCAAGATCAGTTTGCGCGCTAAATAACATGGCAAACATTATAATGATTATAAACACGGTGAAAAATGAAAAATTTAAACGCATCTGAAAACAAGACCAAAGGTTTCGATGGGATCCCAAAAAATTTGATCCGGACAATTAGGTTTTGTCTTAGCCAGATCCAGTCTTCACGAGACTCCTTGAACATTTTACTCTTAAATTTAGAAACAGATTAATGCCAAATAGCTAATCATCTGCGAAAACCAAGTTTAGACATGGATTCAGCATGTGTGTTTATGAGTCGTATCTATTTTGACGAAACCGATTGAAACGATCCTGCATTACTTCTGCCAGTTTTCCGTTTTCGGCTAAATTCCGGAACTACTTGTCTGGCGAAAAAATAAAGCTCAAAAACGAATTCAGCGTATCTTCTTACCCATACATCCAACATCTAATCAACTTCAAATTCGATTTCGGACGAACTATATGTCCGGTTAAAAACTTATTGTCATACACGGATTCAGCATCTTTTCTTACCCCTAAATCGGACATCTAATCAACGCAAATACAACTTTTGCTTTTAACAAAGTTTCCGGTTTGGGCCGGATTCCGGGCGAACTACTTGTCCGGGTAGAAAATGATTTTCACATAAGTGTTTGGCATGCCTTCTTACCTCTAAATCGAACATCTAATCAACTTCAAATAAAACTTTTACTTATAACAAACTTCCGGTTTTGGCCGGATTCCGGGCGAACTACTTGTCCGGCGAGAAAATGGTTTTCATACTCTTCGTTCAGCATGCCTTCTACCCCTTAATCGACTATCTCATTAGCTGTTTTAAAATATTTGTTTGTCACTTAATTTGACCCCCCCCCCCACCCCTAAGTGTGGGGCTACAGAGCCCATCTACGAACTCGACCTTGCCCTTGACCCACAGGTTCCTCCCACCAAGTTTCATCAAAATATCCCATTATCTTCGAGAGTTCTCGTGCTCACAGACAGACAGACAGACGGACAAATTTTGCGATGTCATAGCTAGGCTATCCGTCCACTTACGTTTTTGGATCCCCCCCAAAAAATGCAAACTCTGCCAACACTACTCATCAAAATATTTATTTCCTTGGCTCCATTATTTCAGGACATTTACAAAATTAAAAGTGAAACGGATGACCAATCAGACAATTAGGATAAGACATAAGAGTATCGGTGCACTGGAGATGGGCGAATCCGACCGTGAAAGGATTCGAATCCGAAGCCAGGGCTAGGCACAAATCCGAATCCAAATCCACCATTTTTTGCTGAGGATTCGAATCCAGAATCGAATCTGGACAAGCATTAAATCATATACACAGGTTTTATTTTAAAGTTAGTTTAAAAAGACAAAAAGCAATGAATCCAAAGTAATCAGATGACGTGATAGATTACTCAGGAAAAGGTGGATCGCTTAAGCCCACTGTGTAGAAATTGGGAAACGGAAACTATAGAAGAGGCTATAGGACAACAAAAATATTTGCGGCAGTTATTCATCGGCGGGCCGCCGCCGCCGACCCCCACGGCGGCGCGCCGGCGCGCCGAAATGTTTTCGGCGGCGGCCCGCTGAGTTATTTTCGGCGGCGCGCCGCCGACTTTCGGCGCGGCTTCGGGGACTACACCGGACAACGAACGCAGCTAATAAAATGAACACCGCGTGCAAGATTATTATGGGCATTCTCTGACCTATTTGTTCCTCCGTCACAAGCAGATTTCTCATTGAAGATCGCAAACACAGTCGTCCAACCCCAATGACGGTTACCTGCTTGCATAGACTTCTAGGCCTCGACGTGGACCTACATCACATTTTTCACAACACCTGTTTTCGCTGAATTTCAGCTTGATGCAGGGCTCTTTCTAGACCCTGCCTCTTAGTCCAGGCGCCATGTAAGCTACTCAACCA
Source organism: Branchinecta lindahli (assembly GCA_023053555.1). NCBI lineage: Eukaryota > Metazoa > Arthropoda > Branchiopoda > Anostraca > Branchinectidae > Branchinecta > Branchinecta lindahli. The sequence goes on from JAKZAO010000009.1 coordinate 15,648,329, forward strand.
CTGAGTGGCTTGCCTGACGTGAGGATGACAGGTGGTGTCCAACTGGACCCCCCCTCCCCCCCCCTTGCACCATGTGCATAAGGATGTGACTATCTTATGTGGCTCTGTTAATTCACGTTGTTTATTTATTTCCTTTCTTGTAGTATCAGTACATGGCTTCTTGCCGGATTAAAAGTCTTTATTGATTGTACCCCATTTACTTATCGACGCGAAACGGAGTTCTGCAATTAAAAAGAGGGAAGAAGTGTTTTGACTTTGGAAGTTCGGAGATGTTTTAAGGGCTTGGAGGCCACTAAACGTGGGCATTACCCATGCCAACTCATGGGTTGTGTGAGTGCATAGAAGCGCAGAAATGGTATGGGGCACAGTTGGCGTTTAGAACAGTCGAGAATCACAGTAGCAGCACGGATGCAGCCCCTGAGTAAAGTGGTTAATCGTAGAACATGCGCATCTATCTTTACTCAGTCCCAGTCTAGGAACGCTTGACAAGAGGGGGATGTGGTAAGTTTCTTACCAGCAATATGTGGGGGGAGGACGGCAATCCACTCCCTGTCCGATGCTTGGAGCTGCTCGAGCATACTGATATGTTCCGAATGAATGTGAGCAAACTGGGGAGGCAACTTGGCAGGATCCCAGAATAAGAAAGCTGAAAAGAAGGTTGTCATAATTAAGATACGGCTAACTAATAAACTTCATAAAAAGGACTTTCACCCCTTCATGCTATAGCGCAACAGCCATTACTATTGCAACAACAGCTATCAGCCCCTCCAACCAGGGCAGTATCCAGGGGGGGTTAGGGGGTTCGAACCCCACAAAAGTAATAGTTTTTTGTACGCTTTAACCTCTGATCTATGTCTTTTTTGTACTTTTTGGTCCGACAAGTGGGCACCCCCCCCCCCCCCCCCCCCCGAAATAAATTCCGCGGGCAACCCCCCCCCCCCCCCCCCCCAAATTAAATTCCTCGACACGGGCCTGCCTCCAACCCAGCTTTCTTTTAGAGAAAGTAAAACTTGCTTTTTGGGCCCGGATAAGCAAAAAATACACCGCCGGATTACCAAATAGCAGTGCAAGTTACAACAAAGTACTGAAAAACATGCCAAAAAGAACTACAAATTTCAGTCCAGCGGAGAAATATTTTTCTTGTCAACATCACATACAAAGTCAGGCAGGCCCCGCCCCCAAACAGAAATCCTAAACACCCCACTGCCTTTTATTTTTCCAAAATCAAAATCTTTAGTCCATCTATCGGCAAGAGAAGATTTTGACGCGTGCGATAAGTTCCCACTGACACCGACTTATGGCTGGAAATGGACGACTTTTTTCACACGACCGTTAAGTTCCCAATGAACACCAAATTATCGGGAAACGCGCCCGAAAATTTTCGTGTCAGTTCACTCTCGACTCTTTCTCGAAAAATTGTTGTCTCGAACTCAGCGAAAGTCTTGTCGCGTCTGTTCCGTCATTGAGACTTCCTCGTAGGCTACAGTCATAAAGCAGAAAATTACTTACATGACAGACACACGGAAACTCTTGCAACATTTAACTCTTTCATGGCCAATAAAATATTCCGCATTCCTTCCGACATCACAGTTGTTTGCTCTGAAAAATCATAAAATCGCTTGACGTTTTTCAAACCCAACTAAGAATATGGACTACAAGCTACTAAGATTCTAATACTCCAACGGACTATTTAGTAGGAAACTAATCAACACATGAAGAGCCAATTTGGCGGAGAGTGGACTCGAGGCCAAATGACAGGCATCTAAATGCACATTATGCCACATTAAGATAATATAACCCAGATCGATCCACCAAACTGAATGGGGATTTACCGCTGCAGGGTACGAACTACAAACTTCGCTCGGCGAATCAAACGCAGTTGCATTTTTTTTTTAGCGTTTGAAGGCTTTTCTACAAGGAAAGGAAGCCGTTCTCTCATTTCCCTTCTTCATCGGACTCGATAATGCTTAACTACAAAACCAAGAACTTGGCCGGATATTAAGTCCCCCGGTTAACTTTTATAAGACAAGCCGTTCAAAACACAGAAAAGGCAGACGGAAAGCTTACTAAAGATTCAGCAACTAGGCAGCCATTTCGCCTTGCTGAAAGCACATGAACAGCTTCTAACTATTTAACCGGGAGAAATAGTTACGTGCAACAATGGGAGTTGTCCAGCCTTCTGCCAACAGTATCCAATCCCCTCAGCTTCTCCTATTCTAAAATCTGAACTCCACGATCAAGTTTTCGAAGCTACACTGTTTCCCATGTACCGACCATGGTAGGTATAAAACTAACCGCGGCAGCAATTTCCGGTGATTCTGAGCAGTTTCCAAATGGCGATTTTGACGTTCTCACGGATTCGCAAAAATCCGCCATGCGTAAGAACTCATGAAAAGCCGTTCCGCCTATACAACTTTCCGAGATCACTTTCCATTCCCATCGTGAATTCGCTTCGCTTTCCAAAACTAGCGAAGCGCCAAAACAGGTCTTGAAAGAGGAGCGAATTTCAGCCGAAGTCGCAAAGAAAGCCGGCGCATAAGCTAGCGGAGCTTTCCAGGCCGCCAGAATCGCACTTCTAATCAATTCCCGAGGGTCGTAGCGATTTCTACTATAGCTATGTTGCAGGTTGGAGCGACGATGGTAGCTTCAGTGACTACACCTATAGCAGGCTCGAGCACAGCATAACTTACAAAAAAGTGGCAAACCATGAAAATGATAAGCTTACCCAACTGGTTCCTCGTCCCAAGGACAACAACAACACCATCTTGACCTTCAACAGTTTTTTTCACATCTTCGGCTTTCGTAACGTCACCCTGGATAACTTTAACGTTTCCAGCTAGATCTTGGTTGAGTCGGGCGGGCTCACGAGCAAGTACGGTGACATTCAGACCTAAAGACAACACATCAACAATACATCTGGAAATACCACAGTAGCTTTATTCGAAATCTTAAACAAAATTTTTACCACTAGCACAGATCTGAACATAAAATTTTAAAATCTATTCTCCTATGTACTTCGGTGGCCTTTTTTCCCTAAAAGCGGCAAGTCCCTCGCGGCGATCTTTAGTTGGTATTATCTGGGCATAATAAGCTTCTTCATAAGCAAAACCAGAATGGATATCAACGTCACTGCCATGGTTTATAGCTTTCTTTGCCAATCGTACAGCCACTGGGCCATTTGCAGCAATCTCTTCAGCCAATTCCAACGCGGCGTGATAGGCTGCATCTCCTTTCTCATTCTGCTCGACCGATTTGTTCACCAACCCAAGCCGTTCACCTTCCAGGCCATCAACAACCCTCGCCGTGAAAATGAGCTCTTTCGCCCTGGCGGTTCCCACCAGCCTCGTCAACCTCTGAGTGCCACCAGCACCAGGGATGATGGCCAGTCTGGTTTCCACTAAGCCAAGCTTTGCATTGTGGGATGCAGTGCGGAGATCGCACGCTAGTGCCATTTCAAAGCCCCCACCAAGTGCAGCCCCATCCAAAGCTGCAATAACTGGGACTGGTAGGTTACTCATAAGGTTCATCATGTTCCGCAAACGAGAAACAAAGGGTCCGACTTCAGACTCTGGCATGGTCGCTCGCTCTTTCAAGTCAGCACCAGCACAGAAAATACCCGGCACCAGGCTTCGAATAATCACACACCTAACAGTGTTGTCATGCTCGATAAGGGAAAGCGCATCATAAAACTGAGCAACAAGGCCTTTGCTGAATGAGTTTTTTGCTTTGCCTCTGTTCATCCCAAGAACAACAGTACCTTCGTACTGGTTTGTAAGTTTTTGCACAGAAAATTCACTTGTTAAGCTCTCAGGCAATGGGACACTGAACTGAGCATGATTTACAGAAAAGGATTTGCTTAGCCAATTGCTCACTCGAGAAGCAGATGAACCTGTAAAAGCAATTCCCAGTAAAAGGTCAGACACAGTATTGGCTTGTAGAGATTTGCTGCCTAAATATGTATCTCGTACGACATGATTCAATCTCAACGAGTTAGAGTATAAGGCTATGGTCTCTGAACTGGGTTATATTGTGAAAGCGTTAATTCAAATACAATAGTCCGGTTAAAATTGTGTGTTAAAATTATGCAAAATTTACATTAAAGCCCCCGTCATATGCGGCTCAAAAGCCAGCTATTCTTTCAAGGGCTCAAGGTTAAGCAAATGCATGCAATCAATTGCATCCTTGGAAACTTTCCTTACAAAAACAGCTCTTTGCAAAAACACCTGACTATGTTCGTCCAATGGGGGTAGTTGGGACTTGGTAATTTTGCCAGAGTGACCAGTGAAAGCCGATCCTTGTAAAAACAGCAGTCCCAGCTCCTTGCACCCAGCAGATTCTGGTGATCCACAGGGGGAAGTTGGGAATTTTAACGGAGTGACCAGTGGTCCCTGCATGGTATTAGCAGAGCTAGTGATATGGCATAAGCACATACACCCTATGGCTAGAAAAAGCCCCAAAGCCTCTCAAAGTAAAGATTAGCTTAACTCCTCTATGTTACCAAAGGACCACACATCATCAGTATGCTTTTTGTCATTAGCTAATTTTGAATGGGACCATTTCATCCACTTCCTAAAATAACCGTCAACTATTTGTGAGTCAAAACAGTTCTTCAAATTAAACAACTCCCCAAAACAAGGGTGGTTTTGGGTTTATTTTTATCTTTCATGATCAAAAGTAAACAAACATTCCAAGCAGCACACAGTAGCATATGTACTTGGGACAGACTTGGGATGGTTAGGCTACACTAGAGGTATGAACTAGAGGTAGCTAGAGGTAGAAAACACAGGGACAAGTACTGTACTGAGCCCAAACAATCCAAAGTAAATTCAAACTAAGCCATACTATGGAGTTTTTTCTTTTGCTATTTTTTTGGCATCCAAAGAGTTGCAACAGCTTCCCATGACTTCTTTGACCATCCCTAGAATTTCATTCCTAGTTTTCAGTTTCACAAGTTCAAAGCTTTATGTTAAATGAATGCTGAAAGACTTGGCTCTGAGCTGAAATTAAGTTTAATCTATTGTCTCTATTTGACTGTTCTAGGGGCAAAAAAACAAACAAGTTGGTCCTAAACTCATGAAAGTCTTCAAAGAAGCAAATATTTACTGTACTTAAAGGACCTCTCTTGCTTATTCTGCCTTTTACAATATACCTAGCTCCCATACAGAATTATAAGCTTCTAAAATCCCCACCTTTCTCCATTGTTTCGTTTTGTGCCTACGAATTTTTAGCACTTTTTTGGCTTTGCCGAGTTTTGCCCGTCACACAACGAAACGTTTGCAGAGATCTTCAATATCCGCTGACAACTCTTACACATATAAGGATCTGAGAAGCTTTTGTTTATTACTTCTTTTATTTGCTTAGTTTTCACACTTTCGAACCACGGCGCTATCAGTTTTCAAATGTTTTGCGCCCAGCCGCCGCGTCGACGAGCAGGAAGGCTGTACATAGTCGACAGGCGCTAACAAGAAAATCGCTAATTTCAGATGTGAAAGTAATGGTATTTTCGAAAGTATTTTTTCTTATCCATTTCACAGGGGAAATATTATTTCTAGTAAGAGTTGTGCTTTAATTCTGACAATCTATTTTTAGCCCAGACAGAACTACACTGTCACCAATAACATCCTTGTTGAGTTCTGTCAAAGAAACATGATGAAAATGACACAGTTCAAGTCCAAAAAAGATGCATACTTTACACTCCACTAGGCCTACACTGCAAAAAAAAAAAAATCTTGCAGGATTTGCTATTGGGATTAATCTTGTCTCTATTGGGAAAATTATCTCTAATTCGGATTAATCTTATCCCAGTAGAGATAAGATTAATCCCAGTAGCAAATACTGCAGTTAACTTTAATTACAGTGTAAGTTGGGCATGTACAAAGAGGCTTCACATATGCAGGGGAGGGGGGATGCAGTTGGTTTTCTAAAACATAGTTGGTTTTCTAAGAAAAGCAGTTGGTTTTTCAAAAAAAAAATGTTGTTTTTTCTAAAAACCAGTTAGTTTTTTATCAAAACAGTTAGATTTCATCAAGAAGTTGATTTATTTTCATAAAAATAGCTTATTTTTCTTTAATACAGTCCATTTTTTATCATAACCAGTACATTCAAAATTACCAGCCAGTCCTTAAATACCTTGGCACCCTCCCCAAACACATTCTGGCTAGTGACGCCTCTGCCTGCGAACAATATTTCAGGAAATCTGTATCTGTTTTTTTTTTGCAGCTACAGGAGGGGTACCTGACCTCGTTTTTACGCAACCTCGAATTTTGCTTCGAAAATGTTAAAATGAAAGTTCAATGCTATCCTGACAGTCAAGAAGTAAAATCTTAATTTTTTCTCAACAGTTATGTCCCAAAATATTACAATTATTTGTCTTTTCTTTGTTTTGAACCTAGTTTAAAAAGGGATTTTCTGGTTATTAGCTTTATTACCTCTATCTTTTTCATCACATTGCAAGCAATCTAACCTCATGTAAAAAAGGGTGAAACTGTTTGAAACTAAAATTATATTTAACTAGAAATATTGAAGTAAAATTTATTTCCCCAACATGTAAACCATTCTATTAGCTTCACTCTAGTATGTTTGTCATGTTTTTTGGTTCCTGTTTAAGCCAGACAGATTTCACTAAAAAAAGATTTCTCTGGAAATTTGAAATCTTGTCTGAGGTAGGGTACCTCTCCTGTACCCCAAGGGTGAACTGTGGACAACTTGGGCTGCATTTTCACAGTAGGGCACCAGATATTTTGGAGAGTTTCCCTGCTTAAGGGGAATCTCCTACACAGGTGAAAAAGAATCCCCTGTAGAGGAGGTGAGGGGGGGGGACAGGGGGGGATAAGTGGGACAAATTGTATGGCATATTCTAGTAAAGTAGACCTAAAAAACTGTCTCCAGGTCCATCACCATCCCCCACCCAACTCTTCTGATCCTAAATAACATGGAAAATAACCAAAAAACTAGTATTTACATGTATTTCCCTTGTATCCAAAAAAGCTTTTGAGTCCAGTCTGCATGACTGCTGTACTTGTAGCACTATTAAACACAATGCCTTACAATTTTGCTGATTTCTACTTTTCTTGTTGGAGTTTACAAGCACTTTACTTTTTCAGGTGCATAGAGAAAGCCTTGATACCGGAGAAATCATTTGTTCAATAAATGCCATTTGATTGGAAGGGATCCCTTGATCGGCTGGTATTCCTAGATAAATTCCCTTTCTATTTAGTTAATTCAGTCCTGGGGTTACTCAATTTGGGTGTAATTGTTATTTATTGGCCAAACGATTTCTCTGGTATCAAGGCTTTCTCTATGGTAGGTGAAAGCACCTGAAAAAGAAAAGTGCTTGTAAACTCCAAACAGAAAAGAAGAAACCAGCAAAATAGTAAGGCATTGTGTTCAGTAGTGCTACAAGTACAGCAGTCATGCAGATTGCACCCAAAAGCTTTTCTGGAAACAACAGAAATACATATAACACTAGTTTTTTGGTTATTTTCCATGTTATTTAGGATCAGAAGAGTTGGGTGGGGGGTGGGGGAGGGTGATGGACCTGGAGACAGTTTTTTAGGTCTACTTTAGTAGAATATGCCATAAAATTTGTCCCACTTATCCCCCCTGTCCCCCCCCCCCCTCACCTCCTCTACAGAGGATTCTTTTTCACCTGTGTAGGAGATTCCCCTTTTAAGCAGGGGAATTCTCCATAATATCTGGTGCCCAACTGTTTCAGGGCCAGGCTCCCAATTCTCAGCTTATGTCTGCCACAAGTCATTTTTTATGGTATGCAAACTAATAACGGTTCCCATGTTCTATATCTATTCTATAATAGGCATAGCTTCAAGCATTTCGAGTTCATGGCTCATGGCCCCATGGCCATGCATTCTTTCGATTCAGCACCGAATCCAGACACAAAAGAAATAAAGCATGATTAAAGTACCAAATCCTGTTCTGTGGTCTCAAATACGAAACACAGGCACACTAATTACTTGAAATGCACCTTTGATTGCCCATTATCAGCTCTGCCTTCTGGCCTAGAGAGTCCGATCCAGGCAGCCTAGTAAAACCAAGGGAATCAACTTGAGTCAGGAAAAAGAGAACACTTTACCTGCTGCCAAGGCACTCCTAAGAACACATTCACCGGTAACTCCACTAGCACCGAAAACGGCAATTTTAGAAATCAGCATTTTTAAGTGAGTTTGAAAATTCCGCCTAAAACAGCAGCGTTGTCGCGTCTGCCACGTGTGCCGTGTGAGACAGCCCACAAATTCATAAAATTATGAGCAACAGTCCCAAAATCTCGACACCTTGCAGCGCGCCCCTATTTATCGGCGTTTGCTTTATTTTTACCATCTTTTTCAGTTATTTTTTCAATTCCCCTACAAATCTTTGCCATTTTCTCACCCACAAATCCTTAGCATTTTTGTACAACCCGCAGTCGCTCTTGTCTCACTTTTGCTAGTTCGGACACTTTTACGTAAGCTAGCTAGGACGATGAAATTTGGCGGGCTCATCAAGACCTGACGAAATGCTTTCCCGGGTCCGAACATCCGTGTGGGGGTTGAGGCAGGGGGAGTCCGGAATCTTGTGACCCTCATCCGTTGCGAACGGGTGGTCCCGTTTGATGAAAATTAATGGGTTGCAGGGGTAGATGCCAGATATATTCATGTATATGTCCGAACCGCATCAGACTACGACGGCTGTTGGAGGGGAAGCCCTGGAAATTTTGGAGCATACATAGCAGTCTAGTACACTAGCCCCTTTTCAGGCACGGTGCTCAAACGTCTAGCACCATGCCTGGGTGCTGGACGTTCAAGCACTGTACCTTGGATTTCATGTATGGTGCATGGATTCCAGTATACAGTGCATGCATGAAAAACACAGTTTCTGTCACCACAACTTATCAAAGGCTCAGATAGGGCTGAAATTACTACCAAGAATTAGAGAAATCAAAGACAATCCTTATCATATTTTTCCTAACAAAAACAAAAGGACGCGACTGATGATGGAGATGAAAAATCTGACAGCAGCCTATCTATTTTCCATGTAGAGTGCCCTAGGAGCCAATATTCTGGTTGACTGTTAGGTAGAAAAAGCTGAGGCACAGGACACTTTGCATGCAAAACCCTTGACTATGTAGAAAAGGAAATGAGGTTTTTCATCTCCCTCATCAGTCGCGTCCTTTTGTTTTTGTTATGAAAAATATGATAAGGATTGTCGTTGATTTCTCTAATTCATGGTAGTAATTTCAGCCCTATCCGAGCTGGTGCTCAGTTGTGATGACAGAAACTGTGTTTTTCATGCATGGACTGTATACTGAAATCCATGCACCCTACATGAAATCCAAGGTACAGTGCTTGAACGTCTAGCACCCAGGCATGGTGCTAGACGTTTGAGCACCATGCCTGAAAAGGGGCTAGTGTACTAGACTGATACATAGGGACCAAACAAATAGGGGGATCCGGATGAAACTTGGACGATGCAAAGATCAAGGGTGTGACTTTTAGATCCAGACTGGACGCTGCTTCGGCGGAGAGAGGGGGGGGGGGTGGAAGGGGCGTACCTGAAATTATCCTCAAGTGAAACATGGCAAGAGCAAATGCCCTAGATCCGACATTATTTTGTGTGTCCGAATGGGAAACAGAAACCGAGGGAAACCAAGAAATCCTTTCACATACGTAGGTACCACCGGGATGAAAACTGGATCGTAAAAAGGTTATATGTCCTAGATAGTTACTCTAAGGTCCAGACCGGTCCGGCTTCGGTGGGGAGAGTTCGGGGTCACCGGAAATACTCCGGGATGTGCACCGGTTCGAGGAAACTTGGTCGGTAATAAGAACAAATACAACATTTTATACAAATTCAACATTTGAGTGTCCGAATCGCATCCGACTACGATGGGGGGATGGAGGGGGAGTCCCGGAATCGTGTAACAAGCATAGTCACCCAACGTATGGAGCGACTGGGATGAAACTCTGATCGTACAAAAACCTTGGGTCCAGATAGCCTATGTTATTATAACCGGACTGGTTCTCGCCTCGGTAAGGGATTTTTTTTTACTACAGGGAGTTTTCGATTCGACTGAGCCTCGGTGAGTGATGGGAGGAAATGCCCTAGGTTTGATATTTATGTAGCCGAATCGCATGTGGACAAGGCGGGAGAGGAGGTTCCAAAAATGTTGTGACACACAAAGGGACCAAAGGGGTCGAGTGATGAAGCTTGAACGGTACAAAAACCTATTTAATCCCGTGGCATGGGGATGTGAACTACTTAGATGAATTTGCCTTCGGCGGAATCACTGTCCCTACGCCCCGCTTCTACCTCACAAGCTCCTCTGTGGTAGTGTGTCGATAAGTGGTGGATCAGTGGCCTGGAAAGCCAAAGGTCCTAGGTTCAAATCCCGGCTGAGGAGCATTTTTGTTCCCTGCTTATAAACGAATACGACCTCAGTGGGAGAGATGAAGGGTAGTTGAAATTTTCCAGAAGTTTCCAGTCAAACTTCATGAGATATGACGTTTATGTGTCCGAATCATATATGACCTCAGTGGGGCGTTTGACGAAGGGTACCTGAAGAGCTGAAAGCTCAAGTGGTAATAGACGGACAGACAGAGAGACGGACAACTTTTACGAAAGTCACAGACATCCCGTCACTTGCGTTTTGGGATCCCAAAAACACATTACAATAAGCGCCGCAGGCGATAACTTTCAGAAGCATCCCGAACGATCTCTTTCATCCATCGAAATATAAACCACCCAAACCGACTGAAAGCTAACCGACGAGTTTTGCGAAAAACCTTAGCTATAAATATTTTAGCTTAATATAAACAAAAATACATTAGTCGTAGGCGCTGCTGGCAAAAATTTTCTTAATTACAATCAAATCGCATTTTTGAGATTCCAAACGACAACTGTCACCTATTGAAATCATACCGGAAACACATTATACGATAGTTTTAGCAAAAAAAGATGGTTTTTAGATCGGTTTTCAGAAGAATCCGAGAACTACTAAAAACTTTGGATACTACAGTATAATCGAGGACTTCATTAAAGTTTAACCGAAAAGGGCTGGGATAGGACAATCTAGTTACCCATCACTTATTAACTTAAATTGGCTTGAAGACCCGCTGCAAATATGTTACTTAGTTGTTCCGCTATTCAGGAATAACCGATTTTCGAATAGTGGAATTTCCGTGTGATTTGTGGTACCTCTAATTTGTTGTATGCCTTACAAGAAAGATTTATAACTTTTTTTTTGTTCAGGCACTAACCAGTCTTCACCAATATCGCCACTGCCCACTGAAAAGCCTTGTTCGTGTTTAGATAAAAATTCCCCGCGTCATAGTAGAATTTTCGCTGTGGGGACGGACGCAGATATTCTGAACGCCATAACTAGAGCAGATAGTGGCAAATAAAAAAATCCCTTTGCAGGATCCAAATAATTCAGTGTATCAATTAAATGACACACAAATAAGTTGGCTTTTCAGTTAAACTTTAAGAGAATCAATAATCAATCGACCACAGCAAGACAAAGTCTAAGAGGGTCAGTAGATCCCAAAGACTATACTTCAGAAGAAGACGAGAAAACCTCAAAATCATGAATTTTCCATGCGATAACGAAACCGAAATATGGTGAAAAGAAAGGAAATCATGAGAAGAGAAACAGTACACGTATCATACTTACAAAGAGTAATTTCCCGGCGATGGGACCGCTCACGCGCAGCCTGTCGTGTCGTAAGCTTGCGTAAACCTTTTCTTGTTCTCTCTGAACTTTGAAGTACACATTCAAAAGAGGAGGTATTAGGCCCTGTACTCATACCTAGATAAATAGGCTTTCATGGAAGATATATAAAAGCTTTCAATTTCGTATAATAAGTTTGTAAACAAAAATCACATACCAATATAGGAGACAACGACAGCGTACTGGCTCTTCACTTCTCTCGCTCAATTTATCAACATCAAGAAAAGAAAACATTTTCACTAATCGCTAAGGACCCACACAGCAGGAAATACGTTTTCGAATTTTCTTCGCAACCATCTCAGTGCCAAAAAAGTCGCTCTGACCCACTCCAGCCCAGCTATCTTTACAGAAAAAATAACTTAGTAAACTTTTGAATTTTTCGTCTCTCCAAACCGGTGGGATCGCATTCTTATGGCATAGATGAGTACCTCATTTTCATATCCAGTTTCACTTATTCGCTCATGCTTTATCTGAAATCGAGCTTTTTAAAAGTACTACTGACTTGAGCTCAAACAGTGAAAAAACTTACGCGGGTCACTCCCTGCTCTTGCCTCCAACCCCTACCCATCGTATATAAGGTTTGAAGTTGGATCTGCTGACGGGTACTGCTTGCTGCAGGGTCCTATATGCGTACGACTGTCTACACAACTGAGGCTGATAAAAAACATACTCGGGCAATATCAGGAAGTCGACTTCGAGATGAACTCCTCGAAAGCTAGCCGGTGGAGCTTGCCGTTAAGCGGAGGCTTCCGCTCGGGTGACAGCTGAACGCTTTCATTCCACCACCACACCAATCGTTGCTTCATGCACTCCCTGCAAAATAATATGAGATACTCAACCATGATGGCGATTTATGCTGTCTCACTTTTTGTCTTGCCCGAAATCGCCTACAACTAAAATCGGCGAATAACTTGCCAGAAAGCGAAGCTCACTAAGAAAACCACAGGAAACTTATCAAAGTAGTCGCTTTCCATTCTCCATTTCGTCAAGAGCGAAAACCCAAGGAAAGCTAAGAATCTGTAAACAGTTTCTTCTGAAATACCAGCTTATCCTTGGACAGCTTAGAGAGCAGTTTTTTTTGTGACAAGGCAGAATGAACCGTGGCCGTCCCGTAAAGCTTTCACCTGTCCTACGGTGGCGACCCAACAATAAAGATTCACATTTTTTTTTCCAAACATAAGTCAATCTCATCCGAGTTTGCCATAGTCCTTAACTTATTTTTATTTTTATCAGCAATCCGTCCAAAACCTCCTACAAACACTACATATTTAGCAACAACAACACTACCAAAGTACCTCACACAATATTGTGTCCAAGCAACCAAGCTTCCCGCTTCCAGCAACCAAGACAACTGGGAATCTTCTGGATGTTTTCTGCAGTCGGGGCAAAATTTTTTCACTTAATGTTTAACCGAATGAAAAAAACCACGTCCTCTACGAGATTCAAATTGAACGGTTTGCCTGTGATTTTCGCCTGCTCACGACATCCATGGTCCATGGTCCAAGTGTCACTACGAGAAGCCTATAGAGAAATATAAACACGCTGTGTTTTCGGTTAAACTTCAAGTACTCTCTACAGATAGTGCTTTTGTAGTTTTGAATTCCTAATACTGTAGATATCATATTATGAACTTCAAAACATCCGGCATGTCACAGGATAGGTAAAGACTGAAGACTTATATGGTGCGAAGAATAAACCAACTGAATAGCGTCCTCGGGGAACGGCGAGAATACGCCTTATGTCGAAGAGATATCTCTACTCTGCCCGATGTAAAACGAGCGGATGGTAGGAGCTACAGCAACATGCCGTAAGTCTTTTGGGACTGATTTTCCAAAAGACTGTCTTTTGGACGCAGCTGTTTTTCGGAACTGATTTTTTTTTTTCTGACACACGGGATAGTGACAAAAGCAAGAAACGAAGAATGTCCACTAGCTTCAGGACATCCTATCGTATTTGTGTAACCTTCGCTTTGAGGCCCAGGGAGGGGTTGGCCCAGCAGCGACTGTCTACTATTCTGCAAATCGACGTCAGGTGTACTTGGGCTGTAACCGACACACGCCCACGAAATGTAGGAGGCACAAAGCAGATGAACGACCTTCTGCGGGAGCCCACTTTAATCGCGGAAGTAACTCGATAGATGTACTTACGAGAAAGGCTGTATACTACCGCGAGGTAAACTGAAGTCCGACTTCCGGCTCAGCGTGTGAAAGAAGTACTTTCGCTTCTGAGATTTGCTGAAAGACATCATCCACGGCTCTGAGGAGAAAGAAAGATATTAGTTAAGGGGACAAAGCAGACCAGAAAAAGACTCGAAGTACAGGCAAGCGAAGGCGCTTCTGTCGGCCTTAATGGTGTTTCTCATCAAACCAAGGGGGCCGAGAGAGGCGGACGGCCGGGACGAGCTTGTAATCTTTGACAAACCCAAGAGAGTTCCAAAAAGAACCACGTACGTTCGAATATCGGAACGAAAACTGTAGTGAATGCGACATTTCGGCTGCCCTCTTACGTTACGTAAATTACGAGAGTGGGTTAAAGTAGATACTAAGTCTACCTATGGATTATGCAACTTGCGTAAGAAGCTAAATTTACGTGAAAGACTGAGAAAATACCATCACTATGTTTTATTCTCATGATTTTTAAGACACGGTGATCATTAGCTGCTCGTCGAAGAGAGGGCACACGACATCGTATTTCCAAGCTCTTAAAGCGCTTCTTCTTTTCTAGTCCCTTAAAGGACACCTGAATGAAGAGTACCAAGTATCATCCCTATCTGTATGACTTCCGTTAACATTGCCTGCAGAAAACCCAATCCAAATACGAAGTAGTGTTTCCAAGTTATGATTTTTGCTCCATTTTGCATCTGTCCTTATTTCAGTACCGAACAATTTTAGAAATGAACAAATGTCTCCAATCAACCCTTCTTCTGGGATATTTTTTAGCCAGTTAAGCCCAAACGTATATCTAGAAGAAATTCCAATACTATCCGGCCAGCGCTGTACAAGATTTGAATAAATTGCGCTTTTTGTCTTGGAGTCTGCATGTGCAAACCTCCAGAAACGAACATCCCTATTTTGAAAACGTCACGCTCAGGAGAAGAATGCTCTCCGTCGCCATGTCTGTAAATGCATTCTCCATGGTGTGTTCAAGTATGGTTTCACTGTTCAGGTGTCCTTTAAGCTATTCTCAATCACTAAGACCCTCGTTTTCATATAATCCTGTCCTTAGCTTACCGGCGTTTAGATGCTTTTGACGCACAGCCCTGCTCTAGCGAAACGAATCAATGCAAAGAAGCATCTGGGATCAGACCCAGGATTTTGTTCAGCAGGATGGTTGTCACTTTGAGACGGGAAACGGCAGGCTTCTTCTATTGTACTGAACGGTGACGTGTGGAGTCTGAACTTGGGGAGGCGACCACGCCTCGCGCTAGTTTATCTACGGCCTCGCTGTGTAGCATCCCTTTGTGGCTAGGGATATAGTGCAAAACGCATCCGATCCTCGTTTCTGAATTAGAGATCTTGCCTTCATTAGATCAGTGAATAGCAGAAATTTTGAATAGTACAATGGCGCCACAATGGCTCTACGTCTTTCGACTCGCGCCTCAAGAGTCATCTACGTGGTTTACTCGGAATTGAGAAACCTGACAAATACTTAAATCTATTGTCATATAAGCAGGCTTCCCGTACGGAAATTTCCCACCTGAAATCGACCCAGATAAGGTGAAACAGATTTCGACCCAATTTCAGGTTACTTTCTTCCTTGGATCGACCGGAATTTTGGGCTCGGGCGAACTGGTGGGACGATTTCGACCGGAATTTCGGCCTCTCGAAATTCCGGTCGATCCGAGGAAGAAACTAACCTGAAATCGGGACGAAAAATCTTCCACTTTGTCTGTGTCGATTTCAGGCGGGAATTTTCCGTACGGGTTTAAAGACCGACAGCAATAAAGCGCAAATCCTCGTGACTTAAGCTCCTGGAAGCTGCTCAGACCCCCCCCCCTTCTCCGGTGCAAAGCCCACGCTTACCTCTCGTTCCTTTGAGAAGAAGCAGCCCGGTGGGAGCTATAAACCGCTCTCGAGAGTCATCTAGGCAGTAAACAGTTTTCGGACCACTGCTGTTGCCCTTCATATAACGCTGGTCAAGCCTAAAAATAAACGATATAAGTGAATGCATGCACCATTGCATGGACGAACTTTCACAGATTACAAATCCTTCTTCTCTGTGTGAAAAAGTCTTCTCGCAGTCTTTAAGAATGCCTTCGGTTTTCTTATTTTTGTTATCCTTCTTTCATTATTTGTTTATGTATTATGACGTATGTTGGTCCGTCATCGCACCAGAATTCAGGTAATTGTAAGATAATCATCGTGTAAATAGATAGATGAAGTAGTTGTTGAGTGTAATTCTTGTATTTAGTGGGAGGTCCCCTACAAGCTATGCTCCTGGAGAGTTGATCCCTCCTGGGCCCCCAGTTCACTTCATTTCGTTAATTCATCTATTTCTTTACTCGTGTACTACACATACTCCATAACACACATAAATAACCAGAGACAAGATGCCTTGAGATTTTGTTGGCTCCATATGTTTATCTATAATAAACGGAAACGGAAAAATGGAAACGGACTCCTGCAACTTTAAATAAAATATTTAGCCACCAAACATAATACTACATTTAGAAAAATAAATGACGAGTGAAACATGATTGACTGCACCAGTAAACATACGAGGCAGAATTAATTAGTAGCGCACCCCGCTTTTCTGGATAAATCGTTAAGCCCTATTTTAATACCGTTTCTCAGCCATGTCGTCGTTCGCGGAACAGTAGCGCAGACGGATGTTTTATGTTGCCGTTCCGTTAACCGGGAAATAAACGTCAGTGTATGTTTCAAGGCATATCTTGTTTCTAAATGGAAAGGGCGGTCGCTAATGACGAACGGCCCAAACAGGTATTGAAGATGGGTAGCACTCATGGACTACTTCGTTATATGTTCTCAAACGTAAAACAGGTAAAACTGCTCTAACATCCACTGCCAGTAAAACTCCGGACCTTTCGCTCTAGTCCAAACGGCGGGTAGTTTAACGTGATTGCAAAATGGGCGGTAGTTATCTAGCAAGTTTTCATTCCAGAATTTCAGGGAAATCATTCTTATTTTTCCTGACTGGCAAAGGTGGCTCTCCTGGGAAAATACAAGTCACTGACTGAAGAGGGATTTTCAACAGCAGATAGGTCATTTCCAACGATGTCGTCAAGTGACGAAGACTAATGGGCTGGCAATGCTGTGAGACGGAGACAATGTGATTTCCAAACTTAAGCCTGCAGATGTCTTTCCTGAAGCAGTGTTGGCTAAGTTTAAATTCGTGGCACCTGAGGTTGTTTGAGTTGAGAGTAAGAAGTTCGCCTGCGATCCTAATGTCGTGGGTCTCCACTGTACAGCTTGTATGCTTTAGTCAGATCTCCCCTGTGTAGGTGGTACGCCAGTGTCGGTATTTGCAGTGTCTTTTGCCTTTTACCACATGTAGCGTTTCTCCATCCGGGACGACACTTGGTCATCCGACGTTGGATTCTTTCGGGTGAATGAAAATGAAAGATAATAATACCTTTTAAAAAGCTCGGCAGCTTGTTCTAGGTTATAGAGATCCTTTGCTTTCACAGGAACAAGGTCGGGGCGGGACGATTTGTTGACAGCTTTGGCAAACTTACAGCAGAGATCGTGCCTGTAACAAATATGTATATACAAAAAGGCCATTTTACCAGTCAGGTCCACCTCGCGGAAGGTTAGTCAGCAACCCTATGGGTCACTTGATTGGATCAGTGATCCCTGCGCTAAGACACTTCACAACCGAGAGAACATTATTTCAGTAGTGAACTGAAAGACAAAAATACTCCTCAGCCGGGACTTGAACTCAGGACCTTCGGCTTACTAGGCCATTGCTCTGACCTACTAGGCCACTGCGCTCCTTGTAGGCCACTGCTTTAGTAAGCCGAAGGTCATGGGTTCAAATCTCGGCTGAGGAGCATTTTGTGTCTTTCAGTTAACTACTTAAATGTGATCATTTCAAGAACGTCTTCCCCATTAAATCAAATCTTCGTGAGTGTGTTTTTCCATGAGGCCCCGTGGACTTCTAAATTTCTGATTTATTTGTCACGGTAAAACTCCCTTGTATAACATTCCATCCTTGTGTAATTTCTTACAGAGAGAACGCTCGATATGGCCAGAAGCTCGCAAGTTCAAATGTAATCTAATGCATCATTCATAGACATATGCAGCACTGATCTGACATCCTTCCGACGTAAAGAAAGAATACAGGTAAACAAAATAAGCCCACCTCATGCGTGAATCATTCCATCTATGTACTTTAATGGTATACTTTGTATGTTAGTGCCGCTCCGGCCACTTCTATCGCCTGTTCCGTAGACTGTGTTATTGTCCCGAGCCGTCGAACGTAATTGTACATAGCTGTACATATTTGTTAATAAATAGTCCCGTTTTAGTGTGCTTTTAAATATATGACGTGTAAGATCACAAATTAAATAAACTGATTGATTGATTGAAAAATTTTAGCTTAACGTTTCAGGATGTGTGGCTAGGGACAAGAGAATTCAACCAGTGGTCAATGGAAACGAAACACGTCAAACAAAAATAAATACCGTTCTTTCAGATGCCGATCACCGATGAAATCTCCTCCCAGGACTAGAGCGTCAATTATGTACAGCACTGGAGCTTTCCGCTGGCCCTTTGAATGTCCACGATACTCGTAGATCAGCTCCGCATAGATCAGGGTTTCAGCTGGTAGTTCTAGAGCAATATTTCCCCCGGAGCCAAATGGCCTTGTCCAGCTGCCAGAGTCATACCGATACACTTCCGTTCGGCCTGTACCTGTTAAAGAAGGAGAGATAAGGAGTATTCGAAGCCGGAGTACCGGAGAAACATAATAACAATAATAATATAATGCAAAAAATAGGCGCAAGCATCAACAGTACTCAATGAAAAGAAGTATGATAAAACATATCGTGTTTATGAAAAAGGTCGAGCATCTGCTTTAATCCCGCTTATCTCATTAAATGGTGTATTTCAATCAGTAGCCTATATATACAACATAAGTTTATATTTATGTATATATGTACATATATCTTTGCGTACCGACTCCAATTGTTCAATCACGGTACTGGATGAGAGTTTGATCAGAAGGAAATCCTGATGGTTTAAAAATTTTACAACAAAATAGGTCTCGCATTCTATTGGCAGTTTTGTGTACCTTCTTGTCGACGCCTCTTCTTAATTGACAAGCACTATCAATAGTTGCGTTTTTGCTGATACCATGGTATCTGATATACGGTCTAAAGTCGTTTTTGCAGTTATCGTGGTATCTGATACCACGGTCAAAAAGCGTTTTTGCAGTTGTCGTTGTATCTGGCCAATTACCGTGGTAACAGATATGCAGATATTACGGTCCGACCGTGGTATCTGTTCGTGGTATCTGGAAAACGCATCTCACTTTCATCAAATTCTGTCAAATTGGTGAGAAAGAAGTTCAGCAATTAGTGCATGATGTAACTGGATATCAGTTTTTCTTTTGGGATGACTTCGAAAAGTGCAATTTCGGCAATAGTCGTTTTTGCAGTGGACCGTATATCAGATACCACGGTAACTGCAAAAACGACTAATTGCAGATCCAGTTACCGTGGTAACAGATACCATGGTATCAGCAAAAACACAACTAATGTTGATTCAGATCCATTTTCACTGGATAGGGTGCAATCATTAATCATGATCATGATTGATCACTCTATACACCTTCTCGCCAGTGCATGACATTCTACACTCTTTTCTGGCCGAAGAATGGAAAATTGTATATTGCATTTGTTTTTGTTGTGTTTTATTTAATTTCTTTATTTTATTTTACATACTCACTTTTGAAAATGGCGGGTCAGGAATAAATTACTTACTTACTTACAATGAATAAAACAGGCTATTAGCCTCTATAAAGTCCGTCTAAAACGATGTTTGTACAGCCGTTTCAGGGAATCCTTGAAAACACTGACTTAACGACATCGGATGGAAAGGCGTAACGGCCCATCACTCTGTACGAATGGGATTACAAATCATGTTGAATCGTGATTTATAATAATAATAATACAATAATAATGCCAAAGTTATGCCATAGCCACATGCTAACGGAGCAGTTCCAAGCTAAAGATACCAGCGTCACACTTTTGGAAGTTTCGTCGGCTCTGCCAAAACACGGCCCATCACTCTGTACGAATGGGATTACAAATCATGTTGAATCAACAATCAGAACTAATATTAACTGAGAACAAGACAGTAGAAGACCATCCAACCAGAAAACGCGGAGCATAACAGATCCACCATGGACCTTAGTCACTCCGAAGTGCAAATTAAGATAAATCTTGCAATATAGTCATATATATATCATATCACCGCGTAAAAATCGATATGCTTGTGCAGGTAAATTGAGTGCTTCGAGCCAAGTAGGGCAGGGCAAAACTTCGTGAGCATGAGAACGACTAAAAAGGGAAAATGGAGACTCGGCGGACTGGCGATGGTGCTGTTTTTTAGAAATACGGTGACGTAATGTCATCTTTCGGTTCGGCTTTAATCGGGTGGGGGGGAGGTACTTACTCAGATAGTAACTCCGCTCGCACTTTTCCGGTGATCCGCCAACTACAACACACCTCCAGTCGTAGACCGATCGAACGGAGTTGCTTATATTTGCCTCCGTCAGTTCATTATCGTCGTAAGACAGTAGCTCACCACCTGAAATATAAAACAAACTTCTGACATTCACTAAACTGAAATTTTTTTTTATAACAAAAACGAGTAGCCTACAGGAGGGGTATCCAACCTCAGACAAGATTTCAAATTTCCAGAGAAGGCTTTCCTTCAGAATAATCCATCTGGCTTAAAAAGGAACCAAGAAATATGCCAAAAACACTAGATTGAAGCTAACTGAATGGTTTACATATTGGATACATAAATATTGCTTCAATACTTCTAGTTAAACATATTTTTATTTTCAAACAAGATTGCTTCATTCCAACCTGACCGAAGAGTTAGCAAGGTCAACAGGCAGAAAACAGCTACTAAATGGACAAAAGGTATAGAATTTAGTATATTTTTGGACACATGACTTTGAAGAAAGTGATATTTTGCCTATTGATTGCCAGGATAACTTCTATCTTTCATTTTAACATTTTAGCAGGCCGTGGTCGAGGTTGTGTAAAACGAGGTCAGGTACCCCTCCTGTACATCTGAAAAAAATAAAGAAAAATCGGTTGGCAGACTTTGTGCTAGAATGCTATACGACTGCACGACAGAGGATTAGTACGAAGACGGAACTCTTCCTATTTAGCCAATAGCGTGGCTACTGAGCAGTCAAAGTCCGTCGATACCTTCAAGAAAGGAGTCGTGACGACTGTGTTGCAAAGGAGTCACAATATGAACGGGACCACGATGATTTCTGCTCTGGATCCCCAGCCACAAAGCGTCGATTCCTACAAGCTGCAAACAGCTGTATGGCGCACGAAACCGACTAAACTACACCCCTAAAGTAGAGCGCAGCAATAATCTCTGTGGCGGGAGCAAACAACAGAACCAACTAACTCAGTGACGTCTACACTGCAGGCCTGCAGCTTTTTTTCCCCAGATGAGCGATTTAATGTAATTTAAGGTAATAGGCAAATGACAGGTTAGAGAAAAAGTTGAAAAGACGATATTTTTGCGTTTTTCGCGGGACAAAAAAGAGGTGGTAGCTGACAAGATTACAAGGGAATCAGCTTCGGTGACCGCAAAGCATATCCAGAACAGGTTCCCAAGTTTCCAGGCCTTAGATAA
Source organism: Branchinecta lindahli (assembly GCA_023053555.1). NCBI lineage: Eukaryota > Metazoa > Arthropoda > Branchiopoda > Anostraca > Branchinectidae > Branchinecta > Branchinecta lindahli. The sequence continues at coordinate 15,669,896 of JAKZAO010000009.1, forward strand.
CTCGTTTACTAGTAATTAAGACCTATTTCCACTAACCCAACGGGTCCGTTTTTAGGAGGCTTGAGGCAGTGGCTTTGGCAGAGTCCCGCTGTGGCTTTCTTCTTATTTCTTCTTTTAGGTTCCAAAAGTCAAGGCACTGGCGTTTGATCTCCCCTTGTCTTTGTTCTGACAGCGTTCTGTCCCTGACAAACGCTACGATTTTTGTCAAACCGACGATCTGCCGACGTCCAAGCCTTCAAAGAAAAGCCTCATAAACAAAAGACTCGCGGGAATGAATTTCGTGGTTTTCGCCTTATCGCGGCATTTCCCTGACGCGCTTATGACGGTATTAACTATTGCGGTTTTTGCAGTCACGGTCGTCATTCCTGGAAAAATAATAGAGGGTCCCTGGCCTACCATGTTGTAAGAAACAATTGCCGGTAGATACAGCTTCTGTCTCAATTCTCAAACATAACCTACAATTTTAAAATGCTGCGCTGTTCTGAAAAGTTACAAATCGCTTCGGCATTTTTTTAAATGCATACCCTTCGGCTTCGATCAGCAACACACACATATTCGCACAGAAGGTCTGCTCAACCAACGACCTTGCCAAAAACAAGTCTTGCGTCACTAAAATAGCCATCACGTAGGTCGTACTGTTAGTGTGGTTACTAGTGTCGTTGTATAACAAGACCAAAGTTTTCGATGGGATCCCAAAAATTTAATATTTGATCCAGACAATTGGGTCTTGTCTTCGCCAGATCCAGTCTTCGCCAGGCTAATCATCTGAGAAAACCAAGTTCAGATATACCTCTATAAGGCATATGTATTTTGACGATACTGATCGAAACTTCCTGCTTTACTTCTGCCAAATTTCCGGTTTCGGCCGAGTTCCGAGCGAACTACTTGTCCAGCAAATAAAAGAAAGTTCAGAAACGAATTTAGCGTATCTCCTTATCCCTATAAAGAACATCTAATCAACTTCAAACAAAACTTAAACTTATAAAAAAAAATCCGGTTTCAACCGGATTCCGGACAAACTGTATGTCCAGGTAAAAAATGATCGTCATATACAGATTCAGCATCTCTTCTTACCCCTAAATCTGTTATCTAATCAACTTCAAATAAAACTTCTACTTTTCCGGTTTTCCGGTTTTCCGGTTTTGGCCGGATTCCGGGCGAAAAAGTTGTCCGGGTAGAAAATGCTTTTAACATAAGTGTTCAGCGTGTCTTCTTACCCCTGAATCGAACTTATAATCAACTTCAAATAAAACTTCTACTTTTAACAAATTTTCGGGTTATTATTCGTGTTCAGCATGTCTTCTCACACCTTAAAGGAACAGAAAACTTGACTCAAACTTGACTCGGGGAGCTAGCTAACATATCAAGAATGTACCCTGAGTCGATATTGAGAGTAAGAAAAATTCTCGTTACGACCATTGCAGTTTCCTGGCAGTTTCCGAGAATTCGACTTCTGAGCAAAAGGTTTGCAAAAAGCAAAAGGTTTGTGTGCCGCGACTAGGAATCGAACCCCGGCCGCCTAGTCGGGAGGTCGTTACTCTGTAGTCTACATGTAAAAAGGCGAACTTTTACAGTACATGAGTGCATAATTACAGTGCATAAGGGGCAAGGGCCTGCCAGCGCCAGCTAGCTTTGGGAACACTAAGGAGGGGGTTCGAGACAGTTCGAGATGACAAAGAAGGGGGGGCCTGTCGACAATAAGACCCTGTATATTTATCCAAGCCCCCCGGGCGATTCGATGGCCGAAAGTTGCGTAGTCAAGTTTACTGTTCCTTTAATCGACTAACTCATTAGCTGTTTAAAAACATTTTGTTTGTCCCTTAATTTAAACCCCCACCCCTAAATGTAGGGCTACAGAGCCCATCTACGAACTCGACCTTTCCGTTGACCCAACAAAAATTATATGTTTAAAATTTTTTTTATTATTTTTAGTGTTTTTCTTTATGAAGGTGACGTCTTTTTTTTATTTATTTTTTAGTATTTGAGGAAAAGTGCTCGTTGAACTTCTGCGGAGGTTGATACGGCTTCTTGTCATCTTCTCTTGAGGCTGATACGATATCGTATCAACCTCCAAAAAATGTACTGTCATGATATAACTACCTGTGTGACATAGGAAGATATACACTACATACCTGTTCGAAAAAAGTTACAACAATTTAATTGAATCAACTAGTCTTATTTTGTCCATGGATATATTCTGGCAGGATTGCATGGAATAACCCTGAAAAAATTATGCTGTTAAACAGTGACAAAGAAAATCCTATTCCGACAGTGAACATATCACAGAGCAAAACGGCGAGTTGGACATCTAAGGAAACACAACTATTTCTACTGTCGAATTGAGAAAAGACCGGCCGAATCATAACGCTCCATCACCCCTTCGACCGAAAATAGCTTGGACTAAATATTCCTTCAGCCTAAGCTGACTGAGAATCATATAATAAAATGACATAAGACGGTTAAAGGACGCGTCGTAGTTACGATACTAATACATTCTACTTCAGTAGTATTTCCATCCGTTCTCGTTCCCGAGATTCTACACTTCACAAGTTATCCTATCTTCTCTATTGGCATTATCCGTTCCATTATCAGATAGTGGCATATCGCGCTTGGCACGTTTCTTCTATATACGTGACGTATGAGAGGTATGAGGCTCCCGACCACTTGACCGGTTATGCAATCCTCATGCAAGGCAAGGGTCATGGAAAGAGGCTAAAAACGGCCCGAGGTGTTGTGTAATTTGCTTTAAGCACAGCTAAAGGCGTATTCTCGCCGTTCCCCCATGACTCCACTTAAAAGAGTCCCCACGTTTTTGTTTGTCCCGGGGACTCACTCCCCGTATTCTCGCGAGTCCCCACGGACTGGGAATGCTCCGATTATCATCACCATCATCAAAAAGGACTCCCTTTCAGAATCGGAGGGGAATCAATTTTTGCTGGTGTTGGTGCAATATTAAATTCATTAAAAATAATCATAACAAACAAAACCAAAAATAAAGGAGATCCAGGCTAATTTTGTCAACTGCATATTTGTTTTCAGAACAAAATCTGTTTTGGAAGCATTAACCGTTTTCTCGCTGTTTTCTGTACGCGGAGTCCGCGTGGAGTGAGTCCCTGTATTCTCGCCGTTCCCTTCGATTCCCCGAGGAGCCCTCGGGGAACGGCGAGAATACACCTTAAGTTTTAAAGTAGTCAACTATCTCAAAACATCTTAGCAGAAGTGTCCTTTAAAGTTAAACTGAAAAGCCAACTCATTTGTGTGTCATTTAATTAGATACACTGAATTATTCGGATTCTGCAAAGGGATTTTTTTATTTTCCACTATCTACTCTAGTTATGAGGCTCAGAATATCTCCAGCCGTCCCCACAGCGTAAATTCTACTATGACGTGGGAAATTTTAATCTCAACACAAATGTGGCTTTTCAGAGGGCAGTGGTGAGATCGGTGAAGATTGCTTGCCTGAACAAAAAAAAACTGATAAATCTTTATCGTAAGGCATACAGCATAAATACAAGCGCATAGAGGCACCACAAATCACACGGAAATTCCACCATTTGAAAATCGATTATTCGTGAATAGCGGAACAACGAAGTAACTCATTTTCAGCGCGTCTTCAAGCCAATTTAAGTGAATAAGTGAGGGATAACTAGATTGTCCTATCCTAGCCTTCTTCGATTAAACTTTAAGTCGGCTAAGATTTTCTTCAGCAAGCGTCCTCGTCAGCTGGAAGAAACAAATGCAGAATGATTGCAGGATCGTTTCGTCCAGCTACAGCCGGATGAGGGCCCTTGCCACTAAGTGCCGAAATATCGTGAAGGAAATCTTACCTGACTTTTGTTTTGTGTAATTTTTTAGCTTCGACTTACACGTTGTTGGACTCCACAAGGTACTCGAAGAACTGCTTATTGTTCATTATCAGGCTTTCAGGTACTATATCACACACGTCCTCCTCAGATCCGGCCGCCTCCTCTAGTAGCAGGTTGATCTGGTACATGTAGTCTGCTATTACGTCTGCTCCTTCCCGTTTCCCTTCACAAATGATGTACCTGGAAATAAATCAGCTCAAACTTTCAGAAGAGTCACCACTCGGACAAAGCGACCGTTGAAATTGATAGATGGCCGCCAAGCGGAAGAAACCGGTGTGTGGAGATTGTGCCCAGAATTCAGCAGGAGTCACGATTTCCTGCACTTCCTGTAATGCATATTTTCACCCGAAATGTGCTGGAATCAGCCATGCAGCTAGGAAGAAAATCACCACTTGGACTTGCAAAGCATGCCCAGCCCATTCGTCGCAAAGTGTACACAGCGATAGACCAAAAGGAACCGATGAAGACGCCCGAAAGGGCAAGAAATACTTCTGCCCAGAATGCAACAGAAAATGCAGCTATGGAACTTTTTCCTGTACCCAGTGCAACAATTGGTTCCACCCTCATTGCGCTGAAATCACCATAGCTGAGAGGAAGAAGAATGATCAGTGGATTTGCAAAGTCTGCACCCACAGAGTGACCTGCACCACAGATGGCACACTGCAAAATGTCTCTCAGCCGACGCTGGCGCGAAACGCCCCATTCAATACTCTCAGCGGAGTATCAGACGTACCAGAAACTGATATTGTAGCTACTTTACAATCCCGAATTGTGAAACTGAACGAATTGATAGAGGCAAAGGAAAACAGGATAGCAGCTTTAGAAGAAAAGGTACGCAGGCTTGAAGATGGATCTAATGACTTACCGGATAGTATATCACAAGTTGTGATTACTCTAGATGACGAGAGAATAAATCCGCAGTCAAGTTCGTCGGCTTGCAGATGGAGTGATGACAAAGAAGACTCCACTCCCGCAGGCCCAGATCAACGAACCGAGATCAATCAGCAAAAAACGCACACACATGTCCCTAGGAGAATCCAGCCATGTATACACTTTCTCCAAAACAGATGCAGGAAAGACAATTGCAGGTTCCACCACATCTGTCCCCAGTTTATCTCAGGCAACTGCAACAACCAGCTATGCAATGCACCTCACAAGCCCATATGTCCGAAGTACTCACAAGGACTGTGCTTCAATCCTAGCTGCTCCGATATCCATCCCAACAAAATAGTTAACCGGACACTTGCTCGCCTTGCCAGCCAGCGAAGTTCAAAAAACTTGTTGTCGTCCGCCGAGTCCACTGATTCAGGCACAAGAAAACACACAGTGGAACCAGCAAACAAGAGCAGCCGTGCAGTACAACAGAAGAAGCTCCAGGCCGACGCCACGGATGGAAATCGATTTAAGACCGTCAGAAACTCGCCTAAATCGGTTCCAGCCCAACGCAGTATCGCCCCAGCCTCCACCGACGAACGGATTTTACAGAACCGCGGTGGTCCCCGGCATACCAAACATGGGAGCTCAACAGCAAACTGCAAGATTGGCCAACGTTTGGGGACCGATGCAACAGACACGGCAAGAAACTCAACCAGCCCATTTTCTTCAGCCACCTGCTTTCCTGACGCTACCAAAACAGCAACATATGATCCCCGCCAATCGAGTACCTTTCCCAGAAATCGATCGAAGGGGTCGCCAAATAAGATGGGAGACGGCAGTCTAAACAATCCATTATCGGGATGTAGGGAACCAAGAGACGCGTCCCGTTCAGATTTTGTCGGTGGAAGACCAAGTTCTTCTCCCACTTCCCTAGACGATGCAGATGGAGCTTCTCAGTCTCAGAAGCAGCAGTATTGTTCCAGACCATTAAAAGTACTGTATTTCAATGCAGATACGCTGTTTAATAAATTTCAAGAAGCCAAAAACTTAATTGACTCTGATCCGCCAGACATTGTAGCTATTGTGGAAGTGAAGCCGAAGAACAGTCGATACCAGCCGCTTTTATCAGAATTCACCTTGAATGGTTATTCTACATACTCGAAGAACATTGAATCTTCTGACGGTAGAGGAATACTATGCTATGTCAAAAGTGATCTTTCGGTCGAAGAGCTTCATAACAACGAGGACACAGGAACTGAGAGTATTTGGCTTCGATTCCATGGATCTGGAGACAACATAGTCAATTTTGGTGTTGTTTATCGTAGTCCAAATAGTTCGCTTGAAAATAATTCTAAAATTCTGAACAAATTTCGAAGTTGCTTGGAAGAAAGAAAAGGATCAACTGTTGCTGTGGGAGACTTCAACTTTCCGAACATTAACTGGAATGCTACTCATACACAAGAGAGCTCGCTAACAAGTGGTCAAGTCAAAGAATTCCTGTCATTTGTGAACGAAAACTGTCTTGAGCAGTTAGTAACCGTGCCGACTAGACAGAGAGGCCAAGACCGACCAAGCCTCTTAGACCTAGTACTGACTGATGACCCTGACATAACTGATAATCTTCGCATAGCAGCTCCTGTAGGCAAATCTGACCATTCCTGCATCCTCTTCAATTTAGCCTTTAATTGTCCTGAGGATAGGAGTCCTTCAAAACCAAGGTTAGATTACTACAGGGGAAATTATGTTGGTTTGCGGGACGCGCTGATGGATGTTGATTGGGATGATGAGTTTCACGAGTTTTCGACTGTCGATGAGATGTACACAGCATTTGTCTCCAGACTCACCTCTCTTGTGCAATCTTTCGTTCCAGTTGCCCATCACTGAAACCGACCTCGTGTTAGCCGCCCAACTCTGCTTCTCATAAAAGAAAAGCAGCAAGCTTGGCGGCAATTACAAGCAAACCCAGATGCCGATGATTTAAAGAGGAGTTACAGAAGAATTTCAAATAAAGTTCGAAAGGCAACACGTCTACAGGCCAACCAAAGAGAAAAGAAAGTGGCAATGTCTTCAAAATCAAATCCTAAAGCGTTTTGGAAGTATGTGAACGCCAAGAGAAAAATAATAGCAAACGCAAGCAAGATGAAGGACCCTATAACCGGAAAGACTGTCCAGGATCCAGTTGCTGTCGCGGACATTTTGAACCACCATTTTTCTACCGTATTTACTGACGAAGACCCTTCTACTCTGCCTGATAGTGAAGCCTCTCAGCAAGACTTTCCAGACCTCATAGTTGACCCTGAGCTAGTTTGTAAAAAGCTAAGGGAATTGGACCCAAACAAGTCTGAGGGCCCAGATGGTTTACACCCACGAATTTTGAAGGAGACTGCTGAGCTCATCGCTGAACCTCTGTCTGTGATTTTTAGGGAAAGCTTGTCATCGGGCCAACTGCCAAAAATTTGGAAGCAAGCTGTTGTTACACCAGTGTTTAAAGGGGGTGCTTCGAAAGAAGATCCAAACAACTATCGGCCAATTAGCCTTACTTGCGTAACATCCAAAATTTTTGAAAGAATCGCCTCTGATCACCTTCTTTTTCATCTACTGGATAGGAAGCTTATAACAAAGAAGCAGTTTGGATTTATCAAAGGAAGATCCGCGGAATCCCAGCTATTACTGACAACAGAACAGTGGAGGGAGTACATCGACTCTGGTTTCCAAGTAGATGTCCTGTACCTTGACCTTCGAAAAGCCTTCGACAAAGTTCCCCATAAGAGACTCTTGTTGAAACTCGAGAAGCTAGGCATCCGCGGGAGCATTCATAAATGGATTGCCTGCTTCATCTCCGAACGGACACAGAGAGTCAAAGTAAACGGGCAGCTAAGTAACTCTTCCGTCTACGTAACAAGCGGAGTGCCCCAGGGTAGTGTATTGGGACCATTACTTTTCAATATCTACATTAATGACTTAGTGTCCGGCATTGATTCCGATATCGCGTTGTATGCGGATGACACCAAGATCTACAGGGTCATTAGGAGTTCCCAAGATTCACAAATACTCCAAAATGATATTCACAAAATTGAAACCTGGATGCAAGTGTGGCTGATGGAAGTCAACGTGGGACCCTCTCACTTTAAAACTGTCTATACTTTCAACAGCCTAACGATACCCGAATGTAAGACCCAGCGGGATCTAGGGGTCCTGATCGATGGGGATCTGCGTTTTTCTCAACATTACAACCTTACCATGCAAAAGTGTAATAGAATCCTTGGTGTAATTCGAAGAACCTTTACATTTAAGCAGGATGGTTTGTTCTCGCTTCTGTTTAAGTCGATGGTTCGACCGATCCTTGAATATGGCCACACCACAGTGAGGCCGTATTACAATTGTGACATTGAGGCGTACGAAAAAATTCAACGGAGAGCTACGAAGTTTGTACCAGGTCTGCGCGATCTTCCCTACGAAGTGAGACTAGCCAAGTTGTGCCTTCCCTCCATTGCATACAGGTTTTTTTAGAGGAGATCTGATTGAAACATTCAAATTAATGAATGGAAGTTATGACAATTTGGAGTGACTGATTTAGTAAGATTCAGCATTAACCGTCATCATCGGGGGCACGCGTACAAGCTTGCAAAATCAAGATTCCACAAGGACGTTTTTAAGTGGGGTTTTGGTAACAGAGTCGTTGATCCTTGGAACAGCCTTACCGTAGATGCGGTTAATGCTGAATCGATCAATAGTTTCAAGTGCATTGTTGATGGGATTTTCAACTCCGATCAGTTCGACTACTCAAAATTTCTTCGAGTTATTTAGAGGCGAAAGCCTTTTTCTTGCTTTGTATTATTATTATTATTATTATTAAAACAGTAGCCTACAGACAGTCGGCAAAATTGGAAGTCCTCAAAGCAGACAGAACACATCTAATCGCACTTATTTCCTTGCCAAGGATTACCTCCAGACTCATAGCTCAGTGAGCAGCGTTACCTCTTTGCTCATACTTCCAGCCTTGGGCTCAAGTGCCGAATACTGATCGTAAAGTCTATCGGTCTCTTCCTCTGTCAAACTTTTTAGTTCGAGTACTTCCAAAAAAAGCTAGGACGATGAAACTTGGCACTCGACCTGACCCGATGCTCTAGGAAACCTTCGTTTCCCGATTCCGACCATCCGGGGGGGGGGGGGGGGATCTGGGATCCTGTGACACACGTGAGTTGCGAACGGGTGGTTCCATTAGAGTGAACACTCGGGAGCTGAAGGGGGGGACGCGTGGGGTCCTACAGGTTGAACGACTGGGATAAAACTTTGACGGCACAAAGGCAATATGACCTCGATGTGCCCTTTTGGGGCCAGGGCCGAGTCCGACCTCGATGGGCGGAGTTGGAGTACTGGACATTTCCCGGACATGTTCCTATTCGAGTGGAAGTTGATCGGTGGTAGGAGCAAATGCCATAGATCTGCCATTTATGTGTCCAAATTGCATCCGGCCATGGTTGGGGTGGAATCTGGAGGGGGATCACTAACATTTGCCTTTTAATGATGCAATATATAAGTTTTGCCATTATTATTATTAATGGAAATAAGCATACCTTTCGGAGTTGGCTGGCCTGCTGGAATTCGGTTTGAAGATAGCGATTCGACGAAACGATAACCACATAAGGTACAGGAGACCGGCGCTGAAAGGTGTGAACACGTCGAAGAGCTTACATGTAAAATGACCACCTACAAAAAAACCTGTCAAAACATTCCGAACCGCTACGGGCACCATTTCATCCTTGCTTTTTGCTAGCATTTATCAGCCCCAAACGAATAGAAAGTATCACGTAAAGATAGGCTGTTGATGCTCCTGTTCCTGTTCCCACTTTCCAGATTTCTTCCCAGGTCTTGGGGCGCAATCCGGCCCAACGTTCACCAGATTTTTTGGATTAAAATGGGTTTTGAAAATGTTTGCCAGAAAAATCTTGCAAGATTTTCTTCGAGTTTCTACAGCAGTTTCCAGGGGTTTCCACAGAAAAGGGAGAAAACATAATAAAGAATTCTGTCCTTGCTTGTGGGAACTTCAAAATCTGGCAAACTCTTTTTTGACCAGAATTTACTGGTGACAGGAAAAGAAAATCTGGACAGCAAGGTTCTATTCACAACTGAATGTGTTTCTCGCAGCAATTACACAGAACAAAATAATGTTTTTGCTGTTCTCACTTTGGCAATGAGTCAACACTAAAATAAGGCGAATTCTTTTCTGGCCAGGATTTTGTGACGAGAAAAACAAACCTGGGTCGTGGGGTTCCCTACCGAAAAGACCAGAAAAATCTTGCAAGATTTTCTTCGAGTTTCTACAGCAGTTTCCAGGGGTTTCCACAGAAAAGGGAGAAAACATAATAAAGAATTCTGTCCTTGCTTGTGGGAACTTCAAAATCTGGCAAACTCTTTTTTGACCAGAATTTACTGGTGACAGGAAAAGAAAATCTGGACAGCAAGGTTCTATTCACAACTGAATGTGTTTCTCGCAGCAATTACACAGAACAAAATAATGTTTTTGCTGTTCTCACTTTGGCAATGAGTCAACACTAAAATAAGGCGAATTCTTTTCTGGCCAGGATTTTGTGACGAGAAAAACAAACCTGGGTCGTGGGGTTCCCTACCGAAAAGATAGCGCTTCCCGCGACAGGAACACAAACAAGGAACAAAATTGCACGTAAAACCTGCTGTTCTCAGTTCGCAATTTGCGGGAGCACTAATATCTGGCTGATTCCGTTCATTCTGGCCAAAATATATTCCTAACAGGAAAAATAAATATCGACAGTAACAACCATTTCTTAGGGTATGGGGGACTCACCTGTCCTTACAATGTATAGAGCCACAAGGAACTGGCAAAGGTACAGCCTCTTTGATAGGATTTCCTGTAAGTTCTCCTGGCCTTCAACTGAAAATCCCTGAAAAAAAAATTTGCAATTAGCACCAAAGAGGATAAACGCACAATCTGTGCACAATATCTCATCATTAACAAACATGTTTTTCAATTCAGTATAATCAGGAGCACGTAATTTTCTCCACTGACTGCAACTACACTGTCAGAAGTTTCATAACATTTAAGCTACAAAACAATTTCAACAGATAATTAGGTAACACACTATCTCTTGGTTGTAAAGAACAAATGTGTCACGAAAATCCGCCATTTAGGCTTCCGAAACACACCCTGTGTCAACCGTGAACCCAATCGTCATTCAAGACAGTCCAAAGGGTAGCCATCCAGCGGTCCTACAATGTACTTACGCCATCTGCCATCATGAAGTGGATCCCTCTTCCGCTCGTATTTTCCAACACGAAGTCTTTAAATGTCGTTATGTTTTCGGGGTTGTACACATCGCCGTCGTCATACCGCCCTTACGAAGAAAATTTCCATTAACATAGGTCCACTTTATGGTTTCTTATGGGATGAAGAGTCGCGAACTTGACTCGAGTTCTCGGATAACAGTGAGCTGCGGAGAAGGGGCAGTAAATCAGTGCGTCGGTTCGAGAGGAACACTGGCAATCAATTTTCTCCATATCCGGCTAATTTCTCTTTCCAATTTTTACACAGTTTCATTCCATCATTTATTTCTGGTCAAATCTTGTAAATGTATTAGTTAAATTGTTTCGTTTCTGTGTATTTTTTACATATTTTTTTTTATTCCTATTCTATAGCTTTATCTGCAGCTATTTGGAAAAATAATAATCAGGCCCCCCCCCCCCCCCGGCCAGATTGCGTTCGCCTTTTGTGATCCAACACACACAGCAGATCGTTGTCGTCTGCATAGACGTTGCTTTGGGGCATGCTTTTTAAGAAGCGTCATTACAAATTTTGATACCATGCTGCATAAGAAGATATCTGGTCGGGACGCCCGTGTTGAGAAAAGCATTGCATTCTGGCCAGGTCTCGCAGAGACAGGCGTGGGGGGGGGGGGGGGGCGAACTACAAAATCTATGCTAGGAGTTGTGTTTTTTTTTTAGGGACTTTTTCATGAGGATGTTATGTCATGGGGACGTCTGGTCAAATGTACCATAAGGACCCATTTTCAGGGGATGTTTAGCTGGAGACTTTTTCTCGGAGACGTTTCGCAGCTTTAAGCCGTAAAATTCAGCCAAAAAGCTCATTTCTACTCCAGCGAGCCGAGAACCTACATTAACATTACTAGGCCACCGGTTTTTTTTTTTATCAGCAAAAAAAAGGTATACCTTAAAGCCCACCTCGCACTGTTTACTGTTCATGTTTGCTTTTAACAAATTCCCCACAGCTTTGGCTGTTTTTAGCCTTTGTCCATCGCCAGCCCCGTTAACTTCTAGCAAAAACAGGAAACATTTACATAAAAGGTATTTTTGACGGAGGAGCTTCTCGTAAACGACCGTCGGGAGCCTGATATGCATCGAAAATAGCAAAACAGTGTGAAAATCAGTGAGTTCCGAGTTGTCGTTAGGGGGTTAGAATGTACCGTACGAAAGTTGGGTCTCCGGGTACAAGAACTGATGGAACGATTACTGAAGAAGGCGGCATTGACGTTATAGATAGGACGGGTCCTTTAAGAACAGACAAATCGAGAAGCGCCCATACTGGATTGGGTGTTTTGACAACTTACCATAGTGTGGCTCAAAGCATTCCGGTGGTCCAGCCAAAAACTCGTCGAGCTTGAAGTCATTTTCTCCTCTCAACGTGAAACCAAAACCTTTCGCCTGCCATTTCTTCCTCCACAGAACATATTCACTGAAACCACCAGGACCGGCGCAGACATCGGCAAAGTACAGAGGCTCTCCGGCCTCGACTAGTGACCTCTAGAGGAAACAGACAAATTTCTAAGCAAAGCTGAACTCCCCAGAAGCAAGTTTCCCCCTATAAATACTCCTCGAGCACATGCTGACTTGGAAACATATATTTCCACCGTTTTCGTCTATTTATCTATAAACCGTTTTTTATGGCACTTGCCTTCCGGCCAAGTGCCATATGCCGATCACTTTTCCGTCGGTCTGTCTGTCAGTCCGGTGATCGCGAGTTAGGGTACTTTTTCCAGATGTACTAGGACGATGAAACTTGGCATGCATGTTAGGGACCCGACCAAACTAACTTGGAAATAGTCATATTTCCCCGATCCAACCACCCTGGGAGGAGTGGAGGAAGGGGAAATCCGAGATATTGACGTACGCGTGCATAACTTTGAACAGGGAATCGGATCTTAATCGTGTCTCAGATGTCACACTTCAAGCCCGGAATATATATTATAAAATGTGCATTATACTTGACGTAATACCCAAATTTGGCATTGCCATGATAGTGGTTTTTTGAAATAAATTCGTTACTTACGTAAGATCGTGGTTAGAATTTTTGATAGCTTTCTCTTTCGCAGTAAAACCTGGGGAAGAGAGGGTACCATGCGCAATCAGCCCAAGCTGGAGACACCTGACAGCCCAAAACTAAGATATGGCCAATTTTCCATATCCAAGCTGCTTCTATGAAGGATTATCGGACCTTCCCTTACCACTTACCCAACCCCCACGCACACACACATATAGACACGCGTTTATCCTCAGGAAAATCTAGGGGAATCGAGCACAACTAAACTAATTAGTAATTTATATACTAAATTCTATTATTAAAATTCTATTAAAAATTCTATTGTTATTAGAAAATTCTATTGTTATTAGTAAATTCTTCTGCTGTTGTGTTTTGTAAATATTGTTGTTTTTTTTTCCTACTCTAGCTTTATTTTTGAGCTATTTGGAAAATAAATGTGATTGATTGATTGATTGATTGATAAACTAAAACCTCAACTAATATAGCCACTAACCCCATCTGGCTGTAGTGGATTCGTGAACATGAACCCACACACAGCATCCATCTCTGCCATCTTCACTGCCGCTCTATTCTGAAAGAATACTTTCTTGATGGTTTCAAACGGATTTGAGCGGCTTCTTGCGTCAAATAAGTCCTTTCCGTCCAGTGAGTCGAAGACGCTCTGCAAATCGAGAAAGCAAGATGAGCCGGTGGTGGAATACTCAAGAATTGAACCTACTCTGCTGATTTCGATGTTCCGCTATAGGCTTGCAAACAAAGTAAAATACAAACAGCAAAAAAAAAAAAAACATTAATACAAGGCCAACTATCGAAAGACGTAATGTTGTCCCCCACCCCCCCCCAACCAAAGCTTGATAGGTATATATCCAGCCATACTGATAAAAGGGTCGTCAAGGGTGTACCAGAGGGTCGAGTATCGGCCAGAGGGAATCGGCGCAATCAGTCCTCCACCTCAGCTGAGCTGAGAACTTGGGAACCGTGGAAAGTCATGCGGCGGAAAAGGATTCAGGACAGCAGGACCCAATCTTCTCTCTCCCTTTAGACCAGATACAATGACATCCTAGACGTAATAACATCTCCATAAATATACAGGAGACGAGGATTGGTTGAGCGGGCTGCTCAGCAGCAAATCTTTTGCAACAATTACAGTTTTTGTTCAGGTGGGAAATAGGTCCCTTTTCGTCTGAAGTGTTGAATTAAGTAGTTAGTGTTTGTTTTGTAATTTGTTAAATTTTTGTTTGTATTTGTGTTGACTTCCTTGAAACTCTGGACTGAAACTAGTCCGAGCAGGCAGACTTAGCCTAAGTATAAGTTTGACCACGAGCTGCAGGTTCAAGTCTCAGTTCGACAAAGAGCTGCAGCCTCAAATCGCCGTGTTCAGCTTGCCAGGCTTACGACAATAAATCCCAGCAGAACCGTCGCACGACTTGGCCCAAGAACCATTTTGGCGACGAGCTGCAGACTGCATTTTAAACTGTTTACAGTACTGTTGCTCGCTTCAACCCCCAACGAAGTCATCCTTAACGACACGTGCCTTGTTTTTTCCACACTTACAGCCAGAAACGTCACCACAACAAACGTTGTTGATTGGTTTAGATAGGGTTTGAATCAATTCTGAGGATTCGTTTGGTTGATATTCCTCGTTCTTCCCGAGGTTCAATGGCGTGTTTCTGACTTATTCATATAGAGTATTCGCGTAGTGGCCTCTCATCGAAAGATACAAATATAACGCAAATAGTATCTTTATTGAAATAGTCCAAAATACCAAGGGGAAAAGCAAGTAAAATGAAAATTCGAGCTTTAAGGGGCCCAGATATTCCCCTTAGTTCTGAATAATGTTGGAGGTGTTAGGACTTTACAAAAAGAATAGGTATAGTCAAAGGCGTTACTAGCCAAAATGTTTGGGGGGACAAGGTATTTACCGACTGGCTGGTCATTTTTACCGACTGTTTTTACAGATAACAAGACCAAAGGTTTCGATGGGATCCCAAAAATCTAATATTTGACCCAGACAACTACGTCTTCTCTACGCCAGATCGAGTCTTCGCCAGGCTAATCATCTGAGAAAATTAAGTTCAGATATACCTGTATAAGCCATATTTATTTTAATAATACTGATCGAAACTTCCTGCTTTAATTCTGCCAAATTTCCGGCTTCGGCCGAATTCCGAGCGAACTACTTGTCCAGCCAAAAAAAAAGATAGTTCAGAAACGAATTCAGCGCATCTCCTTATCCCTATAAAGAACATCTAATCAACTTCAAATAAAACTTAAACTTATAAACAATCCGGTTTCAACCGGATTCCGGACGAACTATATGTTCGGGTGAAAAATGATTGTCATATACAGATTCAGCGTCTCTTCTTACCCTTAAACCTATCATCTAATCAACTTCAAATATAAATTTTGCTTTTAACAAATTTTACGGTTTTGGCCGGATTCCGGGCGAACTACTTATCCGGCGAGAAAATGGTTTTCACCATCGTGTTCAGCATGTCTTCTTACCTCTAAATCGAACATCTAATCAACTTTAAATAAAACTTTTGCTTGTAACAAATTTTCCGGTTCTGGCCGGATTCCGGGCGAACTACTTGTCCGGCAAGAAAATGGTTTTCACCATCGTGTTCAGCATGTCTTCTTACCCCTAAATCAAACATCTGATCAAATTCAAATAAAACTTTTAGTTTTAACAAACTTTCCGGTTTTGGCCGAATTCCGGGCGAACTACTTGTCCGGCGAGAAAATGGTTTTCACCATCGTGTTCAGCATGTCTTCTTACCCCTAAATCGAACATCTAATCAACTTCAAATAAAACTTTTGCTTGTAACAAATTTTCCGGTTCTGGCCGGATTCCGGGCGAACTACTTGTCCGGAGAGAAAATGGTTTTCACCATCGTGTTCAGCATGTCTTCTTACCCCATAATCGACTATCACATTAGCTGTTTCAAAATATTTTGTTTACCCCTTAATTTGAAACCCCTCCCCCACCCTCAAATATAGAGCTACAGAGCCCATCTTCGAACTTGACTTGTACTTTGACCCAAAGGATCCTCCCACCAAGTTTCATCAAAATATCTCAATCCCTTCGAGAGTTATCGTGCGTACAGACGGACAGACGGACGGACGGACGGACGGACGGACGGACGGACGGACGGACAACTTTTGCGATGTCATAGGTATCCGTCACTAACGTTTTGGGATCCCAAAAACGACTATTATTGAGAAAAAAACGACTGTGTTGACGAAAAATCGGCTGATTTTAAGAAGAAACTACTATTTTTCAGAAAAAAACTAATGTTTAAAGAAAAAGCGATTGTTTTTAAGAAAAAACGACTATTTCTAAGAAAAAATTTACTGTTTTTACTCGAAATCGCGGAGCTTCGCGCAGACTCGGCTGTTTTTACCAACTGGCCGACAACATTGGGGGGGCGTCCCCCCTCCCCCTAGTAGTGACGCCTCTGGGTATAGTAGTGCTAACAGTAGTCATTCTTATCGGCTGGCAATGCCCCCCCCCCCTTTTTCGCCATATCAGCAAATCTTTTAATGTGAACCGTTTTAGGAACGACTTTGATTGCTATTCATAAGCAAGAACAAATAATCACAAGAACCTCCGTCTCCCTATCTCTGTAATACGACCACGAGGAGTCGAATATATTCTGATACCCTTCCCGATGCAAACGAGCGGAGGAGGAGCTACGCAGAACGTCATAATTTGTTACATCTACAAACAGCTATATCGTAGAACCCCGCAGAAGAATACGAACGCCGTCTGAGTTGTCTTTTACAGCTGATTGGTTGTCTACCATTGTGACGTCACGTCTAACTTGCTGCAGACCGTGTTCTCCAACCCTTCAAGCATCCTACGGTTTTTCATCCGGTGTGCGCAGCCGTGAAGAGGGAAGTAGACGGGTATCAGCTGAAACCTCATAGCAAGTACCTCTAGCTCCGCTAAGTTTTATCCCGGTATCCATAGTCGCTGCATGGGACCAAAGATAGAGGTTCTATTGGATTATTTGTTCCTGTTATAAGTAAGTGCGCTTCTTCTGTTCTTTTGTTGTGGCCACCCCTCCATATCGGTGGAAAGAAATTAAAGTGATTATTAACTATTACTGTTTGTAACGACGACAAGTTTTTAGCTTAACTTTTTTTTCAAGTAATAAATAAATAAAAAAGAATAATTATCCCAGGCAATCATCAGCCTTCCTTACCTTACAAGCCAAAACCTCAGAAAGAACTTCTGGGTCACAGTACTTCGTTTCGTCATCTATAGTTTCTTTCCTTTCTCCATGAACAACCCATGACTTTAGGACTTCCATTCCTGGGATCTCCTCTTTGCAGGGTTCCATCCAAGTGATCGATTGCTCAATTTCAATAACCTAAGGAACAAAGCCAGACTTTGAAGAAACAGGTGGGCCTAACTTTCAATAATCTTCATATCCTTGATTTTAGTTACTTATTTTGAAATACATTCATAGCGAGAAAATTAGAGAGATTCATAGAGAACTAAACGACAACATATTTCACTCGACCTCGACACTGTCAGAAGTTTGATAAGATTCACACATGGATTATACTCATTTCAACAGACAACACTTTGGACAACAATAACATTCTATATTATTGTTGCATAATGTCTCTTATGACCTTTTAAGCGTCCCTTTTTCGTTAAAAGTAGCACTGTAAACGTTGTTTAGAGATCTGTTTCACGAACACTTTAAGACTCATAAAACAAATGTTCTGTTACATGAGCGGATATGTTACAACATTGACTGAACAGTTTAAGGCTCATAAAACGAATGTTCTGTTCCATGGACAATATGCTGCAATATGGTGTTACGACCATTTTAATTATTATCTTTAAATATTTTTGAGCAAATAGAAGGGGACCCAATGAAGAATTGATGTGCAGCGTCATAAGAAGAGTTGTTTCATCAACGGAACACAGTTGCCGAGGTTCCTCATAGTAGCCCCAGCCCATAAAGAAAGCTGCATCTAGGGAGTATTTATGTTTTGGATTTTGTTTATTTGTGTTTATTTTGTATGAACTTGCCTTAACCGTTTGCTCTTAGAGCGAACAAATCTTATCGATCTTATCTTTTCACGTTTCCTGATAAACCATAATTACAGGCAACATAGCGAACAAAACTAGAAGGAAATGTTTGGTTGCACAAATGAACTGTAACAAAACCGGACCATAATTAGCATAACTTACTTGCATAAACGAGTAAACAGACCATCTTTGAAAATGAAGGATCTTAACAAAACTGGAGTAATTTATCTTATTCAAACCTTCGCCTTTTGTTTTTATACAAACAACAAACCGAACTTCTGCTGTGGTCCACGAGCAAGACCAGACAAGGTTTCAGGAATCAATCACTATCATCCTACAAAGCGACTAATTTCGAGCAAGAGAGACAACAAAATTTAAGGCTTAAATATTCGTAATACTAAATACTAAAGACTCCCCAACATGCCAAACTATTCACTAATGATTCACGACTAATGGAAGGAACTAGGGAATCCCCGCGTCGCTGAACAACGGAACAGAGTGACACGACGTGAGAAAGGGGTTAAAGACTTTGCAATATTAAAAACCTGAAAGAAGGGAAGGTTTCAACTGAGTCATTATTTTGAACAATTTGATGGAAAGCTTGCGTGTATTCCATGCCAAGCGTAAACATAGTATTTTGAGGCCCTCCTTACGCTGATGCACAGTTCTGTCTTACGCCTGCTTGAGGATTCTTAATAATTATATTCTTAAAAAATAAAAATATAAAAAATGTTAGTGTCAATGATAATTCGTTTGATTTAATATTTACTTTTCAAAAAAATTTCATGTCCTTTCGACCAAAAAGCTTCGGTATCACAGCAGCCAATGCTGCTGTAAGTATGTTACCATGTATTACCAGCTTCGCATTCCTTCTTTTCCTATTAATAGGCCAACTGTCCATAGTCGGGGAAAAGGATAAAAGGAACTTACTTCCATTGAAGAATCCCACATAATTTCGGCTGGCTTCAGTGCATCATGAACCATAGAACCAAGACCAACTCTCCCTCTTGTCTGAGCAGCAACTACCGGAGCTATGCGACCCTGATTTGCTCTTCCTAGACCTTCGCCAGATTTGTGGCCCATTTTGCTCTGCAAAAAACATATAATGGTCATCAACTGTCGACCTCACTCCCTTTTTAATTAACAGTACACATGTAGATCCTCCATCAGGGATAATAATTTAAGTTATGTTAATTAAATATAATAAAATTAGTCGGCAATATCTCTTAAGTGAGCAAACAGCAGTACGTACAAAACTGCTAGCTTTTACTTAAGATGTTCAAATGCTGTCTAAAGAGGGAAGATAAAGGTCCGTGCACACACAGTCTCATTTTCCTAGTTGGATGCGAATTTCCTCCTTTGCTCCAAAACTATGACGCATCGGCATCGCATACAGGTTTCCCAATAGGGACGCGAATTTCGCATGCGTATTTTCGGCTGCGAAATCTTCTCGAACTGTGTGTTCACTTAGCTTAAAGGTCATCTAAATGAAGTCTAACACCCTAAATTGCCACTTTTACATACTGCTTACTATTTATCTCTCGAAAACCGGACTAAAATCGGATGAAGTTTCACCGTGCTATAATTTTCAGCCTTTTTTCCCACTTGTCTTGATCGTAACGCTCGCCGTAACAGTTGTAACAGTCCATGCGTAACAGTTCATGCTGTAACAGTCCACGCCGTAACAGTCCATGCGTTTATCCATCCATGCGTTATCAACGTACGTTTATCCATGCGATAATGACAGTTTAAATATTGGCGCTAAATCTGTCTTGGGAGGTCGTAACGAATCGCCATAGGGAGACTTAGAACTTCAAGAGTGGATAGCGCCGAAACCACGGAGCGAAAAAATTCTTCTTCTCTGTACCGGTACTGTGAAGGACGATCTGAGGGGTTCATGGAAATATGGTAGGATCGTTCAGGTGTCC
The DNA here is from genome assembly GCA_023053555.1 of Branchinecta lindahli. NCBI lineage: Eukaryota > Metazoa > Arthropoda > Branchiopoda > Anostraca > Branchinectidae > Branchinecta > Branchinecta lindahli. The sequence goes on from JAKZAO010000009.1 coordinate 15,689,927, forward strand.
TTTAAAGCCCAACTCTTACTAGAAATGATCTTTTCACGATAAACTGGACATTTCGTAATTCGGAAACATCAATACTTGTCCCGTGAAATTAGCGACTTTTCTTGTTGGTGCTTGCCGACTCTACCCAGACTTCCCACTCTCCAAAGCGGAGGTTGAACGCAAAATATTTGAAAAGTGTGCGCACCGTGGTTAAAAAGTGAGAAAACCAAACTAAAGAAAAGGAGTCAAAATCACAAGACAGACCTGTCGGTCTACCAAGTCTTCTAAGTCTCCAAGACTTCGAAGCTTTCAGTGAAGTTTGTGCTCTGTGACTGTCAAAGTTGGCTCACCCGAAAAAGCGCTAAAAAGTCGTACGTGCAGAGGGAAACAACGGCCAAGGGCGAGAATTTCTGAAGCTTATAGTTTCACAGTGGGCTAGGGATTACAGAAAAAGCAAGCTATGTAAGAGGGGTCCCTTAAACATTCGATATCCAGACACAGAAAGAGGCCTCGAGGCAAAACCATGAACTGCTATCACCTATTTCCCTACTGATCTATAATCTAGCTGCCCAAAATAATATGCAGAGTAGGAAGATCGATTTAGCACACCCAAATATTAGCAATGCGAAGGGCATACATACCCCAGTCCACCACATCTCCTCAACTATCTAGAAAAATTACACAAACGCAGCACACAGGCTAGACCTGGGTCAGGTGATTTCATAAATTGTGTATCGGGTGATGATTTGCCATCAACTGTAGTCTAGGGGGATGAGACAATCGTCCCAGTGCTACACGAGTTTGCTGTCGTCCACCCCCCCCCACCCCCCCGCCATAATAAGAGCCCAGGGTCAAACTAGGTTGATTGTAGCACTGGACTAGGGCAACTTGAATGCTGGAGCACCTGAATCTAAGAAGGTTAACAATTGCAGGGGACAATATTTGTAAATGGGAGAATGGTGCTCAAGCATTTGGATAACCAACCATCCACTGTTAAGGTCACACACGCCTAACACTTGACAAGTCAGGGACTGCTTCAGCAGACGGTCATCCCAGCCCAAAACCAATGATCAGTGGTATACTTTTTTTAGATAAACATTGATTGCTATCGAATGGTAATGAAATGACATTCGTTCATACTTGAAATATACTCTTACAAAGAAAAAGATAAACAAACAAAAAATTTGGGACCATCAACAGCAAGATATTCAATTCAGCACTCCGCCAGAAGAACAACTTCGCAAATAAAACATGAATCATAAACTATGCCAATTTACCATCATTTTCATTGCCATTGAGCTGTACACTGGTGTCTGCTCCTCTTTGACCCTGATCAACTTCTTGTGCGAAGAGGGCAAAGATGTGGCGTCCTCCTCAGCCTTTCTTTTCACTCCTTTTGTGGAATCCATCGCAAAGATGGCTCTGACTGAAATGACTACTAAATGGAAAGCTAATATTAGAAGGGTTCAAAATGCTGGTTATTATGCATGGTCTACTTAGTGCTACTTGGTATGTTTCAACATAGCACCTATTCTTACTGAAGCTACCATCATCATTCCAACCCACATGAAATTCACATTGGAAAAAGGGAGGTAGCTTTTAGTAACTAGCCTATTGGTAGGAGGTTGGGACGCATCCTTAGATATGATATGCATATATAGTTCAAGGGAACATTATGGTAAATTTTATCAGAGGGGCTGGTCTGGGTCCAGCAGACTGTATTAGAGATCAAGAGAGTTCACTGAACTCAGTAGGAGGTGAGTAAATCAGGAGTGAATTGGTTAGACTGCTTTAGCTTTGGATGCAAAAAAACGAACCAAGCCTTGGTTTTGTTTGGACCTTGCCCTTGGTCCAAGGTTATCAAACAAATTACAGGAGTGTCCAAAGAGGCATACTTTTACTATGCTTTATATGATACATGTATATTTAGGCTAATGTCTGTGGCAAGGCTGCGGTGTATATATCTTAGGGTAGCCACAATATCTCCATCATCGGTTTAGCATGGATTTGTTGATTTTGCATAATGTTAAAGATGAATTGCTGCGATTTTGTGAGTATCCTATTTCCGAAAACATTTAAATACGTTCAGGACTGAATGTCTGAATTGTCAATTTAAAAAGGCCAACAGTTGAAATATACTAACTTTTTTATATCTACAAACTTTCTAACAATCTACAAACTTTTTTATATATCAAGTTAAAAAATATCTAACAATTGTGGCTAAACATATCAGACACATATTGCTGCAATGCCAATGCCATCTTACAGAAGTCAGACAGAAGGCTACGTTGCACTGTAATATATTTATTTTTCCTTTTAGTACACCTAGACACCTAGGTCCTACTGTGGGCAAATTCGACAGGCAAAAGTTTCATTAATTCATCCAAACAAGTACAGGAGGGGTATCCAACCTCAGACAAGATTTCAAATTCCAGAGAAGTCTTTCCTTCAGAATAATCCATCTGGCTTAAAAAGGAACCAACAAATATGACAAAAATACTAGATTGAAGCTAGTTGAATGGTTTACATACTGGATTAATAATTATTGCTTCAGTATTTCTAGTTAAACTTATTTTTCTTTTCAAACAAGATTAGGATACTTTATTCTAACCTGACCCCGATTAACTTTAAAATGATGCAAAAGGAAGAGTTAGCAAAGTCAACAGCCAGAAAACAGGATTTCAAAATAGTTCCAAAAGAGAGAAAAAGGCACAGAATTTGAATATTTTTGGACACATGACTTTGAAAAAAGGCATATTTTGCCTCTTGACTGTCAGGACAGCTTGTACATTTCATTTTAACATTTTCGCCGCAAAAATCGAGGTAGTGTAAAAACGATGTTGGATACCCCTCCTGTAAGTGGTCTATGGTAGCGTTCCAGAGACGTAATATTAGTTACGATCGTTACTATTCTTGTTATTACTGCCGTTCCAGAGCACGCCGTAATAAACAAGACCAAAGGTTTCGATGGGATCCCAAAAATTTAATATTTGACCCAGACAACTAGGTCTTGTCTACGCCAGATACAGTCTTCGCCAGGCTAATCATCTGAGAAAATCAAGTTCAGTCAGATATACCTGTATTAGCCATATCTATTTTGGCGATACCGATCAAAACTTCCTGCTTTACTTCTGCCAAATTTCCGGTTTCGGCCGAATTCCGAGCGAACTACTTGTCCAGCCAAAAAAAGATAGTTCAGAAACGAATTCAGCGCTTCACCTTATCCCTATAAAGAACATCTAATCAACTTCAAATAAAACTTTAACTGATAAAAAAAATCCGGTTTCAACCGGATTCCTGACGAACTATATATCCGGGTAAAAAATGATTGTCATATACAGATTCAGCGTCTCTTCTTACCCTTAAATCTGTCATCTTATCAACTTCAAATACAAATTTTACTTTTAACAAATTTTCCGGTTTCGGCTGGATTCCGGGCGAACTACTTGTCCGGCGAGAAAACGGTTTTCACCATCGTGTTCAGCATGTCTTCTTACCCCTAAATCGAACATCTTATCAACTTCAAATAAAACTTTTGCTTTTAACAAATTTTCCGGTTTCGGCCGGATTCCGTGCTAACTACTAGTCCAGCGAAAAACGGTTTTCACCATCGTGTTCAGCATGTCTTCTTGTCCCTAAATCGAACATCTAATCAACTTCAAATAAAACTTTTGCTTTTAACAAATTTTCCGGTTTCGGCCGGATTCCAGGCTAACTACTTGTCCGGCAAGAAAATGGTTTTCACCATCGTGTTCAGCATGTCTTCTTACCCGATAATCGACTATCACATTAGCTGTTTCAAAATATTTTGTTTGCCCCTTAATTTAAACCCCCTCCCCCACCCCTAAATGTAGGGCTACAGAGCCCATCTACGAACTCGACCTTACTCTTGACCCAAAGAATCCTCACACCAAGTTTCATCAAAATATCTCATTCTCTTCGGGAGTTATCGTGCTCACAGACGGACGGACGGACGGACGGACAGACGGACAACTTTTGCGATGTCATAGGTATCCGTCACTAACGTTTTGGGATCCCAATAAATTGGCTCCTCCCACTTATTGTTTTCGTTCCTGGACTGTTACGATCGTTACGATTTACTTATGTAGTCGCGAGCATCATAAGTGATAATAACTATCGGTTCTGCAGGAATTCCCGTGAGAGTGATGACGTATGTACGCGTTGTTATTATTTGCGTTCCAGAGAGTGTGATAACTACGACAATACGATGATCGCCCTTCCTCTTATCATCGTAACTTGTAATAACTTCACTAGAATGCTACTGTAGTACTGTACCTATGTCTATAACTATAAGTGGTGAACAGAAATAACGATGGACGACAACGTCAACGTCAACAAAAGTTAGCCTATATTTTTTTTCAGTCCCAGATCTCCCGATGCTCTCTCTACCTTACAAATGGACTGGATTTTATTTTAGAGGATGCTTCTGTCTAGCCTTTGTTGTTAGCCCAATCACATGATCATCTTTAAATTGACGCGCCAATTCGCGAAAAGAAAGCACGGACAAAAGGAATTGGCTGGTCTGAGACCATAGAGCTACCACGGATTCGTTGGATTATCTTACAGCTGTTTTACAGCCAAGGGCGTCCCGAGAGGGGCGCCCCCCCCCCCCCCCCAACAAGTTTTGGGCATTCGGTCAAAATTTTGCCGCAGGCGAAAAATTCCGGTCGAGACGGGCATCGCGGCGAAGCCGTGATGCTCGCTTTATAGCTTTTGTCCCCACATTCCAATGTGTTTACCAAATAGGCTTTCGGGACAAATCTATTCGGTATAATGATCGAGATTCGGTATAATTGCCAGTATTCGGTAGTTACGACTGCGGCGCTTTAATTTATCCTCAGCACACAGCCGTTAGCAACGGCATTTTTTGCCCGGACATTTTCGAGTCCTGTTTGAATGAAGAAAGGCTCGGGTCGGTACGCCCCTGCTTACAGCACTGCACGTTCTTGCAGCTTCTTTGCTTTATCGCCATTACTCTCATCAGTCCCTAATAATTTCGGAGTGCTTTGTATACTCCCAAAAAATCTGTTTTCGCATCTTTTGCCTCCAGAGAAGCCCTTAGGCTCAGGATATTCTACTGTAAAGATTACGCCAAAGAGGCCCAGCACCCGAGTTGGCAGGAGTCACAGTATCCGAGTTTTCACCAACTTGGCTCCTCCCCAAGGCGGGGCCACCTGTCACTACTTGACTCCTCCCCAAGGGAGAGCCAACTCATATCCATCAGCCAATCCAATCCCCAGTCGATCCTACCATCAGCCCAATCCCGACTTTGGACTTGGTCAAATTTCAGTCAACGAACCCGGCTCCGACTTTCAGTCAGGAGTTCGACCTACAAATGGCTGGCAGATCGGATACTGGAAAGGAAGGTGTATTCTAGCATTTTGTCGGGTCCTTGATACGCATGCTAAGTTTCATTACCCTAGCTGCGGCAGCAGTATTTTTCACTGGTATTCCGGCACACTTCCTAGCCAAGGGGGTTTCCAAAATGCAAGACCTGGTGTCAAGAGTGTCAGCCAACCTCACTCTAGAGACTTCGTCTAAGTCCAAAACACGCCACTGATCCTCAGGAAGAACGAGAAAACGTCTCACTGACGACTCGAACTCTACAGTCAAATCCTGTATCAACCAATCACGGTGATTGTTGGGCACAGCTGTGGTGCCGCTTCCGGCTCTTCCGCTAGGTACCCGGCGATTTTGCATGGGCAAGGAGAGTTAGTCATCAAGAGTATTCTCGGGGGACACAGTGACAAGAACGAGAGACACGTCAGCGGAAAAAGATTGATGGCGAGGCTTCGGGGTCAACTCGCACGTAACCTTATCGAATTTATTAATAGTTGCTTTTTTGCAGATACCATGGGAACTGGATCTGTAATTAGTCGTTTTTGCAGTTACTCTGGTATCTGATATACGGTTGCTCTGCAAAAACGACAACTGCCGAAATTGCGTTTTTTGAAGTAATCCCAAGAGTGCCAAACTTCTTCCCAATTTGACAATTTTTTTTTATAAAAATGAGATGACGTTTTCGGATACCACGGTAACTGGCCAGATACAACGATAACGACAAAAACGCTTTTGACCGTGGTATCAGATACCACGATAACTGAAAAAACGACTTTAGACCGTGGTATCAGATACCATGGTATCTGCAAAAACGCAACTAATATTTCCAACCCTTTTCTAGGCAGTCCTAGCATGACGACAAGTTTGTCGAAGAGTGGTACTTTTCATCGATTATAGTTTGAGAGATCGAGACACTGGGCCCGATACTGCCTAATTTCCGACCTGATATGGTCGAATAATACTAAAAGTCAATCCCCGGGCAAAAGACGGATTGGCACTGTCTCGAAGCTTCCAACCTTTCGACCTAGGGTTGATTCCACTATACGCCCAACGGATAAGTCTGGTGAGATTTATTCCATCAACCACGGCTAGCGGCAGAAGGAATACTTTCTGTCTACAATACTTCTAAATGCGTTCCTTGATCCTACTTCTGACTTGTGTTTGATGGCACAGTCCGCTGAGATGCATTCTAGCAATGTTTTGGCTCCTCTTGGCAAGGGTCTTCTTCAGGCTCAAGTTAAGAGAACGAACCAGCGATCTTTAATCATACTGAGATTATTTTAGCCGAAATATCGCCAGAATAAGCCATAGCTGACTTATCCGCTTAGCGCACTCAAATATGATTCTCTGTCAGCTTGGGCTGAAGGGATACTTTTACTTCTGACTTCCTGTTCCAACTGCACGCAACTTGCGTATCGATGCGAGACTGGACAAGCACAAAGTCTTGCCCAAATTTTCCAGACTCATATCCAACCTCGAATTTATATAACCTCGATCTTTGCTTGAAAATCTTACATGGAAACTCCTGTGCAGTCCAAACCAGGTCCTAGGTCATTCAGGGTTTCCTTCTTCACAGTAAGGACCATGTTAAAAATGCACTGAAGTTTTCCTTCAACCTTTTTAGGCCAGGTTTGAGGTTGTATAAATTCGAGGATGGACACCCCTCCTGCAGAGAGTTGACTGCTTATAGAACTAGAAGAAATGCGATACCCGTACGCAAATTTCCCACCTGAAATCGACCAGGATAAAAATTCCGTAAGGGTCGTGTAATTTTTCAAGCTCGGAAATAACACGAAAGAGACTAAAGACCCTTACAAAGTAGAAAATAATAATTTGTGCTGTAAGATTTGAAAGTCTATTTCCAGAGTATTACAGAGAAATTCCGTATAGTAACTAATCATCCACATTCACGAACACAGAAAAATGCGCCAAAATCAAACTACTCAAATCGATATGTAAAACTGTCACAAAACTTACAACTCTCATAGAGGAAACCAAACAGAATAAATACTCTCACTGAGATCAAGAAACTCTTTGAACTAAAACAAAGATCTCCAAAATTCTCCGAACTGAAGATTTAAAAAGATACTTCTGAATGGTCGCAAAAAAGGGATATCACTTAGCCAAACTTAGTCCTACCGACGAAATTCTGGCAGTGGCTTCACCAAACCCTGATTATATACTTGAAGGATACATTTGCACACGAAGCTAAACTGACTCTGAAAGAAAATAAAAAAATTAGTGGCGTAATCATTACAGCGCCAAAGGATTTACTCGTTCACCTGAACTGATGCGGTAACGTCGGGGTTTCCATAAGATAGGAAAGCACTGTGGATTCCCAACAAAGATTCTAGTAAATTTTCCTTCAGCTCAAGCTGACTGCCAATCACATTTGACAGATTCAGCTGACGTATCCGTTTTGCACTATCAAATAAAGAATGTAGTGCCATCAGATTTATTCGTTCGCCTTCATTTCACCTGAAGTGATTAAGTAACACAGTGGTTTCCGTAAGATAGAAGGCATCACGGTCGCCCGGTTAATCACCGCAACTACCAGCCGGATCTTCCACGTTTCCAAGCGTCAATCCGGTCTGAATGCGAACACGTCTGGGTAGCTCATAAGGAAAACCAAAGCCGATCCTCTCCGACGCTCAAACCGCCGATTACTAGTCTACAAAAATTCGAGTACTCTGAAGACACAGAAGAGGTAACCTATGTGTAGGGAACGAAGGGTAAAGAAGAACTCCTACTAAACTCGATGAACCCTAAGTTTTACGAGGTTGGTCGGGCTTCACTACCCAGATTTTTCGCCCGGATTCTGGGTTCCGTTTTCTTCGATATCGGTATGGGTAGTGAAGACAGGTCTGAAACGGTCTGAAAACACCCCGGATGCGTCCGGGAATCTGGTAGACAAATCTACCAGATTCCCGGATTCTGGGTGAAAAGAAACGGGAATCTGAAAGTAGTTTTCATTTGACTTGGAGAAATTATTGTGCTGAGGTGGTAAAATCTAAGAAAATGACAAAAGTGTTGAAAAATACCCAAAAGTGGACTGTTGAAAAGACATTTGATTTGATTTCTGTTTGGGACCGTCTTCACATAATCCGGACCGCAGATTCTGGGGCGTCTGGGTAGTGAAGCCCGACCTTTACAAAAACAAGACCAAAGGTTTCGATGGGATCCCAAAAATTTAATATTTGACCCAGACAACTACGTCTTCTCTACGCCAGATCCAGTCTTCGCCAGGCTAATCATCTGAGAAAATTAAGTTCAGATATACCTGTACAAGCCATATTTATTTTGACGATACTGATCGAAACTTCCTGCTTTACTTCTGTCGAATTTCCGTTTTCGGCCGAATTCCGAGCGAACTACTTGTCCAGCCAAAACCAGACAATTAGGTTTTGTCTTCGCCAGATCCAGTCTTCGCCAGGCCAAACAGCTAATCATTACGAAATCCAAGCTCAAATATGGATTCAGCATGTGCGTTTACCTCTATAAGCCGATCGAAACGATCCTAGCTTACTTCTGTGAATTTTGCGGTTCTGGCGAAATTCAAGAACTACTTGTCCGGCGAAAAACTAAAGCTCAAAAACGGATTCACCGTATCTCCTTACATATCCAACATCTAATCAACTTTAAATAAAAATTTAACTTTTAACAAATTTTCCGGTTTGGCCGGATTCCGGGTGAAATATTTGTCCGGCGATAAAACGGTTTTCGTATTCTTGTTCAGCATGCCTTCTTACCCCTACATCAAACATCTAATCAACTTCAGATAAAACTTTACCTTCTAACAAACTTTCCGGTTTTGGCCGGATTCCGGACAAACTACTTGTCCGGCGAGAAAATTGTTTTCATATTCTTGTTCAGCATGCCTTCTTACCCCTATATCGAACATCTAATCAACTTCAAATAAGACTTCTACTTTTAACAAACTTTCCGGTTTTGGCCGGATTCCGGACGAACAACTTGTCCGGCAAGAAAATGGTTTTCATATTCGTGTTCAGCGTGCCTTCTTACCCCATAATCGACTATCACATTAGCTGTTTAAAAAAAATTTGCTTGCCCCTTAATTTAAACCCCCTCCCCCACCCCTAAATGTAAAGCTACAGGGCCCATCTACGAACTCGACCTTACTCTTGACCCAAAGAATGCTCACACCAAGTTTCATCAAAATATCTCATTCCCTTCGAGAGTTATCGTGCTTACAGACGGACGGACGGACAGACAGACGGACGGACGGACGGACGGACGGACGGACGGACGGACAGACGCACAGACGGACAACTTTTGCGATGTCATAGGTATCCGTCACTAACGTTTTGGGATCCCAAAAAGGTATATTCTCACTTCGTTTCCAACCCGAAACAAAGTTCCCGACCGAAAGGGGATATTCAACGGCATCTGTCTCGAAACAATGCTCCCTGGTTGTTTTTCCCCGTTTTCTGGACCTGAACAGAGATTCGCGAATTTTTTCGGTTGTATTTCTAGTTTCCAGCATAAAACGATCGAAGTTTTTTTTTTTATGACATGATTTTTTTTATGATCATAGTCAGCGTCGAGCATTCATTCCGCGCGGTCGCATGCTCCTGTAGTAAAAGTGGATAATACTGGTGAAAGTTGGAGAATATTGGATTCATAAGCGAAATAGCCAAGGAGAGAGAGAGCGGATGTATAATGCTAGGTCCCGGGCTAAAGCGGGACAACAACTAACAAACTCAGCTCCCGGAGCATATTGCTGGGAGCAAGCAAGGTAAAAAGTCTGATTTGATTACGTCGAAGCGAGAACTTTAATTGTATTGTCTTCGCCGGAAAACCATACGAGATAACCGATGGCGAATGTGGAAAAAGAGCAAGATCCGTTGAGGAACGGTCAATTCCTCCAGGAAATTAACTTTAAACTTGATCTTTTGCCTGCGGTATCGGCAAATTTGGCAGCTATTCAGGCACAGTTAGCAAATTTCGAGAAGCAAATCGTGGGGAACGAGAGTAAGAATGAAGCAAATAGCCGTGAGATAGCGACTTTGCGTAATGATCTACTAGCTTCAAACCAAAGGTTTAACAGATTGGAAGCGGAAATCAACAGAACGAATATTGTATTGTTCAATCTTCAGCCATGTAATCGTCCCATGGAGTCTCTTAAAGCAGAAGTGTTCAATTTCTTCAGATGTGTGCTTCCTTTTATGCCTTTGTCGGGAATTGATATTCGGGATGTGGTGCGAATCAGGGGAGGCCCAGTGATTGTGAAATTTAACACTACGGAAATCAGGGACACGGTGCTTAGGAATAGCCAGTTGATCAGGAGATCTGGTGTTTCTGTTTCACCTGATTATACGTTCGAACAAAGAGTGGCGCGCCGGCAGTTGAAAACTTTTATGGCACCGGCAATTGAAGAGAGACGGAATGTACGCCTTCGAGGTGAAAGGCTATTTATTGACGGGAGAATGTTTCTGTATGACCCCATAGAAAAACGCGTGATTGAGGCAACACATAACCCCGCTCAGAATAGATTTGATAGTGCACCCCAAGGAGATATGGGCGCCGGTCCCCCAAGTAGTGCTGATCCAGTCACGATGGAAGAAGACAATTCTGATGCGGAGAGCGTAGTTACGGTCGTTGAAGGGGGCGATAGAGATCAAGTAACGCAAGAGCCGGCCCAAGTTCAAGGAAAGGCAAACGGGGCGGTGGTTTCGGACAAAAGATCTCGTAAAATAGACGAGATAATCTCCCCGGAAGATCGAAATAGAACGAACTCCCGGAATGTTGCTTCAAGAGGTGGTGGAACGGCTAGAGGAGGGAGTTCATTTATGAATAGAGGAAGGTTTGGTGGAAGTGTTGCACCAGGAACGGCTAGAAATGCGGATTTGTATAGGCTCACGTTTCCGGATCCGAACAGTCCGGTTAGCCATTCTGAATTGTATGGTTCCCAGTATCCACCGCTTCGTCCGACATAGGGATCCTCGGGTCATGGTGATGTTGAGTTGAAAATATGTACGTGGAATGTCCAAGGATATGCACAAGAGAAATTGAATGATTTACTAGGAGTTGATAGATGGGATATACTAGGCCTAACAGAGACTTGGAATTCGCAGTGCGTGGTTAAAGATGAGTTTAGTTGTTTTTGTGTGTGCAGAGAGAAGTCCAAAAATGGTCGGACATATGGAGGGGTTGCGGTATTAGTGCGTAAGAGTAGATTTGATTCAATTTGTAGGCTAAAGAGTAATTCGGAGAACACGGTTTGGATTAAATTGACGATTGGTCTTCTTCGGGTTGTTTTTTGTTGTGTGTATATTCCTCCCCAGTCTAGCTCGTATTCAAATGAGGATACGTGGAATATCTTAAGAAGTGATAAGGCTAGATTTAGTAGAGATTACCCTAATTATGGATTTATATTTACAGGAGACTTTAATGCGTATACAGGGTGTCATAGTGGAACGCCTAGGAATGATGTTTTCCAGTGGGGGAACTGGAGGGAGTCTACTCAGCCAGAGGATGGCCAGGGGGATGTGGAGTTTGGTCTGCGTAAAAGTAAGGACCAGGACCGTAAGAAAAACAAATGGGGTGAGAACCTTTTAGATTTTTGTAGTAATGAAGATGTGATAATATTAAATGGGAGATTAGGAGAAGATGGAGGTAAAGGGGATTATACTTGTTTTTCAGGGGGGGCTCCAAGTGTTTTAGATTATTTTTTGGTTAGCCCGTCTCTTTGGTCAAGGTGCCTGAATTGTCGAGTTCTTGGGGTTGTGGGTTCTGACCACGTCCCTCTTGCTCTTTTTATGGTTTCTCCAAGATCTCAAGGGCCTGATATTATAGAGCAAGATAGGCAGACAAATGGTAGTAATATTCCAGTTCCAGAGGTAATAGTTAGACGACCAATTATGGTTTCTGAGGGATTGGATAAGAGAATTTTAGATAAGGTAACAGAGCAACGTTCTCAGGAAATGCTAGAAAATTGTATAGAGCTAGGTAAAGCGAATCGAGTCGAGGAGGCTATTTCTGATTTTTCATCGTTTATGTATGAGATTGCATGTGATCATGACCAGATAAAGAGGAAGGAGCGGATGGGTAGAGTGAATGATTCTTTTTATGATTATGATTGTCGGATGTTGAAAAATAAGGTGGTGGAGGCACTAACACTGGTGAAAAATAGCGGTAGTCAGCAGCTAGAATCTAACCTCGGTAAGTATAGACAAATTAGAAGAGAGTACAAAGCTTTGGTGAAGGCTAAGAAAAAGCAGGAGGCTGAGGGCGTTAGGGAAAAGGTAAGAGACTCTTTAAAAAATAAAGATGGTAAGCAATTTTGGAAGTGGGTGAATAAGTCGCTAGTTGATAAGGGTGAGGTCCCTCAGTTGGGGGCACAATCTTGGGAGAGGTATTATGAGAGTAAAGGGATGAAGGAGGAAACGGTATTTAGTGAACAGTGGAAGGAGAAGGTAAGGGAGAAGGTATGTTACCCGTTGACAGAGGAAGATTCCAAATTACTAGCTCCAGTTGAGGAGGCTGAAGTTTGGAATGTTATGCGTAAAATGAAAGGAAATTCTGCTCCCGGTCCGGATGGTATTCCGTTGTCTGTGTGGCGATGGGGTAAGGTGGTGGTTGTGCAGGTGATGGTTGCCTTGTTTTCTAGTTTGATGGTGAATGCTACGTGGCCGATACAATGGACAACATCTATAGCGATACCATTATTTAAGAAGGGTAGTAGACAGCTGCATGAAAACTATAGATGCATCCATTTGGGGAATGCTTTTGCTAAAATATTTGCTAAATTTTTAGATTCTAGACTTTGTAGATGGTTGGATCACAAGGAATTAATGTCCTCGGTACAGGCTGGTTTTCGGAAGGGTTTTAGTACGATTGACCAAATGTTTATTTTGCATTGTTTAGTTAGTAAGTACACGGGGAAAGAAAGGGGTAGATTATACGTGGTATTTTTAGATCTGAAGGGAGCATTCGACAATGTTAAGAGAGATCTATTGATGGAGGAGTTATTGAAGATTGGTTTACCGAATGCGTTTGTATTAATTTTGGTTTCGATGTATGAAATGACTAAGTTTGTAGTGAAGGTGGCAGGTAAATTTTCTAGATCATTTTTTTTAAGCGTAGGGGTTAAACAAGGGTGTTGCCTATCTCCTAAATTGTTCTCGCTTTACATTAATGATTTTCATGAGTATTTGTTACATTCTGGTGCGGCGGTGGTAAGTCTGGATATTTGTCAGTTATGTGCCTTGTTGTTTGCGGACGATATGGTGCTATTTGCGGATTCGCCCGAAAAGTTGCAGTTTCTGTTGGATAGGACCCACGAATACCTCCGAATGAAAGACTTGTGTTTGAATGTGAGTAAGTCTGTAATGATGGTGTTTAGAAAGGGTGGAAGAGTGAGTGAAAGTGAGAGTGTGAAGTATAATGGAGAGAAAATAGGGATAATGGATGATTTTGTTTATTTAGGTGTTCGGTTTTCGTATAATGGTAAGTTTGGTAAACAAATAGAAGCTAGCGAGAGAAAAGGGAAGCGTTGTGCGTATGCGCTTGCTGGAAGCCATTTAGGGGATATTAAGGATATTAAAATGCATAAGCAGTTATTTTCAACTAAAGTATTATCAGCTATGCATTATGGATCCGAGATTTGGGGCTTCCATAAGGGGGATAAGTTAGAGAGTGTACAGTTACAATATTTTAAGAGGGTATTAGGGGTTAGCGTGAGAACAAATAGCCTAGTAATTACAGGGGATTTAGGTTTAGGGTTGCTCCGGAATAGTAGGTTGGTAGCAATGATAAGATATTGGGAGAAAGTGACGAGTTTGCCAAGAGTGAGAGTTTTGAAAGCGGCGTATTTGGAAATACTTGGGGGCAAGAAAAGGGATTCTTGGCCTCAGCAAATTAAAAAAATATTGGATGATTGTGGTTATGGTGGTTTGTGGTGTGATGGAGTGGGACCAGGTTACCCCCTAGGTAAGGTAGCTCAGTTAGTGAAAGATAGGCTAAGAGATCAGGAGATTCAGAGTTGGCATGGGGGCGTATCAGAACACCACTCTCTGAAGTTGTATGGTATGGCTAAAGAGACATGGGGAGAAGAATTATATTTTAAGTTGGGATTGGGGGGGGCAGAATTGAGGTGGATGGTGAGTCTTAGGGCGGACGCTCTTCCAGTGGGGATGCGGAGAAAGTATATTGGTCGAGAGAGGAAAGGTACTGGTCCTTATTTTTGTCCGATGTGTGGTGTTGAGGGGGAGGATGCGGTACATTTGATGTGTTATTGCGAGGAGTTGAAAGGATTAAGAAAGGAAGTGTTTGGCCGGGAGGTTTGGGATGAAAGGGAATTGACTTCGATTATGGGAAGTAAGTGTTTTGGTGATCTCCGAAGGCTGGGTAGATTCCTGAAGATAGCTATGACCCACCGCGAACTATTTTTATAGAAGTTGATTTTTGGTTTGTTTCGGAGTGTATGATATTTTGTTTGTTGTTATTTTTTTATGTTTTCCGCCATGGCCCTTGGGCTTTTTTGGAATTAAATTCATTCATTCATTCATTCATTATTACTCTAAAACCCCAAGGGCCACGGCAATACAAAGGAAAACATACAACAATCACTTAACACTACAAACATTTTTCTCTGTGAGTCATAGACAACTGGGCCAGATCCGATACCTCTAAGATTCTAAGGACCTCTAAGGGCCAGATCCGATACCTCTAGATGGGACCTAAGCAGGTCCCATTTGGAAACTCGGGGTGGCGAAGGGTCATTGATCGGCTCCGTCTACACCTGGCTGGACTGCAATATGCCAGAAGCTTGACGGCATTAGACAAATGGACGCGCATCCTTGTGTTGAATGTTATCGAAGTTCTGACAGTTTGGTCGACTACAACTGTTTAAGCAAAGTCGTTGTACTACTTACAGGGGTCTGGACCATCATAGCTCGCTGGTCGCGCATCGTCTTTACAATTTCAAGGGGATAAACAGGTTCATTTGCTTCTATCGATCCCATAGCAGCTTCCATCAGAATCAGCACTCCTGTACGGCCAATGCCAGCAGAGCAGTGGACAACCGTCGGTTCAACCATTCCGATTCGAGCTGTCCGCACACGATTCACGAACTCAACAAATTCGTCGTACGACTCGGGAACTCCATGATCTGGCCACGCCAGATACTGCATATGAGTAATGTGTCGCTCCATTCCCGTCTGCAAGAGAAACTCCACTGTCAATTCCCCATTAGCTTCGAGTCCAACTTGGCGATAAAATGAGACTAATGGGGAAGACGCCCAATGCAAAAAAAATAACCTGACGTGGTGGTGACCCAATAACTGGGTCACAAGATCGTTTTTCTCTTGCCCACTGTGTGGAGTGGCGGGTTTAGGAGTGGAGGCTGGAAGTAGGAAGAGTTGGTAGGAATTTTCTATTCCAGATATATAAATTCTGGGAAGGTTTATACATTCGCGAATGTCGCACTGGGATAAATTCTTCCAAGTTTTTGCCCTGTTCTTAAGATTAGTGGTTTACAATGGGGACAAGGCTTTAGTGTAAATACACTTTTGATTGCAAGTTCGGCTTTCCATTTCGGGTTAGCCACCTTTCTAAACAAATCCCAAACATACCATCAGGCCGATGTTCCGTGAGACCAAAGCCCCGGGTAAGCCGCCCGAATTGGCGCGAGAAACGCGGTCAACAGGAGGACTGAACGAATACTAAATTGATAGTTGCGGGGGGCGGGATGCCCGCGGGTCGGACCTAGTCCATGCCAAAAATTACAAAAAAGACACAGATCAGAGGTTGAAGCCTATAAAAAACGATTATTTGTGTATGTTTCCGGGGGGGAGGGGTCAACCCTCCCTAGGACTTGGTTAAAGTTCGTGGAGATCTTCAAGAGTCAAAGAGAGTGGTGATGATGAACAGACCGTCATTCAACGAGTCTAACAGCCAGTAAGTGAACGTGAGATAATTGTCTACCTCCCACGTCCGCAGTTCCCATATCCTACCACTGTCATGCTCATATAACATGCTCTAACTCCATCAAATCGGTGGATAATTATAAGGATCGGCATAGCAAAATGTGCGAATGCTTACTTGTCCGTGGCGAAATAGCACAATAATTACGAGCTTGAAAACCTGAGAGACTGGACGCTTTTTTCGTAGATACTCATTAGTTTCTCGTGTAGTCTTATAGTATTTTGTCAGTCAAGACACGAAAACCTACAGTTTACATCTGCATTCCTAAGTAATCACCGTCACCAACAGCTCGCTTTATCATGTGTTCTTTGCGCAGTAGACGCTGACTATTCGTTACGTGATCAAGTCCTACTGTTTCAATGAAAAAAAAAGAAAACAAAGACCTGCGCAGCGCCTCCGGATTGCCTATCACCGGTTTCCCAGCAATAACAGAGATGAAATCGCTAAGTTTCAGACATGGAATCAGCATGTCTACTTACTCCTAAATCAACTATTGCATTCACTTAACACAAACAAAATCGCCCTTTAATTTGGAATTCCCACCGTTAAATATAGTGCTACTAAGCCTAATATAGGACATCTACGAGCTTGACCTGTACTTTGTCCCAAGTCGATCCTCATCCCAAGTTTGAACAAAATATCCCAACCCCTTCGAGTAATCGTGTTTACAGACGGACGGACAACTTTTACGAGGTCATAGGTATCCCGTCACTTACGTTTTGGGATCCCAAAAACCAGCGCCCTGCACAGGGTGCTATCACCCAGGCGGCTTACTTATCACCCGGTTTCCCAGCAACCACAGAGATGAAATCACGACAGATAGGAGATTATACTTGATATGTTGTATACTTCACATTAGCTGCGTTTTTTTTTTCGAAGTTTGAGGTTACCTTCACACTCAAAGGTCTCTCCTTAAATACCGTGTTTGGCCGCCGTTCCATTTTCGCGGTAGCTGGTCAATGTAGAGTTTTAGGTAGAACGAAATTTAGCATTTTGGCATTAAATATAATCTTGTTTTTATCACTAGTCTTTTTCGCCTAATGGATAAATTCCACAACCTATCTCTTTACCGTCCGCCATTATTTTTCAAATGTAATTTTGATGGGGAATACCCCATCGAAATTACATTTGGATTTGTTTGGGTTTTCACCATGAGACCCAGCCAAGTGGGTCCTGGTTTGTCTACGTGGCTCCGACATTGGAGTCCTAGACTTCTACAGCAAGTTCAAAAAAAGTTGCTCTTGGTTCATTAGCACGGTAAAAGTCCCTTGTATAAAGTGCCATCTATACGTATTATAATTTCCGTGACTTGGAGTTGTGAACTGATTATATGAATTTGCCTGCGGCCGAGATCACTGTTCCTATGGCCGGCTTGTACCGGACTATTGTAGTGGTTTGCGAACTCTGTTCACAAGCTCCTCGGTAGCTCAAATGGTTATAGTGTCTGCCCTGTAAGAAGAAGGTCCTGGGTTCAAATCCCGGCTGAGGAGCATTTTTGTCTTTCAGTTCACTACTTTTAAAATATTGGAATAATCTCCCAGAGAGTGTTGTAGATGCCGAAATATCAACCAATTCAAAGCAGGTGTTGACTACCACCTGGCTGAAATTCAATTTAGTGTGTAGAGTGTCCCGAAAAATTTATAGAGGCGAAAGCCTTATTACTGCAATTGTATTTTTATTATACAGATGTTGGTAGTTCCACTGTCATTGACCCCTGATTCAGCAAACATGATTTGGTGTCGATACAGTTAGTGAGAAATGGTAGACCTCTATTCTTCAGCGACACTAAGTCTTGTTAGCTAATTTCACCACGAATCTGTCATGACTATCTAGAAATCAGCGAAAAGTACGACTCACCTGTCTATTAATTATCTTCAGCTCCCGAAATGCAAAACTTTCATTCTCAACTTCGCTGATGCAAAAAACTTCCAAATCTCCATATTCCATCGAACTGTCCAGGTCGGGCCAGTACTTGTGGCACTTTACTCTCCCGCGTTCCAGAAGCGTGGTTAGCATCACAATGAGTGTTGACTGGGCCTCCCAGACCATGCTCCAGAAGTCGATTAAGGTATTCGGTAGAGGTCCTGGAGGAAACACTGTCTTTAGAAAACCGTCAACACTTCTGAATGAATGAACTTACGTAAAAGCGTAAAAACACAAAGTACGGAGTATTATAAATAAACAAAAAAGGAAAAAAAAAATAACAAAACAATGAACAAATCAATCAGCATCAATAAAAAAAAGGGCCGCAGAGGGTCGTAAACGTGAATCAAATTGATGGTCTTTTTACAAAGGTCATCACTCGAAGTCCGAATCCGAGAGGGCACGTCAATTAGTCCCAATCGAGCAATGACTTTTCTGTTTCGGTGCCATCTAGGGAGCCGGAGGAGGAATTTACAATCCTGAATCTCTACAGAGGCGCAAGGCTTGGCTACTTGAGATTCCAAGTCAGGTCTATAACCACCCTCGGAAGTCTCTATTTTCTATGTAATGGTGTTTTATTTTCGCACCTCCCACTATTTACTATTTATGTTCTAATATTCAGAACTATCTGAATACTGTAAAACTAAGCTCTGATTTTAACAAATTATCCACGGCTTTGGCTGTTTCAAGCCTTTTCCCAGACCCGTTGATTTCTAGCAAAAATTCGACAGAGGTCAGAAAACCGGTTTTACGCATCAACAGCATGATGCTCGAAAACTCGACGGGAGCATATTATTATCCCTATCCTCAAAATCAAATGAAATACAAATTTGTTTACAAACACGAAGGGGAGAAATGGAAAAGTTTGTCGGCACAGCACTGTTACAAGTTCCGAAAATCGATGGATAAGTTCGACATAACCAAGGATGTGCATCCTTTTTTACAAGAGACCTGCGAAATGTTATGCAAACGTGCGATAGAAAATTGGTCAATTAATGTCGGTTCGGTACTCAACACGCTATTTGTTATGAAGTTCGGATCCTGATTCTATTTTAAATTCCAGATAAACGAATAAACGTCTAGGGGAGAAGGGCCCACGTTCGGCACTTTTTTGGACTAGGATTTTTGAAGGGCACATTTCCGCATGTTTTTTGAGTTTAGCGATACAATGTTGTTTGCTCATGTCTTGCCTAGCTTAGGAAAAAAAAAGATCCTTCCGATTTCTATCCTGCTGTGAGCAAGAGAGGTTTTCCTGAAGCTGGTCAAAAGTGCCGAACCTTCCCCACCCCTGTCCACGTTCGGCATTCAATGGTCCAGGTTCGGCATGTCATTATTTCGGTACTAAGACCAATGGCGAACTATCTTTCAAGTGGTCTTGTAGTGTCTATTACTGTGAAAATGAAGCTTGTACTTTGGAAAGTAAAAAAAAAGTATGTCGGACATTGCCGAAGTCGCGCTAAAGACTAGTTTTACGAACATTAGTATATTACACTGTATCCGCACTAAAACAAGCTGTTAATTTTTTATTCCCGCTAAAGGATGAAATGCAAACCTAGAACGTGAAAATATCATGTAACCGATGCACATTAATGTTATGCTATTCCAGCATGTGGGGCCCACGTTCGGCAGGGGAGGATTGCATGGAGAATTGCATGCCGAACGAGAGCCTGGATTAGGTGCCGAACCTGGGATTCACGCCACCTTTTGGAAGAAAATTAATTTCGGACGAAAATAAAAGATGCCGTTGATCTCGACAACGAAACGCACGAGATCAAGCCTATCCGAATTCGACACCGTTCACAGTTTTTACTTCTTCAAACATTTCATGTCGACTTTTCAACTTTTTGTGGATCCAAAAATGTTCGATTTAACGGCTTAAAACAACTTGTGCCAACAAAAATTTCGAAATTGAACAGAGAGCATCGAAGTTACAATCAAACATCCGGAACAACTGTGACAACGTCCGAGCCGTACTTTCGGAATTTTTCGAAATATGGCTCGCCTTTGAAATAAAAAAGACGAACGTGGGCCCTGCCGATCGTGGCCCCTTCTCCCTACTATTTTGCAAAATATGTATTACGCCTCATCCCTTGGTATATAAATTAAAAACAAATCCGAACGTTATCCAGTAAGTGAACCCCTAACAGCAATGGAAAAACAAACTGAAAAACTGTCCAACTGTCAAAACAATGTTGACAATCCGAGGCTACCTGTATGCTATTGTGGAGAATTAAAACTGATCTGATTTGAAAATTATACGGTGCCCAAAACACTGATCAAGATTGGGAAAACATTTAGACTTGATTAAGTCGCAAGTTAGCCTGTAGGCTAGATTCCCTTGTTGTAAAGTTATTTCTGTATATTTTTCCTTCTTTTCCGTACATTCACTCCGTCTTAGTCCCGTGTTCTGGCTCTGACGGGTAAGACAGAAAACCTCATCTTCATCAAATAATATTAATAGAAGCGAAAGCCTTTTTGGTGCAATTATATTATTGCATTATTATAAAAAGGGTCTGATTATATTTCCACAAAACCTATGGAGAGTTCCGCGGCGCTATCTATATGAAACCAAGGGAAACGAACCGGCGAAATAAATCCAGATCCGAGCGGATTCGTCAATCTGCAATCCAAATCCCACCCAACTTCTATTTTGCAATCGTCCGTCTCGTTGGAGATGAACAAAATAACAAAATTCAAATTCGAATCTGATAAAAATGGTCGATCCTGGATCGACTCTGAAATCTCCCAATCTGGATTCACATCTCTCTCAAATTCTGTTCAACTTGAATTACCTGTCTGATTCACTTTTTTTTTAACATAGTTAAAAAGAAAATAAAACAAAAATAAAACAAAATTTCGGCCTGTTGGGCTGCTTCTGAAAATAAAAGAATTTGGATTGAAAGAGGGGAAGTGGGCTTAAGGGTTACCAACCTTGAGTTGCTATGTAGCGATTCACAATCCCTGAGCCTGGAATTTCCATTTGTACATGATCAGCGTTGATATAGTCCCCACTCGGACAAGACTGAAGGATGACACGCGTCGAATCGTCTGCAAATAAGTACTGACATTTGAATATGGCAAATAAACAAAAAAAGGCATAGTCACTATACTCGATGTCATTCGTACTGCTGTCAAGACCTTACGAAGCAAACTCTTGAGAGCGCAATAATACGAGACCGGCGTGCAAAGCGCTACTGCAGTGACTGTACATTTATTTACATCAACTTGACCGAAACACCTTGTTTATTTGCTAACTTGCTATAAAAGGCGCAGATAATCTACATACAAAACGGCTGTAAGAGATTATGAAGGGCCAATGATTTCTTGTTGGACCACAGTGAGAGTTTGTTCGTGTTCGCGTGCAGTAGTCTAAAATTACACACACACACATGAGATCGAGATTCGGAATTCGGGTCGAACTGCACTAAAAATCTTAATCGCGTCCGAATCGAGCTCCTTTTAATTTATTTGTGGGATCCCAAAACGTAAGTGGAGGGATACCTACATCGCAAAAGTTGTCCGTCTGTCTGTGAGCACGATTACTGCCACGAGGACTCTTTGGGTCAAAGTACAGGTCAAGTTTGAAGATGGGCTCTGTAGCCCTATATATAAGGGTAGGGGAGGGGTTTCAGTTGAGGGGCAAACAAATTTTTTTTTTAAAGGCTATTGAGATAGTTGATTTGGGCGTAAAGAGACATGCTGAGTCCGAATATGAAAGTTATTTTCTCGCCGGACAAGTAGTTCACACGGAATCCGGCAAAAAACGGGCAGAAAATTTGTCGACCAATTTTCGGCTATAGCAGTCCTTACCCCATTATTCACGCCAGCGAAAGCTCTGCGCTTGGATGACGACATTCTTTGTTTAATGTATAAACGTCGGAGAGACCTAGTGTAATCGAAGGTCGAAGGGGTTGATATATGTTGTTCAAGCTTAGTACGAGAATTCACTGGCAAAGTACAGGTTAAGTTCGTATTTGGTCCTTTAGTCCTATATTTAGAGGCAGAGGAGGGGTTTCGAATTTACCGTAAAACAAGAGCTGCAAGCTCATATGGCACTTGCAAGCTTTCTAGATTGTATTCAAGTTATCGTAGTAGGATGTGAATGGATAGTAGCTTTGTCAGTGTGATGGGTTGTTTGGTACTATAGTTACGTTTTACGTTTACGTTTCCGTTTCGACGGTGACGTTCGGGAGGTTCCGATTCCTCCATTCTAACCGTGTCACATGATTTTCGGTTCCTCCCTCCGACCCCCCCCCACATTCATCGTATCCGGTCTCGACTTGAAATGGTATATCTGAGACATGAGGTCTTTCCAAATACCAAGTTTTATTAAGATTCAATCACCCGTTCGAAAATTATGAATGTCAATAAAATTCCGGATTCCGGCTCCCCTCCCTCCCCCCACTATGGTCGGATCGGGCAAGTGATTATTTCCAAGTTAATTTGGCCGAGTCCATTATACACCTGCCAAGTTTCATCGTCCTAGAACATCTGGAAGTAACTTAACTCCGTAACATCGGAATTCCGGAACCCCACTCAAACTCCCCCCGTAGTGCACGAATCCAGTCCGGTTCTGTCAATGATGAACCTAGGGATTCTTTTTGTTCCTCCCACCAAGTTTCATCCCGATCGCTCCACTGTAAGCGTGTCACATGATTTCCGGTTTCCCCCTCCGACCCCCCCAAACATTCATCGGATTCGGTCCGGACTCGAATCGGGACATCTGAGACATGAGGTCTTTCCAAATATCAAGCTTCATTAAGATCCGATCACCCGTTCGAAAATTATGCATGTCACTAAATTCCGAATTCTGGCTCCCCTCCCTCCCCCCACGATGGTCGGATCGGGCAAGTGATTATTTCCAAGTTATAGAGAATCATCTGCAATCAAAACTCTTGAAGCAAAAAAGATGATCATCAGGAGCACGAAAATGTATATTTTGCTCAAAAGTATTGTTTGTACTTTAAGGAATTTAGTTGTAAGCAAAACCCTTGAGGGGAAAATGATCATGGGCTCATAGTGATCACGAAAATGTATATTTTGCTTAAAAGTATTTTTTTGTACTTTGCGGTTAGCATTAGTACTTTAAGGAATGGCCGGATCTGGGAACTAACTATTTCTAAGCCATGTTTCATCGTCCTAGCATGTCTGGAAGTACCTTAACTTGCGATCACCGGAATTCCGGACCCCCCCCCTCTAACTCCCCCAAAATGCCCGAATCCGGTCCGGTTCTGTCACTGATCTACATAGGGCTTGTGCTTGTTCTTCCCACAAAGTTTCATTCCGATCGCTCCACTCCAAGCATGTCAGAAGGTTTCCGGATACCCCTCCGACCCCCCCCCCCAGCTTCATCGGATCCGGTCCGTACTTGAAATGGGACATCCGAGACATGTTGTCTTTCTACGTATCAAGTTTCATTATGATCCGATCACCCGTTCGGAAGTTATACATACCTCAAGATTCCGGATTCCCCCTCCCTCCACCCCCCACGATGGTCGGATCGGGAAGCTGACTGTTTCCAGGTTAATCTGGTTGCGTCCCTGATTTACCTGCCGAGTTTCATTGTCCTAGCCCACCTGGAAGTAACTTAACTCCGTATCGCCGGAATTCCGGAACCCCACTCCAACTCCCCCCACAGTGCACGAATCCGGTCTGGTTCTGTCAATGATGTATCCAGGGGTTGTGCTTGTTCCTCCCACCAAGTTTCATCCCGATCGCTCCGCTCTAAGCGTTTAACATGATTTCCGGTTCCCCCCTCTGACTCCCCCCCCCACACACATCGGATTCGGTCCGGACTTGATATGGGACATCTGAAGCATGACGTCTTTCCAAATATCAAGTTTCATTAAGATCTGATCACCCGTTCGAAAGTTATGCATGCCACTAAATTCCGGATTCCGGCTCCCCTCCCTCCCCCCACGATGGTCGGATCGGGAAAGTGACTATTTCCAACTTAATCATTTGGGGTCCCTGATATGCCTGCCAAGTTTCATCATCCTAGCTTATGTGGAAGTGCCCGAACTAGCAAAACCTGGACCGACCGACCGACCGACAGACCGACCGACGGACGGACAGAAATTGCGATCGCTATATGGCACTTGGCCGAAGGGCAAGTGCCATAAACATGTATGTTTTATAAGCTAATTCATCACGAATTCATTGAAGGGGTAAAGAGGTCCTCTGAATCCATATCTGAACTTAGTTTTCTCGCTGGACATATGATTCATCACGAATTCGGCCAAAACTTGAAATTTGGTTGAAGCTCAAAGTTGTTTCTGAAGTCGATTAGAGATTCGGTACCGGGCAAGGAGACATGCTGATTGCTGAAGCCATTTTTGAACTTTATTTTAACGGTAAAGTCTTCAAGGAATCTGACGAAGACTGAATGGCGAAGACCAGACCCAATTTTACTGTTTGGATCAAATGTTAGATTTTCGGGATCCCATCGAAACCTTTGGTCTTGTTTTTTTGGAGACGGGATTTTAAAGTGTTTTTTTCTTTTTTTTTGGGGGGGGGGGTGCAACCAGGAACCGAGTTAAGTGCAAGAATTTTCTTCTCTCTTGTTTCATTCTTTTCTTTCTTCCTTTCATTTCTTCACTGTTATAGTGTTTATGAATGTTAAGTTTTTTAAAGAGGCTTTATTTAACCTCTTAACGGGTGTAAACTTACTTCTGCAGGGTGTTGTAGTTACTAGTTTTTGGGATCCCAAAACGTTAGTGACGGATACCTATGACATCGCAAAAAGTTGTCCGTCTGTCCGTCTGTACGGTCTGTAACTTTCGAAGGGAATGAGATATTTTGATGAAACTTGGTGTGAGGATTCTTTGGGTCAAGAGTAAGGTCAAGTTCGTAGATGGGCTCTGTAGCTCTATATTTAGGGGTGGGGGGGGGTTTAAATTAAGGGGCAAACAAAATATTTTTAAACAGCTAATGTGATAGTCGATATTGGGTAAGAAGACATGCTGAACACGATGGTAAAAACCATTTTCTCACCGGACGATTAGTTCGCCCGGAATCCGGCCAAAACCGGAAAGTCTGTTAAAAGTAAAAGTTTTATTTGAAGTTGATTAGATGTTCGATTTAGGGGTAAGATGACATGCTGAACACGATGGTGAAAACCATTTTCTCGCCAGACAAGTAGGTCGCCCGGAATCCGGCCAAAACCGGAAATTTTGTAAAAAATAAAAGTTTTATTTGAAGTTGATTAGAGGTTTGATTTAGGGGTAAGAAGACATGCTGAACACGATGGTGAAAACCATTTTCTTGCCGGGCAAGTAGTTCGCCCAGAATCCGGTCAAAACCGGAAAGTTTGTTAAAAGTAACAGTTTTATTGGAAGTTGATTAGACGCTCGATTTAGGGATAAGAAGAACACATTTTCTACCCGGCCAACTTGTTCGCCCGGAATCCGGCCAAAACCGGAAATTTGGCAGAAGTAAAGCAGGAAGTTTCGATCAGTATCGTCAAAATAGATATGGCTTATAGCGGTATATCTGAACTTGTTCGGATTGAACCATCTGCGGGGCAGTGGAGGAATGGGAAATCCGGAAACTTGTTTTATTCGTATTCGTATAGTTCGTTGAAACCGGATTTTTTGTTATAAGTTAAAGTTTTATTTGAAGTTGATTAGATGTTCTTTATGGGATAAGCTCTAGGAGATGCGCTGAATTCGTTTCTGAGCTATCTTTTTTTTGGCTGGACAAGTAGTTCGCTCGGAATTCGGCCGAAACCATAAATTTGGCAGAAGTAAAGCAGGAAGTTTCGATCAGTATCATCAAAATAGATATGGCATATACAGGTATATCTGAACTTAATTTTCTCAGATGATTAGCCTGGCGAAGACTGGATTTGGCGAAGACAAGACGTAGTTAATATTAAATTTTTGGGATCCCATCGAAGACTTTGGTCTTGTTTTTCTAATAAACTCCCTATATAATCTAAAATCTAACATTTCTCTGCAACCATACAATTTTTGTAAGACTTGGGCGTGGCTTAACATACGTGCACACACAGTCCGATTTTCGCAGTCGGATGCCAATTTCCTCCTTCGCTTCGAAATCTTGACGCATCGCACGCACGCTCCCCATAGTGACGCAAATCTCACATGTGAAATCTTGTCGGACTGTGAGCGTGTTCCACCCTTCTAACAATAGCTAAACAAATCTAACAATTTCCGTTCCAACCTCACGAAAAGTTACTACCCTGACCGTTCCAACGTTTCCGAAATAGTAACTAACAGTAACTGTTTGCTTACCATGCTCGGGAGCGTAGAAAGCGTGTTAGCTACGGATCTCTGTAACGTGACTGGCTGCATTACCCCGCGGAGTCATTACCGAACATTTAAAATTGCGTTCCAGCCTTGACGCCAAAGAGGCCAAACCTCGTGATGTCATACGTAGTAACTACGGTAAGTAGGGTGGAACACGCTCTGTGTGTGCACGTCGCTTTAGTGGTGCGTCGAGGAACATCGAGGAATTCCTGGTTGAAAGCTGGGGAACCAAGGGTCTACAAACAAGAGCTGTAAGCTCATATGGCACTTGCATGGGTTGAGATGTATTATTTGATTAAAAGTAATTTTCGACTGCGCGGTTCAGATGCGCACTTTAAGGAAGCTAGAGAAAAAGTATTTTGTCGTAGAACTTGGCTGTAATGATGCGCACTTTAAAGGCACTAGAAATTCATCTGTAAGGAAGACCCTTGAGGCAAAAACGATATCAGGCTCTTAGGGATCATTGATAGATAGATAGATAGATAGATTTATTGCCCAAAAGCCAACACGGGCCATCGCAAAAATACAACACAAAAATAAATAAATAGATGGTATAAATAATCAATCTGTACACTACTCTACATCCTACTATATTTCGTTTTACCTTATAAACTTAAACAATTTTCCCTGTGTCTCATCCCCAACCTCAGGAACCTTCCAATCGACTTAACCATTCCAAAACTCAACTGCTTCATTACCTGCACAATCCACTCAATCCCACCCACTCTTACCCCAAACAGCTCTTCCCTCAAATCACTCAATTCCACACATTCCGCCAAAAAATGTTGTAAAGTTTCATTTTCACAACCACACATAGGGCAAAAGTAAGGACCAGACTTAGCCCTAAACTTACCTAAATACTTTCTTCTTTTTCCCAATGGCAAACAATCGGCTCTCATACTCATAACTAAAACAAGCTCCTCCTGAGAAAGACCCACCTTAAAATAAACTTCCTCCCCCCAACACTCTTTGGCCTTGGCGTAAAACATCAACGACTCTGCCTGGGCTTTATCCACTTGCCATTGCTGTAGTTCTTGGTCGTATAGCACTTGCTTCACTGTTTTTGAGATATATACGTATGATCAAAAGTATTTTTTTTCCGCTAATGCGGGTAAAATGCGCACTTTAAGGGTGCTAGAAATTTTTTTTTTTTTGCAAAACCCTTGTGGCACAAATGATCATAGGTTGAGATGTATCGTTTGATAAAAAGTACTTTTCGACCTTGCGGTTAAGATGCACACTTTAAGGGAGCTAGAACTTCATTTGTAAGCAAAACCCTTGAGGCAAAAATGATCATGGACTCATGCGGATCATGGAAATGCATATTTTGCTTAAAAGCATTTTTCTTAATTTGCGGTCATGATTGGTACTTTAGGGAATGGTCGGATTTGAAAAGTGGCGATTTCTAAGCCAATCTTGTCGAATTTCTAATATTCCAGCCAAATTTCATCGTCCTAGCAAATCTGGAAGTACCTTAACTCGCGATCACCGGAATTCCGGACCCGCACCTCAAACTCCCCCCACAGTCGCCGGAGCCAGTCCGGTTCGGTTTTGGACTTGTTTGTTATTCCCACAAAGTTCCATCCCGATCTCTCCAGTCCAATCCGGTTACGTATTCCCCCCCCCCCCAATTGTTGTCGGATCCGGTCCGGACATGAAAAAGATCACCACAGGCCCTCTGTTCAGTTATTAAATTTCACTCGAATCCGATCACCCATTCCAAAGTTACGCATGGCTAAATATTCCGGATTCCCCCTCCCTCCGATCCCCCCACGACTATCGGATCGAGTGAATTTTTATTTACAAGTTAGTTTGATCGGGTCCCTGATACCTGATACGCCTCCCAAGTTTCGTCGTGAAAATCCCAAAAACTGTCATGACCAGAATTCCGAAAACTCCCCTCCACCTCCCCCCCCCAAGTGTCCGGGTCCAGTCCAAACGTGTAAACGATTTATATGGAGCAGATTCTTGTTCTTCCCAGCAAGTTTTACTCCAATCCCTCCACTATAACCGTCTCTCGAGATTTCCGGTCTTCCCCCCCCCAACTCCCCATAGCTGTCGAATCCGGTTCGGACTTCAAATGGAAGATCAGAGATATGTCATTCATTCAGGTATTAAGTTTCGTCCCAATCCGATCACCCGTTCGAAAGTTACACAACACTCAATTTTCCATATTCCCCCGCACTGAATCACATATACAAACCCCTTTGACCCTCGAATGCACTAGCTCTTTCTAATGTTAACAGAGTGATCCGATGCAAAGAGTGACGTCACGCCGTGCGCAGACCTACTAGTGAGAAGAAAGGGGTAGGGGTTTTACAAAAACTACTAAATTCTCAGGATTCCAAGGCCCACCACTCCCCCCCAGATGGTCGGACCGTGAAACTGATTATTTCCAGGTTAGTTATATCGGGTCCCTGATATGCCTGCCAAGTTTCATCGTCCTAGGACATCTGGAAGTACCCTAACTCGAAAACAGTGGACCGCCCGCCCGACCGACCGACCGACCGACTGACCGACCGACCGACCGACCGAAAAGCGATCGGTATATGGCACTTGAGCGGAGCTGCAAGTGCCATAATAAAACCAGTAGAACAACGCCACTGTGGTCACTTAATCTCCATTGTTCCTAATTATCCCTCAGCTTTCTTTCCACCGGAAGAGCAACCTGTGCTCCACCAAGAATTTATAATCCTTCTGCTTAGTAGAACAGCCTTCTCAACATGCCTCTTCGCTCCAATAACGCCATTCATGACTCAGAATCAGAATCATTTTATTTTTCACAATATTCGTTAAAATAGCCTGGGATGTCCAAACGTTAAATAAAAGCACGAAATAAACACATTATAAGCACTATTGGTTTCTATCCACTGTTGTGTCATGATCTTGTTTGCTTTCTGCTTCCAGTTTGTTGTGCTAAACGAAGTATGGCACAAATGAGCTGCTGTACCGCTGTCTGTGCTTGATCGGTGGTTTCTGGAGAAGTGGGTCGCAGCGTTTTCATTTCTCGGCACGACGTGTGTTGTCGCTAGGAGTTGAAGCGAAGGCCAGTAGGATGTCCAGATGTACCTCAGATCTGAGGCACCTTTTACCAAACGTCACGGTGGCGTCGCTCCGAGAGGGTTGAGATTCGGAGTTGTTTGGTGCTGCCTTCGTATGACACATATGTCTGCCCAAGTATGATTTTGCAGGCTCGTTTCTGCAGAGACTCCAGTCTCGAGCTCTGGTCTTGTGATAGCATGGGGCGCCATACGGGACAGGCATATTCAGTAACTGGTCTGATGTATGTTACGTACATAGTTAGCATTGCGTTCTTAGGGATGGCGAACCTTCTTAACTTCGCAAAAATCTTCAGCAGGTTTGACGTCTTCGAGACTATTTTTGATACGTGCGTTTCCATACTGAGATTGTCGTCAAGATGGAGTCCAAGGATTTTGACAGTTTTGCTTGCTCCTAGGACCTGGTCGGGACTCGGGAGGCGGGGTCTTCTGTTTCAGAAAACTGAACATTATGAGGGTACTTTTTTCTGAACTGACTGTCAGTTTAAGTTTTTCAGCCTCGTTACAATGGGTGTCGATTGTCGAATGCTTCTCTGACAGGGCATTTGTCAGGTACGTCATTTATCGACCTCAGTATGGGAAGAGTTAAGTCGTCGGCAAACTTGAGCCTTTCTATGATCTTGGTAGCACTCCAAGGAGCGCTACCACTGTTGTCGAAACTGTTACATTCTCACGTTTCTGCAGCGCCCAATACTGTGGCGTAATGCAAAGGTTCGGGTGTAAGCACCCATTCAATATTTACGCAATCTTCGCCACCGTGACAAACGAGCAAGTCAGGATCTCTGTTCTGATCGATTTCTTCTTCCTTAAGACAGGACCCAGCTGTTTTGGTGGACCACGAAAGCGCATGAGCCGTATTTTGATTGACTTAGGTCGGCGCAGTGACTGAGAGATGGGTTCCTATCCTTATCTGTTCTTGACTCCCTTGAAGTCAATGGTCCATCCGCTAGTATCACTTAATTCATGTGTATAAAGTGACAGTATTTCCCTGGGTAGTTTCCAGGATGCCAGCAGCTGTTGCAGAACTTACAGATTATTGAACTTGCCCATTGAAAAAGAAGCTACCACACGGTTTGCCCATTCGTCTGTAAAATCTATGCAAGACGAATGACTCCAGATTTTTTGCTTTGCAGCACAAAAGCTAATTGCTTAGCATTTGTGATTTACCTATTACCTGCTGTTTAACGAACCGTTGATTTTTTAAAACAAGGAAGCTGGATACGGTCAGAAACCCATAAGATGAGATTCAGAACGATGCGCACCCATTCCTGACCGTTCCCTGGTATTCAAGCTTTCATCCAGTAGTAGTTCTTCTTCGGGTTTCGTTGACATGCATTTACGTTTAAGACAGCTTCGACCCAAGTACACCGATCGTGGATGGACTCGCATTACGCCACACCCATATTTACCGAACCTTTGTACAGACGCGAAGAGGCTTTACTGCTTCTGCTGCGTAGAAGACGTGCTGTATTAGAATTGTATAGGTTTCACGGGTTTTACAGATCGCCGGTCTTAATTCCTTGGTAAAGTATAACTGAACACAATATAGTGTCATTCGCGCTTTAAAGAACCTCTCGTACCGTTTACTGTTTATGTTCCAGTATTTCAAAATAGATGAATACTTTAAAACTATGCTCTGCTTTCAACAAATTACCCACGGCTTTGGCTGTTTTATAACTTTTCCAGGCCCCTTGATTTCTAGGCAAAAACAGGGAAAAGTTTACATAACCAGTTTCTCTCCAGTTTTTCTAATGAATAAACCTCTCGCAAACAACCGTCGTCAGCACGATAAGCATCGAAGGTAATGAACCAAGGTAGGTCAGTATCAGTGAGGAGTCGTTAGGGGGTTAGAATGTACCGTACGAAATTAGGGTCTCCGGGTTTAAAAATGGATGGAGCGTTTACAGGAGTAGGTTTCAGTAGTATTAAAGTCCTTTAAGGTAAGTGTACAATAAAGTCCGATGCGACTTCTACTGTTTATACAGGATTAGAAGACATGCGACATCGCAATTATCCTGGTGTAATTTGCGCTTCAACATTCTCTCCCCTGCCACGTTCAGCCAAAAAATTCCTGCTGGTTTTCCATCATTTCCAGCACACGAACACTGACCTTTGAGTGATGGACGAGGCCGGCGAAAACTTCGAATAACCATTCGGAAATGGAAAAAAGACACCTCTTCCTCCCGTGAGAAGTTCTCAAAAGCTTTTAATTAACGTTTAATTCGACCGCAACTTGACATTGAGCCTTGGCAATCAAAACGACGGGGCACTTGACGGATGTCAACAATTCAGAGAGAAACCACGCAGGAGACTGGCATATTAATGTTGGATTGCGGTGTATTTGTCTGAATTCCTAAGCTCACGAGGCAACCCGATCGACACAAACGTCAAATTTGTCACTGAAATACGCTTAACACGCGGATTTGAGTTCGTGCGGCAAAATATAACACCTGTAGATTACCTTTCAGGCAACTGGCTAAAACTATTAAAACTGCATTTATTTGTTTTAGTATCTCTCTGTACAGAAAAATTACTTATTATACTTCTTTTGGATATTTACAAAAAATATCATTTTTAAGGTTTAATCAAATATTTTGTATTTTTAGGTTTACGTCTTGTTCTTTCTGTTAAATTTCTGAAGGAACCACTTGTACACGGTTCCCCTATTGTTGTTCCAACAAGACAGCGTAATTTTGAGGAGGAGAAAATTAAAAAGGTTAAGATATTTTCAAAAACCCACATAGGGGACTGCACAGCCATGGAGAGGGTTCAACGCAGAGCAACCAGAATGATGCCCGGCCTAAAAGGGAAGCCATATGAAGACCGCCTAAAAACCCTCGAGTTGCCAAGCTTGTCATACAGAAGAAAGCGAGGAGACGCCATCCAGATTTTCAAAATGAAAACCAAAATAGAGAATCTGCCGTTCGAAAAGTTCTTCAGGAAACCAGCCATAAACCGAACGAGAGGCCACTCAGAAAAGATATACAAGCCAGAAGCCAGAAAAAGAGCCCGGGCAAACTTTTTCTCAACGCGAGCAGTCGACACTTGGAATAACCTGCCTGAACATGCCATCCAGGCGCCAAATATAAACAGCTTCAAAAACAGAGTTGAGAAGTTCTGGGAGAAAAACAACAACAAATACAACACATTGGCTGAATGGACCAAATAACTAGACCTCCGTTGCCTGTGCAACGGGAAGTGTTGCAGCAACTGTGCCCTGTTCCTTAGGGCACAGTTGCGGAGCAACACGTGCAACTGTGCCCTACGGAACACAGTTGCGGAGCAACAGTCTCCATAATGTCCTTCACAGGACATTTTTCTAATGCGGCTTCGATTGTTATCTTGAAGCATCTTTGATATGGTTTTATTTCGAGCTCCTACTAAACTGAGTTTGGTAAAATGTTTAGCTGGTCCAGATATAAACGAGAATAACACAATAACACAGTTGACAATTCTGAATATTTATAGGATGGATAATTACAATTTCAAGATAAACCAGAATTTCTTTAAACAATTGAATCGAACCGCGTTGGAAAAAAAATTCTAGCTGGCCCAGAATCGAAGTTACCTCTAGAACTCCGAAACTTCGGAAATTATTTCTAAGAGAACGAAGCAACTTGGTATAAAGAACACTTCACTTCTTCTTGCATAACTTTCATAGCACTACTCGATAAAAATAAAATAGACATCAACATCGAAAATTTAAGAAAATTCCAAAAAATCGGAACGAGATGGACTTTTCCGGAATTATTTCCGGGAAATCTGTAAGAGCTACGGAATTTCATGCTTCAGTTCTCGAAAAGATCAATAAAAGTTCTATATGGGTTCATAATTATTTTATCTCTAAAACGTTTACTTCCGAAACTAGGGCCGTCTTAACTTGACGCCAATTCGAAGTATTATGTTTCGAGACGCACATTTCGGGAATTATTTCCGGGAAATCTGAAAGAGATACGGAAATAACGTCTTATAGTTTTCTGCTTAACTTTTGATGGTCTAAGCTAGGAAAATATAAAACAAACCAAATTCACCAAAAAATTTAAATTGCCCCGAGGGCATGAGAAAACTTCCAAATAGAAAAACCCAAAGAAGGAATTTTATTTCGGAGAAACTATTGTAAGCTCCAGTTGTTAGGAGATCGAGACCTGTCGAACCGCGTTGGAAAAAAAATTCTAGCTGGTCCAGAACAGAAGTTACCTCTAGAACGTCGAAACTTCGGAAATTATTTCTTAGAGAACGAAGCAACTTGGTATATAGAGCACTTCACTTCTTCTTGCATACTTTTCATAGCGCTACTCGATAAAAATATAAGAAACATCAAGATCGAAAATTTGAGAAAATTCCAAAAAAAATCGGAACGAGATGGACTTTTCCGGAATTATTTCCGGGAAATCTGTAAGAGCTACGGAATTTTGTGCTCCGGTTCTCGAAGAGACAAATGAAAGTTCTACACGAGGTCAGCATAACTGTTTTTCTAACAAGTTTATTTCCGAATCTAGGGTCGTCTTAACTTGACGCCAAACATCGAACGCAGAGTTTCTAAGAAAAAAAACGGTTTTATTTTTTTTTCTGGAAAACTGTTAAAAATTTTAGGAACTTCTCTGGAACTTTTTTACTCTGTTTCACGTTTCCCTTCCCTCTGAAAAATCTAAAATTTTTAACTCTTACCACTTCGGAGCTACAGGTCGCTGATCACGGTGAAAAAAAAAAACAAAAAAAACTACGAAAGTAGTAGTGTTGCTCCGCAACACAACTACGAGATCAACCAACTACAAATCGATCAAACAGGCAGGCCAACTGCCGGATGGTGCTGAACAACTTTAAGTAGCTTTAAGTAAGAACTTTAAGTAACTAAACTAGTATTATTTGTTCGTAAAGTTCGAAGTGTTAGTTGTCGTTACGAGCGGTTCCCAGTGGATCATGGATGGTTTACGCACACGCGACGAACTTAGATACTCCTACCATATGCCCATGCCCACGCTTCAACTGTCTTTATGCACTGGTGTACTTCATTCAGGTTAGTTAAAAATTGTTCTTTGTTTGGTTGTTTCGGTTCTAGTTTCAAGGACTGTATGAATGTCTTAGGTTAAGGCTCTTTTTCCCGTCCTTCTTTTTCTTTTCCATTCTTTCTTCTTTAGATTGAATTAAAGGAAGTGGCTACGTCTCCAACCTTGTGTCGTTAATACAAAATTTAACTAATGGTTTACCCTACTTGAACGGCACTTACACTATCGTCCTAAAATCTTTCTTTTTATATTTTCCAACCCTAAAATATCTCCTATTTTCAAAATTTTAAAGCTCTGATCAAACATTCTCATATATTTAAAAAAAAATGTCTTTCTCTTTGCCGAGTGGCCATCTCTATATCGTGCTTTTATTCACCTCTTGTAAATTTTTCCTCTTACTAAAATTGTAAGTTAACTTTACAGAACCACTCTTGCTTATTCTGCATTTTATACTATCCCTAGCTCCCTTATGGAATTATAGGCTCCTGGAATTCCCGCCTTTCGCCATTGTTTATTTTTGTACTTACGACTTTTTAGCACTTTTTTTACTGCGCCCAGTTTTGCCAGTCACGCAACGTAAACTTAGCTGAAAGCTTCAAGGTCAGCCGACAACTTTCTCACACATAAGGACATGAGAAGCTTCGACGTGTTATTTTCATTTTGGAGGACCTGGTAGGCCATCAGGTCTATCTTCTGTTTTGGGCTTCTTTGTTTTACGTGGTTTTCATGCTTTTTAGCCACGGCGCGTTCAGTTCTCAAATATTTTGCGTCCAGCCGCCGAGCCCGACAGCTGGATGCTGGATAGAGTCGACAAGCATTAACAAGAAAATTGCCAATTCCACACGGAAAGTAATGATATTTAAAAAAAAAAAAAAAATTCTGAGCCCTTTCATCGTGAAAAGATCACTTCTAGTAAGAGTTGTGCTTTAAAGAGTGATAGAAATCCAATTGGTACTTACATGGGTTAATGTCTCCATAACGGTTTTTCCTCAGATTCTCCAGTTTCTTACACTCAGTCATAGCCAGACCAGGTTTCCTCCTATATTGTCCCTCGAACTGGGCAAGAATAGCCCCACTGCTAAGACTATCCTCCAAAATCGCCATTGCTTGCTCAAGGAAAGACTGAGGGATCAGGGAAGGAGGTCCGTTGTAGGAGTGAGGAGGTGACATGGACAAGGCAAGGGATGGATCAGGTACATATTCGAACGAAGGTTCATCGATTTCTCCCCCGGTGTACGCTGAAAAGAGATAAAAATACTTTTAGTCTTACTCGATGTTGCAAAAGTCGTAATTACTGATCTCCATCTGAAGTAGTTCCGAGCGACTCTATCAATGTCTTCAAAAATTCCCCGGACAACCTGTACGCAGAAAAAATTATGATGCCAAATGTTTTAGACGTACACTGTAGAGGTCAATCGTCTATTTTAATTGCATTATATTCTTACTATTATGATTTAAAAGAACGAACTCTCACAACACATCTGACGAAATTAAATCAGTAACCGTATCAACAGGGCTAACTTATTTTCTGTCCGTCTAAAAGTAAGGCAAAGAGCACCATTTTTTTGTGTCGTAGCTGTGCGTCACCTACCGGAAACCAAAGAACTTTCTAACTGGTATGGCAGATGATCGTGAAGTAATCACGTTAGTGGAAGGCCATTGTCAATAACTACAACAATAAGTATTCCTTCAAGCTAAGCTGACCGGGGATCATTTTTAATGGCGATAAAGTAAGCACTGATTCGATCCAGCGATATTTCGGCTTTTCTTGGCAAGGTTCTTCTTCGGGCCATAAATAACGAAACATACAAAATGGCTCGGTATGATCATAGCTCGGTCTCTGAAAAAAATTTGCGAAAACACTGTTTCGGCTGTTCATGACTCTATTCGTGTCGGATACGGAAAAATAGTTCCTAACAGAGGAAGGTACAACAGATAATCCTTGGTAACTTGTATAATAGCTTTTGTTTTCCCTCTGTTTCTAACCTTTCTGGAATTTACGGCATTCTGAGACGAAAAGATTTAAACCGTGTCAGGACTTCTATTTCAAATACTGTAAATTTCTTTTATACCTTCCTCGTCGCTACAGAAACTCACGCGTAACTGCAAAATTTTTACCATCTGGCCCTTGCGCAAAGCTATCCTCCATAGCTCAGGACCTCAACGTTTCTGCCCTAGACCATTTTTTCACTTTCCATCTTGGAAGACGATTTTTTAGACCGGATTAGTCCCTTTTTGTGTTTTGTTTGTTTGTTCCTGTGCATTTACTATGTTATCGAAGGCTCACTGTAATTTTTCCTTTCTTTATTTATATTGCACTATTTCCTTCTCCTTGTTTAGTGCAATAATACAATTTCATCATCATCATCATCATACCTTCGAGCAACTGAAATCGGCTTAATTCAATCAGCCTAAAGAAGCTGTAACTCAGAGCAAAATAACACCTTGATAACACTAAGGAGTAGCGCCAAGACCATGCTTTCTATGCTTCGCAATCGGGCCATACATGTAGCGTCGCCCACCACGCTTGTGGTATTTAAAGCGAGACAAACTTGCGAGCTTAGAAATTTCCAGTAAAGCTAAGATGCGGTCTGCAAACATCGAAGAAACATGGGAGGTTGTATCTTTTTTTTGCTGTGTTCAGAATTTTAAGTTTTTGAAGCCAGCACTGGTGCATGAATGATTGAGTTTCAGTAGGGACGTTCAGTCCCGCTAGCGGAGCTAGTGTCGCTGCGACTGACTCTGTGTCACTTTTCCAAAGTTTGCACGGTATTCTCTAGAGTTAGTTTGCTCTGCTGTAACTAGACAGCCTCTAGTTGAAGAAACATCAATTGCAGGTTCGTTTGTTCTAGTAACAACTTACAGCATGAAGAAGACCCTTGCCAAGAAGGGCCGAAATATCGCTGGGTCAAATCACAGCTGACAAATCCGCTTCGTCTCATTAGATAAACTTGATCTGATTAGATAAACTTTTGTCATTTAACTAAACTTGTGTCATTAAATAAACTATGCACATATACATCATGGATCCTTGGCTAAAGGAAATCACAGAATAGAATAACAGAATGGTGTTTATCCAGCCACCAGTGGGCCATACAAAGAATTTTACATACAACACAGACAAATATAATAATACAACACAAACAAAATAGTAATACAACACATAAAATAAACTACCTCGTATATAGATTTAGAATAAGTAGGCTGCGGCTACTTTTGCAAGTCGAGCAAATTCTCTATTAGATACATAGCCTATAGCAAACAATTCCGTTCTTGCTAGACATCCAGTAATCGACATTAAATTAGACGACGAGACCAGCTCCAAGCTGGTAAAATGATTAGAGATCTGTTCGCACGACTTAGCTGTGTATATCGACACTGTTCTAACTACTCTCCTGTCTGGAATTTTCCAGACTTTTGGTATAATAACAATCCATTGTGTCGAAAAATTATACGAAATTGCTACAGATGACTTAAGTTTTCATTTTGATTTATTTCTCCTCAAAAAAACAAATCTAGTTTTAAAATATCGACATTTTACTTTATTCGTGACGTAATTACAAGTTCTAACACACTGCTCATAGCCTAGGCCTAGGCTAATAAGTTTTCATTTTGATTTATTTCCATTCTCAAAAAACAAATCTCTTTTTAAAATATCAACATTTTACTTTATGCATGACGTAATTACAAGTTCTAAGACCTAGCTTAGGCCTAGGCTAATCATGATGGTGCCAAGGTTCCGCGGACATGAGACAATATATTTCAACTAGAATTTCATTTTCAAGCAAAGAACAAAGAGAGCAAAATCAAAATTAGTTATCAAAGTACGCAGGAAAGCGTGACTCTCTTGTCCCAGATAGTACACTTACTAATTCAAATAAATTTTTGTATGCCAAGTCGATCCAGAAAGGGCACAGAGCATAAAAAAAATGGCACGCACGACCAGGTATTGTTTACACCTGGTGACCGCAATACTTACATTCAATGACACCTGCTTCAATGATTCTATACGAGAGATCAATTAATTGTAAACCATAAAACTACAAATGCGTGGAAAATGAAAGTTTCAAAGAAATTTATGGTGACTGTGGCGATGGCAGCAATGGAAAGGTCAACTCTGGCACATGGATATAAATCAAGTAGCCTCCAACTTCTTGACGACCTTCTCTGGATCTAATTTTTGTTTAGCCTACTAAGTTTCACAAGAACAAATAATCAGATTAAACCTCCGTCTCCCTATCTCTGTAATATGACCATGCGGAGTCGAATATTTCCCCGTAAACTGCCCGATGCAAACGAGCGAAGGTTAGGAGCTACGCGGCACATAACGTTTCGTTACCTCTACAAATAGCTATATCGCTGTGAAGCCGCGTAGATGAAACTTTCAAAGTCAAAGCAGATTGGTTCTCTAGACGCGCTCAAGAGCGAGTCAGCGTGCCTCCTGCACTTATTGCTCTGCGATGAGCAACGGCGAAGTCGGAAGTAGACGGGTATCAACTGAAAGCTAGAGCATCTAGCTCTAGTTCCGCTCAGTTTTGTCGGGGTATCCATAGTAGCTGCATGGGACCGAAGACGGAGGTTCTATCTGATTATATGTTCTTGGTTTCACACGGGCTTGAAGTCCATTCCAAAACCTGGACACACTAATCCTAATCCAATCTTCATCTTCTGCTTGATGATACAAACGAATTCGAAACTCAAATATGTAGCAGGCCCAATACGAGACAAAGGCAGCGTGACACTGCTTCCAAGAGACTAGTAAGACTATATCCATTAACTCGACCAATCGTTCTGAAATCTTTTGTACACTATTTTACTCAACATATTAATCCTGGTTAATCTAAATAATATTCATTCATAAGTTGTACGCATAAAATTTATAAATGATTATTTACCCACCGTCGTACACAAATGGTGAAGATGGAGTACAAAAAGGAACGCAAAAAAAATACAGACAATAAACACTTATAATTAATTGTGATGTAAAACATGGTCCTAGAAGTCCTAGAACACAAGCAAACACACAGAGACAACTTACAATGGGTAGAAACTATGATAAGGATCTAATGACTCTTAAAATTTCAACTTACTTTTTTCAACTAAAATTATAGGATCATTAACAGCAGGTATTTTATTTAATTATGTTATTCATATTAACTGTCTTAACCACAAATGACGATCCAATGTTACTATGTATACGAGGAGTTATCCACTTCCCGGCACCTGCTATACACCCTTTCCCGGCACCGGCCGAAACCAGTGGTTCCGGCCATAAATTAGGCGATTAATCTTTCAAACGCATCTAAACGTGCTGATTTTAATGTTCTAACATGTGGTATCCAGTCGGCACCGGCAGGGCACCGCGGCACTCGGCACAGGCTGTACACTGAAATCGTGAGTGGGCAATCCCTCGTATGTACAAGATATTATGGAAATAAGGTATATTATTATTCATACCCATATCATCTATTGCGAGTCAAAAGCGGCCAAAATCAAGTGAGACGCTCCGAGGTCTGAAGGCTAAAAACTTCATTAGTTCAGTTCCACAGTTTGCGGTCCAAGAAGAACAAGCGTTGAAAAGTAAGAAGTTTCCATGGAACTAATCAACAATGCTTTTCTTAATGGCCTCATGCCTTCCACGGAAGACAAACAGTTATAAAAATTATCTTTCCCTTTGAATCCGTGCGATTCTACTCTCTGACCCTTCTAACATAGTCTAATCTTTATAACACGCTGCTGCAGCCTCACCTCTATGAGTGGCAGTACGTAAGCCCCGTTCAGAAGCACGCTCAGCCAAGCACAGATGCCTAGGCATGTGCCTAGCATCACCGTTCACAACCATACGTAGGCACAGATTTTGGGCCAGGCACGGAGTCCTAGGCTCTAGAACTCGGTGCCTGGCTAAGCCTGGGCATGTGCCTACACTGTTAGAAGTTTCATAACAGATAAAAGAAGGATGCACAGTTTCAACAGATAAAACTTGGAGTGGTATCTGTTTTGGTGTTGCAAACGTTATGCATAAAAAACATTGCCAGGAAGAGCAAAAAACTGGCAAAACAGCATCTGCTGACTTTTCCTATTTCATGATGACAAACAAAAGGTCAGCAGATGTTTTTTCGGCGGTGTTTTGGCTATTTTTGTATGCATGAGGTTTTAATGCGTAACGTTTGAAAAAATAACAGCTAACATCCTAAGTGTTATCTGTTGAAACTGCGCATCCTTGTGTTATCTGTTATGAAACTTCTGACAGTGTAGGCATCTGTGCTTGGTTAACCATGCTTGTGAACGCGGCTTCGGGGTTACGTGAATGAAAAGGCGCAACGCAGCTGATACCAGGGTAACAGCATGTTTAGAGCTTAGACTTACCATTTTGCTTCACCTTCAAAAAGAGCTCAGGTGCATTACTCTCTCGAACGTTTCGTATCAAGACCACCACCTGGTCATGGGTTAGTGGACCGACTTCCCTTCCATTTATCTGCACCAGTTGATCTCCTTCATTTAATCGGGGGAAGCACCGATCAGCAGGGGCATTAGGAACTACTCGAGAAACAAGAACGGGCTGTCGTTGATCTACGCCTCCTTTAACGTTGAAGCCGAACCGTCCGTTTTCGTCCGGTCTGAGTCGGATGAGAACGGTGCCTTCATCACTGCAGACGCTACCAGCCTGAAATGAATTGAGGATAGTTTCAAGAATCCACCATAGAGGTCTGAACAAAAGTCTCGAACCGAAAACATCCAAAAAAGAGCCGTAGAATTATTAATGGTGAAGGAAAGGTCCGTACGTTTATCTTTTAAAGTTTCAGCTCACTACTTTGGAAGAAAGAAGAACTACTCTTTGCATGCGTTTTGGTACTGTAACCCTTTCAATCCGCCGACTGCGTAATATCCTCACTGAAAAAATTTCACCTCACGTCTTAGACCAGAACGCCTAAGTTCCCCAAAAGTCCTAGAGTTAACTCCAATTGCTCCAACACATGAAAGGTACAGAGAGAGCTTTGTTCCGTCTTTGGTCGAGCTCTACAATAAATTAACAACCATACCCTAGTCACGGTTTTACCTTTTACTTTAACATTCTATCTGTATTCATGACTAATTTCGAAGATTTACGAGAAGTATTTTGTACACAGGTATAGTATATTTGTACAGGAAAGCGAGTATTTGTATGATGACGACAAAGTCAAATTCGGCTTCCTCGCAGTGATACTTACTTTATGAAAAAATTCTACTCTACACTCTACTCAGAAACAACTTCTTTTCTTTGGAGGTGGGTTTAATAATATAGTAGACTTGAATTATAAGTATTTTTTAAATTTGAAAATTAAGTTTTAGTTTTAAAAGAACAAATTTAAAGGACGGGATTTATTAAGGTTGTAAAGATAGGATAGAAGTGTAAAGATTAGAAAGAATGGAAGGAAAAAATAAAATAAGAAATTAAGAAAATAAACGTAGAGATAGAGGAAAGTGTAGGTGACGCTAAATAGATAGGCCGGTCACGCGTGATCACGACTGGAAGAACAGAAAAGATACTACGCGGCTAAAAAAAAAAGAAAAAAAGAAAAAAGAACAACTTCTTGTGAGCATGTGGGGGGGGGGCATCACCCCCCCTACACACTGGACAAAGGTAATGCGGTGGCCTCCTGAAGCGAAAACCTTTTTCCTGTTTACTTATTAAGTGTCAAATGTCAGCCTTGTCGGTACTGCCGACTGAGCAGTGTGTGAGGTGCACTGCTTGCTAATCGTTGGCTATATTCTTACCACGCCATCTCCTTGCTAGCTTAGTCGATTACACCGAGGCCCCACAATAAAGTTGTTTAGAGATACAGAGTTTACTAAAGAAGATAAATAAGTTGTTCAGAGATACAGAATATACTGAAGAAGATAACCATAAATACTTTATATAGGCCACCTCAGAAAGTACAAAGTTGTTCAAAACTTAGATATTCCCGACAGCTCGGATTGAGTCAGAAATTATTGAAAAAATGAAAAAAAAAACAGGCTGTTACGAAAAGCAGTACCTGTGACGGCTCAGTGGCGTAGGCGGGAAGATCATCCTGGTCCCCTTCTTCGTCCGCATACGCTATCCCTCTGACATTCAAAGGTGGGGTGAATGGACGGCCTTGAGGTATACAAAGGGCGGGAATATCGGCTCTGCTTGTTACTGGCTCTCGTGATGTCAGGAAACCACCGTCACTGAAAAATAACAGCCGTTAAACATTTATGGCGATAAATAAATATCCTTCTTTTTTAGCTCTGTACGAGCCCCGCGTTAATGGCGAGGTCGCTATAGCCGACTCCCACCTTCAAACGTTCATGATATAACCCATGATAAAAATCGAGGGGTTGCGAGCTCGGTTTATGTCGGGCACACCAGGTTCCCGGTCGCTCCCTGGACGTTTGCCTGGGCTGTGCCCCGTCTCTAGTAGACCCAACAAGCGCAACCCGTTGGATGAAAGGTTCAAGATCGTAATGCATCACCATACCTCCTAAAGTACTCCATGACCGGTACCTCTTTTATGCATATCAATGTACAGGAAAGACCCTTTTACTGAGAAAATTAACAAATAACGAGTGAATCCAAGTGATTTTCTTTTTTTTTATGTAACAATTGTACATATTCAAGTATTTTAACGAGTTAAATGTAATGGTCGACGTATTTAGTGCCATGTCGGCGCTACGAGTTAGATCAATAAAATATTTATCATCTATCTATCTATCTTAGCCCGAGCTTGGAGTTTCGTCCCCTGATAGCTTGAATCACGAAACAAAGATGAAAGCTCTAGTCTGTGCATCATTGGCTAACCACGAAACCAGACAAGAGTAGTATCTTTCCAGATAATAGGCTGGTTGGTGATTCGGATTTTTACCATTTCAAAAATCTTGAGGGGTTAACAACTTGTGATAAAACGGCGGCAAAGAAACTAAAGGGAGAAGCCGACCAAAGGTTGTTGCAACCATTCACGTTGCCCAGCCAACCTAAATCTAGTTGCAATTTAATGAACACCGAACGGAACAAATAACAAAGAGGTGACTTTATCAAGATGGTCATTTCATTTCCGACAAACGGGATTCCTAAAATATACGATATGATTATAAAAAGATATGTGAGCTGACTAATAAAACTATGATAAAACTGCTAACTGATAAATGTCTAGACCGAAATTTACTGAAATGACTCAGAACAGAGCAACGCCATTAGTAGGTCCTCAGAATTTGATGACGAATAAAACGGACACAAGGTAGTCAACAATATCATCGCCGTGATTTTTCAGCCCAGTCGACAGATTCGTCTCTATTCGTGGTTTTCATCTGGAATCGGATAGGACAGAGGAGTTTCGGTGCTTTGAATCGCTATTTTACTTTAAACAGTGCAGTTTCGGCTAAGTGGTGAAATATAATTAGTTATGATCCTATTTGGTTATTTTCCTTTGTTATTTTTATCCTTCGTTTCCTTATACTCCGTCTTATGCTTTCGTGGCTATTGTAGATGGGTAACAAATGCATCAATACATAAACCAAAAACACCCACTCTGATTTTCTAAGTAGCCCTGAAGCAACTACTCTAACACCAACAGCTGACTTTCAGCACAGCAAGTGGATGAAAGTGGCACTGGCCAAAGTTAACGAACTGAGAAGCATGCCTTTACTGTAATTTCTTGCAGATATTCCGGAGCTCTATCGCCTTAAAGTTTAACCAAAAAGGGCTGGGATAGGACAGTCTAGTTATCCATCACTTATTCACTTAAATTGGCTTGAAGACCCGCTGAAAATGCGTTATTTCGTTGTTCCGCTGTTCACGAATAATCTATTTTTAAATAGTGGAATTTCCGTGTGATTTATGGTACTGAATTTTTGTTGTATGCTTTACGAGAAAGATTTATGATTTTTTTTTTGTTCAGGCACTAAGCAATCTTCACCAATCTCACCAATGCCCATTGAAAAACTGCGTTTGTGTTGAGATTAAAATTTCCCGCGTCATAGTAGAATTTACGTTGTGGGGACGGCCGCAGATGTTCTGAA
Source organism: Branchinecta lindahli (assembly GCA_023053555.1). Lineage (NCBI taxonomy): Eukaryota > Metazoa > Arthropoda > Branchiopoda > Anostraca > Branchinectidae > Branchinecta > Branchinecta lindahli. The sequence continues at coordinate 15,734,486 of JAKZAO010000009.1, forward strand.
CGTCATAACTAGAGCAGATAGTGGAAAATAAAAAAAATCCCTTTGCAGAATCCAAATAATTCAGCGTATTCAATTGGATGACACAACATTAAATCGGCTTTTCAGCTAAACTTTAACCATTGCATGCGTGTTGGTACAAGAATCTTTTCAATCCCCCCACTGTGCAATATCCTCCCCGAAAGATCTCACCCTTACGTCCTCGACTAGAACGTGACAAATCGCCTAAAGTGCCAAAGTTAACTCGCATTGTTCCAACGCATGAAAGCTACAGAAAGAGCCTTGTTCCGTCTTTTGTCGGAATCTGGAACAAACGCAGTCATATTCTTAGTCAAGTTATTTCTTTTTTTTTAGTCCTGTATTTCAAATTTTATTTATGACAAATACGACGACTTGCAAAACTATGTTATTACTTATTAATTATATATCTAATTAATTACGTTTAAGCCTGTCATTTTATGTTGGCGACAAAGCTAATGTTTTTACCGTGAAATTTACTTTTCGATAAAAATTCAATTCCTATTCCTATCGTCATTCCTGTGATAAAAAGAAATGTATGTCATTAGCGACCAAATATCAATCATAGCTAAACAATTCATCGGTTTCTTGCAACTTTTTGTCAAATCTCGTATTTTTGGCACGGAAAAGTCTGACGATTTCGCAGTGCAGAGAGTAATTTTAGCTGACTTTAAGCTTAGTTTCAAATGATCCAAATCTTGATGGAACTGACCCAGGGGGACCGGGGAAAGGACAAAACAGTCACTTGTTGCAAAATATCTTGACCACCATTTGATTTATTTCTAAGCTTTTTATGTTCTTGCCTTTTAGTTTCGTCATCTCTTTCTCTTATTGTTTTGACTTTTGGGTATCTGTAGTTTATTATTCTACTTTTTTAGAATACAGTTATTCTAATCGCATGGCCTATTTTGTCTTTACTTCTTAAAGCACACCTCGCACTATTTATTGTTTATGTTCCAATATTTAAAACTATCTGAATACTGCAAAATTAACCTCCGTTTATCTAAAAACTCGATATCATACATCTTACGGATCCAGGAAAACTACGACAAAAATTCTTCAAAACTCCTTCGAAAATGGAAGGTCCCCTCAAGTGTTGGCAACAGTACAACCTCCATGTTCCCACCACGGGTCAGACAAAAGATAAGAAATTAATCCAAATACGCCAGAAGTTCATGCAAACACACCTTACGGATCCCGAACACCGCAGCTAATTCCAATACGAATGTGAAGCAATTGGTATTCTTGAAAACAATGGGACACGGCACATTTCAATCGCTCAAAAGAGCCTGCTGAACAAGGAAGTGGAATCGTCAAGGACTCGATCAGATTATTTCCTTTTTTTAATGGAAAGATTTTATCGCCCAGCCCACCGCGATTCAAACAATGGACAGAAGCAAATGGATATCTTCCGACATATTCAACATGTCACGGCCACCGATATTAAATACGAATCTCATCAGATGTGAACATGGTCTTAATGACTGTAATAGGCAACTCAAGCTTCTGTGGCATTCTGATTACTTACTAGCAAGAAATAGTGATCTAAGAGAACCTATGTCTTTAGGCCGCGAGCTGTGCGTCAACAGGAGTTTAGGCTTTCTTCGCTCAAAACATGTGGACCCGGAGGAATACCAGGAAGCCATGGAAGCGCCCCGTGTCGACGCAGAAGACACAACTTCTTCGTGAGATGCGTCGTCCCACTTTGGATTTCTCTAAGCACGATTACTGTAAAGTAATCGTGCTATACTCTATCCATACTTTCAAGACAGGAGTTGACCAAGACTGGGTTGCAAAGGCGCGGAAATACAAATGGGAAGAAGACCCGTTTCCCTTCAACAGACCTCTGACACCAAAGCGGCAATACTCTACATGACTAAGTCCGAAACACGCCAGTGAACCTCGGGAAGAACAAGAAACGTCCCCCAAAAATAATCACCCTCAAAACTGATTCAATTCTTGTGTAAACCAGTCAACAACGTTTGGTGTCGTGACGTTTCTACCTCTTCGCTGAGTACACGGCGATTCTTCGTCGACACGAAGAGGTAGTCATCATGAGTATACCTGGAATCAACTGTATAGCCCACCAAACCGAGTGCGGTCGCTTGGAACGAAAGTTGCCGTTTTTTGCGATCGACTGTCGACTGGAGGTCCAGTCGATCCGTTTTTTGTCGCTTGACTGGACATCGACTTGGAACAAAGTCAACAGTCGATCCGATACACCTTTCTCTTGGAGGTCCAGTCAAACTCCAGTCAAGCGACAAAAAACGGTCAACTGGATGTACCCGGGAACAAGTCCCAATCGTCAGTCGATCTGTAACAAGACCAAAGGTTCCGATGGGATCCCAAAAATTCAATATTTGATCCAGACAATTAGGTTTTGTCTTCGCCAGGCCAAACAGCTAATCATTAAGAAATCCAAGCTCAGATATGGATTCAGCATGTGCGTTTACCTCTATAAGCCGATCGAAACGATCCTAGCTTACTTCTGTGAATTTTGCGGTTCTGGCGAAATTCAAGAACTACTTGTCCGGCGAAAACTAAAGCTCAAAAACGGATTCACCGTATCTCCTTACCCCTATATCCAACATCTAATCAACTTGAAATAAAAATTTAACTTTTAACAAATTTTCCGGTTTTGGCCGGATTCCGGGCGAACACTTGTCCGGCGATAAAATGGTTTTCGTATTCTTGTTCAGCATGCCTTCTTACATCTACATCAAACATCTAATCAACTTCAGATAAAACTTTAACTTCTAACAAACTTTCCGGTTTTGGCCGGATTCCGGACGAACTACTTGTCCGGCGAGAAAACGGTTTTCATATTCTTGTTCAGCATGCCTTCTTACCCCTATATCGAACATCTAATCAACTTCAAATAAGACTTCTACTTTTAACAAACTTTCCGTTTTTGGCCGGATTCCGGACGAACTACTTGTCCGGCGAGAAAATGGTTTTCATATTCGTGTTCAGCGTGTCTTCTTACCTCATAACCGACTATCACATTAACTGTTTTAAAAATTTTGCTTGCCCCTTAATTTAAACCGCCTCCCCCACCCCTAAATGTAAAGCTACAGGGCCCATCTACGAACTCGACCTTACTCTTGACCCAAAGAATCCCCACACCAAATTTCATCAAAATATCTCACTGCCTTCGAGAGTTATCGTGCTTACAGACAGACGGACGGACAGACGGAAGGACAGACGGACAGACGGACGGACGGACAACTTTTGCGATGTCATAGGTATCCCTCCACTTACGTTTTGGGATCCCAAAAAACGCAACTAATGTCCCTAAACCAGCACGCCGCAATTAGCTGAGTGGCATAGCCAAACAACCAATAAGGCTACGTCTTCAAGCCCAGAGCGCGACAACTGTGCAGTTACATTCTGCGCATACTTTCAAGAAAGGAGCCCACCAAAACTGGGCTGCAAAGGCGCGGGGCAAGAACGGGACGACGGTATTTTCATCAAATACATCCAACAACAAACAATCAATCCTTGCATTCAGAAACCAGCTGCACGGCATATTCAACAAGATCAAAGATTTCGATGCGATCCCAAAAACTTAATATTTGATCCAGACAATTGGGTCTTGTAGATATCCAGTCTTCGCCAGACTACATGAACATTTTTAATATTAAAACTTAGAAACAGATTAAGGTCAATGGTGTTGACGAAACTGATCAAAACTTCCTGCCTCAGGCTATACTACTGTCAAATTTCTGGTTTCAGCCGGATTCCGGTCGAAGGATATGTCCAGGTAGAAAATGATTGTCATATACGGACTCAGCAGGTCTGCCTACCCCTAAATCGAGAATCTCATTAGCTTTCAAAACCAGATCCAGTCTTCGCCAGGCTAATCATCTGAGAAAATCAAGTTCAGATATACCTTTATAAGCCATATCTATTTTGACGATACTGATCGAAACTTCCTGCTTTACTTCCGCCGAATTCCGAGCGAACTACTTGTCCAGCCAAGAAAAGATAGTTCAGAAACGAATTCAGCGCATCTCCTTATCCCTAAAAAGAACATCTAATCAACTTCAAATAAAACTTTAACTTATAAAACAAGACCAAAGGTTTCGATGGGATCCCAAAAATTTTATATTTGACCCAGACAACTACGTCTTGACTACGCCAGATCCAGTCTTCGCCAGGCTAATCATCTGAGAAAATTAAGTTCAGATATACCTGTATAAGCCATATTTATTTTGACGATACTGATCGAAACTTCCTGCTTTACTTCTGCCGAATTTCCGTTTTCGGCCGAATTCCGAGCGAACTACTTGTCCAGCCAAAAAAAGATAGTTCAGAAACGAATTCAGCGCATCGCCTTATCCCTATAAAGAACGTCTAATCAACTTCAAATAAAACTTCAACTTCTAAAAAAAATCCGGTTTCAACCGGATTCCGGACGAACTATATGTCCGGATAAAAAATGATTGTCATATACAGATTCAGCGTCTCTTCTTACCCTTAAATCTATCATCTAATCAACTTCAAATACAAATTTTACTTTTAACAAATTTTCCGGTTTCGGCCGGATTCCGGGCGAACTACTTGTCCGGCGAGAAAATGGTTTTCACCATCGTGTTCAGCATGTTTTCTTACCCCTAAATCGAACATCTAATCAACTTCAAATAAAACTTTTGCTTTTAACAAATTTTCCGGTTTCGGCCGGATTCCGGGCTAACTACTAGTCCGTCGAGAAAATGGTTTGCACCATCGTGTTCAGCATGTCTTCTTACCCCTAAATCGAACATCTAATCAACTTCAAATAAAACTTTTGCTGTGAACAAATTTTCCGGTTTCGGCCGGATTCCGGACTAACTACTTGTCCGGTCAAAAAATGGTTTTCACTATCGTGTTCAGCATGTCTTCTTACCCCTAGATCGAACATCTAATTAACTTCAAATAAAACTTTTACATTTAACAAACTTTCCGGTTTTGGCCGGATTCCGGGCGAACTACTTGTCCGGCGAGAAAATGGTTTTCATTATCGTGATCAGCATGTCTTCTTACCCCATAATCGACTATCACATTAGCTGTTTCAAAACACTTTGTTTGTCCCTTAATTTAAACCCCCTCCCCCACCCCTAAATGTAGAGCTACAGTGCCCATCTACGAACTTGACCTTACTCTTGACCCAAAGAATACTCACACCAAGTTTCATCAAAATATCTCATTCCCTTCGAGAGTTATCGTGCTTACAGACAGACAGACGGACGGACGGACGGACGGACGGACGGACGGACGGACGGACGGACGGACGGACGGACGGACAGACGGACAACTTTTGCGATGTCATAGGTATCCGTCACTAACGTTTTGGGATCCCAAAAATCCGGTTTCAACCGGATTCCGGACGAGCTATATGTCCGGGTAAAAAATGATCATATACAGATCATATACAGATTCACCGTCTCTTCTTACCCTCAGATCTGTCATCTAATCAACTTCAAATACAAATTTTACTTTTAAAAAATTTTCCGGTTTCGGCCGGATTCCGGGCGAACTACTTGTAGGGCGAGAAAATGGTTTTCACCATCGTGTTCAGCATGTCTTCTTACCCCTAAATCGAACATCTAATCAACTTCAAGTAAAACTTTTGCTTTTAACAAATTTTCCGATTTCGGCCGGATTCCGGGCTAACTACTTGTCCGGCGAGAAAATGGTTGTCACCATCGTGTTCAGCATGTCTTCTTACCCCTAAATGAACATCTAATCAACTTCAAACACAAATTTTGCTTTTATCAAATTTTCCGGTTTTCGCCGGATTCCGGGCGAACTACTTGTCCGGCAAGAAAATGGTTTTCACCATCTTGTTCAGCATGCCTTCTTCCCCTATATCGAACATCTAATCAACTTTAAATAAGACTTCTACTTTTAACAAACTTTCCGGTTCTGGCCGGATTCCGGGCGAACTAACTGTCCGGCGAGAAAATGGTTTTCATATTCGTGTTCAGCGTGTCTTCTTACCCCATAATCGACTATCACATTAGCTGTTTAAAAATATTTCACTTGCCCCTTAATTTGAACCCCCTCCCCCACCCCTAAATGTAGAGCTAGAGGGCCCATCTACGAACTCGACCTTACTCTTGACCCAAAGAATGCTCACACCAAGTTTCATCAAAATATCTCATTCCCTTCGAGAGTTACGTGCTTACAGACGGACGGACGGACGGACGGACGGACAACTTTTGCGATGTCATAGGTATCCGTCACTAACATTTTGGGATCCCAACAACGTCCCCAAACCAGCACACCGAAACTAGCTGTGCGGGGCATCAGCAGTACTACCAACCGAAAAAGCGAAGTTTACAGGCCCGCAGCCCTCGTCTCAAGAAGAGCGAGAAAATGCCAACTATTTCCGATAACTGTCGCAATACCACACACAGGCCCGTATCCAGGAATTTATTTCGGGGGGGGGGGGGGTTGCCCTTCGGGAGGGGGTTTGCCAGCGGTTCGGACCAAAAAATACAAAAAATACATACATCAGATTTTAAAACCTACCAAAAACGATTAATTTTGTGAATTTCGGGGGGGGGGTCGAACCCCCTAACCCCCCTGGATACGGCCTTGACCACACACAATCAAAGCCATGCTTCACCTTCCAAATTACCGGTGTCTTGATCTTCCACACAGTTAAGCCCCGTCCTTTTTGCACATCTCTTAATTGCCTGCCAGCCACAACTGTGCATTACTCTCCCTGCCCACCATGTGTTTGGTTTGTTGTTGTCTCTCATCCGTGTTGCAGATTCCGGAGTCTGAGAAAATTTATCAGGGGTCCCAACGCCCCAGAGTTCCAGAAGCTTTTGGGTGGATCCATCTTCTGGATCCTCCACGAAGAAAACAAAACGGTATCAGGAATCCAGAAAAAAATTCTGGAAGGTGAACCTGGTTTTAATAGAATCTTGATGATCGTAAAAAAACGTACTCAATCCGAGATTCCAAGCTTCTACTTCTGACACTAATGCCTCCCCTAGAGGAATTTCTTGCTACTCCTTTGAAGAAACTCTCCCAGTAGGTTTTAAGTCCATTCACGCGCATATTTTGGTCCTCTTCAACCCTATTTTGACGATGAACCTTCGTTTTCCTAAACTGAGGGGTTTTTGATTTCACTGCGGTTCGTTCGGACATTTTGCACTTTAACTTACAACTCGTTCGCCACAAAACTAGTCAGTAATTCACGTTATCTAGGGCACACTATGAATGCAAGCAGCGTCTGTAGCAAGCTCGACACGTCACTGTTTCTAGGCTTCTAAAAGCCACGAATTTTACGCCCATCTCATAAGCAAACACACACAATTTTCTTGGTGAATTTTCAGTCTGACAGCAGAATCGACGAACGCTGAGAGAGAGCATGTACAGCGAATTACTGATAAAGTGGGGAAAGATAAGATTAATCCATCTTTAGACCAACCAGATAGTAGCTGAATGAACGACTTGGCAGGATTTCTGCTTTAAGCTAGATTATAAAAAGGCGCGACCAGACTCGCGTGGAGAAAACCATTGCGCCGCGCTGAATGGTGACGATCGGACGACAATTTACAGAGGAACCGAAAAAAGTAAATGGTAGTGCCGTTTTCGGCTTCACAAAATTTACCCTAGAAAGAAAAAAAGAGGCAACCATTTTTTTTTCTTTCTTCTTCTTGCCTGGCGACCATCTGGCAAGGCGGTTTTCGCTTGGATCGAGCCCAAAGTCAAACAATGCGAACTTTCGATGGACGAAACGCGGTTTGTCGACAAGCACCGTAAAAACGGAACCGGCGACCAGAAATTTTCCTCCATTTTCAAATACATGGAATTCTGAAATTTTACGCTCCTCACCTCCATTTCGAGATTCACATCTTAGCAACAGGCTGCCCTTAAAATGAGCACAGTACGACCGAAGCCGATTGAGCTGATGAGGCAATAAAATTCGCATAATTTCCCAGCGTAAAAGCGAAATGAAATTACTCTAAACAATTTGCGAACTGTCAAACAACATTCTCCACACGCAAGGTTTAGGTCGTAATGATGATGGAGGACCAGCACTCATGTAACATGCCACTGTTTTACCATCGTCCATCCATCAAGTCTTTCCAATTCGGCTTCATACCAAGTCTGTGACCGAGAATTAGCTGGGATTCTGCCGTTCGCAATTGATATTAGTGCCAGTTTCGGGTACCAGCTAGTCTCGCACCCAAGTTGAAATCAGTTCAACTTATGAGGGTACTAGCCAATCAGATTATTTTGGGGAGTATTGAGGAATATTCTGATTGGCTAGTTTCGAACCAAGCCCAATAGATAAAATCACATCCACTCCTTGCTGTCTTGAAAACCGAAAGTGAATTAGGTCATTGCTATTCTGTATGACGTGGTTCAGCATTAGCCAATCGGAATATTCCTCAGTATACCCCAAAGTAATGTGATTGGCTAGTACCCTCAAAAGTTGAACTGATTTCAACTTGGGTCCGAGACTAGCTGGTACCCGAAACTGGCACTAATATCAATTACGAACGGCAGAATCCCAGCTAATTCTCGGTCTCAGAGCGATTTCCGGGACTGGCTGGTATCGAGTATTAGCTAAAACCCGTTGTGAATGGGCCTTAAGGAAATGGTGAAAATGGTAAGGCCCATTCATTCTGGGAAATCTTTGTATTTTTGCGAGGAAGGACTGGCTAGTTTCATTCATTCATTCTGGGAAATGTCTGTATTTTTGCGAGGAAGAACAGAACTGGCTAGTTTCATCGCGATTTTCGACTGACATGATTGAACTGATGAGGCAATAAGAATAGCCTAATTACTCAGGTTAAAAGCGAAGAGAAATTACTAAACAATTTGTGACCTGTCAAACAACGTTCTCCACACGCAAGGTTTATGTCGTAATGATGATGGAGGACCAGCACTCATGTAACACGCCACTGCTTTTCCATCGTCGATTCATCAAGCCTTTTCAATTCGGCTTCATACCAAGTGTGAAATAGCAAGGGTAAGGGTAAATGGTAAGGCAACTGTATGGTGAACGGAAATGTTGAACATGTAAATGTCCGCTCGTTCAAGAAACGTTTTTATTTCTGCTAGTATGAACCGGCTAGTCATAGCGATTTTTTTTACTCTTTGTTCACTCCGTCTTCGTTCGTTCAAAATCAATCGACGTAGGATATCGCTAAGGGACTCGTCGTATATATGTAATGCCAATGCAACCTACTTTCATAACCACATTCATTATTTCTTAAGCCTGAAGACCATTCTGAACTCGCTAACGACCCCTCACTAGTCTTTGTACTTGCCACGATTCACTAGTTTCCATTCGCATTATGCTTCCGACGAGTGTTCGAGTATCATGCTATTAATGCGTAAAACCGGTTTTTAATAATTTTGCCGAGTTTTGCTAGAAGTCAACGGGTCTGGGAAAAGGCTTAAAACAGCCAGAGCCGTGGATAATTTGTTAAAAGCAGAGCCTAGCTAGTTTTACAGTATTCAGATAGTTTTCAAAACTGGAACATAAACAGTAAATAGTGCGAGATGTAGGCCTACTTTAAGAGAGTTAGTCGATATGGTGGTAAATCGGTGCAAAACCATTACCAGCCGACAGGAATGACTATTATTAACACTACTGTACCTTTTCTTTCTGTACAACTCCAACACCAGCCAACACCATTCTGAACTAAGAGGAATAGAATCGACCCTTTATGATAACGCGATGGTAGGATGGCTCAGAACTGAGAATCAACAAATCTTTCGTACAAGACTAGATCAGCGCGCCTTGCCACATATGATCCGATTAGCAGAAGAAATGCCCGTAAAAGGTAGTATGGGAGGGAAAAGGTTACCGGGAAAAGGGTTGGTTGGGAGGTGAGGGGGTACCTTATTTTTCATTATTTTAAAGGTTCCTCGTCGAATTTAAAGGGAAAAAAAAGCGCTGGTTGGCCCCAGTTGTCAATGATTTTTGGTAGGGCTGGGTGTTTGGATTTTCATTTTACCATTTAGCACAAAATTAGTTATAGGCTACTAACTACCAAGTTAGTACCCGACAGAGAACAAATGAGATGAGAATATAACTGAAAAAGTCAAAAGAAAATGGCCGAGACGAAAGATCATGCAAAAAACTGACTACGCGCTGAGACCGACCACAGAGCTGCCATTCCCCCAGATAAGTGTCAAGGTGGAAGGCCTACAGCTCCGATAATACCTTTTAAGCACACAACCATGTCTGGACAACTGATGACACGCACTGTGCCCAGATAGTACTACAGGCTATTGTTAATACCAATTACAGTAAGCCGAATTCGGAATCTGAATACTGAGCGAAGAAGGTTAATAAGGATCACGATTGGAATGAGCAATACGGCCATGAATTACCCTCTATTTCAGGTTGGTAGCTTTCATATTCTGGTCGATAATGCCGAGATAGGGAATAGGGTTAGGACATTTATTTGAAGTCCATCCCCGAACCTAGACACACTATAGTCCTAATTCAATATTCAAATTTGGCTTGACACAAGCCGACCCCTCTCTTGTCGATCACCATCGAAACCAGCCACCATTTCCGCAACATTCTTGTCCAGCATAACAGCCAATTTGGAGCAAGAACAGAAATAAAAATGAAAGGAGACATTAAATGTTGGCAAGGATCAACGTAGTGCATGCTAATATTTAAAAATCACAGATAATACATTGCTAATCATTCAGTAATGACCATGCCAATCCGCGGAAATTACAAATCCCGACAATACCGAACCGCGTCCAGGTGGTGAGCAAAGGGATTAGCCACTTACGAGTGGCAACCTGAAGGGAAGTGAACGTATGTATGATTTTTAGCGTTTATGGCAATTTCGTGGAAGGAAAATGTTGCTGGTATCACGATATACAGAGAGATGTCGGTTTTGAGCAGAAACAACGCATTTTGAGGCCCCTCTTAAAGTTTAACCGAAAAGGGCTAGGATAGGACAATCTAGTTACCCATCACTTATTCACTTAAATTGGCCTGAAGACCCGCTGAAAATGAGTTACTCCGTTGTTCCGCTATTCACGAATAATCGATTTTCAAATACTGGAATTTCCTTGTGATTTGTGGTGTCTCTATGCGCTTGTATTTTTGTTGTATGCCTTACGAGAAAGATTTATCATTTTTTTTTTGTTCAGGCACTAAGCTATCGTCACCAATCTCACCACTGCACACTGAAAAGCCGCATTTGTGTTGAGATTAAAATTTCCCGCGTCATAGTAGAATTTACGCTGTGGGGACGACCGGAGATATTCTGAGCCTCGTAACTAGAGCAGATAATGGAAAATCAAAAAATCCCTTTGCAGAATCCAAATAATTCAGTGCATCCAATTAAATGACTGACAGATAAGTGGGCTTTTCAGTTAAACTTTAAAGTCCCATAGCTACTGACATCCCAAAAGACCAATCGCAGCGTTAGAATCAGCACGCCTACGGTTCAAGGGTCGTCTAAGGGACAAAGAAATTATAGACGGGAAAGACCAGTCGCTGGCCGAATAAGCGGAATAGGGCTACTTAATGACCCACATTCTCAAGTGGAGCTCTAGCGACGTGCATCCGCTTCTTGGTGTCTAAGAAATGACTTTCGCTAACAAATATCATTTGCTTTGGAAATTCAATATTAAGGCCGACAGACTTATTAGATCAGACGTCAAGATAGGACTTGTTAATTGTTCTGTGTCTACGAAAGGCTTGGTTTTCTATCCTGAATTCTTAGGCTACATACATATGGTATTAATTTTTGTTTTAATAACAGTACTGATATTCATAAACTGTTCATATGCAAAAAATTACACGTTTAAACAGTGTGTAAATGGTAATGGTGACGCTTTTTCAGCATATGCTATTCTTATATTATATTATGAACATCTTTTGTAGGTCGTCAGAAAGCCGCTTTACAATTTTAGATCCTGTTAGCTGAACAACTTGTCAGTGTTTCCACTTCTCATGATTTCACATGAGATCTCATGTTTTTTTTCCAATCTCATTATTTTTTTTCCAATCTCATGATCTCATGATAAACTCATGATTTTCAGGATTTTTCTTCTTTTTCTATTCTCAATGTTAAAACAAGTGTGTAATGTATTTTAAATAGATATATTGAAGTCTAGATTCTTCATTAAACTCGCCTGATAGCTTTCATTCGGGGTTGGATTGGATTTTTCATTAGTTGACAGGGATCGTTCGGAATCCCAAATTAAAGCTCTGATCACAGATACTTATGGAAATTTTTGCCTGCGGCTCCTTTAGTAGTAGTCTATATTTTACGGAAATTCTAAATAGAAGTGGGAGGCCGAAGCATGTTGTGCCTTAGGTTCGACTATCTAGCCACATAAAAAGCTACAATTTGTGTGAGAGGAAACAGGGGCGGATCCAGCGCTCGACTCTAAGGGGGGGGGGCGAATGCTTTGAGAAAATTGTTGTCTCAATCCTTTTTTGGCCTGCAGGCCGAAAAAAATTTGACGTTTTTACAACTTCCCCCCATCATTTTGCTAGCACAAATTCTCTGTTCTGTACCACCAATTCCACATTTTAACGACAAAGCAGTTCTACGTCTGCGCTTGCTCTAAAACAGCATTAAAACGAGACTTTTTAGTCCGTCTAGGGGGGCGATCGCCCCCCTCGCCCCCCCTGGATCCGCCCCTGGGAGGAAATTAAGATTTGCCAGAAAAAGCAATAGAAAAAAAAACCTACGGCGCTCACAGGATAATTTTGTTTCGGGTGCAGTCATTTTAACCTGCCGCTACCGGGGCAGGCTTAAATGACGGACCTGCTCGCACTGCTGTTGCGCACTGCCCTTACTTTACCTGCCCATAAAAATTTCGCCTGCGGCGCCTTTCGTGATATTATTTATTTACTGGAAGGGCGCGCCATTTAATTGAAGTTTTAGGCTTGGAACTTAGGCTTTTAGCCAAATTAAGAGCTAAAAATTGTAAGGAAAGTAGAAAGTTTTGACAGAAAAAAGCTGATTTTAAAAAATCTAGCCTGCGGCGCCAGTTTCGTTTTGTCCTGGGTACGGTCTCTAGAAGCTTCGGCCGAGGCTTCGGCCTTCAGCGAGAGGAGCCATGGAAACTTCTTTCTTCTTTCTGGTGAATCTCTTATCATATTTCTGGTCAGAAGATATTATACAGTTACTATTACAAACTTGTAGTGTGAAAAGTTGCTAAAATCCACATGACTTTTCGAAAATATCGCTATTTTCCCGACAAAATCTCATGATTTTTCTCATGATTTTCTAGCACAAATCTTATGTGTAACTCATTATTTTTGGACTGTTGCTCATGATTTTGAAAATTTCCGAGTGGAAACACTGTGAACAACTGTCAGGATCATTCCGCGTTAACAGCTAGATCGCTCCCATCGCATTACGTCTTAAAGTCCGTACACAAATATGTACTTCTGAATTCCAATCTAATCCCAGCCTTTGCTTCACTCATATCCGCCTTTTGTTGTGGACCACCAGGGGGCGAGACAAGATTTCAGGTACCAAATATTCCTGTCCTCAGTCGCAACCCATCTCGATGAAGACGTGGATGAATGAAACCTGGCATCTAAAGTTTTTAGCAAGCATCAGCTTTTACTAGTTCATGTCTAAATATTAAAAAAAAAAAAAAAACCATTGCTGACTATTCACACATGAACTTTACTGCTCATTGAGGGATTTAGGAATCCTCAAGTCAATTAATCGTTTGGAATGAATTACAAGCACTGAGCGGGGGGGGGGGGCTCGAGACCGTGCAACTAACAACTCAAGGACGTGCATGTATTCGCAGTTTTTCATCATACTGTGCTACTATTCTGCTAACCAAGGTTAGTTTTATTTAAGGACCACTATTTTGGGACCGTCTTCAACGGGACAGAGTCAGTGTGTCTTCACTCCAAAGCCGCTAGCAAGGATAGAACGGAAAAGCATCCATATTACCTAACTGAAAATATGCTATCGAGCTTGTCTTCTGGATCCTCCAAGCTCCAGGTGAACATCGACGTTCGTAGAATCTGAAGTAAGGCACGTTCTTTCTCACCTCCAGGATTCGAGCTCAGGCGCATGATCTGCGCTTCCTCGGCGTCGACATTTTCAACACTACCGATCCGGTCGACCTTTCCGGCACTACATATCCGGTCGATCTTTTCGGCATAAATTCGGTCCCGCTTCTGACAACATAAAACTCTGCAGCAAGCATTCAGAAAGGAGTTACCAGGTTCGCTCTCTTGTTTCGAGATCCGGTACAAAAACCTAGTCGGCTTCTTTTCCGGTGTGGAACCGGAATGAATCGTTCCGGAAAGATTTATGTGCGAGACAAAAACTTCGTTCTGTGATCCCGATTGGCTACCAATTCGCGTTAAAGCGAGAAATTTCTCGAAAACCTTCATTTCACTCCGATTCACACAATCGCGGATTTTCTCCAGGGATATTTTAGGATTCAATCAGACATTCCGCCGAATTTCTCCAAACATACTTTTAAAGTTCAACTTATCACATCCTAAAGCATAATCACTGCATTATCTATACTACTCTAGTTCATTAACCTGATTCGGAGTTCACAATGAGCACTGCAGCTTGACCACTGGGCATCGAATAACACACCGCTCGCAATTCTTTTAATAGCAAGTCCACATTGTATATTAGTCAACATCAGATCGCTACGCCAATATTAACGGCTAGTCACCACATGTGAACAATTAATAAGCAGATCGCAATCGATTGTACGGACACGATTCTCCAGCATCACTGGAGAACGGTTTCGGGAGCCCAAGGAACTGCTCTGCTTCGCACCTTCTCCTACCTCCCTGCTCCGGCTCAAAAACCTCAAACCGCGCGAATGAAAGAGCTTTCACTACTCCAGCGCTAAAGATGGAGAAATAAACCAACGGATATGATGATAATGATGAAGCATAAGCATACAACGTCGTGAAAAGACTCAGTGTAGATTACAAGGTGACGCAGACATTTTGAGGGCCATGTAAGCATGACACTATTCAAAGGTTACAACTGATGTAAAGTCGCAAGCGATAGACGAAGGTCGTTGGTCCCTTGTTAACCTAACGACCGAAAACCCTAAAAAAAAACAGCCTTAAAGGACCCGTAGTACCTAATAACTTACTATCCTCACGTGCCTGATCGTTCCATTAATTCTCACTGTGTAAATTTCATCGAAACTAACGGAGATTAGACTGACTCTTCCATTCCCCTTGTTTGGCGCTTTTCGAGGCGGACGGAACCGGAACCTTATCGCTTTTAGTGAGCTCATTGCTGAGAAATATGGAAGTTTCTCATAAAAGCCAGGACTGCGAAAGGCTGAAAACAGCTCAGGCGCGTTTGGTAATCTTTGAGAAACCCAGCGAAAAGGGGTCAAAAATGTTCGAATACTGGAGCAGAAACTATATCTACTGATACTAGTGCTCTAAAGTTTAACTGAAAAGCCAACTCATTTGTGTGTCATTTAATTTGATACACTGAATTATTTGGATTCTGCATAGGGATTTTTAATTTTCCACTATCTGCTCTAGTTATGAGGCTCAGAATATCTCCAGCGTCACAGCGTAAACTCTACTATGACGCGGGAAATTTTAATCTCAACACAAATGCGGCTTTTCAGTGGGCAATGGTGAGATCGGTGAAGATTGCTTAGTGCCTGAACAAACAAGACCAAAGGTTTCGATGGGATCCCAAAAATTTAATATTTGACCCAGACAACTACGTCTTAACTACGCCAGATCCAGTCTTCGCCAGGCTAATCATCTGAGAAAATTAAGTTCAGATATACCTGTATAAGCCATATTTATTTTGACGATACTGATCGAAACTTCCTGCTTTACTTCTGCCGAATTTCTGTTTTCGACCGAATTCCGAGCGAACTACTTGTCCAGCCAAAAAAAGATAGTTCTGAAACGAATTCAGCGCATCTCCTTATCCCTATGAAGAACGTCTAATAAACTTCAAATAAAACAAATTTTCCGGTTTCGGCCGGATTCCGGGCTAACTACTAGTCCGTCGAGAAAATGGTTTTCACCATCGTGTTCAGCATGTCTTCTTACCCCTAAATCGAACATCTAATCAACTTCAAGTAAAACTTTTGCTTTGAACAAATTTTCCGGTTTCGGCCGGATTCCGGGCTAACTACTTGTCCGGTCAAAAAATGGTTTTCACCATCGTGTTCAGCATGTCTTCTTACCTCTAAATCGAACATCTAATTAACTTCAAATAAAACTTTTACTTTTAACAAACTTTCCGGTTTTGGCCGGATTCCGGGCGAACTACTTGTCCGGCGAGAAAATGGTTTTCACTATCGTGTTCAGCATGTCTTCTTACCCCATAATCGACTATCACATTAGCTGTTTCAAAATATTTTGTTTGTCCCTTAATTTAAACCCCCTCCCCCACCCCTAAATATAGGGCTACAGTGCCCATCTACGAACTTGACCTTACTCTTGATCCAAAGAATCCTCACACCAAGTTTCATCAAAATATCTCATTCCCTTCGAGAGTTATCGTGCTTACAGACAGACGGACGGACGGACGGACAGACGGACAACTTTTACGATGTCATAGGTATCCGTCACTAACGTTTTGGGATCCCAAAAAATTGATAAATCTTTCTCGTAAGGCATACAGCAAAAATACAAGCGCATAGAGATCACCACAAATCACCCGGAAATTCCACTATTTGAAAATCGACTATTCGTGAATAGCGGAACAACGAAGTAACTCATTTTCAGCGGGTCTTCAAGCCAATTTAAGTGAATAAGTGATGGGTAACTAGATTGTCCTATCCTACTATCCTAGCCCTTTTCGGTTAAACATTAATAAAGAACACGGGAAGCAAGATCCATAGCTAGGCTATGGGCCGGGAGAGACGTCCAACCAATTGAAAACCATGGCTTCATCCAGTTGAAGCTGTCAACATTCTGATCGCAAGCTTAGAAGACTTCTACAGCGGTTGGAAAATTACTATCTCTTCGGTAGAAAAGAGTTCGCTCTGCTTGCAGGTTCCATTAGACTAATATGTTGATCGAAAGGGAAATCCGAAGCGACAGAAGGGCAATCTGATAACCGGAGTCCAAACAGGAACAAAGAGTAATGAAACGCAAATACAAAAGAAACATGAAACCAATCTGGCTATGCTTATCCCTAGATCTTGATCCAAGTAGGCTACTGTGCGTGTCGCTCGATTTCCAAAATGCATCTTACGACGCTGACCATGGACGGACGCGCGCGTTCTGCGGTAGCCGAGCGCCATGAGAACAAAATCTGCCTACACTATAACATTTCCATGCTCGCTTTTTGGGATCCCAAAACGTTAGTGACGGATACCTATGACATCGTAAAAGTTGTCCGTCTGTCCGTCCGTCCGTCCGTCCGTCCGTCTGTCTGTAAGCACGATAACTCTCGAAGGGAATTAGATATTTTGATGAAACTTGGTGTGAGGATTCTTTGGGTCAAGAGTAAGGTCAAGTTCGTAGATGGGCACTGTAGCCCTACATTTAGGGGTGGGGGAGGGGGGTTAAATTAAGGGACAAACAAAATATTTTGAAACAGCTAATGTGATAGTCGATTATGGGGTAAGAAGACATGCTGAATACGATAGTGAAAACCATTTTCTCGCCGGACAAGTAGTTCGCCCGGAATCCGGCCAAAACCGGAAAGTTTCTTAAAAGTAAAAGTTTTATTTGAAGTTAATTAGATGTTCGATTTAGGGGTAAGGAGACATGCTGAACACGATGGTGAAAACCATTTTTTGACCGGACAAGTAGTTAGCCCGGAATCCGGCGGAAACCGGAAAATTTGTTCAAAGCAAAAGTTTTATTTGAAGTTGATTAGACGTTCGATTTAGGGGTAAGAAGACATGCTGAACACGATCGTGAAAACCATTTTCTCGAAGGACTAGTAGTTAGCCCGGAATCCGGCCGAAACCGGAAAATTTGTTAAAAGCAAAAGTTTTATTTGACGTTGATTAGATGTTAAGTTTAGGGGTAAGAAGACATGCTGAACACGACGGTGAAAACCATTTTCTCGCCGGACAAGTAGTTCGCCCGGAATCTGGCCGAAACCGAAAAATTTGTTAAAAGTAAAATTTGTATTTGAAGTTGATTAGATGATAGATTCAAGGGTGAGAAGAGACGCTGAATCTGTATATGACAATCGTTTTTTACCCTGACATATACTTCGTCCGGAATCCGGTTGAAACCGGATTTTTTTTATAAGTTAAAGTTTTATTTGAAGTTGATTAGACGTTCTTTATAGGGATAAGGAGATGCGCTGAATTCGTTTCTGAACTATCTTTTTTTGGCTGGACAAGTAGTTCGCTCGGAATTCGGCCGAAAACGGAAATTCGGCAGAAGTAAAGCAGGTAGTTTCGATCAGTATCGTCAAAATAAATATGGCTTATACAGGTATATCTGAAATTAATTTTCTCAGATGATTAGCCTGGCGAAGACTGGATCTGGCGTAGACAAGACGTAGTCAGGAGGTAGTTGTCTGAGTCAAATATTAAATTTTTGGGATCCCATCGAAATCTTTGATCTTGTTTCTTCAGAAAGCCTACAACGACCTTTCATTCAATCCGTGATTAAACTTTCATCACCAAAGCTTCAAAAGCATTTTTTTTTCACTCGGCTAACGCAACTCCTACATAAACCCACTGTTCCGTTGTTCCTATGTTGTTCCTAATACACGGGACAGTACGATGAGATTATCTACGTCTTTGGCTGACAGGACAAGGAGTTGAGTTTGACCCCCCACCAAAAAAGACGATAAAAAAATATGACCAATAACCAAGTGGGCCCAGCTTGTCTGGAAAAGTTTGAAACGATGAATTAATTGGGTTTTGCCGCGACAGACAATCAGGTTTTCACGGCCGAATTTTCTACACTCTAATCATCAAGTTGAAATAATCTCAACTTTTCCCTATGGAATTGATCATCGTGCACAAAATCCAGGTAAGAATTTCAGGCCGCGAGCACCCAACCCTGATCGCCTGTCCAAGGTATTAGGGGATGAGCATTTGACAAATGAGTATTTGACAAATAACCAATAACCATCGCGTGGATGATGGTGTGATTCGATCCGGCTCTGTAATTAACATAACTAGGGTCTGTGCTTGTTCTTCCCACCAAGTTTCATCCCGATCTCTCCACTCCAAGCGTATCACGATATATCCAGGACCCCCTTCAACTCCCCCCACAGTCGTCGGATCCGGTCCGGAAATGAACTGGGGCATCTGAAACATGTCCTCTTTCCAATTATCAAGTTTCATTCATATCCGATCACCCGTTCGAAAGTCACGAATGCCTCAATATTCCAGATTTCCCCTACCTCCACTCCCCCTCGATGGTTGAATCGGGGAAGTGACTATTCCTATGTCAATTTGGTTAGGTCCCTGATACGCCTGTAAAATTTCATCGTCCTAGCACATACGGAAGTACCCTAACCCGCGATCACCGGACCGACGGAAAAGCGATCGGTAGGCTATATGGAATGTAACAACAAGATTCGAATTACTTATAATAAAATAAAAAAATTAAGGGCCCTGGGACTAGTTTGCCAATGCTTCATAACCCCGTGTGCATGTTTGCACCTGGCAGAAACATCCTAACGAAAATTAGAACCGCGAGGAATCCAGGTATCCTGTTTCCGGGGATGGTTCTAGTCGTTCAACAAATAAAAGACAAGATTGTTCACTATCCCAAAATCTGTCCCGCGATTGGGTTGTACTTGTAGACATGTATTACCTATTTCTGCCTGACCATTCAACACGCCATTTTTGGCCTCAAAATACACTGACAGCTTTCACGACCCTTGTCTCGTCTCCATGATCGTTCCTACATTTATCAGTAGTCAACAAAAAGACAAAAATACTCTCGGCATGGATTTAAACCAAACCCCGCTGCTTTCTAGGCCAGTGCTTTACCATTGAGTTACAGAAGGGCTTATGAACATAGTTCGCAAACCACTACAACAGTCAGATAGAAGCCAGTCAGAGCCGCAACAGGAACAGTGATTCCACCAGTAGGCAGATTCATCTAAGCAGTTGACATCTCCATGTCAGGAGATTAAATATATACTAGGCTACGTAAATCGAACGTTATACAAGAGACTAGTACCGTCACGGTATAAATGTTTCCATCTCAAGGGCATCTCCCCATCAAACTCAATCTTTGGTTTTCACCATGGGGCCCCTGACACTAGATTTCTTAGACTTCTAAATTCATTCCAAATTTACTTCTGTTCCTTCTATAACGTTCCATTCCATCTACGTAATTGCTCGTTACTTATTATCCCGTATCCACGGTACTGAGCGATTTTTTTTTTTTGTATGGAGCGAACCTTCAGTCCAATAAGTTGGAAATCAATAACCGGTTGAACACAGCGATTATTCAGCAGAAGCTTGTTCATTGTCCGGGTACGAAGCGTGTCACCATTGTTGGCCGTACAGTTTAGGGATACCGAACACAGATTTCCGGACGGTGAGGAACTTGTGCGTGAGCTGAAGGGACATACCGTTATTCCACTGAAAACGAGAGGCTAGTTTTCAGCAGCTTGCAAACCTTGGTCAAGTGAAATACATACGATTTAGTGTGTCTTTGCTGCTTCAAATCTGACCAATGCAAATCGACGACCCAGGTTTCATGTACGTTAAAGGAACAGTAAACTTGACTAGGCAACTTTCGGCCATCAAACCGGCCTGGGGGGCTTAGATAAATGTACAGGGACTTATTGTCGACAGGACCCCCCATCTTTGTTATCTCGAAACCCCTCCTTATTGTTCCCAGAGCTAGCTGGCAGGGCCTTGCCCCTTATGCACTGTAGTTACGCACTCCTGCACTGTAAAAGTTTGCGATTGTCTGTGTTATCAACATACAGGGTTGCCACTTTACTAAAATAAATTCACTATGCAAAAGGAAAAAAGTAATACCAAACAAGAAAAGTACTCAGAACGTGTTGCTGGGTCATAGTCACCTTGGAAATAAAACCTGACAACTACTTTTTTCTTAAAATTTGCTGCCAAAGTAAAAAAAAAGTTCTATTGTGAGCACAATTGTACTACCGGTGGCAACCCTGTTGATATACATTGTATTACTTTGTTTCAAAAGGCCAAGTTGAGGCAAAGATCGTGGGTTCGAGTCCTACTCCCGGCACACAAACCTTTTGCTTTTTTTTTCTTTTTTTTTTCTACTAACTCAAAAGTCGAACTCTCGGAACTGCCCGGAAACTGCAATGGTCGTAACAAGAATTTTTCTAACTCTCAATATCGACTCAGGGTACATTCTTGATATGTCAGCTAGCTCCCTGAGCCAAGTTTGAGTCAAGTTTACTGTTCCTTTAAAGAACTTGTCGTGCCTATATTAGTATTGTATTGTCGTGCCTTAGCGTGTAGAGTGTCTCGAGACGTTTATAGAAGCGAAAGCCTTATCATTGCAATTATATTTATATTACCGATTCATTCCACGTCCCTAAGAAATCCATATATTCTCATTTCCGAGATCTCGAACTTCAAACATGTATTTTAATCACTCTAACGGAGCTACGCCGATTTTTGCAACTACCGTGTCTGGCTCTTTTAGGAGCCGATCAGGCTCCACGTTTCTTGCCTCCAAGGAGCATTGGTCAGAAAAACCGTTATCCATTACCAGGGCCGTATCCAGGGGGGTTAAGGGGTTCACCCCCCCCCGAAACATACGAAAATAATCGTTTTTTAAAGGCTTTTACCTCTGATCTACGTCTTTTTTGTACTTTTTGGTCTGACCCGCGGGCACCCCCCCCCCCGAAAAAAATTCCTGGATACGGACCTGTCCATAACCTCTTTGTCATCAAAGTAAGAGGGCCGCGCTCGGCTAAACGGCTGGGATGGGTCTGCGATTTTTTATAAACATAGCACGGTTCAGATATGTTATAATCAAATATGTTATAATACTAGAATATAAACTGTACCTACTGCTGCTTGTGCTTATCAATCAACCGCATTAACCAAATAGCTTAAATCCAGAAGAGGTCGCCAAAGACGTTAGGAAGCAACAGCAAGACGGTGCTTTTCGAAGGTGGAGTCATTAAATCATGCGAGGAAAAGGCAATTAGTTGGATTGGTTGTTTCCCTCTAGCTCCAAAGGCATTACTTTCTCTCCAATGGTTTCCAGGCAGATATTTCTTGGAACTAGTTGAACCCACACGAAACCAAATTCCCGACGAAAGCACCGGCAGTGACTGAAAGCACGTCCCTACTTATTATAATCCCCACTCAAAGTATTAGGTCCAGGTAACGAGACGTGATCGAGAACATGTCTGACATAAAGAATAGGGTATAAGAATCAACTTGAATCGCCAAAATGTTGGGCCCGATCAAATCTTAGAATAAGACTTCTTTGGCGACCAACTTGGCTCAAAAAGTGATAAGATAGAATGAACGAGTCGGGTTGTAGCTCCGGCACACTTCTACCAGCTAAACTCTGGCCCCAAAATAATCTGATTGGCTAGTACCCACAAAAGTCGAACTGATTTCAACTTGGGTCCGAGACTAGCTGGTACTCAAAATTAGCACCCAGCAGCGAACGGCAGAAACCCGGCACAGCCTCGGCCTCGGAGCGATTTACAGAACTAACTGGTACCGAGTATCAGCTAAAACCCGTTTTTAATGGGCCTTTACTGGATTTTTCGAAAGATGGCTCGCCTGCAAAAAACGAGCCTGGGACCTGACGTTCGCGATCCCTTTTCCCCTACCGGCGGCAGAGACAAAATGCACATCCTAAGCGTAATTTAAAAAATATTAAGAATGTGTTTGTGTGAGGATACGTATGTCAGATTGTTGATTTTTTTTGTTTTGTTGCATGATCGCCTGATGGCTTTACTGTGCAAATAAATCATTCATTCATTCAAATCATTCATATCTAAACACAACCCAACCATGCCCAAAAGAACAAGGCTGCCTCAACCTCGCACATATCAATCTTCATTAACGGCTCTTGCGCGTCTTCCAAATTATTACGCGGTCATGAAACCACTTGACTATATAACAGCGATGATTCTTGATAGCAAGACCACAATTTTCACGACAGTGCTAATTACACTAAACAGTAGCCAGCGCTAACTGTAATGCCAATTGATCAGAGTTAGCGTTAAACCAGGACAATAGATGACCATGCCATATGGTGACTAAACGGATGCTCGTTTGGTCACAGCTGGACAAAAGGGGTGCCGACTTGGTAATCTGGCCTACTTCACGGTGCTGTGGGGACTGAATTATTCTTTGGCACGGTGAGCCTCGACTTCGGTTCAATCCCCCCCCCTGCCCAAAGGGTTGACTGCTAGGCGTTTCAACAGACACCAGGTGTTCGGTTGATTCCCTGTCAATTTCTGGTAAAGATCGCAACGTACTTGCTTCGAGTTCGCCAGTCTCTGACTCCAAGGAGCCAAGGAAGTTAAAATACATATAAGAAATAATCCGGCCGGATTCCGTTGTATTCACATACCTTCCAGGCGGGAGGACCACCGGCCACACGGATGCTGCCGGCTATAAGTACCCAGCTCATCTCCGGGCAGCTTTTTTTTAACCTTGAAGGATCGAACCTACGGCGTTCGGTCGATCTGACGACGCGGAAGGAATATTCCTGCAGTTTCCCATTCTAATAAACCTTTCGAGAGATGACGTCACATGTAAGTATCGCTTTCCATGTATGGTAGCTTTATGAACAGAAATGAGCGTCCATTCTTACATGGAACCATTCACATCCTCCCATCATACGTGTAGTTACATAAGTGGCCCCCATGTTTCTAGGGTCGGTCACTTATTGATATGTGCTTGGTCCGACCGTACATCGGGTGACCGCGAGTGACGAACCCCTCGTTCATATCTTCTGGGTACTCTTGTTTCCTGGCTACAACCAGTATAAATGTTTGCTGAACTAAGAGGGACTACACAGGTTAGTTCGTCACCTTTGGGCAAGCCACCTTGAAAGCATGCAACGCCATCTTATTGGTGAAATTACGCGCCGCTTAGCAACCAAATAAAAAATTTGAACGAATAAACAGAAGGAACTAAGGGCACCAGTTTCAAAATCCAGCTAACGTATGATATGATGGACATAACATAAACTTGTATGCCTTAGTGTACATGCCAAGTGTTTTCTTCGGCGACCGTTCAAAGTTAAGCGACGTTCAAATAGGCAAACCTCTACTGTACAAACGGGAAACACATTTATCACCATAATCATAGCTGGAGCATGGTTGTACTGAAAAGTGAAGAAGAATTATCAAATAAGACCAGTTCTTGGCTGGGGGGGGGGGGGCATCGATATTGCGTAGAGGAAAAGCGAACCAGTAGAAAGGACTAAAATGCAGAGTTGAGCTAAAACCATAGAGATTCTGCTGTAGTAAGAGAGTAAGCAGCACCTCATATTGGCCACAGAAGACCATACGCGAGATTCGAAAATAACGCATCAAAAATCTGTCGAAAACGAGGAAGCAAATCGTCGGTCAAGGAAAAGCGTACTCGTGCGGAACCGTGACATAGTCAGCGGTTCAACAGACCCAATGCACCAAACAGAATTTCAAGAATTACAGCTCTTTTGGGAAACGCTGACACGCGAGGATGTCCACACCCAAATATCAATTAAGCGTATTACTCCAGGACTATGACTCTTTTAGATTACTCGGAAAACTCTGAATTGTCGGATTCAAAACGAAAGACAGTGATACCATCAATAATCTGTCGATCCGTTTCACGGGAAGCTTTGGATCCCCTTAGCATGTGTGACCTGGGAGACAGCAATGTCAAAACATGGATGCACATCTTTCTTTTAAAAGTTATGGTATAAACAAAAGCGTGTATTTCAACAGCTTTAATTCCAGATTGTCATGTCACTTCCGAAGGAAGCCTGCTATTGCGTGTGACCCAAAATTGTCGTCAATCGTTTACAGAATCCAAAAGAAAACAGTTCATTCAATGAGAAAAGGCTAGAACAACGAAGTAACGCATTTTCGTCGAGTCTTCTGCCTATTTAAGTGAATAAATGATGGGTAACTAGAATGCCGTATCTCAGCCCTATTCGGTTAAACTTCTTTTCGCAAAAAGATGACAGTAGGCTAATAGTAGTTAGTACTGGTTAAAATTACCTAATTCCTTAATACCTTAGCCAATTTTATTCCAAAGCTTAGAAGCTCTGTGGATAAATAGAAAGGATCATAATATAAATATATTCATCCGGCGACAAGTCTTTATGACTTACCACTTTTGGTGTTAATAAATAAATAAATTACATTTAGCACACGGATGCCCAACCACGTGCTAAATATTATCAATGCTTCTCACGGTGAAGTCACAAGAAACAGATGAGTGGTGGTGTGGGCAGACGACTGCAGTCTATGGCACCCAGGCCTGAAGTTCTCATCAGAATTTTAACCACCATCATCACTTCAATGTAATTTTTTCAATTTTCCCGGCCGGAACTGAAAAATGGAGACACTCCGCACCGGAGAGACCTTATTCTCTGTCAGCACAATCAAGCGGAAGTGCAAGAAAACCAAGCGGGCAACATTCAAATCGAGTACTTACTCATCAGATGGCGTTCTGTCTGACCAGGCTTGCTTCGGCTCCACAATCCCGCTCGACTGAACTCTACCACTTCCAATCGCATCATGAGGTTTGAGTGAAGTTCCGTTGGAGGAACGAGGCGAGGCACGGAAGGACGGACTAAAGAGGGCAGGAAACTTCCGTCGAATATCATCACCAATACTCGAGCCAGCAGGAACAGTTTGTCTATGTGCTGCTCCATGTCTAGAAATGTGTGCCGGTCAGTTCAATCGTTCTTCCTGGCCACATTATTACTAATAAAGTCAGCTGAAATTTACTCTAGCGATATATCGGCCCTTCTTGAATACTCCTTCAGCCCAGCTGACTGCGAATCATGTTTGACAGTGCAAAACGGATACGTCAGCTGAATTTTATTAGAGCTACACTCCGGCCCTTCTTGGCAAGGGTCCTCTTCAGGCTCAAAACCGCTCAAGTTGGAAAAACGAACTTGTGGAACAATGGTAACGGTAGGTTCGTTTTTCCAACTTGAAGTTGCTCGTCTTTTGTCTGGCAAGAAAAACGGGAATTTTAAAGAAGCGTTGATTCGCGTAAGTCAACTATGGACCTTAATTATCGACTCTAGTCGGCAGCTTGTCCCGTGGGAGACCACTGTGTTCGACACTGGGTTGAGGTCGCAGGCAGTGTTGCCACTCGACCGTTTTGCACTGTCAAATATGATTCGAAGCCAGCTCGGGCTGAAGGAATATTTGGCCCTTCTTAGCAGAGGTCCTCTTCAGGCTCTACCTAGATCAGAGCAAAATAACATTTGGAAGTAGCGCTAAGACTTTATCGATAGAGAACGTCCGTAGTGAAACTCAATCAGTCGTGCAATAATCAGTCAGCTCCAATAACCCGATATTCCGAACACAGCAAAAAAGAGATACAACCTCCCCTGTTTCCTCAATGTGTGCAAACCACATCTTAGCTGTAATATAAATTTTCTAAACCCGCAAGTTGGTCTCGCTCTGAATGTCCCGAGCGTAGTGGGCGGCGCTACGAGTAAGGCCCGTTTCGGTGCATGGAAAGCATAGGTCTTGGCACTATACTCCCTAGTGTTATTTTGCTCTGAGCTAGATAAAACAAGATGCGATAATATCCGTTTAGCGACATCAATATGATTCGCAATCAACTTGGGCTGGAGGAATACTTATAATACTATGGTACACACATATTACTGTACTAAACATATAACTGTACTAGTCGCTGCCTATCTCAGCGGCAATCTAACGCTCTGAGCTAGATAAATGAAGATGCGATAATATCCGTTTAGCAACATCAATCTGATTCGCAATCAACCTGGGCTGGAGGAATACTTATAATACTACAGTACACACATATTACTGTACTAAACATATAAATGTACTAGTCGCTGCCTATCTCAGCGGCAATCTAACGCAACAGAAACTGTGTCATCTAGCAACTGAGGTGACAACTGACTGTATATAGTTTAATTGTTTTTATTTTGAGACAGTTGTTTACGCTAAGACGATGATGTTTTTGTTTATAGTTGCCTTCGATTGTTCAATCATGTAATTATGGTATGCACGAAGGGTTGCTCACTGGCTATTTCGTGTACACCATGAGGCAGAGGAAGGCATGCGGCAAACGAGGCACGCATGAGACAGGTGAGGCAGAGACCTTGTATAGCGTAGGCTTGAGTGCGCAACCCCCGCGTATGTATGATGGTGGAAAATCAATTGTTCGGCATCGTCTGTGAGGGTATTTTGAAAGTAAACTGAACTGAAACCAAGCAGAATATTATTATGATTAATTCCAGCCCATACAAGACTGAGTTACAAAAAAGCAGAAAAAAATAACAATCAATAAATATAGCCCACGATTCAAAACTATCATGGATCCAGTAAATCGCACTGTGGGGTCAGGTGGGTCAGCGTAAACTCGGCCGAAATGCTTTAAAGCCCCGTGATGCCGCTTGCTTTTCTACTACCATAAACCGAAGTTATGCGTGACCTCAGAATTCAAACAACACGGTGGTAACCGAATATTTCGCCGAATATAGTAACCGTTTCTCAGAACATTATGCAGCTGATTCCAAGCTCAGTACTTCGTGGGAATTTCTCATTCAGTATTTCTCTTGATGCAAGAGCAGATAACAGGCGAATAATTTTCGAAAAAATTTCAACTCAGCCGCTACATGGCAATATTTTCTACGCTGCGATCCGATGAAAAATTCTTTGACTGTGTAGTTGTACGAAAAAGTTGCATGTATTGATATGTTTTAGTATCGAATACTTCGATTTAACATGCATCCGACTGGGTTAATCTTAAGTAGTAGTGTCCGATAGCTTCCAATCTTGCTGTAGTATCATCCAGTTTGCTAGTAGTAGCATGCAGTGGCAACAGTTACTACTGCATGCTACTTTTTCGTACATCTCCATATGATTAATTCTCGAAAATTTTCCATCGGGATATGACCTCAAATTAAAACTTTACCTGAACACTCCCCTTTCACGTGCTCGTCTCACTCCGTTTTCGATCGTCTGGTACTCCGTTCTTCCAGTAAACCGGAATCGAGACCCAATCCCAAAACCCAAAGAGCTGCCAAAACCCAAAAATCTTCTCGGCATGCTGTAAAGAGGAGTTGAGAGACGGAAGAAGGAGTGATGTTCCACACACGACCTCCACAGATTCTTGCAGGACCGGTAGGTAACCAGGTTGAATCCGAGTAAGGTATCGAACTCTTCCGACTGAAAGAGAATCATTCATTAGGTTTCGAAATATGAACGGTGGGGGACTACTCTCAAAGAACTGGAATATAGAAGCCGAGGTCGGAGGCTCACTACTATAGTAATAGTTCTACAGAGATAAGGCAAACCTCAGTCGAAGGCTTTATACTCATATTGTAAAAAAAAATCTTGCATTATTTGCTACTGGGGTTAATCTTGTCTCTATCTCTAATTCGGATTAATCTTGTCCCAAGTTTAATCCCAGTAGCAAATACTGCAATCCTTACTCGGAGAAACTTCTTACGGTGCAGTCTGCCTCTGCGATACACATTCCTAGCGAAGGTATGCTTCTTTAGAACTTATTTAACTTCCCACTTTGCACTTACTGCGACAAAGACGAGCCACTGAAGAGTCAAAGTAGTTCGCTCAAATCTCCTAGAAACATTTGAGCGAGTGTTTGTTTTCTTTTGGGTGGGGGGGGGGGGATACTTCACCAGATCTTTCCAACTTCCCTTCATTCCTTTCAGCAGTAAATAATCGTCCGGTGCTCGACGGGCTGCCGTAAATCATAGCGAGGCCCGTCCAATCATGATCACTTCTCATCAACGCGTGAGACACGTTGCGTCACATTTAGCGTAAATGAAACCCGTTTCCGCTGTGAATGACATACGTAGCCTTTCAGGCACAAGACGGAGCGAAAAGCTTTTCTTGGGTGAACGTTAGGATACGAAGGACTTACAAAGCTACCAGGAAAACGCTATTCCTGTCGCAGATGGTCAGAACTACTTATAAGCAAATTCTGATCACGTCAAGAGTGAACATAGCGTGACTATTTTTCCAGCCCAAGCTGACTGCGAATCATATTTGATGGTGGTAAACGGAAAAGTTAGCTGAGATTTATTCTAGCGGTCGCAGGTTCGACTTTCTAGCTTGAGCCTGGAGAGGACTGTTGTGGCTCAGGCCCCATCCAATTATGTTGTCATTCCCAACCAAGGCGGAAACACATGCCATCTAGGCAATAAGTTCAGGTTATTGCTGGTAGGTGGTATGTCTCTTATCGTCACTGTGACCTAGTTTGTTACCTGGATGATGCTGATCCGCCAATAGCATCATCACGTTTCCGGTAGCCAATATATCAACACTTACCATCTTGTTGTTAAAGGAGACTTTTTGTATATAACTGAGAAGTATACTTTATTTTATTTGGAGAGAAAGAGAAGAATGCGTCTGAGCCCTAGGTTACCTAGGACATCCCTACGCCTCGTTTGCTGATTGGTTCTGAAACTAAGGTCAGGCCCGCCGGTCTTCAGAAGAAATTCACGCTATCCACAAGGTCCCAGCGACCCCTATGCAAGACCTGGCCTAATCTCCGCCCTCGAAACCGTTTCAAAGGACCCTTACCAAGAAGGGCAGAAATATTGCTAGAATAAATATCACCGGACTTTTTCGTTTAACGCCATCAACTATGAACACACCTTGTTAAAACGAGTTGACTGGTAAAACGGGGGAGAAGCTAGTACCAGTCGATCGGAATGATTATTGTAAGCGCAACTGTACATTTTATCTTTGAAAAATCCTATTGCACTAGCCAAGATTATTGGCTAGTACCAGGAAATAGCGGTCGAAGTCTGTCAATATCGTCCACTTTGTAGACATCGCAAATGCTAGAATGCTTCAGATTTAACTCCTTCAAATAATAGGTTCTCGACAAGTCTCTCTACAGTTACACGAGGTAATTACCAAAACAAAAAACAAATAATTTACAACAGTTCATTAGCAGAAGTAAAAGGCATGTCGTTTACTGAGAATGGCGCCAGTTAAGTATCCGAACAAAAAGTAGCGACAAAAGAACAAGGATTGACAAAGCTTGCTGTCTTCACATTTCTCTTTACTTTCTCCTCTTTTATACAATATACTGTGCCAACGTATTAAATTGCTTCACTCATTCGCCACGGGCAAATTTTTTTTCATGCAAGATAAACTGATGCAGTTAACAACTGACGACTTGGTAGTCTGAAACTGAAATTTATATTACAAAGTATCTTTATCCCCCCCCCCCCGCCTTTAATGCACACACAAACTTCCAAATTCGCTGAGCTAGGAGTCCAGAAATTTCGGGCTTTAGAAGGGTACTGATCTTGGATCTTTCCTCAGAAACAACAGAGCATACGCAGACTACCCAGAGAGCTGCTAATCATGAAATGATGTATCATCTGTTGGAAGAATTATTATTTCTTAGCGACGCTACAATTCATCTTTTGTTTATGAGAAGCAACGATTATAAAACGAAGTGACATTTTCTCATTAAATTTAAAGGATTCGTGCCAGTAACTATGCCCATTCCTTATTTTTCTCTGCTCCCGCTGCATATCGTAGGACGCCTGGGCCTTTGATGGCAAATGACGGTGACGCAGGTGGCCCTTTGCCCTAACGTTGACTAACAAGACCAAGGTTCCGATGGGATCCCAAAAATTTAATATTTGATCCAGACAATTGCGTCTTGTAGATCCGGTCTTCGCCAGACTCCTTGAATATTTTTACTATCAAAATTTTACCAATGACTAGTCTTCTGAGAAAACAAAGTTAAGGTGTGGATTCAGCATATGTGTTTACCTTATACGTCATATCAACTTTGACGAAGTTGATCAAAACTTCCTGCCTTGCTTCTGCCAAATACCCAGTTTCAGCCGGATTCCGGGACAACTACTTGTCCAGCAAAAAATTAAAGCTCAAAATTAATTAAGCACATCCCTTACCCTTATTCCTTATCATGAGAAGAAGAGAGATCAACTTCAAATAAACTTTTTACTTTTAAAAGAATTTCAGATTTTTCCAGAGCTGTTTGGCGCTCCACTAGTTCTGGAAAGGAAGTTAGAAAAGCAATTCCACGACAGGACTGGAATGTGATCGCGGAAACTTATTTCGCCGGAAAAGCTTTCTATGAGTTCTAACGCGTAGCGGATTTTCCTTCTCCTTTTCGGAAAGCGAATCCGTGAGAATACCAGAATCACTCTAGAACAGTCAACCACGAACCCCTGATTTCTGGATACCCTTTACCAGACTATGGATACCTGCTGGTACCCTAACCCTGACCTACCTTACTATAGATGAATTCTGATTGGTTGATTTCTGAACTTCACTCAAATCATAAATATATATTGGGTTAGATTATCCAGCATTTGACATAGTGCATCCAGTGTTAGGCATAGGGTATGCAAACGCTAGATGTGTTAGATTGTGTTATTTATGGGTATGAGAGGGGATGGTTTACCTCTTGGTAAAAGAAGAAAATATTTGGGTAAAGTTAGGGTTAAAACTGGTCCTTACTCTTGCCCTATGTGTGGATGCGAGAAAGAAAGTATGAGTCATTTTGTGGGAGAGTGTGAGGAATTGAATGGGTTGAGATTAGAGTTGTTTGGAATGAGAGCGTGTGGGAGTGAGTGGATAATTGAGAGAATGAAAGAGAAAAGTTTTCCAGGGACTGTTTGGAAAGTTCCTCCGGATAGGGTTAGTACACAGGGAGAATTGTATAACCCTGTAGTAGTAAATATTGGCGTAGTGTTCATGTTTTTTATATATAAGTTTTCTTTTGTTGTCTTGGTGCGATGGCCCTTGTTGGCTTTTATGCATTAAATCTATCTATCTATCTATGCCCCGCGTTTGGCATAGGGTATCCAAAAATCCGAAGTTTGTGGTAGACCGCTCTACAGGAAAGTCTTATTCAAAACAAAACAAAATAGACTTCCGTGAAAGAGATTTTCCAATCTAAAGGAACAGGTTTCATACAGCGCCATATCCTGCAGTGGGCAAAATACAGTAGAGCTATGCTTGTGTGAACAGTTACTTTAATGTGAACACTGCAGTTTTGGGCTAAATGGTAGACTGAAGATCCAACATACCTGTACATGTGTTTTCAGCTGCCCTTCTTACCTACTTTGGCTAACTGGTAGTTAGCTTTAGACACAGCAAGTGCATGAAAATGGCCAAGTCCATTATCAACAAACGTTCACATATGCATACCTCTATTGTGATCCCAAATGAAGTAGGAAGATCGCTCTATTCAAGTACAAATAGTGGAAGAAACTTTAGAACAACCGAGGTGAAAACAACGAATTACGGGCCCTACATATGACTGAACAAAAGAAATTGACTGTATGAAACACTGAAAGTGATTCCCAAAATAAGCGCCTTTATCTTGCTCTGCTCAGCGACAATATCACGAAACAGTCTTTATGAGTTGAAAGTTGAACCAGAACAACAGCTTTCTACGCTGAGCATTACACAGAGGACAGGCTACCGTGAATGTGCCAAAAAAATGACGTAAATTCGCTGCCTATTTGGGAGACCAACCGCACGTCGCATTTGTTTGCGCTTGCAAGCAGGTCTTCACCTCATTAAATTTGATGTAACGTATTTGCAATTATAAAACCGTAAGTTAGCGCATTATCCAATTAAGCTTGAACAGCCAAATATGTACCGAAACTGCCAAGCATGGTTGAATCTGCGATCTCATACGAACATGCCTATGACTAATGTGAATAAATGATACTAAGTACATTCATCGATATGCCTCTTAGCAGAGTCCCTCCCCCTCCAATCACACACAATACCTCAAACGACCTTTCGTTTTTTTTTTTTTGCAGGAACTCTTGATATTCCGTTCAACGCTTATGACTCCGACGGCACGTCACTGCAATGATTATCTGTAGAGGTTTGCTTCATTGACGTTATTTAACTTGGACCGTCCTAATTTCATCCATTTGGTGTGGTCAATTGGCACGTCAACTTAGTTCCTAAGAAAATATGAGTGGGTGTTTCTGGGTTTTGTTTTGCTATTTAGCGAAAATCTGCGCAGTCTGAAGGTAAACACCTAAAAGCAAAGTTAAGGTAAGTACACACAGTCCGTTTTTCACAGTCGGATGCAAGTTTCCTGATTCGCTCAACAATTTTGACGCATCACATGCACATTTCCCCTAGTAACGCAAATTTCGTATGCGTATTTTCGCATGCAAAATCTTATCTGACTGAGTGTGCACTTAACATTCCCCTCATTAAAGCACAACTCTTACTAGAAATGATCTTTTCCCCATGAAAGGGACCAGAAAGACCGTTTTTCAGAAGTACTGTTACTTTCCACCTGAAATTAGCGATTTTCTTGTTAGCGCTTGTCGACGCTATCCAGCCTCTCTGCTCTCCGACGCGGCGGCTGGGAGCAAAACGTTTGAAAACTGAACGCGCCGTGGTTAAAAAGTTGGGAAACTAAGCAAATAAAATAAGTAGAAACAGAAGAATCTCATATCCTTATGTGTGAAAGAGTTGTCAGCGGACATTAAAGATTACAGCAAACTTTGCGCTGTATGACGGGCAAAACTCGGCACGGCCGAAAAAGCTCTTAAGTTCGTAGGCACAAGACGACACAATGGAGAAAGGTGGGGATTTTAGAAGCTTCTAATTCCACAAGGGAGCTAGGTATATTATGAAAGGCAGAATAAGTAAGAGGGGTCCTTTAAGGTTGTTAACTGTAGGGCCCCTCTGCTCAACACCTGCCACTCTGTTCATTTGTTGTGCGACACCCGAGGTGGCACCAGGATTTCCAAATTTCTTCCATAGGCACAACGAATCATCAGTGAATAATAAGTAATGACAGGTTAGTCAGTTTTAGATATCATCTTGTAAACACGTCATTTTCATTCGTCCCCATTCATCTTTTTTTTCCTTCTATCTCGATAGTAGATGCTATTTCGGACCAGAATGCTTGATGCCTGGTATCTCGTCCGATCTTGCACCGCAACAGAGAGGCGGGTTGGCGGTGTGAATGAAACAAGAGCCGACGGTTAGATTATCCTTAAAAAGTCCACGTTCCGATATGGGCTTTAAGCAAAATACACTAAACAAACAAAAGCTACAGGGCGATTCTCGCGATCTCTTGAATTCGCTTTCCAAAAAGCAAAGCGAGAATCCGCCGAGCACAAGAACAAGCAAAAAGTCGCTGCGCCTCAGTTGCACCTTTACAACTTCTCGCTGACGTGCCGAAACCACTTTCCACTCGCGAAGTGGATTCGCTTTCCAAGTGCTCGCGGAAACTAGCGGAGCGCGAGAACAGCTCTGGAAAGCGAAGCGACTTTTAGGCGAAGTCGCAAGAACAGCCGGCGCATAAGCTCGCGGAGCTTTCCAGACCGCCAGAATCGCCCTTATAGCAACCAAAGATATACACATTACTCACCACTTCGCGTCGCAACTGAAGAAAGAATTGTTTCCGTTTAAATGAGATCTTAACAATCTTTCCCCAAGAAAAAGTGTTGACTCGCTTCAGATTCTGATAGACAGACACACCGTTAGCAGAAACTCCAATTTGTATCTCCCTTCCAGCCGAGTCCTATAAAATGAATCCTGTAGTTAACCTTCCCAGAACAACTGTTTAAAGGTCATCTGAAGGGCTTGTATACGCATTTCCCAAATGAAGAGTTAATGACCGTCGCGAACTGTCTCCGAAACCCCTAAACAAAATGCAAATCTGTTTTCTGTACTTTTTTTTGCAGCTACACCGCAGCGGGCACATATCTGACGGATCTAGCAGTGCCGGCGAAGAAAGCGGAAACGTGTTTATGGGGTTAGCCCGCGCAAGTACACGCAACGTATATACGTCATGGTCTATTAACGTTACAAAATGTACATAGGATTCGCGTCCAAGGGAGGACCGGACAGATATCGATTTAGCTGTTGGCTGGAATAAACGGGTTGAAAAATAGCAAAAGGATAGTTTAGGCCTGCTCATCCATCGAGCCTGCTCTCTGCCATGAAGCTACGTAAAATTACTTGTTTTCATTAATTGAAATTAAATGAACCTGAACATGAAACCTGAACCTAGGAATGAAGCTCTACTATAACAGAAAATCGAGATCGATCGAGAAAAATCGAAATGTAGCAATCATTTTGATCGAGACATGTTTGGTTCAACCAAATTTCTAGTTTTCGGCTGGAGTCCTACCAGCAGTAGGTGCCCTACTGATTCAGTGAAAAAATATAGTACCAAACTTGACTGTTCTTTTACCCAGAGAATCCTTACACCAATATTGACTAAGATATTTTATCACCGTAACGTGCGAATGGATAAGATCATGATGTCATCGGCGCCCCGTCTCAGACGTTTGAGTTCACAAACCGCCAGTATGACTATCCCCCTGACTATACCCATTATTCTTACTGATCTAGCTGAATTCCTGAACCCATTGCAAATGGTACTGAGCGAAAAATCGGTATACGTACCTTAGCTTTATGCAGGTCGAGTCCATACATCTCTAGCCGTTTAGCATGATCAAGGAAGTTGAATTCTGCCTGCGCAGGGGTTTGGCCCCTAAAATAAGACAATCTTAAGACTAGCAGGGTATAACAAGCAGGTCACGGATGTTTTAAAGGAACAGAAAACTTGACTCGGAGAGCTAGCTAACATATCAAGAATGTACCCTGAGTCGATATTGAGAGTGAGAAAAATTTTCGTTACGACCATTGCAGTTTCCGGGCAGTTTCCGAGAATTCGACTTTTGAGCAAAAGGTTTGCAAAAGCAAAAGGTTTGTGTGCCGCGACTAGGAATCGAACCCCGGCCGTCTTGTCGGGGAGGTCGTTACTCTGTAGTCTACATGTAAAAAGGCGAACTTTTACAGTACATGAGTACATAATTACAGTGCATAAGGGGCAAGGGCCTGCCAGCTAGCTTTGGGAACACTAAGGAGGGGGTTCGAGACAGTTCGAGATGACAAAGAAGGGGGGGCCTGTCGACAATAAGACCCTGTATATTTATCCAAGCCCCCCGGGCGATTCGATCGCCGAAAGTTGCGTAGTCAAGTTTACTGTTCCTTTAACGACTGTTATGAAAAACTAACGATTATAGGGTCCTCGTCACGATCCTTAAAACAACACTGATTCGAACTTCAAAACGACAAAGCTCTAGATACGTAAAGATATACCCAGTGTCCCAGAGTGTAGTTATCTCATTTCTGCAATGTCAGAAGTTCAATAAGGTTTGTCATATGAATGCGCAGCCTTGTTTTGAATGTTACGAGATTACGACTTTTAAATATTGTTTTTCGCGAAAACATAATACTTAAAGTTTTATCATACGCAAATATTCTCGGCATCCGTTAGTGAAGTGTACATTTTACACAAGCGCATCCATGTGTTAAATGTTATCAAACTTCTGACAGTGTGCTGACTGCTCAATTTCACGGGAAAGATGATCACTGTGTCCGACTTTTCTTGGACGCTTCCGTTCTTCTCCGTGTCCTTACACAACGAATTTTAAGTTCCTGCTCCTTCCACCAATAGAAAACGTTACAGAAGAACGACGTTAAAATTGACCTAAGCGACAGGAATCTCCTGCAGTGTAATAGACTAATGTAACACGTCTCCTAGATCTATAGTTTGTTTTGAAAATATTACTGAAAAAGTTATTAGTTTAGCGGAAACTTTGTTGGTGTTATTAAATTATGAATGTAAAAAAAAATGATAATGATCTGGTATTTTTTTGTGATTTGAGGCTGTTCTGTATTTGGCTTAATAGCTTTTACATACACACATATATATATAGCCTATATATATATACATATTTATATACTCAATTTGCTTACCGATGAATTTTGTACAACTGAATGGCACTTGTAATCATTTCATCCGTTTGAGACGGGTAGAAACGAAGGTGAAGATAATCGCTTCCATGTTCTTCTTGGCAGTAGTCACCGTAAGTAGCTGGAAAAAAACCTCAGTCACACTGAAGGCAATAACAGGCGTATCAGCCTCATTTACAGAATATAGCCTACTCATTTATTTTATTAACATTCCTCGGCAGGAAAACCTGTAACAGATCTCTCCACACTGTCAATTCATTCAAGTTTCCGCACTGCCAATTCATTCAAGTTTCCACACTGTCGATTCATTCAAGTTTCCGCACTGTCAAAAGTTTCATAACCGATAACAAAAAGATGCGCGGTAACAACAGATAACACTTAAGATGTCAGCTGATATGTTTTTCAAACGATAAGTATTAAAACTATATGCATACAAGAAGAGCCGAAACTCCGCCGAAAAAAAAAACATCTGCTGCCTTTTTTGTTTGGTTTTTCGAATCTTTCTGGCAATGCTTGTTATGCGTAACTTTTTAATCCGTAACATTGTAAAACATAACAGCTAACATCCTAAGTGTTATCTGCTGAAATCCTTGTGTTATCTGTTATGAAACGACATTGCGAGCACGTGTTTCACGTTTCCCCCAACGATGAAGAACAACAATATTGTGCCCAACTCGTAAACCCAAAATCTGGTAGCTCAGCATTTCTATGAACAGAAAAATGCCAAGCTTTCGGCAGCAAGCAGTTTCCGATACTCAAATACAGATTGTGGCGATGTTAGTCATGATCGCGAGTAAACATAAGGGCGATTCTGGCGATCTCTTGGATTCGCTTTCCCGAAAAGCAAAGCGAGAATCCACCAAGCGCAAGAAAAGACGGAAAGTCGTTGCGGCTCAGTTGCAACTTTACAACTTCTCGCTGACTTGCCGAAACCGCTTTCCACTCGCGTAGCGGATTCGTTTTCCAAGTCACTGGCGGAAACTAGCGGAGCGAAGAACAGCAGGCGCATAAACTCGCGGAGCTTTCCAGACCGCCAGAATCGCCCTATAGTATGCTCTCGTAATGAAGAGACTTTGCGAGAGCCAATGCACAGGAATTAATGGTTTTTTATGGCACTTGCCTACTGGCCAAGTGCCATATACCGATCACTTTTCCGTCGGTCTGTCTGTCGGTCTGTCGGTCTGTCGGTCAGTCCGCTGTTTGCGAGTTAGGGTACTTCCAGATGTGCTAGGACGATGAAACTTGGCAGGCGTATTAGGGACCCGACCAAACTAACTTGGAAATAGTCAATTCCCCGATCCGACCACCGTGGAGGGAGTACAGGGCGGGGGAATCCTGAGAATTTAGTAGTTTTTGTAAAACCCCTACCCCTTTCTACACACTAGTAGGTCTGCGCGCGGCGTGACGTCACTCTTTGCATCGGATCACTCTGTTAACATTGGAAAGAGCTAGTGCATTCGAGGGTCAAAGGGGTTTGTATATGTGGTGCAGTGCGGGGGAATATGGAAAATTGAGTGTTGTGTCACTTTCGAACGGGTGATCGGATTGGGACGAAACTTAATACCTGAAAACAGTTGTTTACGATCGTAATTTTACGATCGTTTTTTCCGGTCCATTCGCCTGATAGTTTTGTACCGTGCTGAATAGGTACCTGTCAATCATTACTGAAGCGGCTTTTGTAGTCTGGTATGGGAAGAAAAAGGTTTCTGGCTCCGAGGGGGATCGAACCCTCGCCCATAGCTTATGTTCTGAAGCAAAATGTTGGCGGACCGAAGTGGGACCGAACCTAGGACCTCTGTGTCAGTAGCCAATGATCCTAGCCACTGGGCTATACCGACTTGTTAAAAGAGCTGAATGTCACATCTAATGTGATTGCGGATCAAAATTATTTGACTTGCAAGTGTTGGGAAATCGGTTGAAAAGGAAAAATCTTGGTACGACTGGTCCTTGAGTTATTACATGTTTGGATAGTCCGCCTTATGGCTGACTTCTCCGAGAAATTTTAAACAAATGTTCGGTT
Organism: Branchinecta lindahli; assembly: GCA_023053555.1. Classification (NCBI taxonomy): domain Eukaryota; kingdom Metazoa; phylum Arthropoda; class Branchiopoda; order Anostraca; family Branchinectidae; genus Branchinecta; species Branchinecta lindahli. The sequence continues at coordinate 15,773,384 of JAKZAO010000009.1, forward strand.
CTTTTTAAGTTATTCCCTCTTACTCCCGTCTGAAGATTTCCTCTAGTTATCGTCGGGAGAAAATGCACGAAAATTACACTCCTAGTCTTGCCGTTATTTTTTTTTTCTAGACCAAAATCAAGGTGTTACTGCAAACTGCTTTGGCAGAAACTTCTGATAGGCGGCGTCACTTCTGAAATAGAAGTTTTTTTGGCTTTTGCTTTTCCCTTTTCGGTTGTAGCTGTTACCGAGGGGTTGCCCACTCTCGGTTTTAGTGTACAGCAAGTGCCCGGTGCCGCGATGCCCGGTCGGTGCCGGAACCGGCTGAAACAAGCCGGCACCGATCTTTCGCGTGTTAAAACATCAAAATAAGCATTTTTTGAAGCGTTTGAAAGAAGGATCGCCTAATTTACTGTCGCACCCGTCCGGTGCCGGTACCGCCTATTTCGGCTGGTGCCAGCCGGTGCCGGGAAAGGGTGTACAGCAGGTGCCGGAGAGTGGGTAACCCCTCGACTGTTACCTTTTTTGGAGATTTTCACCTTTTTCCAAGTCGTCTTTGCTACTGTTTTTGCTTGTCTCTGCTTCCTTGATAAAGATTATATTTGTGACAGGCATTTGAAATTCAAAAATTGTGTTTACATCAATTTGATCGAGTTTGATTGGATTTGGGATTAACTGACAATAACCGTGAGGCTAAAGCAAAAAGGAGAGCGCTCGGGAGAGCGTAACTTAGTCAACTACAGCGAGTTCCTATCCGGACCAAAAGTTTGGAGTTTTTCGCAGGAAATAATTTCGAAGTCGAACACAAAGACATATAAGCTAGCGGTTTTCTGCAGTTTTCGAGTTCACAGTGTGTTGGCGAAACGTAACGTTGGCAAACCGTACAGACAACCATGCGGACCACAAGTTTGTAGTTTTTCCTGGACGCTATCGATTTTCTGTAGTTTTCGAGTGCTCAGTGAGTTGGCACATGCGACACATTTCGGATCGTACCTAGAAAAATAGGCATGTAAAGAATGGTTGGCTCGTGATTTTCCGTAGTTTCGATGTCACGGCAGGTGCATACACAGTTATTGTACGAAACCATTTGAACATGCACCAGTTGTCTTCTGATGTCCTAGCAACTCTGCGACTGACACATGGGTAACAATCCCGCTCATACCTAGGAACATATGCACATTAGCTAGGATTCGCTACAGTTTCACCGTGCACGATATTCAAAGCTTCTCGAGACGCATAGACCAGCACTCGGGAAATGCGAAGGACCTCAGAAACAATGCGAGCATGTGCTTTTTGGAATAGTTTTTCAATAATTGTCTGTCTTTTTTTTCACTCGGGTATGAGCCCATGATCATTTTTGCCTCAAGGGTTTTGCTTACAATAAAATTCCTTAAAGTACAAACAATACTTTTGAGCAAAATACATTTTCGTGCTCCTGATCATCATCTTTTTTGCTTCAAGAGTTTTGATTCCAGATGATTTTCTATAACTTGGAAATAGTCACTTGCCCGATCCGACCATCGTGGGGGGGGGGAGGGGAGCACTACTATCCATTCACATCGTACTACGATAACTTGAAACATGCAAAAAAGCTTGCAAGTGCCATATGAGCTTTCAGCTCTTGTTTTTAACTGGAGTGCAGCATTAGCAAGCCTGTAGTGGAACATACGAACGATTTGCCCTTCAGCGAAAGCTTAAGCCACGTACACACAGCCCGATAAGATTTCGCATTTGAAAATAGGAATGCGAAATTCGTGAAACTATAATGGGGAAAATTGCAATGCGATGCATCAAAATTTCGGAGCGAAGGAGAGAATTCCTATCCACTGCGAAAATCGGATTTTACGTGCATGTACAGTAGAAATATGTTTATTTGAACAGTTACTTAAATGTGAACAGTGCAGTTTTGGGCTAAATGGTAGAACGAAGATCCAAAATACCTATTCAAGTGTTTTCAGAGGCCCTTATTACCTACTTTGGCTAACTCATAGTTGACTTTTGTCACAGCAAGTGAACGAAAATGGCAAAGTTCGAAGTCAACAAACGTTCAAATAAGAATACCTCTACTGTAGCCTACCTTTAAAGCACACCTCGCACTATTTACTGTTTACTTTGCAATATTCAAAACTATCTGAATACTGTAAAACTAAGCTCATCTTTCAAAAAAGTAACCATGGCTTTGGCTGCTTTAAGCCTTTTCCAAGTTCAATTTTCAATTTCAATTTATTCTCAAAATTCCTTCACGGGCGAGCCGAACATTGGATTTTTCGTCATAAATAAGTTCCATTGACTTCCAGCAAAAACTTGGCAAAATTCTGAAAACCAGTTTCGCATCAATAGCATGATACTCGAACGCTCAGCGGGAGCATAATGCGCATGGAAACTAGTGAATCGTGGCAATTGCTAAGACTAGTGATGTGTGGTTAGTGGGTTCAGAATGTAACGCATGAATTTTGTGTCTCCGGGTTTAAGAATTAAAGAATTCAGTTACGGAAGTGGGTTGCACCGGTATTACAGGTACGACGGGTCTTTAGGTGACAAAATCAATTTTCACCTGCAGCACAGTACTCACATTGGAGAACGTAGGAAGTGAGGAGGCAGGCAGCACTAGGAGAGGCGGGAAGTAAGCCATCGGCCAAGTCTCTCTTAACTTGCAAGAAATAGTGGTACCGCGTAAACTCTTCTTTCAACTTGCTTGGATCCAAGACGAAGAATTTCACGCGAAAGTAGAAAATGTGGCTTGTGGCAGCTAAAAAAGAGAAACATCATTTGAACCACTCACAAAAATGTGGCCAGCCAATTTTGAAATGGTTGATCAGAGGAAACAGTTTCAAAGCCAAGTCCGCTGTCGTTTAAACGTCACCGAAAAATAAAAACCTTCGAACCGTCAACCTTCACCTTCGAAAATTTTAGCAGGCAACAAAGTTTGGCAGTCAGCTTTGGCTGAATGGTTCTTCTACATAAGGCGCATTCTCGCCGTTCCCGGAGGACTCCACTTGAGGAGTCCCCGCGTTTTTGTTTGTCCCGAGGACTCGCTCCACGTATTCTCGCGAGTCCCCACGGACGGGGAATGTTCCGATTATCATCACCATCATCAAAAAGGAGTCCCTTTCAGATTCGACGGGGAATCAATTTTGCTGGTGTTGGTGCAATGTAAAATTAATTAAAAACAATCAGAATAAACGAAACCAAAAATCAGGTGGATCCGGACTAACTTCGACAACTGCACATTTTTTGTTCGAACAAAATTCATTTTGGAAGCATTCCCCGTGTTCTCGTTTTCCGTACGCGGAGTCCGCGTGGAGTGACTCCCTCTATTCTCGCCGTTCCCTTCGATTCCTAGTTTATTTTTCCTTCCCAAAATCTCTCTAGCTCAAGCAAAAATATATTCCCAGTTCCAGTGTCACGCTTTTTGGTCCTGGGCTGGTTGGGTTTTATTTCCTGACATCCTGAAACCAACGAGCCCAATTAATATCATTATTTGTGTTATCATTTTACAACACAACATGAATCTTGTACGAAGTTGCCCTCCCCTCAATGGGAATCGGGTCGACCATGTCCCAAAACTCAAGACAACAATACACACTCGTGCCCCCCCCCCCCCCCCCCCCCCCCCCCCGGGTCTCGCTTCAACGAAATTTAGTGCCACTTGAGTTTTATGTCTGAAAAGGAAGAGTTAAGATAAAAGTACTCACATCTGAGCTGCTTTTTGATGGTTTTTCGGGGATCCAGCCATTTCTGAAACACAAACAAAAGCTACAGGGATTTCAAAAGCATATTTGACAGTGCAAAACGGATTCGCAGTCAGCTTGGGCTGAAGGAATATTGATTTAATTGACTTCAAAACCGATAAAAGATGATCATACTTGGCAGTGCAAAACGGATACGTAAGCTGGATTTTTATTAGAGCTATATTTGACAGTGCAAAAACGGATACGTCAGCTAAATTTTATTCGAGCTATATTTCGGCCCTTCTTGGCAAGGGTCCTCTTCAGGCTCAAAACCGCTCAAGTTGGAAAAACGAAACTTGTGATAACAAAACTGAAGATTCTAGCTTAGTGTTAAATATCTAAATTGGTGAACTTCCTTTTGGAGAGTAGCTTGGAGTTAAAATGGTTGCTGAGATTTCATTTTGGACGCGGCTGCTGTTTTTGCTGCTCTGATGGGTCGTTGATCGGGTAGAGATTTTTCTGTATTTGGGTTGACTTTAGTTTTGTTATGGACAAGAGCTTGGGGCCTGAATTTCCTTTCGCTGATGACGCCGTTCCATGTCTCTGGTAGTGAGTATTCGCCTGTGTCTCGGTTGATCCCAGAACGGTTCTTCTTGATCTCAACGGCTTCTCTTATGGTTTGATGCAGTCCAGTGCAAGTTGCAAGAATTTGCGCTTTTTCAAAATGTACGAGATGGGATGGGTTTCCGAAAACGTGTTCTGCCAGTGCCGATTTAAAGTTGTAATTTGGGCGGTGTCCATTGGAAAGGGCGTGGTCGATCTCCTGTTCGTGTTCCGAGAGCCTCTTTTCGAAAGTCCTCTCTGTCCTACCGACATAGCGCTTCCCACAGTCGCAGGGTATCGAATAGATACCTCGTTGGTTTTGGTTTGGGACTGGGTCTTTGGCGGTGTTTAGGTAGGACAGTAGGGTGTTCTGAGTCCGGTGAAATGTTTCGATGTTGTAGTTTTTTAGATTCCTGGACAGTTTTTCAGTGACTCCTTGAATGTACGGGAGGTAGACACGGGCATTCTTTTCTTCTGGTTTGTCAGTGCTACGAGTGCTAGTGTTGCTTTTGGAGGCCTGATGATGAACATCGAAACATTTCACCGGACTCAGAACACCCTACTGTCCTACCTAAACACCGCCAAAGACCCAGTCCCAAACCAAAACCAACGAGGTATCTATTCGATACCCTGCGACTGTGGGAAGCGCTATGTCGGTAGGACAGAGAGGACTTTCGAAAAGAGGCTCTCGGAACACGAACAGGAGATCGACCACGCCCTTTCCAATGGACACCGCCCAAATTACAACTTTAAATCGGCACTGGCAGAACACGTTTTCGGAAACCCATCCCATCTCGTACATTTTGAAAAAGCGCAAATTCTTGCAACTTGCACTGGACTGCATCAAACCATAAGAGAAGCCGTTGAGATCAAGAAGAACCGTTCTGGGATCAACCGAGACACAGGCGAATACTCACTACCAGAGACATGGAACGGCGTCATCAGCGAAAGGAAATTCAGGCCCCAAGCTCTTGTCCATAACAAAACTAAAGTCAACCCAAATACAGAAAAATCTCTACCCGATCAACGACCCATCAGAGCAGCAAAAACAGCAGCCGCGTCCAAAATGAAATCTCAGCAACCATTTTAACTCCAAGCTACTCTCCAAAAGGAAGTTCACCAATTTAGATATTTAACACTAAGCTAGAATCTTCAGTTTTGTTATCACAAGTTTCGTTTTTCCAACTTGAGCGGTTTTGAGCCTGAAGAGGACCCTTGCCAAGAAGGGCCGAAATATAGCTCGAATAAAATTTAGCTGACGTATCCGTTTTTGCACTGTCAAATATGATTCGCAGTCAGCTTGGGTTGAAGGAATATTTATTAGAGCTATATCTCGGCCCTCTTGGCAAGGGTCCTTTTCAGGCTCAAAGCCACTGAAGTTGGAAAAACGAACTTGTGGAAAAACGATATAGCTCTAATAAAATTCAGCTGACGTATCCGTTTTGCACTGCCAAATATGATTCGCAGTCAGCTTGGGCTGAAGGAATATTTAAAAGATGGCCAGTCACAAAAACTGACAACTGCAATGCTTAATGTGCATCAATTCCATCGTCTACACGGAGTATGTTATCTAAATTTTCTTTGTTGATAGTTCTTAATGTTGGTTTATCCTTTTTCTCTTCTCAGCTTTCGTAAAGTGCATTTGGCGGGTTATAAATAAAAGTTCATTCATTCTTTCTATCCACGACACAATGCCAGATATCTCGGTCGCTCGTAAGTTGGCCAGATACACAATTCGCCAGACGGATTGGATCAGTGTATGAAGTAAATGATTTTTTCTGTACTTTAGGACTCAAATGTATTGCTCTTTCAAGACCCTTCTGCCTCTTGGTTCTCTACAAACCAGGTCCACTACACATTTAGAAACCAGGACATCCAACAAAGTGACCTCGGCATCACTGTGGACAGAGGCGTCACTACTAGGGAGGGGAGGGGGGACGCCCCCCCCCCAATGTTATCGGCCAGTCGGTAAAAAAAAATAGCTGAGTAGGCGCGAAGCGCCGCGATTTTTAGTAAAATCAGTCGATTTTTTTCTTAGAAATAGTCATTTTTCTTAAAAACAATAAACAAGAGCTGTAAGCTCATATGGCACTTGCAAGACTTGGTAAAATGATGAAAGTAGGAATTCGCCAATGCGTGTGTTTGCTGTGATCATTTGTAAGCAAAATCCGACTGTTCTTCAGTGAAAATTGTTAAGTCCCTGACATGCCTGCCAAGTTTCATCATCCTAGCACATGTCTAAGCGTCTTGTCAGGATCACCGGAATTCCGGAACCCTCCCTCCAACTGCCCCACAGTACTCGGATCCGGTCCGGCCTTGTCAATTATGTATTTAGGGCTTGTGCTTATTCTTCCCCCAAAGTTTCATCCCGATCCGTCCACTCTGAACATGTCAAACAATTCCCCCCCCGCCAACTCCCCCCAAAGTCACCGGATCCATCCCGGACTTGAAGTGTGACGTCTGAGTCACGAGATCTTTCCAAATGTCAAGTTTCATTAAGATCCGGTTCCCCGTTCTAAAGTTATAAATACGTAAACATTCCGGATTCCCCCTCCTTCCATCCCCCCCGGTGGTCGGATCGAGGAAATGACTATTTCCAAGTTAGTTTGGTCGGGTCCCTAATATGCCTGCCAAGTTCCATCGTCCCAACACATGTGTAAGTATCTTAAGTCGGGATCACCGGAATTCTGGAACCCTCCCTCCAACTCCCCCCACAGTGCTCGGATCTGGTCCGGTCTTGTCAACTATGTATCTAGGGCTTTTCAAGCCAAGTTTTATCGTCCTAGCACGTCTGGAAGTACCTTAACTTGCGATCATCGGAATTCCGGACCCCCCTCCCTCTAAACTCCCCCACAGTGCCCGAATCTTGTCCGGTTCTGTCACTTACGTACATAGGGCTTGTGCTTGTTCTTTCCACCAAGTTTCATTCCGATCGCTCCACTCCAAGCGAGTCACAAGTTTTCCGGTTCCCCCCTCCGATCCCCCCCCCACCTTTATCGGATCTGGTCCGGACTTGAGACTGGGCATCCGAGACATGTGATCTTTCTACTTATCAAGTTTCATTACGATCCGATCACCCGTTCGGAAGTTATACATACCTCAAGATTCCGGATTCCCCCTCCCGTCACTCCCCCAACGATGGTCGGATCGGGAAGTTGACTATTTTCAGGTTAATCTGGTCGAGTCCCTGATTTGCCTGCCAAATTTCATTGTCCTAGCACACCTGGAAGTAACTTAACTCCGTATCACCGGAATTCCGGAACCCCCCTCCAACTCCCCCCACAGTGCACGAATCCGGTCCCGGTCTGTCAATGATGTACCTAGGGTATGTGCTTGTTCCTCCCACCAAGTTTCATCCCGATCGCTCCAGTCTAAGCGTGTCACATGATTTCCGGTTCCCCCCTCCGACTCCCCCCCCCACATTAATCGGATTTGATCCGGACCTGAATCGGGACATCTGAGAAATGACGTCTTTCCAAATATCAAGTTTCATTAACATCCGATCACCCGTTTGAAAGTTATGCATGCCCCTAAATTCCGACTTCCGGCTCCCCTCCCTCCCCCCACGATGGTCGGATCGGGGAAGTGACTATTTCTAAATTAGTTTGGTCGGGTCCCTGATATGCCTGCCAAGTTTCATCGTCCTAGCACATCTGGAAGTACCCTAACTCGCGATCACCGGACTGACCGACCGACAGACCGACAGACCGACAGACCGACCGACCGACCGACCGACCGACCGACCGACGGAAAAGTGATCGGTATATGGCACTTGGCCGGAAGGCAAGTGCCATAAAAACAGTCGGTTTTTCGTAAAAATAGTCGTTTTTTGTTAAAATTAGCCGATTTTTCGTCAACACAGTAGTTTTTTTCTCAATAATAGTCGTTTTTATCCGCAAAAATAGTCGGTAAAAATGACCCGCCAGTCGGTAAATACCTTGCCCCCCCCCCCAAACATTTTGGCTAGTAACGCCTCTGACTGTGGATACGGAACTCAGCGTATCACCCCGCTACCAAGGTGTATTTCGTACGGTGCATACATCAGCTGGCAGTATCCGAAGGTCGCTCTTTCATTTCATGACAGTGCAAGAAGATATATAAAGGTGCTATAAAGAATTTTGAGTAGATGTTCATCTTAACCATCACGCTCAAATTGGGTTAGTTTACCCTGACGGTATTTTGCGATAAACCTCCAAGCATTAGGCCTACAATATTTTCTAAATATTCCTTGAGTCCAAGCTGACTCTGAAACATATAGTTAAATAATGCATAAAACGGAATACGTCAGCTACGTTGCTCTGGCAGCGATATTTCGGCCCTTGTTGGCAAGGTTCCTCGTCAGGCTGTCAATCTCCCGGGTCAACGTTGGGGAAGAACAGGTTTTATATTTGACAGTGCAAAAACGGATAAGTCAGCTTCGGACAAGTCATACGACTCGCAGTCAGCTTGGGCTGATTGGCTGATTGGGTGCAAAAACGGATAAGTCAGCTTCGGATAAGTCAGCTTCGGATAAGTCAGCTTCGGATAAGTCATATGATTCGCAGTCAGCTTGGGCTGAAGGAATATTTAAGAACAGGTTTGTTCCTCCAGGGTCAACGTTGGGGAAGAACAGGTTTGTTCTTCCCCAACGCTGACCCTGGAGATTGACAGCCTGACGAGGAGCCTTGCCAAGAAGGGCCGAAATATCGCTGCCAAAGCATCGTAACTGACGTATTCCGTTTTATGCATTATTTGAATACAATGTTTTCTTTCAGGAAATGGAACCCCCCAGAAAACGCATGCGTTTTGTCAGACCAGTTGGCATTTTTCAACGCATCCGAAACTACGACAAAACGCAACGTTTTGCGTTACTTGTCGCATGAGTTGGGTCGTGTCGCATAACGTAAAATTTTGCGCAAAATCGCAGCAGTGTGAGGGGTAAGGAAGCACAGTAGAGAAGTTTTCGGAGAGGTTTATCGTTTTTTGGTCTATCTGTGACAATCAGTGGAATAGGACCAAAAAAAACATAATTTGCGCGCCAAACTCGTTTGACGTTTTCTTTAATTACGTAATTACCTATCCCGCCTTGAGGAACGAAAATTGGCAACAGAAATGAACGAGGATTGCAGAAAATTAAGCATCCATGCCAACCGATAAATTCTAAGAGCACATCTAAATTCCCACGGATTTTGCCTGGCAACATTCAGGAAATCGAAGTTTCGTGTCTGGTCTGGAAGTACCTAGTCATTAGTAAGGATCTAAGAGGCGTAACAATAAGGTATAATTTAAGTATTATATCCATTTACTTATTCTACAGATGCAAGATAAACAATTCATATTCGAGGAGGGGTTTAAATTGTGCTACAAGTGATACTCCCATCACATAACCAGGAAAGCTCTAAATCAGGGGATTTTCAACTCCCTGTCAGGATTCCCAAGGGCATTCCTCTGCAATCATTTGCATGCAATCTTCTTCTACCTCAGAAGGTTTCTTTCAGTTGCATTCGATGACTCTTTGGGAGTCCGGTCGAGCCGACATAGTCGTGCTTATTCCCAGATGCTAACGGAGCGTTTTCAAGTTAAAGATACAAGCGTCACACTTTTGGAAATTTCGTCAGCTCTGCCAAAAATCAAGGACAACTGGGCCCAGCCAGCATTTACAAGTTTATGTATTGGTTGTCCTTATTTTGTATGTACAGTGACAAAGATCTACCAAATTGCTCGCGCATGAAATGTTGTATCCGCTTATTTATCCTTAATAAAAAAAAAAAAAGTTGAAACTAGTTCCGATACTCTACAGTCTTTTCTGGCCGATGGATGAAAAATTGTATATTTTGTTTTGTTGTGTTTTATTTATTTATTTTTTTTTTTTTATACTCCGCTTTTCAAATGGCGGGTCAGAGATAAATTACTTACTTACTTACACATGCGTCCAGCACCCTGGGAAGTTAGTGCGCGAATGTAAAGCCTGATTAAAGGGCGATTCTAAGGTTCTCATGGATTCGCTTTCCAAAAAGCAAAGCGAGAATTCGCCAGAATCGCCTTTAAAGTTTAAACAAAATGGACTGAGATCCGACAGTCTACTTACACATCACTTGTTCACTGACTAGGCCTGAAAGCCTGATAAAAATGCGTTAATTCGTTTGCCCGGTATCGAAAGATAATCGATTTCCTCGAATAAACTTTTTCTTTCGAATTTTTGGTACCTCCATATACAGTAGAGGTATGCTTATGTGAACAGTTACTTTAATGTGAACACCGCAGTTTTGGGCTAAATGGCAGAATGAAGATCCAAAATGTATGTACAGGTGTCTTCAGCTGCCCTTCTTACCTACTTTGGATAACTGGTAGTTAGCTTTAGACACAGCAAGTGCAAAGAAATGGCAAAGTCCGAAGTTAACAAACGTTCACATAAGCATACCTCTACTGTACTTGTACCTCTCTGCTTGAAATATTTAGCAAACAAAAAAGTAAGCCATTGCCGAAAAATAAACTAAAAATAGCAGATTCTTTGTATTCAGTATCTTTGCATCATTTTCCTCTACCTTGCCGTCTTTAACCACGGAACTTATGTTGAAATTCAAATTTTCTGCGTCTGGTTGAATTTGGGTGACTGTGCAAGCAGCGAACATTCTGAACGTTGTTACTACAGCCGCGAGTGAAAAAACACAAAGTTCCTTAGATGAGTCAAAATAATCCAGTGTATTCAATTATCAGATGTAAAAAATAAGCTGCCTTTTCAGTTAAACTTTAAAGGACACCTCGCACTACACAGTGTTTTTAGCGCAGATGTTCTGAGATAGTTGACGACTTTACAATTTTATTAAGCTATAGTGGCGTTTTTGATTGCCGGTGAAATTTCCCCGGTAGACGAAGAAAGTTGGCCGATTCGTGCTTATTTACTGTTTTCGATAGCCGATGGCCGATAGCCGTTGGAGGCAACGTCTATCGCCTATCGGCGAGTCCGAGGCCGATAGGCGATGTACAGGAATTTAGGCGATAGACGTTAGCCGTTGAGCACAAAAACAGAACAACGGCTATCGGCCATCGGCTATCGGCTTCCGGCGAACGTCAAAAACGCCAAAAAGTCAAACGGCTACGCTATCGCCGAACTCATCGGCAATCAAAAACGCCACTTATGCTTACAGAAAATAACACACGACTTCTGTTGTTTTAGCCTCTTTCCATGTCCCTTGACTTGGGTGACAATCTTGGCAAATTCGCATAGCCGGTCTCCGGACGAATAAGCTCCTCGGAAATAATGATCGTGCGGAAGATACGTCACGTAAATAGAACGAACATGGCAAGCGTGATAATCAGAATATTACTAATAGAGGAGATAGGATACACTTATAGGCGTATTCTCGCCGTTCCCCGACGACTCCACTTGAGGAGTCCCCGCGTTTTTGTTTGTCCCGGGGAATCACTCCCCGTACTCTCGCGAGTCCCCATGGACGGGGAATGTTCCGATTATCATCACCATCGTAAAAAGGACTCCCTTTCAGATTCGGAGGGGAATCAATTTTTTCAGGTGTTGGTGCAATGTAAAATTAATTAGAAACAATCAGAATAAACAAAACCAAAAATAAAGTGGATCCAGACTAATTTCGTCAAGTGCAAATTTTTTTTCGAACAAAATCCGTTTTGGAAGCATTCCCCGTGTTCTCGCTGTTTTCTGTCCGCGGAGTCCGCGTGGAGTGACTCCCTGTATTCTCGCCGTTCCTTTCGATTCGCCGTTCCTTTCGATTCGCCGTTCCTTTCGATTCATAAGGCGAAAATACGCCTTATGAAGTGTAGAATCTCGAGAACGAAAATGATGGAAATACTACTGAAGTAGAATTAATTACTATCATACGTACGGTGTCCTTAAAGGTCGAGAAGATTAAAACAAGTGAGGCATCGGGAGTTCATACGCGTTGTGTGAAAAAAAACAAGAACTTCAACTTACCGAATTTTCCGACGATATAGCTTCTCCACTGGAACCAGACCCTTCGCTGATCACCAGTCCAAAATAGTCCCGCTCCACAAGATCCAGATGGTCGAAAACGGCACATAGCAAGTCGATGCCTTTGCCCCTTTTCTGTAAGTACATCCAGGTGTTAGGCTGACCCAGTGAGTTGACACCAGCAAAATCAGAAAAGTAACGAACATGAGTGATAGGGAACAACTTTAGGCTGATTCAAAGGATAACTGCCAACAATCATCAGTCCAAAACAGGCCCCATCCATAAGAACCAGATGGCCGAAAACGGCCCTCTGAAATTCTGCATTTTGCCTATGTTCTGTAAGTACATCCACGCATTAGACTGGCCCCGTGGGTTGACACCAGCAAATTTAGAAAATTATCTAACAGGAGTGATAGGGAATAGCTTTAGGTGATTTAATGGATAACTGCCAATAATCATCAGTCCAAAACGGTCGCGCTCCACACTCTACAAGAACCAGATAATGGCCCCGCAGTAAGTCAACGCATCCTACCTGTGTTATGTAAGTACATATGTGTATTAAACTGGCCATGTGGACTGACCCAAACAAATTGACACAAAGTAATGAACGAAAGTGCTAGGAAACGACTTGAGGATTATTAACGGACAACTGAAAGGGCTTGGCTTAAAGAGCAATTACCAACATCGCGACACGTGACTTCTCCGTTTACAATACAAGTGCCAGAAAAATGATCATGCTTTTTTACTGCAATGCGTCACTCAGCAGTTGGTCGGTCCCTACTCACTTTAGATGAAAGCGAAAGGCCATGCGGGACTGGTTTTGATAGGGATGTGGGATTGGGTGAAAGAATACTTAGATCTTCAGACTAACTTTAACAGTCAGTTAAGTTAGCCTAACCTATGTCCTTCTTTGGTTGAACTTAGAAAGCTCACTGTTCAGCAAAGGTCACCAAAATCTACCCTAATTTCCACTGATTCCCACTAGCTCATGCTCCCAATATCCAAAGCCTTTCCACTTTCTACTGGAAGGGATTGTTAACTGTGCTTCCTCCTGTCAACAAAATCTCTATGGAAGCTTACCTCTATCTCAAATTTCTCTTGGGAGTTATCCAAGAACTGAACAACGCAAGTGATCAGTTTCTGTCCACCTCTTGCCCGAGTTGGTTGCGTCTGTTGGTGATGCTTACTTCGTGCTTGTTCTGACGCTCTGACATTATAGGTCCCACTTGCTGTCCCAAATCCAGACCAACTCTCGATCATGGCACTTCTCACAAGAACTTAGTGAAGCTCCAGCTTGTTCGCAGTTTCATAGCTTGAACGTCCTAAAATATTCAAATAATTAGGATACTAGAGCAAGGGCTGTCCTTATTCTCAGAACTACAATAGCACAGAAGAAGGGATAGGTCAACTTAGTGTATGATCTTCTGTAAGTTCAAGCTGCTCTGAAGACATAACTGCTTTCAACTATCTATATCCCTACTTGCAGCTTCCTGCTAGCTATAGGGAATAAGGGGTACACCTAGATGAGCACCATGCTCACCCCTGCCAGCTTGACTCTAAATATGAGCATAGTTATCAAAAGCGTTCAGTGTACTAGACTGCCCATGCTCTTGTTCTCAACAAAAATCAAAGTTATTTCAAATGCAGAAAAAACTCTCCCATGTCAAACCTTGATCCAGCAGCAAAAACAGTAGCCATAACCAAAGTTAAAGCTCAGCACTAGCTTTCAACTCCAGTAATTACTAAGAAGTAACTCTCAAAATAGGATGTTTACAGTAGCTAGACACTTCATTTACTTTACTGCATGTTATGAACAGAGAAGCTGTCAACCCCTTGGCCCAATCATTCTAGAAACTCGAAGCTATCAACCCCTTGACCCAATCATTCCAAAAAACCCCTGGTTTTCCCTGAAGAAAGTAAAAGTGCGACCGCGTCGTAGGCACCGGCCTATTTAAGCGTGAATATGTTTATTTTGTACAGAGTCTAAGTTGAGTTTTCCAATAAAGAACATCATAGTTCTTAACACTGCAACTCCAGCCTCCATTCTTCTAGTATGATTGCTGTATAAATCTCAGCTGACATGTCCGTTTAGTATCACCAGCCTTGATTTGCAGTCACCCTGGAATACTTTACCCAGGGGCGTCCCGATACCTTCCTGATAGGGGGGTGCAGCTTCAGAACTCTACCGGAATTTTTCGAAGTTTTACCAGAATTTTTGATGTTTTACCGTAAAATCGCCACAGCGACCCTCTCTGCAGAAACTCTAGAATACTGTTGTGTTCTGACTTCAATCATCTGTTACAAACAACAAAAAAAAGGCTCGTTAAAGTTTAACTGAAAAGGTACGGTAGCTCATTTTTAAATCTAATATTTGAGTACTGGAATAGTTTGACACATCTGAGGGACTTTGTGTTTTTCCACCCGGGGCTCTGGTAACATGTTCAGAGAGTGCTCTGCTTGCACGACAAACCAAAATTCATCCAGACTCAGAAAACTTGAATTTGAACAAAACCTGCATTTTCAGGGCTAAAGATGCGACATCAGAGAAGTTACAACTGTAGGACAATGATTTTAGGATATGTCTGGCAATGAATCTGATATTTTTATTTTATTTTTCGGTAGGCGAAAGGCTTACATTTCTACTTGGCAAATTTTTCAAGCATAGAGGGCCAAAGAGATACCACAAATCCGAAAGAATAAGTTCATTCTATGAAATTGATTATGCCTGGATAATGGAGAAACGAAGTGACCCATTTTTATCGGGTTATCAGGAATATTTCAGTGAATAAGTGATATGTTACTATTGTTACTAGACTGTTGGATCTCAGCTCTATTTGGTTAAACTTTAAGATTGTCAATTAAAACTAAATAAAAGCCTTCAACCCACCCTACACATTTCTTCGTGACATTTTAATCGTTTTCAATTTGTTCACAACACATCCAATTTCACATTCGTCAACTAGATTGGTTTTTCACATGCGATTAGTAACAGACGCTGGTCAGCCATTATTGAATGCTAAAAAGTCTTTCTCCTTTTACTGAGATAATAGGGATTGTCTTGGCAAGCTTGAATGCTTTCCAGGGATTGTCTTGGCCAGCTTGAACGCTTTCCATGCTAGTGGTAAGACACTCATGATCCAGCCTCCAGTAAATCTCCGAGACAAGTTTAGACAGATTCATTGAGAAAGACTTTGGTAGATTCCCTAAACAAAATCACGGTAGATTCCCTGAGCAAAATTTGGTGTTTAGAAGAAAGGCATTTTGACAACGCTGTGACACAAAAGCCAGTGTTTAGTTTAGAAGATAGGCATTTTGACAACGCTGTGACTTCATTCAACGAGCATGGAAAAAATATTATATTATTGTAAAGAATAATAATTGGAACTTTCAGTCAAGGCCCAATTTCACACATCTGATAAGTGTAGAGGCTGGAACAGGGCTGGAAAGAGATGGTGGGAATTGTATGTATAGCCTATTATATTTCATTAACAGGTCAGGAAATAGCATTTTTAGATTGATAATGATGATTGAAATTGGGATTGGAAAATAGTGCACGATTTTCCAATCCCAAATTCAATACATCAATCTAAACATTAATATACAAACCCTTCATTAAATCTTCACACCCTGTCCAGAAGCCAGAGGCCTGCCAAAATCTGTCCCACACAAACAAATTTAGAACCTCTTTTAACTTCTATTTCTTCCAAAGTCACGTCGATATTTGCGTCGATGGGGCTTCTCCACGACATCTAGCGTACAAAAACGAGCAGCGAAAAACAGCACGCTTCACAACTTCGCTTATAGATGACTCGAGTATAGCTCAATTATGTAGTGCATTCACTGTGGAAAACCGCTACCCGAGGAAAAATGCTCTTTCATCTGATTGGGCCAAGTCATAGCCAAGCAAAGGAAGGAAGCGTACAAGAAGCTGATAAAACAAAGTACTGCGACGATCGTCAGGATAATTTGTTTGAGTGCTTCCCAACTATACTGTAACAGGTATAGTTGCCGGAAAGATGGTATCCTTCGTTTGTGTGTTCTTCGCTTTGCTGATTGGTGTCAATTGTCTGGAAGAAATCCCGAATGAAGGAGGTAGATTCATTTTCGATAAAGTCCGGTCTTCACCTCCCGGAACTTCCGGAATCTGGGCTTCCAGATTATTCTTTGGCTTGTCCTGTAAATTGCACCTGGAATCTGAACCGGTCCGAAAGTACATCAAAATAATCTGGAAAAAAGGGGCTTTTGAGCTTCCAGATTTCCGGAATTTTTAAGTATCGCAGAAGAAATTAAAAAAAAATCTCGGAAAATCTGGGAACCCAGATTCCGGAAGGTGAAGACCCGACTTAATTCTACATGATACGCAGTTCTTCGGCTGGCTGAAATGTACTAAATCTAGCATTTCGGAATTTGCAAATTTTTCACAACAGTTTAAAAGCTCGTTTAAAAGCTTCGTCCACATCACATCACGTCATCCATCAAATCACGAACGGGTACATTAATTACTGACTTAACCCTGTTCTCTCGAGCCGAGCCCCGGCACATCGGATGCCAGAACCGGATCCTGGAAGTCTTTTGGACATATTCATGGCGGACCAAAACGCCGTTTGGAGCTTATGGGTTTCGTTTGCCTTTCGTCTTGTCTTTATACTCGTTTTCAAGCACTTGGGCTTTCGCTTGGATTTTTATGAGGTCTTATGTCCGAGGGGTTACTTACTCCCAAAATGGCTGTACCGTAAGTGCACGGTGCCCCATGGGGGCTTGTACAGTGGTGCCGAACAAGAGAGTAACCCCTCGGTTCGCAGTCACTTTTCATCTAAAGTCGAAGGGAAAGTTCGAGGGATATGAAGCTGGCCAGGTTCTCTCATGGTCGAAGTATAACAAAGTCAAGCTAACCGTTCCGAATTTTCATGATAATGCTGATAGCTTTGCTGTTTATCAACATTTCGCAGGTGTCCCCTTCAAATGTCGTTTTCCTGCCAATCACATTTCCTTTCCTACCCCAACCATTCGCATATTTGTTAGTTGTGTTTTTTTTTTGGTGATACCATGGTATCTGTAACCACGGTAACTGGATTTGCAATTAGTCGTTTTTGCAGTTACCGTGGTATCTGATATACGGTTGCTCTGCAAAAACGACAATTGCCGAAACAGCGCTTTTCGAAGTCATCCCAAAAGAAAAACTGATATCCAGTCACATCACTAAGTGCCAAACTTCTTTCCCACCACTTTGACAACAAGACCAAAGGTTTCGATGGGATCCCAAAAATTTAATATTTGACCCAGACAACTAGGTCTTGTCTAAGCCAGATCCAGTCTTCGCCAGGCTAATCATCTGAGAAAATCAAGTTCAGATATACCTGTATAAGCCATATCCATTTTGACGATACTGATCGAAACTTCCTGCTTTACTTCTGCCAAATTTCCGGTTTCGGCCGAATTCCGAGCGAACTACCTGTCCAGCCAAAAAATTCAAAAATTCAGCGCATCTCCTTATCCCTATATAGAACATCTAATAAACTTCAAATAAAACTTGAACTTGTAAAAAAAATCCGGTTTCAACCAGATTCCGGACGAACTATATGTCCGGGTAAAAAATGATTGTCATATACAGATTCAGCGTCTTTTCTTACCCTTAAATCTATCATCTAATCAACTTCAAATAGCCTACAAATTTTGCTTTTAACAAATTTTCCTGTTTCGGCCGGATTCCGGGCGAACTACTTGTCCGGCGAGAAAATGGTTTTCACCATCGTGCTCAGCATGTTTTCTTACCCCTAAATCGAACATCTCATCAACTTCAAATAAAAATTTTGCTTTTAACAAATTTTCCGGTTTCGGCCGGATTCCGGGCTAACTACTAGTCCGGCGAGAAAATGGCTTTCACCATCGTGTTCAGCATGTTTTCTTACTCCTAAATCGAACATCTAATCAACTTCAAATAAAACTTTTACTTTTACCAAACTTTCCGGTTTTGGCCGGATTCCGGGCGAACTACTTGTCCGGCGAGAAAATGGTTTTCACCATCGTGTTCAGCATGTCTTCTACCCCATAATCGTCTATCACATTAGCTGTTTCAAAATATTTTGTTTGCCCCTTAATTTAAACCCCCTCTCCCACCCCTAAATGTAGGGCTACAGAGCCCATCTACGAACTCGACCTTACTCTTGACCCAAAGAATCCTCACACCAAGTTTCATCAAAATATCTCATTCCTTTCGAGAGTTATCGTGCTCACAGACGGACGGACGGACGGACAGACGGACAACTTTTGCGATGTCATAGGTATCCGTCACTAACGTTTTGGGATCCCAAAAACTGATGAAAGTGAGATGACCTTTTCAGATACCACGATCAGTTACCACGGTCGGACCGTGAAATCTGAATATCGGGTACCACGATAACTGGCCAGATACCACGATAACAGCAAAACCGCCTTTTGACCGTGGTATCAGATACCACTGCAACTGCAAAAACGACTTTAGACGGTATATCAGATACCATGGTATCTGCAAAAACGCAACTATTGTGTCTCTCAAATGTGTTGTCTCTCTACGGCACCGTCCCAGATCCCGGAATCTTTGGTGTCCGATGCCCTGGACTTGCAGAAGTTTTGGACTGGCTTCACCTTCCGGATCCACCTTGACGAAAACGTAAGTCTTGAGTTCGGAAGGAAAACCTGGAAGGTGAAGCCTGGTTGGTTAAGCGTGGTTTGCAAGTCAGGAGTGTTACGAACAAAACTGGGTACGCACTTATTTGTACATGAGAACCCCTCGAAAAAATTCGACAGAAACCTGCCAACTGCTTTGGGTGAAATAACACTATATCCAGTTACTTTACTCTTTCCGTTTTCTAGACATAAAGGTGATCGAAGGCGTTGGCGGTAACTTTAACATCGCCGTCGATCAAGATGATGTCATGATTCTAACCCGCGAGACATTCAACCATGTCGTAATGACTCGCCCTCTCATTCTTGTCGAGTTCTATGCACCTTGGTGTGGCCACTGTAAAACTTTAGCACCGGAGTTCGCCGCGGCTTCCAAGGAACTAGCTAAGGACAACATCCCTTTGGCCACAGTGGACGCGACGAAGGAAGTAGAACTTGCAAAGGAGTATATGGTAACCGGCTTTCCCACGATGATCTTGTTCAGAGGAGGAGAAAAAATTGAGGAATACAACGGAGAAAGCAGAGCTGCGGGTAAGCGGTAGTTAATTTTCCTTGCTTGCTGATAGTCGGTTTCTTAAGCCTTTAAAAGCTGAATCTGCTAGTTATTTGAAGCGCTCAGTATCACGGGTCTTTCCCTAAAACGTCTGAAAAAAAAATTGTGCCTCGATCTAGACGTCCACTTGCTGCTTTTGATTGGGCGGCTAGGGTAAAACGCACATGAAATTGTCTTCGACGGTACAGCACAAAACTGCGTTACTTTACTGACTCTGGCTTCTACAGTCAGGGTTTTCGGCAACATCATCAATTTGATTTTTTCAAGTTATGATGAAAGCGTAGAAACCGAGCTTCGTCCCTTCTTTCGCAAGACGTTACAACACCAGTAGTCGTGAATTGTTGCTGGGAGCAACGTCTGCATAGATGGTTGGAAAAACTTAAATCTCTGTTGTATATTAATATTTTATTTTCGTGATAGCCTATACCGTAATGTTTCGTTAGTATAAGTTTAGTGTTTGGACCTTACCTATGCAAGATTTTATGAATTATTTGGTTTAAATTATTGGACGCAAGTTATATATTTAACCGTTGCAATAAGAACTGCAATCGCACATATTTATGTTTTTTTATCTATTCCTTGTAACGCCGAAAAAACAATTATCGGCCGCGCCCGGCTACGGTAATTACGTTAAAATAATTGATTGATTGAAAATGGGGTCGAAAAGTCCTGCTCGACTGTTGGCATCTTGCAGAGAAGGTACCACCACGCCACTTAGAGTGGCGTTAATGGTGGCGCTTACAAGAAATGGCAAATCCTCAACGTGACAGGTCGGTCGATGAAAGACTTTTCTTTTCCCAGATATTGTCGAATATATGAAAAAAAAAGCAGATCCTAATTGGGTCCCACCACAGTCAGCAGTCCTTGAACTCTCCGCAGAAAACTTCACGAGTATCGTCAAGCCAGCTCCCCTCATCCTGGTAGAATTCTATGCACCGTGGTGCCGGCACTGTCAACAGGTAATACGACCAATCTCATTTTCCTGAAGAAGGCATCGCCGTCACACCGTTTTTCTGTATTCCGCAAACTGTACTTTCTAAACGCATACTTCATGTACATAAACTGTAAGGCGTGACTTAATGTAGGCTACTAGTTTACTTGTACTTGGTCTTATGCTATCTGGCTCAACCTGACGACATCGTACCCACAAATCTCGGTCTGCGATTCAGGGTTTATTTCAGATGTGTAGCCAAGACAAATTCAATACCCATCCGTGGCAGCGGAACTCTCTTGTCCCTGACACACGTTCTACGCTCACGAAGAACTAACCTCCAAAAACACAAATTCTTTCCAAGGAAGATCTGTTATTTCTTTGCAGAGCAAAATAACACTAGGGAGTAGTGCCAAGACCTATGCTTTCCATGCTTTGCGAACGGGCCATACTCATAGCGCCGTCCACTACGCTTGCGGCATTTAGAGTGAAACAAACTTGCGGGTATACAAATTTCTAGTAAAGCAAAGGTGCGGTCTGCACACACCGAGGAAACAGGAGAGACTAGTATAATTTTGTTGCTGGTGTTCAGAATATGAAGTTATTGGAGCCAGCTCTGGTGCAGGACTGGTTGAGTTTCAGTAGGGAGGTTCACTACCGCTATGCTAGTGATGCTAGTGTCGCTGCTATTGGAGTGCCGCCCACTATGCTTGCGACATTTAAGGCGAGAAAAACTTGCGGGTTTAGAAATGTCTGGCAAAGCTAAGATGCGATCTGCACACATTGAGGAAACAGGGGATGTTGTATCTTTTTTTTCGCTGTGTTCAGAATATGAAGTTATTGGAGCCAACGCTGGTTCACGACCGATTGAGTTTCAGTAGGGACGCGGGACAGGATGATATGCCTTCTTCACTAGCGCGGGGTGGCGACCGAACCAAGTTAACTGGCGATTCTTCATTAGTAACGCAGAACCGCAAGTCTTAACACAACCTTGCGTGACATCATTACTGCTGGCATGTTAATTAGTCAGGCTGAACGGACGGACACCCCCCCCCCCCTTTTAGCATACAATCCTTCAGGTCTCTTACGAAATTAACCCTTTTCAGCTTGCTCCCGAGTACGAAGCCGCTGCCAAGGTCCTCAAGACCTTCAACATTCCTCTAGTCAAAATCGACGGTGCCAAGGAGAAGGCCATCGCTGACTCCCACGCAGTCAAAGGATGGCCAACCCTCAAAGTGAGTAGACACTCAGCGTATAAACACTGACCTAAGTATTTCAGTGATGTAGCATGTAGCCTACTATCAAGGTACTCTTTATTCCCCTCTCGTAAAGTAACAGAAAAATCGAGGCAGCATAAAAAATAACTCATAGTGTTAACAACAGTTCAACACATTATACAGTTATAATGATAATTTAAAACACGCATGGAAACGAATTCTTCTTGTTCATGATATTGATTTCTTCGAGTAATTGTTTCCTTCTTTTAGTGTGTAGTATTTTCTTCTCTTCTTCTTTCCTTCTTTTTACTCCTCCTTGTTTTGCACTGTTGACCGTTAACAAATATAATTGTTGTTTTATTATAATCCTTGTAGATATTCCGAAGTGGGCGCCCTTACGAATACAAAGGAGCTAGAGACTCGAAAGGCATTGTTGAATACATGAAAGAGCAACTGAAGTTCCCATCAAAGGAGGTCTCCAGCGTGCTGGAGCTCAAGAATAATCTCGACCGACTGGAGGCAACCGTTGTTGGATTCTTCGACGGAAAGTCAGACTTTTTCAACGAGTTCGCCATTGCCGCAAATGAAATGAGAGGTAAGATCAAACCAGTAATCCCTTACTAAATTAAGTCCCATACAGTAGATGATGTGCCTTCGGAACGGAGAGGGCGTGTGCATCCGCTTGAATAGAGTTATGTTCATTTATCTCTGCCGTGGGACAGGCCAAACACTTCGGCCGGGGCTTGGGCCATAAACGGCCCATTCTCTAATGTCATCAGTGTTTCTCCTGTTACTTTTGAGATCGAAAAAAATTGCAGAATACCCAACTAATGACGTGAAAAATTCAGTGTGTTCAAAGAAGCACGCCTCTGCTGGCAGGTAAATGATCTCTTGCGAGAACTGAGGCCAAGCCTGCTCCAACGGTCTTTGTCGGACACGCGGCAGATGTGGGGTTCTATACATTAAACAGATTGCTTGTTCTTGATTCAATATGCATTCCGTTCTACAAACCACTAGCAGGGCAAGAGTTATGAAACAGAGCAGCAGGAAAGCAGTGGACAGGTACTGGTTGTTTGTTGCTATTGCGTTAGCGGAATCTTGTCCTACGCAAAGATTTCAAAACATTTTCGAATGTTGCCGACGAAAGTTTATTCGTGTACAAAGTATAAACGTATCCTTTTTTGGAAATGCCTATTTCATCCACTTTCTGTCACTTACAATTTCAAAGTAGTTCCTCAGGGTCACATACGAACATAAATTATTTGTTGTTCTTTTTTTTTTGGGGGGGGGGGGTCTGCAAAAAATAATACCAACCAAACTAACATAGGCTACCTCTAATGTACGTCGCATCAAAAGAACAGCGCAAACGCATCCAGCCTTCAGTCTCCACACATATCTGCATGTGATCGGCTTACTCCTTTGTTCTAGCTCCAGTGGCTTACAATATTTGAACTTCCAGGGACGTTCAGATTCCTCCATACTACCGCCACTGACGTCCTCAGCCACTACTCCGTCGAGCCTGACACTGTAATCGTCCTCCAGGCCGAGCTATTCCACACGGATCACGAAGACAAGGTCCACAAGCTTCGCAAGCCAGCGGGGAGCTACAAGGACATCATCGAATTCATTAACAAAGCAGGGACACCCCTGGTCGGTCTGAGGAGCAAGACAAATATTGGGTTCAAGTACCAGACGCGGCCGCTCGTCGTAGTTTACTACGATGTGAACTACGAATACCAGTATATTAAAGGTAACGGCTCATAATTTTGGGGCCAGGAAAATTTGCAGTCCCCGTTTTAACTCTTCCTGCTGACGGCGGGTTTTCCGGATATACAAGTCCTCGAGACAAATAGGGAATAGCCGGAATGTGACAGTTTTGAATAAGGGGAGGGGGTTCTGCTAATATAAAGATCCTGGATGCGGATTTCTTTGCTTTCGGAATCAGCAAAAAGCACTCAAAACCAATACTGGCCATGCTTCGGGTAACTTAGACATCAGTTCTGAAGCAACGCGACAAAGGGGCCAATATAAGCGTTATCTCCTAGAAATATACCCGATGAAAAATTGTTTGACTGTGTAGTTGTACGTACGAAAAAGTTGCATTTACTGAATGGGCCGACTGGGTTCCAATAGATTCCAACCGATAGCATCCAATCTTGCTGTAGTAGCATCCAGTTTGCTAGTAGTATCATGCAGTGGCGACAGTTACTCTCGCAGTTACTATTGCATGCTACTTTTTCGTACAACTCCATACGACTAATTATCGAAAAATTTTCATCGGGTAGTTTTCAATTTCACATACAGTTTTCAGTTTCACGTCATAAATCCTTCATTAATTCATTCAAAATATTTTTCAGATACTGAATTCATCAGAAAGAAGATCGTCAAGGTCGCCAAGGAATTCACTCGCACTCACCCCTTTACGTTCGCGATTAGCAACGAAGACGAGTTTGCCGACGAACTGAAGATGGCAGGACTCGAGGACTCTAATGAAGACGTGAAAGTCATAGTTTACGACAGGACGAACAAATTCCGAATGCAGCCAGTAGATGACTTCGATACGGATGACCTACGAGACTTCATGACAGAGCTCCTTGCAGGTACCATATGTTCTACTTATGAGACTAGAGGGGTCCAAGACCAGGCCCCTAGTCTATTTCAGTACAAACAGAGATACGGTAGACTGACAGGCAGTTTGTTTTATAAATCGATGACTACGGTTAAAGAACCGAATCTGCGATTACTGTCAATACGAACTTACAATATTTGTGTCAATACACACCAAAGAAATACTAATGTCCCTGACAAATTTCACGAAAACTGGAACAAAACTTTTCGGCATCTCTCAAGTGCTTTGTACAAAGGTTTGGTAGCCTACCTAGGACTTTCCGTTCGTTCTGATCGATTTCAGACGTTTTGGTACGGGATAGCTCCTCGACTCCCAAGGAGTCACCGATGAACAGCGAGGGCACGCCTTTAACTACAACGTCGGCAACACTGGCCGATCTACCCATGCTCTCGTGAGCCTAATAAGCCTAAATCTTCTCTTGCAGGAAAACACAAGCCCTACTTCCGATCACAACCGATTCCCAAGAATCAGGAAGGCCCGGTCCGAGTCATCGTCGCCGACACCTTCGACGACGAAATAATGAAAGTGCAAAAGGATATTCTTCTTGAGATCTATGCTCCTTGGTGCGGCCACTGCAAAGCCCTAGAACCAACTTACAAAAAGCTAGCAAAGAAGATGTCCAGTGATACCCTAGTAATAGCGAAATATGACGGAGAGGCCAACGACATTCCTCACTTCTTTGGGCAGTTAAAGGGATACCCGACGATTGTGTTTATTCCCGCATTCAAAAAGGAGGATTTCGTTGTGTTTACGGGACAGCACAAATACAAGGATCTCAAGGATTTTATCAACGAAAATTCCTCAATATTTTTGACCGAAGAAGAAAAAGCCGGGAAGAACAAGGTCATAAGTGAGGATACCCGTAAGGATGAACTGTGATACCAAATAGTGCAATAAAAGGTGATTTCATCTAGTAGCGCGAATGGAACGTCACTAAACTCTGGAGAATTCCTGCCAAAGGCGGTGGCTACAGTCACGGTGGTCAGTCAAACCCTCTGTTCAGCTTTAAGTTATTTAAGTTTATTTTACACATTTGTATTAAACTGTACTCTTCACAAAGACAAAAAAAACACGTACGAAATGGCGTGAAAAAGTTGCAATGGTCACCAGAAGATGACCGGTAAAATCCACTTCAAACATCGTTGGGAGAAAAAAAACACACATAAAAAATACGCCAATCACGCTTAAAGACTGGGCCTAATAGGCGTTGGCACATAGCCAAAATCTAATAAAACTCCCAACTATCCCAGGACTTGCGTCACGACAGTATACTACCAAAACACGAGCTACCTACAACACTTGGGCCACTGTTAAACAAGTGAATACAGTTTCTTGTACTAACGTAGCCCATTCGTTCAGTTTTCATCTACCGGTAACAGATCAAGCATATATAAAAAATCGTAACGTAAGATCAGCAAATCGAATCAGGAAGTGAGAATCAAAATATTCTTCGCTTCTCTATTTATCTATCAGTAACAGATCAAGCATAGATAGAAAATCAAAACACCAGATTAGCCCAAAGAACCCAAAGCTGCCACGATTGGGTAACACAGTTTTATAAAGTAAGTAAAACCAAAACTGAACTTCAGCGCTCAGTCATACAGGGCTTTCGCTACGATATTTCCTACCCTTGCTTCAATTATGTACCCCAGGATGTTGAAATATTCTTTTAGACTAGCGGTAGTATTTTCATGAGCACAGGTTGCACAGACCTCACTTGCAACACAGCGGGTAAGCAGTATGACTGCAGGAACTAAGTACTTATGCTATAGACCCTGTAGTGTCATGTGTCAACAGTTACCCTTTCAGATCACATTTCCATGATGACTACCACTGGAACCTTTGACAGATGTGAGAACGTCATCAAGTTCCGCAGAATAGGCTGGTGGCTCGTCTGGCGGATAGTCACTCTAGAAATTAGTTAGACATGAGATGTCGGAAGTTCAGTAGGTTACTATCATTAAAGCATAACTGAAACTGACACTATTATATTACTTTCCTTCTCAATAAGATAAGATATACATATAAAAAAAAACATCAACACACACGCAAAAAATTCAGTCTCAAAACAGACAGTATTTTCACAACAAAGCTCCGCTTGTCTGAGACTTTCTCGGAATTTCGACTGTACGCCCGTGTTGGGAAGTTAGAAGGGCAAGCTCTTCAACGACCTAAGAATATTACCAGGCAAAACTAAGGAAGATGTGAGGTTCCAAGCTGCTTATGACTTTGAGGCACATGGATTCACTTTTCGAAAAGCAAAGCGAAAATAGGAGGATTAAACAAGCCTTACCAAGGTGAAGTTTGATCCTTGTTATCCCGAACAAGGAGAGCACTGGCGAAGTGAGAGTTCAGCTGAGATCCGCGCCCGGCCTACGAGTGAGTAGCGTTCTAGGCTGATCAGGATTTAGAGCCCGTGATACAAGTTTTTTGGTGGCCTACCAAAAACACCCGCCAAAACCTAGGGCAGGGAGGGTGGGAGCTGAACTCTCACTTCGCCAGTGCTCTCCTTGTTCGGGATAACAAGGATCAAACTTCACCTTGGTAAGGCTTGTTTAATCCTCCTATTATCCCTCACCAGAGCACTGGCTCGTGATAGTTCAGCTGAGACTTTAGAGCTGAGCTCCAAAAAACTTGCTTCACGGTTCTACACTGAAGTTACTAAAACAAACTTCTATTGAAAATCATCTTCAAGATAAAACCACACTACTTAAAACATCCAGGTTTTCTACTGGCTTATTATAAAAGGTAGCATACGTAGCAGCTGAGCGCCATCCCACATGACTCAAAATTTTATCAACAGTGATTCCTAATCTAGATAATTTCTGCGTAGATGCCGAACGAACACTATGTGCTTTAAACTCATTAACATCCACGCCAGACATCTTAAGCACCATCATGATCCATCTAGATATTGTTGTTGTTGCTACTGGATTGTACGGTTTAACATAACTGATTAAAAGCTTATCTGAACGACTTTCATACTTTGTTCTTTCTATGTACAACTTCAAATTGTACAATGGGCACAACTCGATATTGTCACCAAATTTCTGGAATTTTACACAGGTTTTATGTCGGTTTCTTTTTGATGTTTTGGTTGCCTCATCTATGGCTATAACACACTCATTCTGAGAAATGTCAATTTTGCTAATTTTAAAATACTCAGCGTCTGTACACGTTCACTTGTCACTAAGGCTAATAACATCGTCACTTTCAAAGTCAACCTTTTTATGTCCAAACTTTGACTTTCCCAATTTTTCAAAGTACATAATACCATATCAACATTCCAAGTTTTCTGGTACCTGGGCAATGCAGGCTTCAAATTGAAGACTCCGCGTAAAAATTTGGATACCAATTTCGAGGATACTGAATCTTCATTTAAAACTATTGCACTTATTGCAGATCGGGCCGTATTTACGGAACTATAACCCAAACTCTTTTCCACAAGAGTGTTCAAAAAATTTATGATCTGACCTGTAGTTGGCCGCAAGGGATCAATTGATTGTTGATGACAATACTTCTCCCAATTCTTAAGGTGAGTTGCGTATTGTTTTCGTGTGCCTTTTTTCCAAGCTCCGAGAAGTACTTCACTTGCTGGGCCATCGAGGCCTCTTTCCTGCAAGGATCGCCGGACACAAGACAGGCCATCAATCTGAGGCTCGACCCAAGGCGATGAGTTTTTCCTGGAGCTTGGGGCAGTATCAGTGATTGTTCGGTGCTTGGTAGATCCACTGGAGGGGCCGCCACAATCTTCAGTAGAACCGCATACCAAGGTTGTGTTGGCCAATTCGGTACGATTATCAGCCCCGTCGCTGCGTCGTTGACAACTTTGCGCAACACTTTCGTGATCATGCTAAAAGGGGGGAAAGCATAAAAATACCATCTTTTCCAGTTAAATTCAAAGGCATCAACATGTAAAGCACCCGGATCGGGTTTCCAAGACACATATGGTTTCAACTGAAAGTTAAGTCTCGACGCAAATAGATCGATTTCAAATTTTCCGAACAATTCACTTAATCTATCAAATACCACTGTGGTCAATTTCCATTCCATGTCTGTATTAAATTTCCTTGAACTTGTATCAGCTCGGACATTTTCTGCTCCTGGAATGAATTCCACAGAAATCCAGGCATCGTTTTCCAACACGTAATGCCAGATTTCTTTTGCAACCTTATTGCATACGGAAGATTTACTGCCGCCCATTTCATTAATATATGATAAGGCGGTAGTGTTATCTACCCTAATTCTCACATGTTTCCCTTCAATCAAATTTCTAAAACTTTTCAAGCCTAGCAGTACAGCTTTCAATTCCAGTGCATTTATATGAAACTCGGCTTCTTCTGGGGTCCACTCTCCCCCTGTGCTCAAATTAATAGATCGTACGTGAAAACCCCATCCCTTCAAACTTGCGTCACTTTCTAAGATGACATCAATCTCCCGCTGGGTGATGGGTTTTCGGCTATTGCTTTGTAAGTTTAGCCACCACAATAAATCTGTCCGAGCCTCACTTGACAAACACATGTTTCCTTCATAATTGCCTTTGTGCCTCTTTAACGCTCGTTTCTTATCATTTTCGATGTCTCGATAATAAAGGGGCCTAACAGCACCGCGGGGAAACTTGAAACTAATAGCCCGATGACAGAAGACACCTCCCTAACAGTCGGATTATTTGCTTTTAAAATGGCATCTACTGCGGCGCATATTGTTTCAACTTTTCGCTGAGGAAGGGAGATTGTCATTTGTACGGAATCCAAGACAAATCCTAGAAATTCTATTTTTTGCGATGGATACAATACAGATTTCGTGGGATTAATAACGAATCCAGAATTTCTTAAACATGTAATCGTCTCTATAACGTTGGCCTCACACACAGTGAGGTTTTCACCAACCAAAAAAGAGTCGTCCAAATAATAGACAGATAGATGTCCCATTTTTCTCAGGCTCCCGAATATTGGCTTCATAATTTTTGTAAATAATCGAGGACCACATGCTAGACCATTCGGTAACACAGAAAAGACGTAATAACGTCCATCAAATTCAAAAGCGACCCATTTGTTGTCTGATTCATTCATGAAAACTGAATAATATGCATCGACCAAATCAACTGAAGACATGAAACAATTAGGTGTCATTAACATGATAGCGGTCTTCACCGATTCCATTTTGAAATGGTGGTACTCAACGTTTTCATTTAACTGACTGAGATTAATTATAAATCTCCATTTTTCTTTATCACGCTTTGGTAGGACAAAAATTGGTGAAATAACCAAGTCCTGGGAAAACGGAACTTCCATGATAATTTGCTTTCTAAGCATCTCATGGATTTCGTTCGAAATAATCGTCTTCGTATCATTCGGAAAGGTGTATGTAACAGTCTTCCGTTGTTTCAGATATGCAGGGTCTTGAAAGAATTCAATACGGAAACCATTTTTAACGATTTCGAGGATAGAAACATCAGTCGTTAATGTTTCCCAGTACGAAGAGAATTTTCGGATCTGTCCAGCTTGGAAATTTTCTACTTGAAGTCTACTCTCCACAAGAATAGTCTCTACAAACTGACTGAATGACTCACTTACCTCTAGTCTTTGCGAGCGTCCTTGGACGGGCTTTTCTCTTTCTGGAACGACCTGTTTCTGAACCGGTTGTTCTGGGGTCGTTTGGAACTGTAATACGTCCGGTCGCTTTGGCTGGTTCCGGACGTTTCGGCTCTGTCTTTCTTCGACCACTGGTGGGTGTTCTTGGCAGCGTAACTGCTGCCCACTTTCCCGTTTTTTGGCTTATATAAAGCCAGTTGGCGCAAGTCATTTAACTTTCTTGCTTTCTCGCCTGCCTCAGAAAGATCGTCTCCAAACAAATGCTTCGTGATCTTATTTTCTGGTGCGCAAAGACCCACTGCCACTTTTGGGTTTAAGTAAGGTCTCAGCGCGTAACGGCGAGCCATGTTTAATTCATGGTTGGCTGTACCTAACAAGCCAATCGTCTCCATTAGTCCGTCAATCATTTCCTTTTTTAAAGGAGAGTCAACCATACTGAGTGCTTTTTCGGTAACGCTCGTTAAGATCCCAACCGCCCCGACAAGCTTTTTCTGTGGTTGAGCTGCCCGTATATCAGCCGTTTGGACTTTCTTGTCAAATGTTCTCCACAGTTCTGGATTAATCGTTGCCACAACCACCTTGTCTAAATTCGATGCGATTTCATTCTTTGTAAGAACAGATTTCGTAATTTCGGTTGTTGGTGGGTCGGTGAAGAGAGCGTTAACCGATCTAGCAAGTATGGGACTTACTTTTTTCTTTTTCTGTTTATCCTGGAGTCTGTTTACCGCCTCTAGTAGTAAACCAGATCCCTCTTCGATCTGATCCTCTACTTCCTCTTCCTCGTCAAGTCTCGCTTTTTTCTTTTGGGATTCGTTCTCTACGATGTCCTGTTCTTCTCCATCTTCGTCGATATCTAGCTCCTGATCATAATCCATAGATAGGGACTCTTCCTCCATTCTAACACGCTACACCACCCGAAGGTTGGACACAACTGATCAGCCTAGAACGCTACTCACTCGTAGGCCGGGCGCGGATCTCAGCTGAACTATCACGAGCCAGTGCTCTGGTGAGGGATAATCTACCTCACGCAAGAACTCACAGAACAACGTTCTGCCTATCTAACTTCAGAGTTAAATTTCCAATCCCGACGTGAGTGGCGCTTTTGATCGCCGATCAGTTCGGCGGTAGCGTGGCCGTTTGACTTTTTGGCGTTTTTGACGTTCGCCGGAAGCCGATTGCCGTAGCTGTTTATCTTAATTTCTGTTTTTGTTCTGATCGGCTAACGTCTATCGCCTAAATTCGTGTCCATCGCCCATCGGCCGTTGACGTATGGATTTCGTTTGAGGATTAGGCGGTATTTTCAAAAATGAAAAACTCGTTTTTGCGCACCCAGAAACATCGGCGATCGCCAACGGCTATCGGCTATCGAAAACAGTAATATGCACGAACCGGTAAACTCGCTTTGTCTGCCGGGCAAATTTGATTCGCTTTCTAACACGAACTTCCGAAAACTAGCGGAGCGCCAAAACAGCTCCAAAAGAAGAACAGCTCCGCACGTTAACTAGCGGAGATTTCCAAATCGCCCTTTTGTGGGTGTGACTGTTATGAAGGATTCCCATTTTGTCTCGAAAATTATACTAAACTAGTTACCGTTACCCCGAGTTTTCTTCCCCTTTCAATTCAGATTTACTGGAAGTGGCTGATACAGCGTCCTGCTGGTTTTGTGAACCCTCGCATAATGTTTCGCACAAAAACAGTTTTGATTTCCCAGATCCTGTGTTACGAGCAATTTAAATTCCCCACAAATTGTCCTACACCACGGAACAAACTTTTACATATGGAAATCACACATCATTCTGACGTGTCGAACAAAACTTCTTGTGAACAGATGTTACATACGACAAACTCACTCGTTATTTTACCAAGGCTTGCTAAGGGCCGAAAAGTACTTACTGCTGACAAAGAAGAAACGCGCTAACGCCATTACTGGGATTCAGCCTGTGTTTCTAAGAGTTGACAAGCCCTGATCAGTGGCGAAACTAGCCCATTTTCGTGGGGGGGGGCAAGCCCAGATTTTACCGACGTGGTTTGACAATTTACCGACGAAACACGCCGTTGCCGCAAAGCCGCTATAACTCATTACACAAGCGTTGAAATGATCAGTTGTGACATATCGGTTGAGATATTTTGTAAATAATTATTTTTGCTTCGTTTACTATCTGGCATTGGTGGTGGCCACATGGGCCCAAAAACATGCCGTGCAGTCAAAAGTCTAACGAACCAGAAAAGTCGTGATAGGCACTGCACTAACCTACTTAACTAACTGTCTTTTTCATTTGGAAACTTTTATGGAGATTTCTATGGACTATTTCTAGTTCGTAAGCCATGACTAGCACATAAGCTAGGACGTTGAAACTCGACAGTTGTACAGATGACTCGACCAAATACTATCCGATCATTTGTGGTGGAGGGGGTGAGGAGGAATCCAGGAACTTGTGTCCGAACCACATCCGACAACGGTGGGTGGAACTCGAGGGAGGAGGGGCCATGGAAGTTCCGCGACAGGCATCGTCAAACCAAAAGGACAGAATGACTGATATGAAACTTGAATCCCTAAAAAGTGCTCCGAATAGAGTGCGATGTACCATTCAGAGGCCCCGAGATATGCCATTGATCCGCATCCGACAACGGTGGGGGCAGTTTCAGGGAGGTCTTGGTAGGGGAAGTACAAAGGTGATGTGCCCTAGTGTGTAATTTTGAGCCCTGGGCCCGGTACAATTTTCTTTCGAGGTGGACTATTTCCCATATTCATTGTTTACCGAGTTTGTTTACCACAACGAAAAGACAATAAACTAAACAACATTCCCGATTTGCCGACAAGGCTTTTTCCGATAACACGGTGTGAGGCACTTCAACCAAAAAGGGCAGTTAGTGGGTTCAAACAGACGAATGACCTTAGAAAAGTTTGCCGGTGCGGTCGACTTACCGACAAGGAACGGAACGAGAAAGTGTTTGTCGGTGCTTTAACCCAAGAGATTTACCACTCAGGCACTCACAGTCACTAGCTGCCACCACAAAATAAGTCTTCTCACCAATTTTTTTTTTTTTTACTGATTTAGGCTTCTCACAAGTTTTTTGTCTAGTCTAGAAGAAAATGGGAGAGTTTTCCCAGTCATCGGTTTGAATTTTTTTTTTTCGGTACCAGAAACGGAACGACAAAACAGAATTCGTTCGAACCATCGGACTTTTTAAGGTGACCGCATGGGAAAGTCACCAGCAAACGAAACAAGGGATCTTAATCTACCGACAAAGCTCTCTGATCATCTGCTTTACCTACAAAGATTTCGTCGGTTCCGGAAACAGAACGAGAAACGGATTTGTCGCTGCTTCTAATTTACCGAGAAGGCTTTTTCTAATCATCATAAAGTAGCAGGATACATGCCTCGAATGTGGGTAGTGCGTGAGTGCTTACTGACAAACCACCATTAGAACTTGATTAGACGAAGCAAGGAAAACTGTTTGCCGGTGTGGAGCCGACTTCCTCTTATGAACTTTCCTGATTTACCGACAGAGCTCTTGTCGGTACCAGAAACGGTATCCGAACCGTCCATTTCTCGACGACAGGACGCACAACAAACTCTGCCAATATATCGAGAAAATGTTTCGTCGGTGCACGACAAACACTGCCGCTTTACCGACAATATGTTTACTGATTTATTCAACGGAGCTTTTACGGTACCAGAAACGGATATAGGAAAGCGTTCGTCGGTGCTTCGCACCGACAACCGGCGCCAATTTACCGACAAGAATTTTCGTGGTGGGGCAGCTGCCCCCCCACGCCCCCCCTTAGTTTCGCCACTGGCCCTGATTAGACACAGAAGAATGGCTTCTCGTGTCACAAGATTTGTGCTTTCAGCAACTCATGAACAAGTTAACTATCACACGAACTAATGTTAAACAATCTCGAAGGGACAGAGTAGGCTATAGACATCTGCTTCTACTTACATGTGTAGGACTAGTTGGGACACGTATGTAGTTGGTGACAACTATTAAAGAGTTTCGTCTCATACACAGCCTCAACACACCACAGCAAGCTGCCACGGAAAGTAAGATGCCAATGAGACCCATCCAGAAATACCAGAGTCGAAAGACATAATCACAGCACTGGTTGGTGCCGCAGCAATACTGATCATGCTGGCACTGATCCCAGTCACAGTAATAAGCATTTGTCTGGAAACAAAGAAAAATACAGAACCCCTTTAAAGCTCAAAACATACAACATTCATTTTGACACGCTCTAGAAGTAGAATCACTCTAATTCCACATCTTAGCAAGAACAAATAATCTGACAGAACCTCCATCTTTGGTCTCATGCAGCGATTACGGATACCCTGATAAAACTGAGCATAGCTAGAGTTACATGCTGTGAGGTTTGAGTTGATACCCGTCTACTTCCCTTTCCGTCGTTGCGCATACCAGCTGAAAAACCGTAGGCCTGCAGGGATGGAGAACCCGGTCTGCAGCGAATTAGACTTGATGTCACAATGGTAGATAACCAATCAGCTGTAAAGGACGACTCAGATGGCGTTCGTATTCTTCTGTGGAGTTTTACTGCGATACAGCTGTTTGTAGAGGTAACAAATTATGATGTTCTGCGAAGCTCCTGCTCCGCTCGTTTGCCACACAGAGTATCAGAATATATTCGACTCAGCATGGTCGTATTACAGAAATTGGGAGACTGAGATTCTTGTAGATTATTTGTTCTTGATCATAGTCTGGTCCCCACTCTAGGCTTTAAAGCTCCTGAACCAGAGTTGTTACTAGCCAAAATGTTTTGTGGGGAGGGTTAAACGAGTGGCTGATAACAATGGGCAACATCCCCCCCCCCCACATATGTGACACCTCTGTCCTTAACATATATGCATTCACTGACAAATAAAGGCATGATGGTCTCCTGACGTCTGCTTAAGGTAGGACCTGGGGATAGGGTAGGACCCTGGGGTTAAGACAGGACCTGAGATAGTGCCCTTTCCCCACACTAAAGTCTCTAGGGACAACAAAGCTGTACGCTGTACGAAGACCAGTCTACCACAAACCCCTGATTTTTGTATATCCTATGCCAAAACACTGGGTATATCTAGCCTTTGGAATACCCTATGCCTGACCCTGGATAGCCTACCTGTTGGCAATCTAACCCTGACTCAGTCCTACAGAAATGCCCTGACCTACTTCAATATAATGGAATTCTGACTGGTTGATTCATGAGCTTCACTCAAACCATCAATATTTTATTAGGTTATAGTATTCAACATTTGTCATAGTGTATCCAGAGGCATCCAAAAATCAGGGGTTTGTGCTAGACTAGTCTGCTCTGGACAGTCATACACAAATCCTCAATTTTTAGGTATGGTACCCCAACATCTGGGCATGCCCCAACATTTGGGCATGGTGCTCATATATTAATCTGTTTGAGAAGCAATTTTCCGTTAGAGATTCTCAATTCATCAGATATGTATGGGAGTACTATGCTCTTGCTGCAAGGCATGGTGTCCCAATGTATGAGCACTGGTATGCATTTGTTTGGGCATGCCCTGATGCTGCAGCACCATGCCCTGAATCTGAGGGTTTGTGTATGAATGGTCTGGGCCAGCTATAGACAGTGCTGGCACATTCCTCTGACAGAACCTGTGACTTTTGGCTGCAAAAACCTGTGACATTCAGGCTCCCCACAAAAACTGTTCCTTTTTATAAACTAATAACGAGAACTCTCGCTTTATTATTTTCACAATTATAGGGTATGCCTCAGTTTTTTTGTTCATTCTTTTCTATTTAGCCTACTGGTAAGGAAGCTGTCTCCGAATTCTGGCTCGCTTTGTAGGTGAAGGGAAAATCTGTGACAAATCGCAAAATTCTGCAACCAGTGGCCAGTGGCAACACTGACTATTACAGATGATATATGTGAACAAGACTGAAGGTTTTGATGGGATCCCAAAAATTTAATATTTGATCCAGACAACTAGGTCTTGTCTTCGCCGGATCCAGTCTTTGCCAGGCTAATCATCTGAGAAAACCAAGTTCAGATATACCTCTACAAGCCATATCTATTTTGACGATACTGATCGGAACTTCATGCTTTGCTTCTGCTAAATTTCTGGTTTCAGCCAAATTCCTACTTGTCCGGCGGGAACATGGTTTTCACCATCGTGTTCAGCATGTCTTCTTACCCCAGAATCGACTATCACATTAGCTGTTTCAAAACATTTTGTTTGCCCCTTAATTTAAACTCCTCCCCCACCCCTAAATGTAGAGCTACAGAGCCCATCTACGAACTCGACCTTACTCTTGACCCAAAGAATCCTCACACCAAGTTTCATTAAAATATCTCATTCCCTTCGAGAGTTATCGTGCTCACAGACGGACGGACGGACAGACAGACAACTTTTGCGATGTCATAGGTGTTTTGTTGTAGTGTTTTGGGATCCCAAAAACATCTCAAGGCTGAGCTGTGGAAACCTGGTGGAAACTGTCCAGCAGCAGCAGTTTCCATTACAGTTGTTATTAGGGATTTTGAGAAAGATGGATCAATGATGGATCCTGGATCTATCCTGGATGGATCTAACTTTGATCATTATCTATTCACGGACACACATGCACCAAACCAAGAGCCAACATTCACAAACCTCTGAATTTGCCTGGCATAGTGAGGCTGTAGTGAGGGCCTAGCTACAAATTCAATACAAAAATTTGCCATGTTACTAGCAGAGGCGTCACTACTGGGGGGGGGAGGGGGGGATGCCCCCCCAATGTTGTCGGCCAGTCGGTAAAAAATGGCTGAGTCGGTGCGAAGCGCCGCGATTTTTTTTAAAAACGGTCGATTTTTTTTTGAGAAAGTCGTTTTTTCCTAAAAACAATAAAAAATAGTCGGTTTTTCGTAAAAATAGTAGATTTTTTCTTAAAAATAGTCGTTTTTTCTCAAAATCAGCCGATAATAGTCAGTTTTATACGCAAAAATAGTCGGTAAAAACGACCAGCCAGTCGGTAAATTCCTTGTCCCCCCCCCAAACATTTTAGCTAGTAACGCCTCTGGTTACTAGGTCCAGCTAGGCAGCTAGGTGCTAGAGGTATGCTTATGTGAATGTTTGTTAATTTCAGACTTTTCATGCACTTGACCTTGCTGTGTCTAAAGCTAACCAGAAGCTAACTACCAGTTAACCAAAGTAGCCAAGTAGGTAAGAAGGGCAGCTGAAAACACCTGTACAGGTATGTTGGATCTTCAGTCTACCATTTAGCCCAAAACTGCAGTGTTCACATTAAAAAGGTAACTGAACTGTTCACATACTGTCAGCATACTGTAGTGTCTGTAGTCAGTGTAGTAGGCCTAAAAATAGGCTAAGCCAGTCTAGTACACTAGCCCCTTTTCAGGCATGGTGCTCAAACGTCTAGCACCATGCCTGGGTGCTAGACGTTCAAGCACTGTACCTTGGATTCCATGTATAGTGCATGGATTTCAGTATACAGTGCATGCATAAAAAACACAGTTTCAGTCATCACAACTGAGCACCGGCTCGGATAGGGCTGAAATTACTACCATGAATTAGAGAAATCTAAGACAATCCTTATCATATTTTTCATAACAAAAACAAAAGGACGCGACTGATGAGGGAGATGAAAAACCTCATTTCCTTTTCTACATAGTCAAGGGTTTTGCATGCAAAGTGTCCTGTGCCTCAGCTTTTTCTACCTAACAGTCAACCAGAATATTGGCTCCTAGGCTAGGGCACTCAACATGGAAAATAGATAGGCTGCTGTCAGATTTGTCATCTCCATCATCAGTCGCCAGTAGCATATATTCTGATTTGTTGTGGGAGGGGCGACAGCTCAGTGAAAATATGCGGCCAAATGCCACCCTTTATCCGGCCGGAAGGCCGAAAAATTTTCGGCGATTTTTTCATTTTTTGACCGTTTTTAACACTAAAAACACCTCTAGCCAGACTAAAATTCGATCCAAATGACGATTTTGTTAAAAACGAGGTGCAAACAACACCTTTTAATCTTGTAATCGTTCACATTACGACTCAAAAACTGTTTCTGAGATCTATTACTGAACCGTGCTGTAAATAATTTCGATTGATCTTCTCAATTTGTATTTTAGCGTACGTTTTTACGGTAAAAAACTTCTTTTCCGAGAATTTCGGGTGTGGATCGCCCCTGTCGCCCGTGTTTCGCACACGTTTTTCCCACTAAAAATCCCTTTTTCAAGAATTTCGGGGGGGGGGGCGATCGCCCCTGTCGCCCCCCCTAATATACGCTACTGTCAGTAGCGTCCTTTTGTTTTTGTTAGGAAAAATATGATAAGGATTGTCTTTGATTTCTCTCATTCTTGGTAGTAATTTCAGCCCTGTCCGAGCCGTTGATAAGTTGTGGTGACAGAAACTGTGTTTTTCATGCATGCACTGTCAGTGCACTGTATGCTGGCTGGAATCCATGCACTATACATGAAATCGAAGGTACAGTGCTTGAACGTCCAGCACCCAGGCATGGTGCTAGACGTTTGAGCACCGTGCCTGAAAAGGGGCTAGTGTACTAGAGACTGGGCTAAGCCAATCCAATACCTCTCTACTGTGTAGGCTACATAAATAAAGAAGTCTACTCTAACCATTCCAGGAAGAAAAACTCCAATCACTGCTATATAGCTTCTTGAAGTTTTCATTTCCATGATGTATTTCTTTCCCAGGCTAATTATGATTCATTTCATGAAACATCAAAAATATTCGATTATTTTTTTACTTGGGTTGGCAAATTTCTATCTGCTTGGGGTTGTAGTTTGCCGTAGCGCTTTCTACTGGCCTTCTTCTTAGCTCCGATCAAAGTATTTTTATTTTATTTTGCCAGATGGCAATAAAAGCGCTCACATTATGAGGTACAGTGATAACCCTGTCCTACGGCTATTTTCCATTCCAGTGCTAGAGCAAAGATCGTGTATCTCAGTATCTTTGTGCTAGATTACCAAATAGGCGGAGTACGGACCTCCGACGAAGGATCAAAGAATATTTATTTGATAGAAATACAATCAAGCTTCTTTAAAGCTTCAGCGACATTTTACGCTATTTCTACCCTCTGACAACCCCCCTAGAATACCCACTTCCACCCGAAGTCTCTTTTCATTGAAATTCTTTTGGATTTGAGTTGCAGCTCTTTGGCCAATTTTCACGCGTCTCGGAAACTGGGCAGTGTTTCCACTGTTCGCAAGACTTTGGCTTTGTTGCCACTTCGGAGTGCTCCGTCGGACTGTCGTCGAATTTCAAATTGCTGAAACGCTCGAAAATTCAGTCATAAATTGGAGGAATTGCTTGCTTAGCAGCAGGGTGCAAATGAAGGATGTTAATTCCAGCCTGTTGCTCCCCCACAAAACAGGGCAGTCCCCCTCAGCTTTTTTTGAAAATCAGGGCCTTACAGCACAAGGACCACCACAGAAAGATACAGAAGATGCATTAGCCGAATATTTGTTTGCACCCTTCTCTCAATTTTGGCAGTTACATGTTAATTTATTGTTATTTTTGTCCACACTGGTTTTAATTTCTGTCTTTAAAACTATAATGGAAGTAGAGACTCAAAAGACGACAGGAGGGGTACCCAACCTCGAATTTTTACAACCTCGAACTTGGCCTAACAAGGTTAATAGGAAAGCTCATTGCAGTCCTAACAAAGTCCTAACTGTCAAGAAAGACACCCTGAATGTCAAGAAAGACACCTCCACTGTTCGCAAGACTTTGGCTTTGTTGCCACTTTGGAGCTGCTTTGGAGTGCTCCGTCGGACTGTCGTCGAATTTCAAATTGCCAAAACGCTAAAAAATTCAGTCATAAATTGGAGGAATTGCTTGGTTAGCAGCAGGGTGCAAATGAAGGATGTTACCCAACCTCGAATTTTTACAACCTCGAACTTAGCCTAAAAAGGTTAAGAGGAAAGCTCATTGCAGTCCTAACAAAGTCCTAACTGTCAAGAAAGACACCCTGAATGACCTAGGGTAAATTTGGGACTGTACAGAAGTTTGCATGTAGTATTTTCAGGCCAAGTTCGAGTTCATATAAGTTCGAGGTTGCATACCCCTCCTGTACTTTCAAATCCAAATATCTGCACCAAGTCACGTTTCTCTTGCTGCAAAAATTGACATAATCAGGCATGTTCTCATTACTGGAGAGTGGAAAACCACCAACCATTTATTTACGATCTTTGTAATGTTTCAGTTTCAGTTATGTCATGTTTTTTTAGACTTTATCGTCCGACAGCACAGGATGTTTCTGTGTGGTTGACCTTAGGACACTACTGTAGTCAACTTATTACTGATTAGGTCATTATCATTATAAGGTTAGGCAAAAGGTAATATCCTGGTAGTCTCTTGTCCTTCTCTAATCAGGTATGCCATAGCCATGCCTCAGACCACAAAATAATGATTTCTAGTGCTCATATTTCTGATATCTTAGGCCTCCAGCCATCAATATCTGTGGGTGAAGCGGAAAGTGCCAATCATTCTAAAACATTTTGGCCAGGCCACGTCAATGACTGAATACTGTCAGTGAACTGAAATTCAGTGGCCTAAATAAAACAAGAAAATTACGTAACGATTTTCACTTTCCATAAAATTCATTAAATTTTACAGGTATAGCTGTTGGAAATGTTATAAGCCAATAAATCCACAAGATTCCTACTATGATTGATCCAACACAGCCCAGAATTAACTGTTGTGCTCCCGCTTCTACTACACTGGATCCATGCCCTCACAAGCTCATGCCTACAGCTATCTGTGCTAAAAATTGCTGACTGGTCTCTAATAAGGTTTCTGGTAAACAGGTGAGTGTTTACCCTGTAAATAAAACAGTAGATACTAGTTTAATATGTTACTTCTAAATTGGTCCTATTGAGTGTTGATGAACATGTTGTAAAAGTAGGAAAAATCATCACTTGTGACATGTCAAGAGAGCCACTTCCTAAAACAATTATTTATCAGTGGATTGATTAATGTGTGGATTGGTAATTCCCCAAAACACTGTCGCTTCCTTCCTTCCTGTTTTCTGAGACCACTCATGACTCTAGTCTCCAGTCCTGCTAGTTTAATTGGTGCATAGTTTTGCCGTAGTTTTTCAACAAAAACCATTAGGGTGTCATTTATGTTTATTTTCAAACAGCTGCTGTTATAAATAGTAAAATGTTTAAACAATCTGACAAAGACCACATCTCTAAAAGCCCTGATTGTCTGGACAAGTCTAATAAGTATTAACATTTTTGGGATCCCATTGAAACCGTTGGTTTTATTCTTTATGTTCTGGCATTTTTTCTATGCATATTGAAGCAAGCTTGTGTCGCTCAAAGTTTTATCAACTTGTCATGTTGACTGCACGCAACTATTGTGACACACTAGGCAAACGTTGGTCAGGGATGGGGGGGGACTATTACTATTGAACGCAATACATGCCGAGTTCCTACTTGCTGTCTGGTACTGTTCTGACAACATAACAAGAAACATTTTCACTTCAGCTCCTGAATAGCTTTATGGTTTTGTAGGGCTTTACGTAGATACTTCATGGATTCTTTCTTTCTAGGCAGAAGAATACATTGGGCCTCAAAAGTTTTTCAAACTGCAATAGCCTACCACTCCCTGGGAAAAGGGGCCGGTCTGGTGTGCTGATCCAAAAATCCGAACTTTCCAGATTACTGTGAAGACACATTGATGTTTGTACATCGGGAACCAATTTGTCTATGATTATTGAAAGTTCCTTTGCAGACTTCATTGTTTTATTCAAGTAAAAAGAAAGAAAAACAAAACTGGGATCATAGCGTAGGCTTATATCGACTCCAAAAGGTGAAAGGCCTATATTTATAAACAGTGGCCTATCCGCATCTGTATCCTCCATGTCTGGTAGAAATTTTAGACAAATCAGAGCCACTACTTTGGAGATAAGCTACAGATTTTTTCTTCCTGGAACTTCAAGGCCCTTCCTGGACTACAGTTTAAAGCGTTTTTGTTTTCTGGAAAAATTTTACAATCATGGCTTGTGAAATTTATACAACCGGTTCTGTTCATGGCCTCGGTGACTAAAAGAGTCAGAATGGCAACGGCAGCCTCCTCATATTTATCGAATCAGCACTTTTATGTACTTCCAACGGTAAGTGCGCAAATATAGCCAATGACAGCCACAATGTCTACCGGTTCAAAAGCATAAACAAAGCTGTTCTCTGTCAGAAGGAGAGCAGATTTATCTCTCTTCTTATTTCTGTGCATCTCAAAAGTATACAAGTTTCTATAGACAGTGGTCAGATACAGATTATGCTATGATGAGATCTAGATTTGTCTCTTTTTTTATAATTGGTGCATCTTTCAGTCAAGTGCAATGACCTAGTAACGACCAATTTTCTGAATTTTTGGTTCTAATCCTGGTAGAAAATGAAGAAGTAACTCTGAATTCAGGCTTAAATGCTCTGCGAAAGGTTTAGGCACCCTATTGCTACGACTCAGAACAGCCTATGCCAAATGCTGAACTCTTTAGATAAGATATCTACCTCAGACCAGCGACCCATAAATTTCCTTTACAGGGGCTTGTCAGGAAGAGATTTCTGATGCTATGCTGACCGCACGGACGATAGTTCGAGAAATACCCACGGTCCAATCACTTTCAAGACCAGATAGACAAAATTTGGGATTGGCTGCTGGCGCCTTGAGGGAGGAGTTGCTTTGGCGCACACGTCCAATGAGGCAAACAAGAATGCAGATTCGACCCAAGCACAATTTTTGGAAACTGAATTTGGTCCGGTCATCCTAGCAATATAGAAGCATAGGAAATGACAGGCCCCCTGAATGGCAATCATTACAGGAAATTTATGGGTCCCTGCTCAGACTAAAATCATAATGCAGCTATTAAAAATTATTTTTGACTGGTCCTGGTCTCATTGTTTAATTTGAGTAAAGGCAAAATCTTGTTTGTGATTCTTGAAA
The DNA here is from genome assembly GCA_023053555.1 of Branchinecta lindahli. Taxonomy (NCBI): domain Eukaryota; kingdom Metazoa; phylum Arthropoda; class Branchiopoda; order Anostraca; family Branchinectidae; genus Branchinecta; species Branchinecta lindahli. The sequence continues at coordinate 15,816,077 of JAKZAO010000009.1, forward strand.
GTTGCTTTACAGATCCTGTTATTCGATTGTATAGAAAAGAAACTACAATTATGCAGATGCTCTAGGGTCAAGGAAAGCATTGCGACAAGATTAGAATTTGAATAGGTTTACATAGACATGGTTTTTCGTTCTTCACCTGATTTGTTGGTGACTGGCTGCATTTTTATTCAGGGTGATTTTGCTCTTTCCGCATTTCTACCCTGCATGTCTGTTGGAAAGGTCGGCCAAATCAGAGCCACCACTTCGGATATAACCTACAGATTTTTTTGTTTGGGTCTTTAGGCCTTTCCTGGCTTCTTAGTAAGGACAGTAGGGTCAGTACCTAAAAGAGGTTGGTAAATAAAAGAGTGGCAATTGTAACTTTCTGAATTTTTACACCATCATCAACTGTATGTATTTCAAATGGTAAGTGTGCAAGAATAAAATAGCCTAATTCCTAAGCCTACACACAGCTGTTCTCTATCAGAAGGGGAACAAACTTATTCTGCATCTGAAGAATATCCAGGCTCCTGGAGCTGGTGAGGTATATACTAGCTATGAGACTCAGATTGTCAATGTCATATGCCAAAAACCTAGTACCAGCATAGGATATCTTATGAATGTTTGGCTCTAATCCTGGTTAAAAATCAACAAGTATAGAATTTTGTTATATTTGTTCTTAAATGTGGTTAGACGTTATTTCACGCATTTCTCAACCATCAACGATATGGCTTTTTCCACGGTTCAAAAGAGCCTAGGCAGAAAAAAAAATCAGAAAACAATAGAAGTAAACACCTCTCCCAATACTCCTTACCTTGACCTAGTTTCTTGCTTACAAAACAGCCAACCAGAAAGGGAAAAACAAACTTTGTCTCAGTGAACAGCTAACTCTTTCAGCAATCTTCTGTCACAAAATTAAATTGAGAAAAGTGTGTTTAAATAAATTATTCCGATTTGTAAGAATCTCCTCCTTCCATTTCTTGTTTGAATCAACCTGCAGCAGTTGGGCACCAGATTTCTCCTGCCCAAGGTGAATCTCCTACTAAGAAGAAAAACAATCCCCTGTGTATTTGAGTTTCATGTGAGTCAGGTGAGCAAAGCTAGAGAAACATCTTTGAATATTTCAGTCCTAGAGACACTAAGAAACTATAACATAGATCACCCCCTCCTTCCCCTCCACCCTACCTCTACAAATCAAATCAACTTGTCTGTTTTTTGGCCTATTTTTATAGGAGTTCTAGAGGTAGAGAGGAGGTGTGATCTCTGAGATATGTCTCTGAAGTGCGTCTCTAGGACTAGAATATCTAAAGATTTTTTTTTCTAGCTTTGCTTGTCTGACTCGCATGAAACTCTCCTACACAGGGATGATTTTTCTCCTCAGTGGGAGATTCCCCTGGGCAGGAGGAACCTCCAAAAAGTCTGCTGCTCCATTGTGCAGTGATGCACAAGAAATCAAAAGATTCACCAGTTCAATTCAATTTATTTATAACCCGTCAAAAACAAGAAGGGTGTTTAGCCCTAGTGACGGAGTACAAGAAAGAAAAACAACAACAAAGAAAAAAGACAACGCACATATCAACATTTTACAGTATACACAACACAAACACAACTATAAATTACACGAAAAGGGAAGACCACTGGTGGTTCTGTTTACTGGCGGAAGATTTGAAATCTTCCACTCTTTTATCGATAATCTTAGCAGGCAGAACCAGCTGAAATTTCTGTGCCAAGAGAGAATTACTGGTCCAAGGGGGAAAATGCAGCAGATACTTGGCAAATTTAAAATAAATTCTGTGAACATGGGCAGGGGCTTCAACCGGCACACAGAACCCAAAGTGTTCAAACTTTTGAACACGTTATCTTGAATATGAATAAAGGTTTAGGCAAGTACTTTCCTGTAAAAGTTGCCTGATATGGTTGGCCTGCAGAAAAGTAAAAAAAAAAATCAAAAGAGATCATCTGCGGGTTGAACAGGCACTTTAAATGAGACCAAAATGTTCAATCTTTTGAAACCTGGTTATTTAGATGCATATGGACTGTTATGATAGTTACTTTGCAGTAAAGTTGCCTGGGATGGTTTGAGTGTTCTCCAGCAAGGGTTCACCACTAGCAAGCACTGAAATAAGCATACAGGAGAGGTACCCAACCACAGACGAGATTTCAAATTTCAAGAGAAATCTTTTTTTAGTGAGATATATCTGGCTTAAAAAGGAACCAAAAAACATGACAAAAATACTAGAGTGAAGCTAATAGAATGGATTACATGTTGGGGATATAAATTTTACTTCAGTATTTTCAGTTAAATTTAATTTTCTTTTCAAACAGTTTCACCCATTTTTACATGAGGTCAGATTGCTTGCAAAGTGATGAAAAAGATAGAGGTAATAAGGCTAATAACAAGAAAATCCCTTTTTAAAGCAGGTTCAAAACAAAGAAAAGACAATTAATTGTAATATTTTGGGACATAACCGTTGAAAAAAAATTCAGATTTTGCTTCTTGACTGTCAGGATAGCACTTAACTTTCATTTTAACATTTTCGCGGCAAAATTCGAGGTTGCGTAAAAACGAGGTCAGGTACCCCTCCTGTACACTGTAAAAATTTTTTTTTGCAGTATTTGCTACTGGGATTAACCTTGTCTTTATTGATATAAGAATATCCCTAATTCAGAATAATCTTATCCGAATAGAGATAAGACTAATCCCAGTAGCAAAAACTGCATCCTTATTCGAAAAAACTTTTTACAGTGTAGCTCTAGTTCTACTCCGCAAATGTTGAAACTCATTTTCAGTTGAAGGCGCTCCGCAGTCTGCCATCACTTACTGTAGGGTAACAGGCATTGGCTTAGGCTATCCAAAACTGTTAACATGACCTATCCAAAACTATGTTTTACTCTGTTTTTTCTTAATTTGCTTACCTGAACTGTAGGTACTGTAGTTCAATGTGACAAGTTTGCTGAGTGGAGATTGGTAAGCAGTGCGATCAGTTACCTCCTGAGACTTGCAACCTCAAAAATTAGAGATATTTCATGGATCAGCATTCTCTTTACGACGAAATTTAACCCATCACAATGCAGTTGAAAAATACCAGAGGCACATAAAAATCTCTGACATAATACAGCCACATAATAAAGGGTGTAAACTCAAGAGAACTTCCTATTTGCTGCAACAACTGCCAAAAATGCACTTTTTTGAAAGTTTTGGAACTCAAGCCTGAAAACGCATGCACCAAGCGAAAATTGAATTTTTCTGCGCTGGGCATTCTACGATTTCGGTCGAACGTTGGGGTACTTCGGGATTGCAAGAGTTAAAAAACGAGATCTTACGAAACGATAAAGCGTACCATTACAAAAAAGATTTTTCTTTGGCTATTTTACAAATATTTATCATATATACTGTCCTTTGTGCTTTAAACTGTCTTGGTGCAAACTACATGGGTAAATGTACAGTAGGCCTACTGACGGTCGTTCCGAACTAACGGTGGATGGCACACTATTGGGAGATAATTTTCAAGTTGACTCAGAAACTTTGACTGCTTAGGGACTCCACAGGATTTAATCCGGCACTGTTCCAATCCCAAAAATTTCACCAAATCTCAACTCTGGAATTCTGGATGAGTCTCAACCATCGTTTGAAACTTAAGCGCAACAGCTTAACCGGCAATAAGATCCGCTTTTGTATTTCAATCGTCACGTTGAAAAAATCTAAAATATTCCGTATGGAACTGATAATGGTGACGAAAATCCTGGCAGGAATTCCCGTCCGCGAGCATCCGATCCTGATCGTTTGTCCGCAGCAAAAAGGAAGCCTTCAACTCGGAAACAAACTGTTATTCACAACTAAACATTCATGATGCGCAGTGACATTTTATTCGGACGAGATCATGCAATCAACTGCATTATTCAGTTTCGAATTTGAAGGGGGGTGTCTCAACCACATCTGTTGTTTGCTGACTTTGAAGGCTGCATCGTGCTTGATATCGCAGAGGTATGAAGGATGAGGGAAGTCGGATTCTGGATAACGCTAGGGTTTCTACAACTAGTAAGTACTCTCATTACTACAGATTACCTCTACTTAGCTTCTAACAACAACAGGTATGGTTCATTGTGGTGTCCCATCTTCTTGTGATTTAAAGTTGTCGCGTAGTGGAGATATCGGAAGCTCCCATCCATAGATCAGACGTAGATCTTTGATAAATGTTCCTTCAGCCCAAGCCGACTGCGAATCATGTTTGACAGTGCAAAACGGATACGTCAGCTGAATTTTATTAGAGCTACATTTCGGCCCTTCTTGGCAAGGGTCCTCTTCAGGCTCAAGCCGCTCAAACTGGAAAATGAACTTCTGAAAAACAAAATTATGCGGTAACTATTTGTTTGAACATGTTTTTCCACAAGTTCATTTTCCAGCTTGAGCCTGAAGAGGACCCTTGCCAAATAGGGCCGAAATATAGGTCTAATAAAATTCAGCTGACGTATCCGTTTTGCACTGTCAAGTAGATCCATGAGCTGTGTACAAGGTCTTTGTATACTCATTCTTTCACGTCGACGTTCATCTTGCAGCGCACGAGTAAACTCCTTGGGTGGTTGTAACACATCCTCAGCTTTTAAAGTCAGTCTGCTAGCATTAAAATTTTCTCAGGCTCTTATTACCTCTTTGTTTTAGTTGTATATAGATTTCTGCAAGTCATCGACTTCACAGCAACCTTACTCGTATTATATGTGTGCTGCTTTTAGATCAAAATATTACTGACTTCACGACAGATCGCCAAGAACAACGGGATGGCCCCACGGGCTTTTTTGGGATTAAATTCATTCATTCATTCATCAAGGTCGAACTCAGTGAATACAAAATTAAAGTGGGCTCGAAAGGAAGTCAGGAACTGATTGGTTCTGTTTGACGTCACTTGCTTTAGGATCATCAGTTGTCCGCCCAGTCTCTACATTTATACGTTTCATTCCTCTGCGTAGGTTTAAAGTGAATAAAGTCATTCAGGGCGTGGTAGCTGATTATCAGCTCCGGTCAGGTCGGCCTGTTTTCAACCGACCCTTATACAAGAACTGGAAAGCGTTTGTCTGTGGCTGCGCATGGATATCTACATAAGGAAATTAGCCCGATGAAAAGGGGCGTAACCGCGTACTCTCTGTTATCGAGGAAATTCGCTTAGTTACAAGAACGAACAACGATAAGAACTTCTGTCTCTCAACGACTGCGCCGAAAAAGAAACCACGATCGTCTTATGTAAATCAGAGTCGTTACTAGCTGTTTGGGGGGAGGACAAGGTATTTACCGACTGGCTGGTCCTTTTTACCGAGTGTTTTTGCGGATAAAAACGACTATTATTGAGAAAAAAACGACTGTGTTGACGAAAAATCGGCTGATTTTAAGAAAAAACGACTATTTTTAAGAAAAACCGACTGTTTTTTTAAGAAAAATCGATCGTTTTCATGAAAAAAATCGACTGTTTTTACTAAAAATCGCGGCGCTTCGCGCCGACTCGGCTCTTTTTTACCGACTTTCCGACAACATTGGGGGGACGTCCACCCCCACCCCCCAGTGGGTACCAGTACCAGAGACCTCGTATGCCATTTGTTCTGCATAAAACAATGGGGCTAGTGTGCCGAACATTGCAGAGTCGAAAGAATGAAGACAATTCGGGTACAGTGATAGCGCTCATTCTGGGCGGAGGAGTATGGTAAGAGCAAGAACAAATAATCTGACGGAACATCTGTCTTTAGTCCCATACAGCGACTATGAACACCTGAAAAAAACTGAGCTGACCTATAGGTACTTTACTCTAGCTTTGAGCTGAAGTTGATACCCAATTACTCATCTTCCTTCTTCGCCACTTTTCCTCACCAGGAGCTTCACAGCGATTTAGCTATTTGTAGGGGTAACGAAAACGTGATGTGGCGCGAAGCTACTAGCATCCGCTCGTTCGTAGCGGACATGGTATGGGAAAATATTCGACTCCGCATAGTCATATTACAGAGATAGGGAGGCGTAGGTTCTGTCAGATTATTTGTTGTTGGTGAGGATGCATCGGGACAAGGGGAGCCGCATTTTCTACAATACTGTAGTGTTAAAAGTTCTTGCTTTGGACAAGCTGCCAGTTCAAGCCAAACTAGGCTCCAACCTAGCCCCACAAATAATCACGAACATGCACTATTCTATTCGAACGTCAAACGTGAAAGGTCAAGTCACGCAGGTTGTAACAATAAATGACTGATAGAATTGCCGTAGCTAATTATTCATCATCCATTTAAGACATGAAAGTTCAGCACAGCGAACCACTAGTCTGATAGCAGGGAGGAGGATATGATATTTGTTCCTAATGTATTTCCACTGCTAAATAGAAGGAATGTGAACCCATGCGCCCAAAACTATCGGTAAGTTTTTATTTCAGGTGGAATCTCGGTACTGTGTGGCGAAAGATTCAACAAGTGAGGACCGTCAATTATTTTTTGAGTAAGTCAGGGGTTACATTAATTATTTACTTAATATCACCAAATCTTTTACAACTGTTACTAAAACAACACCATGTGTTCTACAAGGGACACTAAGGAGCATGTGGAACTACAGCATATGACACTCAAATAATTACGTCACGCGTGAATTTGGAATTATGATCCGAATATTCAGTGTGAAAAGCAAGCCGCGTCGCGGGTCAACCAACTTTTTGGTAATTTATCAAAAAAATAAAATTCAATTTCATTTCTTTATTTATTTAACGTATTTTAACTTTAGAAAATAGACAAGCATACTCAAACACCAAATAGAAAAGTACCTACTGTAGTTTTTGCACATTATAATTAGCACTTTGGCCCCTAGCAGAAGTTAGCGACTGATCGCGGGCCTTTGGATTAGTTGTTGAATTGGATTGGACCGAATTTATAGGATATCGCGCCTAATATTATTTTGATGATTCAGTGTTCCCGGGGCGGTACTGCTATTACTTATTTTTTTGTATAACTCCGTCTTGTACGGGTACATATCATTAATAATCATAATATACTTTATCAAGGAAATTAACGTACTTACTTTCTTGAGGTAGAGGCTGGCCATCAAAAGGTCGGTGTCCTCGGAGATCCTGGGCGTTATATTGCCATGGAACAGAGGGGGTATGGGATGGCTTTTCCTTCCCTCCAACACCTTGACAGACTGAACCTTAGCTGAACCTATCCTTGCAAGTTCCATATGAGTTTACCGCTGTTGTTTAAAATTATTTGCTAGTAAAAATCAACAAAACGTATTTAGTCAATAAAACTTAACGCTCAATGCAGTGGCTGCAGATTTATGGACCAAAAAGCCGTAGCAATTCCACATGGTCCCAGGTGTTTCTTTATCCTTCATCCAGGACTGGATGGTAATATATTCAGATATTCACTGTAAAAAATTTCCCCGAATAAGGATTAAGGTTAACTGCAGTATTTGCTACTGGGATTATTCTCATCTCTATTATACTGAGATAAGATTTATCCGAGTTAGAGACAATCTTATCTCAGTAGAGACAAGATTAATCCCAGTAGCAAATCCTGCAAGAATTTTTTTACGGTGTAGATCAGCTGACAAAAAAAAAAAATCAAGGTTCAAGGTTTTAATTTACACTTCTGTACAAAATCACAATATACAAAGGGTCAAAGCCGGAGACACAAGGTTACAGTTAGTACTTGTTCAGTTCTTGTTTTCTTGTCTATGTAATGAAGTAAAAGTGCGTTAAACAGATTAGAAAAGTAAAAGTTTATTTTTTTGCTAAATTACCAAGAAGGAAGGCCTATATAGGAGCCCTGGATCTCTCTGTCAACTACGTTTCCAAGAAATATATTTTAGGTGCAACCGGAATGAATACTGCTGCGCTCTCGGATGCTGTGTGAACCCATCAACGAGCTTCTACGAGCTATGGTACTTCTGGTAAGTAACAGACTCCCAAATGGCAACGAAAAGCCCGTTCAGCTCCTGTTAAAAGGGGAGGGGGGTTGCTTCACCCCAGATTGGGCGCTATGACGGAGACAACACCTAGGGAAAATGAACGCTGTAAAAGCTGAGTGCGACAAGCACTACCAATCACCAATCGTGAAATGTGCTTCTTATCATGATGGTTCCGGGACTCCATGCTACAAGTCCTTCAGATTCTGAAAGCGGGGGGGGGGGGGGAGAAGATTACAATATCCCAAAGCTCTCGTTTTCTAGGATCTTACTTCTAATAATTGTCGTCATTTGTTCCGGGGGGAGCTGGTGGTTCAGCTCAAAAGATGAAGTGAAACCGGTTGGACGGGAGGGCAGAAGTGCCCGTTCTTGCCGCGCTGGCAGAGCGCCAGGAGTAGCACGAAACGAAACCAGGTAATGTACCAATACAAACCACCATTTACTAGCCGAGGGATTGATCGTCCTTCATTAGTCGATCTTGTATACACCCGGTACCCGGGCTCCTCACAATCAGCAGTAGGCTAGACGTACTACCAAGAACAAATGACGAGTCAGAACTGCTGTCTCCCTATATCAGTCATACAAACATGCTGAGTCGAGTAAAATACGGCCGACTCCCGACGCAGATGAGCGGAGTTGACTAGCTTCGCGCCACATCACGTTTCGTTACCTCTACAAATAGCCAAATCGCTTTGAACCACCCGATGAGGAAAAGTAGCATTCAAACTTGATTGGCTCTAAGGAGTGCTCCGGAGTAGGTCAGCACGAGGAGTACGCCTCCTGCAAGCAATCTCTCACTATTTTTTCTGCAAGATTCAACGGCGAAGACGAAGAGGAGTAAACGGGTATCAGCATCAACTCACAGCTAGAGTATATACCTCTATCTCCGCTCATTTTTGTCGGGGTATCCATAGTCGCTGCAAGTGAATGAACACAGTAGTTCTTCCGATTATTTGTTCTTGGTACTACAGAAAAGAGCGGAATACAACTTTATCTTATCTTAGTTCCCCCTGCACCTCCAGAGGTGCTGAGGGCATCCATAATGAGCCGCAGGTCGTCTCTCAGAAGGACCGCTGCCTGAAGATCTTAGAATCCGGGGTGTGGAGGTCCCCGTTATGCGGCAAAGAATGTTTTCGGCCACGTTGACTCCCACTAGGTTCTCGCTTCTATTGTTCGCGACTCCACTTCACTGTTCCTAACGTATGACCTAGGTATCCCAAATAGGTTGTTTATTTGTTCTATCCAGTTTTATTTTTCCCCTTCTTTGCCTCTGCTTATGATCAGATCGTCTAAACAATCGTAGTGATGCGAGGACATCACAGGAAACATGCTATGTTTGAAAAGAGCGCATTACGAAGTGTGAAGATCTGCTCGCGTAACCATACAGTAGAGGACCGTGGATCTGTTCCTCTTGACTGCAATTTTTGTCCTTCTTTTTTCGGCGATAATTTGGCGAAGCGACTTTTTTCGGATCCGAGCGAAGGGAGTATTTTTCCGATCACAGTTCTGTCCCAGACGGGGTAAATTCTGGCTGACAACGAAAAGTTCGTCTCCATCACAACTAAGCTACACGTCACTCCGGCCCGGCAATATTGGCTGAGCCCTGGTTCCTTTTTACAGGGTTACCATTGAAAACCCCAATACTTCTTCAGATGCAAACGGATCAATTCGATACCCTCGTAGCGCTCTTAACGCCCAACGGAAAGGTATGTATCTTCCTGAAACCTTAGGGGCAGGTTTCCATTTCTGGGTCCCTGGTTCTTTAGTAAACTAACGGCTTTTCACTTTTTCGCCTGAGATAGAAGTCCTGCACAGACGAAAATCGGCTCTAACACGATTTAGTAATCGTAGGCCTACTCATGCTGGACAGAAGTGGAACAACTTTGTCTCCGGCGGAAAATCGCCGCAACCGCTGCGATAATCGAACAGCCTAAATTCTGCTGAGCGACTGTCAATGTTAGTGCTTTCCTACCATATTTTTCCCGATGTGCCATGTCTGAACTCAGGTCTAAATCAAAGCTCTCTAAAGGACATCAAGACGGCGTCTCACTCCCAACTTACAGCGGAGTGGCTCGCGAGACGACAAAGTATCCGCTCTTTTCTTCACCCTATGCTCAACGTCACGTCTACTTCGACGAGCCACCTCCCCCATACATTGACGCTGTCTCAACCATTCAAACCGGACCTTCAGCCCCCCACATGGAAAGCCTCTTCAGATACGAGTATCCACTAGCCAGCCGTCATCGAGCTAATTCTGTAAGAGCAGCAGTACCCCTTCCAGGTGAGTCAGAAGGATGCACCCTTAAAGGAGTTTTTCCGTGCTCCCGCAAACAGTTTGTGGGTCGATTGTGAGTGTTTCCGCCGCATTTTGTGCGGCCCACAAGTGTGTTTACGCGACCAACAAGATTTTCGTGGCTCGCTTTGTGGCTCAAAAACGACAAACAACTGCAGAGGTGACTGTCGATTTTGGCGGGAAATTCGAATTTGGCAGCAAAAATAACGTCAAAACAAAAAAATTGAAAACGTCTTCAAGTATGTGGAAATAAAACTGAACATCCTTTTTGCACTGAATGGTAAGGATGAAAGCCTTGAGTTCTATTTATTGAGATTTTTACATGATTTTTATTTATATATTCAGACATTTCAATTTACCGCCAAAAAATAGACAAAACGGCGTTTCCGCGAGTTTTCAACTTGTGGCTCGACTGTGTGGCACGCGAGAAACACTCAGAAGTGTGTGGCCCACAGTTGTGTCACGGAAAAACGCCTTAAATCTGCCTGTGATCCGCTCGTAACAAATAATCGCTCCGACAGCCAAAAGCTCGACTTTCTTCACGGCGGGATTGCACCGCCCGAAGCATTCTTCAATTCCGTAACTCCAGTCCATGAGCTGGACAGGGGTCAATTTTATTCTCTCACCTTTTTCGAAAAAGGATGGGCAATTTTACGAGCAGAGATTTTGATTAAAATTATTAGTTCTTATTTTTTATCGAAATACTGTATTTTTGTTTTAATTTCATACGTCAGAAATACGCTAAGACGATGAAGAGCTAAGCTAAATTAAACTAATGGGCTCATACGCCAAAGATGAATTATTTTCCATGGCGTCTGCCTATCTTGCGTGAGACGTAGAGGCCATGTGCCTTATTTTGTAGAGGCCATGTGCCTTATTTTTGCACTATATTATTATTATTATTAATATTATTATTATTAAACCGGGCAAACAATTTGAACCACGCGAACGGAAAGCTGATTCCACCAAGTCTGCCTATCTTCCGTATAGGAAATCCAGCTCACAATCCAATTCTTCCCCAGTGGCAAAGGCTGTCTAGTGTTATCAGTGAAAGGATCAATACAAACACTTTGGTGTGGTGACAAGCCCTCCTGAAAACAAGCTACGAAGGAAAATTAACTAAGTTTTCTGACAGGTCTCGTAGAAGAGCCGCCAGATATTCCAACTCCTACACTGCCTGCGTTTCAGCGAAGGACGACCGTCGAACCTCCGAAGCCCCCTACGCCATCCGTCGACAACCGCAGCAATCCACCAGAGGACTATAGCTCCCCAATAACCAGACCACAAACAGTATCCACTATTTCGTTCCATGTCGCGCAGATGGGATTACCAGGGCTAGTTGAGGAAGAACAAATGTCGGTGGACGGAAATGTCAGGGACAAGAGAATTAGGTTCAAAAGTGCAATGCAGTAACAAAGCAAACGAAGTCTCAATGGAGGGGGGGAGGGATTGGTGCAACCTCTGGCGGTCCAGGGGGAACCCTCCTGCCACCAAATAGTATATAACTGATTTCTAATGTTTCCGTCCACGAAGAGGTTCTTTAGTAGATGAAGCAACTTGGACAAGCTCGCAACATCTCGCACTTGAATGATTTTTTTTTTTTTTTACAAATCAAGCCGAGCTCTCCTCTCAAAAGTGAACCTCTTAATAGACACTGCAGATAAAAGCCAACTGAATTTTTAAAGTCTGGTGTAGTCAATTATCCATCGTCCTTACCTCACACACAGACGATTATGCAAAAGCATTTAAAATTGCTCGATTGCACTCCAGCGGAGCTTTCGATAGCTTAATGGTCCATATTTGATAGATGGCTCCCAGTTCTTTGAAAAGTTATTGATTGAACAGAGAAAGAAAGAAAAGTAGAGTCAAAAGTGCATGCTTGTGTGACAATAGTGAGATTTGCATAGTATTTCTCTAATCAATCTAATGGTTTCCTTCGAAATAATCATTTTCGGGGCACGCTGCACACATCACTCCTGCAGTAAGGCAAGAAGAGCAAATAACTGGGCATTAGAGCAATAAGTTTATTATATGAATGACCATATACAAATTGTCTCCGGCGTCATATCATTACAGAAAAGGTATCTAAACATGTGTGCAAACTGGGGTCGGTATTAGAACAACAAGGAAACTTACAAAAACGTAATTTAAATATTTACCTAGGCTATAAGGTACTGTCTATCTCTTCGCTCTCATTCTTGCCAACCGTTTTTGTCTTGCTTGTTCAGATAACACTAAAAAATAAAGAAAACTTTCAGTAAAGACTATAACATAGAATAGTGCGTTTTTTTCAGGAGTGCACAATCTGCGTGTTCCAACCTCCTATAGCAACCACGCATCGCCATCTTTAGATTTCCTCCCTGCAGCTGGCTGCAGAGGTTTTGCCATATGAGACTCCATGTATTCCCAACAGCGTTTCCCGATGAAAAATTCTTTGACTGGGTAGTTGTACGAAAAAGCTGCATGACAGTATGGATAAGTAGTAGTATGAAATACTTTGATTTAACATGCCTCCAACTGGGTAGTATCCGATAGCATCCAGTCTTGCTGCATCCAGTTTGTTAGTAGTAGCATGCAGTGGCAACAATTACTACTGCGTGCTACTTTTTCGTACAACTCCATACCACTAATTCTCTATACCTACTGCACGCAACATTATGACTGACTGTTAGATTTCTGTCCCTTTAGTTGGCCAAGAACGACTGCAAAAACATTCCAGCTTATTTAGAGGAAGACGAAAAATATCGAGTCGCGAACAAGCAATTTTACACAGGACCACGGAGTCGGTGATCAACATGTGGCCAGATCGCTTTCCGCATCACGACCACAGCAAATGGAACTAGAGAGTAGCGCCAAGACCTATGCTTTCCGTGCTTCTCAAACGGGCCATACTCAAATTGCTGCACACTACGCTTGCGACATTTAAAGCAAGACAAATTTGCGGGTTTATAAATCCCTAGTGAAGCTAAGGTGCGGCCTACACACATCAAGGAACCAGTGAAGATCTTATCTTTTTTTGCTGTGTTCAGTATATGAAGTTATTGGAGCCAGCGCTGGTGCACGACTGATTGAGTTTCAATAGGGACGTTCACTACCGCTAGTGGTGCTAGTATTGCTCCTGTTCGAGTGTGTGTCACTTTTTTCCAAGTCTTGGCGCTACTCCCTAGCATTATTTTGCTCTGATCACGACTAAACAAAACAAAAATTTAGAATGAATTTGATAGACCGACTTGTATGTTCAAACTGTGAGACACGACGGCGAGCGCGTGGGTTATAATGCCTTTTGCGTTGCACGGTTTTCCTTAAGTATCTCGGCAATGTTTGTTGGTGAAGGTCTCCTACCTCTTCCTAAAATTTGTACATTTTCTTGTCTTTCACTCCTAAATCTTGTAGTCCCTGAACCCTCTTTTGGCTGTTCTGTCTGGCCCGCATGTACGGCTATGGCTTCCCATTCGGATGGAATTCAATTCAATTCACTTTATTTTTCCAAAAAATTCTTCCTTAAGAAAAATAGCATCGGAAATGTCACATAGTCACACATGTACACTAATATGCGGGTACATATCATTTTTTGTTAATTTACGTAATAAGCTTTCATCAACAAAATGATACAACACATATAATATATACAATTTACTCGTGTTAAAATGTCAATTGGTCAATTCAATCAGAATTTTTCGCGAGATCTTTGTGGTACAAGGGAACAATGGTAATGTCAAAAATAAAAGCTAGGATTTTCAACCATAAATAGAACAATGCATGAGTTAAAAAGCAGTAAAGTATTTAAAATCAAACTGAGTTAAAATGATAGGTAAAATATGGACTGAATGATTTCAAATAACGCTCGGATGTGTGAGTCGGAGGAAGCTTCAGTTGTTGTTTGCCGGTGAGCTTCACTGCTAGTCTTGTCTTTCGGACAGATGGTTCATCAGTAAAACTGGGCAGGAGGTCTCGATGATTTTCCGAGTTCAAGATTTGCCTTCCGAAGTCCATGACTAGTTTGTGCCGTCTTTCTTTCAGTGTTTGGAGATTCAGGACTTCTAGGCTCACTGTGTAGTCAATATAATCTGCACCGAGGATTATCCTACAGGCACGTTTCTGGATATTCTCAATGCACCCAATTTGCTGGTCTGTAAGTGAACTGTGCCAGACTGGGCATGCGTATTCAACGGCCGGTCTTACATAAGTTTTAAAACATGTAAGAAGTGATTGTCTGCTCAAGCCGAATCTTCGTAAATAGGAGAATGATTTTAGCAAACCAGCTGCCTTTGACTCAATGCTGGCAATATGAGTGTTCCGGCGTAGGTCGTCATCGAAATGTACACCGAGTATTTTCACGGAGTGTGCGCATTTAAGGTAGTCTGTCGGTAGATCAGGTACGGTTTGTTTGAGGAAGTTTACTCTAAAAAGGGTGCTCTTCTCTTCGCTGACCATAAGTTTTACCTGGTCGGCCTCAGCTTTGAGCTGTGTCAGCAGCGTCTTCACTGGTTCGGCAGGGTTGTCATCAGGAAGGAACCGTAGTTGGGACATGGTAAGGTCGTCAGCAAATTTGTAGCGCGTTTTCATCTCCTGCATTAGTTTGTTGATGACCAGTAGGAAAGCCAGTGGGCCAAGTTTAGACCCTTGGGCTGCTCCACAAGTGATAGCAAGCAGATCAGAAGTTTCACCATCTTCAAGCTGCACGCACTGTAGTCGTTCGGAGAGGAAACTTTCAAGCATCCTGAGTACGATCTTGCGGGCTCCCATGGTTTTTGCTTCATTGATGACCGTCTGGTGCTCCAGATAGTCGAATGCCTTTACAAAATCAGCTATGATGCAGTCAACAAATGCTCCTTGTTTCTCGAGATGTTCCAGCATGTCTTTCAAAAAACGCACAAGGTAGTGTGTTGTACTACATCCAGGACGAAACCCATACTGTTGTGGGTCTAACTTGCTGCAGATATCTAAAACGGTCTTAGTTCATTAACCGATTTTGGTGAGGGCTTTTTGGGTATAGGTGTTATATAGGCGATCTTGAGTCTTCTAGGAAAGACCCCTTGAACAAGACATTGGTTGACCACAGATGTGAACGGTGTTGCTATTTCGGACGAGCAGAGCTTGATTATTTTCACTGGAAGTTCGCCTGGATACGATGCCTTATTTTGGTCTAGCCTAGCAAGAGCGTCTTGGATTTCTTCAACCTCAATTGTTGGAATTTCCTCCAAGGTTGGTAGCTCGGGAAGTAAGGTAAGGCCAGGGTACTTGCTGCTGCTTCCGGCAAAATGTACATTAATTGAACCCGCGGAAAGTTTTGCCCCATCGTTGTCGATCAAAGTCAATGGTTTTCGGTCTTTGCCCATGAGCTTTTGAATTTCGCTGTGAAATTTCTTCGGGTTCAGATTTTTTAGCGTTTGTTCTGTTCGCTTTCCGTGTTCACGTCTAGATTTCTTGATTTTTCTCATCACCATATTGCGAAGCAGTTTAGTCCTAGCCAAACCTCCATTTCTCTTGCAGGTGTCGCGTTGACCAATGAGGATTTTGATCTCTTCCGTTATCCATGGTTTGATATTAGGTTTCACATACTTCATTTTGGTCGGGAAATGTTCGTCGAAGAAGGTTTTCATCTGGTCGCAGAATGCGTCCGTCATTTGCTCAGCATCATTCAGCTTATAAAGCGGGCTCCAGTGACTGGATAGACTGGTCGTTGTAAGAACGGTAAGTAATTTGTTTCGGTCTCGGGGCTGGTAAAGTTGTTTTGGGTTTCCAGATAACTGTCAGGTGATCGCTCATTCCTAAAGCTGCAATGGTTTCGGGCTCGGCATAGAAATCTTGTAAAGATGTGAAAATAAGGTCGAGTGTGTTTTTTCCTCTCGTTGGGATCTTCACTACTTGATGCAGGTGAAGAGTTTTTTCAATCCAGCTTCCTTTTAAGTCGTTGAAGTCCCCACTTAGTATTACACCTGCAAGTGGGTATTTACTTCGAAAGTGATATGTACAGAATTGTAAGTATGACACCAATTTTTTTCGAAATGGCCCTTTTGGGGGATATTAGACGATCCCTAGAATAAGCGATGAAACACATTTTGGTAGGAATTTCGGTCTTGCCCACAACCATAACACTTCTATGTCCTTATCTCTAGGGACTGGTGATTCCAGAAGGCGGTTTGTGATGTCACTGCGGCAAATCATTGCTACACCACCGCCATGGCTTACTGGAGTGTTGTCTTCGGTCATGCGAGGGAGGAGATAGCAATCATATCCGCCGAATGAGAGAATGTCCGAATTCGCTAGCCAAGTTTCCGTGATGGGAATGGGGGGAGTTGGTGTTTGCGAGTTTCACACAAAATAGAGTAATAGCGTTATATTCAAAATTATATATCGAATGGCCTCTGTCGGCCGATCCTGAACTGAATAAATAAGCCGAAAGAAAGATCTACTTACCAGGAGAACTCGTTGGTGCAGTTTGGGCACTGAATGGGTTGGGCATCCCAGCCATCGCCGGTCCTCCAAAATTAAAGCCACCGGTTGCGACACTAGGAGCACTTGGTCCAAACGCAGGCACCGAGGTCTGCCCAAACACAGGCGCTGCTGCAGCCTGACCAAATGAGGGAGCTGTGGCCTGGCCAAAGGCTGGAAAAAATAGCCTTAATTTCCACATTCCTAGTTGCTGAGCGGTATAGAACATTTCACAACGATATTAACTTGAATACAAAGACACTGTCAGAAGTTTCACAACAGATAATACAAGGATGCGCAGTTTCAACAGATAACACTTGGGATGTTATCTGTTATGGTTTTACAAACGTTATGTATAACAAGCATTGCAAGAAAGAGCCGAAAAAGCATCTGCTGACTTTTCCGATATCACGATGATAAACAAAAACGTCAGCAGAAGTTTTTCCGGCGGTGTTTCGGCTCTTCTTGTATGCATAACGTTTAGTGCGTAACGTTTCCAAAATCATAACAGCTAACATTCCAAGTGTGATCTATTGAAACAGCACATCCTTGTGTTATCTGTTGTGAAACTTCTCACAATTTAGGTCTACTCCTTACAAAGGAACCGGGGTTCATAACTTTCGATATGCCGGGAATGGATTTTCTTCCTTCAGAAATTGTCTACAGCGTATATTTAAAGTTTAACTGGAAGGCCAACTAATTTTTGGATCATTTAACTGAATACACTGCGTTATTTGGATTGTGTTAAAGTTTAACTGAAAAGCCAACTTATTTGTGTGTCATTTAATTGGATACACTGAATTATTTGGATTCTGCAAAGTGATTTTTTTATTTTCCACTATCTGCTCTAGTTATGAGGCTCAGAATATCTCCGTCCGTCCTCACAGCGTAAATTCTACTATGACGCGGGAAATTTTAATCTCAAAACAAATGCGGCTTTTCAGTGGGCAATGGTGAGATTGGTGACAGACTGCTTAGTGCCTGAACAAAAAAAATGATAAATCTTTCTCGTAAGGCATACAACAAAATACAAGCGTATAGAGGCACCACAAATCACACGAAAATTCCACTATTTGACAACCGATTAGTCATGAAAAGCGGAACAACGAAGTACCTCATTTTCTGCGGGTCTTCAAGCCAATTTAAGTGAACAGATGATCGGTAACTAGATTGTCCTATCCTAGCCCTTTTCGGTTAAACTTTAACTAAACTGTTCCTCTCTTGTGACTAATCTATCTCACAGGCGCGAAAACACTTTTCGCGTCCTGTATAACAGCTCTTTCCGATGGTCACGTGGGTAAAGATGGAACTTAAGTGTTCAGGTATGTTTATTGGTGAAGGACTTCCTTCTCTCCCTGAAATTACCAGTTTGTCGAATATTTCCCTTCGGTCATGCGTCGAGGAATCCTCTGCTAGTGACCTGTCTGGACCGCAAATGCGTCTGTCGCGAGCTTGGGGGGGAAGTACTGTATTGTGGATTCGACCCATCTTGATTGAGGCCTGTGTGCCTTTACTGATGGAGCTTTCCGCTTATATTTTGTACTGCAGTGGCCACCGTCAGCTATCTTTTGAAATAAACACAAACATAAAATACGCGAGAGCTACGAGCAGAGCCAACTTTGGAACCTCTTCTAAGAAAGAACTCACTTCGGTCAAATGAGATGAGGATAAGGGGAGGAAGTAACATGTGGGTGCAAGAAAGTGATGATAAGCAGCGTGAACAGGAGGTATTTTGCCATGGTTCGTCAAGTCTATGCTTTTCAGACTACGAGGCCCCTCCACACAATGTTTGGGATTATTTTAAATTTTCAAAAATTGGGCAGCCTAATCCAATAGAGGACGCATCAAACTTACATATACTTGAAGTCATGGACGTAGCCTGCCCAAAGGTTGGAGGGGAGGTGGCCTGGCCAAAGGCCGGAGGTGATGTAGCCTGACCAAATGCTGGAGACGGATTGGCCTGGCCAAAAGCGGGGGTTGAACTTTGACCAAAGGCAGAATTGGTGGTCTGGCCAAAGGCTGGTGGGGATGTAGCTTGGCCAAAGGTTGGAGGGGATGCAGCTTGACCGAAGGCCGGCGGGGATGTCGCCTGTCCATACGAAGGCAGTGAAGAACCCTGCCCGAATGTTCCGGCCGAAGTCGTCTGTCCGAAAGAAGGCGGATACGCGGCCGATTGGCCAAAGCCGAAGGACGGAGTAGAAGCAGGCGTGGCTATGAAAAACAAGACACATTATTTTGGGAGAATGGTGTTGCAGTTTTTTAGCTGCAAGGAAACTTCAGCTATCAAAATATAATGGGCGTCAATCAGTTTCACGTTTAATAGAAAGTAGGAACTCAGTCACATGTACTTAACGTTTCTTCAGCTTTTATTCCTGTTTGTTCCTTCTTTCTCTCGACGAATGTTCAAAATTCATTCTGATAATGTGCTCGATATCGGCTGTTTCGGACAACAGCCGGTAGATAGATGCGATATCACAAAATGAACTTTCACAGCATTAGACTGCCGAACTTGTCGCTTTTGTCACGTACAATACGGCACTGGTCCGAAAATAACCCGTCAAAATAAACCATTACGAAGTTAAAACATTACAGGGAATACTTAATAATCGAGATTTTGGTGGATGTTATGGGGCTGGAAATAGTTACTGAAAACTTGGTCGAGACCGGTGATTACTCCGTCTAACATTTAAACCGACGATAAGGAAGACAGCGGATTCATCTCTTTCGGTAGGACTGCTAGACCTACATTTCCTGCCTACAGGCATGCTGCTTGACTTTCCGCTTACGAAGTTGTTTTCGCGAATTAAGAAACTTAGTGCGAAAAAATCGCGGAATCACGTCACGCGCGAGTGACCAGGCTTTGCAAACAAAAAGAATCTGCTTTAAGCGAATTTGGTTCACGTTGGTTCTGTGAACCCTCCGCTTTGTCCAGAGCGAAAATCCGGGAATCGGATAGGAATATCTTACAGCCAAACGGAGTAGGTGTTGCTGTGCTACTCTGACCTGAGCCGCTTCCAAACAGAGAGGGTGCGCTACCGAATGATGACCCGGTCGATGTTCCGTCACTTAAAGAAGTAGTCTGCGAGCTGAATACTGGTGCAGTTGTTGTCGCTGTCGTCCCAGGCTGAACCGTCGAAGCTGAACCTGAAACAACAAGAATAGTAAAAGTATACCATGGAAAAGAGGAGGGAGCCTGCCAATAAATACAAATCTAGTTGCACGTGAACAAACTGCATGAAGAGATAAAACACTTCTACGGCATAATAAACGCAACCTCTAAACTTTCCATATGACCGAGACTTTGCAAGTACCCCCCAAATTCTACACATGTGATGCCAATAACTTATTTCACACAACATGGCCGGATCCAAACTTTCCATTAACTGAAAGATTATCATAAGATTAGGCGAACAAAATGCCTAGTCTCAAAACCAACTCCAACTCCGTCTCACCCACCCCCCAAATATAAACTTTTGGGAGTCAAGTATCCTTGTTCACACAATTCCAAACCATACGTACCGCCAAAGCTGAAGACTCCTGAGGCACTCTTGGGCAAGGAGCTACCCGCCGCAGTCGCTGCCGCATTCTGCAGAGATGAGAACGACGGCAAAGATGTAGATCCTACGCCAGATGAGAAAGAGAATCCACCGGAGCTGGGCTTGGCTAAAAGAAAAAAGGTTTACTAAATTTTCCGTATGAAGAATATTAATATTTACCGCAGTTATATTTGCGGTACTGGATCCAGTTGCGGGGCAACTGTCTATCAGTGCATAGACATAAGTTGCGTTTTTCCGGATACCATGGTATCTGTTACCACGGTAACTGGATCTGCAATTAGTCGTTTTTGCAGTTACCGTGGTATCTGATATACGGTCCACTGCAAAAACGACTATTGCCGAAATTGCACTTTTCGAAGTCACCTCAAAAGAAAACTGATATCCAGTTACATCCAGTTACATCAAGTGCGGAACTTCTTTCTCACCAATTTGACAAAATTTGATGAAAGTGAGATGACTTTTCAGATACCACGACCAGATACGACGGTCGGACCTTGATATCTGAATATCTGTTACCACGGTAACTGGCCAGATACCACGACAACTGCAAAAACGCCTTTTGACCGTGGTATCAGGTACCACGATAACTGCAAAAACGACTTTAGACCGTATATCAGATACCATGGTATCTGCAAAAACGCAACTATAGTTATTTTTTGAAGAAAAAAGATGAAGATCAGCCATCCGGGTGTGCTTGCCTTCTATGTGGGAATGGAGTTGATTAATTGGTCCATGTTCTGTGCCGGTGTCCAGAGCTTTCTGGGTTAAAACGGGAATTCACGGGAGGTGAGGAAATGTTACTTCCTGACATCTTAAAATGCACGACGCCAAGCGTTATACGTAAAAATTTGCAGATTTGTTGACGGTGTCGTGAAATTTCGGGAGAGCGAAGGCGAGAATACAATTATTATTATTATTATTATTATTAACCACCTGCAGAATACTTGCCTACCGGCGAGTGGTGGCGATGCGGCTGTTCGAAAACACGCTAGCTCTTGGTTCACACTGCTGCGATTCGTCGCAAAATTCAGCGTTTTGCGACAAACGACAAAATTGTGCGACAAACAACGTAAAGCATTACGGTCTGACACATTGTCGGATGCGTTGAAAGATTTCAGCTCCGCCGACAAAACGCATGCGACTTTTGGAAGAAAGAAAAAACATTTGTAGATTTTTCACGACAATAAGTTCGACGAACAATAAGAAATAAAACATTGTCCCAAGGGTCTTCAGGGATGTTCAGTGGTCATCTTCTGAGGGTGTCCCTTTCCCCTGCAGAATAATCTTCAAAGACAAACATATCTTCCTATTGCGTCAGCGTTCCTATTCTGTCTTCCGTCGGAAAATCACAGAAAAACCGTGTCGCATACAACGCAGCGTGTGAATCAGGGGTAAGAAGACAGCAGCCCGAGACCTGAGGGCAGGTGGCACGTCGTCATGAGCAATCAACAGAGTGCGGAGAGGCTCACGCCACTGAAGGAACTAAGGCCCATTTCATTCCTGAACATTTTATCTACGGGAAAGCGGTTTCACTTACTCGAAGCTGGTGCAACACTGGACTGTGCCTGACCAAAGGTGAAGGGGCTCTGGGACGCTGACTGGCCAAATGCAGTGTTTGACGATGTGGTCGCCACAGGGACTGGTGCCTGTGTGGCTGAAAGAAAAGATAACAAACGTTATAACTATAGTCGTACATTAAAATGAGGGGAGGCCGAGGTGCCAATTTCGTCAAGTGAAGCAGGAAACCTCTATCATTTTCTTTAAAGGTGTCAGGAAGTGTCTGACGCCAGCAATACTCAAATGAATAGAATAGGAATACCGTAACACGTAGCTCAAACCCAAGAACTATCCGTAGAGCTGGAGCATTTTTTTTTTCACAAAACACAGAAAAGTAAAATGAGCTAGCTTGAGAAACGGAGATGTGACTTCAAAAGTTCGTACGTATGCCTGTATGCGTTTAGTGATTATTGTACTATATTGCTCATGGCACGAGGGGTTTAATTAATACCTATCAATAATAATAATAATAATAGGCCAATAACAATTTATTTTTAACCTACTACAACAAACAAGAACAAGACCAAAGGTTTCGATGGGATCCCAAAAATCCAATATTTGATCCAAACAATTGGGTCTTGTATTCGCCACTCAGTCTTCGTCAGATTCCTTGAAGATTTTTACTGTTAAACTAAAGTTCAAAAATGGATTCAGCATGTCTCCTTGCCCCGATACCGAATCCCTAATCGACTTCAGAAACAACTTTGAGCTTCAACCAAATTTCCAGTTTCGGCCGAATTCGTGATGAATCATTTGTCCAGCAAGAAAACTAAGGTCAGATACGGATTCAGCGGACCTCCTTGCCCCTTCAATGAATACCTTATTAGCTTATAAAACATACAAGTTCTTAACGTAAATTCGAAACACCTCCTCTGCCTCTAAACATAGGACTAAAGGACCCATCTACGAACTTGACCTATACTTTGCCAGTGAACCCACATACGAAGTTTGAACAATAAATATCAACCCCTTCGACCTTCGATTACACCCATCTCTGCGCGTTATACACGCGACTGAAGTCCCTCCGACGTTCATAAACAAAGAATGACATCTCCACGCTCAGAGCTTTCGATTGTCTGAACAAAGGGGTAGGGACTGCTATAGCCGAAAATTGGTCGACAAATTTTATGTCCGGTTTTCACCGGATTCCGGGTGAACTACTTGTCTGGCGAGGAAACAAATTTCATATACGGATTCAGCATGTCTCCTTACCCCTAAATCCTCTATTTCAATAGCTTTTAAAAAATATTTTTTGTGCCCCTTAATTTAAAACCCCTCTCAATCCCTAAATGTAGGGCTACAGAGCCCATCTACGAACTCGACCTTTCTCTTGACCCAAAGGATCCTCCCACCAAGTTTCATCAAAATATCTCATTCCCTTCGAGAGTTATCGTGATTACAGACAAACAGACAGACGGAACAACTTTTGCGATGTCATAGCCTGTCATAGGTCCACTTACGTTTTGGCCTTTGGGATCCCAAAAAGTGGAGTAATAAACTAAAAACAAAAAGAAACCAAAAAGAAAGAAAAACAACTCAACTACGAGAAAAACATTGGAGAAGACCATGGAAAGACTCAAGGTTCGAAATTGCAGACCTGGACTGCCCTCGTGTAGCAAGGCCAGCTTTGCCGTTACATCCGGATCACTGAAATTCTGGATAATTTTTCTATTTTTACACCACGGTGGCAAATAAAGTAAAAATCTGAAGTACCGGAAAGGAAAAATGCTATACTATCGATACAGTCGTAAAGTAAATTAGTCGGTAAAGAAAAAAGAAAGAGAAAATTAACTAAAACAGGGAAAAACAGTCAGACGGATGGGTGAGTGAAAAGCCTCAGACATACAAATGCTTCAACTGAACCCTTGAAACTGACTGTCTTCTTTTTCCAGCTTTAAAATAAACAGTAACTGGTTCAGCAAGTTCAACATGTTATCGG
The DNA here is from genome assembly GCA_023053555.1 of Branchinecta lindahli. Lineage (NCBI taxonomy): Eukaryota > Metazoa > Arthropoda > Branchiopoda > Anostraca > Branchinectidae > Branchinecta > Branchinecta lindahli. The sequence goes on from JAKZAO010000009.1 coordinate 15,839,758, forward strand.
GTTCAAGTTTGGGCAGAAGCCAAGACAACAAGTACTTGATACAGATTGTTTGGCATTACTCACCTTGCGTAGCAGGAGTTGAGCTGGCTGCGGGTGCGCCAAACCCACCGAAATTTAGTGTCGGTTTTGGAGCCCCAGTATCAGAGCCACCTGAACCTCCAAACGTGAACGACTGAGACTGTGTCGCGGCAGGGGCGTCAGCCTTCTGCCCAAATACAGTCGCGCTCGACATGGACCCGAAGACACTTTGGGCGGTGGTGGTCTGAACTGATGGACCAGGGAAAACACTAGTGGTGATAAGGCCGCCAGATGGCGAAGTTGCTGTGGAGACATTCAAACTAGCTGAAGATGAAGCAGGCGGGGTGAAAGTGGCAGCAGAAGAAGCGAAACTGGGGGCGTTCCTAGCCAGTCCAATGCTGCTTGGCGCACCAGTTGCGCCGAACGCAAACCCTGCATTACTGGGCTTCTCTTGTGTTATTGTTGAACCGAAGGAGAAAGCGGTGTTGGCTTGCTGAGCTGGTGTACTGCCAACAGATGCTCCGAAATTTACACCTGTAAAGGCTGGCTGGGAAGTGTTTTGAGGGGCTGCTGAACTCGCCTGGGCTGGGGCTCCGAAGGACACCGCACTTGCGGCTGGTTGAGTAGGAGCGGCCTGCGAGGTCTTCATTCCTCCAAAAGAGAAACCGGTGGAGGCCGGTTGTGAAGTGACAGGTAGCGTTGATGTTGTCGCTGTGGGTGCTGCAGCTCCAAAAGAAAAGCCAGTTGATGCAGGCTGTGAAACCTGAACGGCTGCTCCAAAAGAAAATCCAGAAGACGCCGTTGTAGTCTGTGTTAACGCTGGCGAGATCACCTGTGTCGGAGCAGCTGAGGCTTTTGTAGCAGGAGTCGTTAGAGCGGCACCCCCGAACGAAAAGCCTGTGGTCTGCTTTGAAGGTTCTTCGGTCGTCCCACTTAGCGCGGCAGTTGACGGTAATGTTACATTGGTTGAAGCTGTTGTAACTGGAGAGACAGTAGGGACAGGTGAAGCTACAGCCGGTGTCGTAGCCACAACTGTAGTAGCCCCAAAGGAAAACCCAGTAGATGGCACGGTCGGCCTTACAGCTGGTGTTACAGGGTACTTCACTGACACTTTCCCGGTTCCAGTCGTGTCTCCACCTTCGACCGACACCGGAGCTCCAGTCGGGGCAGTTGTATCTGGAGTAGCTACTGGTGTCCCCTGCACACTGGGGGTATCCTGGCTTGTCTCTTTCAAGAACACCCTCACTGCGGGTTCCTCTGCGAACTTAACACCCATGGCCTTCCGCCAAACTTTTTTGAAGGCATCTAGTCTCTGGCTGTCTATCTCTCGGTCCTTTTGGAGATCTTCCTGTGATATAATCTTCAATGGAGTTTCGTCTTTCTCTTCTTTGCGATCTTCTGCAGGTCGGATCTTGACTTGAACTGACTTCGGCGTAGAAGGAGTGGTTACAATAGCGAGGATAGGTGTTCTCTCGGACGTCTGTCCACTTGCGCCTTTCGCTTCCGGCATGGTCTCGTCCATCTAGAAAGAAGGAAGATTTTATTTCTGAGATACCAAACTTTAGTCCGTCCGTCTGTTAGCACGATAAGTCTAGAATGAGTTGAGATATCCTGTTCAAACTTGGTGTGAGAATCCTTTTGGTTGAAACACTCGTCAAATTCATAGACGGGCTTTGGGGGGTTTCAAATTAAAGGATGATACAAAATTTCAAGCCAATGAAAGTAGACACGCTGAATCCATAACTGCACCTGGTTTTCTCGCCGAAAACGGTTCCTTAGCCAAAAAGCAGGCAATTAAAAAAAACTGGTGGCCATTTTCTTTCACAAGCTGTATCGACACAAAAACTGCAGAATTGACTTACTGATATGTTCGAAACTCGACTGTCCTCATGGTCCATCCTCTTGGCGATAGTGTCATCTAGACCATCGTCCACCCTCTTACACTTCTTACAGACAACTGAAGAATCTGAAAATGAAGCAAATGGAAATCCGACCATATTAAGAGAGCTCAGGACTCCTGGAAAGAGAACAACCTCGCCGAGGGACATCGAAGTACTCGACGTACGAACAAGTAAAATTAAGGCACTTGCGAGCAAGCTCAGTTTAACTGCATGTTCCAAGGTCCCCTTGCCTCCAACCACACAACAGCCACCCATTTCCTACGACTTTAAATTTCTAATTTGACCATCTCTGCGCAAACAAGTTCTAATCGCGTGCCTCAGCTTCTGTGCATCGTAACCTTACTTAGAAAATTCCAGCTACACTACCAGTTTCTAAGGCGGAAGATAAAGAAGCTGAAATAAAAGTTGCCACAAATCTGGGACAGACTTTTCTCAAAGGTAAGGTGAAGCGAAGATACCGAAGCATATCTTTCATCCGTTACAAGATTGCCTAGTTGCTATGCGCCTTTAAGACCGCACAATTCCATGTCTTATCAAGTAAATTTCGCAAAGTGGCATGGCAAACTAAACACATACCTTCTTGCATGGCGACCTTTCTTGCCGGTCTCCTCACGGATGATGAAAGTGATGCTGTCATTTCATCGACCTTGACCGGAGTTCTTAAAAATTGCTTCTTGGCTGAATGCCCAGGCTCAGATTCTTCTAACGCCCTTTTAGATGCTCTGCCCATAAACTCAACATATTTTTCATATTTTCCACGCTTGGTTGAAATGTCATCTTCAGTAGCATATGGCCGCTTAGGTCGCTGGGAGGTGCTTTCCATTTCTTCGGGGCTGAAATGATACAATTATTTGTCACAGATGACACATACTAACAGTGTAGAAAAAAGTTTCACAAATAAAAAATAGGTAGGCTAAGAAAAATGGTAAAACGATGTTAAACTGGTAGATTTGGTAAAAGGGATGCAGGAAATATAGGAATATGAATGAATGAATGAATGATTTTATTAACCCATTCTACAACACAGAGTGTGACAAATGGAGTATAAAAAAGGAAAAAAAAGAAAGAAAAAAAAGAAGCACAGTAAGCTAACAAATAAACAAGGAACTAGAATAACTAGCCTACTTCAAAAATGCCTGGTACAGGCTGTGCTGGGGATCCAGCGACTGCAAAAACTTTTCCCTACGGATGTTGATGACGTCCATGGGGTCAGGAACACCGTCTTATACATATATATATGTATAAGACTGATGTTACGTAGTTGCCTGATGAAACTGAGGCGATTTAACTACTTATTTATAAAAAAAAATAAAACGCGTGAGTTTTTTCACACGAGGAAGCAACCCCTTGGTTTTATTTATTTATTTATTTATTTAACTAAATGGACGGCCAACAAGGGCCATATACATCTACAAACACCAACAAAATAAAACAAAATTAAGAACAAAACACTAATTCACTGAAGGAGAGAAATTGCAGAAGAGCAACTTCCCCCACGACAACCATATTGGCAGCGTCAGCCTCATGTGCGGCCCAGCCAGGACAGCCAGCAACGGATTCTGGGACTCAAGAATACGCTTCTGCAGGGAAAGGGCAGAAAAGCGTCTAATTTCTGGGAAAGAGGGAAGGCCTTCACCAACAAACATTGATGACGCACTACAGTTCCACTTGAACCCATGCAACCAACGAAAAGAGTTATTGTCTAGGACACGAAAACTGGTTTCGCGCCTAACCCTAATATTAGTTACAAGAGCCACACAGTAAAGCTGAGTGCAGTACATCCTGAAAAGAAAAGTCTTGACGTGCGAGTCGCAAGCCCCAAACTTCCTTATTAGCAGATTAGCTCGAGCGCATAGTGCCCGTGATAGGGCTTTTACATGCAGCTCCGTAACAGTACCGTAGCAAAAAATGTTGAAGTGCCTTTTATAGTAAATGTAAGAAATGCCTCATGTTACTGATCCTATCTCTTTCGAAAATAACAAAAGCTACGAGCTCATATGGCACTTGTTACGAGTAGGTGACACGTGATGCAAGAAAGTAGATGAGATCGTCACAAAATTCCCTCCTTCAACCCCCCTAGGTTCGGACCTAGAAATAGGATATCTAGTTTCGCCCGAGTCTGAGCTTTTCTGGCATCGCCTCGGGTCATCCAGGGCAAATGAATTTTTCTACCTTCCAAGTTTAGATCCACTCGTTTGATCCCTAGACGTGTCACACTATTTCTGGACCCCTCCCACCTCCCCTTACCGTGACACATAAATGGATTATCCAAAGGAACCTCTCTTACCACCTATCAAGTTTCACTCGAATTTGGGCATTTTCCGGGAATACCGCCACTCGTTTGATCCCTAGACGTGTCACACTATTTCTGGACCCCCTCCCACCTCCCCTTACCGTGACACATAAATGGATTATCCAAAAGAACCTCTCTTACCACCTATCAAGTTTCACTGGAATTTGGGCATTTTTCGGGAATACCGCCACCCCCCCCTTCCGTGCTCAGATCCGTCCGGACCCTAAAATATGTCATCTACGGCATATTACCTCTCTACTTGCCAAACTCCATTCACATCGCTCTAATCGTTGGACCACTATGCGAGCCACACAATTTCCGGGACTCCCCCTCCAACTCCCCCGATTATGGCCGAATACGACTCGGACATACAAACGTCGCATCTCTGACATGTCTTTTCCCGTCCATCAAGTTTGACTCGAATCGGAGCATATCTGAAAATTTCCGGTCCCCGCTTCATCCTCCTTCTACTGTGGCTGGATCCGGTCCGGAGGCCAAATAACAAATCTAGGCCGCATAAAATCGGTATTGTCCGACTTGCATCCCATTCGGCCTAATCCTTTGGTTTTTGTGCTCGTAACAAAGTTTCCGGACCCCTCCCCCCGCCCCTCTCACTGCCCCAACCATGGCCGCATGTGGTTCGGACACATGTTTTGCACACCTAGATCATCAGTTCTTATTGCCCATAAATTTTCACTCGAATCGGACCACCCGTTCGCAACCTACGGAAGTAAGTAATTTCCGGGTTCCCCTTCCTCCCAAAATGGTCGGATCCAGGAACGGAAGTTTTCCTTGGGCTTTTTGTTGGGTTTCCAAGTAGGTATATTTGGTCGGGTGACTAATATGTATGCCATGTTTCATCGTCCTTAGCAAATCTGGAAGTATCCTAGCTCGTGATCACCGAAATTTCGGGAGATCCTCTCCAACACCCCCCAAATAGCTCCGATACGATCTGGTTCCACCAAGAACCTATCTAGGGCTTGTGCTTGTTCTCACCACCAAACTACATCCCGATAAGCGTTTCACGACATTTCCGGTGCTCCTCCAACTCCCAATCACAAATATGGCATCCGATCCAGATTCAATCCAAAAGTAATACATGCCATTACACTTTTGGTCCTGTGCCTCCAGGCCCCAATATCAGCCTACCAGTAAAATAATATCCAAAATATCATAATCAGAAAAATATCAATCTTATGGGGATCAGGGTCAATACACAATTTTACAATGACCAATATTGCCGTTCACAATACTCAATACTAATAAGAGTAAATTTTCGAACAAATTTACTTTCCATTGACATAGTAATTGCTCTGAGATGTACAGCATAGTAGGCTACTGGATATAGCATTTTCCAGATGTTGACTGGTCACTTCTCATAACATGAGAAAACTCATAGATTCATTCACAGAACAAGATGCCTGCTGAATTAATATTTCCAGACAGTCCTAGTCATACATTCTATGTTTGCTCACCCTATGTTGAGTAACTACCGTCTTAGGACCTTGTGTTCCTTTCATTCTTAACCACCTCATGTCGCCAATTTTACTATAGTAGTAGACTTCTGGGACGACACTCTGTAACATTCTAAAGTAGGCCTAAGGTGATCCTGTAAGGGCTTTAAGTTACTTACACAAAGACTCCAGAACTGGTGGCTGTTGCTACTGAGCTTGGTGGGGGAACAGGTTTTGGGGGTGATGACTTTGGAACCACTTTTCCTTCTAGTTTGGCTTTATTCATCATTGCTCTGTGTATTTCCCAAGCATGGTCTGTACTCTCCTCATGTATCTTCCTGTTCTGATTTGCAGTCAAGACAACACTGTTTGTTCCAAGATTTGTCCTTGCAGGTCCAAAAGGACTTTTGGTGATGTCATCACTTGAACTGTATCTCTGCTGATATGGTGACCAGTTATTTCTGGTGTTATTCAAATACTGCCCATTTTTAGGACTGTCGAACCGAGAGTATCTCCCACCAAGGGGCTCTGACGGGAAGTTCCCTTTCTTTCCAAGACCTGAAACGTCTTGGGTAACTAAAGACTGAGACAACTGTGCCCTAGGAACAAGGGACACACCTGCCAAGCCAACCAGAGATGCACTTGTAGTGCCAAAACTCTCACTTAGATGCTTGCTTGAGGTTGCCTGTGTCCAAGTCTCATACAGCGACTGGGCACATTCACTGAAATATGGTCTGAAATGTAACAAACATGCAAGAAATCCAATGAAAACTGCCCAAGCAAGGCTGTAAAACAAGGCTGCAAAAGCAGCAACACCAAAGACTATTATTACAGTGGAGCTCATAATCTGATTCTGAAAGATACTATTTTCCCATTAAACAGGAAAGCTGCACACACACAGGGAATGCCTGGAAATAAAAGAAATATTAGACCATACCTGGACCATACAGAAATCTAAAGTACAACACAGGGCAGCAGTCAATTCCCTAAACTGAAGTACAGCATAGTGTAATTCTGGACCAAAATCAGCTATGGAATTATAATACCTCCAAATCTAAACGTCACATTTCAAGCTTTTTCATGTCTCTGAGCTTGTCTCTTTTCTAGCAGATGGCACCTGGATGGCACGAGATGTTAAAGACACCTAGGCTACCTGCAATGCCCAGTGAAGTAAATAAATATTTCTTACACAACTCTTAACTCAAGCCTGACTCAAACAACAGCAACATTCCTTAAAGCACACCTCACACTATTTACTGTTTATGTTCCAACAAACTATCTATATACTGCAAAACTAAGCTCTGCTTTCAACTAATTTCCACGGCTTTGGTTGTTCCAAGCCTTTTCCCAGGCCAATGACTTCTAGCAAAAACTTGTCAAAGTTCAGAAAACTGGCTTATTCATCAATGACATAATAATTTGAACACTCCTTGGAGCAGAATGCATATGGAAAGTAATGAATTGTGGCAATAGCAAAGATTAGTGAGGTGTTTAGCAGGTTCAGAGTGTAAGTTAACATATGAAATTTGGGTCTCCGGGTTTAAGAAACTAACAGATTAATGTATATAGTTACAGAAATATGTTGCATTCGCATTATACAGTTATATATTTGTAGGTAGAACAGTTCCTTTAATTCTCATGGACTTCTACAAAACAAACTATTTTCAACTCATCCAATCTAATTCTGCTGATAAAAACATCTAGATTAAACTGGTACTAATGACAATTGACAGAGCCACAGGATGCAGGGTTTCGTTCAAATCTTGGGCAAATACATGCATGATACACTTGTGATGTATGAATGAATGAATTTTATTACCCGTAAAGTGAAAAACACAAAATACGGAGTATTTTAGAAAGACAAAATGATAAACAGCGAAAATAACAAAACAAACAAACTAACACAACAACAAGAACAAACTAACCAGCATCAATCAGAAAAAAGGGCCGCAGAGGGTCGTAAACGTGAATCAAGTTGGTGGTCTTTTCACATAGATCAGCACTCGAAGTCTGAATCCGAGAAGGCACGTCTATGAGTCCAAATCGAGCAATGACTTTTCTGTTTCGGTGCCATCTAGGGAGCCGGAGGAGGAATTTACAATATTTAAAATAAGCTACCCGCAGTGTCAGGCGATCTTTCTTACGAAACAGATGAGCCATGCCGACTAAAAACAGAAGCACAGGGGCACAATAAGCGTTGTAAAGCATACAAAGACCATTGCGGTTATAACGGCTTTTGTTTGGCGATATTTTCCCGTAAGCCACGCGTAGGCTTTTAACGGCTCTATTGACTAGGGATGAACAGGTAGTGGAAAGCGTTGGGCCGAAAGACAGACCAAGCCAGCTAACAGACGAAGAACATGGTAGAACTGCTGCTCCAGTAACAAGTGGAGCGACCGTATATGGGCTATTAAAACAAATAAACTCACATTTAGACGCATTAACTGATAATCCAATCTTAGACAGTTCATTCGTTAAAACACCAAGGTTAGCAAGCAACCGGCGGCGAGTCCGGGCAACAAGCAGAACGTCGTCAGCATATGCAACGTGAGACAAACCAATATCGCCATAGAAAACTGAACATTTAAAGCACAACTCTTACTAGAAATAATCTTTTCCCTATGAAACGGACCAGAAAAAACGATTTTCGAAAACACCATTACTTTCCACCTGAAATTAGCGATTTTCTTGTTAGAGCTTGTCGACTCTATCCAGCCTTCCTGCTCTCCGACGCGGCGGCTGCGCGCAAAACGTTTGAAAACTGAGCGCGCCGTGGATAAAAAGTTGGAAAACTAAGCAAACAAAAGAAGTAAAAAACAGAAGATTCTCATATCCTTATATGTGAATGAATTGTCAGCGGACATTGGAGATTCCGGCAAACTTTGCGTTGTGTGACGAGCAAAACTCGGCAGAGCCGAAAAAGCGCTAAAACTCCGTAGTAACAAAACGAAACAGTGGAGAAAGGTGGGGATTTAAGAAGCTTATAATTCCACTTAGGAGCTAGCTATATTATTGAAGGCAGAATAAGCAAGAGGGGTCCTTTAAGGGGACGCAGGCACGAGGCAAGGACACATTTAAATATACTAGGAGACAACACGGCTCCTTGCCGAACTCCCTTATTTATTTTTACCGGGTCAGAGGTTTGGCCATTCCAAGTCACCCGACTTTCAGACTTTGAATACTAAAAAGACAATAAACGTACTAGGGAAGGATTAACACCTGAAGACGTAAGGGAAAATAAAGCCTGGGAATGCACAACATTGTCAAAAGCCCCAGAAATATCAACAGTAAGACAATATAAGGGCATCCTCGATTTTACGTCATCTTTCATGAGCCGGCTTAGAACATGATGCGCATGGGAGCAACCGATACCTCTCCGGAAACCAAACTGAAAAGGCGTAAAATCACATTTCGACTCAATTTCAGGTAATAATAAATGTTCAAGCAACTTACTTAAGAAACACGATACGGTAATTGGGCGATAATTTGCACATGACGCAGGGTCCTTACCACGTTTTAGGATTGACGTTACATGACCACAAAGAAAACTATCAGGAACAAGCGATTGCGCTAGGCAAGACTGGAAAAGTATTTGTAAATGGTCAAGTAGAGAAGGACAGTCATGGGCCAAAAATCGGTAAGAAAGGCCATCAGCATCAAGGTTATGTGAACGCTTAATTTTTCTTAAAGCCTGTCGAATATCAGACAAAGCTACAGGCTGCACATGAGCCTGCAGGAGACGGTACGGTAATAGCGCTTTGAGCCAATTAAAGTAAAAAGTTTGAAGAAGACTATTGAATACAGTGAACACACGCTGATAATGATAAAAAAAATTAGCTAACTGGAGGCAAGATAGCACAGATGGGGAACATTTCTCACTGTTTCTCAACATTTCTTGTGATGTAAATTGTTATGCCACGTGATTGAAAAGCTGATTGTCCCGGGACTGATTAAATTCATCCGGCTCCTGGCTGGCCGCTTGGTGCTATATAAGGTTAAGCATTTAAATTCCGACAGATATTTATGTTGTTTTTTCTAATTGATGTTGGCAAGGACAGCGTTGCCAATAAAGGTTCCTGAATTCGGTTCACTCCAGAACATAACACATCTTCTTCCCTTTTGCATCTTTTGCCACGTAAATACCCTTACGTCTTTTGCCATGTAAATGAAAGGTTTCTGGCTTGGACGTGGCGCACCTCTGTTTTCATACTCGAACATGGAATAACCATCTTGGACAGCTATCTGACATTCAGCAATGGTAAAATACTTGTGTTCAATATGCTTTTAGTCCTGAACAGACGTAATGCAGTTGTTCGAATAGGCTTATGTTGTCGAACATGGATAAAATACTATGTCCGTGGAAATTTTTTTGCACAAGTATTCAAAAAAAAATTCAGATATGTTAGCCCTCTTCAGCAGAAATATTGGCTTTTACCAGGCAAATTATTGCATTATGGAACCGTTTTTAAACACTAAACAACTAAAATTTGGGCTAACCTTTGATTATAATTTTTCTTGTCAAACGGCTACAGCCTTGCCAAAAGAAAGGGGCAGTTGAGCTTTAGGCTTTTGCAACGTTTGGTTATTCTATTTTTTGCAAGCGCAGTGACAATGCCAAACAATTTGAATTGTATAATCAACATGTTGTTTCCAATGTGTTCTAATTTCAATTTCTGCGGTACAGGAGGGGTACCTGACCTCGTTTTTAAGCATACCTCGAATTTTGCCGCGAAAATGTTAAAATGAAAGTTTGGTGCTATCCTGACAGTCAAGAAGCAAAATCTGAATTTTTTTCAACAGTTAAGTCCCAAAATATTACAATTATTTGTCTTTTCTTTGTTTTGAACCTGGTTTAAAAAGGGATTTTCTGGTTATTAGGCTTATTACCTCTATCTTTTTCATCACTTTGCAAGCAATCTGACCTCATGTAAAAATGGTTGAAACTGTTTGAAAAAAAATTATATTTAACTGGAAATACTGAAGTAAAATTTATATCCCCAACATGTAAACCATTCTATTAGCTTCACTCTAGTATTTTTGTCATGTTTTTTGGTTCCTTTTTAAGCCAGATATATCTCACTAAAAAAAGATTTCTCTGGAAATTTGAAATCTTGTCTGAGGTTGGGTACCTCTCCTGTAGCCTACCTTATACTGATTCAAATATATTTTCAATGCTGGGTAGTACAGGGTACAGGGTAGTAATTTTCCTATGTTCAGAGCAGTCTAGTACACTAGCCCTTTTTCAGTCACGGTGCTCAAACGTCTAGCACCATGCCTGAGTGCTAGACGTTTGAGCACTGTACCTTGAAATTCATGCATGGTGCATGGATTTCAGCATACAGTGCACACATGAAAAAGCACAATTTCTATCGTTACACACTAAGTACCGGCTCGATAGGCCTGTAAATACCACCATCAATTAGAGAAATCAAAGACAATCCTTTACGTGTTTTTCAAAATAAAAACAAAGTGGCGTGGCGAGTTGATGATCGTGATGAAACAACAACGCCAGAGCATTCTATCTTTTTCCTAGGCGAGCGCCGTCTTTGCCGCAAACTTTGTCAGACGTTCGCCAGGTAGCAGACAAAAATCCTGACATTCTGATTGGCTGTTGGATATTGGCTCTTGCAGCGCTCGCCTATGAAAAAGATAGAGTGCTCTGGCGTTCTTGTTTTCATCTCGATCATCAACTCGCCACGCCACTTTGTTTTTATTTTGAAAAACACGTAAAGGATTGTCTTTGATTTCTCTAATTGATGGTGGTATTTATAGGCCTATCGAGCCGGTATTTAGTGTGTAACGATAGAAATTGTGCTTTTTCATGTGTGCACTGTATGCTGAAATCCATGCACCATGCATGAATTTCAAGGTACAGTGCTCAAACGCCTAGCACTCAGGCATGGTGCTAGACGTTTGAGCACCGTGACTGAAAAAGGGCTAGTGTACTAGACTGGTTCAGAGGTTTTGTTTAATATGCCAGAATAAAAAGTTGTGACATTAGCCTATGCTTATGTGGTGGAATTCCACCTGATTCAAAGGAGACCAAAAGAAGTCGCTGTCAAAGTCCAACACTACCAACAGCCAGCTTTAAAAGCAGGAGACTTTAGTCCTTACTGCATCTTCTTACTGACACTTACTGACATCACTAAGTCTAGACTACAGTGCAGTCAAGTAGAGGTATGCTTATGTGAATAGTTACTTTTTTAACGTGAACACTGCAGTTTTGTGCTAAAATTTAACCATTTCATTTAGCCTAAATGATAGACTGGAGATCCAAAATACCTGTACAGGTTTTCCAGCTGTCCTTTTTACCTACTTTAGCTAACTGGTAGTTAGCTTTAGACACAGCAAGTGCATGAAAATGGCAAAGTCCGAAGTCAACAAACGTTCACATAACTTAAGCATACCTCTACTACTGTGCACGACTAGGCTAAAGAGATTTCAGGCAAATTTCAACTGGAAAAAGGCTCCAACGCTGGAACTAATTATAAAATTGCTGTGTACCCCGTTGAATTGGAAAACTCAAAAGTATGTTTCCATAAATTCAAATTATATGTTTCCCACGCATATTGTTTTTCTTCTAATTCTTCCTTAACTATTTAGTGAATCAGGCGGCTGACCATTTAAGCAGCGCTCATACGGGCGAATAAAGTCGGGTCTTCACCTTCCGGAATCTGGGTTCCCAGATTCTCCGTGATTTTTTCTGAATTTCTTCTGCGATACTTGAAAATTCCGGAAATCTGGAAGTTCACAAGCCCCATCTTTCCGGATTATTTTGATGTACTTTCAGACCGGTTCATTTTCCAGATGCAATTTACAGAAGAAGTCAAAGAATAATCTGGAAGCCCAGATTCCGGAAGTTCCGGGAGGTAAAGACCGGACTTAAAGGCGTATTCTCGCCGTCCCACCGAGCAATCCACTTGAGGGGTCCCCCCCCCCACGTTTTTGTTTGTCCCGGGGACTCACTCCGCTTATTCTCGCGAGCCCCCACGGACAGAGAATGCTCCGATTATCAGCACCATCATCAAAAAGGACTCGCTTTCAGATTCGGAGGGGAATCAGTTTTTGCCGGTGTTGGTGCAATGTAAAAGTAATTAAAAAACAGTCAGAATAAACAAAACCAAAAACAAAGTCGACCCAGACTAATTTCGTCAATTCATAATTTTGTGTCGAACATACTCCATTTTGGAAGCATTTCCCGTGTTCTCGCTGATTTCTGAAGGCGGAGTCAGCGTGGAGTGACTCCCGATATTCCCGCCGTTCCCTTCGATTCCTCGAGAAGTCCTCGGGGAACGGCGAGAATAAAAATCCTCAATTTAAAGGTTTGCCATTATTGCGAAAAACCTGGCGTAAACTACCTCTTAAAGTTTAACTGAAAAGCCAACTTATTTCTGTGTCATTTAACTGGATACACTGAATCATTTGGATTCTGCAAAGGGGTTTTTTGATTTTCCACTATCTGCTCTAGTTATGAGTAGACCCCGAAGCCGCGCCTATTTTTTTTTCAGCGGCGGCGCGCCGCCGAAAATTTTCGGCGGCGCGCCGCTTTTTGGCCCCGTTTTCCGGACTTTTTTAGCTAAAATTTTGGAACTTTGCGGCCATGATTTGGAGCAATTTCGTGCCTGAATTGGCTGTAGGTGTAAATAATTAGTACAGAATTAAAATATCGGTTGACTTATGGCCAGCCAGGTAGCCTATCAAGTTATAGGCTACCTCGCTGGTATCAACATAATTTCAGCTATTCTTGTACAAGGCATCATCTCCCTGTTCCAGACCGATTCCCACTGTGAGTCCCGGATTTTTTTTTTATTGTACTAGCAACTCCCTTCCCCCATTCTCACGGGTCCCCGTCGTAAGCCATTGCTTCAACTAGAATAACTAGAAAATAACTCCTTTCGGATTCGATGTGGAGCTTATTTGAGGAGTTGCTGGTGTCAGTGGTTTAACTAACGCTTAGAAAATAATAAAACTCTGTTTTACTGATTTTTTTTTTAAACTGTGCAGTTATAAAACTAAGTAAGCAAATCAAATCAAAGAAAAGTGAAATAAGGTGGACCATTAGACAGACTAATTTTGTTTCGTCAACCAGATGAGTTTGGCAAGGAAATAGATCAGCAAATTTTCGAACCAACTTGATACAGATACATCATATCTGTTCTCGTTGTTTCCAGTCTCGATAGTCCCCAGAAGTGACTCCTTCTTTTCTCCTGGCTCCCCTTGACTCGTCGAGGAGTACCCGGGAAACAGCGAAATATGGTAAATAAAAATTAGGTGACGACTTTTATGGATCGATTGCTTCTAACAAAACAATTATTCTCAAATTCGATTACTACCTGAAACAACAAATAACACAGAAGATACGACCCCCCCCCCCCCCCCCAACCGACGATGGGATGCTGTGATGAAATGTAAGCATTTTTTCTGGGTCCTTTCTTCGCACGCCAACTATCGTGGTCTAGCTTATCTGGAAGTGCCCGGATTAGTGAAAGTCCGACTGCCGACAGCAAGACAGACGTTATGGTACTTGAGCAAACCAATGTAAGTCCCAGACAAGCTTAATTAACATAAAAAAACACCATGATCGGACAGTGTGCGTGGACGTGCTCAAAGAAACATCAGTGGTATATGACGGTCTTTTGATTACTTTTTCATTGTCAAAAGACACGGTGGGCAACAATGAAAAGTATTTCCGCCCAAAAAAAAACGCGGCGCGCCGCCGCCGTTCAAAGGGCGTTAGCTATGGCGCGCCATCTCAAAAACGGCGGCGGCGCGCCGATAAACGGCGTGGCTTCGGGGTCTAGTTATGAGGCTCAGAATATCTCCGGCCGTCCCCACAGCGTAAATTCTACTATGACACGGGAAATTTTAATCTCAACACAAATGCGGCTTTTCAGTGGGCAGTGGTGAGATTGCTTAGTGCCTGAACAAAAAAAAGATAAATCTTTCTAGTAAGGCATACAACAAAAATACAAGCCACAAATCATACGGAAACTCCACTATTTGAAAATCGATAATTCGTGAGTAGCGGAACAACGAAGTAACTCATTTTTAGCGGGTTTTCAAGCCAATTTAAGTGAATAAGTGATTGGTAACTAGATTGTCCTATCGTAGCCCTTTTCAGTTTTCGGTTAAACTTTAATATGGCCAAACTTGCGCTACAAGGATGAGAATTGGCAAGGATCCGGGGGAGGGATGAGGAGGCTTTCTATTTAGGCAGTCTCAACTCAACCTGAGTTTAGCTGTATTAACTGGGATGGCTCCAGCTAAGTTCCTCCTGTAAGGGCTACTTTCAGACAAGACCAGAGGTTTCTACTGGATCCCGCGCGAAAGAGCACTATACCCTTCCAAAGTTGCCATCATAGTGCTATCGATAATCTAGCTGAACACTCGTCGGAGCTGGGTACATTCTGGCTGATGTCCTGGCCGAAAGCGCCCGAAAGTCTTTATTTCCCTGTTCATAACTGGGCTTTACTTCCAAGGGCGTACCTACTATCCTAGGATCGGACGGGGGGAGGGGACAAATTAGTTCGATGTGTTCCGACGGAATAGTGAGGGACGAAGAATTCTAGCTTGACTTCAAAATATAAGATAAGCAAATAACGGGCTTTGAAGAGACATGGATAAGTTTCTCCCTATAACGTAAATACGTAACTTATTATAGCCGACATCAAGAGTTATTTTGCAATATGCAACCCCTTCGGCATAGCGATAGCGTTTCCGAGGACGATGAAGCTTGGCGTTGGCAGGCGTTTTAGGAACCCGGCCCCGCAGATTGACATGGGAATGGTCACACCCGATCCGGCCACCTTTGGGGAAGTGTAGGGAAGGCGAATCCGGAACTTTGTGTCATGCATAACTTTCGAACGTATCGGATCCGAATGAAACTTAGAGTTTCCGGAAATAGGCTTGTTGCTCACGTTAGCACCGCTGACATCTGGTGGTACGTATCGGAAACTTCAGCTTTCGGAACACTAACGGCGTATTCTCGCCGTTCCCAGAGGACTCCTCGGGGAATCGAAGGGAACGGCGAGAATAGATGGAGTCACTCCACGCGGACTCCGCGTACAGAAAACAGCGAGAACACAGGGAATGCTTTTAAAATGTACTTTGTTCGAAAACAGAATATAAATAAGTCTAGATCAACTTTATTTTTGGTTGTGTTTATTCTGATTGTTTTTAATTAATTTTACATTGCACCAGCACCAGCAAAAATTTATTCCCCTCCGAATCTAAAAGGGAGTCCATTTTGATGACGGTGATGATAATCGGAGCATTCCCCGTCCGTGGGGACTCGCGAGAATACGGGGAGTGAGTCCCCGGGACAAACAAAAACGCGGGGACTCCTCAAGTGGAGTCCTCGGGGAACGGCGAGAATACGCCTTAAATCTGTAATCACGTTATCCATCCTTCGACGCCAATTACATGGAAAATAAACACCCTTGTACAGTATGTACACTTTATTTACTTTATTCTTTCCAATCCAATCAAAAAAAAAAAAAACTCTACAGTGTTTTTTTTTTCAAATTTCACGCTCAACAGTCCAAGTTTGTGACGCTAAAGATAGTGTTTTTCGCTCAGAGTCCACTTTTTCGAACGCTAAATTTTCACCTTATATGTCATCAGCATCATCACTTTAGTGTGAGCTACAACTTTAGCGTACGGTCTCACGCAAGTTTCCGAAAACTCTAATAATTGACGAGAGCTCGTGTCTGTGATGCCGGTTTAACTACGGACCGGATCGAACAACTGCGGGGAAAGTTCGATGGTGAAAACCATTTTCACGCCGGACAAGTAGTTCGCCCGGAATCCGACCAAAACCGGAAAGTTTGTTAAAAGTAAAAGTTTTATTTAAAGTTGATTGCATGTTCCATTTAGGGTAAGAGGACATGCTGAACACTTATGTGGAAAGCATTTTCTACCCGGACAACTTGTTCGCCCGGAATCCGGCCAAAACCGAAAAATCTGTTAAAAGCAATAGTTTTATTTAATGTTGATTAGATGACAGATTTAGGGGTAAGAAGAGACGCTGAATCTATATATGACAATCATTTATTACCAGGACATATAGTTCGTCCGGAATCCAGTTGAAACCGGATTTTTCTTATAAGTTAAAGTTTTATTTGAAGTTGATTAGATGTTCTTTATTGGGATAATGAGATGCGCTGAATTCGTTTCTGACCTTTCTTTTTTTTGCTGTACAAGTAGTTGGCAGAAGTAAAGCAGGAAGTTTCGATCAGTATCGTCAAAATAGATATGGCTTATAGAGGTATATCTGAACTTGGTTTTCTCAGATGATTAGCCTGGCGAAGACAAGACCCGATTGTCTGGATCAAATATTAAATTTCTGGGATCCCATCGAAACCTTTGGTCTTGTTTGTATATGCAGATTTGTGTAAAAAGGTCTCATGAAAAATGAGAGCTTGAAGGCCTAAAACTTTTACTACAAACAAATCTTGCTCACTATTGGTTGGTTTTGGCAAGACGCGTCTTAACCGACCAATAGGATGCGACACTCGATTTTTGTGTTCAACCTTTGAAGCCTTCAAGCTCTTATTTCCAAAGGATTTTTTTTTACAAAAATGTGATTTTACAGACAGAAAGAGTCAGATTAATGTTTCCAACGATTTACAGGCCCAAAATACTTACCAAATGTTGATATAATTTTGTCGGCGCTAAACGCCCGACAAAACTCATTTTGCGCGAATTGCGCCGAAGGATTTCCTCAAGATTGTTCTATCAGTTTGACTAGAAAGTTGAAATTTTATTTTGCCGACAAGCTGGATTTCGAAGCTGCTTGTTGTAAAAGAACGTAACAACAAAACCTCATCTTGGGCAAAGTTGTGCCGACGGATTTCCTTCTTGGACCATTTTGGGAGGGAGTCCCCCCTACCCCCAACCCCTTAGCTACGCCCCTGTCTCCTTCTACCTTATCAATTGCTTTCTGTACCTTTCCAAGTTAATTTGCCGTTCTTTGGGAACCATTTCCTTGGAGGTACTACAACGCGCCGTCGCCCAACTTTCACGAACTAAAGAAATCTCCAAGAAAACCACTTTCAGTTTGCTTTCGCGATGGCTGCATGATACAGGGTGACCTATAGTAGCCTAGGTCTTAGTGTAGAAAAGTAGTGTACAAAATGGGTAGAAAATTTGCTAGGAATTTCTTAAAGCCTCTTGCTTCATTAAACCTGGGACAACACTTCGTGAAGTACAAAAGGCAACCCGAGCCAGTGAAACCGATTAGTGATGATGAGGATGAACTGCTGATAGACACTGGAAGCCCTGAAAGGATTGCTCTCTCGAACCTGAACAAAGTGAGAAATGGAAGGACTGAAATAACAAACCAGGATGGCGAAAGAAAGCATGTTACGGAAAAGGAGCTCCAAGTCCTCAGTGACAAGATTGTACGTTAGCCTCTTTTGGTAACGACCACCGATCCGGTGAATTTTCTTGTCTCACACTTAAAGGAACAGTAAACTTGACTACGCAACCTTCGGCCATCGAATCGCCCAGGGGGGCTTAAATAAATATACAGGGTCTTATTGCCGACAGGCTTCTTTGTTATCTCGAACCGTCTCGAACCCCCTCCTTAGTATTACCAAAGCTAGCTGGCAGGCCCTTGCCCCTTATGCACTGTAATTATGCACTTATGTACTGTAAAAGCTCGCCTTTTTACGTGTGGACCACAGGCAAACGACCTCCCCGACAAGACGGCCTAGGTTCGATTCCTAGTCGCGGCACACAAACCTTTTGCTTTTGCAAACCTTTTGCTCAAAAGTCGAATTCTCGGAAACTGCCCGGAAACTGCAATGGTCGTAACGAGAATTTTTTTTACTCTCAATATCGACTCAGGGTACATACTTGATATGTTAGCTAGCTCCCCGAGTCAAGTTTGAGTCACAAGTCGACTTTGTGTTGAATTTTAGACTTAGCACGAGCTGTATTTTCTGAGACAGGCGACTTAACCTGGAAACTGGCTAACTGCAATTGCTCTGCTGCCATTATAAATCCAACGAAAGTATAAAGAAATATTCAGTGAAAAAGTTATTTATTTTTCGTTCGTAGTGACTCCTCACAGATACTAAACATTAACAACGAAGAGACCAGGGCAGAAACTACGAGTAGCCTACAAGACTTGTTGGTTTTCCACAAGTTCCTTTTTCCAACTTGAGCGGCTTTGAGCCTGAAGAGGACCCTTGCCAAGAAGGGACGAAATATAGCTCAAATAAAATTCAGCTGACGTATCCGTTTTGCACTTTCAAATATGGTTCGCAGTCAGCTTAGGCTGAAGAAAATATTTAAGAACAGGGATCCTGACTTTGTCGTTTTTCGGCGCGGCTTGTCACAAAAGGATCGAAAAACTGTTTAAAGAACTTACAAGCTTACAATGTCAACGAAACGCTCACAATTTAGTCGCGAACTTGAAAGTTCTATAACTCGCAATGTTAATTCTTTATATTGTGCTTTTTCCGTTTTCGTCGCGTAGGGTGCAATCCCTCTATTCTTTTCTTTCCGGTTAGTACTAGGAACATTTCTTTCAGGAGCGATTACTACTCAAACTGGACGAGCCAGACGGCAACACTGATGCTTCAGCTCTCTCGACTGGAGACGAAGAATTACTACCTCGGGTAAGCCTATTTGAAGGAGTTCTATATGTCGAAAATAAAAGCGCAAGCCAATTCAGCAAAAGTTGGCTCTCCCACAATACACGTGTCCGCCGAGGGGGCTGCGTGAGAACGTTCTGGGAGGTTTCTTCTAAACTCAATACGTTATGATTTACCAAAGAAAAATATTCGATCTTTCATCCCATACTGAAAGACTAACTTTGAAATATTTGATGTTTTCAATTTTACACACGTTCGCCGTACTTCATTGATGAAAAAAGGTTAATGTTGGATTCGGTCGAGAGCCTGACTAGGCTATGAATTTAGTGCCAGAATCTAGCCGTCAAAGGGGCTACTAACCAAGCCACGCTTCCTCCGTTTTCTCAGGATTCTCTCGGATCTGATTCGAGGCTGGGTGTTCCGCGGCTGATCTTGCCGAATCAAGCCACTGATCACTGATTCAAAAGACAAGTCAAGCACCACAGCGAGAACTTGAGCAAGGAGTGCACAGAGCCACAACAGTTCAAAGCAGGTTGAAAAGTGACGGCTAACTCCGCGGAAAAGTTGTAGCGGCCTGGAATTCGTTCCAGGATTTTTCCGCACCACGAACAATTCCATACGGAAAACCGAGATTTTTAAATTTTGCAACGAAAGTGCAGACAATCCGGACAAGAAAACCGATCGTCTATTCGCACCTTTCACGTTCAACTAAAAAGTCAGCTTATTTTTGTATCTTGGATATACACTGAATCAGTTTGACTCTTTAAAAGCACACCTCGCACTATTTATTCTTTATGTTCCAATATTCAAAACTATTTTAAGCTCTGCTTTTAACTAATTATCCGCGGCTTTATCTGTTTTAAGCATTTCCACAGGCCCACTGGCTTCTAGCAAGAACTTGGCAAAATTCAAATAACCGGTTAACCGTGCCGGTTAATAGTGAATCTTGGTGAGTGCAAAGATTAGTGAGGTGCCAATAGTGGGCTTAGAATGTAACATATCAAATTTGGGTCTCCGGGCAAAATGCAATTTCGGAAATAAGTTGCATTAGCATTACAGACACGACGGGTCTGTTAAGAGATTTTTCTTCCCTTCGGCTCTATAGAGGCTCTTGTCACTGCTATAGCAGTGACGGTCAGAATAGGCACTGCAACGCGGAGAATTTGAATTTCAACAAAAGCGGTGCATTTCAATGGCTAATGAAGCTAAGCTCAGGAAATCCCGGAATGTAAGGTCACTTCGGAATAAAGACCGCTAATGCGTATGACCCAACTTTTTATTTCGTCAATCGTTTACCGTTTTAGTTGCAAAACATTTCAAGCATAGAGCTACAGCCTACAAGCAAATAGAGGTACCACAAATCCGAAAGAAAAAGTTCATTAGATTCAAATTGATTATATGGATGGCGGAGCAATGAAGTAACGAATTTTCATAGGTTCTTTCAAGCTTATTTAAGTGTATAAGTGAAGGGTAATTCGACTGTAGTATCTCAACTTTTCCCCTTCTCTTTCAGACTCACTACCAACTGGACACTATATTATAGATTTTGCGTTAAAAATTTTTAAGCCATGGGTAAAAACTACAATGTGAATATAGTTTCCAATCTAGGTATCGTGCCTGAAATCCCCTTTGATGGAGTGAATCTTTCTGTGACTTGTCTCTCTTTAATCAGCCTGTGAACGTGCGACGCTAACCTAAAACTGCAATGCGAACATAGTTTCCAATCTAGGTATCCTGTCTGAAATCTTCTTTGACGGAGTGAATCTTTCGGTGACTTATCTCTCTTTAATCAGGCTGTTAACGTGCGACGCTAACCTCATGATTGATTTGTAGTGCGTCATATGCGTAACCTCAAGAGCGACAATGCAGACGTTTCCGTGTGGTCATCGGGTCGTCTGCCGAAAGTGTTTCGTCAAAACTATCCAGATGGCAGTTAATCAGAAAATTCTTCCACTACGGTGCATCATATGCAGAGCGAAGATCCTGAAGCTCAAACAAGTCAATCAGGTGAGAAAACAAATGAAATATTCGTTCCAGAGGCCAGCGGATAGCACTGGGGTTAGTTTTCGTGCCTCGATTTACGGCATCGTCGTCGGTTCCATCTGAACTATGGAGACTTGCTTTTAAATTACTGGACGGAAACGACAGAAGCGCAGAGAATCTCGGGCGGCTGTTCGCGACTCGACTCGACTGCCCGCCTGGATTTTTCGCACTTCCATCGTCTCCATCGAATTTAAGCGCGTAAAATCCGGTGGCGAGAGAAAAGGTGACGACTTCGTCATGTAGCTGTGGGGTCTTCTGGAGCGGAGTCTTCTAGTCGAGGTATGCCCGAGGGGAATGGTCACTCTCCGGCACCAGGTGCACACTCATTCCCGGCACCTTCCCACTTTTGTCAGTTTTTAACCTCTCAAGGGTGAATTTTCGTAAATCAAGTAACATGACGCCCACAAACCCGTTATATTTGGATACCTTATGACAAATGCTGGGTATATCCAGCATTTGGCATACCCCATGACAGCTATGTGTAATGCTGGATACCCTATGCCAAACGCTGGATACCTCTTGCCGTATCTACCCTAACCATGACTCCACTATAAAAGAATTCTGATTGGTTGATCTCTGAGCTTCATTCAAATCATCAAAGGTGACGGGAATGAGTGTACCCCGGGTGCCGGAGAGTGAGTTTTTGGAGCCGGAGTTTTTGTAGTCACTGTATCTCTTCTCTTGATGAAAAGGTGTATTTTGTTTACACAATCTTTTTTAATGCATCTTTATTAAACTTTGTGAGTTTGGGACATCGACTATTAAATAGGATGGTACCTCCCGGCACCCGGTGTACACGGGTTTGGGGAGTGAACATCCCCTCGGATGTGCCTTTCAGCCCGATTGATTCATGCAGGTCTAGCCCATGAGGTTCGCGATGGAGCGCATATACAGGTTTCGGGGGTGGGATGGAATCTTTGGTACCAGGATTTAAGATGTTCTCTTGATGTTATTTTATTTTGCTGCCATGGACCTCGGGCTATCTATTCCAATATATCTGTACAATTCTAACTAGGTCATCGTCATCTGCACTTCCAGGTGTTCACAAACATGACAAACATCTCTTTAGTATCTTCACAAGTGTCTCCTTTCAGCTGCACCTCCAGTATTCATCCTCAAACAGCCTGCAAGGATCCTTCATGTCAGTAGCTTCCTCTTCCTCATCAAGTTACAGCCTGGGCGAAGCCGCGCCTCACATTCCCCAATCGACGTCACTGCAGGCCATGCCGTCATCAACAAGCCCCTCGGGTAAGGTTTCTAACACTTTATTTTCCACTTGGTTCCTTGGATCATTAATAGCTAATTGGTTGGACAAAAGAAACTCGCCAGATTATTGCCGGGGAAAGTCTTTCATCGAAAAAAGATTTCCTCGCTGGATTTCCCAGCAGTATCATAGGATTCATAGGGATACAAAATATATTGAAATTGATCCATTGGTTACAGAATAGAATAGCCGTGTATTTTAGTAAACCAATTTGGCCATGAGCACGAACATAAATACCCACACAAATAAACAAATTTCTTCGGTGCAAACAAACATATAGTATGTGTGGCAATCTTCACCACATCTATACACTAACATGCCACCTTTTCTTAATCCAACTTTTCTTTTAATTTTTTCAATAAGTACAATGAAAATATAAAATAGATAAATTAATATGTATAAACCACCGGCCATAACATTTTGTGCGTGGCCTCAAGCGTGAAATAAGCACGCGCTTATTTTGTGGAAATCAACGGATTATTTAGCTGACATTCTCATTTGGCGAGATTTCGGCCCTTCTCGTCAAGAATCCTTTTCAGGCTGTAGCCGAGGACGTGATGGTAAGCTCAGATTTTTACGGTCTGAAGAGAGCCCTAGCTAGCAATGGCCGAAATATCAACCAATCGAAATTTCAGCTTACAAACCAACCGAACATGATCCACTTTCAACTTGGCTGAAGGAATGCTTAAAGTTTCCCTGAAAAGGACTGAGATGGAACAATCTAGTTGCCCATCATTTTTTCACTTAAAGAGGCTTGAAGACCCGATGAAATTGCGGTACTTCGTTGCTCCGCTATTCACGAACAATCGATTTTAATATAGTGGAATTTCCCTGTCGGATTTGTGGTACCTCTATGGCTCTATGAGCTTTTACCTTTGTTGTATGCTTGACGAAGACGATTTACGAAAAATAAATGGTCACGTAGTGAGATCCCTTCCGCGAGCTAATCCCTGGCCACTGAAAAGCCGCGTTTGTATTAAGATTCGAATTTTCCGCGTCTTAGTAAAATTTTCCGTTGTGAGGCCGGCCATAGATATTCTGGACGTCGTGCTAGAGCAAATAATGAAAAATAAAAAGATCCCTTAAGTCAATCCAAATAATGCACTGCGTTCAGTTAATGATACAAAAAATAAGTTGGCTTTTCATCAGTTAAACTTAGACGGAATACTGCTTCACAATACTGCTTCACAAACACAGGCTATGCAAGTTTTTCAGTTTTCCTCATCTCATCAAAATCAAGGGGACGAGCAAGGAAGAAAGGAGCCACCTAAGGCGTATTCTCGCCGTTCCCCGAGGACACCACTTGAGGAGTCCCCGCATTTTTTTTTTGTCCCGTGGACTCACTCCCCGTATTCTCGCGAGTCCCCACGGACGGGGAATGCTCCGATTATCATCACAATCATCAAGAAGGACTCCCTTTCAGATTCGGAGGGGAATCATTTTTTGCTGGTTTTGGTGCAATGTAAAATAAATTACAAACAATCAGAATAAACGAAACCAAAAATAAACTGGATCCAGACTAATTTCGTCAACTGAATATCTTTTTTTCCGAACAAATCTGTTTTTGAAGCATTACCCGTGTTCTCGCTGTTTTCTGTACGCGGAGTCCGCGTGGAGCGACTCCCTCTATTCTCGCCGTTCCCTTCGATTCCCCGAGGAGTCCTCGAGGAACGGCGAGCACGCCTCTAAGTTCGAATATTGGACCAGAAACTGTATCGACTGCGACTTCTCTATGTACTGGTCAGGAAAAGCACACGCGTTATTGGGTCGAGTCCTCAACCTTCAAGAATGCGGAATTTTTGTTTTTGTTTTTCAGATCCTCAAACGGAAACGATAACTCTCGAAGGAGTTAAGACATTTTGTTCAAAATCGGTCAAAGGTCCTTTGAGTTAAAGTGCAGGTCAAGTTCGAAGATGGTCACAGTAGCTATGCGTTTAGAAAGAGGGTTACAAATTAATGCGACAAAAAAGTGTTTTATTCATGCAATCAGCCTGTCTATTTAGAGTTAAGGAGACATGTTGAAACCATGCCTGAAGTTTATTTTCTCGCCGGAAAAATAGTTCACCCGGAAACCGACAAAAACGGAAATGTGTGCGTAGTGAAAGTTTTGTCTGAAGTTAAGACATTTTGAAATAAATCTCGACCAGAAAGTCCAATACATTTTTTTCTTTGGTTTTCCAAAGAAATCTTTAATTTTGTTTATTGGTGAGGAAAAGTTGTAGAGAAACGCTTTCCCTCCCAAAAGTTATGCACCTAGTTCGTATTTTGTTATTCCCAACCATTGAATTCGGTCGGAGAATGGCCAGGCGGGAGCAAAGGTTTTTGGATCCCAAAACGTAAGTGGAGGGATACCTATGACAATGTAAAAGTTGTCCGTCTGTTAGCACGATAACTCTCGAAGGGGTTGATATATTTTGTTCAAAGTTGGCGTGAGGACTCTTTGGGTCAAAGTACAGGTCAAGTTCGAAGATGGGCTCTGTAGCCCTATATTAAATTTAAGGGTGGGGGAGGGGGTTCAAATTAAGGGACGATTTTTTTTTTCAAAAGCTAATGACATAGTCGAAAGGGTAAGGAGACATGCTGAATCCGAATATGAAAACCATTTTCTCTCCGGACAAGTACTTCACCAGGAATCCGGCTAAAACCGGAAACTTTGTGAGAAATAAAAGTTTAATCTTAAGCTGATTAAAGGTTCAATCTAGGAGTAAGGAGACATGCCGAAAACGTATATTAAAATTATTTTTCGCCGGGCAAGCAGGTCGCCCGAAATCCGGCTAAAACCGGAAAATTTGTTATAAGCAAAAGTTTTTTCTGAAGTTGATTAGAGGTTCGATGTAATGTAGTGGTAAGGAGGCATGCTGAATCCATATGTGCAAATTATTTTCTCGCCGTACCAATAGTTCGCCCTGAATCCGGTCAAACGCTGAAAATTCGTTAAAAGTTTCATTGAAGTTGATTAGAGATTCAATATAGGGGTGAGGAGATATGCTGAATTCGTGTTTGAGCTATTTTATTAACAGACAAGTAGTTCGCCCAGAGTCCGACAGAAACCGCAGGTTTGGCAGAAGTAGGAAGTTTTGATCAATTTCGTCGAAGCAGAGATGACGTATAAACACAAACACTGAATCCATATCTAAACTTGGTTTTCTCAGATGATAGCCATTGGCCTTAATCTTTTTCTAAATTTTAATAGTGAACATTTTCAAGGAGTCTGGCGAAGACATCAAATCTAGAAGATCCAACTGTCTGGATCAAATATAACATTTTTGGGATCCCATCGAAACCTTTGATCTTTTTTTTTATATCGCTGAAGGTACTGAAAGACACTGCTGAACGGAGTCGACGAAGACGTGGGAATGATTGTTTTGTTTTTATTTTTAGTGCTTTATTCGTCCTCACCATTCGGCCAGCAGAGGCTCGTTCGCCACACTTCAGAGCCACTTGATCGTCTTGGAAGGCAGAACAGCCTGAGATCCAGGAAGGTTCGTCTCATTACTATACGTCGTTTTTCAATTGCTTCATTTTCCTACTCAAGAATCAACAGAATGCATTTTCTGAACCTTCTTCCAACTTTTCCATTTCCCGCTCAACTTGCTTGCGAAGGAGTTTAACAGCAAATAACATTGTCTGCGCGAGCGGAGGTGAAGAAACGATCTGAGATGAATTTCTCAGCTAGACCAGAGGGACCCATAAATTTCCTTTCAATAAGACTTTCAATAAGAGATTTCTGATGCTATCTTGAGCGCACGGAATGTAGTTCGAGAAATACCCGCGGTCCAATGACGTTCAAGACCAGATAGACAAAATTTGGGATTGGCTGCTGGCGCCTTGAGCGAGGAGTCTCTTTGGTGCGCACGTCCAATGAGGCAAACAAGAATGCCGATCGACTCAAGCGGGGATTTTTGGAAACTGGATGGTTCGGTCATCATATCGATATAGAAGCATAGCATATGACAGGAAATGTAAGCAAATCTATGGGTCCCTGGCTCGACTAAGAAAGAAGAATGGCACGCCTATACATGTCACTTGCCGAGCGGTTGACCAACCTCGATTTTAGTGTGCAGCAAGTGCTCGGTGCCGGTGCCGGCCAGCGTATTAGAACATAAAAATCAGCACGTTCGGAAGCGGGAATTGCCTAATTTATGGCAGGCACCGGTGTCAGCAACGATGGCAGCAGGTGCGGGGAGTGGGTAACCGCTTGTCACTTGCATAAAGTCTGATCCGGTCCGGACCGTACCAGTATCCCACCAATCCGTATTTGAGTTTGGATGTGCTGGAAGCTTCAAGAGCTGGACTCTAAGAGTAATGCAATGGCTGCGATTCCGGGTTTATTATTAGGACAGTGCTATAAGTATGACTTTTTCCGAGCATGATACGACTTTAAGACACGAACAAGGAACGAAGACAATGCTAGCCAGGTGTAGTCTGGCAAAAGAAGTCTATTCGTAATGCATGGACACAGCCCTCATAAGAAAGCATTCTTTTTGAATTTCCAGTTTCTACTTTAAAACCCTGATATTTTTTCTTTTGCTTGTTAAACCCCGCATACAATACTTTCATAATTTCTTCCTAAATTCTTGCTATTTCACTATTATACAGTTCTTCGTCCGAACAATGACTTTTATATTTAGTAGCATTCGAAGTTACCACTTAAAGTCATTTCACAAATTAAGTTGCGTAATATTAAAAATTAAAATCATATTTCTTTTTTATACTATTCGTACAATATTTTTAATACTCTTCCATTGTACTTACTGTATGCATCATATCTTTCATGAAGTTTGCTTTTAAACAACCGTACCTTGAAGTCCTTCATTTGCAAGAACTTGCCCAAAGACGAAGGAAAGGTTGAATGAAAAATGCAAAGAAAAGCGGAAACCATACACTCTTTTTTTGAAGCCATTAAGGTTGGAAACGTTGACAAGCTGTTTCAGAGTGGTACACTCCGTACAAAGAACAAACTGTGGGCCGGATACGAGGATATTTCTTACCACACTGTCAGAGGTTTTATAACAGATTGCGCATAACACTTTCAAGAATAACATCTTTTGACTTAGAAATAAAGTGTTATGACCAATTAAGTTTACACTATTTCGTGCCTAGATCTCCAACAACACCTTCAATTGGTAAAAAAACTACACTGTCAGAAGTTACATAACGACAACAGAAGGATGCCCGGGTTCAACAGATAACACTTTGGGATGTTATCTGTTATGTTTCTTTCGTTACCCTTACTATTTTTACCAATTGAAGGTGTTGTTGGAGATTTAGGCACGAAATAGTGTAAACTTAATTGGTCATAACACTTTATTTCTAAGTGAAAAGGTGTTATTCTTGAAAGTGTTATGCGCTATCTGTTATGAAACTTCTGACAGTGCAGTAGCCTCTGACCGATGCAGCAAACTAACTCCAGAATTCGCCTAGGTATACCATCACGGATCTCGATCATGCTATCAAATACCATCTCCGGGCTGGTCCCTCCCATCGTCACTTCCATCGCCCTGCGAGGAAGACGAGAAGGACCTTGAAGACGAGAAAAGTGACATTGACGATAGCATCATAACCGTCAAGGAAGTTAG
Source organism: Branchinecta lindahli (assembly GCA_023053555.1). NCBI lineage: Eukaryota > Metazoa > Arthropoda > Branchiopoda > Anostraca > Branchinectidae > Branchinecta > Branchinecta lindahli. Next base: position 15,867,911 of record JAKZAO010000009.1, read on the forward strand.
TCCTCTCGAGAAAAGCGGAGACAATAACCGAGTTGAAGTACATGCCGTGATCCATGAGCCGCAGTCAAGCAACGAAGCAAAGAAAGAATTCCAGAAAGAGTTCTGGAGTTCTATTGTCGCTAATGACCCCAACTCCGTGAAGAACCAGACGGGCACGAAACTGAGGTAGATATGATACTAACAAGCGTTCACCCAAGCTTTGTGATACGAAAAGACGTTTCTATCGACCTGGTAGCAGGGCAATACAGGCTCTATCTCCCTTGTAGTACAGTAAAATGTATAGTTCTAGGACTTGACTCTCGATAGTGCTATTTCATACAGTTGCTGTGAAGGGAAGGAATGACCTGTGACGTAAAATGCTACAACTGAGGTTGGGAAAACAACCAAGAGTGAATGGCTTGCTATTGTGTCATCACCATTTTAACTGTATGACGGACGTTCTTAGTTCCTAGTCGTTTCTAATGCAGTCTTCGAGATTCAAGAAGACCGCAGACCTCCGGAAACTTCTTCATCCCGTTAAAGGATTCGAGTCCACTTCTTCGAAACGACTCGCGAAGCAATATGGTAATGCGAAATTCGGTCCCTGGAGTGCTAAAATGAAGACAGGCGTGCCGTAGACGACCAAAAGTTTTTATAATCAGTCAAAGGTAATTAAAATGAGAATCCGCCAAATGTCGCTAGGATGGAATGAACAAAACATGCGAATATGAATATCGGGAATTGCACGGGTCGAACAATCAGAAAAAACGCATTAAAATGCGAAAGGAAATGCGTGGTGCAGGGGGAGCAATATTAATAATGGGAAGGGCAAACTAAAACGCAGAAAGCTATCTGCACTAGGAGGCAAGCAAACTAGATAGAGGAAAGATTCACCGTTCCTTCTCACTTTTATGGTTTCTGTGAGGGTACAGGCAGACCAAAAATACTTGTAGCCCAATGGTACATTTTCATGATTCCCCAGGGCCCATGACCGTTTGTGCCTCAAGTATTTTTTTCTTCCTTAAAATGAATTACTGGCACCCTTCAAGTATGCATCTTCACCCCTGGAGCTTTTCTCTTTTTAGTAGCCCCGACCAGTAGTCAAAATGACGTCACTCCTGCCTCCATCCCCCTCTGGAGCTGAAAAGAAGGAAAGCCCCGAAGACGTATTTTCCCAGGAACTTTCCTGTTTTAATAGGCCCAAAGAATAGACGAAATGACTCCACCGTAAAAGGAAGGAAAAACCGGGAAATTGGGTGAAGAGCTGCTGGTGAAGATCATGCGTTTTTAAGCGAAACCCTTGAAGCTCAAATGACCATGGGCCCTTACGAATGTATTTTTCAATGTGTAGGTGCACACTCTAGGGGTGATAGGAATTAATTTGTAAGCAAAACCATGACGCACGAATGATCAAACCATGACCTCCCGATATGAAAACGCATCGTTTGGTCAATATTATTTATTCACTGAGTAGGTTTAGATGCACACTTTATTGGTCCTAGCTGCCTGCCCCCTCACAGGAACGTAAAACAGAGGAAAGGAACAGTGCATCTTCTCTCTTTTTAGTATGCTTACCGGTGCAGCTTTTCCATTTAAGTGCTTTTTCCGTTTTTAGTACCCTTTTACAGTCTTTAGTAGTCATTCACCCTGCACCATGCCTTTCCTTTCCCGTTTTTATGGCACTGGCAGCTTCACTTAAGTGCCGTATAGGCTACCGATCACTTTTCGGGCAGTCGGTCTGTCCGTCCACTGTTCTCGAGTTACGATGAAACTTGGCAGGCACATTAGGGACTCGACCAAACTAACTTGGAAATAGTCACTGCCCTGATCCGACCACCGTGGGGGGAGTGGAGGGAGGGGGAATCCGGAATATTGTTGTATTTTTAACTTTTGAACGGGGAATCGGATCTTAATGAAACTTGATAATTGGAAAGACCTCGTGTCTCAGATTTCACAATTGAAGTCCGGAATGGATACGGTGGCTTTGGGGGGGTTGGAGGGGGACCGGAAATCGTGTGACATACTCAGAGTGGACGGATCGGGATGAAACTTGGTCGGAAGAACAAGCACAAGTCGTGAATACACAGTTGACAAGAACGGACCGGACCCGAGCACTGTGGGGGAAGTAGAGGGAAGGTTTCGAAATTCCGGTGATCCCGAGTTAAGATGCTTACACGTGTGCTAGGACAATGAAACTTGGCAGGCATATCAGGGACTCGACAATTTTAACTTATGAACAGTCGTTTCTCCAATTTGACCTCTAGTCGTTTCTCCGATGAATCCGGAATCTTGAGGTATGTCCAACTTCTGAACGGGCGATCGGATCTTAATGAAACTTGATATTCGGAAAGACCTCGTGTCTCAGATGTCACACTTTAAGTCCGGAATCGATCCGGTGACTTTGGGGGGAGTTGGAGGGGGAAACCGGAAATCGAGTGGACGGATCAGGATGAAACTTCGTGGGAAGAACAAGCACAAGCCCTAGATACACAGTAATTGACAAGACCGGACCGGATCCTAGCACTGTCGAGTTAGAGGGACGGTTCCGGAATTTCGGTGATCTCGACTTAAGATGCTTAGCCTACACATGTGCTAGGACGATGAAATTTGGCAGGCATATCACGGACTCTAAAGTTTTAACTTTAGATTAGTCATTTCTCCTATTTAACCATCGTGGGGGGAGTGGAGGGAGGGGGAATCCAGAATCTTGAGGTGTGTCCAACTTTTGAACGGGTGATCGGATCTTAGCGAAACTTGATATCCGGAAAGAACTCATCTCTTAGATGTCCTATCTCAAGTGCGGGCAGGACCCGATCAATGTGGGGAAGTCGGGGGGGGGGGGGGTGGGATTTGTGAGACGCGTAGAGTGTAGCAATTGGGATGATACTTGGTGGGAAGAAAAAGCGTAAGCCCTAGATAAATCAGTGACAGAACCGGACCGGATTCGGTCACTCTGGGGGGGAGTTGGAGGGGGATCCGGGATTCCGGTGATCGCAATTTAAGGTACTTCCAGATGTGCTAAAACGATTAAACTTGGCTTGAACATTAGAGACTTGACAAGATTGGCTTAGAAATTGTCACTTCCTAGATCCGACCATCCCTTAAAGTACTCATCTTGACCACAAAGTACAAAAAATACTTTTAAGCAAAATCCACGTTTTCATGATCCCCACGAGTTCTTGATCGTTTTTGCCTCAAGGGTTTTGCTTAGAAATGAATTTCTGGCACCCCCAGAGTGCGCATCTTGACCGAAAAGTAAAATAAAAAATACTTTTCACCATATATAGTATTCATGATCCTAAAGGGCCCAGGATAATTTTTGCCTCATGGGTTTTGATCATAGATGAATTTCTAGCGCCTTTAAAGTGTAAATATTCCTTCAGCCCAAGCTGACTGCGTCAAATATGCACTTAAAGTGCGCATCATCACAGCCAAGTGCAAAAATTTTTTTTTTTTTTTTTACCAAAGATACGTTCTCGTGATTTCCAAGGGTCCATCGTCATTCTTATTTCACGGGTTTTGCTTACGAATGATCACAACAAATCCAAGAATTGGCGAATTCCTACTTTCATCCTTTTACCAAGCCCTGCAAGTTCCATATGCGCGTCCAGCTCTTGCTAGTCGACCCGAGCAATTATGTGAGAAGTACAAGTTTAAGATTTATTGTCGCATCGAATATATAACCTTTTCCAGTAGACATTTATCTTTCAGACACAGTCACAGTATGGTAGTCCATAAGGAGGAAGAGATGAGAGAGCGAGCAGTCAGGAGCGGATCCTTCAGGGCGACAGACAAAGTCACCACGGCGATGGTCCGATCACAATCCGCGAAATGCAACGGCTCTTCGCTGAAGAAGTCAACGTCCGTACATTCAATCAAGAAATCCAATTCGACGATTTTCAGATCCCCGTCTACACACAGTATTAAACCTGAACCGTCCAAGCAAAGTTCAAACAAAGTGATAGCTAAGCGCTGATTAACTGGATTTCCGGAGTTTGTTTTGATTTGGTGTTAATTGTATTCCTCACGCTCCGTAACCATGACAGTCTATGTACGCTACGGAGAGACTAGTGGACTATCATGAAATCGTCCCCAATCTTTCCCACCGAATTTCAGTGTGCCAGTGTTGCCAACCGAATTTGCAAGATAAGAAATGCGGATCGTGACCGCAGAAAGCACCTTCTATCGAAACTGATTGATACCAAAAATCGCTAGTTCTGATACACCCTGTTACACACATCTGTGATGGACTTGAAAGCGGGGAGACTGACAACGTTAAGAGCGGAACGATTGAAGTGTGGCAGGACGACAGCACATATTACTGTACAGTGCTGATCGGTCGACAACAAGAAAAGGAAATCTGGGATACGAGTCTGTAAACGGCTGAAATTCAAAAGATTGAAGGGTGGCAAGAAGACAAAACTCAAATATCCAACTTCACTTCGCAGCGGCGGTACCCTAACTTTACTAGTTAATCGGCAAGGTTCAACAATAACAATCTGAACCTCTGGGGTATCTTTCTGATTCCCACTAAAGATGCAGTCACTGTAGCGAGTACGTGGATATTAACTTCGTTGATTCTCGAGAGCAGTGGGGTTAAAGAGTATAACAAGGTGGATTTTTCGCGCAGGTTCTCGCCAATGACATTTCCCGAAAAGTCTGCACAGGTATCGAGTCGGATAATTGATAACAAACCGTTTCCCTATACCGCTAGCCGACCGGTGTGCTCGCTAAGCTTGATCTCAGCTTACACGGTGGTAAGTATGTTTAAAGTGTTTGAACTGTGATAATAACTGTTTTTGTTCCGTGTGGAACATGGATTATTGAGCTGTAAACGTCCTACTCTCGTATTCCGAGCAGGAAAAGATGAACTTGGTCCTGAGTGTGCTGGACCATAGCGTGTCACTACACTATAGTTCGTATAACCTGTGCCAAACGTGCTAAATATTTTTTTAGGCTAGCCGCAACCTTCATATCCCAGTCACTAGATGCAGGACCATCTAATATAAAATAGTAACATAGGTAGGATTGATTTTCAGTAGTGTTTATGTGGTTTAAACAGTCAGTATTGTAATATTTATGCTAGGTAATATCAGCAACATATAGAAATGATGCAGGACTGATTATAATCACTGTTGAAGTAGTTTGAAAGTGTAGCTACAGGGTAGCTAAAAGCCAAGAGAATTTAAGTGACTTGGGAGAAAATAAGTCGCGTGCCTGATGAGGCGTCTTAATCTGTGAGAATAGAGAACCCGATCCGGAAAATATAATCGTGTTCGTAATACCGTTCGTTAGCTAAGCTGAAGCGCTGAAACCACAGATTATGTGCACCACTACCACAGAAGATCACAAAACTAACACAAGCCAATGACACTGAAAACTCATACAAACAGCCAACTCGACATATTCCAGTCAAGCGCTTCCAAGCGGAGTAGTTTCTGTTTATTTCCCAACGCCTCACTATCAACAGTTGCAACAGACATAGTAAAATAGATTCACAGGCTGGTGAGTAGAAAATCTGCAATCCGCTTCCCAGGTAACGGAGGTTTTGCATATGTCTCATTCAGGGCGTCACGTACAGTAGTACAAAGTGAAAGTTACCCACTACTTATGGATCCGACTTTTTACTATGTCTATCTTAAAGTAGTTGATTCATGTGGGCCGAGAAGGTAGGAGACACTCGTCATTTTACGATGGGTCGAATATTTACGAACACCAAGTTACCTTCGGTTTCTCCAAAATCTTCTTGGTATCCAAGGTAATCCACAAATTACTTTCACTCTTGAAAACAAGTTCGTCAACTCGCCATTACTCATTAAATATTCACTGATCTCCTGGTGCGGGTCAGAGGTATACTAGAATCTTCGAGATGATCGAGGGGCGTGTAAGAGGATTAAAACAACGATGTATATCACCCTGTGGACGTTTAGATATGTCAGAAGTAAAAACCCTCGGCTTGTTAGACAACTTTTGGTCTCGGAAGCTGAATATTATTTTGCTTACTTTCAAAATCTCTAAGAAATCGTTATAACGAATTTAGTATAATTTACGGCGTTTGTTCATTGTGATCTGGTTTATATCCTTAATTCTTTGGACTTCGGGAATTATCAAGAAAAAACAGAAAACAAAATACTCAAAGAAATCGATAATACAAATAGTTAGTTTGATTTTTCTACACATTTTCCATGTGCCTGATACAATACGCTCTTCATAAAATTACATCCAGATTAGTTCTTTTTTGGCCGCTAGATGCGCTGGCATAAAGTAAACAATGACATGTTACTTCGTGGTATACGTTTATCCGGGTTTGTTTGGCCATTTCCAAATTGTCTTAGGCCTAGCCATACTTGAAACTTCATAAAATGCCTCTACCTCTGTTTGTTCTCAATCCAGCTCTGTTTTATCAGTCTACATCAAGTTTGTCAGTTTTGGCTTCCGACATCATTGCTGACTGCTGAACCACTTTCCGACGGGGCTAATTAGCGGGTCGGTGTGAGCCGAAAGCCTAATCACTCATTCTCCATTCCGATAACTTGTCCCCCGTTCTCACGTGTGATTGTTATTGTTCCTCTAGCACATCTGGCGATAATTCGGTATTGGATTTTATGAAGAGCGTATAAAAACAATTTGTTAGATACATAGTCAAACTATGATCCCAGCCTCTCCATGTCGTGCACTTCCGACCCGCGCCACTAGATGACCCAGCGGTCGGATCGAGTCGTGTCTTCATCTTGGGTCTTGGGTGGGGGGGGGGGTTCTAGACGTTGCAAGTGCTAGAATGCTTATGATGCATCTCCTTTAAGTGTCGATTAGGAGAGATGGGGGATGACAGAAACTGGTCCACTTGGGGCGCTGAACTGGAATAAGGCGAATCAAGCGACTGTAGGGTACTCCTCCCTCCAATCAGGCTAAACACTTGACAATTGCCGCAAAATATAACCATTAATAATATAGGTATCAGCAAAGTATTAAACTTTTAAGTTCCTTAGGCACGAGTGGCGTTTTTGATCGCCGATGAAATTTCCCCGGTAGACGAAGGAAGTTTGCCGATTCGTGCTTATTTACTGTTTTCGATAGCCGATAGCCGTTGGAGGCAACGTCCAGCGCCTATCGGCGAGTCCTAGGCCGATAGGCGATGGACACGAATTTAGGCGATAGACGTTAGCCGTTGAGCACAAAAACAGAAATTAGAAGAAACAGCTACGGCTATCGGCTTTCGGCGAACGTCAAAAAGTCAAACGGCTACGCTACGCGATAGAAAAAGGCAAAGTGGACGAATATCAGCCAGGAAACCCAAGAGTTGTGCATATTCTTTAGAACGCATAATCTGATAGAAAACCAAGTACACCTTAGCTCACTGACATCGAAAACTTTCCCAAGTTGGCAGAGACAGTGAAGAAACCTGATTTCCGAGAAGGGTTAGGACGAAGTAGAGACACGCCTATAGAAGATTATATCGATGGAGGTCGCTAGGACCCTTTTATCTCCATTTGATACAAATAATTTTTGTACAATATTGTAGGTATATGTTATATACCTACCTCAGTAGGGTATGATAATAGTTGAACAATTAAGACATCCGCGCAGTCAAGTTTGGGGCGTTATAACTTGGGGGTACGTACTTCCCTGGTTGCCACCAAGGGAGCTGAGAGTTGACTGACTGAAACTAAAATGATATAGTAGTGTACAGTTGTCGTCGTCGTAATTTTGGCTATTTGTTTCGAAATAAAACAGTAAAATAAGACGGAAACACGACATAGCTTTTACACGCTCTGGGGCCTCGGCCAGAATTGCAGTTCATGGGCACTTCTGGAGCTTTATCTAGATCTCTCGAGGAGCCCTTAAAGGTCGCCCTTTAGGCCACTGGAGCTACGTAGAGCTTAGGTCCTCCTGTGATACACCAACAGTCTCTAGACGACCATCATTTCTGCTGGTACCCATTGGCTGAAGTGGTGTCTTCGAAGTTAAGAGATCTCGGTAGTATCCTTTGCAGCATACTTTCTACTTCCTCTCTTCCGTCTCTGTCAGATACGAATCTCATCCGAAGACAAACTTCAAAGATTTACACTTTTTTGGAACTTTTAGAGGTCATGAGGTTGTCCTATCCTCCTCGGTATTTCGGAGTTCGATAGTTTCTGCTCTGCCTCTATTTCTTTGTCGACGTTACGTCCAAGGCTACTTCCGTTTTCGAACAACCATCGAGACACTCAGCAAGAATGAACCATCGAGACGCTCAGCAAGAATGCTAGGACAAATTTTGCATAGAATTTCCATACAATCCGTCGCTAACAGCTACTGACGCAATATCGCGATTAGAAGTTTCCAAGGAAACATCAAACGAGATTTCCCTGGATTTCTGTTGAGAACCAACTGCATTCGAAGTGTGGCTTGAAAAGTTTTACTAATTGCTTCTCTTTACAAACAAGTGGGACTAACTGAGCTTTAGAGCCACAATCGATCATCACTGTGTCCAGAGAAGAGCGAATCCGATCACGAAAAGATTCTAACCCGAATACATCAGAGGATAAAAATCCGACCTTGTACAGAAAAGTCAGATCCCAAATCAAATCATAAACCTTAAAATTTGAAAAGTTTTGGTAGGTTGGTTATTACAATAGTATTTGGATTATTTTGAAATAAAAATACAGCCTAAGCTGGTTTTGAATTTCTCAAATTCGAAAGGATTAAAGTTTTTAAAGTAAGATTTGAGTTTAGTTTGTTTTGTTGAGCACAATTTGTTTTAACTTTCAAACTAACAACTGTGTCGTTCTAGAGTCGCCGTAGCGGCGTAGTATGTTGCTAGGTTAGTGTCGTATACTGTGCTTGCGTAGCGTCCATTCCGTTTACGAAAATGTCGGATTTGCTGTTTTAGCGTCGTGATTAGTTTTCATCATCATTAACTATCACTGTCTTCTGGACGCATTTTGGAGATGTGGTGTCGGGCTGCCGCATGGTCCTTTCGATGCACGAACAACGTCACAGCTGGTGCAGCCTGGCGTTCGCGTCGTGGCGTGTTGGTTCGTGTTGAGTTTTCTTTGCCTGCACTTGTGTCCTGTCGGCATGGTGTTGCAGAGAAGAAGAACCAACTTGACCAATTTCAGTCATTTGGGAAAATCAAGGCTACTGCTTACTTAATTGTACTTGTGCCAGGATGCAAGCTGGCGGACTAAGTCGTGCCATGAGTCTCGGTCTTTCTAGTATTGGCTAATGTGGGGAAATTTAACGATGGTGCTCCGTTTTCTGATGGGTAATGTCAAAAGAAAGTTATTCGATCTAATTTATTAATTATTTAACAAATGGATAACAATATCTATTAACTAACAAAAACAAATAAACTGTACCAACAGATTCAGATCCTTTCCCTTATTTTTTAAGAAAGGTTTCTGATCTTTCACAGCCTTTAGTGAATTCTAAAGTACTTCGAGTAAGGACCTGAAGTTCATTCCTGCAAAGTCCTGGAAAGAATGTTAAAATACGCTCAGTCCGTCTGAAAGCACATGTCCTCCGGCTTCCTCCGAGTACTCAATGCTCCCGAGGATGTCTGGATCTGAGGCAGCTACGCATACGGCGCGCTGCTTTCCCAGTAAACCCACCGCGCGAGTTGGCACCTGGTGCTCCTCGTCAACTGGAACTCACCAACGGAAGCTTCTCGTCAAGTGAAACTCACGCCAATCCATCGGCGGGTCTACTGGACTTCGACCGCCAAGACCGATAAAAAAGACACAGAACCACAGTCATGGTCGTTCGCCGCTGCGGTACGGTCTTGCTCTCTGTAAAGCACGACCAACTTAAACTACCTTTTTCTGGTGCACTAAAAGCCTTGATCTGCACTCACAAAAATAAGCGTTCCCAGACGGGAGTTTTCCCGTACGCGACCAGTTATTTTACTCTTCTCTGCCTTTCTGTTCATGTACTGCAATTTTCCGTTTGCCAAGATGAATATTTCTCTTCAGGCCAAAAATTTCCATTTGGACCCATTTCAGAAGTTTTCTGTATGCGAGCGGTAAAGTTCAGTGAGATTTTCGCGCTGGTGTACGGAAAGTTTCTGTCTAGAGAAAAACAGAAAGTTTTCTGTCTCGTTATAGACATTTTTACGCTGGTACACAGGAATTTTCATTTTAACAAGAAGCGGTAATTTTTCTGTAGAGGTTCAGAAAATCTACGCTACTGTACAGTGTTATTCCGTTCTGTAAGAAAAAGAAGATGTGGGTTCTCCCCGTGCTGTTCAGCAACAGGAAACTGCAGTACCTGAACTATTTCAGATTTATTTTTAATGCTGGGATACGGAACTTTTCTCTTTAGCGAGAAGCAGGAAGTTTTATGTTGAGCTTCAAAAAATTACGTTCAGCAGCACGAAAGTTCAGTACCTGGACAGTCTGAATTTATTTTGGTGCTGGGATACGGAATTTTTCTTTTTAGCAAGAAATGGAAACTTGTCCGTTGAGCTTGATAAAATTTACGTTCAGCAACACGAAGCCTACTTGAACAGTTTAGATTTATTTTATTCTGGGATACGGAACTTTTCATTTTAGCGAGAAGCAGGAAGTTTTATGTTGGGCATCAAAAAATTTACGTTCAGCAGCACGAAAGTTCAGTACCTGGACAGTTTAGATTTATTTTGGTGCTGGGATACGGAATTTTTCTTTTTAGCAAGAAATGGAAACTTGTCCGTTGAGCTTGATAAAATTTGCGTTCAGCAACAAGAAGCCTACTTGAACAGTTTAGGTTTATTTTTATTCTGGGATACGGAACTTTTCTTTTTAGCGAGAAGCAGGCAGTTTTATGTTGAGCTTCAAAAAATTGACGTTCAGCAGCACGAAAGTTCAATACCTGGTCAGTTTAGATTTATTTTGGTGCTGGGATACGGAATTTTTCTTTTTAGCAAGAAATGGAAACTTGTCCGTTGAGCTTCAGAAAATTTACCTTCAGCAACACGAAGCCTACTTGAACAGTTTAGATTTATTTTTATTCTGGGATACGGAACTTTTCTTTTTAGCGAGAAGCAGGAAGTTTTATGTTAAGCTTCAAAAAATTTACGTTCAGCAACAGGAAAGTTCAGTATCTGGACAGTTTAGATTTATTTTGATGCTGGGATACGGAATTTTTCTTTTTAGCAAGAAATGGATACTTGTCCGTTGAGCTTCAGAAAATTTACGTTCAGCAACAGGAAGCCTAACTGAACAGTTTAGATTTATTTTTATTCTGGGATACGGAACTTTTCTTTTTAGCGAGAAGCAGGAAGTTTTATGTTGTGCTTCAAAAAATTTACGTTCAGCAGCACGAAAGTTCAGTACCTGGTCAGTTTAGATTTATTTTGGTGCTGGGATACGGAATTTTTCTTTTTAGCAAGAAATGGAAACTTGTCCGTTGAGCTTGATAAAATTTACGTTCAGCAACACGAAGCCTACTTGAACAGTTTAGATTTATTTTTATTCTGGGATACGGAACTTTTCATTTTAGCGAGAAGCAGGAAGTTTTATGTTGGGCATCAAAAAATTTACGTTCAGCAGCACGAAAGTTCAGTACCTGGACAGTTTAGATTTATTTTGGTGCTGGGATACGGAATTTTTCTTTTTAGCAAGAAATGGAAACTTGTCCGTTGAGCTTGATAAAATTTGCGTTCAGCAACAAGAAGCCTACTTGAACAGTTTAGATTTATTTTTATTCTGGGATACGGAACTTTTCTTTTTAGCGAGAAGCAGGCAGTTTTATGTTGAGCTTCAAAAAATTGACGTTCAGCAGCACGAAAGTTCAATACCTGGTCAGTTTAGATTTATTTTGGTGCTGGGATACGGAATTTTTCTTTTTAGCAAGAAATGGAAACTTGTCCGTTGAGCTTCAGAAAATTTACCTTCAGCAACACGAAGCCTACTTGAACAGTTTAGATTTATTTTTATTCTGGGATACGGAACTTTTCTTTTTAGCGAGAAGCAGGAAGTTTTATGTTAAGCTTCAAAAAATTTACGTTCAGCAACAGGAAAGTTCAGTATCTGGACAGTTTAGATTTATTTTGATGCTGGGATACGGAATTTTTCTTTTTAGCAAGAAATGGATACTTGTCCGTTGAGCTTCAGAAAATTTACGTTCAGCAACAGGAAGCCTAACTGAACAGTTTAGATTTATTTTTATTCTGGGATACGGAACTTTTCTTTTTAGCGAGAAGCAGGAAGTTTTATGTTGAGCTTCAAAAAATTTACGTTCAGCAGCACGAAAGTTCAGTACCTGGTCAGTTTAGATTTATTTTGGTGCTGGGATACGGAATTTTTCTTTTTAGCAAGAAATGGAAACTTGTCCGTTGAGCTTCCGAAAATTTACCTTCAGCAACACGAAGCCTACTTGAATAGTTTAGATTTATTTTTATTCTGGGATACGGAACTTTTCTTTTTAGCGAGAAGCAGGAAGTTTTATGTTGAGCTTCAAAAAATTTACGTTCAGCAGCACGAAAGTTCAGTACCTGGACAGTTTAGATTTATTTTGGTGCTGTGGTCCCCTTGGGACCACAGGTTAAGATGGTGAGCTTTGGACAGAGCAGTGGGATAAGGAGTGGTAAAGAATAGATTAATTCAGTCGAAGGTCATTGCTGAATGTTTCAAGAACATCTGTCTGGTCATTTTGTGCAGAATCTTAGTTGATTTTGCTGCGAACATGGAGAGTTTCCAAATAGTATCTCTTAGTGATGGCCATTAGTTTAGTGTATGTTCGTCCAGTCTTTTTTACTTAAAAATTGCAAGTAAGTTCAGTTGCTGTTCATAGTTTAATGTGTGGCTGACAGTAGTGAATTTGTAGTGTGTATGCTTGGGTATGGGAAGGGCCCTGCAGATATGACATTGACTTGACGGATGTGACCTAGTTTTTTGCCGCTGTTTGATAGCTGCTACTCTCAGAGTAGCCTAAAGCTTGTCTACTTTACGTGCAGCCTTTTGCCAAAAAAGGTAAACTGTTAGATGCTGGATTTGGATAATTAGAACTGAATTTCCTGGCAAGGTCGAAGAAGCCCCAAAACCTCTCTGTTGAAATTCCCAAAGTAAAAGCCATTTTTGGGGATCCCAAAACGTAAGTGGAGGGATACCTTTGACATCGCAAAAGTTGTCCGTCTGTCCGTCCGTCCGTCTGTCCGCCTGTCTGTCTGTAAGCACGATAACTCTCGAAGGCTGTGAGATATTTTGATGAAACTTGGTGTGGGATTCCTTGGGTCAAGAGTAAGGTCGAGTTCGTAGATGGGCCCTGTAGCTTTACATTTAGGGGTGGGGGGGTTAAATTAAGGGGCAAGCAAATTTTTTTTAAACTGCTAATGTGATAGTCGACTATGGGGTAAGAAGACACGCTGAAACGAATATGAAAACCATTTTCTCCCCGGACAAGTAGTTCGTCCGGAATCTGGCCAAAACCGGAAAGTTTGTTAAAAGTAGAAATCTTACTTGAAGTTGATTAGATGTTCGACATAGGGGTAAGAAGGCATGCTGAACAAGAATATGAAAACCGTTTTCTCGCCGGAAAGTAGTTCGTCTGGAATTCGGCGAAAACCGGAAAGTTTGTTAGAAGTTAAAATTTTATCTGAAGTTGATTAGATGTTTGATGTAGGGGTAAGAAGGCATGCTGAACAAGAATACGAAAACAATTTTATCGCCGGACAAGTAGTTCGCCCGGAATCCGGCCAAAACCGGAAAATTTGTTAAAAGTTAAATTTTTATTTCAAGTTGATTTGATGATCAACTTGATACGGTGAATCCGTTTTTGAGCTTTAGTTTTTCGCCGGACAAGTAGTTCTTGAATTTCGCCAGAACCGCAAAATTCACAGAAGTAAGCTAGGATCGTTTCGATCGACTTATAGAGGTAAACGCACATGCTGAATCCATATCTGAGCTTGGATTTCTTAATGATTAGCTGTTTGGCCTGGCGAAGACTGGATCTGGCGAAGATAAAACCTAATTGTCTGGATCAAATATTGAATTTTTGGGATCCCATCGGAACCTTTGGTCTTGTTTGTCTGGAGAGCTGTTAAGCGCGCCTCCTGTACTTTTTCCTTTGAGATGCATAAAGTCGAAGAGGGAATTAGACGGGTATCAACTCAAAGCTCAGCAAATAGCCCCACATGTAGCTCATTGCTGTTTAGTTCGGATATCCCTCATCGCTGCGTGGGACCGAAGATGGATGTTATATTTGTTTTACTTGTATACTTATATTTGTTTACCCCTTTTTAAAAAGTGAAAAATGGCTTGTTCCTGCTGGTAGTCACTTTCTCTAAGGTCTTGCTGTTTGGAAGTTCTCATGTTAATATATATTACTATTTCCAGTTTTAAGTAAAGTTATTGGGACGACGAAGCATTTCTTAACAGAAGACATGGTGTCTCTGTTTACACTTTACAAGTAGGCCATTAATGATGATGATGATCTGCGTCACTACAGTGTCACCAAACAACCGCTTTATTACGATATAGTGAAGACACAGTATGCTGCTGAGATTCAGAGTGATCCGCAAGAAGAAACAGGTAAGAAAACTAGAAGGCTTGATTGTTAAAGCTTCAGCAATGTTCATTTTCAGATAAGCAAACTTGATGATAGCCCATGGATCAGAGCTATATTATTTTTGAGATATTTCCCAAATATCAACACAAATATACAAACAAATTCTACAATTAATTATTATCAGTGGCGAAACTAGCCCATTTTCGTGGGGGGGCAAGCCCAGATTTTACCGACGTGATTTGAGAATTTACCGACGAAACGTGCCGCGACGCGGCAACGGCGCACTTTCGCCGCTAACGCATTACAGAGGCGTTGAAATAATCATTTGATATATAAATGTTGAGATACTTTTGCAACGAAATTTTGTGAATATTTCATTTACTGCCTGGCATTAGTGGTGGTCACACGGGCCCAAAACATACCGTGCAGTCAGAAGTCTAGTAAACCGGAAAAGTCGTGACAGAAACTTCACTACTAGCATTGCACTAACCTACTTAACTAACGTCTTTCTAACTTGGAAACTTCTAAGGAGCGTGTAACGATCGGCTCTTTAAGTGCCATATACCCGATGAAAAATTCTTTGACTGTGTAGTTGTATGGTAGTTGAACGAAAAAGTTGCTTGTATTGATATGTAGTAGTATGGAATACTTCGATTTAACATGCCTCCGACTGGGTTAATTGTAAGTAGTAGTATCCGTTAGCATCCAATCTTGCTGTACCAGCATCCAGTTTGCTAGTAGTCGCATGTAGTGGCAACAGTTACTACTGCATGCTACTTTTTCGTACAACTCCATACGACTAATTCTCGAAAACTTTTCATCGGGTAGCGATCGTTCCCGATTTGCCGACAAGGCTTTTTCCGATGACACGGTGTGAGGCACTTCAAACAAAAAGGGTAATTAGTGGGTTCAAACAGTCAAATGACCTAAGAAAAGTTTGCCGGTGCGGTTGACTTACAGACAAGGAACGGAACGAGAAAGTGTTTGTCGGCGCTTTTACCCAAAAGATGTACCGTACCGACTCTGGCACTAACAGTCACTGGCCGTCACCACGAAATAAGTCTTCTCGCCAATAAACGTTTTTTTTTTTTTTTTTTTTTTACTGATTTAGCCTACCAACAAGTTTTTTTGCTGAGTCTAGAAGAAAATGGGAGAGTGTTCCCCATCATCGGTTCAATTTTTGTCAGCACCAGCAATGGAACGGAAAAACAGTCCGAACCAGCAGGAAAGTTACCAGCAAACGAAACGAGGCTTTCAAGCTTTCAGGTCATCGCCTTTACCGACAAAGCTTTCGCCGGTTCCAGAAACGGAACGAGAAATGGATTTTTCGGTGCTTACGATTTACTGAGAAGGCTTTTTCTAATCACTGTAAAGTAACAGGGCCTGGAATGTGGGTAGTTCGTGGAGCTTACTGACAAACAACCAACAGACGAAGCAAGGAAAACTGTTTGCCTGTGTGGGGCCGACTTCCTCGTATGAAGTTTCCTGATAAACCGACAGAGCTCTTGTTGGTACCAGAAACAGTATCCGCACCAACATACACTGTCGATTTCCCGACGAAATGTTTTCTGATCGCACAACAAACTCGGCCGATATCTCGAGGAAGCGTTTCGTGGGCGCACGACACACACTGCACCTTTACCGACAATATGTTGCCTGATTTATCAACGGATCTTTTACGGTACCAGAAATGGAAATAGGAAAGCGTTCGTCGGTGCTTCGCACCGACGACCGACGCCAATTTACCGACAAGAATTTTCGTGGGGGGGCAGCTGCCCCCCGCGACCCCCCTAGTTTCGCCACTGATTATTATACATTCAATCCCTCCAAAGATTTGGGGAAGTCGAAGCTTCGGAAGAATGTCACTTTTTCCGTTCACTTCCTGATTTGGAAGATAATTCGGTAAACCACATTGACCTGTTGCGAAAACTGAAGAGCTAAACCAACGAAAATGGAGTTTGTATAGCCACGAAAATGGAGTTGTAAAGTCACTCGCTAGTAGTACCGAGCGAAAACAGTCTTGATTGTTATTCGCAGGTTTTGGTTAGTCGCTCGCTGTTTTTATTTTTGGTTTTAAATTCGTCAAATTCTGGTTTTAATTTTCAGTTTCTTCTTGGTTTTCCGCTTTATTTCGGTTATCTTTGTTTTTGATCATCGTCCTCGTTTTGGCAACTTTCATAAAAACTTTCTATCTGTGTCTAAGAATGGAGGCGGTTGTCCTCCCGAAATATTTTATTTCAGTATATTCGTTGGCCTTTACAAACCCCATTTTCATTGATTTCGCGGTTAATTTTTTGTTCCTGATTATGAAAAAACAAATATCCTTAAAGTTTAACTGAAAAGACGACTTATTTTTGTATCATTTAACATAATACACTGAATTATTTGGACTCTGCAAAGGGATTTTCTTATTTCCCACTATCTTATCTAGTTATGACGTTCAGAGGATCTGCGGCCGTCCCCACAGCGTAATTTCTACTATGACGCGGGAAATTTTAATCTCAACACAAACGCGGCATTTCCGTAGACAGTGGTGATACTGATGAAGATTGCTTAGTGCCTCAACAAAGAAAAATCATACATCTTTCTCTGACGGCGTACAACAAAAACACTAGTACCACAAACCAAAGGAAATTCCACGATTTGAGAATCGATTATTCGAGAATAGCGGAGCAACGAAGTAACGCATTTTCAGCGGATCTGCGAGCCAATTTAAGTGTACAAGTAATGGGTAACTAGATCGCCTATCACAGACCTTTTCGGTTAAACTTTCAAGTTTTGCATGTTCTGCATTCCGTCTTATCTCTAAATCCTTTCTGTTATTATAATATTATTCCATTGTTTCTTTTTGTACATATTATGTTTTACCGCTTTTTATGGCACTTGCCCTCCGGTCAAGTGCCATATACCGATCACTTTTCCGTCGGTCGGTCAGTCCAGTGTTTGCGAGTTAGGGTTCTTCCAGAGTTAGGGTAACTTGGCAGGCGTATTAGGAACCCGAAATAACTAATTTGGAAATAGTCACTTGCCCGATCCGACCATCGTGGGGGAGGGGAGCCGGAATTTGGAATTTAGTGACATGCATAACTTTCGAACGGGTGATCGGATCTTAATGAAACTTGATAGGCGGAAATACGTCATGTGTCAGATGTCCCATTTCGAGTCCAGACCGAATCGAATGAATGTGGGGGTAGGGGACGGAGGGGGGGGGACCGGATGTGACATGGTTAGAGTGGAATGATCGGGATGAAACTTGGTGGGAGAAACAAGCACACGTCCTAGGTACATCACTGAAACTGTATTCCTGAAAGTACAAACAACACCTCCCTCCAAAGTTACTTGATCCGCTTCTGATTTCAGTTGGGAAAGAGGTCTTTCTAAATAGTTTCATTTTCAGAGACACAAGTCTTGGACGAACCAAGCGTTGGGCCTGTCAGTAGCCAATCAGATGATGTTATTGAAGAAACTCAAAATGTCTATCAAACCGGCAGGAAAAGACCGAAAGATCTATCTTCGGTTGTGTCGTTTTTTAGCAAGAAACCAAATATCGAGAGAGATCGTCAGGTCTTAGTGGAGCAGTCACCCAACCAGATTTCGAGAAATTGCCAGTTATCGAGGACTTCGGCTTCTTTATCGGAAGCCAACAAGCTCTCCCGCTTTACAGGTGAGAAATTCTGAATGAGAGATTCGATGAAGCTTAACTGAATAGGGCTGATATTTAAAAGCTTAAATTTTTATGTCACTTGAGCTTACTCAAGTGTCATATAGGGATCCGAATGTCTGTCGTTCTGCCGTTCTGTCGTGCTGTCGGTCTGTCCTGGTTTTGCTAGTTTGGGCACTTCCACATAAGCTAGGACGATGAAACTTGGCCCGCAGGGGCCCGACCATATCAATTTACCAACAATCACTCTCCCGATCCGACTTTCCCCGGATTCGGAATCCGGAAAACGAATAACATGGGCAGCGGAAAAGAGCAAAAGAAAATGTCCAACGGTGGGATCGAACCCTGACTGCCCGTGTGGAAAGCTTGTGAAAAGAGTTGAATGCAGGAATACGTCCAGTTACGGATCAAATGTAATGAAAAAGTTTCCGTCTAGTTCGGACACCTCCACAGAAACTAGGACGATGAAACTTGGCATGTTCATCAGGGACACGACCAGGTTAACAGAGAAAAATCATTTCCCCGATTTGGCTATCGTGTAAGGATATGTCCGGAGCTATATGTCCGGCTAAAAAATGTCTGTCATGTACGGATTCAGCATCTCTTCTTACCCCTAAATCGGACATCTTATCAACTTCGAATAAAAATTTTACTTTTAACAACTTTCCGGTTTTGGCCGGATTCCGGACAAACTACTTGTCCGGCAAGAAAATGGTTTTCATATTCGTGCTCAGCTATACACGTTCTCGTTTTAAGGTGGTGAGAATGAGGTGCCGGCCCCAGATGTAGAAAAAGTTGCACTAAAATCGGTTTACTTGACACAAGAACCGTATATTTGTACAGCTATGAAAAACGATTTTGCGTAATTTAAATTTCAGCAGAGAGCCATGCCGGGACCTGATCCTCTCTCCTACATCGGTTATAGTTTGATAATTTTAGTACGTAAGACCAATGAACAAAGCAGATGGAACGGTTGATTCGGTGACGTTCTCTTGCCAGACTTACTAACCACACGCTAATCGGCTCGAGTATTGTCCATCTTGCTTGATTGTTTGTGTTTTAACAGTAAAACCATATTTTGGTATCGTCAAAGGTATCGTAAGCAATACGTAATGTTGGCTTTCCTCGCTACTGCAGAGAAAAAAAATATATAATTTACCCTGATTTTTGTTTTCAGGCATGTTGCTGGGCTGGACAATTACGCCGCGCCTTGCAAAGGTGTTAACATCACCAAGTCTGTTGAAAGGGTGCAGAAATTTGTATCGGGAACCTATGCTTTGAACTGTTTCGTGATGTTTTGTACTGTGATTTATTTGAACTATTTCTTGATATTTGGTACTGTGATATTTGATTTATTTGAGTGATAATACTACGTGAAAATAAATATTTATTTGATCTAACTTTGTACGGAAACAGAAAACTACTGCTTCCCATCGGACAATTGGTTAGTGGAAGATTTCTGTGCCCAAACGGGAAAAGTGCTGTAACGGCTGTTGCCGACATTTTTCTGTTCCTGAAAAGGAACTTTTCCATCTTATCAGGTCTCAGAGCAGGAAGTATTCCGTCCGTGTACAGTAAATGTTACACCACTGGAACAGGAATATTCTGCTCTGTTACCAAGCTTTCATGCTTGGGTACAAGAACTTCCCCCCCCGTGAACAGAAATCTTTCAGTCTCAGTACGAGAATCTACAGTTCCTCAACGGAATAGTATAGCAGCGGTACAGAAATATTATGTTCAGCATCAGAAGGTTTATGCTTGAGTACAAGAACTTTCCGCCCGTGAACAGAAATCTTTCCGTCTCAGTACGAGAATCTTCAGTCCCTGAACAGAATATTATACCAGCGTTACAGGAATATTATGTTCAGCATAAGAAGGTTTATGTTGGAGTACAAGAACTTTCAGCCCGTGAATAGAAATCTTTCAGTTTAATATTGCAGCAACGGGACAGAAATTTCTTGTTGAGCCTCAGAATTATCGTGCTTGGGTACGAGAATTTTCCGTACCTTTACAGTAAAATTTCCGTTTCTGTGCCAGAATCTTCAGTTCCTTAACATAATGTTGCAGCAACGAGTCAGAAATTTCTTGTTCAGCCTCACAATTATCGTGCTTGAGTACGAGATTTTTCCGTCCCTTTACAGTAAAATTTCCGTTTCTGTGCGAGAATCTTCAATTCCTTCACATAATGTTGCAGTAGCGGGAAAGGAATATTATGTTCTGCATCAGAAAGTTTACGCTTGGGTGCACAGACTTTCCTTTTCACAAAATTATGAAAACGGGAAACTTCTGTTACTGAACGGAGTGTATTACGGAATTTTTCCGTCGCTGGCCAAAGTTTCTTCGGCTCGCTTTTTCAGAAACTTCCCGTACAAGAACGTAAGATGTAATGTAACGCCTGTTGCCAACATTTTTCTGTTCCTGAACGGTTTTTCCCTTCGAAAATTTTTCTGAGTGTGGACACATTCTCGAAGGGTCAGGCAATGATATAATCTTGCTGCTTTCGATAACGACCTAAAGCTAGGTCTCACTCGCTCGACAGCGATCTCCCGCTACAAGCACCTTGATGCTTGATACTCTTGGGATATGGAATAATTAAATCTGGTTGAAGGCCAGTGTTGCCAGATTGTGTTTGCAGAAAAACGCCCTGGGATTTTGAAAACAAGCCCAGACAAGCCCGGCTCAATTTTACCAAAATATCTGTTAATCAACTAAAGCTGATTTCAGGGGAGTCATTCGGGGGGGGGGGGCACTTAATTTAAGCCTAAAAAATAGTTGATAAATTTCAACCTGTGTGAAAACCTGGGGTCAAGACTCAAAATAGATTTCAAAAGGCAAAATACAAAGCATGACTGAACTTTTAGGAATAGTTGAAAACTGCTCGAAAAGTACCCCAAAAAGAAAGATAACAGGTTTTTGTAAAGAATAATAGGTTTGTAACAATATTATTCCCCCAGTTCCAAGAAAACGCCCAAAACAAGCCAGATTTTAAAACAGTAAGCCCACTGTCCCGCCCCAAGCCATCGCAAAAATCCTCCACCCCAGCCCTCAGAAACAAGCCCATGGGGCGGGAAACAAGCCCATCTGGCAACACTGATGAAGGCTCCGTCACATTTTACCTTCTACCGAATGAGAACCGACTCTCTGCAGTCTGCTTGCTCTCTAGCGGAAGTGGTCGCTAAACAGGGCTCCTGCGAAATGGGATGCATAACCAGAACTATTTCCCGTTAGCTTTGGCGAGCGAAAGTAAGATTTAGCCATAAAAGAAATATGACAGATACAAACAAGAATGCCTTGTTACAACTGAATTGTCGGCAAGATCAAATATAAACCAAGTAGTGCAGTCTCATCAGCTAGACTATATACTTTTGGATAGTTCTCGAGTTGTACGTTTTTGCGGTGGATGAAAACGAAGTGGAAAGCCACTCCAGGAGTGAGTTTTCTCTGCTGTCGTCATGCACTAGAAAGTTTTTCTCGAAAATCGCGAAATCTCCAATTGTGAGACAAAAGAACTTCACAAAAAATTTCACAAGGCATTCCCATTCCATTATAGGGAGCGAGCACTGACCCAGCAGAGCTGTACCAAATGGGGTTTATGCAGGTCATTCGTTCTAGCGTGGCTTGAAAAGTGATTGGTCACTTTCATGTTGCTTGCATCGAGTTTGTCTTTTTTTTTATGACAAGAAGCAAAAGCAAAGCAAAGCCCCGAAGATACAGCGTTTGGAGTGACATCCTTGAAATCAATTCAAATTACTAAAAATTCTGAGATCTGCATTCATATTCAATTCTCATACGAGATATGCGTTAGACCAAGTCCTCTACGCATTCTAATTCGTGGAACTCAAATGTAAGGAAAAAGATTCCCTCACAAATTTTGGTAGAATTTGAGAAATCATGAAGGAATCTGGGCTAAGGAAACCGCTTTTCGGCCAACGATCATGAGAAAACAATTTCACACTGATGCCCACATCCTGTAGGACACACACTGAACTCACTAAACCAGCCTTTCATATGTTCCACATGCCCACCATGCGAGCATTTGTTGCACCACGCATAAAGCCCCTTAACCGGTCTGTGACATAGGCTGCATGTATTCGTAATTTTCTTGCAACCATCACATAACCAACTAGTCCGAAACAACGGTTTTTGACACCTTGGGCACTTGACAGGATATACAGTACTTTGCTGGCTTAGTTCACGAATGGCTGGCAGCGGGTTCTGCTTGATTACCTGAAGAAAACATGCTGTCAGTGTTGTCAAAACGAATTTTAGTAATTCAGAGCTGTCATCTCCAGCTTCAAGAAACTCAAGAACCTCTGTCACGGAAACAATTCCAGGAACACACTGTTACCAAGTAGCGATTAACGAATCGATGGAATCCAGCCTATCAGAGATGCCTACTTTTAGGATAGGCTATGCGGACTGCAGAATTCCGTATGACCTATGCCAAAAATTGATTATCGTATGCTATGAACACTGCGCCACTTTGACCCACCAAAAATAATTACAACCGGTAATTTTGTGAGCGTCACGCAGATCCTAAGTGTTTCGTATGGCCAGGTTCCCCGATGTTTGGCATGGGGAGAGGGGCGCATATTTAGGTCATCAGCTTGACTTCTTTGGTTGACCTTCTTGGTTTATGCGCTACTGTGTATGGTCAGGAGCCACAATGTTTGGCATATCCTGACAGACTTTTTTTTTAATTCCTTCCTCCTTTCACTGATACAGGTATGACACCTTTTCTTCCCAGTGTTTACTCTTATTTTTTCAATATTCTTCTCGTTCCCATTTTACAGTAACTAAACTAATAAAAATTCCAAATCAATGAAGTACGTTTACCACACAACCACTGACTTATTTTTTGGTCAGTCTGCTTATCCTTAGCTTGTCTCCACTTCCGCGGTTTGACTGTCGCGGTATTTGTATATCGCGATTACGACCGTTTCCATGTTTGTCATTTCGTGGCGCTGATTTGGTTTCGCGGTAATAATCGTCGCTATTTCTGTTTTCGCGGTATTAATATGCCACTTAACTCGAAATATGGTATCATCATTAGTGATGCGCTTTCGTCCAATCAGCTTTGGCCCTAAACTTTGTCCAGAAATTGGCGTCATGACTGCCCGCTCGTCATAGAAACACATCCCTTTATGCAACTAACAACGAAGACGCCTTGGGTCAGAAGTTTAAATTGAATCTTACCCAGGCTGCCGACGTCCAGAGCATCAGCTTGTTCATCAGTTCCAGGTACCCTAGACACCATTCCTCCGCGACGCCATCTTCAATATATCCCTTAATTTTCTCTCCCAGTAGAAGGAACAACGTCACTGCAGTCTGCACATCTCCCTCCTCGGCATGTTTTCTAATAATATCGATTACTATTGAAGTTCCGTCCCATGGGAATATCTCCACAGTCCCCGGAAGGCAGAGGAGATCCGACGTTTGGTCCACAAATTCCACAGTTTTCGTTTCTGAAAAATGGAAAAGCCCTGGGTTACTTTCTACACTTCAAAGGAATGGGTCGAGCGAGCAATTCAAAAACGTCTGTCAAGGACATCATTAGCTCATCTAATAACCATGAGGTAGAGAATTGTGTACTCAAAAAAATAATCTTCCAGAAAATCTCCCTGGTGACA
This sequence comes from Branchinecta lindahli, assembly GCA_023053555.1. Taxonomy (NCBI): domain Eukaryota; kingdom Metazoa; phylum Arthropoda; class Branchiopoda; order Anostraca; family Branchinectidae; genus Branchinecta; species Branchinecta lindahli. Next base: position 15,891,647 of record JAKZAO010000009.1, read on the forward strand.
GAGGGAAGTAATGACGAAATTAGGATTGCTGGTAAACAGGGGGTTATCTCCAGATGTGAAGCAAAAATGAGAGGTAAGGTACGATAAGGTACACTTTTTCAACTGAAAATACAGCAAGAGCTGAACAAAAGCAAAAACATGCAAGCGCTTTGACCCTTGGGGTTTTCACAACACAAACAATAATCGTAAGAACAACCACCACTGCGGTAAAGACAGTACGCTTCTTAGCACATTATTTAACTTCGTAGAGTGCTTTTGTACAGTTCGTACTTAGTACAATGTTACTTCGATGAAAGCCAATTATGGGTGGGCCAAATAGTTCCTTGTCTCCAAAGAGCATCCGAGTATGCATTATTTACTAATTTTGAACTAAGAAGTTTCTTAATTAACTGACTTTTCTTTACTGAAACTCAAGAACCCCTAAGCTATCATTAACACACTAGACCAGAATTAATCAACTAAAAGTTAGAATAAAAGAAAAACAGAATCTGGAAAGGATATGTCAATAAATAATCCAGAATTTTTTATCCTGGTCCGAGGGGGCAGAGCCCCCTTTCCCTTTCCAGGACGAACTTTTGTAGCTTGTCTGGAATAGACCTCCACAAGCATTTAGTTTAGTAAATATTTTTCCTCACACCTACTAGCAGGATTGCTTTCTAGTCGAAGGAGTGACGCATGTTATAAGAAAGGACAACATAATATTCCTTTTCAAACTGCGATTCACATGCATTGGAACTGCGGAAATACGGCATGAGGTAGCCCTTCCCCCAGGCTTTTCAACTATTATTGTCCAACACGACATTCCCAACTGGTTCAGCAAGGTCTTCCACGATATCTTCAGGGAGCGGGGAGGGGCGTGTGCGTCACCAATTTACGTCATTTCTAGAAACTTCTCCACCGCTTCTTGCGACCTATCAAGCCGCTAGAAATGATTTAAATGCGAAGTTTCCGCCACGAAAGCGGAAAGAATCCATTTTGAGCCTGCCTCTGGCCCTTTCCAGCAGAATTTGCCAGAAATAGAAAAGTTAAGGAAGCAGATGAAGGTGGGAAATTCAAGATAATAGAGAGAAACGACGCGATATTTCCGGAACAGACTAGAAAATGAAACCTTGGATTAAGTGAAGACAATGACACTGATGAAGCACTAGGCAATGTGAAGGACAGGGTAATTTTCGGCTAAGCTCCGAGTTTCCACGACACCCAGTTCTTTCAACAAGACATAATAAAAGCCAAATGTTTCGGATTTTTTCCTTTCAGGGACAAAAGTTTTTCATTCACTTCCTTCAGTGGCTATTTGTAAAGTCTCTGACCACCTTGCTCGCCTCTTTTCATCGATTAAGTGACGTCGTCTCCGAGAATAGCAAATAAACTCAATTTTAAAAGCATAATTGAAAGGCGACACCGAATATCGGTCATCACCTGGAATCTGATGAATCTGACCGGAGCCATCTCACCACACCGTATATTTACAGCCCATACGACCCTCTCCGTACTTATTGAAGTATTCCTTCAGCCCGAAGGAAAAATAAGTTGTAATATTTTAATGTATGTTTCAACGGCTTTTTCTGTTTTTTAATCGATTGTTTTAGGGATCCCAAAACGTTAGTGACGGGATACCTATGAGGGGGGATATCTATGATACCTTTGTCCATCCGTCTGTCTGTCTGATCGTCTGTTAACACGATAACTCTCAAAGGGTGGATATATTTTGTTCCAACTTGGTATGAGGATTCCTTGGGTCAAAGTACAGGTCCAAGTTCGTATACCTTCTGCCTATATTTAGGGGTGGGAAGGGGTTTCAAATTAGTTCAAACAAAGTTTTTTTCTTAAACTGATCAGAGGTTCAATTTATGGGCAATGAGACATGCTGAATTGCTTTTTGAACTTTATTTTCTTGCCGGACAAGTAGTTCGCCCGGAATCCGGCCTAAACAGGTAATCTGCCAAGAAGTTTAAAAACCTAATGAGATAGTCGATACAGGGTGAGGTGACATTCTGATTACAGATCTGAAACTAATTTTCTCGCCGGACAAGAAGTTTACCCGGAATCCGGCCAAACCGGGAATTTGGTAAAAACAACAGTTCATTCTCAATTCAATTAGAGGTTCGCACCGGCGGTAACAACACTCAATGATTCAATCTCTGAATTTTATTTTCTCGTCAGACAAGTAATTCTGCCGAAATTTTCCAGAACCCGTAAATTTGGATCAAAAGGTTCTTGGTTCACCTCTCAATGTCACCAGCTCTTTTGCTTTGCATGCAGTTGTCCTGGAATATAGCTAAAACAAGTTTGCCGAAGTAAAAGACCTTTCTAAAGTCGATTAGAGATGTGAGCAAAGATGTGCAAAGATGTACATGCATGCTGAATCTGTATCTGAAACTGATTTTCTCATCTGACTAGTTGTCTGGCAGTATCTGTTCAAAAACACCAAAACAAAATGATACATTTTCAAGCGTTGATCATGGATAAATTAGTAACGTGTTAAAAGGATCTGGCAAAAGCCGGAAATCTACAAGACGCGATTGTCTGGGTCAAGAAGTCCAATAAATATTCAGTGGGAGCTAATCGAAACCTTCGGTCTTGTTTAATTTTGTTTCAGTTGTCTGGCGAAAACGAAAATTTAAGTTATTTTAACGTTATGGAGAATATCGCGCCTATCAGCTATATATGTTTTTGTTCCATCTCAAGAAGGGATATTCTCTTTTCTTAGTTTCCGGAAGCTGTTTGGAGATTCCGATGCATCAAACATTAACTTTATTTGTTTAAGAGGACTATAAACTGAATGTAGGGGATAGAGTAGGGGAGCGGGTGAAGGTCTAGAACAAAAGTCAGTCTTCGGACCATAGCGTCAAAACTGAGTGAGCTAAACTATTGTGCCATAGACCAATCTATAGCTTAGGGATTCGGCTTTCTATATTTTATTATTTTTAGTAGGAAAATAACGGCACCCCCTGTTTTTGACAGTGCAAAACGTACACGTCAGCTAAATTTTATTAGAGCTATATTTCGGCCCTTCTTGGCAAGGGTCCTCTTCAGGACCCTTGCCTCAGGACCTCTGAAGGTCCTCTTCAGTTTTTCCACAAAACCGTTTTTCCAACTTGAGCAGTTTTGAGCCTGATGAGGACCCTTGCCAAGAAGGGCCGAAATATAGCTCTAATAAAATTTAGCTGACGTATCCGTTTTGCACTGTCCAATATGATTCGCAGTCAGCTTGGGCTGAAGGAATATTTAAGAGGAAAAAGAAAAAATACTGCGCGGTTTTAAAAAACAAGACCAAAGGTTTCGATGGGATCCCAAAAATGTTATATCTGATAAATATTCCTTCAACCCAAGCTGACTGCGAATCATATTTGACAGTGCAAAAACGGATACGTCATCACAAGTTTCGTTTTTCCAACTTGAGCGGTTTTGAGCCTGAAGAGGACCCTTGCCAAGAAGGGCCGAAATATAGCTCGAATAAAATTTAGCTGACGTATCCGTTTTTGCACTGTCAAATATGTTATATCTGACCAGACAATTGGGTCCTGTCTTCTCCAGATCAAGTCTTGGCCAGACTCCTCGAAGATTTTTCCTACAAAATTTCCGTAACAGATTAAGGCCAAATAGTCATCTGAGAAAACCAAGTTCAGATATGGATTCAGCATGTGTGTTTACCCCTGTAACTCATATCTGTTTTAACACTGATCGAAACTTCCGCCTTAGATTACTTCTGCCAAATTTCCGGTTTCTACGGAATTCGTGAACTATAGTTGTCCGACAAAATAACGAAGCTCAAAAACGAATTCAGCGTCATCTAATCAACTTCAAATAAAGCTTTAACTTACAACAAAAAGTTCCGGTTTCCGCCGGATTCCGGGAGAACTATGGGCCTGGGTAAAAAACGACTGTCATATACGGATTCAGCATCTCTTCTTACCCCTAATCTAATCAACTACAAATAAAACTTTTGCTTTTAACAAATTTTCCGGCTAATTTGGCCGGATTCCGGGCGAACTACTACTCCGGCGAGAATATGGATTTCATAATCGTGTCCACTAACTCAGTATACTACCGTGTCCGGGTAGTCCGTACAGGATCTGTAAGTTCGACTTGCTTTTGCCCAACAAATTTCATTCTCAATCCCTCCACTCGTTTGGCATCGCCGCGTTTCCCAAGATCCCAAGGATCGCCTTGCGAATCGCCCCACAGCGGTCAATTCTGGCCCGGATCCTTAAACCTAGGGCAACTGTTCATTAACATCTAGCAAATATCATCCGAATTCGAGAACCCCTTCCGGAGTAATGCATCCAAATAAGTTACCAATTCCCCTCCAACACTCCCCGGATGGGGAGTTTTCTAACATGATTGCCAACATGATTTCTAACATGATTGCCAAGTTTAAGCTTCTTCTTTTTCAATCAATCAATCTTTATTCTCCAAAAACATTCCTTACGGTATTGACAAAAAAAACAAATATTTGTTCTCTCAACCATGTTTCATCAATATTTGCTGCTGTATCATATTCCATCAATATTTGTTCTTCTAGCCCATATCTGGACGTGTCCTACCTTGCGATCACTGGCTGACAGACAGATCGACTGAAAAACCGGAGGTTCTTGGGCCAGAGACAGCAAGTGCTCAAGTGAAAAAGTTCTATTCGGAGTACAAGAACAACACCAAGGGAACAAGACCAAAGTTTTCGATGGGATCCCAAAAATTTAATATTAACTACGTCTTGTCTTCGCCAAATCCAGTCTTCGCCAGGCTAATCATCTGAGAAAACCAAGTTCAGATATACCTGTATAAGCCATATCTATTTTGACGATACTGATCAAAACTTCCTGGTGTACTTCTGCCAAATTTCCGGTTTCGGCGGAATTCCGAGCAAACTACTTGCCCAGCAAAAACAAAAGATAGATCAGAAACGAGTTCAGCGTATCTCCTTATCCCTATAAAGAACATCTAATCAACTTCAAATAAAACTTTAACTTCTAAAAAAAAAATCCGGTTTCAACCGGATACCGGACGAACTATATGTCCGGTTAAAAAATGATTGTCATATATAGATTCAGCGTTTTTTCTTACCCTTAAATCTATCATCTAATCAACTTCAAATACAAATTTTGCTTTTAACAAATTTTCCGGATTTGGCCGGATTCCGGAGGAACTATTTGTCTGGCAAGAAAATGGTTTTCACCATCGTGTTCAGCACGTTTTCTGACCCCTAAATCGAATATCTAATCAACTTCAAATACAAATTTTGCTCTTATCAAATTTTCCGGTTTGCGCCGGATTCCGGGCGAACTACTTGTCAAGCAAGAAAATGGTTTTCACCATCGTATTTAGCATGTCTTCTTACCTCTAAATCAAACATCTAATCAACTTCAAATAAAAATTTTACTTTTAACAAACTTTCCGGTTTTGGCCGGATTCCGGGCGAACTACTTGTCCGGCGAGAAAATAACTTTCATATTCGGATTCAGCGTGTCTCCTTACCCATAAATCCACTATCTAAACAGCTTTCAAAAAATATTTTTTTTGCCCCTTAATTTTAAACCCCTCCCACACCCTCAAACATAGAGCTACAGAGCCCATCTTCGAACTTGACTTGTACTTTGACCCGAAGCTTTGACCCGAAGGATCCTCCCACCAAGTTTCATCAAAATATCTCAATCCCTTCGAGAGTTATCGTGCTAACAGACGGACAGACGGACAGACAGACGGACAACTTTTGCGATGTCATAGGTATCCGTCACTAACGTTTTGGGATCCCAAAAATCAGCCCCTCTTTTTCCGTTCTTCTCCATGGCTTCTTTTGTGGTGTCCCACAAGGTTCTGTTTTAGGTCCGCTACTATATTTAGTTTATGTAGATACTATGAGATTCTACCTTCGTGATTCGTGTCTTACATCTTTCGCAGATGACACGGCTATTTCTTTTTGTGGTGTTACTGTTGATGATTTAATAAATAAAGTAAATATAGTCTTAAATGATTTAAATGTGTTTACAACAATAAGTATGTTGGCAGTCAATGTAAAAAAGACAAATTTTATGGTTTTTAGTCGAATTGGCACACCCATAGATCTTGGTGGGCGAATATTTTTATCTGGTAAGTCACTTGAACAGGTGGACCTGGTGAAGTATCTAGGATTTTACCTAGATTGTAAAATGTCTTGGAAACGTCACAGCGATGTCGTGGCATCAAAAGTTGCAAGAGGCCTTGGAATCATACGTCGGCTGAAGCACTTCGTACCAGCTCGGGTGTTGATACTTCTTTATCATGCGATTATTAGCCCCTATATATCTTATGGTTGTGTGTTATGGGCTAGCAATTTTATTAGTAATTTTAAGCGTGTACAGATTTTACAGAATAAGGCAGTCCGTTTGATTGGTGGATACGTAAAAGATACTAATAATACAGTAGCATGTTTTAGGAAATTAAAGGTGATGGATGTGGGCCAAGTTCGTGATTACCAGGCTGCGGTTTTTACTTACCAGTGTTTGCATGAAGTATGTCCGTCTGTGTTTTTAGATTTGTATAGACAAAATAATGATCTCCATGATTATTTTACAAGGAATGCTACTAACCTGGTGACGGAGTATAGGAGTGGTAGACGAGCTGGTTTTTTAATTAAACATTTGGGCCAGGCGGTATGGAATTCACTCCCAGATAGTGTTAAGGCGGCTGAACACCAACAATTGTTTAAAACAAGACTAAAGAAATTTTTGTTGGAGGGGTGAGGAGCCACGATTCAGAGGATGAAGTGATACGTTAATATTTATTCATTTTTATTATTAGCCTACATTTACTTTTTTTTTTCTTTTTTTTTTTTTTCTTATTAAAAAAAAAATTATTTTGATTAATTAGTGTTGAATGAAATAAAGTTAAGTTGAAGTAGTTAAGTTGAAGTAGTTTGTGGTAGCCGCCCAGTGCCAGTGCATTTATGTCTTCTCATGGGCGGTTACCTATCATGATGGATTATTATGTAATTTAGCAATAAATAAAATCTAATCTAATCTAATCTAATCATGTGACCTGGATCCTCTCTACCTTCCGCCAGGGGATAGAACTGTCCTTTCATCAGAATTGTTGAGTTTCCTTTACTGGCGAGAAAATTAGTTCCGAGACTGTAGTAGAGCTAAGCCCCCTAACCAGGGGACGTGAGTGAATTACGAGATCCGAGCTGAGGCAAGCGGCTGGGAGTAAATTTTCCGAAGCACGTCTCTTTCAAAAGCAGGTCTTCAATTAGTTAATCGAAGTAGTCAGGTGCCTCTGGAATCGCATTCGTGCGGATTACTTGGACAGTCGAATTTCAATTCAAAGAAAAAAAAATTCGAGCTCGGTTGTAGAGCGAATAAAATTTAATATATCCATAGAGACAAGACCAAAGGTTTCGATGGGATCCCAAAAATTTAATATTTGATCCAGACAATTGGGTCTTGTAGATATCCTGCAGTCTTCGCCAGACTCGCTGAACATTTTTACTATTTAAAAACAGATTAAGGCGAATGGCTAATCATCTGAGAAAACCAAGTTCAGATATGGATTCAACATGTGCGTTTACTCCAACCCGATGAAAAAATTTCGAGAATTAGTCGTATGGAGCTGTACGAAAAAGTAGCATGCAGTAGTAACTGTTGTCACTGCATCCTGCTACTAGCAAACTGGATGCTACTATAGCAAAATTGGATGCTATCGGATGTAGATTGGATGCAGTCGTATGCATGTTAAATCAAAGCATTTCATACTACTACATATCAACACATGCAACTTTTTCGTACAACTAGCATACAACTACACAGTCAAAGAACTTTTCATCGGGTATACGTCATATCTACTTTGACGAAACTGATCAAAAATTCCTGACTTAGCCTACTTCTACCAGATTCCCGGTTTCGGCCGGATTACGGGCCAACAACTTGTACGGCAAAAAACTGAAGTTCAAAAACGAATTCAGCATATATCCTTACCCCTATATCGAAGCCCTAATCAACTTCTCATAAAACTTTAACTTTTAACAATTTCCAGGTTCTGGCCGGATTCCGGGCGAACTATTTGTCCGACGAGAAAATAATTTTGATAGACGGATTCAGCATGCCTTTTTACCACCAGATAGAAGCTTTAATCACCTTTAGATAAAACTTTTACTTACAACAAAGTTTCCGGTTTCAGCCGGAATCCGAGCGAACTATATGTTCGGGTAGAAAATGATTGTCATATACGGGTTCAACATGTTTTCTTACCCTTACACTGAATATCTAATCAACTTCAAATAAACTCTTACTTTTAAAAAGTTTCTGATTTTGGCCGGATTCCGGGCGAACTACTTGTCCAGCGAGAAAATGATTTTCATATGGCCACGTGTTCAGCATGTCTTCTTTCCCCCCTAACCGGACATCTAATCAAATTCAAATAAAACTTCGAACAAATTTTCCAGTTTTGGCCAGATTCCGGACGAACTACTTATCCGGCAAGCAAATGATTTTCATATAAGTGTTCAGCATGTCTTCTTACCTCTAAATCCACTATATCATTAGCTGTTCCCAATATTCTGTTCGCGCCTTAATTTGAACCCCTCTCCCACCCCTAAACCGTCTACGAGCTCGACCTGTCCCTTGACCCAAAGAATCCTCACATCAAGTTTTATCAAAATATCTCATTCCCTTCGACAATTATCGTGCTGACAGACGGACTGACAGCTTTACTTTACTACCACTTACTTTTTGGGATCCGAAAAACTAAACAAAAAGTGAAACACTGAAAGGAATGTCAGTAGGGCTTGCGCTGGAACTGATACCGGCGGATGCAAAGTTCTTCAGTCAGAACAAGCTGTTGCGAAGGTTTTACGTAACAGCCGTCGCAAGGTGAAGGACCAGAATGTGCCAGTGAATCCTAATCTTTGTCGAAAGGGTACCGGAAACACTGAGGGAAGAATTAGTTTTCTCTTGGCCAGTGCTTCCACTAGATCCTCTTAAAACAAGACAATCAAACAATATTTGATCCAGACAATTGGTTCTTGTCTTCACCAGATACAGTCTTCGCCAGGCCAATCATCTGAGAAAACCGAGTTCAGATATACCTCTATAAGCCATATCTCTTTTGACGATAGGCCTACTGATTGAAAGTTCCTGCTTTACTTCTACCGAAATTCCGGTTTCGGCAAAATTCGACGGAAGAGGTTGTGAGACACCGGTTTGGAGACACCAGGGAAAATTTTCCCAGTAATCAACAGCTTCGCTAAGCTTGGGCCAGAGAAACGAATAAAGAGAATCGGTTCTCATAAAGAGAGATTGCTTACAACCGATTGCTGGACAACTCAAACCCAATTATTTGGAATTATTGGAAAATTTCAATTATTGGAAAATTTTCCAGGGAGAAATTAGACCGCATGAGTCCCTAGAGGTCTCTTTCCGCCATCCCGTGTGAATAACCCTTATAGCCGAAGCCTATCGCCGCTAACTTTGTTTTATCTGTCGCAGCTTCGGTCTTTGTTCGTTTTCTAATCACCCCGATTTCCCAGCTCCTTCCTATTGAACCAAAAAATGTTCGACTGCGGCGCCTTTCTCAATATTTTCTTTATGACAGATAGTCCTTCATTGAGGTGAGGGGATTCCGTGAAATAATAAGACCAAAGGTTCCGATGGGATCCCAAAAATTCAATATCTGATCCAGACAGTAAGGTTTTTTCTTCGCCAGGCCAAACAGCTAATCATTAAGAAAACCAAGTTCAGATATGGATTCAGCATGTATGTTTACCCCTATAAGCCGATCGAAACGATCCTACCCTACTTCTGTGAATTTTGCGGTTTTGGCGAAATTAAAGAACTACTTGTCCGGCGAAAAACTAAAGCTCAAAAACGAATTCAGCGTATCTCCTTACCCCTACATCCAACATCTCAACTTCAAAGAAAAATTTAACTTCTAACAAATTTTCCGGTTTCAGCCGGATTCCTGAAGAACTACGTGTCCGGCTGAAAAATGATTGTCATACGGATTCAGCATCTTTTCTCACCCCTAGATCTATCATCTAATCAACTTCAAATAAAACTCTTACTCTTAACAAATTTTCCGCTTTTGGCCGGATTCCGGGCTAACTAATTGTCGGGCGAGAAAACAGTTTTCGTATTATTGTTCAGCATATCTTCTTACCCCTACATCGAACATCTAATCAACTTCAGAAAAATTTTTTACTTTTAACAGACTTTCCGGTTTTGGCCGGATTCCGGGCGAACTACTTGTCTGGCGAGAAAATGGGGGATCGACTAAAAACTGGAATGGAACGGAACGAGACGGTGCAGGAGGAACGCGTACTAAAAACTGGAACACGTACTAAAATCTGGAACACGGAACAAAAATCCAGATTTCTACACCAGGTGGAACAGTACTAAAAGGGGGAACAAAGCACCATCCTTCCTTTTTTTAGTATTTTGTCTGGGAACTAGTTTTCGATAATTCCTATGCATACAGGAGGAACAAGTACTAAAATCTGGAAGGCCCGTCCTCTGTTGTTTAGCTCTTGGTTCTTCGTCAGAAGTCCGTCAGTTCGTCAGAAGCTCCTGAGAACAGGGATCCTAAAGAACAGGGATCCTCGTTCCCGTTTTTATGGCACTTGCCGTGCTCCTGATGATCATCTTTTTTGCTTCAAGAGTTTTGATTAAAGATGATTTTCTATAACTTGGAAATAATCACTTGCCCGATCCGACCATCGTGGGGGGAGGGAGGGGAACCGGAATCCGGAATTTAGTGACATGCATAATTTTCGAACGGGTGATCGGATCTTAATTAAACTTGATATTTGGAAATACCTCATGTCTCATATGTCCCGATTCGAGTCCGGACCGAATCCGATGAATCTGGGGGGGGGGGGGGGGTCGGAGGGGGGAACCGGAAATCATGTGACACGCTTACAGTGGAGCGATCGAGATGAAACTTGGTGGGAGGAACAAAAACAATCCCTAGGTTCATCATTGACAGAACCGGACTGGATTCGTGCACTACGGGGGAGTTGGAGTGGGGTTCCGGAATTCCGGTGTTCCGGAGTGAAGTTACTTCCAGATGTTCTAGGACGATGAAACTTGGCAGGTGTATAATGGACTCGGCCAAATTAACTTGGAAATAATCACTTGCCCGATCCGACCATAGTGGGGGGAGGGAGGGGAGCCGGAATCCGGAATTTTATTGACATTCATAATTTTCGAACGGGTGATTGAATCTTAATAAAACTTGGTATTTGGAAAGACCTCATGTCTCAGATACACCATACCAAGTCGAGACCGGATCCGATGAATGTGGGGGGGGGGGTCGGAGGGAGGAACCGAAAATCATGTGACACGGTTAGAATGGAGCGATCGGAACCTCCCTAGCGTCACCGTTGAAAAGGAAGTGCTTGAAAATTTCGCTGATTTTTCCATAAGGTCAAAATATTTAAAACAAATTGTTCAAATATATTACATAACAGCAAATATAAGTAAGTGACCATTTCTTTTGAACGTAACTGTAGTACCAAACAACCCATCACACTGACAAAGCTACTATCCATTCACATCCTACTACGATAACTTGGAATACAAGCTAAAAAGCTTGCAAGTGCCATATGAGCTTGCAGCTCTTGTTAGTACTGGCTTCTGACGAATAACCAAGTGCTAAACAACAGAGGACGGGCCTTCCAGATTTTAGTACTTGTTCCCACTGCATGCATCGGAATGATCTGAAACTCGTTCCCAGAAAAACTACTAAAGAAGGAAGGTTGGTGCATTGTTCCCCCTTCTTATAGCCTTCCTCCTGGTGCAGCGTTCCAGATTTTAGTACGCGTTCCAGTTTTTAGTACGCGTTCCTCCTGCACCGTGTCGTTCCGTTCCATTCCAGTTTTTAGTCGATCCCAGAAAATGGTTTTCATATTCGTGTTCAGCATGCCTTCTTACCCCTGGATCCAACATCTAATCGACTTCAAGTAAAACTTTTACTTTTAACAAACTTTCCGGTTTTGGCCGGATTCCGGGTGAAGTACTTGTCCGGCGAGAAAATGGTTTTCATATTCGTGTTCAGCATGCCTTCTTACCCCATAATTGACTATCACATTAGCTGTTTAAAAATATTTTGCTTGTCCCTTAATTTGAACCCCCTGCCCCACCCCTAAATGTAGGGCTACAGGGCCCATCTACGAACTCGACCTTACTCTTCACCCAAAGAATGCTCACACCAAGTTTCATCAAAATATCTCATTCCCTTCGAGAGTTATCGTGCTTACAGACGGACGGACGGACAGACGGACGGACAACTTTTGCGATGTCATAGTATCCCTCCACTTACGTTTTGGGATCCCAAAAAGCTAAAATTTCCTGATGTTGTCTCACCTTACGCAACAATGCTTCTTGCAGGGGTGTTTCCAGAATGTTTATCAATTTTGTACATCGTAATTCAAATTCAAATATTTTACTGACCTCCAAGATCGGAGAGTACTATGACGCGGAAAATTTTAATCTCGACACAAATGCGGCTTTTCAGTGGGCAGTGGTGAGATTGGTGAAGATTGCTTAGTGCCTGAACAAAAAAAAATGAGAAACCTTTCTCGTAAGACTTACAACAAAAATGCAAGCACATAGAGGCACCACAATTCACACGGAAATTCCACTGTTTGAAAATCGATTATTCATAGCGGAACAACGAAGTAACTCATTTTCAGCGGGTCTCCAAGCCAATTTAAGTGAATAAATGATGGGTAACTAGATTGTCCAATCCTAGCCATTTTCGGTTAAACTTTAAAGTGCACATCATCACAGCCAAGTGCACAAAAAATGACTTTTTTTTTTTTAACAAACGGTACATTCCCGTGATTTCCAAGGGTCCGTATCTCAAGGGTTCTTATCTCAATGGTTTTGCTTACAAGTGATTACACCAAACCCACGAATTGGCGAATTCCTACTTTCATCCTTTTACCAAGCCTTACAAGTGCCATATAATCTTACACCTCGTGTTGGGATCCCAAAACGTAAGTGGAGGGATACCTATGACATCGCAAAAGTTGTCTGTCTGTGAGCACGGGAACTCTCGAACAGAATGAGATATTTCATGAAACTTCGGCCAAAACCTGAAATTCGGCAGAAGTAAAGCAGAAAGTTTCGACCAGTTTCGTCAAAAAAATATGGCTTACAGAGGTATATCTGAACTTGGTTTTCTCATATGCTTAGCGTGGCGAAGACTGATCAAATATAAAATTTGTGTGATCCCATCGAAACCTTTGGTCTTGTTTTACGAGGATCTAGTGGAAGCACTTGCCAAGAGAAAACTAATTCTTCCCTCGGTGCTTGCGGTACCCTTTCGGCAAAGGTTAGGTAAAACCTTCGCAACAGCTTGTTCTGATTGAAGAACTTTACATCCGCCTTTAGTGACGTTATCTGCCGCTTCTTATTGTAAGCTCCCGCCGATTAGGAACTAATATTACCCTCATCAAAATGCGCAAATGTCGGTTTCTTTTTAATCAATCCCCTGGGTATTCTTCCCCCTGCTTAATTGCTACCGGCGACCAAGTCGATTTCAAACTAATAGGCGGGTCTTTGGGCTTAGTTAAGGATTTAGTATGGGAACTGACGTGTATGTCTACTGACGCGTATATGAACTGACGTGTATGTCTACTGATGTGTATGTCTACTGACGTGAATTCTACTGACATGTATGTCTACTGACGTGTATGTCAACTGACGGAAGGCTTCTAGGGTGTTGGCAAACTGACGTATTTCTAAAATATGTCAACTGACGTGTATGTCAACTGACGGTAGGCGAACTGACGGTTGGTCAACTGACGTGTTGGTCAACTGACGTGTTGGTCAACTGACGTGTCGGTCAACTGACGTGTTGGTCAACTAACGTGTTGGTCAACTGACGTGTTGGTCAACTGACGTGTTGGCCAACTGACGTGTTGGGGAAGTGACGTGTTGGTCAACTGACGGAATTTTGGGAGTCAACTGACGTGTATGCGAACTGTCGGATAATGTTGTCGTACTGACGGAATTCTGTAGCGAACTGACGTTTATGTTAACGGACGTGTTGCGGTACTGACGGGACCCTATAAAGTGCCAGGCATAACATTGGCATGTAAAACGGCGGCTTAACATCGCACGTTCTAGTCCAGAACGCTAAAGTTTCAAGGTTATCACCACTGTCTGGATTAGAAGTAGCAAAACATGGGTCTTGAGTTCCGAGATAATTAAAGTCTGGTCTTGACCTCCCGGAACTTCCGGAATCTGGGCTTCCAGATTATTCTTCGACGTCTTCTGTAAATTGCATCTGGAATATGAACCGGTCCGAAAGTATATCAAAATAATCTGTAAAAAAGGGGCTTTTGAACTTCCAGATTTCCGGAATTTTTAAGTATCGCCGAAGAAATTAAAAAAAAAGCTCGGAAAATCTGGGAACCCAGATTCCGGAAGGTGAAGACCCAACTTAACACAATCCTACAGACCTAAAACAGCAAAACCTGGGCCTAAAATCGCACTTTCAATTCCCGAGCGCTACAGTTCCGAGATAACCGCAATAGAAGTCTGAATTAGCAGCAGCAAAACTTGAGCTTAAATATGCACTTTCCATTCCAATTCGCTAAAGTTCCGAGGCAATAAAACACTGAAGACTGAAGTAACAGCAGCAAAACTTGGGCCTAGATTCGCACTCTCCAGTCCAAAGCGCCACAGTTCCAAGGTTACAACCATAGTTCCCCTGTAGACTGAAGTGGCAGCAGCAAAATTTGGGCCTAGAATTTTAGTTTCAAGCCGAAATCGCCATAGTCCATATACAAACACGCTGAAAGGCTGAAGTGGCAGCAGAAAACCTGGGCCAAAAATCTCATTTTCAAGCCGAGATCGCCACTGTCACTGCAATTCCGCTGGAGACTGAAGCGAAAGCAGAAAACTTAGGCCTAAAATACAACTTTTTAGTCTAGAACGCCACAGTTCCGAAATTATAACCACAATTCCGTAGTACACTCATTTTCAAATCGCACTTTCCTTTCCAGAACCACTATTCCGCTGTAGGTTGGAGTGCCGGAAAACTTGGGTAAATCAGACTGTTTAGTCCAAAAGGGCACAGTTCGGACATTATAACGAGAATTCCGCAGTAGACACACGTTCAAATCACACTTTTCTTTCCAGAACACCACAATTTCGAGATTATAACCAAATTCATTGTAGGCCCAAAACACTAGAGTTCCGCTGTAGACACACTTTCCTTTCCAGAAAGCCACAATTGTAACCACAATTCCGTCGAGTTGCAGCACCAAAACTTGGGCCTGAAATCATATTTTTTCAGTCCCGAACGTCAAAGTTCTGAGATTACAACCACAATTCCAGAATTTGGTCCTAAAATCAGACTTTATACACTCTCAGAAGTTTCATAACAGATAGCGCATAACACTTTCAAGAATAACACCTTTTCAATTAGAAATAAAGTGTTATGACCATTTAAGTTTACAGAATTTCGTGCCTAGATCTCCAACAACACCTTCAATTGGTAAAAATACTAACGGGAAAGAAAGAAACATAACAGATAACATCCCAAAGTGTTATCTGTTGAAACCGGGCATCCTTCTGTGGTCGTTATGTAACTTCTGACAGTGTAGTATTTTTACCAATTAAAGGTGTTGTTGGAGATCTAGGCACGAAATAGTGTAAACTTAATTGGTCATAACTGCACTTTATTTCTAAGTGAAAAGGTGTTATTCTTGAAAGTGTTATGCGCAATCTGTTATGAAACTTCTGACAGTGTAGTAACGTTTATAGAACGTCCCAGTTCTAACCACGGTTCCGCGTTAGGCAAACTTTCAAATCACACTTTCCTTTCCAGAAGGCCACAGTTCCAGAGATTATAACCACAATTCCAAAGCTTGGGCCTAAAATAAGGCATTATAGTCCAGAATCCCAAGTTCGGATATTAGCCTACAACCACAATTCGGGATCGACTAAAAGGAGGAAGGGAAGGGAACGCGAGAAAACCAGGAAGGCGTACTAAAACGAGGAAGGCCATACTAAAACGAGGAAGGGCATACTAAAACGAGGAAGGCTGTCACCGGAATTCAAGTCTGCGAAAACGAGGAAGGCCCTTCCTCTGTTTAGTATTCCTTGAGGGGTCGGTAACTATCCACATTCTTAGTTCACCGTTCCCTTCCTCGTTTTAGTATCATGCGGTGCGTAGGCATTAAGTTCAGTGAGGGGTCGGCAACATCAAAATTGTAACTCATCGTTCTCTTCCTCGTTTTAGTGCTTTGAGGGGACAATTCTCGGTCCACGAGGGGTCGGCAGCTCTAAGATACTTCTACTGTATTTTAGAGTACTAAAGCAAGGATGGAAATTCGGAATTTTACATTATTCTTACTGAGGGGTCGGCAACTCTCAAAATTTAAGGTTCACCATTTCTTTCTTCGTTCTAGTAGATTGGCACGGGTAGTACCTTAGAGTACCAGAACGAGGAAAGAAATTGCAAATTCTAAATTCTTTGAGGGGCCTGCAACTCTCAATATTCTTAGTTCACCGTTCCCTTCCTCGTTTTAGTTCTTTGAGGGGTCGGCAACTGGAATTCTCGGTCGAGCGAGGGTACTTTGAGGGGTCGGCAACTAGAATTCTTTGTCCAGCGAGGGGTCGGCAGCTCTAAGATACTTCTAGTGTATTTTAGAGTACTAAAACGAGGACGGAAATTCGGGATTTAAAATTATTCTTCTTGAGGGGTCGTCAACTCTCAAAATTTAAGGTTCGCCATTTCTTTCTTCGTTGTAGTAGCTTGTCACGGGTAGCACCTTAGAGTACCAGAACAAGGAAAGAAATTGCGAATTCTAAATTCATTGAGGGGTCTGCAACTCCCAATATTCTTAGTTCACCGTTCCCTTCCTCGTTTTAGCGCTTTGAGGGGTCGGCCACTAGAATTCTCAGTCCAGCGAGGGGCCTGCAACTAAGATATTTCTAGTGTACCCGATTACTAAAACAAGGAAGGAAATTGGGAATTTTAAATTATTCTTCTTTGAGGGGTCGGCAACTTTAAAAATTCTTAGTTCACCGTTCCCTTCCTCGTTTTAGTAGCTTGTCACGGGTAGTACCTTAGCGTACTAAAACGAGGAAAGAAATAGCGAATTCTAAATTCTTTGAGGGGTCAGCAACTACCAAAATTTCAGGTTCACCATTTATTTCCTCGTTTTAGTAGCTTGTCACGGGTAGTACTAACACGAGGAAAGAAATTGTGAATTCTATATTCTTTACTGTTAAAGTAGCTTGTCGTTTTAGTAGCTTGTAGTTTAGTAGCTGGATAGTTCCTTCGGGTACTAAAACGAGGAAATAAATTGGGAATTTAAGATTCTTTGAGGGATCGGCAACTATCAGAAATTTAAGGTTCACCGTTTCTTTCCTCGTTTTAATACCTTGTGTAAAGGTGAGTCTTCACCTTCCGGACTCTCGGTTCCCAGATTTTCCGAGATTTTTTTTTGAATTTCTTCTGCGATACTTAAAAAATCCGGAAATCTGGAAGTTCAAAAGCCCCTTTTTCCGGATTATTTTAATATACTTTTGGACCGGTTCATATTCCAGATGCAATTTACAGAAGACGTCAAAGAATAATCTGAAAGCCCAGATTCCGGAAGTTCCGGAAGGTGAAGACCGGACTTAACCTTGCACCGGAATTAAGAGAGATTGCACCATACCCGACGAACACGGACGGGAGAATAACGAAAAAATTTAACATTAGGAAGCATAGGACTTTCGACTTTGATACTAAATTACCAGCCTATTATCGCCACTGTGAGCCTGCAATTGTTGGATCATTAATCTGGCTCCTTGTTGTTGGAATAATATAAGTTTTGTAAACAAATCTTTTTAATGAGAGTTTGAAGATGTCCGTTTGTAAACAAAGACGAAGTCCCGTCCTATTGGTCAGTTATGACGCATTTTTTCAAGTTCGCGTCATAACCAACCATTAGGACGCGAGACTCCGTCTTTGTTTACAAACTTTGAAGCCTTCAAAATTTCATAAAAAAGAAAACTTTTTGCGAATGGTTGATTATATCAACAACAAGAAGCCAGTTAACGAATACAAGAACTCACTAGCTCAGAATGGTTACAGAAGGCCGGTAATTTAGTTTCAAAGTCGAAAGTCCTATACCTCGTATTAATTTTCTTTTTTATGATCCAGACGAAAAATATCCGTTTTCTTCGGCTAGGGTGAAATCTCTCTATTGGCAACAACCGGCAACGCGGGCAACGGCAACCGCCGTTCAGCCGCCGAAGAACTCCGAAGAAGAGATTAAAAACTCTTTCTGGTTATTGAATGAAAAGCAATTAATTATTATCGCTGCTAATCGCTGATACAGTTATTGAGAACACTATCAAGAAACATGGAATTGGAGCATGATTAATGCTTGCGAATATTGAGACTAGGTAAGTGATTGCTTATATAACGCTAAAACAGGAAACTAAGAACTTGCAACGACCGAAGGTGTCTTTTTCGATAATTTTTTACTCCAGAGGAAGAACAGACTACAGACTAGCCTTCAGGAAGAGCATGAGACCTTTGCAGAACGGGGTTCGTCATGACAGGAAGCCAAGGCTGGCTTAATGGGGAGCCTCGATTGTTTTGTATGGGGAGATTGTCTTATATCTCTCCGTCCCATAACGCACCCAGACTTTGTGTCAGTCAAAGTTTCTCTTCTTGAAATGGTGTAAGTGCCTCCACTAAACTACTTAAGTAACTTGGCAATCGATCAACTTGTACAGTAAGTTGAGACACAATAACACTAAAGCAAGTGCATGAAAATGACACAAGTCCAATGTCAACAAACGTTCATACAAGCATACAGGAGGGGTATCCAACCTCGTTTTTACACTATCTCGATTTTTGCCGCGAAAATGTTTAAATGAAATGTACAAGCTGTCCTGACAGTCAAGAGGCAAAATATGACTTTTTCAACGTCAGATGTCCAAAAACATTCAAATTCTGTGCCTTTTTTGATCCATTTTGTAATGTTTTAAAATCCTGTTTTCTGCCTATTGACTTTGCCAACTCTTCCTTATTCGTCATTTTTGAACGGATCAAGGTGAGACTAAGATGAAGTGATCTTGTTTGAAAAGAAAAATATGTTGAACTAGAAAAACTGAAGCAGTATTTATTTATCCAATATGTAAACCATTCAGTTAGCTTCAGTCTGGTATGTTTGTCATATTTGTTGGTTCCTTTTTAAGCCAGATGGAGTATTCTGAAGGGAAGACTTCACTGGAAACTTGAAATCTTGTCTGAGGTTGGATACCCCTCCTGTATGTCTACTGTAAAATCAAACCAAAAGTCAGGTTGTTGATTAATAACCAGCCTCGACAAGCCCACTTCTCTCTGATGAAACCTGAAACATTTGGCCGCCTATCCAGTGACATTCTGGTGCCAACTAATAACGACAAGTCTGCTTCATCGTCTAAATAATTACATGCCTTAACATTTTGACTCATCATGCAAATAGCAGTAAGCATCCATTTGCAGTCTGGCTCACTTTGTTGAAGAAGTGAAAACTATGATAGGGTGGCCACAAAAACACCTAGTGGCCAAAATTGGCGATTTTTTTGTAATGAATGCAGGAATTGCTGTGAATTTTCCTGATCAGTTTTACCTATCTAAAACATCTTCAAAAAATATTTTGAAAATACCATTGCATTCAGGACCAAATTGTCTGTTTTGTAAGGCCATCAGTAAGATGTTCTAGCTATTTAATATTATTTCTTAATATTCAATGTAAATTTAGATGTAAAAAAAAGTAGCTGAACTTGCCTACAAAAATTTGTTGATACTAAGGAGGAAAAGTCAGCAGCCTATAGCAGCAATAGGTCTATTGGACTATAACCTTAATGATCTTATTCATATTTTCTCATCTAACTCACTTGCTGGGGCTCCCCATGCACTCAAAACCAGCTCAAAATACCCTGTTTCATATAATTTCGTTGAAGCACATAGTTCCAAGCTGGTTACTAGATGGACAAAACCCTAAAGTCAATGGATGAACATAGGCATTTTCTTATGTAAAATACTGTTTTCTAAAGAAGATTTAGGATGCTTAGAGGCAAGATAGAGAGGTGACTTTGGCCTCAAATCAAAGCTAAAAGAAAGGAGAATCACATTATGATCTTCAACAGCTCAAGTTTGATTAAAAAAAATTTACTGGCTACCCTAACTATGACTAGTGTTGATACTGATTTCTAGTTATCTAAAGTTATCTCTCTACTATACTGTTTAATAAGTTGAATGTAAGATGGCATCTGCTTCACAACAAATTTGATATATACGATTGACATATTTTGTTTGTTCTACTGGCCGAGTTTTAGCTCCTTCCACAACAAAGGTCGGTTGAATTTTAGCAACGCAGATAAAGCTTAAAGAGGAACTTTTGTGATAATGTTTTGCTCTAAACGCGTTGTTCTCAGGCAGTTTGTCACTTTTTTAACAGAACATTTGACTTACTATAAAAAACTGTAAAATTCTGCCGGCAACTACTAACAAGAAATTTCGCTTTGTAATCGTAAAATATGCCTAAACTTTTTGGCTTCTTTTGTGTTTATATTGGTAAGGATCCCGTTGCAATCTAGCTTGCCCTGTCAAAGAAGCGAATTCTGCGAACAGTGGGAACACTGATTTTGGCTGTCTTAATTCGATCTCTCACTACTGTTACATACATAAGCCAGATGCTATCTGCTTCACAGCAAATTTATAAGGCACCTCATGGATAAAGATTGTTTTAAAGAAAGAGAAGTGCCTGGGGCACAATGTCATTCTCACAGATGTACAGCAAGCTTGGGTTGACACTTCACGAAAATAAAATTCACTATATTTCTTTTCCGTAAGGCCAAAAATCAACGATGGTTAAGAAAAGTCTGGATTATTCCTGTTGTTCTGGATTCCTCTACCCTCCACTCCCCCCGCGATTGTGATACCAACCTGTCCTTTGTACATATTTTCAATCCATACTTTGTGGATAAATATTCCTTGAGCCCAAGCTGACTTAGACTCATATTCATATAATATTTCCAAATGGATTCGTCAGCTGTGACGTTTATGAAGCGTTATTTCGGCCCTTCTTGGCAAGGGTCCTCTTCAGGCTGTTTTTCTTCTGGGCCAACGCTGGGAAAGAAACAAACCTGCAATAAATAAGCAATTGCCACCCTTGCCAAGAAGGGCAGAAATATCGCTTTGTAAGCATCACAGCTGACGAATCCGTTTTTGTATATATTATATGAATATATTTTCAATCTTATTACATAACTATTCTGAGGAATATTTTTAAAGTACATATTCTGTTTCAGGAAGGAATTCATATGACCGACATGTACCATACAACTCTGAGATACCATTTTGATTTTTGGTGTCTTCTGCTGGTACAGATAAAGTAAATGAATGGAGGACCAGGAGTGCTGCTCTGGAGCATATGTAAGTGAAACTAGCATGGAGCCAATGATATTTCAGCTTATAACCAAGAACAAATAAGTACCTGAACCTCAGTATCGCTATCTCTGTAATACGGCCATGCGGAGTCGAATATATCCTTACTCCCTGGCCGGTACAAACGAGCGCTGTGTAGAAGCCACGCGGAATATTACAATTCGTTACCTCTACAAACAGCTATGTCACAGTAAAGCTTTGGAGATGTGCGTTCAAAAGCAAAAGCCGAAAACCTGGGTCAGCGCGTCTCTTACACTTCTTCCTCCTATGTGCCCAGTGGCAAAGTGAGAAGTAGATGTGCATTAACTCAAAGCTAGGGCAAGTGCTTACAGCTAAGCTCAGTTTTGGCAGGTATCCATAGTCGCTGCACGTAATCAAAGACGGAGATTCTATTGGATTATTTGTTGAGTTGACACTTCACTTAGAATAATTCACTACCAAAGTAGCAAAAAAAGTTGTACCTTGACACAGACTTTGAGATACAAAATTCCGATTTTAGTTAGTCCTGTTGATAACCAACTCTGATAGCATCACTAACTTTGATGGCATCGCCGCAGCTTTCCCCAACCAATACCGTTGATTGGTTGACGCAACATTTGAGTCATCGTTTGAGCGACATTTCTCGTTCTACCCTAGATTCACTGACGTGGTTTTAGCCCTTCTAAAGATCAAAATTCCGAGTTAAGTTAATTCTGCAATAGCGTCACCGTAGCTCTTCCCAGCCAACGCCGTTGATTAGTTGACACATAAGTTAAGTCATCATTATACCAATGAAAAACTGATACTACATCCAACAAAAAATTGTGTTGGAAAAACGTTAGAATAGTTAACATACCTTCATCTAGGTTAATAAGCAACCTCGATTCCCAGTCAACCTCGCTGCGGTCGGAAGATATTTCTCATAACCTACCTGGAATTCGGCTTGGATAGGTTATATTCAGTGGTAGCATTGGTGTTATTTACCGTTATCAACCTTTGTGCATGTTTTCAATCTGATTAAATACCTGTTCGAGGAAAATAGTTATAAAGCAAATATTCTTTTTCAGGAAGGATGACCGACAATTATCATTCAACTGTGAGATGCCATTTTGATTTTCGATGTCATTTGCTGGTGCTACAGATACAGTACATTAACGGAGTTCCAGAAATGCTGCTCTAGGGCATATGTAAGTGAAACATTTATAGCAGTAAATCGCCATGGAGCCAATGATATTCAGCTAATATCCAAGAACAGATAAGCACCAGAACCTCAGTCTCCCTATCTTTGTAATACGACCATGTTGAGTCGAATAGCTCCCTATTCCTTTCCCGACGCAAACGAGCGGAGGGTAGGAGCTACGCGGACTATCACAATTCGTTACCTCTACAAACAGCTGTATCGCAGTTAAGCCTCGGAGAAGAAAGTTCCAAAGTAAAAGCTAAATGCGCGTGAGAGCAGATTAGGGTGCCTCCTGCGCTTTTTCTTCTGATATGCGCAGCCTCGAAGAAGGAATCCTCTCAAAACAGCTACGACGCAATTGAACCCCGAAGAAGAATACTAGGTCCGTCTGTGTAGTCACATAAATTTTATTAATCCTTACCATTGTGACGTCAGGTATAACTCGCTGGGAGACCGGGTTCTCAACACCTGCAGGCATCCTACGGTTGTTCAAATAGTGTGGTAAGACGGAAGTAGGCGGGTATCAACTCAGGCCTCCTCACATCAAATGACTCTAGATCAGCAGAGTTTTCTCGGGGTATCCATAGCCGCTGCATGGGACCAAAGACGGAGGTTCAGTTGGATTATTTGTTCTTGTTATTACTCAAATGATCTCCGATATATATATTATGAGAGAGAAAAATTATGGAAATAAAAGAACGCGTCAAAAGTAGAAATCAGCAAAGGCTCCATGGCAATACTAAATCAACCAAACATTTGAGGAATGATGAAAATACAACAGAGGACTGACCCGAAAGCGAACTAATTTTAATCATAGGTCTGCTGTACTTGTACAGTGAACCTGTTATTGGATCTGCGCGAAGTACAGTACTTTTGTTCATTTCAAAACAAAGGAAATTACATTTTGTAATCTCAGGTACGCTGAACGGTCAGGTTACAGTTACGACATGAGAATTTAAATAAGTACATTCGTTCATTTCCAGAGTCAAGGGTGTAAACCTGAGACTTAAGTGTATTTTAGTCTTACAGTGCTTTCTAGATCTGCGCGATGTACAGTACTTTTGTTCATTTCAAAACAAAGGAAATTACATTTTGTAATCTCAGGTACGCTGAACGGTCAGGTTACAGTTACGACATGAGAATTTAAATAAGTACATTCGTTCATTTCCAGAGTCAAGGGTGTAAACCTGAGACTTAAGTGTATTTTAGTCTTACAGTGCTTTCTGGATCTGCGCGATGTACAGTACTTTTGTTCATTTCAAAACAAAGGAAATTACATTTTGTAATCTCAGGTACGCTGAACGGTCAGGTTACAGTTACGACATGAGAATTTAAATAAGTACATTCGTTCATTTCCAGAGTCAAGGGTGTAAACCTGAGACTTGAGTGTATTTTACTTACAAAGCCATTTCTTATCGTGATGACTAGTTCCTGCGATAAGTAAACTTGAAATGAAAAAGTGACATCCATACGCGAACACCTGAAGATTTGTTGACTCGGTCAACAAGCAAATTCTTAAGCTCAAGATAATAATAAGTACCAAATTTATAACAAAATATAAAACAAAATAGGAAAATAGGCGAATGACAGGTTAATGAAGCTGGCGGTATGAGTTGTGACTGGACTGTCTGTTGCATGTTGGTTTGAATGATGTGATGTCTGTAGTTATGAAACCCAAAACTAGTAGGGCATTAAAAATATGATCTAAAAATGATACTAAATTTGGTACTTTACATTGACTGGGCAAGTTTTAATGTGGAACACAAGCGACCACCACCAATGGATTCTTACGTTTTCGTTTTAAGGGCAATTACGCTAGGTTACAGAATTAGGTTAAGGGACTCAACGAGAGCAGATATTGCAAGAAGAAAGAAATCGACAAAGAGCATCAGGGCTCTCGTCACCATCAGTAGATATTCAACGGTATCATAGACTGTAGAATCTAGAAGGAAATAAGCGTGAGGTCAAAACTCACGATACGTACGTTCACTAGAATAATATACTATGTAAGAATGACCAGAAACTGACGCTAGGTTACAGAAGTAGGTTAAGGGACTCGCCGAAAGCAGATATTGCAAGAAGAAAGAAGTCGACAAGAGCATCAGGGCGCTTGTCACCATCAATAGATGTTCAACGGTATCATAGACAGAAGAAGCTAGAAGGAGATAAGCGTGAGATCAAGACTCACGATACTTGTACGTTCACTAGAATAATAGGCTATGTCGTATGACTTGAAACAAGCAAGGAGAACCTCACATCTACAAGAAATGGAATTCAAAAAACTGACCTCAAACGAGACAGTATGAAACTCGTAGTGATTACGGCAGACATAGGCTAACGATTCACAATTTGCAGGTGGAGGTACTACAAGGCGTCACCCGTCACGTCTTCAAATGATCAACGATGGAACAACATCAAATATATAATTAATTGCATGGAAGGTTTTCTTTAGGAATTCATAATTCCGTGATAGGAGAAAGAATATCATTATGAGAATCGCATCATGAAAAGGTTTTCACTTTGCTACTATTTAAAATGAAGCAGATAAAATATTAAAAATAAGTTCTAGCAGGGACCCATAAATTTCCTGTAATGACTCGCCATTCAGGGGACCTGTCAATAAGAGATTTCTGATGCGCTCTTGACCGAACGTCTGAGAGTTCGAGAAAACCCACGGGGATAGAATACGCGGATATCCATGGATAGACGAAATTTGGGATTGGCTGCTGGCGCTGTGAGGGAGGAGTCTCTTTGGCGCGCACGTCCAATGCGGAAAACAAGAATGCCGATTGACTCAAGCGGGGTTTTTGGAAGATGGATTTGGTTCGGTCATCATATCAATATAGAAGCATAGGAAATGACAGGCCCCCTGTAAGGAAATTTATGGGTCCCTGGTTCAAGTAATATATAAAGTTCTCTTATGAAGTTCTAAGAAATAACCTTAGTCATCAGTTATATTTTGCAATGTAAGTGAAGACATGAATTCCTAAAGATAGAAAATCCATGCAATTACAATAGATCAGGAGGCAAACTACATCAAGAGGAAAAACAGAAGCTGAAGGAAGGTTTTATTACTTTTAAATTACACTGGTTTAATAGCAAATATTTGGCATGGTACTCGCATTTCGCCGTCGGCGAAGATCTATAAAGAAAGAAATTGAGATCAAAAGAGGTTGAAAGTTTATAAAGAATCTCCAGGAGAATGTGAGAGAACATAATAAGGAATTACGGGAAACCGGAGGAGAGCTAACAAATTTCAACCTCTTTAAGATTTCATTTTTTTTTTCTCTTAAGTTAACGTCCCATAATCTGTAGCATGAACCTACTAGAAAGAACTGTCCTTTTCCACCTTTGTCCTCTTCAAGCGGTTAGGCGAAAAGAGGTATGACAAGAACACAAAGTTTCAAAGATACACATTTTCCGGCTACGAACAGCTATTACTGAAACAGCACTTACAAGGGTTAAAACAGGTATTGTCTCAAAACATTCAACACACGGATGCGCTACAAAACTTCTGGCAGTGTTGCATTAAGATTTGCTTTCGGGGTTTCTGCTGCTTCAAAGATTTGAAATCGCTCGAAAGTGGTCGTGAGTGGGATACAATACTAAAATCATTATCGCCCTTGCTTTTCTTCGGGCGATAGCGGAATATTTGGAATATAATCCGCGGGTAGCATGATTGGCTGATATCGCCAGAGCGAAGCGAGGGTGATATCTGCTGGCTTCAAAGGTCTTGTCTCTGTATCGAATGTGGCGCTGCTTGCAGGAATCGAGGAATGACCCCAATCCAGATCATAGAAGTAGAATCGCTGGAAAGGAATAGTGAAGGTTCAGGGGATACTAAAGCCGTATTCGATTTACCCTTGACCCGGCCCTGACAGCCAAATTTTTAACTGCCGTGTATGCTTAATGCCGTTTTATTTGTCCTGTCAGCTGACATGTCAGTGCCATGTCACAGGACGCATTGGATGATGGCATGATCTGGGAGCAAGTTTTTGCTTTGTCTCGTGTAGATTTCTCGAATGCGTTTTATTTGTTATGCTTGTCCGTTGTATTCACCTGGCGAGGCTAATAAAACGGCTTTAAACAGTGCAAGGCTGTAACACGAAGACAAGACCGAGACAAGAAATACTAAAATCAAACGCAGCTGAAACGAAGAAAGGTATGTTAAACTTTGAATGTATTAGCTGCCTAGCCCTCGATAAAATTAAGAAAGAGTTGGCATCACTTGCATAACCATGAACGAAGAAGAGTTTCCAGTTTCTGTTTATATCACAGGATACTAAAGTTAGTTGCTCACCCCGACCACTCAAGCAAATTAAGAAAGAAGTGACGTTAGATACATTACTCCATGAACCAAGAAAAGTTTCCAATTTCTGTTTCTATCGCAGGATCTCGATGAAATATTGCAGAGAACTAGTCGTATGGAGTAGCACGAAAAAGTAGCATGCAGTAGTTACTATTTCTACTACTAGCAAACTGGATGCTATCGGATACTACTACATAAGATTAACCCAGCTGGAGGCATTGCTATCAAACTATTCCATACTACTACATATCACTAATCAAACTATCCCGTACTACTACATACCATTCCATGCAACTTTTTCGCACAACTACCATAGTAGTACACACTCAAAGAAATTGTCATACTAAAGTTAGTTGCCGACCAGTCACACCGACCCCTCAAGCAAATTAAGAAAGAGGTGACGTTAGATGCATACCCCTCACAGGATACTAAAGTTATTTGCCTACCCTGCACTTGAATGAGAATTCTAGTTGCCAACCCCTAACTGGACTTGGGGATTCAAGGCATCAGAACAGATTTTTTTGATTTTTTTATTATTATATCACTTATAAACGTAACAACAGAAATAGCCGCATAATGTTCAACACATGGGTGCGCTACAAAGTTTCTGGCAGTGTTGCTGTAAGACTTGCAATCGGATTCAGTGATTTGCAATCGCGTATTCTCTGTCCTGAAAGTTGTCCTGCTTGCATGAATCGATGAAGGACGTCACTCGAGACTCATCAAGGAGGCACACTCGTGCCTCTTTAAAGAGGCGAACCACGACAATGTTAAGCGATCTTCGGTTCCAGTGGTCGCAGAGGGATGGGGAGGGATGCATTTCGTAGCCCGAGCTCCAACTAAGAAACCTGCCAAATTTCATCCCCCTCCGACTTTTCCTTCATGGGGAAAATCTGGCCGAAAGTTTCAACCCCCCAACCCCACCCCCCCTTTAACGTTGTCCGATCGGGCTGAAATTCACAAGTTAAGGTCCCCTAGGGCCCAGGAGCTTATCCGCGAAATTTCAGCTCGATCCGATAACTCCTTCCCTGTTTTCCAGAAACCACGCATAGCCACTTAATGTTCATGTTCTCCTTTTGTTTTTTTTCTGCCACGCCTACAGGTCACAGCCGACATCGGATCTGGGTGTACGAAGACTCATTCGACGCGGAATTCCCCGAGTAATTTTGCTTGAAAGTTTCGTCGGAAAATCTTAACCCCCCGATTTTCTAGCTTAGAAAAACCCCATTTCCCCATAAGAGCCCATGTTAAGTTTTTTGTTGTTAAAAGTTACGAATTTCAACATTCAAGTACATCAAAATGATCAGCTCGACATGGTGAGACTGACTGCAAGCTTCAAAAAATTCTGTCTTAATCCGTAAAATTTTTATTTGAGAAAAATGACAGAAACCCTTTTTTTTTTCTGCCACGCCTACAGGTCACAGCCGACATCGGATCTGGGTGTAGGAAGACTCATTCGACGCGGAATTCTCCGAGTAATTTTCCTGGAAAGTTTCGTCGGAAAATCTTAACCCCCCGATTTTCTAGCTTAGAAAAACCCCATTTCCCCATAAGAGCCCATGTTAATTTTTGAAATTCTTAAAAGTTACGAATTTCAACATTCAAGTACATCAAAATGATCAGCTCGACATGGTGAGACTGACTGCAAGCTTCAAAAAATTCTGTCTTAATCCGTAAAATTTTTATTTGAGAAAAATGACCTTAAATTTTTCCGAAGCCAAGAGCGGGGGGTTAGGGGGGCGGCAGCCCCCCACAACAAAAAACCTGTACAAAAGAGTCTTTAAAAGTGGGAGGGTTGGGGGGCGGCAGCCACCCAACTTCCTCTCCTAATTCCTGTACGAGTAGTAGTACATCCACCATGGATTGTAGAAAAACGTACAGAAATAATATGAAAAAAACTTCGTTTTCTTAAAGAGTTAAAGAGGCTGCGTCCCAAAGTCGAACCTTAAAACGTACAGGAATTAGGAGAGGCATTTGGGGGGCTGCCGCCCCCCAAACCCCCCGCTTTTAAAGACTCTTTTGTACAGGTTTTTGTTTGCTACCCTACCCCCACCCCCAGCTCTTAGCTTGTGTGCTCTGTGTCTGGGAAACAGCTTCAATAATTATGTTAAAATGTAAATGGAGTGGTCAACTTCATTGTTACTAATTACTAGTTTCGGCGCAATGGTTCTCCTGTCCTCTTGTGTTTAACATTTTTCGAAGTTATTCCATTATTCATTCATTTCATTTTTTTGTTAATTAAAAGAGGGCCTTTCCGAAGCCAAGAGCGGGGGGTTAGGGGGGCGGCAGCCCCCCACAACAAAAAACCTGTACAAAAGAGTCTTTAAAAGCGGGGGGTTTGGGGGGTGGCAGCCCCCCAAATGCCTCTCCTAATTCCTGTACGTTTTAAGGTTCGACTTTGGGACGCAGCCTCTTTAACTCTTTAAGAAAACGAAGTTTTTTTCATATTATT
This sequence comes from Branchinecta lindahli, assembly GCA_023053555.1. NCBI lineage: Eukaryota > Metazoa > Arthropoda > Branchiopoda > Anostraca > Branchinectidae > Branchinecta > Branchinecta lindahli. The sequence continues at coordinate 15,920,987 of JAKZAO010000009.1, forward strand.
TCACTTATGAAGAATCACTGGAAAGAAATGGAGAACGTTAAGGGCGTTAGTTTGCGACTCCTCGCATGATACTAACGCATAAAGGTACTAAAACGAGACAGGAGATAGTGGATTTGAAATAAGTGACCGACACCTCGCTGAACTGACAGTTCTCGTTGCCGACTCCTCAAAGCACTAAAACGAGGAAGGGAACGCTGCCGAAAGAAATGGTGAACCTTTAATTTTGGGAGTTGCCGACCCCTTAAGAAGAATAATTTTAAACTCCGAATTCCCGTCCTCGTTTTAGTACTCTAAAATACACTAGAAGTATCTTAGAGCTGCCGACCCCTCGCTAGACCGAGTATTCTAGTTGCCGACCCCTCGAAGTACCCTCGCTCGACCGAGAATTCCAGTTGCCGACCCGTCAAAGAACTAAAACGAGGAAGGGAACGGTGAACTAAGAATATTGAGAGTTGCAGGCCCCTCAAAGAATTTGCAATTTCTTTCATCGTTCTGGTACTCTAAGGTACTACCCGTGACAATCTACTAGAACGAAGAAAGAAATGGTGAACCTTAAATTTTGAGTTTAAGGTTCTATGTGTGTTGCTATGTTGCCCGACCTTCTACTACTTTCCAAAAATTCCGCTTGGGTCGAATCGGCGTTTTTGTTTGCCTCACTGGACGTGAGCGCCAAAGAGACCGCCCTCAAGGCGCTAGCAGCCAATCCCAAATTTTGTCAATCTGGATAGTCGCGTATTCTATCCCCGTGGGTATTTCTCGAACTACCGGACGGTCGGTAAAGAGCGCATCAGAAATCTCTTATTGACAACCCCCCTGAATGGCGAGGCATTACAGGAAATTTATCGGTCCCTGGTACTACCCGTGACAAGCTACCAAAACCTTAAATTTGAATGAACCTTAAATTTTTGGAGAGTTGCCGACCCCTCAAGAAGAATAATTTAAAATTCCGAATTTCCATCCTCGTTTTAGTATCTTAGAGCTGCCAACCCCTCGCTGGACCGAGAATTGTACTTGCCGACCCCTCAAAGCACTAAAACGAGGAAGAGAACGATGAGTTACAATTTTGATAGTTGCCGACCCCTCACTGAACTTAATGCCTACGCACCGCATGATACTAAAACGAGGAAGGGAACGGTGAACTAAGAATGTGGATAGTTACCGACCCCTCAAGGAATACTAAACAGAGGAAGGGCCTTCCTCGTTTTCGCAGACTTGAATTCCGGTGACAGCCTTCCTCGTTTTAGTATGCCCTTCCTCGTTTTAGTATGGCCTTCCTCGTTTTAGTACGTCTTCCTGGTTTTCTCGCGTTCCCTTCCCTTCCTCCTTTTAGTCGATCCCCCACAATTCAGCTGCCGACTGAAGTGGTGGTAAACTTGGACCTAAAATAAGACATTCACGTCCAGAATGCCAAAGTTCCGATATGAGCCTACAACCACAAACCCGCTGCCGACTGAAGTGGCAGTAAACTTGGGCCTAAAATCAGACTTACTACGACATTATATCCCAATTCCGCAGTTGATATACTTTGAAATCAACACCTTTCTTTCCAGAACGCCACAAATCCAAGATTATAACCACAATTCCACTGTAGTCCGGAGTGGCAGCACCAAAACTTGGGCTTAAAATCGGATTTTCCAGTACAGAAACGCCGAAATTAGAACAATAATTCCGCTGTAGAGCGACGCAGCAGAGAATTTAGGCCTAAAATCAGATTTTCTAGTCCAGAACGCCGCAATTCTGACATTATAACCACAATTCCGCTTTAGACAGGAGTGGCAGCACCAAGACTTGGGCCTAAAATCGGACTTTCCAGTCCAGAACGCCAAAGTTCCAAGATTACAACAATAATTCCGCTGCAGAGCGCCGCAGCAGAGAATTTGGGCCTAAAATCAGGTTTTCTAGTCCAGAACGCCACAATTCTGACAATAACCACAATTCGGGGGTACAGACACTTTCAAATCACACCTTTCCTTTCCAGAACGCCACAATTCCGACTTTACAACCACAATTCCGTAATAAACCGGAGTGGCGGCACCAAAACTTGAGCCTAAAATCCGACATTCTAGTCCAGAACGCCAAAGTTCCAACATTACAACCACAGTTCCACAGCAGATGATGTGGCAGAAAACTTCGGCCTTAAATCCGATTTCTAGTCCATAACTGCACGGTTCTGACATTATAATCACAATTTCGCGGTAAACACACCTCCAAATCACACTTTCTTTTCCGGAAATCCATAATTCCGAGACTATAACCATAATTCCGCTGCAGACCGGAGTGGCAGCACCAGAACTTGGGCCTAAAATCAGACTTTCTAGACCAGAACGCCACAGTTCCGACATTATAACCCCAATTCCGCTGCAGACACACTTTACTTTCCAGAGCGCCACAATTCCAAGATTATAACCATAATTCACCTGTAGACTCGAGTGGCACCACAAAAATCTGGGCCTAAAACCACATTTCCCAGTCCAGAACGCCAAACTTCGTGGCATTCTAATCGGACAATCGGTTTGTCTACATTTCCAGCTTCTGTGTCCAAGATTCCTTTCCGGTCAAGCGTAGGATACGACCAGAATTAGGCGAAACCTCATAAAACATTATGATGCAACATTTTCTTTGTTTCTACACATAATAAGGTACATTATTATGGCACTTCAAGTGCCATATAGCGATCGCAATTTCTGTGTCGCTCTCGTCTCTCTCTGTCGGTCGGTCTGTCCGGTTCTGCTAGTTCGAGCACTTCAACATAAGCTAAGACAATGATACTCGGCAGGCACATCAGGGACACGGAAAGATTAACTTGGAAACAGTCACTTCTCCGATCCGACCATCTCCGGGGGAATGGAGGGAGGGGGAATCCGGAAAACTGAGGTTTGTATAACTTTCGAACAGGTAATCGGATCTTAATGAAACGTCACATTTACACTGTCAGAAGTTTCATAACAGATAGCCCATAACACTTTCAAGAATAAAACCTTTTCACTTAGAAATAAAGTGTTCTGACCAATTAAGTTTACACTATTTCGTGCCTAAATCTCAAACAACACCTTCAATTGGTAAAAATACTAACAGGAACGAAAGAAACATAACAGATAACATCCTAAAGTGTTATCTGTTGAAACCGGGCATCCTTCTGTTGTCGTTATGTAACTTCTGACAGTGTAGTATTTTTACCAGTTGAAGGTTGTTATAACAAAATGGCTAAGCCCTTCGAGTGTTCGAGTGAGTAACGTTTCAGGATCCCAAAATGGCTTACCTAACGCCTTTTCCAGGACAAAAGTTGTGTAAAGTACTGTTATGGAGATCGGTCTTTGATTGGCGGGGCTTGAAGGACTCTTGGGAGAGGTCTAGGTCACTTCCAAATGTCCGTTTAGGGGAGTATCTCGCAGTCGATTCATTTGACCGACGAACTTAGTACTTTGACCCACAGTAGACCAAGTTTTACCAAAATGCCTAAGCCCCTTCGAGTGTTGTCGCGATACCTGACGGACGGACAAAATTTAGGCGTATTCTCGCCGTTCCCAGCGGGGAGGCCTCGGCGAACGAAGGGAACGGCAAAAATAATTTAGTTAACAAAAATCATTCAGGTGACGAAATAAGTCCCTAACAATACTTTGAAGCTTCCCGTCTCTTTCTGTGTGAAAGAGTTGTCGGTGGACCTTGAAGTTTCGGCGAAGTTTGCGGCCCGGCCAAAAAATCGCTAAAAAGCATTAGGCACAGAAAGAAACAATGGCGACGAAGCTTAATTCCATAAGGAAGCTAGGGATAATTTACAAGGCAGAATAAGCAAGAGCCCATACCCATTCGAGTGTTGATAACGACGGACAAACTTTACGAACTCACAAACAGACAGAGTCGCTTACACTTCAGGAGCCAACAAGACCAAAGGTTTCGACGGGATCCCAAAAATTTAATATTTGACCCAGACAACTAGGTTTTGTCTACGCCAGATCCAGTCTTCGCCAGGATAATCATCTGAGAAAATCAAGTTCAGATATACCTGTATAAGCCATATCTGTTTTGACGATACTGATCGAAACTTCTTGCTTTACTTCTGCCAAATACCCGGTTTCGTCCGAATTCCGAGCAAACTACTTGTCCAGCCAAAAAAAGATAGTTCAGAAACGAATTCAGCGCATCTCCTTATCGCATCTCCTTATATATAAAGAACATCTAGAAGCATCTCCTTATATATAAAGAACATCTAATCAACTTCAAATAAAACTTAAACTTAATATGTCCGGGTAAAAAATGATTGTCATATACAGATTTACCATCTCTTCTTACCCTTAGATCTGTCATCTAATCAACTTCAAATACAAATTTTACTTTAACAAATTTTCCGGTTTCGGTCGGATTCCGGGCGAACTAGCCTACTTGTCCGGCGAGAACATGGTTTTCACTATCGTGTTCAGCATGTTTTCTTACTCCTAAATCGAACATCTAATCAGCTTCAAATGAAACTTTCGCTTTTAACAAATTTTCCGGTTTCGGCCGGATTCCGGGCTAACTACTAGTCCGGCGAGAAAATGGTTTCCACCATCGTGTTCAGCATGTCTTCTTACCCTTCAATCGAACATCTAATCAACTAAACAAAACTTTCGCTTTGCTGCTTTTTGCCCGGATTCCGGGCCAACTACTTGTGCGGCGAGAAAATGGTTTTCATCATCGTGTTCAGCATGTTTTCTTACCCCTAAATCGAACATCTAATCAACTTCAAATAAAAACTTTTACTTTTAACAAACTTTCCGGTTTTAGCCGGATTCCGGGCGAACTACTTGTCCGGCGAGAAAATGGTTTTCACCATCGTGTCAGCATGTCTTCCCACCCCATAATCGACTATCACATTAGCTGTTTCAAAATATTTTGTTTGCCCCTTAATTTAAACCCCCTCCCCCACCCCTACATGTAGGGCTACATAGCCCATCTACAAACTCGACCTTACTCTTGACCCAAAGAACCCTCACATCAAGTTTCATCAAAATATCTCATTCCCTTCGAGAGCTATCGTGCTCACAGACGGACAGACGGACAACTTTTGCGATGTCATAGGTATCCGTCACTAACGTTTTGGGATCCCAAAAACGGCTTACCTATGCACTTTCCAGGCCAAAATTTGTGTGAAAGTAGCCTAATGCTACGAAGATCGATCTCTGATTCCCGGGGCTTGCCTCTCGGGGGAAACCAAACGTATGGACGTACGGAAGTGACTTCCATACGTCCATTTAGGGATGTTGCGGTCGATTCCATTTGAAGGGGTCCATCTCCAAACTTTGACCGTACGTACACCAACTTTGACCAAAATGCCTAAGCCCCTTTGATACTGATGGGCGGACAAACTGTACGAAATCACAAATAGACAGAGAAGCACTTACTTTTCAGGATCCCAAAAAGGACTTACCTAAATACACTTTCCAGGCAAAAAGCTGTGTGAAAGTACTGTTATGAACATGTATTTGATTCCCGAGCCTGGAGGCCTCTTGGGATAGATCAAATCCCTTCCATACGTCCCTTTAGGTAAGTATCTCGCCGTCGGTTCCATTTGACGGACGAACTTTGTACTTTGACCCACAGTACACCAAGTTTAAACAAAATGCCTAAGCCCCTTCGAGTGTTGTCACAATAACTGACGGACGGACAAACTTTAGGCGCATTCTCACCGTTCCCCGGGGACGCCTCGGCGGAACGAAAGGAACGGCGAGAACAGAGAAGTCAGTCCGCGAACTTAAAACAATGATCACGGGGAATGCCTACAAGAATAATTTAGTTAAAAAAAAACATTCAGGTGACGGAATGAGTCTGTAACAATACTTTGAAGCTTCTCGTCTCCTCATTGTCGGTGGACCTTGAAGCTTTCGGCGACGTACGCGGCTCCGCCAGAAAATCGCTAAAAAGCATTAGGCACAAAACGAATCAGTGCCGAAAGGTATTTCAGAAGCTTAAAATTCCATACGATTCCATAAGGGAGCTATAAATGTATTAATTAGAAAGTACTCGAGAAGCAAGGGTGGTAAGCTGTACGTAGCTTTTGTAGACTTGAAGGGAGCATTTGATAATGTGAACAGGAAGTTGTTGATTGAAGTATTGTTAGAACTGGGCCTTCCAAATTTGTTCGTAGTTTTGATCGTAGAAATGTACATGAGTATTAAGGTGGTGGTGCGAGTGGCGAAGAATTTTTCAAGAAGTGTGAAATCTAAGATCGGTGTGAAACAAGGTTGCACTCTTTCTCCGAAGTTATTCGCATTGTTTATAAATGATGTAGTACAGTTCATGATTGATAATTCGGCCCCAACGGTGACGGTAGATATCATGTCCCTGTGTACCTTGTTATTTGCTTACGATTTAACACTGGTGGCGGATTCTAGTAGCAACCTTCAGAAACTTTTAAATTTACTAGAGATTTATTTAAAAAGAAAGAGCTAACATTGAATGTTAGTAAAACAGCTGTGATGGTGTTTAGAAAAGGTGGTAGATTGAAAGAAGGTGACAAGTTTGAATACGGGGGGGAGTACTTAGAAGTAAAGGAAGAATGGGTTTATTTGGGGTGTAAACTGCGAGCAAAAGGAGGGGTATTTGGAAAGCATGTGGAACAGGCGGAGATAAAGGGGAAAAGATGTGTTAATCTAGTTCTAAGAAGCCATTTGAAAGATATTAATAACATTAAGATTCATAAAGAGGTATTTAATACGAAGGTACTGCCGGTGATGCATTACGCCTCCGAAGTGTGGGGGTTCCATAAGGCAGGTAAGTTGGAGCAGATACAGTTGAATTATTTTAAAAGGTCATTAGGACTGAGTAGTACGACAAATAGTTTAGTAGTTAGGGGGGACATAGGCTTAGGAAGTTTAAGATGTAGGCGTTTAGTGAGTATGGTTAGTTTTTGGGAAAAGATAATTAGTCTTCCACGTGTTAGAATGTTGAAAGCGGCGTATCTGGAGTCACTTAGAGATATAAGTAAGGAGTCATGGGCTTACCAAGTGAAGAAAATTTTAGATGAGTGTGGTGTTGGTGATAAGTGGAATGAGGGTATGGGTCATGAGTTGGAGTTAGGGACAGTAGCTAAAGAAGTAAAAAATATACTTAGGGACCAGGAAATCCAGAGGTGGCAGGTTGACAGAGATAGTTCCAAATCTCTGAGGTTTTATACAGAGGCGAAAGAGACATGGGGTGAATGTGTTTATTTTAAAGCGGGTTTAGATAGGGAGGAACTGAAATTAATAATTAGTATGCGTGCTGATATTTTACCTCTGGGGGATAGGAGGAGGTACACGGGTAAGCCAATTGGGAGGATTGGTCCTTATTTCTGCCCCATGTGTGGAGATATGAATGAGTGCGTGCGACATATTATGTGTGAATGTAGGGAGCTGAATGATTTAAGAAGAGAAATATTTGGAGTAAATGAGTGTGGTCAGGAATGGATGGAGCGAATGCTGAAGAGTGAATGTTTTGTCACTATAAGGAAAGTGGGCAGATTCCTCAAGTTGGCTATGAATCACAGAGAATTTTTCTTGTAGATTTAAGTGTTTGTTATAGTTATGTTGTAGGTTATGTATTTTTCTTTTGTATTGCCATGGCCCTTGGGCTTTTAGTGTAATAAATATCATATCATATCATATCATATACAAAGCAGAATAAGCAAGAGGGGTCCTTTAAACAAAATGCCCATACTCCTTCGAGTGTTATCGTGATAACAACGGACAAACATTACGAACTCACAAACAGACAGAGAGTCGCTTACACTTCAAGATCCCAAAATCGGCTTACCTAATGCACTTTCCAGCCCGAAAGTTGTGTGAACATACTGCTCGGGGGGAGGGGAAGATCGGTCTTTGATTTCGTGCCGCGGCTGGAAGGCCTCTTGGGGGAGATCAAAGTCACTTCCATAAGTCCCTCTAGGGGAGTATCCCGCTGTCGATTCCATTTGAATGAAGCTCAGAGGGTCCATGTCGCCGTCAGGAAGGTATACGCCGTGACCGTTGACCGTCGGTCCTGCAATGGGGAGAATTCAGTAGCGAGGTTATCATGTAAACAGAAGCTTAAGCAGCTGTAACAAGAGCTGTAAGCTCATATGGCACTTGCATGTGTTGAGATGTTATGTTTGATCAAAAGTATTTTTCGACTTTGTTGTTAAAATGCGCACTTTAAGGGAGCTAGATAAAAAGTATTTTATTTTTGAACTTGGGTGTAATGATGCGCACTTTAAAGGCGCTAGAAATGCATCTGTATGCAAAACCCTTGAGGCAAAAACGATCACAGGCCCTTTGGGATCCTTTATGTATACCGTTTCGTCAAAAGTTTTTTTTCGCTTTTCATTTCAAATGCGCACTTTAAGGGTGACAGAAATAAATTTTTAAGCAAAACCCTTGTGGCACAAATGATCATGGGTTGAGATGTATAGTTTGAAATAAAGTACTTTTCGACCTGGCCGTTCCGATTCACACTTTAAGGGACCTAGAACGTCATTTGTAAACAAAACCCTTGAGGCAAGAATGAGAATGGGCTCATGGGGATCATGAAAATATGAATTTGGTTTAAAAGTATTTTTCTAAATTTGCAGTCAAGACTAGTACTTTAACTTTAACGAATGGTCGGGTTTGGATAGTGACCATTTTTGAGTCAATCTTGTCAAATCTCTAATATTACAGCCAAGTTCCATCGTCCTAGATTATCTGGAAGTACCTTAAATCGTGATCACCGGAATCCCGGACCTCCCCCCCCCCCTCAAACTTCCCCACAGTCGCCGGAGCAAATCCGGTTCCGTAAGTGTTTATCCAGAGCATCTGTTTGTTATTCCCAAAAAGTTCCATGCCGATCTCACCAGTCTAAGTCGGTCACGTATTTTCGCCCCCCCCCCCAATTGCTGTCGGATCTGTCCGGACATGAAAAGGATCAACAGAAACATGTCCTCTCTTCAATTACCAAATTTCACTCAAATCCGATCAGCCGTTTCTAAGTTACGCATGACTCAATATTCCAGATTTCCCCTCCCGTTATTCCCCCCACGGCTATCAGATCATGTAAATTTTTCTTTATAAGTCAGTTTGATCGGGTCCCTGATTCGCCACCCAAGATTCGTCGTGAAAACCCCCAAAACCGCCATAACCGGAATTCCGGGAAACTCCCCTCCACCCCCCCCCTAATGTCATGATCCACCCGAAATGTATAAACGATTTATCTGGAGCAGATGCTTGTTCTTCCCAGCAAGTTTCAGTCCGATCCCTCCATTCTAACCGTTTACCGATATTTCCGGTCTCCCCCCCCCCAACTCCCCCATAGCTGTTGAATCCGGTCCGGACTTCAAATGGGACATCAGAGGTATGTCATTTATTCAGTTATTAAGTTTCATTCCAATCCGACCACCCGCTCGAAAGTTACACAGTACTCCAATTTTCCGGATTCCCCAGCCCTCCACCCCGCTAGTGTCCGGATCCAGTCCAAATATATAAACGATTTATCTGGAGCAGATGCTTGTTCCTCCCAGCAAGTTTCACTCCGATCCTAGCTCTATCCTAACCGTTTCTCGAAATTTCCGGTCTCCCCCCCCCAACTCCCCCATAGCTGTCGAATCCGGTCCGGACTTCAAACGGGACATCATTAGTGTGCCGTTTATTCAGTTATTAAGTTTCATTCCAATCCGATCACCCGTTCGAAAGTTACACACTACTCCAATTTTCCGGATTCCCCAGCCCTCCACTCCCCCCCCCCCGGGTGGTCGGATCCAGTCCAAATGTATAAACAATTTATCTGGAGCAGATGCTTGTTCTTCCCAGCAAGTTTCACTCCGATCCCTCTATTCTAACCGTTTCTCGAAATTTCCGGTCTCCCCCCCCAACTCCCCCATAGCTGTCGAATCCGGTCCGGACTTCAAACGGGACATCAGAAGTATGCCGTTTATTCAGTTATTAAGTTTCATTCCAATCCGATCACCCGTTCTAAAGTTACACACTACTCCAATTTTCCGGATTCCCCAGCCCTCCACTCCCCCCCCCAGGTGGTCGGATTGGGAAACTGAATGTTTCCAAGTTAGTCCGATCGGGTCCCTGATGCTCCTGCCAAGTTTCATCGTCCTAGCACATCTGGAAGTACTCCAACTCGAAAAAGTGTGACAAAACTCCTTAATTTTCAGAATTTCCCCGGCCCACCACTCCCCCCCAGATGGTCGGATCGGGAAACTGATTACTTCTAGGTTAGTTTGGTCGGGTCCCTGATTTTCCTGCCAAGTTTCATCGTCCTAGCACATCTGGAAGTACCCTAACTCGAACATGTGGGACAAAAAAATTCGGACAGACCGACCGACAGACCGACCGACAGACGGAATTGCGATCGGTATATGGCACTTGAGCCAGAGGCTGCAAGTGCCATAAAAACAATAAAACTAAAAATGAAAACTATAATACATCTTTGCATCAATCTGTCAGGCATCCTTGACCCTATTTATGTTTTTCTTTTAGTTTTGTAGACGATATTTAGCCTTTACAGAAAACGTTCTGCCACGCGTATCTGAACGGCACAGCGAGATAAAACTCGCGTTTTATCCAAGAAATTCTGCAGTTTCAAACCAGGATAATAACTTGCGGACAAGCACAAAGCCACATCCCAGTTTACCAGAGACTGCCAAAATTTAGAGAATCTGATGAGAAGACAAACGATATTTTTATTTCACTGGTTCGGGAACGACTGTAAGATTCAAGTATATCTAATTACGCAAAACACAACTCTTACTAGATATGATATATTCACTGTATAATAATTCAAGAATTTTTTTTCGAAAATACCAATATCAGCCCCGTGAAATTAGCAATTTCTTGTTGATGCTTGTCAACTCTGTCCAGACTCCTACTCTCCGAAGCCAGGGTAAGACGCAACATATCTGAAAACTTTGCGGGCGTGGTCAAAAAGTAAGAAGCCCCCAAAACAAAAGCATTTCGAAACACAAAATCTTAAAACTGTTCAGCGTCCTATGCCCTTATTTCTGAGGAGCTTTCGGCGAAGGTAGCACTGCTCGACTGGCCTTCGGTTTGTCCGAGAAAGCACTAAAAAGTCGAAGATGCATAACGAAACAATGGCGAAGGTTGGGGATTTTTTAAGCTTATAATTCCATATGGGAGCTAGGGATAACAGAAAAGGCAGAAAAAGTAAGAGAGTTCCTAAATATTATTATTACAAATCATTGTTCGCAAAAACAAAGAAAATAGTCCACAGCCTTTACTTATGCACTGCCTTCCGACGCTGTTTTTCCAACCAAAATATCATGGTTCTGTTGTGTAAAGCCGATTACACGCCATTACAGAGAAAGCAAAAAACGCGACCTCTTTACCGCGAGTCATCCCCATACGACAGAGCAGAAACGACGAAAATCGTTTATTAATCAGGAAAGGGAAAATAAAACATTCTTAAAGTTTAACCGAAAAGGGCTAGGATAGGACAATCTAGTTACCAATCACTTATTCACTTAAATTGGCTTGAAGACCCGCTGAAAATGAGTAACTTCGTTGTTCCGCTATTCACGAATACTCGATTTTCAAATAGTGGATATTCCGTGTGATTTGTGGTGCCTCTATGCGCTTGTATTTTTGCTGTATGCCTTACGAGACAGATTTATCATTTTTTTTTGTTCAGGCACTAAGCAATCTTCACCGATCTCCCCACTGCCCACTGAAAAGCCGCATTTGTGTTGAGACTAAAATTTCCCGCGTCATAGTAGAATTTACGCTGTGGGGACGGCTGGAGATATTTTGAGTCTCATAACTAGAGCAGATAGTGCAAAATAAAAAAAATCCCTTTGCAGAATCCAAATAATTCAGTGTATCTAATTAAATGACACACAAATGAGTTGGCTTTTCAGTTAAACTTTAAAGCAATAAGCTAGTGCGACCAAGAGGCGGAAACTTTAATTGTGGTGAGATTCTCATATCTTCACAGTAGACTACAAAAGCCCGAAAAGGAAAGATTTCTTCTTCCCAGTAGCCCTTTTATGTTTTTTCTATGCCACGGACTGCTAGAAAGTAAAGATCATGGTTGGCGCCTCACTATTACCACATGTTTAACCCAGAAACATGAGAAACCTAGTCTCTATAAGCAGTTCGCACTACCTTCCGGACTTGAAAGTATTTGCGGATATGAGCCTAGCAAGTATGACTGGAGCCAATATTCTTAGAATTTCTAACATAAAATTCTTGTTTCTGTAAGCTTTCGGAATTCAAATCCACACTGCATATTCAAACCGAAATTTCCAACCAAAGACGTTCAGAGCCTATGCCGCATTTCCATCTTCCTACCGAGAACCTCATCTTCCCCAGAACTCCCGCATTCCTATTTAGGAATATTCACACCCCCCCCCCATGGAGACAGCATATGTAGAATAGTCTAGTAATGATTTGGGGATCAGTTCTAAGTAGTTCTACATCTCTTTAGCAACCAAGGACGGCTTTGGCAATATCTCAAAAGGATCTTGTAAGCTATGTTATCCCCTGCACAGAACGAGAAGGGAATCTTATTATGCTGGGATGGGAATAGGCTGGAAGTAATGCGAAAAGAGATAGTATTGCAATAAATGAGAGAAAGGTACGTCAGCAAAATTACTAGGCCGGATGTGTAGGGGGGGGGGGTGTAGCCCTTTAGTAACTGGTTCAATGACGCAGAGTAGGAACTACACACTATCATAAGTTTTTTGAGCTTTCAACAAGCTCATAAAAGTTTGGAGGTCGAGTATTTTCTCTCTCCTGCTTAAGCTTCGCCTGTTCAATGACAACGTCCTCCTCTACGCATCAGAAACATGGCATCTCAGTCAAACAAGAGAAGATAATCCAGGTCTTGGAAAACATGTGCCTCCGTAAACTACCTGGCATCCACTGGACTCAGAAGGTAACGAACGAGCACATTAGAAACATCACAGGCAGCCGTCCCTCATCGAGACCATACGAAGGCGCAGATGGAGCTACCTCGGACATGTGCTGCGCATGGACGATTCCAGGATCCTCAAGTCAACATTTTTTTGATTACCTGAAGGCACCCGCCGAAGAGGAAGACCCAAAAATACAATCCGTTGTACAGGGACCCATAAATTTCCTGTAATGCCTCCCGTATGGAAATAATTAAGTCGTAAACAGTTGTTAACGATCGTTTACAATTGTTAACAATTGTTTACAGTTGTTAACGATCGTAAACAATTGTTAACGATTGGAAACGGTTGTTTACGATCGTAATTTTACGATCGTTTTTTTACGATCGTAATTTAACGATCGTTTTCAATTGTTTCCGATCGTTTTCAACTGTTTTCGATCGGAAACAATTGTTTTTATTTTCAAGACGATAAATACAGACCTGATTTCTAACTACGGCAATAAGAAAGTTGATTAGTGTTTAGTTTTGCATAATCAAAATAGTTTAACAAAAAGCTGAAACTAAAATCCCAATCGTAAACGATCGGAAACAACTGTTTTCAATCATAATTTTACAACTGTTTACGATCGTTTTTTTCAGGTGTCATTAAATAACTGTTTACGATCGTTTTTAGTTGTTTTCGATCGTAAACAATTGTTAACGATTGGAGACGGTTGTTTACGATCGTAATTTTACGATTGTTTTTTTACGATCGTAATTTTACGATTGTTTTTTTACGATCGTTTTTTTACGATCGTAATTTTACGATCGTTTTTTTACGATCGTAATTTAACAATCGTTTTCAATTGTTTCCGATGGTTTTCAACTGTTTTCGATCGGAAACAATTGTTTTTATTTTCAAGACGATAAATACAGACCTGATTTCTAACTACGGCAATAAGAAAGTTGATTAGTGTTTAGTTTTGCATCATCAAAATAGTTTAACAAAAAGCTGAAACTAAAATCCCAATCATAAACGATCGGAAACAACTGTTTTCAATCATAATTTTACAACTGTTTAAGATCGTTTTTTTCAGGTGTCATTAAATAACTGTTTACGATCGTTTTTAGTTGTTTTCGATCGTAAACAATTGTTAACGATTGGAAACGGTTGTTTACGATCGTAATTTTACGATTGTTTTTTTACGATCGTTTTTTTACGATCGTAATTTTACGATCTTTTTTTACGATCGTAATTTAACAGTCGTTTTCAATTGTTTCCGATCGTTTTCAACTGTTTTCGATCGGAAACAATTGTTTTCATTTTCAAGACGATAAATACAGACCTGATTTCTAACTACGGCAATAAGAAAGTTGATTAGTTTTTAGTTTTGCATAATTGTTTTTTCAAGTGTCATGAAACAACTGTTTACGATCGTTTTCAGTTGTTTCCGATCGTAAACAGTCGTTTTCAATCGGGAAAATTTGGTTCGGTTTTCAAGACCTGAGGCAAGACCTGAATCTCAACAACGATAGAAGGGAAGTTAATTCTTTTTTTAATGTGCAAACGATCGAAAAGTTTAACAAAAATGGAGAATCTGAAATCCCGATCGTAAACAACTGTTTACGATCGTTTTCAGTTGTTTATTTATAATAAATAAATAAAAGCCGTAGAAATGCTTGAAGTTGAGAACTGTCATCCGTGTTTTTGCTACTTTCACTTTTTTTTGAAGCGCAAAATATATCAGAAGCATCTTTCGTAGTCGAAGCCCCCTCTATGGTGCTAAACCTTCCTCTGGTGATTTTTTAAGAGTGTTGCCGTTTAATCGATAATTTGGGAAACAAAAATATTTGCCTCTATATGCAACAACGCAAATATCCATCGATACTATCACAGAAAATGAAAGGTTAGTTGGGGTTGGAATACTTGGATAGAATAGAAGTCGTTGCAGTTCAGGGCCAGGGACTAGGCTACGGGTGGGGTGGGGGTGCAGGGTAAGTTGAAACACCCAGTCGGGAAACACCCGTTCCCGATCGTGAAAATTCGATGGAAACAACAGTTCCCGGCCCTTAAATTACAATTGGAAACAACCGTTTCCGATCGTAAAAATACAATCGTTAACAACTGTTTCCAATCGTAAAAAAACGATCGTTTACGATCGGAATGTCCCATAATACAATTGGGAAAAAACGATCGTTTCCGATCGTAAAAATACGATCGTAAACAACTGTTTCCAATCGTAAACAACTGTTTCCAATCGTAAAAAAACGATCGTTTACGATCGGAATGTCCCATAATACAATTGTAAAAAAACGATCGTTTACGATCGTTTACGACTTGAATTATTTCCATACGGGGCTCGCCATTCAGGGGGCTTGTCAATAAGAGATTTCTGATGCTATATTGACCGACCGAAAGATAGTTCGAGAAATACCCACGGTCCAATCACGTCCAAGACCAGATAGACAAAATTTGGGATTGGCTGCTGGCGCCTTGAGGGAGGAGTCTCTTTGGCGCGCACGTCCAATGAGGCAAACAAGAATGCCGATTCGACCCAAGTGGGATTTTTGGAAAGTAGGCAAGGGTCGGGCAACATAGCAACATAGAAGCATAGGAAATGACAAGCCCCCTGTAAAGGAAATTTATGGGTCCCTGGTCGTACCTACAACAATGACCTGCGGCACTTTCATTCCTCTATGCAGCCGAAGTGGGAAGACATCGTCGCAGCCGCAAGCTTCGGAGACGACTGGAGACTCTTCTTGGGGGTCCCGTCACTACCCCCACACGTCATAACCCCCACACGTCAGAACCCCCACAAAATCCGTCACAACGCCCACATTTTCCGACAGTTCACCCACACGTCACAAGGCCCACATTTTCCGACAGTTCGCCTACACGTCAGTTCGCCCACACGTCAGTTCACCCACACGTCAGTTCACCTACACGTCAGTTCGCCCACACGTCAGTTCACCCACCGTCAGTTCGCCCACACGTCAGTAGGCCCACTCCTAAAATCCGACAGTTCCCCCACACGTCAGTTCGCCAACCGTCATAACCCCCACACGTCATAAACCCCACACGTCATAACCCCCACACGACATAACCCCCACACGACATAACCCCCACACGTCATAACCCCCACACGTCATAACCCCCACACGACATAACCCCCACACGACATAACCCCCACACGTCATAACCCCCACACGTCATAACCCCCACACGTCATAACCCCCACACGTCATAACCCCCACACTTTCCGACAGTTCGCCCACAACAGAGACCCACCGCCAATTAATTCAGAAAACCCGACTGAGTCAACGGTCAAACCCAGGGGACTAATTAGAAGGGGCCGACGGTTGCGCATTTTAACGAAGGCAGACAATTCATTCAGAATCGCCGGAAGCTTGCTGTCAGATCTGATAGCTTTGATTTCCTTTACGAAAAGAAAAAAAAAGACGAAAGAAAACACGCAGGGATCAGAGAAGGAAGCTCGTCCTTCTCGCTCGTTAAAGTACATACGAGGACCTGGCGGGTTGCGTTTCAATCCCTTAAAAGACAAGTCGTACTTATTATAGTAATTCATTCTGCTTCAGTAGTATTTCCATCCATTCTCGTTCCAGAGATGCTCAACTTCATAAGTGTATCCTATTTCCTCTATTAGCAACACACTGATCATCACGCTTGCCATGTTTCTTCTCTTTGCGTGACGTATTAGGCACCCGATCATTGTATCCGAAGAGCTTATTCGTCCGAAGACCGGTTATGCAAATTTTGCCAAGATTGTCGTTCAAGGTAAGAGAGATGGAAAGAGGCTAAAAACAGCCGAAGCCGTGTGTAATTTTCTGTTAGCATAGCTTAGTTGTAAAGTGGTCAACTACATCTGAGCAGAAACACAATGTAGTTCGAGGTTCTTTTACATCTACATCTTACTAAAATTTTGCTTCGGTAGAGTAGATAAGATATTTCACTGCGTGAAGTCGAGCTTTCCATGCGATAAGGCTGCGCTTCATTTGAGGCCGGTTTCAGGCGGCAAAGTCATTCCTGGTGCGCGAGAAAATAAAAAAGGACTTGCCACCTCCAATAGGCCGCAAGTGAAGCGTAGCCTTATCGAATGGAACGCCCGACTCTGTGCAGTGAAACTTATAGGACCTCTCCGCCTTTTCGATTATCCCTAGCTTACTTGTGGAATTACAAGTTTCAGAAATCCCCACCCTTCGCCAGTGTTTCCTTTTGCACCTACGGCTTTTTAGCACTTTTCCGACTTAGTCTAGTTTGTCAGTCACGGAGCAAAGCCTCAAAGGTTCGCCAATTGACTTTTTAAAAATAAGTGAATGATAAGCTCGAAAATGTTATTTTTTTTCGTTTTCCAGACTCTTTTTCTTTTTCTTTGTTTTTCCAGTTTTTGGGATCCCAAAACGTTAGTGACGGATACCTATGACATCGCAAAAGTTGTCCGTCTGTCCGTCTGTCTGTAAGCACGATAACTCTCGAAGGGATTGAGATATTTTGATGAAACTTGGTGGGAGGATCCTTCAGGTCATAGTACAGGTCAAGTTCGAAGATGGTCTCTGTAGCCCTATATTTGAGGGTGGGGGAGGGGTTTCAAATTAAGGGGCAAAAAAAATATTTTTTTGAAAGCTTTTTAGATAGTTGATTTAGGGATAAGGAGACACGCTGAATCCGAATATGAAAGTTGTTTCCTCGCCGGACTAGTAGTTCGCCCGGAATCCGGCGAAAACCGGAAAATTTGTATTTGAAGTTGATTAGATGACAGATCTGAGGGTAAGAAGAGACGGTGAATCTGTATATGACCTTCATTTTTTACCCGGACATATAGCTCGTCCGGAATCCGGTTGAAACCGGATTTTTTTTATAAGTTAAAGTTTTATTTGAAGTTGATTAGATGTTCTTTATAGGGATAAGGAGATGCGCGCTGAATTCGTTTCTGAACTACCTTTTCTTGGTTGGACGAGTAGTTCGCTCGGAATTCGGCCGAAACCGGAAGTTTGACGGAAGTAAAGCAGGAAGTTTCGATCAGTATCGTCAAAATAGATATGGCTTATATAGGTATATCTGAACTTGATTTTCTCAGATGATTAGTCTGGCGAAGACTGGATCTGACGTAGACAAGACCTAGTTGTCTGGGTCAAATATTAAATTTTTGGGATCCCATCGAAAACTTTGGTCTTGTTAACCACGGCGTGCTGGCCCGGCCCGATACTAAAGTTTCCTGTTGGCGAACGGCACTGAGACTACCGAAAGCTTCTTTTTGGGATCCCAAAACGTAAGTGGAGGGATACCTATGACATCGCAAAAGTTGTCCGTCTGTCCGTCTGTCTGTAAGCACGATAACTCTCGAAGGCAGTGAGATATTTTGATGAAACTTGGTGTGGGGATTCTTTGGGTCAAGAGTAAGGTCGAGTTCGTCGATGGGCCCTGTAGCTTTACATTTAGGGGTGGGGGAGGGGGTTTAAATTAAGGGGCAAGCAAAATTTTTTTAAACAGCTAATGTGATAGTCGATTATGGGGTAAGAAGACACGCTGAACACGAATATGAAAACCATTTTCTCGCCGGACAAGTAGTTCGTCCAGAATCCGGCCAAAACCGGAAAGTTTGTTAAAAGTAGAAGTCTTATTTGAAATTGATTAGATGTTCGATATAGGGGTAAGAAGGCATGGTGAACAAGAATATGAAAACCGATTTCTCGCCGGACAAGTAGTTCGTCCGGAATCCGGCCAGAAGCTGAAAGTTTGTTAAAAGTAAAAGTTTTATTTGAAGTTGATTAGATGTTCGATCTAGGGGTAAGAAGAGATGATATGATATGATATATATTTGCACAAAAAAGCCCGAGGGCCGTGGCAATACAAAACAATATGGAAAAACAAATTTTCACTCAATTCCCTAATAAATAATTCCCTCCTAAATAAATCTTTCTCGATGCTTCATCGAAAGCTTAAGGAATCTTCCCAACTGGCGAACTCCCGAAAAGCATTCATCCTTCATTACTTTGACCAACCAGTCCTCATCATACACCCCTTTTCCAAACACTTCATCCCTCAGCTCATCCAATTCACTACATTCACACATCAGGTGCAACACATTCTCATTCATATCCCCACACATTGGGCAATAGTGAGGACCAATCCGACTCAAACCCCTTCCCACATACCTTCTCCTATCCCCTACCGGTAAACAATCAGCCCTCATACTTATCACCCACGCTAACTCCTCCCTATTCAACCCTGCTTTAAAATAAATACTTTCCCCCCATGTCTCTTTAGCATCTCTGTAAAATCTCAACGAACTAGACTTACCAACATCACACTGCCACAGCTGTATCTCCTGATCCATCAATACCTTTTTAACAACACCTGCGACATCTCCTACTTCAGGGCCTTGCCCCTCCCCATTATTCCAAAGCGAGCTAACCCCACACTGGTCCAAAATTTGTTTTATCTGGGACGCCCAAGAATCACTTGACTCATCCCGTAAAGATTCCAAATATGCTGCTTTAAGCACCCGTACTCGCGGCATATTAATAATTCTTTCCCAAAAACTCACCATATTAACTAACCTTCTATTTCTTAACGAAACTAGGCCTAGATCTCCTCTCACCACTAATCCATTAATCCTATTGCTTAACCCTAGTAACCTCTTAAAATAACCTAGTTGTACTTGTTCTATTTTTTCTGCCTTACTAAATCCCCAAATCTCTGAAGCATAATGCATTAGGCTACCGGTGCTGAATCCGTATATGACAATCATTTTTTTGCCGGACAAGTACTAGTGCATAAGGGGCAAGGCCCTGCCAGCTAGCTCTGGGAACAATAAGGAGGGGTTTCGAGATAACAAAGATGGGGGGTCCTGTCGACAATAAGTCCCTGTACATTTATCTAAGCCCCCCAGGCCGGTTTGATGGCCGAAAGTTGCCTGGTCAAGTTTACTGTGCCTTTAAAAGTGAAAACCAGATACTGACTTGTAAATTCCACTTAGTCGTTTTATATTCAGATCTCGAGGGTTGCGGAGATTGAGGCCTTGAAGGGCGAATGTTAAAAAATTTCATTCGAGAACACTGTGTAAGGGGCATGAGGGCTCGGAATGTGTTATCCCTCTCTACTGCTCCAAGTCTTGTATGCCGGCGAGCAGCTGGAAAGCTGAATGCTACGAAATTTGGATATTGATTTGGTGTATTATTTATATATTCTTTGACTTATGTGTGAGCAGTTTGCACTTCGTAAATTTGTTTTTTCCAAAAGATCTTCACTATTTCTCCTGTCACAAAAGCCAAGACCTGATTACCTTTTCTCTTGCTGGGAACATAACCAAAGGCGTTTCTAGCCTAAATAGGTGCATGAGAGGGGGGGGGGGTAAGGTCTTTCGCGACTGACTAGGAGCGTGTTCCACCCTACTTACCGTAGTTACTACGCTAGGCTGGAACGCTTTTTTAATTTTTCGGTCAAAATCAGGCCGCGGGTAGATCGGACCAATCACGTTTCAGAGATGCGTAGTTACTACGTTCCCGAGCGTGGTAAGCAAATAGTTACTATTAGTTACTATTTTGAGAAGGTTGGAACGGTCAGCGTAGTAACTTTTCGTGAGGCTGGAACGGAAATAGTAACTAATAGTTACTATTGGTAGAGGGGTGGAACACGCTCTAGATGTTTTTCCTGACTTTTTCAAAATGAAAGACTAGGCTACATTTGAGAAAAAAAGATTACTAATTATAAAAAAAATCGTGGCGCTACGCACCGACTCTTTTTTTTTTTATTAACGTCTGACTGAAAACATTTGGGGGGGGGGGAGGGTACCTAATTCTATCCCAAAAAGCCAAATGGCAAAAATGCGCCGAAGGCGCATTTTTGCTTCTCTTGCTGCGCGATCTTGTGTCAAGAATCTGGCAACACTGTCTAGATGTTCCATTTTTGGCTCCCGGAAGGATTTGGCTTCGGGGAGTCGGAGTGGGGTGTCGGACATTACCCGGAAATGCTCTGATTCGAGTGAAACTTGATGGGTTGTAGGAGCAGATGCCATAAATGTCCCATTTCTAGGTCAAAACCGCATCTTTCGACGGCGGGAGGATGGAAGGGTTTTTTTGTGACGTTTTCATTTACTTTCTTGTACTGCCTACTCGTAGCAAGTGCCATATGAGCTTGTAACTCTGGTCGTAAAAGAACTTGAACTGTTCGAACAAGTTCGAGCTACAGTAAGTTTTGTTTGCAGCCATTCTTTGAGTATATTTAGCAAAGCCGGAATAGGAAATTACTACAGAAACAGGCAACGCTTGAGATTCGCCCACACTTGAAGTGCTGGAAAAGGCTTATGAGGTCAGAAAAAACATGCTGACAAGATCGACCCTAACCTTCTTGACACAACTTATAAAGCAGCGTCGACTTGAAGTTTAGCTTATTTTCTTCTTTTCAGTTTTACTATATGTTTATATGACATGTTCCTTTCTGGGCTGGCCTTGATGTTAATGTCCAAAAGTATAGCCTACCGATTAGATTCGTCGCTGAGCATTGATTTCGATTATTTTCGAAATACCCTTTCTCTAAGGTTCAGATAGAACAAACAATATCTGAAGTCAGGCGAAAAACTATGTATCCATCTCCATTTCCGGTATCCTACGGCACTCAATGAGATTTATTGGCACACTTAGGGCTCCGATGGTAGTTACGCCCCTGACTATATTAAACGTTGTTGAAAAAAGAGTAAGAAAGCTGGCCAACAAAAGTTATAATTCTTATAATTTTCATTTCAATATGGACTAGTCCCAATCGTCCACCTTCGTTACCAACTTGTTACAATGCCTTTCTCTTGCATATATTCTTCTTTTTTTTATTGTCCTTCCCACTTGTAAAACAAAAGTATCGAATCAATTAGCAAGCTTCTGACGATACTGAATTAATATTCGCCCTCATTAAAACGCGCAGAAGTCGACTTCTTCTTACGAATCCCCTGGGTTTATGATCCCTTTCTTTTAATTGCATTCACTTGCGATTATCAAACTGGTGGATGAGTCATCAGGTGACTGTCGGAAAATGTGGGTCTTCTGACGTGTGGGGGTTATGACGTGTGGGGGTTATGACGTGTGGGGGTTATGACGTGTGGGGGTTATGACGTGTGGGGGTTATGTCGTGTGGGGGTTATGACGTGTGGGGGTTATGACGTGTGGGGGTTATGACGTATGGGGGTTATGACGTGTGGGGGTTATGACGTGTGGGGTTATGACATGTGGGGGTTATGTCGTGTGGGGGTTATGACGTGTGGGAGAACTGACGGATTTCTGAAGTGGGCGAACTGACGGTGGGTCAACTGACGGTGGGCGAACTGACGTGTGGGCGAACTGACGTGTGGGGGTTCTGACGTGTGGGTGAACTGACGTGTGGGGGTACTGACGTGTGGGCGAACTGACGTGTCGGTGAACTGTCGGATTTTTCTTGTGGGTGAACTGACGTGTGGGGTTTATGACGTGTGGGGGTAGTGACGGCGACCCTCTTCTTGGACACTCTGGGCGCCCCTGGAGGCACAGGAGGATCTAAGATCTGAGGTCATAAGTTTGATAACATTTAACCCATGGATGCACAATTTCAAAAGACAAAACTTCGTATGTCATCTGTAAGCGTTGTAGAATATATCCGTTATGACCTTTTAAGCGTTATCTTTTTGTTAGAAGCAACATTGCAAACTACACTTGTCAAAGGGATTTTGTATTTCTTCACCCGGGACTCTAGTAATAACGTTCAGAATGTGAGCTGCATGCATGACAACCAAAAATTCACCTAGACGCGGAGAAATTGAATTTCAACAAAAGCCTGTATTTCCATGTGTTAAAAACGCAAAGCTCGGAAAAGTCACGGCTGAAGAAAGTAGAAAAGTGATGACAAAATATGTTTTGCAAAGAATCTGCAGTTTTTAGTTATGTTTTCGGCAGGTCTAGGCGAGAACCCCCCCCCCCCCGGCGAACCCACCCCGCCAAAAAAAAAACGGTACCACCCCCGGCGAAACCGCCAGGTACCAAACCCCTCCCGGCACCCCCCCCCCCCGAATACTTTACATTTAATACGAATCCAAAACATTTAACTTGACTTCCCGTGATCCTAACTAAAGTGTCTTAGTCTAACAAACAAGCATGGGACAGTTTCCAACCAGAAGAATGCGATTACTATCATCAACGCCGCTGTCGTTCAGTAACAAGACAAAAGTTTTCGCTGGGATCCCAAAATTTAATATTTGATCCAGACAATTGGCTCTTGTCTTGTAATCTTCGATTAAAGACTTATTCTAAATATCAGTCAATTATGTCTATTAATTATTTAAGATCAATGAGAGAAATCGTAGCTATGTTTCTTGCAGTATTTTGTCAACAAGTAATATTTCTCATACACTGCATAAACATCCGTCTAGAACAGAGTGGTGAAGGTATTCTTGAAACTATAAAGTGTAAACACATAGGCTAGGTATAGCCAAGGCCTTCTTGAAATAACTCCCCCACAATACCCGAATCCGGTCCAGTTCTGTCACTGATCTACATAGGGCTTGTGCTTGTTCTTCCCACCAAGTTTCATTCCGATCGCTCCACTCCAAGTATGTCACAAGGTTTCCGGACCCCCCTCCGACCCCCCCCCCCAGCTTCATCGGATCCGATCCGGACTTGAAATGGGACATCCGAGACATGTGGTCTTTCTACATACCAAGTTTCATTATGATCCGATCACCCGTTCGGAAGTTATACATGCCTCAAGAGTCCGGATTCCCCCTCCCTCCTCTCCCCCACGATGGTCGGATCGGGAAGCTGACTGTTTCCAGGTTAATCTGGTCGTGTCCCTGATTTGCCTGCCAAGTTTCATCGTCCTAGCCCACCTGGAAGTATCTTAACTCCGTATGACCGGAATTCCGGAACCTCCCTCCAACTCCCCCCCCCAGTGCACGAATCCGGTCCGGTTCTGTCAATGATGTACCTAGGGGTTGTGCTTGTTCCTCCCACCAAGTTTCATCCCGATCGCTCCACTAGCGTTTAACATGATTTCCGGTTCCCCCCTCCGACCCCTCCCCCCACATTCATCGGATTAGGTCCGGACTGGAGTTGGGACATGTGAGACATGGTGTCTTTCCAAATATCAAGTTTCATTAAGACAAGATTACCCGTTCGAAAGTTATGCATGTCACTAAATTCCGGATTCCGGCTCCCCTCCCTCCCCCACGATGGTCGGATCGGGCAAGTGACGATTTCCAAGTTAGTTTGGTCGGGCCCCTAATACGCCTGCCAAGTTTCATCGTCCTAGCACATCTGGAAGTACCCTAACTCGCGATCACCGGACTGACCGACCGACCGACAGACCGACCGACGGAAAAGTGATCGGTATATGGCACTTGGCCGGAAGGCAAGTGCCATAAAAATAGCTGCAAAAACAGATAAGCCGACGTTGCCTCAAACCAACAATAACAATAGCTTTCGTAGGCTCAGGGGCGGTTCGAGTGGGGCGTGGGGGCGGTGACTCACTCCCCCACGCTTCAGAGAATCGTACTCTTAGTCGTATTTTTGAGCTGGTCTGTACGACAGTCGTATGTTTGAGCTTGCCAGAATGACATAAAGGCAGTTATAAAACGTGAATTTTGCCCCCAAATGACATTCTCTAATCACATGGCCTACGAAGAGTCGTATGTTTTGAGCTTGTTAGATTCACAATTGTGCGTTCTCGGATTGATATAACGATATTCGTTAGTTCGAGCATGCCAGAATGACATCAAATCGTGAATTTGCCCTACAAATGACCCGTTTCTTGTCGTATTTTCCGAAGAGATTTTCTAGTCGTATCTTAGAGACAGTCGTAAGTTCCTGAGCTTGTTAGAATGACTGTCGTAGAGTTTAAGTTTGTCAGAATGACGTAAATGCAGTTACGGAATTGTGATTTTCACCCTGTGGCGCACAATTTGAACTCAACTGGTTTTGTACAAAACCTCTGCATTTTACCAGAAAATGTTGCGATTTTCGAAATTTTTGCCTGCGGCGCTAAGTTTCAACATCAGCCTTTCTAATTTGTGCTAAAAATCTCCTTATTTTAGCTTATAACAGGGATGTCTTGCGGAGTATGGTCTTAGCATGAACCGGCCTTGTAAGCACTGAAATGACGGGCCTGATGATTGCACACACCACCTACAAATTCAAAACAGATTTACTTTGTATCTTTCTTATTTTGGGTGGCCACCACTACCTTTTACGGAAGGGGCCGAGTGGGAGCATTGCCATGTACCAACTTCCGGCAAAATACCCCACTCCGTTTAGGAGTTATCGGGGGGCCACGGACAGATCTGTGATATCATAGGCCCTTACTTTCTTTCAGTCAGCTTCTAGCATTCGAACTGTAAACAACTAAGTGTGCTTATCGCCGGATGCCTCGCGGCTGCGAGAATGAAAGTTATATGGAATAGTCTAATGAACTTCATCCAAAGGTCGGTGGAAAAAGAGGAGCCTAGTCATGACATAGTGGCGATAGCGAGTGACTTTTACAAAAAGCAGGCAATACTGAGTGCTAGAAATCGTCTCGGCGAAATTTACAGTGAAACTTCACTGAAAGGACAGACGAAAGAAGAGCTTCTCATGGAGCTAATTAACTCTTATAGTCGATTCATTGAGACGTGTACTGAGAATTACGTGTTCGCGATATTCGAACCTGATGAGGTTCCACAGATAAACCTTAAGTCTCGAGCTGACCTTTCGAGAAGGCTTCAAAAAATAGAAAAAAAGCTAGAAGATACCCTCAGCCTACGGTTTGATACTCCACTCAACTCGCCAACTCGTCAGGCACAACCAGAAGATCGATTAGTAGATTCGGTGAAGGACAGGCCTATCCTGTGGTCAGTCGTTGTATCAAACCCGCCTAAAGTGTCGGATCCGAAACAAAAGAAAGTGATACTTGATGAGTGCGATATCGGTAATAAAGTCGTGGGAATCAAATCAACCAATCAACAGTGGGTTGTGAAGCTATCTGATCGCGAGGCTGCGATGAAAGTTGCGAGCCATTTTCAGTCAAGGGACTCGCAAGCGAAAGTCAAAGTACCAGTTTTACTCGGGGTTTCAAAAGGGATTCCCAAGTGTGTGCCGCTAGAAACTATTCGAGACGCAATTCCTGGGTGCTCGAAAGCCACCAGGATAAACGACTCATCGACAGTGAAACTCTACTTCGAGAGTGACTGCAGTCTAGAGATGGCAATCAAAAATGGCCTAAAGATAGAATATGACATTTATAGAGTGTCACGGTTTATCTTTTCTCCCAAGAGGTGCTACAACTGCCAAAAATTCAATCACGTCGCTGCCGAGTGCCCTAACCCCCCAAAATGTTCGCGTTGTAGCGACGATCACACATCATCCCGAGAAAATCCCTGCAGTCGAGAGACAAAATGTGCAAACTGCGGCAGCAGCCAACACCCTGCCTACAGCCTATCGTGCCCGGCGATTCATTTGGTGAAAAATCCCACATCGACTCAGCCCACGCACACGGGGCGTGGACCAGAGACTGAAAGAAATCGACCAGTGCAGCTTTCGCTCTGTTGAAGCTTTGGACATTTTTATGTTACGCAGATATTCTTGTGTCCAATTATTTTGTGTTTTTCTTTTTTCTTTCCTTACCTTTTTTTTTATACTCCGCTTGTCCTCTTGTAGAAAAGTGGGTTAATAAAATTATTTATCTATCTATCTATCTATTACCTAAAAATTTCCCTGCGGCGTCGTTCATAGTAGCCTATTCACTATATAGTAGAAGGGTAAGTTATTTAGATGAGGTTTTGGGCATAAAAATCTCAGCCACGTTAAAAGCTAGAACTAGTACTGGAAGTAGACAAACTTTGCCCGAAAAAAGGCGGATTTATTTTACTTGAAGCGTGCGTCATTTAGATGGGGTTTTAAGCTTGAGAATTTGTGGTCAGGGCAACATTAAAAGCTAGAATTTGCATGGGAAGTACCTAGTTGAATTTTGCCAGTAAAACGTCGGATTAAAAAATTTTTTGACTGCGGCGCTCAGTTTCTGTGTAGTTAAGGATGTAACTACACAACGTACTACAACACTACCTTAACTACACAAATTTCGCCTGCAGCGCCAATTCGTAAAATAGCCTATTCTCTGTGTAGTTAAGGATGAGTCATTCAGGTGCGGTTTTAAGCGTGAGATTTTGAGGTCCGAGCCACATTGAAAGCTAGAATTTGTATGGGAAGTAGGTCAACTTTGCTCTGATTAAAAAAATTTCGCCTGCAGCGCTCGGGTTACGTTTCGCTTGAGCACACACGTCAGTAGCTGCTATGATACCGAGGCTTGGCTCTCTTCAGAGAACGTTAATATGAAAGGCATGCTGGAATTCTTGTTATTTATTATTTTATTCCTGTAATGACCTTTGGCATAACCTTTCAAATTTATTTGCTGTGTTTTTGTCTAGCCTATTCTTTTTAATCGGTACAATTGCTGGTCAGTCGTATATTTTGAGGTCGTCACCCCCCCATGCCCAAGTACTTCGAACCGCCCCTGCGTAGGCTTCTTGTTGAGAATCCTTCGGCAGACTTGTCTTGGCTCTCAAAGAGTTCAGTTCTCTTATAAGATGTAGTTTATAGGTAACGACACGCACATGGAGCACACAGAGGTACCACAAATCCGAAAGAATAAGTTCATTCGATGAAATCGATTTTCTGTGGATAGCAGACTAACGAAGTAACGCATTTTTATCAGACATATTTAAGTGAATAAGTGATGTGTAACAAAACTGTCGGATCTCAGCCCTATTCGGTTAAACTGTAAGGTTAAAAGGTTGGCGAATTTCCTCAAGGGTGGCCCTAGCTTGTAGCGAAAGGTCCCTGTAAGAGGTTATATTTGTTTTTATTTCTTATATATTTGCCATGGCCGTTGGCTCTTAGAGTAAATAAATCATATCTTATCATGAATCAAGTTACTTACCAAATAAATGGCAACACAGAGGAGAAAACGGAACACAATAACGCCCATTAAATCACTAGCCAGCCCACAACAACTCAGAGCAAAATAACACTAAGGAGTAAAGCCAAGGCCTATGCTTTCTATGCTTTGCGATCGGGCCATACTTGTAGCGTCGCCCACCACACGTGGGGCATTTAAAGCGAGACAAACTTACGGGCTCAGAAATTTCCAGTCAAGCTAAGATGCGGTCTGTACACATCGAAGAAACAGGGGAGGTTGTATCTTTTTTTTGCTGTGTTCAGAATTTTAAGTTATTGAAGTCAGCACTGGTGCACGAATGATTGAGTTTTAGTAGGGACGTTCAGTCCCGCTAGCGGAGCTAGTGTCGCTGCGATTGACTCTGTGTCACTTTTCCAAAGTTTGCGCGGTACTCTCTAGAGTTAGTTTGCTCTGCAACAACTGCGGAGACGGAAGGCACAAAACATGTGAGAGAAAGGATACCGTAAATCAACAAAAGATTTCAATTTCATTTAAACTTACAGAAAATTTGCGGTCAACGGGTGTAAAAATCGGTTGGCATGTTTACAGGTTTTAGATCAGCCGGATATTTTTGCATTTCGTGGATCATTATTTAGTTTAGTATAAGTAACTATAAGTAACAGAAATCACACAAAAGAATCCCTGAAGAACGACTCCGTATTCGGCGAATGTTCTCCGAAACCGTTACAGAATCCAGCGGTCAAATTTTATGTAACGGTCACCAGCGAAAAGACAATCACAGATGGGATGGGCAGTTGAGACCGCTCACGAGTTTTTTTTTATGGCACTTGCCCTTCGGCCAAGTGCCATATAGCGATCGCAATTTCTGTCCGTCCGTCGGTCGGTCTGTCGGTCGGTCGGTCTGTCGGTCGGTCGGTCGGTCTGTCGGTCGGTCCGGGTTTTGCTTGTTCGGGCACTTCCACATAAGCTAGGATGATGAAACTTGGCAGGCATATCAGGGACCCCAAATGATTAAGTTGGAAATAGTCACTTTCCCGATCCGACCATCGTGGGGGGAGGGTGGGGAGCCGGAATCCGGAATTTAGTGGCATGCATAACTTTCGAACGGGTGATCAGATCTTAATGAAACTTGATATTTGGAAAGACGTCATGCTTCAGATGTCCCATATCAAGTCCGGACCGAATCCGATGTATTTGGGGGGAGTCGGAGGGGGGAACCGGGAATCATGTTAAACGCTTTGAGTGGAGCGATCGGGAAGAAACTTGGTGGGAGGAACAAGCACAACCCCTAGATACATCATTGACAGAACCGGACCGGATTCGTGCACTGCGGGGGGGGGGGGGGTTCGAGTGGGGTTCCGGAATTCCGGTGATACGGAGTTAAGTTACTTCCAGGTGGGCTAGGACAATGAAACTCGGCAGGTAAATCAGGGACGCGACCAGATTAGCCTGGAAATAGTCAGCTTGCCGATCATCGTGGGGGGGTGGAGGGAGGGGGAATCCGGAATCTTGAGGTATGTATAACTTCCAAACGGGTGATCGGATCGTAATGAAACTTGATATGTAGAAAGACAACATGTCTCTGATGTCCCATTTCAAGTAGGGACCGGATCCGATGAAGCTGGGGGGGGGGGGTCGGAGGGGGATCCGGAAACGAGCATTGTGGGGGAGTTAGAGGGGGGGGGGGTCCGGAATTCCGGTGATCGCATGTTAAGGTACTTCCAGACATGTTAGGACGATGAAACTTGGCTTGAAAATTAAAGACTTGACATGACTGACTTGACTTTCGTGCTCCTGATGATCATCTTTTTTGCTTCAAGAGTTTTGATTACAGATGATTTTCTATAACTTGGAAATAATCACTTGCGCGATCCGACCATCGTGGGGGAGGGAGGGGAGTCGGAATCCGGAATTTAGTGACATGCATAATTTTCGAACGGGTGATCGGATCTTAATGAAACTTGATATTTGGAAAGACCTCATGTCTCAGATGTCCCATTCGAGTCCGGACCGAATCCGATGAATGTGGGGGGGGGGGGTCGGAGGGGGGAACCGGAAATTATGTGACACGCTTACAGTGGAGCGATCGGGATGAAACTTGGTGGGAGGAACAAAAAGAATCCCTAGGTTCATCATTGACATAGAACCGGACTGGATTCGTGCACTACGGGGGGAGTTGGAGTGGGGTTCGGAATTCCGGTGTTACGGAGTTAAGTTACTTCCAGATGTTCTAGGACGATGAAACTTGGCAAGTGTATAATGGTCTCGGCCAAATTAACTTGGAAATAATCACTTGCCCGATTCGACCATACCGGGGGAGGGAGGGGAGCCAGAATCCGGAATTTTATTGACATTCATAATTTTCGAACGGGTGATTGAATCTTAATAAAACTTGGTATTTGGAAAGACCTCATGTGTCAGATATAGCATTTCAGGTCGAGACCGGATCCGATGAATGTGGGGGGGGGGTCGCAGGGAGGAACCGAAAATCATGTGACACGGTTAGAATGGAGCGATCGGAACCTCCCGAGCGTCACCGTCAAAAAGGAAGTGCTTGAAAATTTCGCTGATTTTTCGATAAGATGTCAAAATATTTAAAACAAATTGTTCAAATATATTATACAACAGCAAATATAAGTAAGTGACCATTTCTTTTGAACGTAACTGTAGTACCAAACAACCCATCACACCGACAAAGCTACTATCCATTCACATCCTACAACGATAACTTGAATACAAGCTAAAAAGCTTGCAAGTGCCATATGAGCTTGCAGCTCTTGTTTTTTTACAGAATAGAATTTGTCCTGAAATCAGGAGTTTAGCGGGCCCATCTTCTCATAAAAAGTTTTCAATCAGGAGTTTAGCGGGCACAGCACTGGAAGAAATATACACTGTCAATATTTAGCTTTATTTTTACTTTTACTATTGCGCCAGCAAACTATTAGTATGGCTTTAAGGGTTTTTAGCGCCCTTTAAGTGCGCATCCTAACCGCAAAGTGAAAGAAATAATTTTGACCAAAAGATATACATTTTCATGATCCCAAAGGGCCCATGATCATTTTCTTACAAATAAATTCCTTAAAGTTCTTATCTTAACTGCAAAGCACAAAAAAAGTTTTGTGAAAACGACACATTATCATTATCCCCAAGGTCCCCTGATAATTTCTGCCCTAGGGTTTTTTCTTACAAATGGATTTCTAGCGCCCTTAATGTGCGCATCCTAACAGCAAAGAGAAAGAAGTGATTTGGACCAAAAGATATATTTTCATTATCTCAAAGGGCCCATGATCATTTGTGCCTCAACGGTTTTGCTTACAAATAAATTCTTAGCCCTCTTAAAGTGCGCATCATCACCGCTAAGTGCAAAAAAAAAAAAATCTGAACAAACGATACATTTTGTGATCATCAAGAGCTCGTGGTCATTCGTGCCTCAAGGGTTTTGCTACGAAGGATTACAACAAACCTACGAATTGACAAATTCACACTTTCATCCTCTGACACAACTTGAAAGGGCCATATGGGCTTCAGCTCTTGTTATTTCTCTTTTGAGATTTCTCGTGGGACCTATTCTGACAGCGCCTAGCCACGTATTTACGATTCGCGCCGCTAGAGCATCCCAGTCGCATCGAACTAATTATTTGATCTATCTAATTAAGTGCGAATGATCAAGACATTGCAAACACGAGAAGACTTTTGAACGAGCCCCTTTAAAGCACAAGTTACACTAGATACAGTTTCGACTCCCATATTCTAACACTGACTCCTCTGAAATAGACCCGGCTGTTTTTTTTTTACCTTTCTCGACTCATTAGTTGCGTTTTTGCGGAAACCATGGTATCTGTTACCACGGTAACATGGATCTGCAATTAGTCGTTTTTGCAGTTACCGTGGTATCTGATATACGATCCACTGCAAAAACGACTATTACCAAAATTGCACTTTTCGAAGTCATCCCAAAAGAAAAACTCATATCCAGTTACATGACTAAGTACTGAACTTCTTTCTCACTAATTTGACAAAATTCAATGAAAGTGAGATGACTTTCCAGATACCACGATCGGACCGTGATATCTGAATATCTGTGACCACGGTAACTGGCCAGATACCACAATTGCAAAAACGCTTTTGACCGTGGTATCAGATACCACGATAACTGCAAAACGACTTTAGACCGTATATCTGATACCATGGTATCAGCAAAAACGCAACTATTGACTTTGGTGAGAAAAACGGGACTTCATTACGGGTATTTCTAACCAATGAGCGTCTTGGAAGCGATACGCGGAAGCTTAATCTGCCTAAAAAACAACCAAACATGGAAAATGCAAGAATCAGTGTTGTTCCGTTAGGGTGGGTGAACATTACATAAGAAGTCCCAAATCTTTTAAATGAGAATGAATGGTTAGGGAAGTAGAGCTGATCAGTGATGTAAACACGACGGGTCTTTTAAGGTAGAAATTTACCTGGCATCAGATCAAAAAGTCCGTCCACTGTGTCCGTATCTTCTTCTCCGGTATCAAACTCATCTGAGCCAAGTCTCTGACCTCCATTATCCTTGTCACTACTGTAGGGGCCATCTAACCTCTTATGATCCGTTCCCGAGAGGTGTCCAGCTCGCTTGTGGTCAGAACCCGACGAATGAACGATTCGCTTGTGCTCCGCTCCAGATATATGTCTGGTTGGCCTAGAAAAGAATCCGATTTTATTATTATTACCACCCATTTCTGCCGCCCAACCCTAGTATCAGAAGTTTCATAATACTTTCACAAGGATGCGCAATTTCAACACATATGAGATAACAAATTGACGGTAGCCTACACTGTCAGAAGTTTCATAACAGATCGCACATAACACTTTCAAGAAAACACCTTTTCACTTAGAAATAAAGTGTTATGACCAATTAAGTTTACACTATTTCATGCCTAGATCTCCAACAACACCTTCAGTTGGTAAAAATACTACACTGTCAGAAGTTACATAACGACAACAGAAGAATGCCCGGTTTCAACAGATAACACTTAGGGATGTTATCTGTTATGTTTCTTTCGTTCCCGTTAGTATTTTTTTTACCAATTCAAGGTGTTGTTGGAGATCTAGGCACGAAATAGTGTAAACTTAATTGGTCATAACACTTTATTTCTAAGTGAAAAGGTGTTATTCTTGAAAGTGTTATGCGCTATCTGTTATGAAACTTCTGACAGTGTACAGAAATTGTTTTTAGGAGTTTGAGTTTATTTCAAAATACTAACAAAAATCGTGGCTTGGGGCCAAACGGTGTATTGACCATGTCAACGTCAAGTCCAAGTTCAAGTTTTTGGGATCCCAAAACGTAAGTGGAGGGATACCTATGACATCGCAAAAGTTGTCCGTCTGTCCGTCCGTCCGTCCGTCTGTCCGTCCGTCTGTCCGTCCATCTGTCTGTGAGCACGATAACTCTCGAAGGGAATGAGATATTTTGATGAAACTTGGTGTGAGCATTCTTTGGGTCAAGAGTAAGGTCGAGTTCGTAGATGGGCCCTGTAGCCCTACATTTAGGGGTGGGGGAGGGGGTTCAAATTAAGGGGCAAGCAAAATATTTTTAAACAGCTAATGTGATAGTCGATTATGGGGTAAGAAGACACGCTGAACACGAATATGAAAACCATTTTCTCGCCGGACAAGTAGTTCGTCCGGAATCCGGCCAAAACCGGAAAGTTTGTTAAAAGTAAAAGTTTTGTTTGAAGTTGAATAGATGTTTGATTTAGGGGTAAGAAGGCATGCTGAACACGAATATGAAAACCATTTTCTTGCCGGACAAGTAGTTCGCCCGGAATCCGGCCAAAACCGGAAAGTTTGTTAAAAGTGGAAGTCTTATTTGAAGTTGATTAGACGTTCGATATAGGGGTAAGAAGGCATGCTGAACACGAATATCAAAATCGTTTTTTCGCCAGACAAGTAGTTCGCCCGGAATCCGGCCAAAACCAAAAAGTTTGTTAAAAGTAAATGTTTTATTTGAAGTTGATTAGATGTCCGATTTAGGGGTAAGACGAGATGCTGAATCCGTATATGACAATAATTTTTTTGCCTGACATATAGTTCGTTCGGAATCCGGTTGAAACCGGAAAATTTGTGATAAGTTAAATTTTTATTTGGAGTTGATTAGATGTTGGAAATAGGGGTAACTAGATAAGCTGAATTCGTTTTTGAGCTTTAGTTTTTCGTCGGACAAGTAGTTCTGGAATTCCGCCAGAAACCAAGCCAGGATCGTTTCAATCGACTAGTAGGGGTAAACACACAAGCTGAGTCTTGGTTTTCTTAATGATTAGCTGTTTGGCCTTAATCCGTTTCTAAATTTTAAGAGTATAAATGTTCATGGAGTCTGGCGAAGACCGGGTCTGACGAAGACAAAACCTTAATTGTCTGGATCAGATATCGAAGTTTTGGGATCCCATCGGAACCTTTGGTCTTCTTTAATTTGTAACACTAAACTACAAATACAACAAGTACTGTGGAGAATAGAATTCGTAACATATTGTCCAAATTAGTAACACTAAGTTAAAACGTCAAGGTAGGCTAAGTAATACAGATTGAAAGAAGTCTGGTGAAAATAGATTGAAACAAATTCGTATCATACTTGTAAGAGAGAATTTGACCATCCTGGACTAGCCTATCGCGATTGCTGGTTCGAAACCCGCTGAATTGCGAAAGGGGCGATTTGTCCATGGGAAAGGGGAAATGAAGGAAATACACGACGACTGCTTCTTTCACGAAATAGTATCGAAGAAATACCCAAAGAGGGGTGACACAAGCGATGGCGGGGGGGGGGGGGGAGGACAATAACAACGAAGCGAACTAATCATCGAAAATATCTGCGAGGCCCGAAGCTACTATCATAATGACAAAGTGAATAGAAGAAACACTTCCCAAAGCCGCCTATCATATTTTACCCTGAATACTTTGCTCGATATTTTGGTCCTGAAGCAAAATCGTCCTAGACTCTTTTTTTATTTGAAATACCCAATGAAATACCCAAAGAGGGGTGACTCAAGCGATGGCGGGGGGGGGGGGGGGACCAATAACAACGAAGCAAAATAATCGTCGAAATTATCTGCGAGGCCTAGATGAGACACATAAGCTACTATCATAATGACAAAGTGAATAGAAGAAACACTTCCCAAAGCCGCCTATCATATCCTACCCTGAATACTTTGGTCCTGAAGCAAAATCGTCCTAGACAATTTCATATCAGAATAAAGGAAAAAAGTGCTATAACTGAACTTCTTTATCTTAATGGGTCTTCTTCTTATTTTTAATCAAACAAATTAAACAATTTTCTTACATTCGGGAGCTATGCCTCATTCGGGAGCTATGCCTGCCAAAAGCTCCACGATTACCCTCCCATCTTCCTCCCATGGATGGTCGAATTCAGCGAATAACGATTACCAAGCGAGCCTGGTTAGGTCCCTAACAAGACCGACAAGTTTCATCCCCCAGCTTATCTGGAGGTACCGTAATTCGTGATCACCGTGCCGACCGACAGAAAAGCGATTGATATATGGGACATGCTGAGAAGGCGGTAAATCCGCAAGTCCCATAAAAACTTCTTGCCAAATCCTTAGAAAAACCAGAGCTTTGATTACCTCATTTCTTGCGAAGAATAGCCCGTATCTGATAATGCACTATCCTCCCTTGGCACCGGTTCCAGTCGTTTAGGATTCATGGTCTTGCACAAGAAAATACTTCGCACAAGTTGCCAAACAGCAGCAATCTAAAAAGAAAATAACATAGTAACAGTTTGTGCCCTGACGTCAGCAGAGCAAAATAACACTAGGGAGTACCGCCAAGAAATTGATTCTAAATTAGTGAACCTTTATGGAAATTAGTTTTGAGTGTTTTGTGATTATTTTATATTTCTTTGTCCTTTTTTACTGCACTTACGCCCTTGGGCAGTGCGTCATAAATCCTTCATTGTTCATTCATTCATTCAAGACTTGAAAATAGTGACACATATTCGAATAGAGGTGATACTAGCACCACTATCGATAGGTAACGTCCCTACTCACTAGCGCTGGCTCTGATAACTCCATATTCCGAAAACAGCAAACAAAAAGATACAACCTCCCCTGTTTCGTCAATGTGAGCAGACCGCATCTTAGCTTTACAGAAATTTCTAAACTCACAAGTTTGTCTCGCTTTAAATGTCACAAGCGTAGTGGGGGGTAAGGAGTAGCTAGTAGCTAGGAGTAAGGCCCGTTTCCGATGCACTGAAAGCACGGGTCTCGGCACTACTCCCTAGTGTTATTTTGCTCTGGACGTCAGAGACTTTACTTGACTTGAGTCCCATCTGGCCTAGGGGAGTTGTATCTCCCTAGTGGTGCAACGCATTTAACTTGTATCGTCTAGTGAGGTGTGGAGTACTGCCATTTTTTGTCTGAAGTACAGATACTGAACTTGCGAATTATGAAAAGTTTTTCCAAGAGAAAGGGGATACACGTGGATATGTCGTCTGTACCGCTATCTGTTTAAGAATATGTTAAACATATCTATTTGTATTTATATATTCTGAGCTAATCTTAGAACACCAGGAAGATGATGATCGCCGAAGTTGCCATTGAAGCGAAAAGCAGGGCCACGTAGGTGAGAGCCTTTTGACGACAATCGAAGGCGATTTTGGGTAGTTTTTAGAAGACCCGCTTGCAAATACGCTTGGGTTGGGTAGTAGCTGAATCAGAAGTTGTATGACACGCATTGCTTCCACTCCTCCCGATTTCTCGGGAGATCTCCCGACTTTTTTCGAAGTCTCTCGACAAAAAATTTCTCCCGATAATCTCCTGATTTTCGTAATCTTGCTAAAATTACAATAAGCCAAGGTCAAGGTTCTCGAATATTACAATCGGGTTTTATACCAAAATCTATTAATTTTAGCGGAGAAACGTCGTAGTTGCGAAATTTTCGCCTGCGGCGCATGGTTGCAACATTATTTGGTTTTGTGCAAAAACGTATAGTTTATCAGAAAAGTAAATTGGCAGAAAAAAGCCGAATTTAAACATTTTGCGGAGGCGGCGGCTTTAACATAGTCTTTGGAAGCTGCTGCGCTCTCTTTGGTTTGAAATATTTCTGTAGATCCTCGGGATCTTAGGGTTTGATGAACGTTAAAACCCAGAATTTGTATGGGACGAATTTCAAAAATTGTGCATGGGACTCAGTTTTATCTCGTCTTGGGTACAGAAATTAGAAACTACTGCTGGAATAGTGCTCAGTAATAGCTTACACCGTCCATGTTGTCGTTTCATTTTTGCATTAGAAATTTTAAATAATACGGATTGTATGTCTCTGGCAGATTCGTGAAATTTTTTTTGTCTCCCCCCTCCCCAAAATGAAAATGAACTTGCGAGGCCCCGACGACATAGAAGTCTGATGGTTGCTTTGACAACTAAGGGCTCAATGGTCTTTATCATAAGCCCTTGGAAGGTTGAAGAGTTAACAAATTTCCGATTTAAATCCTCTAATTTCAGTCTGTTTGGATGTCCCCACCCCAGGGTTATAAATGTCAGGTCCCCAAAGGATTTTCAGTTTCCTAATGGACGGACGTAAAGATTTCGTAAACCTCCGCAGAAAATTTGACTAATTCAGTCGAGAAATCCGCGCTGTTTCTCAAATTTGCAATATTTGCAAATTTATTTTCGGCTCTAACGGAAACGGAAAGAGAAATGTAAGTAGACCTCAAAGTACCAAGGAATCTTTTAAATGTCCTTTAAATTTAGGGGTGCAAACGGAAATATCAGCCTCTAACTATCAAACCGGTCATATACTAAAGTGTAGCATTTGCGCATCGAAATCACAAGTATGACGAATAAAAATGAGTATTTTTACGTGCTAATAAGTTTATTGCGGTTACTCAATGCCTTTTTTTGTAACAAAGCTAACTCTAAAGTTGCTTTGTCAGACATAATCACTGTTTTTAAAACTACCGATTTTTTCCCCGATTTCTTAAAAGGACCTCCCGATAATCTCCCGATTTTTTCGGAGCAATTACTGATTTTCAAAAAAAGAAAGTGGAAGCACTGAATTGACACGGTACAGGGATATAAAGGCACTTCACCTTATTTTAAGGCAAAAGGTAAAGAAAAGGTTTAAGAAATAACTGCCGAATTTTGGTTTTCATCCTTGCTACTTTACGAAGTCTTTAAAAATCGACTCAATCCTGCTAAGTTTTCAGCTTAAAGTTTACTGAAAAGGCTTCTTATTTTTACGTCTCATATTCAAATCCACTGCAATATTTTGACTCGTGCATTGGATTTTGTATTTTTTTTCACCAAGGGCTCTAGTAATAGCTTTCAGTGTGCGCTGCTTGCACGACAATCAAAAATTCATCCAGACACGGAAAATTTGAATTTCAACAAAGGCCTGCATTTCCAGGGCAAAAAATGCTGACACCGGAAAAGTTACGCCTGTAGAAAAGTGGATAAATTATTTTACGATCTGTCTTGTAAGGAATCTGACATTTTAGTTTATTTTTCGGCAATGGCTTACATTTGAAGTTGGTAAATATTTAAACAGTTGAGAGACAAACATACAGAGGTACCACATATCCGCAAAAATAAGTTCACTCTATGAAATCGATTTTCTGTGGTGGACAAAAGAATAATCGGATTTTCAGGCATATTTCAGTGAATAAATGATGCGTTACTTGACTGTTGGATCTCAGCTCTAGTTCACAACCGAACAATCCTCGTTCCCTAGCAAGTTGCTTTGCACTGTTTATAGTCATCATAATTGGTATTTATGTTTATTTATTCACTTGACTGAACAGGAAAAAGAACAAAGAAAAGATTCCGTTACCAAAAAAGAATTGATGTACACGAAAAGTACTCACGATTTCACTTGCAGTGAAACTGCCTGAAACTGTATTCAGGGCTTGCTCAGGACAGTTAAGCCATGACAAAGTCCCTGGCAAATCGTATACTATTCACAAGCCTCATCTAGGGCCAGACAACTCACATATCCCTCTGTGGCACGCCTCTGCAGATCTTGGGAACATGCCAAGATCCCCTTATCTATCGCCGGCTCTTTTGAGGAGTGAGCGGTCAAGCCCCCGCATGATTTTACCGTAAATAGACAAGAATCCCATTTGGGAACTCAGGACAGCAGTGGCGGAGCACAATATCTTGACACTCAGAAACTGAAGCTCTTCCTCACTAACCCCCCAGTTCAGTCATCCCAGCGCTACCTCAAGTCGTTTGTCCCCTACTTCATCAGAAATTACAACGAAAAAGTCTTTAACACCTGAAATTTCTTAGACCATTTTTTTTTTTTTTTTTTAAGTTCCAGTGCTATTTTCTCGAATATTTGGGACTTCGTAATAAATCTATTCTATCCCTGGTCGTTTACAAGAGCGATAAGAATCCTAGGAGATAACTTTTCATAACTCTGTTAATGTGACGAAGGAAAGAGCCTTTTGAAAGCTGGAGCCTAGCCGACATCCGTAGCACAGGCTCACTAATACTAAGTGATATTAACAGTAGTAAAGCCTACCTCACTGACATTTTAACTTCGTCAGCACAAGTTGATTTGTCATGTCGCTATTCCCGATGAATATTTTTCATGAATTAGTCGTATAGAGTTGTATGAAAAAGCACCATGCAGTAGTAACTGTTGCCGCTGCATGCTACTAGTACCAAACTGGATGCTACTACAGCAACCCGATGAAAAATTTCCGAGAATCAGTAGTATGGAGTAGTACGAAAAAGTAGCATGTAGTAGCAACGTTGCTACTACATGCTACTACTAGCAAACTGGATGCTATTTGATACTACTACATAAGATTAACCCAGTCGGAGGCATGTTTATCAAAGTATTCCATACTACTACATATCGCTAATCAAACTATTCCATACTACTACATATAATTCCATGCAACTTTTTCGTACAACTACCATACTACTACCCAGTCAAGGAATTTTTCATCGGGAAGATTGGATGCTATCGGATATTACTACTTAAGATTAACCCAGTCGGAGGCATGTTAAATCAAAGTACTCCATGCTACTACATAGCAATACACGCAACTTTTTCGTACAACTACCATACAACTACACAGTCAAAGAATTTTTCATCGGGTTCAGGAAACTGATCACAGATCCACGAGAGGCGTACATACAGTAGAGGTATGCTTATGTGAACGTTTGTTGACTTCGGACTTTGCCATTTCCATGCACTTGCTGTGTCTAAAGCTAACTACCAGTTAGCCTAAGTAGGTAAGAAGGGCAGCTGAATACAGCTGTACAGATATTTTGGATCCTGAGTCTACCATTTAGCCCAAAACCGCAGTGTTCACATTAAAGTAACTGTTCACATAAGCATACCTCTACTGTACAACAACCACTCCTCTAGCGTGTTGCAGTGTAGTTTCTACGATCCCTATCTGAGATCAGTAGGTAATGGGGACAGTAATACGACTTAGTCCCCGTACAATTTTTACACCCTTCCCTGGTTCATTCACGCTTTGTACACTAATTAACTTCTAGTCACCTCCCCTTCTCTACACGAAACAGCACTTGTGTCAAGCTGCTGGCGTGACACGTCCGGAAATCAGAAGAAAAAGGAAAACATTCTTCTGACAGGGAGAAACAGAAAAGGACAGGGACAGTCTGAATTAAAACCACTCATGACCTGAATAGTGACAAGGCGCCCTTCAGAGTTGTTGATGTTACGAAAGTAAACGATTCTCTCATTTTAGGAATCGGGAGTGGCCAGCGGAATAGTGAGAGATCTTCGGGGTCAGGAAAGCGTGGCTCTCTGTGAAGGGAAGTAAGAACTAAGAGCGTGTTCCACCCTACTTACCGTAGTTACAATGCATGGCGTTACGGATTTTGGCTTCAAGGCTGGAACGATTTTCGGCAAAATATCGTGCCACGGGATAATCGGGCCAATCACGTCACAAAGATCGTTGCTACCACGCTTACTACGCTCCCGAGCGTGGTAAACAAGTATTAACTATTAGTTACTATTTCGAGAAGGTTGGAACGATCAGCGTAGTAACTTTTCACGAAGTTTGAACGAAAATAGTAACTAATAGTTACTATTGTTAGAAGGGTGGAACAGGCTCTAAAGCTTCATTCGAGGTCCCAATTTTTCTGTAGTATGTTAGTCTACTGTACTGTGCCGTAGCTAATATGCATGACCCTCCTTAATCAGTACATACATATCCCTCCTTAATCAGTTTCAACTTCAAACCCTTCACTCCCGTCGTTTAAAACTCTCCCTATCTTTTGGAAATAAAATCCTGTCGAGCCCCATTCACCGAAATATCCTCCCGCCCCAACATGAACCGGCTCGGGTAAGGCCAAGCAGGTCCATTGCAGAGCCTGTACCGAAACTTCAACCTGTGACTGCTTCACATGCTCGTTATGAGCTTAGTTTTGTGCCCTCGTTTGTTAAGTTGTTCAATGCCGGGTCGATTTTTTAGTCTGTAAAATAGTTATCAATTGTATATATTGTATTTTTGTGCATGTTATTTTTGGCTCATCGATTGACATACATGTTGACAACAAAAACTAATAATCGGCTCTGTCCGTCGCATGTTTTTTTGAATAAAGTGAATTGAATTGAATTGAATGACTATATCCATTGGCCGGTGGTGAGGGTACGACTACATTGATTCGGACCTTGCTCGGACTGAGCACCACTGTGGGTCAGGCGCTCATCAAAATCGGACGTACTCACCATCAAGCATGGCAAAGAGGCAAAGAAGCAGCTGTTCTGGAAGGATCCGGATGGTCTGATTCGGGTGAAAGTTGACAGGTAGTAACACAAATGCCCCAGATGAGCGATATATAGGTCCGGACCGTATTCGGCTTTGTGAGGGGTTCCAAGCTGAACGGGTTGATACTTGATGGTGTGTAAGAATGGTTGCATGCCGCCATGTTCGCAAGTGTCTTAATCAAGATTGAAACGGTCTGCGGGGTACTGGTCTGTTTCGGCCATGTTATCTAACCGTCATGACGTGAGAAAGCCGTTGTTGGCTTTTTGCAATTCTTCTAGAAGCTTTATTAATAAGTAAGAAATCAAGTTAGGCAAGCAGCAAAGATCTTCGGTGCGGACTATACTAAATGCAGCTGAAAATGATCATTTATCTGGTTGTACCACAAGCATGTCATAACTTAGCCGTAATGTACTCAAGCAGTGTTTTTTTTTTGTCAATATGAATCCTCCCTAATTTGTCAGTTTTCTGGTTAGACCAAAACAAAGTCTAGGCACAATCAGGATTCAAGGCTATGGCACTTGTGGGTATCACCAATTACAAATTTTAGACTTTTCGTCGATTTCACGGCATACTACCTCCCAGAGTTTCGCGTGTCCACTCAATTTGAAAAGAGACGAGAGATAGGAGGTTCCCTAAGGACGAGATAAGCATGATCCGAGAGAGGAGAATAAGCGAGGCAAAACGGACTGTATTTTTTTCAAGAAAGTCGACAAAACAACGTGCCCCTTTTGTTCTTGTCACCTTGAGAGTCTCAGCGAAAGCGGGCAAATAACTATCAAGGATCGGTCAGTCAACAGCAACACCTCCCCATTTTTGGAAGCCTGCCACAGCGTTGGACCCAGGGTGGGACCCGGGAGACTACCAACGGAACGGACTACAGGATATCCCACGATAGAGCCCTTTAAAGTAAAATGGAAGGCCTACATGTTCCTTTCTCAGTAATCAACGTCATCACCAGCAAGGCTGATTTCGATCTTTTCCCCATCCGCTTACGTTTGGCAACGGTGCTCAGTTGTCTACCGTTCTTCCCTGACCATGACCACATGGGCCACTGTCAGGACTTCATTCCTCGACCGTCAATGGAGAAGCCTGTAGGCTAGCATATAGAAATCAAATGAGCCGTCTGTTTGACGCGACCAACTGGAGACCCTTCAGAAGAGAGCTTGCCGCATTGTCCTCGGTCACATGTACGATGATTACAACACCAGCCTGCAGACTCTAAAGCTAGAAACACTCAACCAAAGGAGACACGACCTCACCATGGCATTTGGATATTCCCTCTTTCTGTCTCCAGACCATCGCGACATCCTACCGCCTTTTTACACCCCTGAACCAACCGTCGACACGCGGCAAGCAAGAAAATTAGCGAAGAAACAACTCCTTAAGTTTAACTGAAAAGCCGATTTAATTTTGTGTCGTCTAATTGAATACACTGAATTATTTGGATTCTGCAAAGGGATTTTTTTATTTTCCACTATCTGCTCTAGTTATGACGTTCAGAATATCTGCGGCCGTCCCCACAACGTAAATTCTACTATCAAGCGGGAAATTTTAATCTCAACACAAATGTAGCTGTTCAGTGGGCAGTTGTGAGAATGGTGAAGATTGCTTAGTGCCTGAACAGAAAAAAGTCATAAATCTTTCTCGTAAAGCTACAACAAAAATTCCGTACCATAAATCACAAGGAAATTCCACTATTTGAAAATCGATTATTCGTGAACAGCGGAACAACGAAGTAACGCATTTTCAGCGGGTCTTCAAGCCAATCTAAGTGAATGAGTGATGTATAACTAGATTGTCCTATCCCACCCCTTTTCGGTTAAACTTTAGAGAACCCGATTTCAAGTCTTCTCAGCGTTTTTTAAAATCATTTGTACCATACTTCGTATCTAATTATAACAAAGCAGCGTTTGACACTTAGTTTATTTTACCTTGCATGAACCGTTGTTTTATGTATTTTTCAAACCATTTTGTTTTGACGTACAAGGTTATTTTTGTCATACAGAAATATTATGTGAAATATACTTATTGATTGATTGACGCAGTTCGCCAAAGTTTAAGGATAAATGTTTATTTGGGGTTAGGCAACTTGGAAGGTTTTTGCGGATATGATGAAAACACAGAGAAGAGTTTTTGTAATTAGGACTTGTGGGGGGAGATATTTGTTCGTTTGTGGTCGTTGTTTTTTTGTTTTGTATTTTGTATGCGATGGCCCTTGGGCTTAAAGCAAATAAATCATATCATATCATACAGTCTATTTGTTTTGTATTGTGCATTCAGCAAATGTAAATCTATTGTCGGTTTCTTTTTATTTTATTTTATTTCCTTTCCTTTCCTTTTTTCTTCTTTCTTATACTTACTTCATTTAAAGCGATTTTTCTCCTACCATTAGGAAACAAATTTTTCATCATCAATGAAGTACAGGAGACAACAGAAGAAATAGGTTTCTGTTTTATGCTGGGCTTAAAATGTTATACTAGGCAGTCAGATTGGCAGGCGTCGAGAAAGACAAATTCAGGCTTCACAATTTTCTATAAACAGGCAAAAAGCTATAACCCTCGGTCTAGACCTAGCACTGGGTCAGCCTTGTGCTACCATAGCCCGTTTACAGAAACCTTGCTCACATACTAGGCCATAACCGATCGTCAGACAACTTTCTCGAAAATGG
Organism: Branchinecta lindahli; assembly: GCA_023053555.1. Lineage (NCBI taxonomy): Eukaryota > Metazoa > Arthropoda > Branchiopoda > Anostraca > Branchinectidae > Branchinecta > Branchinecta lindahli. Next base: position 15,965,147 of record JAKZAO010000009.1, read on the forward strand.
AGGATGCGGTTGGGAACCAGACATTAAGTGACTCAAAACGGGAGCGCAAGAGAAATGATATCAATATTCCTTGAGCCCAGGCTTACTTAGAGTCATATATTCGTACAATATATACAAAAACAGATTCGTCAGCTGTGATGCTTACGAAGCGATATTTCGGCCCTTCTTGGAAAGGCCCTTCTTACGAGAAGGGCCGAAATATCGCTTCATAAGCATCACAGCTACTGGCGAATCCGTTTTTGTATCCATTATATGAATATAGAAATGATATCTATGGCTTTCGACCAAGATGTTTAGTCATTTCCGACCTGACTGAAACATCACATGGAACAATGAAAAATGCCGTGCAAAACATATCATTAAACTGTGTCCATGACAGAGATGTGAGTATGTGGAAGCGAAAATCTCCACCGTTTTGTTTGTCAGTAACCAGCGCAGCCATCAGACAATCTAACTCGCAATCTAGTTTATCAGCCAAGCGTTCCCTCGCCATAACATGCGTTACGTTTGATAGACAAAACAGCTAGCATCGTATGTGTTATCTGTTGAAACCCTTCATCCTTGTATAAACTGTTATGAGACTTCTGACAGTGTAAGATTGGCCCTCTTGAACTATCCATGTGAGTAAGTATGCGCCCCCAAACAACTCAGCGTATTAACAATGATTTTACACGGGAACGGTTATAGTTAAAAAAAAAAACATGAGAGGGCTAGGATAAAGATGAAATTTTACTATACAAAACAACAACAAATATCGGTTAGCCCATCTGTTCTACTGGTATTTTTTCTGGTACCGTACCAAATTCCATATGCGGCCTTGAATTTTGAGGGATGCTAATCTCATTTTTTGGGAAAAATTTTATTCCCATTCCAACTTTCTGATTCCAAGGGATAAAAGGTGGAAATAACTTTGACGGCTCTTCCCCGGATAGCCTTTCACAATCCCGACAGGTTAATCTTCAGAGCAATCAACGTCACTAGAAAACGACTCGGGATTGGATGAGAACAGGCTTCATAAGAGATGGTTTCTAGAAAGTTATTGCACCCTTGTGATTGGACACTTTTTTCTGGCAGGATTTAGACAGAAGAATGCCGGGATTTTCAGCTGGTGACGTCTGGCGCACGGAAAAGGGGAGGAAGAAAGAGGATTCCGATTGAAATCGACTTGCTTTTATGGCTAGAGACATTCCATTATAGGCCTATTCAAGCGGTTGGTAGCAGACAGAAATCAGAAATAGCCTACTGTATGAACGTCACACTTGGGATAATTCGAGTAAGCGCCTCACTCGTAGACTCACTGATTTCTGTTCTTTACACCATCTACCGGTACTTAAAGTTTAACCGAAAAGGGCCGAGATAAGAGGATCTAATTACCCCTCACTTATTCACGTAAAGAGAACTTATTCACTTGAAGACCCGATGAAAATGAGTTACTTCGTTGCTCCGCTATTCACGAATAACCAGTTATCAAATAGTGGAATTTCCCTGTCGGATTTGTAGTATCACTATGCGCTTGTAACTGTGTTGTATGCTTGATGAAGAAGATATACGAAAAATATGTGTTCAGGCACTGAGCAGTCTTCACTAAGCTCACCACTGCCCTCTGAAAAGCCACGTTTGTGTTGAGAATCAAATTTCCCACGTAATAGTAGAATTTCCGCTGTGGGGACGACCGTAGATATTCTGAACGTCACTACTAGAGCAGATAGTGGAAAATCAAATGCGGAATCCAAATAATTCAGTGTGTTGAACTAAATGATACAAACATAAGTTGGCTTTTCAGGTAAACTTTAAAGATCACTTTGAAGCAGAAGAGAATCACTGCACTGATGTTTCGTGGCATGCAAGTTTTGAAGTTATTGCCAGATTTATTTACGCAATGCACTCATCCTTCTCGGCTTGAATTATAAAATACACGATCTCATGCAACTATTTTCTAGTTTCTAGCTAAATTGATTTTGTTATTTGCCTTTGTTATTCCTTTTCTTCTTTCCGGACCAAATTAGTGCTGTCAGAGTGGGGAAGGTTGTGAATCCTTAAACTTTAAATCCGTCCAGCATTTCTAGTTCTGTTTGAGTAAGCTTTCATTCGTGCGCAGTGTACTGAACTAGATGTAACACAGAAACACACGGTTGGCTACATGCCCTCATGAGATGAAGGGTGTTTTTCTGCACTTACAGCCTCCGTCTGTTTTCCGAATTCGACCATCCTTTGGGGGGTGGGGGTGGCCCCCGTAAATTGCTACCGGGTGATCCGATAGGAGTGATGCTTCTAGATGGTTCATTTTTAGATTCGAACAACACTCGGCAACGCTGCGGAGAGTTCGAGTGACGTCCCGGAAAGTTTGTAGCACGATTAATATGGATCAAACGAGTGAAGCGATTGGGATAAAACTGTGTAAGAAGGTACAAAAGGTCAAATGCCCTATTAGATGATCTATTTTTGAGTCCCTGCGTCGCCGGACCTGACTTTGGAGGGGAAACTGAAGGAGTGTACCGGTCATTCCCGGAAATGCTCAAATTCTTGTGAAACTTTATTCAAGAGAAGATGCCATGGATGTGCCATCCATTTTCGGATTCGCTTCCGGTCATGGTGGGGGGAGTTCGAGGGGGCGCACATTTTTTGCCAGACTACGGGACCAAACGAATGTGGCGATTTGGACGAAATTTGGAAGGTACAAAGATCATATGTCCGAAATGTGCTATTTTACGTTCTCGGCAGGAGATGGTGGTAAGAGAAGATGCTCTTCACATTTTATTTGCCTGTCGGAAACGCATTCAGCCAGGGTGACGGGAGTCAGCAGGGGGGGTGGGGGGCAAACCTTTCGTGGCACACCTAAAAAAAAACCGGACCGTACATAGTTCATTTGCCTTAGATGCTCCAGTTTCTTTAAAAAAAATTCTCCGTTTCTTACACCACTGCGTAAAAAAGATGGGTAATGAAGTTGGTTATTATTTGTCTTACCTGATGCTGTCCAAGATCTTTGGCCACAGTTGCATTGAAGTCGCACATTTCTGCTACTGGTTTCTCGCAGATCATGTACCGTCGCGCGAGTTCTGCAAATGTAGACGAAGGCGGTAGTTGGGGAGTAAGTTGTGCTACGATACTCCTGTTTGATCTGACGAAGTCGTCACTGGCATGCCGCAACTTCCTCGATCCACTGGAGAAAAAAACAACACCAAGCTTTAGCAGAAAATCGCCATTGCCCTACACTCCTCCGCTGTCTTAATGCTTAGCTAAAGGGCGTAGCAGGCATATTCTCAATCTGAATATGTGCATAATTGTGATGTAAGGGGAGAGCTACAAATCCATGAAAGAGCTATCAGAGCTAAAATCCCAAGGTTATTGACCTAATATACAAAGTTATTGGGACTCCATTACTCCAACACACGCAAGGTAAAAAGAGAGCTTTGTTTCGTCTTTTGTCGAGCTCTTCAATAATTTAACACCATATCATACTTACTTTCTTTCTCTCATATCCAGTACTCTATTTTAAACTTTACTTTATGTCACATTTCCGACAATTTGAGAAGTATTACACACACACCGATCTATTTTCAAAGTCAAAACTGACTTCAACTTCTTTGCTCGTCTTTTTCTCCGAAAATTTCCTATTTCTTGTACAGAAAAATCCACTCCAGCCATCGCAAATCTTGTTGATGCTCCGAAAACAAAAATAGACGACTTCCATAAATATTCTGCTTCCGCGGGAGCATTATTGATTGTCCTAAATCGTCTTCCCAGGTCCCATGACCCCCTCCCTTCCCCTACCTAGATCCAGGATCAAGCCAATTACAAGATGCAATCCCAGACAACTAGTCGTTTCCGATTCTAGAGTTAGTTTTATGAAGCGGTCTAAGGTGCCTATCGACAGGATAGCGAGGTCGATAAGTCGATTCAACATGTCTTTTTGCCCCATTAGCTCAAGATAATTATCACTACTAGCAAGAAAAATAAGCCAATAGAACCTCCGTCTTTGGTCCTATGCAGCGACTACTATACCCCGACAAAACTGAGCTGAGCTAGAGGTACTGGCTAAGCTTTGAGTTGATGTGCGCTTACTTCCCACTTCGCCGCTACACATATCAGATGAAAAAGTTCAGGAGGCTCGCTGACTCGCTCTGCAGCGCGTCCAGACAACCAATCGGCTTTTACTTTGGAAATTTCTTCTCCGGCGCTTTACTGCGATATAGCTGTTTGTAGAAGTAACGAATTGTATTGTTCCGCGTAGCTCCTACCCTCCGCTAGTTTGCATCGGGCATGGTATAGGAATCTATTCGACTCAGCATAGCCGTATTACAGAGACAGGCGGACGGAGTTCCTGGTGCTTATTTGTTCTTGCTACTAGTGAAGGAGGGTCTAACAAAAAGCTGCTTCTGTTTAGAACCAACATCTCTGTGCCGTGTGTACCTTCTCGTGATACCAACAAACTTTCCTGGCCACGAAAGTGACATGAATAGCGAACAGATTGCACACATTCACTTCGTCCAAGTTGATATTCGCAAGTAGCTGAGCTCTTTGCTCACCACCTGGATGCGGTTCGGCAGCGCTGGAATTGCCAATTTCCTTCCATCAGCATAACGAATCATCACTGGATAACTAGCAACGTGAATACCAGCATTTAGTAAGTTCATCCTATGAGTATTTTCAATGTCACCTTTTATTTCTGTTCTTGCTCAGAACTAGTTGCAATGTATGACAAGAATGTTCCATACCTAGAAATACTGACTGGTACTGACCCGCTGGAGAGCTCTCTTTTCGGTTCGAGCCAGAACATAAATAAAAATGAAAAGGCACACTGAAGTATTCGTAAAGATGAACTCACTACTTGCTGATTATTTACGCTTTTAATTATTCAATACCCTTGCGTTCAATACCTCTACCAATATTGATGATTCAAACAGTGTATTAAAGAACGGTGATGATTCGTGCTTCTTTGGCAGGTTAATTATATCAGACGTACGAAACAGAAACTGGATTACCAATACCCAATTCAATACCCTACCCTAGGGTAAGTTTGTGCGTCAGGCAAAATCTGGAATATTAGACTAAGACTACTAGGCTACGTCCAGGTTTTGACACAGACTTTAAAGGACTAAAGTGATTTATAGTTGGCCTTCCTTCGTTAAGCCTACATTTTAATCACCATTATTAAGACAGATGTGGTGTGCCTTAGTTTGCACTCCACATCCCCATCCCTAAATTTGGGACTACTTGGTCTATCTACGAAACTGACTTGTACTATCACCGAAAGTATCTCCACACCACAGCTTATGTATCTAGGCAGTTAAGCAAACTCGATTTATTTTTGGGACATAGTGGGCGGCGCCGGAGAGCCACAACCTTGCGACACTTGCGGTAGCCGATGGAACTTCCCAGTAAGAAGCGTGCACTCGGAGCTAGCGGGTGTGACCTGATATGCAAGGGATAGTGTGTAATCTGAGTGGTGTAATTTAAGTGGTGGTAAGCGAGTGTAAGCCGATTCAGAGGTAGGAAACGGCCCTCGTTTCTAATAAGGATTGAAAGATGTGGGGTTTCAACAAAGAGATGCAATGTGTGTTTTTTCTTTTTTTCTCTGAACAGGTAGCTTGCCCAGAATCCAGGCCAAACCGGGATTAGTACAAGAGAAATTATTATTCGAAGTCGGTTAGAAGATTAACGTGGTAAATTAGAGCGTCAATCTAGAGGTAAGAATACATGCTGATCGCTATGTCCCCGCCGAACAAGCACACTGACCGGAACCTGGCGGATGTCGTACATTTCCTCAAGGTAAAAACTATTCTCAAGGCGGTTGGAACATTTATCTGAGATTTACTGCCTAACCCGGACAGAATTTTAATTTTGTAACAGTAGCAGTTTTAACAGAATCCGGGCAAGAAAAAAAAAGCTGGAAAAAATTTAATAGAATTTAAAAAAATGGTTTGAAAGGTCCGATAAGGCATGTTGAATCAGATTTATTCTTGCCTCAGATGAATAGCACGGATATTTTTGTATCTAATGTGTGTGGGGTTCGGCAAAGACCGAACATCTTTAAGATCTGATTGTCTGATGACCAAATAGTCCATGTGGTCTTATTACAAGTTAGTGCTTGCAGGATATTTAAAGTCATTGTTTTGTGAACTTTTTCGTTTGTCTTTCCCGACCAAAGCTAAATGCAATCATTGTAATTGTCGTGATATCACAGTACAAAAGTGAGGTTCAAATATACGAAATCGATTATTTGTATACTGATTCTTTTGCACTCTTTCAAGATTTCAAGTAATCACTCCTCCTTATCCCCACAACGTATTCTTTTATTCACATTATCGTAAATAAAAAAAGAAACTGGGCAAAACAAGGCAGAAGTCTCTCGCCTCTCCCCTGCATTCTCACGGAAAGGCAACACAGCTAGGCAGATTTCCGTCCCCGCCACTGCGTTAGACGGTGGATCTACGCGTAGGAGAGCAGGTGCCGGGCTCGGAGATGTGTCCCAAAAGCTTCTCATGGGGAAGATAGGAGCTTGTTTAACTGCCTAGATACATAAGCTGTGCTCCACACCAACTTCCATCAAAATATCTCACTAGATTTGAGAGTTATCGTGCTGCAGACGACGTCATAGTTTCCATACCGCCTGGGATCCCAAAAACATGAGGGTTGGATCGGCGGGACTAATCCCGCAAGACATGATAGACATGATCCCGGTGAATTAATATTTTCTCTCTCGCATCGCAGATCTACATCGGCGTATGCTACAGGATTTCTGTCTCTGTAAGTATAATAAAACAACCACATCTTGGTCTCACGGGGAGGGAATGGGGCCAACTATGGCGAAAACTAGTTGTCAAGATCTTAAGATTTACAGATGGAACAAGACATCCAATCCCGTGTGGTTTAAGCGAAACGAAAAAGGGAGGATCAAATGCGGAAATTATGCGCGACAGACGAATAACCACTGAAATGGGATATAATAAATCAACCGGAACAGTAGCAGGCTTACGCAAACGATGCTGCGTTCTACCAGCACTTTTGCGGTTGAGCCGACGAGTCACAGGAGAAGCTACAATAGTTCTTCAATATTTTTCGATATGAACAGCTTTTCATTTTTCGAAAGCAAAGCCGAGTTTAAAGATGCTACATAAACTTTCTGTTTACCTTTCCAAAGCAATCGCGACGCCGAAACTCAAGTATGTTTGCCTTTTTCTGCAGTGTTGCTGTTGGGGTTCAAGAAATAAACCGCAGAGAAGCCGGAAGTCCATCCCTACGAGGATTACGCCCGCAAATAGAGAAGATAGAATAATGTTATATAACTGGTAATTTTTTTCACGACCATAGTTACTGCTTTTACTCTTTATTTTCTTGTTTAAAAGAAAATTGGATTAGTTAGCTTGTTTTTTACGGAATTTTCTTTTCCCTCTCCCCGGTTCCAAGAGGACTAGTTTCTGTTAAGTCGGGTCTTCACCTTCCGGAATCTGGGTTCCCAGATTCTCCTTGATTTTTTCTGAATTTCTTCTGCGATATTTGAAAATTCCGGAAATCGGGAAGTTCAAAAGCCCCTTTTTTTCCGGATTATTTTGGTGTACTTTCGGACCGGTTCATCTTCCAGATGCAATTTACAGAAGAACTCAAAGAAAAATCTGGAAGCCCAGATTCCGGAAGTTCTGGGAGGTGAAGACCAGACTTTAGCCTCACCGTCAGCACTTGGATCAGACATTAAAAAATAGATCCACAGGTTAGCAGTGGAAAACCTGTCATTGCGTCCCGGGTAATTGAGATTTTACATATGTCTCAGCAGCAAAGAGTGAAAGTCACCCATTACCCTATGGAACCGACTTTTTACTATGTCTACACAAGTGTTGAGCCTGAGGAAATAGGAGACTGTTACTCCACTTGGAGCGCTGAATTGTAATAAGGCCAAACAGAAACCTGGCGTGTCTCTTTGGATTTTCTTGTTGTCTTCTTGTCTTTTTCGTGTGTTGGAAGAATCAGAAAGGCTGTAGGGATGGTAAGCACTGTATCTCTTGCAGAAATAGCATTTTTATATTTCTGCTTTAAGAGTAGTCATTTTAGAATGTCCGAGAAGAAACACTGTGGTGCGAGGAGTCCTTTAAATTTTAGACTACGCGGCTAGCGCCATCATATAAGGGCCATTAATTTCACTCCATCCAAATCGATAAGGACATGGAGACTAGAAAAGACTACTAACGACATAGGGTGAAAGTCAAAACGGAAATCAATACTTCAAATTTCTCCGACCAGAAATCATATTTCAGATGACCGATCACCGCAGGAGCTCCGAGTATTGACTCTATCTCGTACCGAACAATGGTGTAAGGGGTCTCTCAAGGTATCTAGGAATGCTTCAGTCTGCTCCCACTCCAGCCTGCCCTTTCCACCATTTCTATGCAAGGAAAAAATGGAAAGAGTTACCACAGCAACCATTTAGATATTTAGGTTACTTCACACACTTGTTTTTGCCATTTGGCCATCGAATATTACACTACTCACTGCCAGATTGTCTCCTGTTGAACTGTTGGCTTTTGACGTGTCCAACTTGTGACAGGACCATGGAAAGATTCATTTATTCATGCGAAGATTTACTTGTTCGTACTAACGGGTTCTAAGGCCATTATTCTAAGGCCATTGTGATGGCAGCGACAGTAACAGATCTAATCAATTAACGAACTTTACACCCCCTTTACCAACAGTTCAATTAAGAGGAAAGCGGGGAAAAGTAGCTTAATAGCTCTTCTTTTGCTTAATGAACTCTTGGTATTCCTGGTCACATTATCTCTCGTTTGTGGGGGAGGAACTAAGAAGCTAAAAGGAAACTTCAAGAATACCCAGCCCAATTATAAACAAAACAACATTTAAGCTTCATATTTTCTACTAAGGGACTATTAGTAGCCTACTCCTCGGTTTAGGGTTTCATAGCCCACTAGTAACAAACTGAAAACCAGTAAATTAATTGTTTTCGTAACCAACACGACTGAGGTTCCATGGGTAACAAATTGTGGAAAAAACAAATGCTATCTTGCGACCAAAGTAGTCCAAAAAGGGAAAGCTGAAAAGCATTAGTAGTGTGACGTGACGATATGAACCCTCACCTTGCAAAACTGATGATCTTATATTCTTTGCCTTAATTCTTTCTTAATCCCTGTTCGTTATCCTAGTTGAGGCGGGGGGGGGGGGGGGCAGAGGCGTCATTTCGCTGAAACCTAAGAGGGGGGGGGGGCAGCGCCGGCGTCCCACGGGCGGTTTTACGTGCTTGGGCGCGGGGGGGGGGGGGAATGCCGCAAAATATAGGGATCGACTAAAAGCAGGAAAGGAAAGGAAAGAGAAAAGCAGGAAAGGCAAGTCATGGTGCACGAGAAAAGCAGGCAAGATACTAAAACCAGGAAAGGCAAGAACAAAACGGGGAAAGAATTTACCAGAAATCGAGGATTCGAAAAAGTGGCAAGCTGCTCCGTGCCTTTCCTCTGTTTCGTATCTCGTAATGGGTCAGCAACTTACATCTTGTATAGGTACACCTTTTCCTCCTTTTAGTATCCTATCGGGAGGCGACTAAAAACATGCGAGGGGTCGGCGAATAAGATACTTCAAGTACACCTTTTCCTGCTTTTAGTATCCGGTCGGTAGGCGACTTAAAGCATGCGAGGGGTCGGCAAATAAGATATTTCAAGTACAATTTTTCCTTCTTTTAGTATCCTGTCGGTAGGAGACCAAAAGCATGCGAGGGGTCGGCCAATAAGATATTTCAAGTAACCTTTTCCTGCTTTTATTATCCAAAAGCGTGCGAGGGGTCGGCCAATAAGATATTTCAAGTACACCATTTCCTTCCTGTGCTTTTAGTCGCCTACCGACAGGACACTAAAAGCAGGAAAAGGTGTACTTGAAATATCTTCTTGGTGACCCCTCGTATGCTTTTATTCTCCTACCGACAGGACACTAAAAACAGGAAAAGGTGTACTTGAAATATCTTCTTGGCGACCCCTCGTAAGCTTTTATTCTCCTACCGACAGGACACTATAAGCAGGAAAAGGTGTACTTGAAATATCTTACTCGCCGACCCCTCGCATGCGTTTAGTCACCTACTGACAGGATACTAAAAGGAGGAAAAGGTGTACCTATACAAAACGTAAGTTGCTGACCCATCACGAGATACTAAACAGAGGAAAGGCACCGAGCAGCTTGCCACTTTTTCGAATCCTCGATTTCTGGTCAATTCTTTCCCCGTTTTGTTCTTGCCTTTCCTGGTTTTAGTATCTTGCCTGCTTTTCTCGTGCACCATGGCTTGCCTTTCCTGCTTATCTCTTTCCTTTCCTTTCCTGCTTTTAGTCGATCCCCAAAATATACTTGTCAAAAATCCAGCATGGCTGAAGAGTTAAACGGTTAGAAACAAAAGACAATAAAGGTACCGTACTGCACCACATACGGAAAACGAATTTAAATAAACCAGTTTGTGAAAGGTAAAAGTCATGCCTAATAACAGGAACTCGCTGTAGAGCGACGCCACTGCAGCACCTACTGAGCGCCGGGCGAATTTTTTTTTGAATCTTCATGTTTTCTAACAAAATTTAGGTATTTCCCGAACAAATAATTCCCGAACAAATTTTAGGCTTTAAAACGGCCCATCCCATAAACTGTAAGCCCAAACCTCAAAGTAAACAGAGCGTACTACAAAAGGCGCCGCAGGCGAAAATTCTGGAATTCTTTATGATCAGAGTGCCTTTTTGAATCACAAATGAAAGCAACGGGCACCTATCATAGATCAGCTCATAGTGACTGGTCACGACACAATCCAAACAGTGCGAGACATTTAACTGAAAACTGATACATCGCACCTTTCTAAATAAAATGACCACCCGAAACAAAACTGAAACAGAGTAGCCTTTGTCCCTTTGCTGCAACCCGTGTTAAACACTGATTTAAACTGTTCTTACCGTTTTACAAAATAAAACAGCTGGGGTTTAGCGGAAAAGGTATTGAGTCTTTGCTGACCCCCTCCCCTTCTGACTCTTATATTTTGTGCTCCTTTGGGGCGGTGCCCCAACTTGAATTTGAATGCCGGGGGTTGGGACCGGGGGGGTGTTCGCCGGGGGGGGGGGGGGTTGGTAAAGGGGGGACGCCGGGGGGTAGACAAGTCTTACCGGGGGGTTGTCCGGAGGGGTTCTCGCCTATACCCGATATTTTCTGGTTATTTTTCTGTTTCCTGGGTAGCTCTGGGCCCCCTTGGAAGGCCGGGGGGGGGGGGGGGTAAGAAGCTTAAACAATGCTGCGAGCCATTCTTCCACCAGCCAACCAAAACAAGACCAAAGGTTTTGATGGGATCCCCAATATTTAATATATGATCCAAACAATTGGGTCTTGCCTTCGCCAGATCCAGTCTTCGCCAGGCTAATCATCTGAGAAAACCAAGTTCAGATATACCTCTATAAGCCATATCTATTTTGACGATACTGACCGAAACTTCCTGCTTTACTTCTGACAAAGTTCCGGTTTCGGCCGAATTCCGAGGGACTTACTTGTCCAGCAAAAAAATTCAGAAACGAATTCAGCGTATCTGCTTATCCCTATAAAGAACATCTAATCAACTTGAATTAAAACTTTGACTTATAAACAATTTCCGGTTGCAACCGGAATCCGGACGAATTATGTCCGGGTAAAAAATGATTGTCGTATACAGATTCAGCGTCTCTTCTTTCCCACAAATCTGTCATATAATCAACTTCAAATTAAACTTTTTCTTTTAACAAATGTTCCGGTTTTGGCCGGATTCCGGGGTTGTCTAGAAAATTCTTTTCATATAAGTGTTCAGCATGTCTTCTTACCCCTAAATCGAACATCTAATCAACTTCAAATAAAATTTTTACTTTTAACAAACATTCCGGTTTTTGCCGGATTCCGGACGAACTACTTGTCCGGCGAGAAAATGGTTTTCGTCATTATGTTCAGCATGTCTTCTTACCCCATAATCGACTATCACATTAGCTGTTTTTAAATATTTTGTTTGCCCCTAAATTTGAAACCCCTCCCCCACCCCTAGATATAGGGCTACAGAGCCCATCTACAAACTCGACCTTACCCTTGACCCAAAGAATTCTGACACCAAGTTTCATCAAAATATGTCATTCCCTTCGAGAGTTATCGTGCTTACAGACGGACGGACAACTTTTGCGATGTCATAGGTATATCCCTCCACTTACGTTTTGGGATCCCAAAAACGTCTGCTGTCTCGCTAACTGAAGCACTTTGTATTCCTATTTCAGGATAAGATCTCCGATTTCAACTCCCTCCGTCCTAAGCATTTCTATACCTTCCTTCATGGGTGGGTGCACGATACAGGATCTGAATAATAGAAGTAACCAAGCTCATTCCAATTCTACCATAAACCCCCTAGCTAGATAGCGGAACAGCAGTAGCTAGAAATAGCAAGCTCCGGAAATTCTGATGGCCCATTACCTAAGTAGTAAAGCACCAGGAGTAGCTATTTAAGACATGCTGATGAAGCTTGTGACGTCTTACCCAATAGCAAGGGCGTACATTAAATTGACTGGAAAGTGTCAATGCAGTCACCCCAACACGTTCATTACGGCCAAAAAGACTGTTTTAAAAGATCCCTTTTAGCCCTTTTAGGATAAGCCAGTCGAATTTTTTGTTTTCGTCAAAGCACAAGTTACAGTATACAGGCTACAGTTTATGTTTCAATATTCTATCATGCCTGACTGATTTGAAACTGTGCTTTTTTTCAAATAATTACAGACAAATTCCGACTGTCATAGCCGCGCACTGTCCCCTTAGCTTTGACGAAATACACGGATAAATTAACATAACCTGTATTTATGACCAATCAGCTCATCAAAAGAAATAAGCGGGAGCCTGGTCCGCTTCGTAAAGAGACACTGTGGGGTGTGGATAAAAATGAGTTCGGTAAAAGGGTGGATAAGATGACGTCTTGTGTTCGAAAAACAAGAGATGAGAATGGAAACATCGATTAGGAACGTAGATTGAATCAGTAATAAAGGTACAACGAGTTCTTCAAAGCATTCATCCCATCATATGCACTAACCTCAGTCTGGGAAATAACATTTCATGAGAGAGTGCACCGGTGTTGCCAACAGTAGTACAATTGTACCATTTTGGTCAAATTCATCTCGACTGGTACAATCTGGCACAATCACATATTTCCTGGTACATTTTACAGAATATGGTACAATGGGGTATAACCAGATCTGACTGCAGACCGAGCGAGCGGAAAGATTTATAGCTTTTTCTATATTATTGAATTACTGTGGCACGTCTATTGATCAGACGAGTGAAGTGATTGAATGAAACTTGGCATCGATGGAGTCCACTCTAGAAGCTAATCGCTTTTTTTGCATTTATATTATTATTGTTATTTCCAATAACTCGCAAACGAGGTAACAGTCTGGATTTCGGTTGTGTCTTTTTTTTCTTTTCTTTTTTTGCGTAAAAGCTGTAGGTGTAAAGTTGTTGAGTTGTGAAGTTTTAAGTCTTATATATTACTTACGGACTTACTTATGGACTTTTCTTTTGCTGCCAAGTATATTAATAATGTGCTCGCGTAACTAGCGCGAGCGAACGCGGTGAAATCAATGCAGTGAAAAACTGTGAGACAAAGGCAAACTTTCCAAGGATTTCTTTTCCGTCCGTACACACGCAACCTGTCATGTGCAGATACGTGCTTTAACGGAAATCTCAATGCCTAACATATAGAATCGAAAGCTAACTGGAGATGCGGTGCTGCGAAAAGTAGGTTCCAGCCGGATAGTCTTCACTTTCATCATCAAGTTGAAAAAATCACACCTTTTCCGTACGGAAATGATAATAGTGCAGAAAACCTGGCAGGAATTTCAGTCCACGAGCTCCCGACCCTGATCTTCTGTCCAGTTCATGAGTGTAGATTACTCGTAAGGCGTACCTATGAAGGAAAAACTCTTCTTGCGAAGCCTATAGGCTAATGTTCCGCAAAAGTAGCAGAGAAACGCTATTCAGGTCACTGGTAATTTAGGTCGTCATTACCGCTTATGTCTCTCATAAAAACCTGCGAGTGACATAGCCTGAGATACGCATAAACTCAAATTCGGTTAAGCTTATAACACTTGATATTTCATCCCATGCACGGCTTTATCACTAGGGCCCATATGAGTCTCATTCCCTTTAGCTTCGCCAAGCTAACTTTGCTTTATTGGAGTGCCCGAAAACTAATTTCGTCGCTAGATGGGATTAAAATACGAAATAAGAACTTCCCCTCTAGAGGTAGCATTCGAGAATTCTAAAGCTCCCGGCACGAGGGATCTCTGTGGAATCTCCAGAAGCAGATTAAACGTGAAATTTCTTTCCGTTGGTTAACGAGCACTCCAAAAGGGGGACGGGAAATAATAAGAGACTGCATGCACACCTCAGATGCAGCATAGGAACTTTATTTCTTCACCTAACATGAACAGCGGAGAAGAATAAGATGACCACCAAAACTAGCTAAGAGTTTTGCACATTAATAAGGGCAACAATAATTTAAGAAAATTAAATTCAAATTAAAGCAACATATATTTTTTTTGCCATCTGCCGTTTTTTTTGCTCAGCTGCTTTTGTACCCTCTAACGGCCAGGGGTGTCGGAAATATTGTAGCAATTTTGCATTACTTTCACGGCCGTCTGAAGCATCCCAAAAGATGAAAAAGAACATACACGGATAAACTACTACACTGTCAGAAGTTTCATAACAGATAACACAAGGATGCGCAGTTTCAACAGACAACACTTGGGGTGTAACCTGTTGTGATTCTGAAAACATTATGCATTATATGTTATCAAGAACAAATAATTTGATAGAACTTCCGTCTCACTATCTCTGTAATATTACTATGCGGAGTCGAATATTTCCCCGTATCCTGTCCGCTACGAACGAGCGGAGGTTCGTAGCTTCGCGCCACATCACGTTTCGTTACCTTTAGAAATAGCTAAGTCAATAGTCAAAAGCTGATTGGTTCTATGGACGCGCTCCAGAGCGGGTCAGCGCGCGGACTACACCTCTTGCACCTCTTTTTTCTGCGATGAGTAACGACGAAGACGGAAGATGAGAAAACGAGTATCAACACCAGATCAAAGCTACAGTAAATACCTCTAGGCCCGCTCAGTTTTGTCGGGGTATTCATAGTCGCTGTATGGGACTAAAGACAGAGGTTCTATCTGATTATTTGTTCTTGATGCTATGTATAATCACCATTGCCAGGAAGAGCAAAAAAACCGCCGAAAAAGCATCTTCTGACTTTTCCGGCGGTTTTCGGCTCTTCCTGGCAAACTGCTATTGCTTCCTAACTGTCTTCGACGACCTATTTTAGCTTTAAGATTTTAACAAGAGCTGAAAGCTCATATGGCACTTGCAAGCTTTTTTGCTTGTATTCAAGTTATCGAAGTTTCATTAAGATCCGATCACCCGTTCGAAAGTTATGCATGCCACTAAATTCCGGATTCCGGCTCCCCTCCCTCCCCCCACGATGGTCGGATCGAGCAAGTGACTATTTCCAAGTTAGTCTGGTCGGGTCCCTAATACGCCTGCCAAGTTTCATCGTCCTAGCACATCTGGAAGTACCCTAACTCGCAAACAGCGGACTGACCGACAGACCGACCGACCGACAGACCGACGGAAAAGTGATCGGTATATGGCACTTGGCCGGTAGGCAAGTGTCATAAAAATTTAAGATTGATAAGACCGTTGGCGTCACCGAGGGTAAGTGGAAGCGTAGTCACCTGGCCAATTCATACTGGACTGGAAGAACAGAAAAGATACTACGCGGCAAAAAAAAAAAAGATAGTTGGTTAATAACAGTAGATTTATTGATTGAAGCAGAAACGCAGACGAAAAGTACCTGAAGTCTCAAACTTAAGGAAATGGCGACGGAAATTCAAATTTTCGTTTCTTATTTCTGTCCTCGTGTCTTACTTATTGGGCTACTGTTCCTCTTCCATTAAGTGAAGTTTCCTATTTCAATTTACCATTTAGCGTCACCTCAGCTTTCCAAACAAATTAAACTTTTTTTTAACCAAATCCTGTAGAGACGAGGGGTCGACGACTCTCATTTTTTATGTACACCATCCCGGAATAACGGAATAATTCTGACCATTCCGGATTATTCCTAACCATTCCATATCCTCCCATTCTTTATCGAGTTTGGTAATCCACCAACTTTTGTTTAGTCCGCATTTATTTCACTCCATTCGGTCTGTCCTGCGGCGAACGAGGGGTAAACTACTCTAATTTTTTATGTACACCATTCCCGAATAACGGAATAATCCTGACCATTCCGGATTATTCCTTCGGGACGTGTACACCATTCCGTGAGAGTCTTCGACCCCTCGTGTAGAGATACATAGTACAGTGTGTTTGAATAAAGGTTGTTTCGATGAAGAAAAAAAGCTTTCCGGCGAGGCTGTGCAGAACAGGTTTTTGGCCCTCCCTATAGTACCAATGTTCGGCAGACATCATTTCTAGACATCTGCTGCGTGATATTTGAACCTTCCTTCTGCGTAAGAGCATGATCCGGACATCTGCTACGTGACTTTTTGAACCTTCATTCATTCCTTCTGTGTAAGAGCATAAACACGAGGGCATAAGGCTTACCTAGGATAGTTGAAGGTGTTCCTTAAGTTGGACGGCGGCCGTAACTTGGAGGCAACAGCAATCTCACCATGTGCGTTGAAACTAGCAGCAGTAGGTGTAGCAAGCTCTGAAGGTCGCACGGCGTCTCTGAACGCATGATTGTACAGCATGCAATCCTATAAATAATAATCTTAATTTATGGTAATACAGATATTAATTACGGTGAAAAATGGACGAAGTTTAGGCAAAAACATCCGATGGCGTGCCTGCTGACGTAATTCTCAACTTCAAAGAAAATGGTACCGTAAGCACGGACATGACTCCATGCTGAGTGGCTGGCGATTCTCAAAAGACATAGGCGGATGGTCTTTCCAAAACAGAGTGATGGGCTGTTGGAAGTAGTACCGAATGTGCGAATCTGTCAATGCTTTCGAGAAGGCAGTGTCTATCGTTCCCCTATCTGGGAATCGGTACTCCACACGCTATTGTTCCCCGTTTGTCGGGGATTCGATGTGTCAGGAGCTAATGTTCCCCGCGATGTCGGGGAATCGATAGGCCCAGGGCTAATCTTCCCCGCGATGTCGGGGAATCGATAGGCCCTGGGCTAACATTCCCCGACTACTCGGGGAATCGAAGTGTCCAGAGCTAATGTTCCTTCATAAACATATAATCGATTTTGAGATCGGGGAATCGAAGTGTCAGGGGCTAATGTTCCCCGACATCGTGATGATGATTTTATTGAGTTAAGATCGGGGAATCCAAATGCCAGGAGCTAATGTTCCCTCATAATCAAATAATAAATTTTGAGGTCGGGGAATCCAAGTGCCAGGAGCTAATGTTCCCCGATAAGCAATTATGGCTTTTGAGGGCGGGGAATCGAAGTGTCCAGAGCTAATGTTCCCTCATAGTTAAATAATAATCGATTTTGATATCGGGGAATCAAAGTGTGAGGGGCTAATGTTCCCCGACATGCAAATATTGAGTTTGTTGAGTTGAGGTCGGGGAATCCAAATGCCAGGGGCTAATGTTCCCTCATACATCAAATAATCAATTCTGAGATCGGGGAATCGAAGCGTGAGGGGCTAATGTTCCCCGACATGCAAATATTTATTTTGTTGAGTTGAGGTCGGGGAATCCAAATGCCAGGGGCTGATGTTCCCTCATAAACAAATAATCGATTTTGAGATCGGGGAATCGAAGCGTGAGGGGCTAATGTTCCCCGACATGCAAATATTTATTTTGTTGAGTTGAGGTCGGGGAATCCAAATGCCAGGGGCTGATGTTCCCTCATAAACAAATAATCGATTTTGAGATCGGGGAATCGAAGTGTCAGGGGCTAATGTTCCCTGACATCGTGATGATGATTTTATTGAGTTAAGGTCGGGGAATCCGAATGCCAGGAGCTAATGTTCCCAAATAAAAAAATAATCGATTTTGAGATCGGGGAATCGTAATGTCAGGGGCTAATGTTCCCCGACATCGTGATGATGATTTTATTGAGTTAAGGTCGGGGAATCGAAATGCCAGGAGCTAATGTTCCCTCATAATCAAACAATCAATTTTGAGGTCGGGGAATCCAACTGCCAGGAGCTAATGTTCCCCGGGAAGCAATAATGGTTTTTGATGTCGGGGAATGAAAGTGTCCAGAGCCAATGTCAATATTTGTATGAGCTAAAATCAATATTTGTATGTCGGGGAACATTAGCCCCTCACACTTCGATTCCCCGATCTCAAAATCGATTCTTTGATTATGAGGGAACATTAGCCCCTGGCATTTGGATTCCCCGACCTCGACTCAACAAAA
Source organism: Branchinecta lindahli (assembly GCA_023053555.1). NCBI lineage: Eukaryota > Metazoa > Arthropoda > Branchiopoda > Anostraca > Branchinectidae > Branchinecta > Branchinecta lindahli. The sequence continues at coordinate 15,983,547 of JAKZAO010000009.1, forward strand.
TAGATATATGCATGTCGGGGAACATTAGCCCCCCACACTTCGATTCCCCGATATCAAAATCGATTATTATTTAACTATGAGGGAACATTAGCCCCTGGCATTTGGATTCCCCGACCTCAACTCAACGAAATAAATATTTGCATGACGGGGAACATTAGCCCCTCACAATTCGATTCCCCGATCTCAAAATTGATTATTTGATGTATGAGGGAACATTAGCCCCTGGCATTTGGATTCCCCGACCTCAGCTCAACAAACTCAATATTTGCATGTGGGGGAACATTAGCCCCTCACACTTCGATTCCCCGATCTCAAAATCGATTATATGATTATGAGGGAACTTTAGCCCCTGGCATTTGGATTCCCCGACCTCAGCTCAACAAACTCAATATTTGCATGTGGGGGAACATTAGCCCCTCACACTTCGATTCCCCGATCTCAAAATCGATTATATGATTATGAGGGAACTTTAGCCCCTGGCATTTGGATTCCCCGACCTCAACTCAACAAACTCAATATTTGCATGACGGGGAACATTAGCCCCTCACACTTCGATTCCCCGATCTCAAAATCGATTATATGATTATGAGGGAACTTTAGCCCCTAGCATTTGGATTCCCCGACCTCAACTCAACAAAATCAATATTTGCATGTCGGGGAACATTAGCCCCTCACACTTCGATTCCCCGATCTCAAAATCGATTATATGATTATGAGGGAACTTTAGCCCCTAGCATTTGGATTCCCCGATCTCAACTCAACAAAATCAATATTTGCATGTCGGGGAATATTAGCCCCTCACACTTGGATTCCCCGACCTCAAAATTGATTATTTGATTATGAGGGAACATTAGCTCCTGGCATTTGGATTCCCCGACCTTAAGTCAATAAAATCATCATCACGATGTCGGGGAACATTAGCCCCTGAAACTTCGATTCCCCGATCTCAAAATCGATTATTTGTTTATGAGGGAACATTAGCTCTGGACACTTCGATTCCCCGAGTAGTCGGGGAATGTTAGCCCAGGGCCTATCGATTCCCCGACATCGCGGGGAAGATTAGCCCTGGGCCTATCGATTCCCCGACATCGCGGGGAACATTAGCTCCTGACACATCGAATCCCCGACAAACGGGGAACAATAGCGTGTGGAGTACCGATTCCCAGATAGGGGAACGATAGACACTGCCTTTCGAGAATTCCTTGGATAATCTGTACGCCGAAAATCTGCAACGACTGGTGTTTTGACGAACTCTGTCAATTGTCTTTTGCATTGTTTTATTACTATTTGTAGTAGTGTTATCCTTATAACAACATACAATTTGACAAACTTGGAAAAGAGCGTCAAAATTGTGAATTTTCACACAGAACATTAACATGAGGGACATGTAGGACAAAGTGTACCTAACTATACACAATGAACCGTTTTTTGAAGGCGGCAGACGAGTGGGCTTAAAATTTAAGCTGATGTAACAAGAAACCCTAGCAAGCGAAGCACATGAAGCTTAAAGTTTAAAATTTAAACTATATACTCAGTGGCACCACTAAGGTTAACAATGTTTTAAGTTCGACTATAGCCCCTTTAAAGGACTCCTCGTACCTTGCCTACTTCCGTAATCGCTCTATCCATTCTTAAACCCAGAGACTCGACTTGCATACGATATATTTTAACCCCCTGACAGCACCTAACTGATTTTCATACTTGCTTTGTATCGCTGTTTTCGATTCGTAGTTACTACGCTTACTACGCTCCCGAGCGTGGTAAGCATCGATACTCAAGCACAATATATTAGTTTCAAAGAACTTGTGCACTTCCGAATTGCTTTTAAATGTTTCTTCTTTTTCGTTATTAAAGGATCTATGAGATTTCTGGGGTCATATCATGCCTATTATTATCAATGGATCGGTTAGTTTATGGGAGCTTTTTTATACTCCTCCTTTCGGCAGAAACTGTAACAGTATTTATTTTTCTGCAGATACCATGATATCTGATACCATGGTACCTGGATCTGCATTTATTTTCATTTTTGCAGTTACTACGGTACCTGATACTACGATTGCTTTGCAAAAGCGACAATCTCCGAATTTGCGCTTTTAGACGACACTCCAATAAATTCTCAAATCAACGCAAACTCCTTTCCCACCGATTTGCCGAAAACCTACGCTCTTGTGTTGGTGATGATGAAAGTGAGAGGACTTATTTAGATACCACGGGTCACTTACTACGGTCGCGACCGTCGTATGTGAATATCAGTATCAGATACTGGTATTCATTCAGTAACTGCCAGATACTCAGTAACCGCAAACACAACTTTTAACCGCGGTATCACATACCATGGTAACTGCAAAAACGACTGTAAACCATGGTATCTGCAAAACCGGAACTATTGTTTGGCAAGTTGTCGACTGGGTTAGGGTTAGCTTCTATCTGGATCCCAGACGACAAAGACTGGATAGCTACGACATCATAAATTACCTTTCTTTCTGTATGTCTAACCTTTGGATAAACCAAATATTTTGGTGGAATTTTTTCCCGACCGATCTTGAGCAAAAACAGTTTCCGGCGACTGCGGGCAAATTCTTTGTTTCTCAGATCAATCTTCCATTTCCGTCCACTCTTCTAAGAGAACAAAGTGTTCGACTACCGTAAACAATGACCTCGTTTCGCGGATCAGCCTGATATTGTTCCTCGTCTCCTCCTCTAATAGAATTCCTACTTTGAAAACAAGTCTTCGCTTCCCGTCAGTTCAACCGGATTTTTTCAGGCACCCATTTTGTCAGCTTGTAAGAATGCTTGGAAAAATCCTCCGGATTGCTTTACAAATCTAATTGTAAGTGGTAAATGGTACGTAGTGCAGTGCTTCGAATGCAGAAGGCTATCTATCGCGAATTTTCTGGTTCGCACTAGACTATTGACGGCATGACGTGTTCTTGGTTCCAACTAGTGATGCCAAGGAGTGAATGCAAATTCACAAATTTTCCTCAGTTGCTGTTTTACAATTTATTGTTACGCTACAGTAGAGGAATGTGGTGGATTTACTTGCAGTACCTATACACACACACACGAAAATGGGCTAGTTACGCCACTGGTAGGCCCCCAATTATCGCGTTTTCCAGCTCCTTCGTCGGCCTGACGAAACCGACATCACCAGCGAGAAAAAGCTCGCAAGAAAAAAGAAGAAAAAGATTTGTTATGTCATTTGTTACGTGACGGAAAAAAAACATCCTCAAACGATTCCGGATCGTGGGGGAAACTGAAAACTATTTATCATTCTAGAATGGCCTACCATGAAAGCCAAGCAAGAAAAGGCTGAAATTGGATTGCGTGAACACTTGAAGCCAAGAGACGACAAGAAAAATTGAGACGCAATATCGGGGAGTCACGGCAACCGAACCAAGTCACGCAGGAATATCCAACCGAGAACAGACATCCCATGATTACCAAGAAACGAAGAGGTGATGGACGGTGGCTAAAAGGGTAAACAAGGACAACCGAAGACGATCGGCTACTAGCGTGCAGTGTCGGTGATAGCTAGCGCTGTCTGCAACGTCTACAACACTGACGACGAAGAAATGTTACCTATGTGACGAGCTATGGAGCCATGTATGGGTTATTTATTCATTTGCTTATCTTTTTTTGTATTTATTAAATCGAACTGCGAACCACCTTGGGCAAAATTATGTGTGATTCCCTGACTCTGGCAGGTCATTCCAAGGTCAGGTAAGGGCGGTGGTCATATCGATAACAAGGGACATCCATGTGAACACATAATCATTTATACGTTTATGTGTGTTTATTTTGTTGTTTATTATGTTGTGTTTTTTTGTTACGAAATTAGGAAGTCAATCTCTCCGTCTCTCTCGCCTCAACTTCTCAGGGCGCATCGCAATATGTATTTTTTCTATACTTGGCTACTTAAGATACTTGGCTACTCACTCAGCTGAGTCTTGCTTCCAACAGATTGCCAACCGCCGCGGTTGTTCTCTGGTTCTTAACCGGTGTTTCGACCAAGTCTCGCCAGTCTCGAAAAGAGGTAAACACGAAAGACTAACAGAAACTACAGCCTAACCGACGAAAACGGAAATTACTGCATCTTCGTCGAAGGAGCAAAAACAAATAATTACAAATCCGAGGTTTAGGATTTCTGACTTCGAGACTGAAATATCCGAGTTTGGTAGCTATCTGAACTTGTAAGTTTCTGGAAACGTTTTTCCTTCCCTTTCTTCATTTAATCTGAAATGAGATCTTGAAGTTTCTAACTTTTACACAAAATAAGTCCCGCACCCTATTGGTCGGATTTGCACCGGGTCAAAGTCTAATGTCCCTATTGTCCGTACTGCCAATATTGCCTCAGGTCCGTTATCGTCAGGTAGGGTGCAATCAACCCCACACATAAATCTGAAATACCCATCTGATCAGTCTAGCGCCGTTAGAGGGGGCAGAATTTACCACGACATTCCGATCCTCAAGAATTCAGAATAGTACATAAGATCACGGAAATAGAGGCGATTAGCACTACAAGTACGACGGGCTGACTTTTCGAAGAGGGGAAATAAATCCAAGGACCGTAGAGCGAAAAAGCCAAGCGAGCAAAACACTATGGAATGATTTGGATCTCTCTGCGGCCATAACAGACACACTGGCACGGTGCGGCTGAAGTAGGAAGAGAGAACAGATGATTTAGATTATTTCTGGATGTAGGCAACCAGGTCACTGAGGTCCCACAAAAGACTTCTTTATACCTTTTCTGATGCTTTATTTAGAAGTTGTATCGGTGTACCTTGTATACGAATTTCCGCACTGTTCTTTTATTTGGATCTTCGGGGAAATTTCTAGCCAGTGTTAGTTCAAACTTCAAGAATCAGGTGAATTTTTGAGGTTAGGAATAATTTAACATCAACAAAATCAGAGAATTAAGGAAGTGCCGTTTACTGTACGCCACCGGAATGTCCGGTTCGTTTCAATATTACTGTTATTGTCTACTAATATTGTCACCACAACATTTGTCATTTCCAACACGGTCGTCAAGTACTCTTTCGAAGGAGTCGACCGACGTAAAACGGAAGTTGGTTCCACGAGTCCACAATGTGACTTCCAAACATCCATCTGCCGGCGTATTTCTTAGAGCGCTACAAGCCAAGTTTAAACTTGCACCCAATGATGTTGTTTGGGTTGAGAGTAAAGGTCGGGCTTCACTACCCAGATTTTTCGCCCGGATTCTGGGTTCCGTTTTCTTCGATATCGGTAAGGGTAGTGAAGACAGATCTGAAACGGTCTGAAAACACCCCGGACGCGTCCGGGAATCTGGTAAAAAAAATCTACCAGATTCCCGGAATCTGGGTGAAAAGAAACGGGAATCTGAAAGTAGTTTTCATTTGACTTGGAGAAATTATTGTGCTGAGGTGGTAAAATCTAAGAAAATGAAAGAAGTGCTTAAAAATACCCAAAAGCGGACTGTTGAAAAGACATTTGATTTGATTTCTGTTTGGGACCTCTTCACATAATCCGGACCCCAGATTCTGGGGCGTCTGGGTAGTGAAGCCCGACCTTAAGAAGTTTGAGGGTAAAGCTACGTGCACGCAAGTCCGATGCGATATTCGCGTCACTATGGGAAAACCTGCATGCGACGCGTCAAAATTTCGGAGTGAAGGAGAACAATTCGCACCCGATTGCGAAAACTGGATTGTGTGTTCACGTACGTCTAGAGTAACGGGTTTTGCCTCTCTTAGCACTCTCATTTTAATCAAACTTACCCTACATTACCTTACCTTCGGTTGACCTTTATGGTCTACGGTCATACTAGTTCACACAGAGCTTGTCACACAAAGTTTGTTTAAGTGTCTAATGAATGTGATACTTATTTCCAACAACACAAAGATCCTGATTGTTGAACTAACCTTACTCGCCGACACGAACAGATGCGGGTCTCCTCTCCATTCGATTCCTGTAGTAACATCCTCATGTTCGTTAAAAGAGGCTAGCGGGACATAAGGTCTTCGTAGATCCCAGACGTTAATGGCGTTGTCAACAACTAGTGCGGCGCTGGCTATATGATACTTCCTTCCCGGGCGCCACTTGACTCTACCAACGGATGCGATGGTTTGGACCGAATGAGCAACGGACGGTCTTAATCCGACATCCCAAACTGAAAAAAATGGTACTTCAAAGAACTTTGCTTTAATAACAATAATAATTTATTTGCTAGCCACAAATTCCAGTGGAAATCAAGGTGAGTAACTAAAGAAAAAGAAAGAAAACAGCGTTACTAGAAGGTGGTTCGCTCGTTTAATTGTGTTGCGAGAGCAACACTTTGGTTTTGTCGTGGTTTTTTTTGTTTGTTTTTTTTCCTAGCACCTCGATTTCAGCTTATTCCTAGAAAGTGGTAAGGGTCTAACCTCTGCGGTTTTTACGGAAAGTGTGGACCTTCGGCCGGATTGATGAATATGACATTACATTTTGGAAAGCTTCGTAGAGCTCTTGCCTGGGGCAAAAAAGGATGGTTTTCGCTTGTGCGCGAGCTACAGCCTACGGTGTGTGAAGTGAAGTGGAGTTGTGTAGCCTATGTCAGAGAGGACTATCTGAAGTTATGCAGCCAAGCTTTCGTTTCATCAAACCACGTTTCTGCTTTCGAGTGGAAAGCTCCGTTCTAGCAGGCGAGCAGGCAGGCACCACTTTCAAATTGAAGGTGGACTAAAATCTACAAGTGCGAAATATGTGCGGCAGTTCCCCGGCCCCACAACCAATATATCTTCTTTGAGTGATAAATAGAAAAATTTACAGAAACAAAAAAGTGGCATTTTCCCACGGGTCCGAAAGTGCTGCCATCTATTGTTTATACACATTTCTGTTCGTGATTTCTGCTGAGTTTATCAATCCATTTCTTACACTTGGGATTGAAGAAGAGAAATGGTATCGCACATACCTCTTAAACTTTATAAGTTCTCTCACTGCTAAAGAAACTGCAGCTTATACTTTGCTCCTTTCTAAGTGGTGATATTAGAAAGTTGGCCTACGGCAAAAAAGTCAACTTTTGAACTAATACAGATAGAATTTTTTTTTCAACGGCAATCGATAGATCTTGATGAGCTGATAAAAGCATATGTCATCCGTTTTTTGGTAGAAAAATTCCTTCATGAGGTACAACAGTTTGAAAGTTTGGAGGGGTTGACAACTTCAGTAGTAAGGTACACACCGAAACCCAAAATAGTCGCATCCCAATTGTGAGATATGTTGGGGACTTGTAAGCAACAATCGGATGTTAGACCATAACCGTCTTCGTCGATGAGGGGCTAGCAACTTTTGCTAGTTGGTGTACCTATTAATCCTATTATTTGTTTCCGGTGTATTTGATGCTGAGAAAAGTTTGTTATCATGTCTACCACGGGGAGATGGACTTGTAAGGAGGAATCGGTTGCTAGAAGGGGTTCATAAGGGGCTAGAAACTTATGCAAATTGATGCACATTTTATTTGATCTCCATAAATCTGAGGGTAAGAAAATTAGTCTCCATGGTCTATCACTGTAACTTAGAATGAAGTCTTTGAGGGGTAGACAACTTCTGTGGTAGGGTGTATAATGTTCCAAGTTTTCGTCCGTCACGATTGAAAAGGATAAAGTGCAATTGGCTGCACACTTTATTTGATCTCTATAAATCTGAGGATAACAAAATTAGTCTCCATGGTGTATCACTGTATCTTAGAATTAAATCAAGTGTTTACGCATTATTTTGATCCTGAAAAGTTATGGATAGATTTGTAATACTAACTAGGTTATATAAGGCAATGTTTCAAGTTTTCACCGTGCACGATGTCTACGATTGAAAAGGATAAAGTTCAAGTGGCTGCAAAGAATTTAGTCCGTACATCCGATATTCTGTTTTTTTTTTTCAACGCTGAAGGATATCCGTATGATTAGGGATTGTGTCATCAGTCCGGAACAGAAATCTTCTTGGAACATAAAATTTTGAAAACGTCGGGTTGACAACTTCAACGATAGCGAAGAAACAAAACCAAAGTGTTGCTCTCGCAACACTTTAGTCGGCGAAGCCGAACAAAGGTTGCCGCAACACTTCACGTTGCCCAGGCAACGTAGGTCTAGTTTTCTGTCTTTTTTCGAAAACATTAGGCTACACTATGTACCGCAACGTTACTAGAGATTTTGGTTCCTGTTAAACTTTACGCAACCGCAGAACAGAAGTACCATTCTCTAGGCGTACACGAAAAACCTCCAAGTTTAAAGCACAGAAGTTACAGTAGATACATTTTCTGTTCCAATATTCTAACGTACCAGAAACAAGTGTGTGTTTTTGTGCTGTGTTTTTTTGTATGTTTTTTTTTTATATCACAGACCCATCCCCGGCTGTTTCAGCCGCGTGCGGCCCCCGTAGCTTTGATTAAAACACGAAGTGCATAACCGGCCACAAAAGGCTCCTTGGAACTTGCCTAGGAAGCAATAAGCCGGACCCTGCTCCGCTTGTAAAGGTCCAGACGTGGCAGATGCAAAAATCAGGGTACTGCAACAAGGGTAGATAAAAACCATTGTAGGTTCGAAACTTCATAAAGGATAATGGAATGGCTGGAACTGTTGCGAAGCGACCTATTTCCGCTAGGGCCGATGGATTCACCTTCGCCCGAGCAAGCTTTTGGCTGTTAGTGCCAGCTGTATTTCTTGAGAACCATCCTGAGATTTATCAACTGTGAAAATGAAGATTACTTAGCACCTAAATTTCTATTCTATGTGGTTTAACTCAGCTTTCACCCAAATCAAGAGAAAGCAACTGAAAGCAACAAAAATTCGGGAGCCAAACTCAATTCCCAATTCTCTCTTTCTTCGCTCCCTTTTCCAGCCATTTTCGTCTCAATCAGACCTCTTCTCCCGTTTCCCTCTAATAATTCAACGAACGCTTGAAACTCATTTCCCAATCTCCGTCGGGCGTAGGTGTTCCAGTAAATAAGACTCGGGGAGGGATCGAGGAAACTCAGCAAATCGTTTTCGCTTCGTTGATCGGCAAAAACGACGGGGATTCGGGACGGTAAACATGTCAAATCGAAATGGTTTTCATTCCGCTTTCAATGTTATTCAAATATTCCCATATCTGGAAGTTAAGGTTTTAAAAGAAAATGTTACAAAAACTTCTAAAGGAAATGTTCATGGAATTCGACTGAGGGTGAGCTGCGTAGTTATTAGAACCTGCGACAGTCGTTCCTCTATGACGGGATTGGAATTACAAATTTTTAAGTTCTAACTTGGATTGCCACTAATGGTGCTGAAATGAACGCATTGTCCACTGGGCGCATGGACTAAGGGAGGATTACCGGATTAATTGGCCCTCTATGACGTCTCTATCCAGTATCCAAACACATAGACCTTAGATTTATCCAAGTTATGTTCATGGTATCCCACTTTTTTTTTTTTTTGCTTTCTTCTTTCTTTTCTTCTTTCTTCCTCTTTCAGTTTTCTTCTCTTTTTTTGACAAAGTGTGTGAAATTAATGTAAAGTGAAGGTTTTTTTCAATGCCCCCACAGGCCCATTCGGGCTTTCCTGCTGTCAGAGCCCAGAGGTATGAGTACATGTATAAACAATGGTAGGAGTATTATAAAAAGTTTGTTCATGTAGTTTAGTATATGTAAAGTGGTTTGTATAATAAAGAGTATTAAACTAAACTAAACTAAACTTTAAGTGATGTTTGTATCCTGAGCTTTTCTCTTTTCACTTCTTTAACACGATATGCTGCATTATTAAAGTACAAGTTGGGAGTGTAAAGGTTTGAGAGCATAAGTGAGTAGCCGTTCAATATTCGAACACATCTGACTTCTTTGAAACTGTGATGAGTTTTTCAATAAATGAGAGAGCCATCCCGGCCGTTATAAACGCACACAGCCACCTTAGCTTTGATGAGAAGCACGGAGATAACTGAACAGCCTTTCTTCGGAAAATCCAATGTTCGGCTTCGTCCACGAGGGCATTTTCAAAACAAACTGAATGAACCAAATTCTGACCAAAAAACTGAAAAATTATTTTCACACAATTTATTTTGAAAATAATTTGAATATAAACTGAACTGAATTCTGACAAATAAGCGGGAGCCTAGTCTGCTTCGAAACGATTAACTGTATATAGATTTGAATATTTTGTGTTATGTTCGACAAGCTACCGTTTGTGTATAATTAGCGTTAATATGGACGAGAACCACCAAAACGACTTGGCCGTTGTATCGGTAACGAGAATAAATTTAACTGAATTGAACTGAATTAATCTTCTCTATTTTTTTAACGGGCAAATCTTCTCATCGAGCAATCTCTTTGACTTTACTTCTTTTTTCTCTTCTTACATTGCGTTAAATTACGTAGGCTACACTTTACATTCAACAGATGCAAAATCATCGGTCTTTTTAAGAGTTTCTATCCCTTTCAACGGAACGTAGCTATGGAAAGACGTAAGACTTCGAAAAGATGCTTTAGGATTACTCTTTGAAGGAATCCGGTACATCAAATTATAGGACAGTTCTGTAGTTTCTGTCCCTTTAAAGCGGACGTAAATTTAAATCGAACTAAGACGGTCCACAGACCGGATTTCAGAGAGAAAATTTTCTCAATTCTTTTTCAAACGGTTACGCCGAATAAAATTCCCGAACAGTTCTGAAGTTTTATCCCTTTTAGCCAAATGAAACTCTAGCATACTTTTCGACTGGAAAAATGCTTTCTGAATATTTTTTAAAGGTATATGGATGTTTCCTGGTTGACGACCAGTTTAAAAAAATATTTTATTTTTTATTTTATTTTTTTATTTCCTCCGCCTCTTAAAAGCGGCGGGATACAAATCAATCACTTACTTCTTTAGCTCTCGAGCAGTTTTAGAGTGTCTACCCCTTTGACGGAGACGTGGCTTCCCCCTGGAAATGTTTGCATTTAGAAGTAGCCACGCTAACAAGGGCTTGCTCAAATGTGATTTTTGCTTCAAGTAGGAGAAGGGACGCATAAAACATGATCTGAATCAAGAAAGGGGAGAAAGGGTCCGGGGCATAAGGTTCCAGAAATACAGAAGTTGTCGGAAGGGGAAGTCTGACAGTAAAGCACGTGACGTGGTCGCGGGGATAGTAAACATGCCGGAGGATGGGACCGAAAGCGCCGATGTTTTGCCAAGGGGAGGAAAGAACAAGCCGAAGTGCCAGCGATGGGAAACTGGAAGGTAAAAGGGGGAGGACGCTAACGCATAAGAGTGCCCAAACGACTGTCGGTTCCAGTTTTGAAACAACTTCTTTTCTTATACCATCTCCTGGTTATATAACTTATCACCCATCAACAAAATCATCTTTTTTTTAATTGGCCCTCGGATCTTTTACCCGTACTATGAGCCTTTATTCAAAAAAAAAAAAATGGCAACCGGCCCTGATTTCTGACACAAATTGTAACCGTGACTGTAACACGCATAACAAAAGTAAAACTAGGCAAATCTTAGTGGCTTCGGAACGATACAAATTTTCTCAGAACGTTCAAGGTATAGTGGACTGCAAAACTGAACCTCGCAAACTGAACCTCGCACTTTAATACATCCCAAAAATCAACCCCCTTAGAAAATCTGAAAATATTTGGCCATCTGGTTTTCCGCTTGCCGGATTAATAATAATAATAATAATTTATTTATCACCCACTTTACAAAACAGAGGTTAAGTGGAGTAAATACAAAAGAAAAACAGCAAGAGAAAACAAGAAACAAAGTTAATCACATACAGAAAAAAGACGGATAAGGCGATGAAAACACCCTAGCCTATAAGGCGCTTCAATGGCTAGCTTGGCACATAATTTTTCGAAAACACCAGTAATATCTGTCGCACAATACTTTTTTATCAGTTTTGTATTCGGTAAGAACGAGGCAGATATAGGAGAAATTTGCAGTACCGGTAATAATTTATGCGAATACGTTTTAGATCACCGGTCAACAGAAGTGGCCGAATACCAGTACAGAAGAGTACAGAATGATCACAAAAATTTGAGTAAAGCCGAGTTAGCGCTCTTCTCCTATAGTGTCCGCGATTTGCAACGATCTTAGAGTAACCGAGCCTCAGCTTATCACTAATATCTTTGACAGCACGCGACCGGAGAGCATTCATAGAATCGCAAACTCACATTCAAATTTTTTGTTTATGTCGAGTTAAAGCACAACTCTTACTAGAAATGACCTTTTTCACGATTAAATGACTCAGAAATTCCGTTTTTAAAATACCATTACTTTCAACGAGAACTCCATCTAGCCTTCCCTTTCTCCGACGCGGCAGCTGGACGTAAAATGTTTGAAAACTGGACGTTCTTTGGTTAAAAACTGGGAAAACCAAGCAAAACAAAAGAAGTACAAAAACAGAAGGTTACCATGTATTCCAAAATGAAAAATAATACTTTGAAGCTTCTCGTCTCCTTATTTGAGTCGCTGAAGGACCTTGAAGCTTCGGCGAAGTTTGCGTTGCGTGACTGTCAAAACCCGACTAGAAAAGCGCTAAAATGTCGTAGAAGCAACGGATAATATGAAAGGAAGAATAAGCCAGACGGGTCCTTTAAAAAATAACTTGAACGTACTGACTATAGTAATTATTTTTTATTTTTATTTTTATTTCGACAACTACATTAAACAATGGCTCAACACGGACAAGTCAGCTACGATGTTCGTCACCAATATTTCTGCCCTTGGCAAGGATCTTCATCAGATATTCCTCAGCCCAAGCTGACTGTGAATCATATTTGACATTGCAAAACGGATACGTCCGCTACATTTTATTAGAGCTATATTTCGGACCTTCTTGGCAAGGGTCCTCATCAGGCTCGAACCGCCCAAGGTTTCTTAAATATCTTCCTTTCCCTTCCTTAAATATCTGATTTTGTGAACTTCTTCCCTGAAAATTGCTAGGAGCTAAAACTAGTGCTGTAATTTCACCTTGAACACGGCTGCTGTTTTTGCTGCTCGACTGGGTAGATATTTTAAACAAACAGCAGAAGTTCATTTTCCAATTTGAGCGGCTTGAGCCTGAAGAGGACCCTTGCCAAGAAGGGTCAAAATATAGCCCTAATGAAATTTAGCTGACGTATCCGTTTTACACTGTCAAATATTTACACTGTCAAAGCTCCTTGGTATAGAAAGCCTTGTTGCCCGGCGTCACCAGCTTACTATGACATGCGGGAATAAAATGTTAGAATCAAGTAAGCATCGTGATTTGCTACCGGAAGCGGCACGAACCGGCTATGACACGAGGCATCAAAATAAATTAGAGCCCTGCAAACCATCAGCTTCTAACCGGTATAGATCTTCTTTTCGTCAATATTTTGTTAAGCATTTTAATGAGTAGGTTGACAATGTTGACATGTATGTTTTATAAATTATTGATAGGGTCTTATTTAACTATTATGTTATTTGACCTAATAAATTCGTATCGTATCGTATCGTAAATATCTTCCGTAACGAGCTGATGATGCCCAAAATGTCGACAGGAATTCCAGCCCGCGACAGCCTGACCCTGTCCGTCTTAACCGTTAACTTACCTTTTATCATTTTGTCACGCCCAGCTGTCGCCAGCCAGTTCCTCGTCTCCGGGTGCCAATCACAAGTGAAAACAGGGCCGTTGTGCGCTGTGAACTGTCTGTCCGGCTTGTCCGTTTTCCTCAGGTCCCAGAGCTGAACGTTTCCATTCTCAGAAACAGCTGCAAACTGAGTATGTTGATGCGGGTTGAACTGAACATCTCGAACACTTTCAGCATTACTAAGAACGAAGAGCATGGTTCAGGTAGGGATGCAAATCAAATCTACATATGGCATTTGCACGGTAAAAATTTATAACAATTGAGTATTAATTCCTGTAAATTTTTTTCTAACAAACTCCATAAATTATACAAATATAATTGAATCTTCTAACCTACAAAAGTACCCAAAGGTCTGGTACAGTTTAAAGCATCCTAGACCATAATAGCGTTTTCCTCCCAGTGGTGTAGGCCCTTCTTATTGCCCGATTCTCGCCGAATTCTGCTTTTCGAAACAGGACTTCTTCTTCTTTATGTTAGGCCTCTTTGGACGGCGTGACGCTCCATTTAGGCCTCTTCCCTTTTGCGGCCTGGCATCATGACTGTTCGGGACTGCAATAATTTTCTTCTATAGTGTCAATCCACGTTGTCTTTGGGTTTTTGGTTGTAAACGTAGTGTCGTGGCCCCCCGTTGGGTATCTTTGAATTAAGTTAAATTAACACAACCTACCGCGGAAAAAGGTTACGTTTATGCCTAAACCACGCAACATGTCTCATCTATTCATGAGAAGTCATCAGGACTAGACTAAACAACAGTCAGACCCAAGCTTGCCGAGAACCGAACGAGTGTTTAGAAATGCGGTGATGTGATCAAGGCGTTAGCGGAAATGAGGGAGAGATAGGAACGATTATTGTGAACCCAAATAATTACAACAAATAGTATTCACAAATGGGTGAAACCGAATAAGACTTTCAAAGCAATTATCTCATCCGCGTTGCCTTCGTATCAACTGTTCATTGAGCTTATAGTGAACATAACTTTTCTTCTTGAAATATTTAGCTTTTTTCTTCGCTTGCTCATTCGCGTGCTTACAAATGGCACCGCTAGGTAATCCCATAGTAGTTCCTGGTTTCAACTCTGGACTTTGATGGAGGTGACTTTAACACTACAACTTAAAAGTTTCCGATCTAACTCCTTTAAGGTTGGTTTTATAGTATGTTATTTCTGCTTTAAAACAAACTCGAAAGTGTTAATTGCTAACATGCTAAGCCCACTCACCTGAAAAAAGTGGACACCAAATTCCTCGTTCTAATATCAAAAGTTTTGATTGTACCATCTTGAGATCCTGACAATAACAGATACGGCTCTGCTGCATTGAAGACTACTTTATTGACGGTTCGTCTGTGGTCACTGAACACCGTTTCCTGCTTGACTCGCGAGCTCCTGTTCAGATTCCAAAGGACAACAGCACCGTTTGTGGCAGCTGTTGCAATCCAGTGGTCTATAAAGGAAGGGATAAACAGTTTCTGAAAGGCCTAGATACATTTCTTTTAAGCTCGTCCTGGTTCATGCAAGATCCACCCACATGTACTGCATCAAAGTTGGTTATGAAATTTTTGATCTGGAAATATCTTTTACACAGAATGTCTATAAAACGTGGACCTCTTTCGAGATTTTCACATCCCGTCTTACCTTAGTATATAGGAGAACGTACATGCCCTAGGCCATACCCTATGCAGTAATTTTACCTCAATATATAGGCTTTGCGCCAGTCACATTTTCACAACCGGCAGAGGGGGGTAATTTGAATTTCGCAACTGGCGGTTGATATGTTCAAGAAGAGAGGTACATTCCGTTATTTCGATTAATATCGCTTTACAGGACTGTCGTTAGCTAACGTTAATGGGCTCACGCCGTGGCCTGTTCCAATCAAAAAGACTTGGGACATTATTAGGCTTACGAACAATGGATAGAACATAATTATTATTAGCAGATTTCTTAACTTCCATCATGTCTCCTTTGGCAGGAATGTCACCCTATTCCTTATTCCTCCCAACTCCTTTGACAGGAATGTCACCCTATTTCTGGGCAGGCCTGGAGCAGGCCCCCCTAAGCAAAAGCAAAGGAAAGCATTACATCCATGAGAAGGGTCCTAACACCTTTACACTGCCAAGAGACTGACCTTCCCTATTATAGGGAAGTTTAAGATCCTAAAAAATGGGTACAGACTGAGTGAATCTGTACTGAGGTTGATAGCTTTCCTTTGAACAGAATTATGCTCTAACAGTCATCATCACCACATTGCACGAGGACATAAGAGTTCGAAAGGAAGATATATAAAAAGTATACCCTGTAGCTGAAAGATAAAAAGTTCAGCATTTGGTAGAAAGATACAAGTACAGCCTACCTTCAACTGGGTTCCAGGCGACATCATTGCATGAAAAATTTAGGTTCAAATGTTTTCCAACTCTCAAGTTAACAACTTCAGTGAATCTGTCTTCTTCTATACTGTAGATCTTGAAAACTGAAAGGAAAAAAAGTGTTAAAATTGAATGATTGTAAAATATTGCTACTTTCCACTAATATAGCCTACTATTCCAGAGAGATCTAGTTTATCTAGCATTCTCCTACAGGTCCGAGATGAGAAAATTTTCTCAGGACAACCTCATATTAACATGCAACATTTATCTTTTTGATCTGTGTCTCCAAATTTCTAAAGGACCCATAACACCATTTTTTCTAACAGTTTTTGTTGTGGTAACGAAAAAGCTTGGGGTTCACACATTTCCCAGAAAAGAAAAAAGGGCCTAAAGTCACTCAGAAGTTTGCCTCTAATTTCTAATGGTACCATTTTTTTGTCCATGCAGAAATTATTGGCACTACTTCGGTGTGCCAGCTAACACAACTCTGTAGCCTATGTTACTACTTTCTAAACTAAACTTTGTGAGTGAACTCAGGGATGGGCAGTTCTGGAACAGCAATGCTTGTAGAACCATTTTGCATTTCTGTCCTTTTTTCATGGTTTAAAACCACTTCCCCAAGTTCAGGCTCTGGTACTCCATGTATTGAAGCCTATCACAGGACATGTATCCAAACAAGTAGTAGAATGGGCCTTGTTGGTCAAAGCCTTCAAGAATGAGGTGCCATAGCAGGCCAAGCCCAATGTTCTCAAACATCAAACTGTTATTAGTTTTCAACAGATTCCAACAGAAAAAATATACAAAGCAAGGTCTAAAGTTCCACATTATAATAGCTAACGAGAAAATTGAGCAATTAAGGAACACAAGTAGGAACATCAAGTACTGTAGTTTCTTTAAAAAGACCAAGATAGGAGTAGGCTAGTCTGACACTGAACAACTCCATTGGGGTAGCACTGTAATAGATGTCTATACAAGGAACAAACACATTTATAAGCTTCCCGAGTAAAAACAAGAGCTGTAAGCTCATATGGCACTTGCATGTGTTGAGATGTTTTGTTTGATCAAAAGTATTTTTCGACTTTGTGGTTAAAATGCGCACTTTAAGGGAACTAGATAAAAAGTATTTTATTTTTGAACTTGGGTGTAATGATGCGCACTTTAAAGGCGCTAGGAATGCATCTGTATGCAAAACCCTTGAGGCAAAAACGATCACAGGCCCTTTGAGATCCTTGATGTATACCGTTTCGCCAAAAGTTTTTTTTTCGCTTTTCATTTCAAATGCGCACTTTAAGGGTGACAGAAATAAATTTTTAAGCAAAACCCTTGTGGCACAAATGATCATGGGTTGAGATGTATTGTTTGAAATAAAGTACTTTTCGACCTGGCCGTTCAGATTCACACTTTAAGGGAGCTAGAACGTTATTTGTAAACAAAACCCTTGAGACAAAAATGATAATGGGCTCATGGGGATCATGAAAATATGAATTTGGTTTAAAAGTATTTTTCGAAATTTGCAGTCAAGATTAGTACTTTAACGAATGGTCGGGTTTGGAAATTGGCCATTTTTGAGTCAATCTTGTCAAATCTCTAATATTACAGCCAAGTTCCATCGTCCTAGATTATCTGGAAGTTCCATCCCGATCTCACCAGTCTAAGTCGGTCACGTATTTTCGCCCCCCCCCCCCCCAATTGTTGTTGGATCTGTCCGGGCATGAAAAAGATCAACAGAAACATGTCCTCTCTTCAATTACCAAATTTCACTCAAATCCGATCAGCCGTTTCAAAGTTACGCATGACTCAATATTCCGGATTCCCCCTCCCGTTACTCCCCCCCACGGCTATCAGATCATGTAAATTTTTCTTTATAAGTCAGTTTGATCGGGTCCCTGATTCGCCTCCCAAGATTCGTCGTGAAAATCCCCAAAACCGCAATAACCGGAATTCCGGGGAAGTCCCCTCCAACCCCCCCCCCCCTAATGTCATGATCCATCCGAAATGTATAAACGATTTATCTGGAGCAGATGCTTGTTCTTCCCAGCAAGTTTCACTCCGATCCCTCCATTCTAACCGTTTCCCGATATTTCCGGTCTCCCCCCCCCCAACTCCCCCATAGCTGTTAAATCCGGTCCGGACTTCAAATGGGACATCAGAGATATGTCATTTATTCAGTTATTAACTTTCATTCCAATCCGACCACCCGCTCGAAAGTTACACAGTACTCCAAATTTCCGGATTCCCCAGCCCTCCACCCCGCTAGTGTCCGGATCCAGTCCAAATGTATAAACGATTTATCTGGAGCAGATGCTTGTTCCTCCCAGCAAGTTTCACTCCAATCCCTCTATTCTAACCGTTTCTCAAAATTTCCGGTCTCCCCCCCAACTCCCCCATAGCTGTCGAATCCGGTCCGGACTTCAAACGGGACATCAGTAGTGTGCCATTTATTCAGTTATTAAGTTTCATTCCAATCCGATAACCCGTTCGAAAGTTACACACTACTCCAATTTTCCGGATTCCCCAGCCCTCCACTCCCCCCCGGGTGGTCGGATCCAGTCCAAATGTATAAACAATTTATCTGGAGCAGATGCTTGTTCTTCCCAGCAAGTTTCACTCCGATCCCTCTATTCTAACCGTTTCTCGAAATTTCCGGTCTCCCCCCCCCAACTCCCCCTTAGCTGTCGAATCCGGTCCGGACTTCAAATAGGACATCAGAAGTATGCCATTTATTCAGTTATCAAGTTTCATTCCAATCCGATCACCCGTTCTAAAGTTACACACTACTCCAATTTTCCGGTTCCCCAGCCCTCCACTCCCCCCCGGGTGGTCGGATTGGGAAACTGAATGTTTCCAAGTTAGTCCGGTTTGAGAGGTATTCTACTGAGTTGAGTAAAATATTAAATTCAATAAATATAAGTGATGATCTAGCCCAAGACCCTCTTGTTGATAATTTACCCCGTAACAAGTATCTTTTACCTGAAGAAATTATCCCTGTTAATAATGGCCATTTTAGACTTGCGAGTTGGAACTGTTGTGGGGCGCTTTCTAGCCTTGAATTTTTATCTACGTTCCTTCCTGGTAATGGGATAGGGGTTATGGGGCTATGTGAGACTTTTTTAAACGCAAATACCCAGAATGCGGCAAATATTCAAGGATACCAACTACTTCAGAAAAACAGATTGACTTATCAAAAAGGAGGACTTGCATTCTACATACACAATTCTTTGCATTTTGAAGAAATTAAAGATTTTGACTCTCTCTACGAAGATATGCTGTTCGAATTTCTGGTTATCGAAGTCACCATAGCATCCGAGAAGGTTCTTTTGTGCACGTTCTACCGCCCTCCTAGTTCCAGCGCCAAGAAGTATTTGGATAAATTGGAAGAATTCGCAAAGATGATCAATTCCAAGAAAAGAAAAATTGTTCTCATGGGAGACTTTAACATTGACACTTCTACAGTAAGTCCTGACTCAAGTAATCCTACACCTTCGAGTACTCTGGCTACAGATTTCCTTACTACATCATTGGCTGCTGGCTTTGTTCCGTCCTTCTGGATTCCAACTCGGGTTACAAATCAAAATGCATCTATTATTGATAATCAACTTGTAAATTTCCCTGTTGGGTCGTGTGACGTAATTCTCACGGATGTGTCTGATCATTTTATTCTTATGAGCGAGTTTCTTCGGTATTCCGGTGAAAAGGGTCAAGTGAAAAAATCTAGAAGGATAGATCAAAGTTCAGTTAAGCTATTAAATGCCAAGTTACTTTGTACTGATTGGTCACAATGCTTGGAGTCGGATGACGTTGAATTTGTATCCAGGTCGTTTACTGAAACATTTCAGAATGCTTTAAATGAAACTTGCCCTCTTATGAAGAAGAGGTGCAAGAAGTACCAGGTACCCGTGAAGCCATGGATAACAGGAGGCTTGCTTAAAAGTATTGAGGAAAAAAATAGACTTTACGCTGAATATATAAATTCTCCCACATCGAGTAACGCAACTACATTCAAATCTTATAAAAACCGTCTTACGCGACTGATAAGATGGGCGAAAAAGATTCATTTTGAGAAACTATTTCACGAAGCCGAAGGATCTCCAAAAAAGACCTGGACAATAATTAACGAGTGTCTTAACAAAAGCAAAAGTCAAGGGCTGCCCGAATCAATGAATGCATCGGATGGATCTACAGTGAATGGAAAGCAAAAGGTAGCAGAGAAAATGAACCAGCACTTTGCTAGGATTGGAGAGGCTACCGTAAACAGTAATTCGAATGACCGCTTGGATGTGAAATCTGGATTTCGCGACTTTCTACCACAGCCCGTCGATTCTTCTATATTTCTCTCTCCCGTGACCGAAGCGGAACTCAAGAATCTGGTAAAGATCATGAAGAACGGACACTCTGAAGGAACTGATGGCTCATCAACGTCTCTACTGAAACAAACCATTGATTGCTATGCTCAAGTGCTAGTTCATCTGGTCAACCTATGCTTCAAGCACGGATCTTTCCCTGAAATGATGAAAACTGCTCGAGTTATTCCCCTACATAAAGGAGGAAACAAGCAAGATCCGTCTAATTATCGACCTATTTCAATTTTGTCCGCCTTTAGCAAAGTTATTGAGAAGTGTATATATAACAGGTTGACCAGTTTTTTGAAGAAAACAAATTTTTTCAGCCCATTTCAATTCGGATTCAGGGCTTCACATTCTACAGAACAGGCAATATTAAAGCTAACCCAGTTCTTGAATGATGCCATGGATAAAGGTCTGCTACCTGCAACAATATTCGTGGACATAAAAAAAGCCTTCGACACTATTTCTCATAAAATACTACTATCTAAGCTACATAATTGCGGTGTTAGAGGACAAGCGAGTCTTCTAATTGAATCTTACCTAAAGGACAGAAAACAAATTCTGGATGCGAATGGCTACATTTCAGATGAAGAAAACCTATCAAATGCCGTTGGAGTTCCTCAGGGGTCCATACTTGGACCACTGTTATTTCTCATCTATGTAAACGATCTCCCTCTAAGCCTAGCCTGCCATCATAGGACTGATATGGATCTCAGTTTACTGTTTGCTGATGATACAGCCAGCTCCACTTGCGACATAGATCAGCAATCTCTAAGATCTAATCTCCAACTATCACTGAGGAAGATGCTTCACTGGTTCCACTGTAACAAATTGGTTGTCAACACTTCGAAGACTCATTTTATGGTTTTTTCAAGAACTTCTACTGCAGTACCAACGTTACAAGAGGTTGAAGTCACATTTGGAGGTCAAGCAGTAAAAATCCATCGAGTGCAGACAACTCGGTATCTTGGAGTCGTTGTTGACCAGAATTTAAGTTGGAAAGCTCACATCGCTAGCCTAAGACTTAAGTTGGGAAGGAACGTAGGTGTAATGCATCGTCTCAAATTTTTTCTTCCTTTTTCTGCTTTAAAATCAATTTATTTTTCTCTTGTTCATTCGTATATCAATTATTGTTCGATTATTTATTTGAGTACGTTTCAGTCTCATATTTCTCCTATTGTGAAGTTACAAAACAAAGCAATGAGAATCCTCAAGATGTTATTTTATTCCCCAGTTTCTCTTCCTGGTAAATCTCCAACTAAAAGTCTTTACAGTTATTTTAATATCATTCCTGTTAGACAAATCCTAGTTTTTCATTGTATACTTTTCCGTGTCCGTTATCTAAAGGATTTGCTACCAGTTTGCTTTAAATCATTTTTTCCAGGCCCTCCTTCAGTCCGACCGTACAATACTCGTTGTCCTTCAAGCAAGCTTCCTATGCCTTTAATTATTTCCGAGCGATCAAGATTTTCCCCTAAAAATATTATTACTAAATATTGGAATAAATATGAATCTTGTTTTAATCAGAGTCTGTCACTCATAACATTAAAAACTAAAATTAAAGCTATACTTATTAATGAATATTAGTGAGTAGCTCCCGGCCGTTCAGCTATCGGATAATTAATTATTTATAAAATACAAATTTTTTGGTAATTATTTTTTTGGGGGTATGAGATGGAGTGAGAAGTGTGATGGCATCCGTTTTTTCTGGGTTTGTTCGTTTATCATGTGTGTCGCCCGGCTTTCGAGCCAGTCTCCCTGCTGGGGACGTTATGTATTTATTTTATAAAATGTATTTCCAAACAATAAAAGAACTTGAACTTGAGTCCGATCGGGTCCCAGATGCTCCTGCCAAGTTTCATCGTCCTAGCACATCTGGAAGTACTCCAATTCGAAAAAGTGTGACAAAACTCCTTAATTTTCAGAATTTCCCCGGTCCACCACTCCCCCCCCGATGGTCGGATCGGGAAACTGATTACTTCTAGGTTAGTTTGGTCGGGTCCCTGATTTTCCTGCCAAGTTTCATCGTCCTAGCACATCTGGAAGTACCCTAACTCGAACATGTGGGACAAAAAAATTCGGACAGACCGACCGACAGACCGACCGACGGACGGAATTGCGATCGGTATATGGCACTTGAGCCAGAGGTAGGGTAGCCACAAAAACATCTAGTGGCAAAAATTGGCGATTTTGTTGTAATGAATGCATAAATTGCTGTGAATTTTCCTTATCAGTTTTACCTATCTAAAACATCTCCAAAAAATATTTTAAAAATACCATTGAATTCAGGACAAAATTGTCTATTTAATAAGGCCAACAGTAAGATGTCCTAGCTATTTAATATTATTTCTTAATATTCAATGTAAATTTAGATGTAAAAAAAAGTAGCTGAACTTGCCTACAAAAATTTGTTGATACTAAGGAGGAAAAGTCAGCAGCCTATAGCAGCAATAGGTCTATTGGACTATAACCTTGATGATCATATTCATATTTTCTTATCTAACTCACTTGCTGGGGCTCCCCATGCACTCAAAACCAGCTCAAAATCACCCAGTTTCATAGAATTTCATAGAAGCAAACAGTTCCAAGCTGGTCACTAGATGGACAAAACCCTAAAGTCAATGGATGAACATAGGCATTTCCTTATGTAAAATACTGTTTTCTAAAGAAGATTTAAGATGCTTAGAGACAAGATAGAGAGGTGATTTTGGCCTCAAATCAAAGCTAAAAGATAGGAGAATCACATTCTGATCTTCAAAAGCTCAGGTTTGATTTTTTTTTTTTTTAGTGGCTACCCTACCAGAGGCTGCAAGTGCCATAAAAACAGGGTTTGTTTTATTCCAAGTGCAACCACATACAACCATGAAACAATATTTTCTTCAGCTAAAGAGGATTCAAAATGCTTTACGCCATGGTATAAACTGATACATAGACATTGCATTGCACAGACCTATACTTATACTATAGCTGAGGAACGGTTGGGGCCATCAGTAAAGATATACTGACATCTACCCATCTACCTTCTACCAGGGACCCATAAATTTCCTTTACAGGGGGCTTGTCATTTCCTATGCTTCTATGTTGCTATGTTGACGGAACCAGTCCTACTTTCCAAAAATCCCACTTTGGTCGAACCTTCATTCTTGTTTGCCTCATTGGACGTGCGCGCCAAAGAGACTCCTCCCTCAAGGCGCCAGCAGCCAATCTCAAATTTTGCCTATCTGGTCTTGGACGTGATTGGACTGTGGGTATTTCTCAAACTATCTTCAGTGCGGTCAACATAGATAGCATCAGAAATCTCTTATTGACAAGTGTTGACAAGCCCCCTGTAAAGGAAATTTATGGGTACCTGCTTCTACCTTCCTTAGAAGTATATTATTTATGTTGTTGCCCTTGGCCAGCCCTTGGGCTTGGCAGGCAGGCTAATGTTGGCCAGTTGGCTCGAATCTGACACCAGGGCCAGTCTGGGCTCAAGCCTCATGTCATTATTTGTCTACCAGCCCAATAGACTAGACGTCCACGCTGGTGGCCATGAGCTATATTGGTCACGATGCGTCTACAGTCCACGACACCTCCGGCCGCCATGAGCTTCGGCGGTACCGTGCGCCTGGTGTACACGTCACAACATTCGATACTGGCGACGAGCTGGTACAGATTGTATGCAGAGAGAGTAACCTCAGCTGTTGAAACTTTCATGTGATTTCAGAGTTACTTCACTTATTGATGATTTTGTGAATGTTTGCCGTTTGTAATGTTTCTTTATCACTCTACAAATAAGTTTTTAAGCTGTTTTTCAGTGTTTGTTTTTTTCACTCCGCCGGACAGTTTCTGACGCCCGTCTATGTGATCGCTACAACTATATGACTGGAAAGAAGTGGAGAGATAGTTTCGGAAAACGTGAGCATAGATGGCTCTTTTAGCGTAGTACGGGGAAGGCTTATAGGTGACTCTGGCATGAGAGGATCTTAGCACGAGAACCACAAAGCGAATGTAAAACTTAATTGCAAGACATGCTTTGCTTATAAACAATCAACAATTTCTATCAATGGACTGGACGATAAAGGTACTCCCGAATGAACAGACATGGAACTGAAAATCAAGAGCGTGTCCGAATTCAACTTTAGACCAGAAAATACTGCATTAAAGGAACAGAAAACTTGACTCAAACTTGACTCGGGGAGCTAGCTGACATATCAAGAATGTACCCCGAGTCGATATTGAGAGAAAGAAAAATGGTCGTTACGACCACTGCAGTTTCCGGGCAGTTTCCGAGAATTCGACTTTTGAGCAAACGAGAATTCGACTTTTGAGTAACGACAATGGTCGTTACAACCATTGCAGTTTCCGGGGAGTTTCCGAGAATTCGACTTTTGAGTTAGTAGAAAAAAAGCAAAAGGTTTGTGTGCCGCGACTAGGAATCGAACGCACGCCGTCTTGCCCGTGTGTCGTACTCGTTTGTCTTTAGTCTACACGTAAAAAGGCGAACTTTTACAGTAGTTTTCAGTCCATAATTACAGTACATAAAGGGCAAGGGCCTGCCAGCTAGCTTTGGGAACACTAAGGAGGGGGTTCGAGATAACAAAGAAGGGGGGGGGGCCTGTCGACAATAAGTCCCTGTTTATTTATCTAAGCCCCCCAGGCCGGTTTGATGGCCGAAAGTTGCGTAGTCAAGTTTTCGAATCCTCAGCATGAAATGGTGGATTCGGATTCGTACCTAGCCCTTGATTCGGAATCGAATCCTTTCATGGTCTCACGTATGACGTACTATCATAATTAAAAACACACGGATGAAATCCATAGTAGCAAATTATCCCCATCTCCTTTTTTCCAACGAACAGCGAAATTAAACAATTTATTGTGGCAGCGCTCGGCTACACTACATAGTACTCCAACAGGCTGACAGAAGCCCGGTGGGAGAAAGGGTGTGACGTGGGAGTGAAATTCGCGCTGGGAGGCCTTGCAAACAAGATGACTAATGATGACTAATCTTGCCTGGCGCTCTGGGGAACAATGTTTTGGAGTAATTATTTGTCGTGAAAACGTCACTGCTCTAATGTTACGTCCATTTTGAAAGTAGAGAAAAGGTGACTGGCGATAAAGAAACTATGGGAGGAAGGGGTGGGAGGCAAGCAAAACTATTCAGCCGACTCTAATCGAGATTATTTGACTTGCAATTTACTTGTTCTAGTTCGGGCACTTCCACATAAGCTAGGACGATGAAACTTGGCACGCATATCAGGGACCCCAAATAATTAAGTTGGAAATAGTCACCTCCCCGATATAAGCATCGTGGAGGGAGGGGGAATCCGGAATCTTGAGGTATTTATAACTTCTGAACGGATAACCGGATCTTAATGAAACTTGATATTTGGAAAGACCTCGTGCCTCAGGCGACCTATCTAAAATCCGGACCGGATCCGGTGATTTTGGGGGGAGCTGGAGGGAGGAACCGGAAATCTTGGGAAACGCTATGAGTGGAGGGATCGGGATGAAACTTGGTGGGAAAAACAAGCACAAGTCCTAGGTTCATCATTGACATAACCGAACCGGATTCGGGCACTGTGGGGGGAGTTGGAGGGGGATCCGGAATGCTGATGATCCCGCGAGTGCGGTACTTCCTGATGTATTAGGACGATGAAATTGGGCTGGCATATCAAGTAGGCTACTCGAAGAAAACGACTTGAGAATAGTCGCTTACATAAGTTTACCAACGTGGGGGGAGTGGAGGGAGGGGGAATCCGGAATCTTGAGGTATTCGTAACTTTTGAATGGGTGATCGGATCTTCATGAAACTTGATATGTGGAAAGACCTCATGTCCCGGATGACCCAGTTAAAATCCGGACCGGATCCGGTGACTGACAAAATAGACTTAAGGACCTGACACTATGCCCTAGGAAAACCTGGATCCGATCAATCTTGGGGGAGTTAAGGGAAGGGGAATCAGGTAATTACTGACTTCCGTAGGTTGCGAAGGGGTGGTCCGATTCGAGTGAAACTGTATGAATGTTAAAAATTAATGACCTTGATATCCACAATATGTCTCCGAACCGCAGACGGCAATCATGATAGGGGGAAAAGGAGGGGGGGCGTCCGGAAACTTTGTGACATGCATACAAACCAAACGGATCTCGAAACGGATGGGCCGGATGGGATGAGAGCTGGACAGTAACAAGCTTATGCTGCCTAGTTTGTTATTTGGCGTCCGGGTCGGATCCGGTCACGGCAGGAGGAAGAAGCGGAAACCGGAAATTTGCAGATATGGTCCGATTCGACTCAAACTTCAAGGAGTAGAGGGAGATGTTAGAGATGTGACTTGTCCGTGTCCTAGTCATTTTAGGCCACAGTTGCAGGAAGTTGGAGCGGGAGTCCGGAATTTGTGTGGCTCGCATAGGGGTCAAACGCGTGGATTGAAACTCGGAAACTAGAGTAACAAATGTTAGGGTGCGGACCGGATCTGAGCGCGGTGGGGAGGGGACAGGAGTTTGCCGAAAAATCCTCAGACTTGATTGAAGCTTTATAGCCGGTAAGAGAACATGCTTTGGATGATCTGTTTATGTGTCTGAACCAGGTTCGGCCGCTGTAGGGGGAGTTTGAGGGGGGGGTACCGGGAATAGTGTAGCACTCGTAGAGCACTCGAGTAGCACTCGTAGAGATCAAACTAGTGGGATGAAATATTTTCCCTAGATGATCCAAGGCGATGCCGGAGACTCTCAGACTCGAGTGAAACTAGATCTCCTACTTCTAGGTCCGATCCTAGGGTGGTTAATGGGGGTATTTTGTGATGATCACTCATCTACTCTCTTACACCACCTACTCGTACAAGTGCCATATGACCTCGTAGCTCTTGTTTTCACTCCCATATGCCGGAAGTTGTTGCTATTTTGCTGCCCAAACGCAAGATCTCCACTTTTCACAGAAGAAATGAAACGCGCATCCAGCTGTATTTTATTTATCATTTTGTCCAGCTATAAATCTGTTGTTTTTTTTCACGAAAGGAAATTCAGGTGCTCCTTCATACCGCTTCATACTTTCTGACTGATTATTGGAGGAATTTCGTTCCCACTTCATTGTGTCCGATAATTTGTCCTATCTCATCCCTTTTCAGTTAAACTTTAAAGTCTTACTCCGTTGCAACTAATTTGCTAATGTGGACATGTATTTAAAGTTTAACTGAAGAGCCACGAGGAAATCAGTTCACTTTCAACCTCGTGGACTACCTCCGATACTTAACCCTTTGGTTGGGTTGACCGCGAGTCGGAATAATATACAATTGGATACAGTGAATTATTTGGATTCTGCAAAGGGATTTTTTGATTTTCCACTATCTGCTCTAGTTATGAGGCTCAGAGTATCTCCAGCCGTCCCCACAGCGTAAATTCTACTATGAGGCGGGAAATTTTAATCTCAACACAAATGCGGCTTTTCAGTGGGCAGTGGTGAGACTGGTGAAGATTGCTTAGTGCCTGAACAAAAAAAAAATGATAAATCTTTCTCGTAAGGTATACAGCAAAAATACAAGCGCATAGAGGCACCATAAATCACACGAAAATTCCACTATTTAAAAATCGATTATTCGTGAATAGCGGAACAACGAAGTAACTCATTTTCAGCGGGTTTTCAAGCCAAATTAAGTGAATAAGTGATGGGTAACTAGATTGTCCTATCCTAGCCCTTTTCGGTTAAACTTTAAGCGCGGGCCGGTTAGTGCCTTCCAAACCTAGAATTCTGGATCAGTGTCATTGGAGAATAGCCGGCCGAGTCCCATCCCTTCTGAGACAAGTGAAGAGAAAAGCTAAACAAGTCCTAGTTTGCTTACCTTCATGAAACAAATTTATAGGTGGATTCGGATCATTGGGCTTTGCTTTTTCAGTTGGCCTGTAGCTCATTTTGTAGCAGTCGCCCAGTGATTAATAAACCCTCATTGCTCGGGATAACATTTATATACCTAGGCGATTTTAATCACTTATTCCAAGCTTATTCCCATGCCTTGGTCTTAAATTATTCCGCTTTGAGAGAATGCCGGTCTGATGTAAATGTATAGCCGGGGACGTTTCTCCATGGGGACGTTTCGTCAGGGGACGTTTTGAGTGGGGACGTTTTGTCGTGGAGACGTTTTGTCGTGGGAACGTTTTGTCATGGGGCGTATCGACGGGGACGCTTCGAATGGGGACGTTATGTCGACAACCCGCTCACTCACCCCTAATTCAAGTTTACTACGGACTGAACACCTCAAATAATCCAGTCGTGGGCATTTTGAACCGTGGGCATTTTGAGTTGTTGACAATTTTTAGTGGGCATTTTGAGTCGTGGGCATTGTGGCGAAAAAAGACGCGATTCGTGTCTAACATGCTTATTTTAATGTTCTGTCACGGAGCAACAGGTGCCGGCTGGTGAAACAAAGCTGGCTACTAGTAATCGAGGGCCTGCCCACTCCTCGGCACCTGCTGTGCACCCCGACTCGGCACCGGCCGGCACCAGTCGGCACTGGCTTTTTGGGATCCCAAAACGTAAGTGGAGGGATGCCTATAACATCGCAAAAGTTGTCCGTCCGTCCGTCTGTCTGTGAGCACGATAACTCTCGAAGGCAATGAGATATTTTGATGAAACTTGGTGTGAGGATTCTTTGGGTCAAGAGTAAGGTCGAGTTCGTAGACGGGCCCTGTAGCCCTACATTTAGGGGTGGGGGAGGGGGTTCAAATTAAGGGCCAAGTCCAATATTTTGAAACAGCTAATATTATGGTCGATTATGGGGTAAGAAGACATTCTGAACACGATGGTGTAATTCATTTTCTCGCCGGACGAGTAGTTCGACCGGAATCCGGCATAAACCGGAAAATTTATTCAAATTGAAAGTTTTATTTGAAGTTGATTAGATGTTCGATTTAGGGGTAAGAAGACATGCTGAATAGTTATATGAAAAGCATTTTTTAGTCGTACAAGTGTTTAGGTCGGAATCCAACTGAAACTGGAATTTTTTTTTAAAACAAAAGTTGTATCATAATTTTTTAGCCGGATAAATATTTTTCGTTTGGAATCCGGCTGAAACTGTGATGATAATGATACAGTCAAGAGTGAAAGACATAATCGAACGCAAGTGCTAAATCCATACTTGACTTGGTTTTCTTAATGATTAGTTGTTTGACTTAATCTTTTTCCAAAGTTTAACAATAAAAATCTTCAAGGAGTGTGGCGAAGACTGGATCTGGCGAAGACAAAACCTATTTGGCTGGATCAAATATTCAATTTTTGGGATCCCATCGGAACCTTTGGTCTTGTTTACTTTGGACTTCCCCATATTCAGGCACTTGCTGTCAGCTTGCTGTGACTAAAGATAACTACTTATTAGCCAAATTAGATAAAACTAAAGGCCAATAAAAACACCATAATATATATTTTTGACCTTCACTCTACCATCAAGCCCAAAACTGCACTGTTTATATTTAAGGAGCTGTTCTCATAAACATAGTTCTTATGTAGTTGATGCTTAACTCTAGCGCAACTTAGGCTAATCACCTGTTAAAAAGAAGGTTTCTGTATACCTATGATGCTACAGTAATATCCATTTACTATAACCGATAGTAGGTGGGATGTTACTATCAGCCACTAGTATAATCTCATAAGCTGTTGTCGTTGATAAATTTCTGTACCCTGGCGTTGTTTTGGTAATGAACAGTCGAATAGAAATGAAAGATAACAAAAAAATTGGTACCGAGAACAGCTACCTTTTCAGTAATATTTCTGTCATTAAATTAAATACACTCGATTTTTTTTGCAATTAGCTAAAGAAAATTTGATAAAGTTGTCGACCAGTTTGAATGCTACCTGTTGGTGAAAGATAAAATTCCAACAAAGTTTTTTTCCAACAAGATACAATTCCAACAAAGTTCTTACTCTTCCCATTATTACCGTTGTACTGTTCAAATGCCTAAAGCTGAAGTCTTACGATTCTGTTATTCTGTTGACTACATTTCGAAGATGTCAAATTGTGTTTGTAAAGTCCGGTCTTCACCTCCCGGAACTTCCGGAATCCGGGCTTCCAGATTATTCTTTGACGTCTTCTGTAAATTACACCTGGAATATGAACCGGTCCGAAAGTATATCAAAATAATCCGGAAAAAGGGGCTTTTGAACTTCCGGATTTCCGGAATTTTTAAGTATCGCAGAAGAAATTCAAAAAAATCTCGGAAAATCTGGGAACCCAGATTCCGGAAGGTCAAGACTCAGCTTAAGTAAATGCTATCTTATGCTACGTAAGTAGTTCGCTTGGAATCCTCTAAGAAAGGAAAGTTGTTAAAGTTTAACTGAAAAGCCAACTTTTTGTGGGTCATTTAACTGGATACGCTGAATTATTAGGATTCTCCAAAGGGATTTTTTGATTTCCCACTATCTGCTCTAGTTATGAGGCTCATCTTTCGAATATCCCCGGTCGTCCCCACAGCGTAAATTCTACTATGACGCGGGAAATTTTAATCTCGATACAAATGCGGCTTTTCAGTGGGCAGTGGTGAGATTAGTGACGATTGCTTAGTGGCTGAACCAAAAAAAATCATAAATCTTTCTCGTAAGGCATACAACAAAAATACAAGCGCATAGAGGCATCACAAATCACACGGAAATTCCACTATTATTTGAAAATCGATTATTCGTGAATAGCGGAACAACGAAGTAACTCATTTTCAGCGGGTCTTCAAGCCAATTTAAGTAAATAGGTGATAGGTAACTAGATTGTCATATCCTAGCCTTTTTCGGTTAAACTTTAAAGTTTAACGGAAAAGGCTAGGGAATAGGCAGCTTATATTTTTACATCTGAAATTTCAATGCACTGAACAGAGGCTCTAGTAATACGATTTAGAATGTGCTTATGTTTACAGTTCAGTCAGTACGTCCATGCTGACCAGCGCACCGGATAGCTGGCGTACTAGCTTCCGAAATCAAAATTATTTTTGGGATCTGAAAGTCAGTTTTTTTTTTCTCGTTTCCAAAAGCCGCTCCTCTTTTCGAATTAATAAGTTCAATATAAGAGTCCAGTGCCGGTCGGCACCAGCCGGCACCGGGCACCTGCTGTGCACCCAAAAACTGAGTGGGCAACCCCTCGCTAGTAATTTTCTAGGCTACTCCTAAAGATGTAAAAAAGGAAAGTCAGCTACGACGTCAGGTAGCGGCATCGGCCGGGCACCCTGGACCTTGGTGTACAGTTAAATCGAGGATGGGCAACCCCTTTGTTCAAAGTGTGTAGCTGAACTCTTTACTGTTTCCGCAGTAGTTTTGCTTGCCTCCCACCACCCCTTCTTCCCATAGTTTCTTTATCACCAGTCACCTTTTCTCTACTTTCAAAATGGACGTAACATTAGCAGTGACGTTTTCACGACAAATAATTACTCCAAAACATTGTTCCCCAGAGGCCCCAGAGCGCCAGGCAAGATTAGTCATCATTAGTCATCCTGTATGCAAGGCCTCCCAGCGCGAATTTCACTCCCACGTCACACCCTTTCTCCCACCGGGCTTCTGTCAGCCTGTTGGAGTACTATGTATGTAGTGTAGCCGAGCGCTGCCACAATAAATTGTTTAATTTCGCTGTTCGTTGGAAAAAAGGAGATGGGGATAATTTGCTACTATGGATTCCATCCGTGTGTTCTTAATTATGATAGTACGTCATACCTGAGACAATGAAAGGATTCGATTCCGAATCAAGGGCTAGGTAGGAATCCGGGGTTGTCGACATAACGTCCCCATTCGAAACGTCCCCTGTCGAAACGTCCCCACTCAAAACGTCCCCATTCTCTCAAAGCGGAATAATTTAAGACCACGTCATGGGAATAAAATAAGGGATTAACATCGCCTGGGTATATAAATGTTATCCGGAGCAATTCAGGGTTTATTAATCACTTGGTGACTGCTACAAAATGAGCTACAGGCTGTTACCAAATCAAAACAAGACCAAAGGTTCCGATGGGATCCCAAAAATCCAATATCTGATCCAGACAGTAAGGTTTTATCTTCGCCAGGCCAAACAGCTAATCATTAAGAAAACCAAGTTCAGATATGGATTCAGCATGTATGTTTACCCCTATAAGCCGATCGAAACGATCCTACCCTACTTCTGTGAATTTTGCGGTTTTGGCGAAATTAAAGAACTACTTGTCCGGCGAAAAACTAAAGCTCAAAAACGAATTCAGCGTATCTCCTTACCCCTACATCCAACATCCCAATATCAAAGAAAAATTTGACTTCTAACAAATTTTCCGGTTTCAGCCGGATTCCTGAAGAACTACGTGTCCGGCTAAAAATGATTGTCATACGGATTCAGCATCTTTTCTCACCCCTATAGATCTATCATCTAATCAACTTCAAATAAAACTTTTACTCTTAACAAACTTTCCGGTTTTGGCCGGATTCCGGGCTAACTAATTGCATGGCGAGATGGTTTTTGGGATCCCAAAACGTTAGTGACGGATACCTATGACATCGCAAAAGTTGTCTGTCTGTCCGTCCGTCCGTCCGTCCGTCTGTGAGCACGATAACTCTCGAAGGGAATGAGATATTTTGATGAAACTTGGTGTGAGCATTCTTTGGGTCAAGAGTAAGGTCGAGTTCGTAGATGGGCCCTGTAACCCTACATTTAGGGGTGGGGGAGGGGGTTCAAATTAAGGGACAAGCAAAATATTTTGATACAGCTAATGTGATAGTCGATTATGGGGTAAGAAGACACGCTGAACACGAATATGAAAACCATTTTCTCGCCGGACAAGTAGTTCGCCCGGAATCCGGCCAAAACCGGAAAGTTTGTTAGAAGTTAAAGTTTTATCTGAAGTTGATTAGACGTTTAATGTAGGGGTAAGAAGACATGCTGAACAAGAATACGAAAACCATTTTATCGCCGGACAAGTAGTTCGCCCGGAATCCGGCCAAAACCGGAAATTTGTTAAAAGTAAAAGTTTTATTTTAAGTTGATTAGATGATAGATTTGGGGGTAAGAAGAGATGCAGAATCCGTATATGACAATCACTCTTTAGCCAGACATATAGTTCGTCCGGAATCCGGCTGAAACCGGAAAATTTGTTAGAAGTTAAATTTTTATTTGAAGCTGATTAGATGTTGGATATAGGGGTAAGGAGATACGCTGAATCCGTTTTTGAGCTTTAGTTTTTCGCCGGACAAGTAGTTATTGAAGTTCATCAAAACCGCAAAATTCACAGAAGTAAGCCAGGATCATTTCGATCGGTTTATAGAGGTAAACGCACATGCTGAATCCATATCTGAGCTTGGATTTCTTAATGATTAGCTTTTTGGCCAGGCGAAGATTTTTGGGATCCCATCGGAACCTTTGGTCTTGTTATATTCGTGTTCAGCATGCCTTCTTACCCCTAGATCCAACATCTAATCGACTTCAAATAAAACTTTTACTTTTAACAAGCTTTCCGGTTTTGGCCGGATTCCGGGCGAACTACTTGTCCGGCGAGAAAATGGTTTTTATATTCGTGTTCAGCATGCCTTCTTACCCCTAGATCCAACATCTAATCGACTTCAAATAAAACTTTTACTTTTAACAAGCTTTCCGGTTTTGGCCGGATTCCGGGTGAACTACTTGTCCGGCGAGAAAATGGTTTTCATATTCGTGTTCAGCATGCCTTCTTACCCCATAATTGACTATCACATTAGCTGTTTAAAAATATTTTGCTTGTCCCTTAATTTGAACCCCCTCCCCCACCCCTAAATGTAGGGCTACAGGGCCCATCTACAAACTCGACCTTACTCTTGACCCAAAGAATGCTCACACCAAGTTTCATCAAAATATCTCATTCCCTTCGAGAGTTATCGTGCTTACAGACGGACGGACGGACAACTTTTGCGACGTCATAGGTATCCCTCCACTTACGTTTTGGGATCCCAAAAATCAGCTCGTGATGTGCTCCACTCTAGTAGAATAGCCTACCTTTGAATACCCTTGAAAATTGAATACCTTATCCTCAAGTCACTGTAATTGCAATTGTTGAGCAAAAACATTCTTGCAATAGTTGCAATTAAGCTTTACATTCGCTTTGTGGTTCTCGTGCTAAGATCCTCTCATGCCAGAGTCACCTATAAGCCTTCCCCGTACTACGCTAAAAGAGCCATCTATGCGCACGTTTTCCGAAACTATCTCTCCACTTCTTTCCAGTCATATAGTTGTAGCGATCACATAGACGGGCGTCAGAAACTGTCCGGCGGAGTGAAAAAAACGAACACTGAAAAACAGCTTAAAAACTTATTTGTAGAGTGATAAAGAAACATTACAAACGGCAAACATTCACAAAATCATCAATAAGTGAAGTAACTCTGAAATCACATGAAAGTTTCAACAGCTGAGGTTACTCTCTCTGCATACAATCTGTACCAGCTCGTCGCCAGTATCGAATGTTGTGACGTGTACACCAGGCGCACGGTACCGCCGAAGCTCATGGCGGCCGGAGGTGTCGTGGACTGTAGACGCATCGTGACCAATATAGCTCATGGCCACCAGCGTGGACGTCTAGTCTATTGGGCTGGTAGACAAATAATGACATGAGGCTTGAGCCCAGACGACCAGGGCGACCAGGCTGGTTCAGATACCCTCAGATCTAGCCAAGCAATACTGATTCTACAAAGGCTCTAGCACTTACTATTTCGTCCGGCAATAACAATCCGACAGAAGTCTTTGTGCAATGCAAGATTGTTGATTGGACTCTCATGTGTCAACCAGAATGTCTTTTCTGCTCTTTGACTCTGCATGATTTCGAATCAAAGCTGAAAAATAAATCTATGTTCGTGATTTTTTTACGTCAAAGAAAATAACTTGAATCAAAGTTAAAAGATAAAACTGAAAAGCAATGCAATCTTCTGTTTACCTTCTATTACATGCTGTAAGCGAACTTTAAATTTGGCACGGTTTACTTGTGCAGTTTGTATGATACTTAGATAGTTCCTTAAGATTCGATACAAGTTTTGATTTGAAGCTTAATAAAATAATATAAAACATAAAAGAAGAAGAAAAATGATTTATTATAACCTTTTTATTTTGTTTTTGATGTTTGTGTTTTTCTGGCTACAAGCGTTTTTTCCACTTGTGATTTGATTTTTTCACCCTTGACTTCTCGAAATCATTACGAAAACGGAACTTTTGGCGGCATTTTGGAAACGGGAAAGCTTTGCTTTACGGCTAGCGAAAAATGGCTGACAAGGAAGGTAATGTCTAACTTGTAATTTGATTTACTGTAGTTTGTGTACAGTGTTTCCTCTTTTTGAATTTCTTTGTATTGACTCTTAAACATCCCTTTTTATAGCATTGGCATTGTGATTCGGCTGTTTTTGTTTTGCTCTCCAGCCACTCCAGGCTATCATGGAACGTCAGGAATGAATCATGATGCTGGGGAACAACGAACCTACAATAAATTCTTCCCCTATGTCATTACTGATAAGGATCCTTGCCAAGAAAGGCTGTAATATTGCTCGCCAAAGCATAGGCCATAGCTGACGTATCTGTGTTATCCATTATCCATTGGTTGAATACTCATACAGGACAGGTTGAATATATTTCCCTGTCATCGTCTTGGGTTCAAGGCAGATTCAAGCAGTATTTCTATGTCAGCTACATTTTATTAGAGCTACGTATATTTTGGCCCTTCTCGGCAAGGTCCTCTTCATTCTCATGCCCCTCAAGCTGGAAAATGAACTTCTGGAAAAACAACTAAAGATCGTAGCTTAAGTATTTGATTTTGTGATTTTCTTCGTTAAAATTGTTATTTAAAAGCTGGTGCTGTGTTTTCATTTTGGACACTGATGCTGTTTTTGCTGCTAGCTTAGGTTATTTCAAGGTACAGATTTCACTTCAAAATCTGTCAACCCTTCCAAGATTAAGAAGGCTGAAGTATAGCTCTAATAAAATGTAGCTGATGTATCCATTTTGCAGTGTCAAATATGATTCTCAGTCAGCTGCGGCTGAAGGAATATTCATCAATATTTTATTGGGTTGGAATGTCCAGCATTTGGCATAGTGTATTCAGCTATGCTTGAGCTAATATGCCAGCTAGAACCTTATCTGTATCAACAATATTTTTGGACTGGCAAGTAATCGTCTAACTTTTTTGCTGATGATTCAAAGCTGTTTGGTGCAGTTAACAACGAGTCACTCCAGGCAGATCTCAATCGCATTCAGGATTGGGCAACAGCATGGCATATGTCTTTCAACATGGAAAAATGCAGTGTTATACACTTTGGCAAGACAAACGCGCGCACCAAGTATACCATGCTAGACAGAGCCACAAACAGCGTCGAAGAACTGCAGGCTGTCGAAGAAAAAAGAGATTATTGTTAATCATCAGCTGAAGTTCCATGCAAACAACAAAAAGACTGTCTCCCATGCAAACTCTGTCCTTGGCCTCCTCAAAAGAACCATTTCCAGTAGATCTCCTCACATTTTCTTGAAGTTGTACAAGGCCCTTGTCAGGCTAGTGGTTGACTTTGGAATGTGCTTAGCATCACCAGGGTTTAAGGGTGACATAAAGCTCCTAGAAGGAGTGCTAAGGAGATCCACTAAGATGATTACCAACCCCCTGATAAATCCTATGAACAACGTCTGAAGGAGCTGAAACTGACAACACTTGTTTTTCGACGACGGCGTGCTGACATGCTTATGACATACAAGCTGACCTCACAAGAACAACCCCCAATTTGTATGCCCATTGTCCAGAGCATTGGCGCAGATAGAAGGGGACACTCTAAGAAGCTGTTTAAGCCATCTGTCAGAACCTGACAACGACAACAATTCTTCTCTTGCGGAGTTATCAACACATGGAACAGCCTGACCAACGAAACTGTATCAGCACCCAACTGGCAGTCAAGCTGTCTATCATTAAGTACTCACTCTTAAAAATAATAAACAATCTATAATCTGAATCTTTAGATTACAGTCTTGCAGTGTGGCTCGAAGAGCAAGCAAATTTTGCTTAACACTTTGCTTCTTCTGCGACACTTGGGTAGTAATGAAAGTAGCCCTAATTCCTAAAACATTGCAGTGCATATGATGCTGTAACTTTGCTGTGTGACGATGCAAAAGCAAAAAAAAAATTAGAGTGTGTAGCTTTAATTTGACTTTATATTAATTTAATTATTGATTGTGATCACCTGATATGCATGAATGTTTGCTTGACTTTCATCATATTCTTTTGCAACATTCAAAGTTAGGGTATGTTCAGAGTAACATATCTCTACTGTAACTTAAAGTCACCTAGTTAGACTATATAATAAATTGTGTGCTACCTGCCTGGCAACTAGCTTATTCCTGTAGAGATAGGCTGATGATACTGTTACTGGTGGTTATTTCCTAAGAAGCACAAGTCATTAGTTTTAGGAATCTTCTGTATCTCTTAGGAGAGGTAATTAATCTTAGGAGAGCCTAGGTAATTTTAGGGACTTGTGGGCATTGGACTCATTCTAAGTTACACCCAAATTTGTCTGTGTATGCTGTGGGTGTGAGTGAGGCTCCACCCTGTTTCAGATAGTAGCTTTGAGTTAAGCGTTAGCTTAACCAGCAGAAGTTACAAACACTTTGAGAAACCAGTTTTTTTTTTACTTTTTATCTTCTTAATTGTCTTCTTTGACTAAATCTTGAATCTGCCTAATGGTTGGAGTCAGGCTGCATATGTCCCTATAATCAGAAATTTTGAGTCATACTGACTTTACCGATGAGCTGCTGAATTTGGTCATCTCTGATAGCAAGAGGAAACACTGCATTGTGAATGTCTGTGGCTTTTTTAGATGGATTTGACGAGGCAGTTGAAGAAAGGGTGATCAATGAAGAATATAAAATATGGAAAAAGAATACACCATTTTTGTATGACCTGGTTATGACCCATGCTCTTGAGTGGCCCTCACTTACTGCCCAGTGGCTACCTGATGTTACAAAGTGAGTATGTTAGATTATATACAGCTTCCGGTTTTTCTTTTGTTCGCTCAGCTGTCATTCTGTTTTCAAGTGTCATATACCGATCACTTTTTGTTCGTCGGTCCGGCTGTCGCGAGTTAAGACGCGTTCACAAGCATGCCTAGCCAAGCGAGGCATAGATTTGGGACCAGGCATGTGCCTAGGCATCTGGGCTTGGCTAAGCATGCTTGTGAATGGGGCTTTTGGGTACTTGCAGATGGGAAAGGACAATGAAGCTTGTCGGGCATATTAAGGACTTGGAAATTGCCAATTTCCAGAACCAACCATCCGGGGGGAGTGGAGGGAGGGGAATCATAAACCTTGAGGCACTTCGAACAACTGATCACATCTGTGAAGCCTTTGGATTGGCTATATAATCCGTGCACTACTCATGAAGCATATACATATAATTCAATCGCCCCATCTCATCTCCATCCTCCAACGATGACGATGACTCAAATCCCGTGTCAATCAATCAATGGCGTTCGTTGGGAAAAGCTGTGGTGACGCTTCCGGCACTTCGCTAAGCACACGGCGATCATTCATAAGTATTACCGTTTTTGCTCTTCTCGCTTGTCCGTTCTTGCTTTTGATTGACAAAAACACTAGGCTAATTTAGCCACCCGTTAATACTTGTTTGTACGGATCGAACAACCCCCCTTTGCTGACCCATCAGGGAGGAGAACGAGAATCGAGAATTGACTATCGGAGCAACAATCGAGAAGCTTTCCCCGTTCTCGATTCTCACAAAAACGCAAGAAAGGAGAATCGACTTCATCTCGATAGTAAAACAAGATCAAAGTTTTCGATGGGATCCCTAAAATTTAATATTTGTTCCAGACATCTAGATGTTGTCTTCGCCAGATCCAGTCTTCGCCAGTCTAATCATCTGAGAAAACCATGTTCAGATATACCTCTATAAGCCATATCTATTTTGACGACACTGATCGAAACTTGCTGCTTTACTTCTGCCAAATTTCCTGTTTCGGCCGAATTCCGAGCGAACTACTTGCCCAGCAAAAAAAGATAGTTCAGAATCAAATTCAGCGTATCTCCTTATCCCTATAAGGAACATCTAATCAACTTCAAATAAAACTTTAACTTCTAAAAAAAAATCCGGTTTCAACCGGATTCCGGACGAACTATATGTCCGGGTAAAAAATAATTGTCATTATACAGATTCAGCGTCTTTTCTTACCCTTAAATCTGTCATCTAATCAACTTCAAATAAAAATTTTGCTTTTAACAAATTTTCCGGATCTGGCCGGATTCCGGACAAACTAATTGTCCGGCAAGAAAATAGTTTTCACCATCGTGTTCAGCATGTCTTCTTACCCCTGAATCGAACATTTAATCAAGTTCAAATAAACATTTTGCTTTTTAACAAATTTTGCGGTTTTGGCCGGATTCTGGACGAACTACTTGTCCGGCGAGAAAATGGTGTTCACTATCGTGTTCAGCATGTCTTCTTACCTCTGAATCGAACATCTAATCAACTTCAAATAAAAATTTTGCTTTTAACAAATTTTCCGGTTTTCGCCGGATTCCGGGCGAACTACTTGTCCGGCAAGAAGATACTTTTCACCATCGTGTTCATCATGTCTTCTTACCCCTAAATCAAGCATCTAATCAACTTCAAATAAACTTTTACTTTTAACAAACTTTCCGGTTTTGGCCGGATTCCGGGCGTGTCTCCTTACCCCTAAATCAACTATCTAAATAGCTTTCAAAAAATATTTTGTTTTGCCCCTTGATTTGAAACCCCTCCCCCACCCTCAAATATATGGCTACACAGCCCATCTTCGAACTTGACTTGTACTTTGACCCAAAGGATCCTCCCACCAAGTTTCATCAAAATATCTCAATCCCTTCGAGAGTTATCGTGCTAACAGACGGACAACTTTTGCGATGTCATAGGTATCCCGCCACTTACGTTTTGGGATCCCAAAAAAACGCGAAATAGGAGAATTCAGAGGAGAATGGCGATGAGAATTTGGATAAAAAAAAACGCAACTATTCATCTAGATATTCCTTCAGCCCAAGCTGACTGTGAATCGTAGTTGACGATGCAAAACGGATACGTCAGCTACTTTTTATTAGAGTTCAAAAAGTTCATTTTCCATCTTGAGCGGTTTGAGCCTGAAGAGGACCCTTGCCAAGAAGGGTCGAAACATAGCTCTAATAAAATGTAGCTGACGTATCCGTTTTGCATCGTCAACTATTCATCTACTATATCGAAACGTAACCATCGCTGAAATTCAGCAATAACATAGTTTTTTTTTACAAAAGGTAAAACTTGGCCTTTCTCTTTCTCATTATGGTTCAGCAGCGGCTGAATATTTGGTGGCACTACTTCAAATAGTTCGAATGCTGATTCGTTTGTTTTATTTTCGTTTTAGACCAGAAGGAAAGGATTACTCCATTCATCGATTGATTTTGGGAACCCACACCTCAGATGAGCAGAATCATCTGTTGATAGCAAGTGTTCAGCTTCCTAACGAAGATGCTCAGTTCGATGCCTCACATTATGACAACGAAAAAGGAGGTGAGGGTTTGATAATCTGTTCACTTGTCAAAACTTGAGCACTTACACTTCTTTTTGGTACATGCTTGGAGACTTGACCTATTTTTCCGGAAATCTGGTGAGATACCAGCTTTTTTCGCATTCAGCTTTTCGCATGTTTATTAGCTTCACTGAACCTTTGTGTCAACTTCAGGTTTGGCACAGCGGGAAATTAAATGAGTATTTTTTTCGTGGACATGTTTTTTCTGAAAGACCATTTGCCAAACTGTGTGAGTTGGCAAATCATATCGGCGTTTGGTATAGTGAGAGAAACGGTAGCTTACCCTCTTGTTGTGTTTATAACAAAAAAAGCCCACCTGAAAATCATGCGTTTGTGGGACTGGCTAGGCCTATTGAACATATCCAACCTAAGGAGCGTTATACTTATACTCAAAACGGTATAGTGGTGACGAGTAAAACAAAATACAGTGGCGGGGGGGTAGCAGTTATGCCTTTGCTTCAAGCTCTTTCTGTATTTATTTATTTATTCGTTTGTTTCCGTCAAAACTGAGGAGTACAATGTATAAATTATAAAACAATAATATATAGTATAATATTGCATTCTTTTCAGAATTCGGAGGGTTTGGCTCTGTCAGTGGTAAGATCGAAATTGAGATCAAGATCAACCACGAAGGAGAGGTCAACAGGGCCCGGTACATGCCCCAGAATCCATGTGTCATTGCTACCAAGACACCCTCTAGTGATGTTCTTGTTTTTGATTACACAAAACACCCAAGCAAACCAGATCCAAGTGGGGAATGCCACCCTGACCTAAGGTGAGCTTTAGGATATTCTAAGCGTTTAAAGTTTAAGCGAAAAGGGCTGGGATAGGACAGTCTAGTTACCCATCACTTATTCACTGAAATTGTCTTGAAGACCCGCTGAAAATGAGTTACTTTGTTGTTCCGCTATTCACGAATAATCGATTTTCAAATAGTGGAATTTCCTTGTGATTTGTGGTACTCTATGCGCTTGCATTTTTGTTGTATGCCTTACGAGAAAGATTTATGATTTTTTTTTTGTTCAGGCACTAAGCAATCTTCACCAATCTCACCACTGCCCACTGAAAAGCCGCGTTTGTATTGAGATTAAAATTTCCCGTGTCAAAGTAGAATTTACGCTGTGAGGACGGCTGCAGATATTCTGAACGTCATAACTAGAGCAGATAGAGGAAAATGATAAAATCCCTTTGCAGAATCCAAATAATTCAGTGTATTCAATTAAATGGCATTTAATAAGTCGGCTTTTCAGTTAAACTTTAAGTAGATGAGTCAGAGATAGTACCGCTCTACGTACTTCGGAGAGTTGTTAATAGACCCCTATTACTCGATAGGCTGTTTTTTCCTCCGCCGTAAACACCCGAGCAGGACTGCCACACCGGCGAAATTTTGCGTGCTACTAAAGATAGGAAAAAAGTTTTATTTTCTTGTAAAAAAAAATGTAAAAAAATGCGTTGCTGCAATTTGATGATCATACTGTGCAAAACTACTGAAATCTGTGTAGAGCACCATTCCTCTAACTAATATTGTGCTTTCAAGGAAAATTGTTGCCTCTTCCATTATCACCTTTTAAATGTTATTTTTCTGCTAAAGTAAGGTTCCAAACCATGTTTAGTGTAATTTATTATTACATTTGGCGTTAAGCTTTTAGCTTGTCGCCATGCTGTTCTAATTAGAGCTTGTCGGCTCTAATACAAACATCAACAGATTTTGTGTTATCTTATTATGTGTTGGAACTGCGCATCTTTGTATAAATGTTATGGAACTGCAAATAACAAAGAAAAAAGGAAAATAAAAAATTCCGAAACGGACCTATAGAGAAGGACCAGGTCAAAAATAACTTTTAGACACTTTTCGTATAATGACCCTTCGCTGCTCGCTAAAAGAAAATCAGATTATTTGAGTTTAAGCAGGGACATCTTTTCTTGGTGGTTTTGAGTGACCAAGACTCACGCAGTTTCTTTCCAGGCTACGGGGACACCAGAAAGAGGGATACGGCCTGTCCTGGAATCCCAACCTTCATGGAAACCTTCTCTCCGCATCTGACGATCACACCATTTGTCTGTGGGATGTGAATGCTAACGTTAAAGAGGGAAGGATAGTTGACGCCAAAACCATCTTCACTGGCCACACTGCTGTGGTCGAGGTAATCTTTTCTACATTTGCTTCTTTAGGAGAAAGTAGCTGCGTTCTTTACCGCAGGAGTACTCACTACACTGTTAAAGTTTAACCGAATAGGGCTAGGATCTGACAGTCTAGTTACACATCATTTAATCACTTAGATGGGCCTGAAAACCCGATAAAAATGCGTTACTTCGTTTGTCCGTTATCCACAGATAATCGATTTCGTCGAATTAACTTATTCTTTCGGATGTGTCGTACCTCTATGTGCTTGTCCCTCTACGCTTGAAATATTTACCAACTACAATGAAAGCCTTTACCGAGAAATGAAACAAAAATGTCCGATTCCTTGCAAGACACATCTTCCGTCATTTTCCTAGTTGTCTTGCAAGCAGCGCACATTCTGAACGTTATTACTAGAGCCCCGGGTGAAAAAATACAAAATCGCTTAGATGAGTCAAAATATTTTAGTGTATTCAAATATCAGATGTAATAAATAAGCGGCCTTTTCAGTTAAACTTTAAAGATCCATAACATCTATTCAAAGATGCGCAGTTCCGACACATAATAAGATAACACACAATCTGTTGATGTTTGTATTAGAGCCGACAAGCTCTAATTATAGCAACATGGCGACAAACTAAAAGCTTAACGCCAAATGAAATAATAAATTACGCTAAACACGGTTTGGAACCTTACTTTTCCCACAAAAATAACACTTTAAAGGTTATAATGGAAATATTCTGTTAACTCGTATCTGTTGAAATCGCGCATCCTTGCATAAACGTTATGAAACTTCTTACAGTATTGTGTGGTCTCTGATTTTTCCCTGCAACTCGTTTTTATGGCACTTGCCTTCCGGCCAAGTGCCATATACCGATCACTTTTCCGTCGGTCGGTCGGTCGGTCTGTCGGTCTGTCGGTCTGTCGGTCGGTCGGTCAGTCCGGTGATCGCGAGTTAGGGTACTTCCAGATGTGCTATGACGATGAAACTTGGCAGGCATATTAGGGGCCCGACCAAACTAACTTGCAAATAGTCACTTCTCCGATCCGACCACCGTGGAGGGAGAAGAGGGCGGGGGAATCATGAGAATTTAGTAGTTTTTGTAAAACCCCTACCCCTTTCTTCACACTAGTAGGTCTGCGCGCGGCGTGACGTCACTCTTTGCATCGGATCACTCTGTTAACATTGGAAAGAGCTAGTGCATTCGAGGGTCAAAGGGGTTTGTATATGTGGTGCAGTGCGGGGGAATATGGAAAATTGAGTGTTGTGTAACTTTCGAACGGTTGATCGGATTGGGACGAAACTTAGTACCTGAATGAATGACATATCTCTGATGTTCCATTTGAAGTCCGAACCGGATTCGACAGCTATGGGGGAGTTGGGGTGGGGGAGACCGGAAATTTCGAGAAACGGTTATAATGGAGGGATCGGAGTAAAACTTGCTGGGAAGAACAAGAATCTGCTCCAGATAAATCGTTTACACGTTTGGACTGGACCCGGACACTTGGGGGGGGGGGGGATGGAGGGGAGTTTCTCGGAATTCTGGTGATGACGGTTTTTGGGATTTTCACGACGAAACTTGGGAGGCGTATCAGGGACCCGATCAAACTGACTTGTAAATAAAAATTCACTCGATCCGATAGTCGTGGGGGGATCG
Organism: Branchinecta lindahli; assembly: GCA_023053555.1. NCBI lineage: Eukaryota > Metazoa > Arthropoda > Branchiopoda > Anostraca > Branchinectidae > Branchinecta > Branchinecta lindahli. The sequence goes on from JAKZAO010000009.1 coordinate 16,028,095, forward strand.
GAGGGAGTGGGAATCCGGAATATTTAGCCATGCGTAACTTTGGAACGGGTGATCGGATTGGAGTGAAATTTAATAACTGAACAGAGGGCGTGCCTGTGGTGATCTTTTTCATGCCCGGACCGGATCCGACAACAATTTGGGGGGGGGGGGGAATACGTGACCGGATTGGACTGGAGAGATCGGGATGGAACTTAAACAAGTCCAAAACCGAACCGGATTGGCTCCGGCGACTGTGGGGGGAGTTTGAGGGGCGGGTCCGGAATTCCGGTGATCGCGAGTTAAGGTACTTCCAGATGTGCTAGGACGATGAAATTTGGCTGGAATATTAGAAATTGGACAAGGTTGGCTTAGAAATCGCCACTTTTCAAATCCGACCATTCCTTAGAGTACTAATCATGACCGCAAATTAAGAAAAATACTTTTAAGCAAAATATGCATTTCCATGATCCCCATGAGCCCATTATCATTTTTGCCTCAAGGGTTTTGCTTTCAAATAAAGTTCTAGCTCCCTTAAAGTGTCATCTTAACCGCAAGGTCGAAAAGTACTTTTTATCAAACGATACATCTCAACCCATGATCATTTGTGCCACAAGGGTTTTGCAAAAAAAAAAATTCTAGCACCCTTAAAGTGCGCATTTCACCCGCATTAGTGGGAAAAAAAAAAAATTTGATCATACGTATATATCAATGATCCCTAAGAGCCTGCTATCGTTTTTGCCTCAAGGGTCTTGCTTACAGATGAATTTCTAGTGCCTTTTGCATCATCACAGCCAAGTTCAACGATAAAATACTTTTTCTCTAGCTCCCTTAAAGTGCGCATCTGAACCGCACAGTCGAAAATTACTTTTGATCAAATAATACATCTCAACCCATGCAAGTGCCATATGAGCTTACAGCTCTTGTTGGATTTGCTGGTGCTTGCTCCTTAGTGTTGTAACCCGTTTTTGGGCTCATCGGAGTCTGGTGATTGCACCAGTGCGGACCAACCAGAACCTGGTTAGGCGGCTGGTTCTAGTAAACCTGGTCAGGAGGCAGGTTCTAGTGAGAAATCGGTGAGAGATGTTGAAACCAAAGATCTCCTCCTGGCCTCGGCACTGTCCAACTCGCATCCCATTCCTCCTACCCCTTTGGTTTTTATGCATATCAAAAAGTTTCCGGACCCCCCCCCCCAAATTCCCCCTATCATGATTGGCGCCTGTGTTTCGGAGACATGTTTTGGATATCAAGGTCATTAATTCTCAACATCCATACAGTTTACCTCGAATCGGACCACTCGGGAAGTGCCCGAACTAGCAAAACCTGGACAGACCGACAGAGCGACGGACGGACAGAAATTGCGATCGCTATATGGCACTTGGCCGAAGGGCAAGTGCCATAATAATCAAACCTACAGAAAAAGTTCAGCGAAATGGAATATTTGCTCCAGCGTCGATGTTTGAAGTCGATTGTGATCAAAATTGGTTATTAATTGTATCTTCTTCACTTTTACATTGAAGCAGAAGTCGCAGTGGATACAGTTTATTTTCCAATATTCCAGTAACAGCGACTCAGATTTTCTCAAAGCTGACTAACCCTTCGGTTATCAGCCTCGCCCCCCCTCCCTTCGTTTTGATAAGAAACACGGAACAACTTGCGTAACCAAGCTTACGCCGCGTACTCCGAGCTTGGTCTGCCGCGAAAAGAACCAACCACAGAAAAGGCAAGAATGAGCGTATTGTCATTAGTGTAGTTAGAACCGGAAATAAGAATGGATGGAACGAGTGGGACGTTTGAGTGAAGCACTAGGTAAGACGGGTCTTTTAATAAACTTAAAGTTTAACCGAAAAGACCTGGGATAGGACAGTCTAGTTACCCATCACTTATTCACTTAAATTGGCTTGAAGACCCGCTGAAAATGCGTTACTTGGTTGTTCCGCTATTCAGGAATAATCGATTTTCAAATAGTGGAATTTCCGCGTGATTTGTGGTACCTCTAATTTGTTGTATGCCTTACAAGAAAGATTTTTGACCTTTTTTTTGTTCAGGCACTAAGCAATCTTCACCAATATCGCCACTGCCAACTGAAAAGCCTTGTTTGTGTTTAGATAAACATTTCCCGCGTCATAGTAGAATTTTCGCTGTGGGGACAGCCGCAGACATTCTGAACGTCATAACTACTGCAGATAGTGGAAAAAAAAAATCCCTTTGCAGAATCGAAATAACTCAGTGTATTCAGCTAAATGACACAAAAATAAGTTGGCTTTTCAGTTAAACTTTTAAGTATTTATTGTCACGCAGGATGTTGCCTGGCACCTTCTCCATGAATCTCTGTTCGGATCCGTTGCCGACGACCAGAAATTGATGATCTGGGACACAAGAAGCAACTCCATTTCCCGTCCGTCACACACAGTTGATGCTCACACAGCTGAGGTGAACTGTTTGTCGTTCAACCCGTACTCTGAGTTCATCCTGGCAACTGGAAGTGCAGACAAGACGGTTGCTTTATGGGATCTCAGGAACCTGAAGCTTAAGCTCCATTCCTTCGAGTCGCACAAGGACGAGATCTTCCAGGTATGAGCCGCGCACGTTGTTATTGTTGTTGACTGCAGGAGGGGTATCCAACCTCAAATCTTTATAACCTCGAACTTGGCCTAAAAAGGTTAAGAGGAAAGATCAGTGCAGTCCTAACAAGGTCAACTGTCAAGAAAGACATCCTGAATAACCTAGTTAAATTTAGGACTGTACAGAAGTTTGCTAGTAGTGTTTTCAGGCGAAGTTCGGGGTTATATAAGTTCGAGGTTGGATACCCCTCCTGTATTAATAACGCAACGCATGCATGTAAAAATGAAAGAAACAAGAAAAACAAGTAAAAAAAATACACGATGATTCAATACTAGCCTAGAATCACTTCATCATTGAACATTAGGTTAGGAGAGTCAGCGTATAATCGGTAAGATGCTTGAGGCGGCTATCCTCGGCTAGTTTGTGATAGTTTGTCCTCATCTATCCTTAGTTTACTATGTTAGGGTTTTCCCAGTATGTTATTGACATGGAGAGATTTCACCCTACCCGAAGAAAACGGATATTTCTACACCGTCATCGTCGGGATCATAACAAAGAAAATTAACATTACGAGGTATAGGCTTTTCAACTTCGAGACTAAATTATTATTATTATTATTATTACTCTTTAATTCAGCCAAAAGCCATATACACAACGAAAAACACAACAACAACAAAAATAAATACAATAAAAAAAAAAATCAAATCTCAGGTACGGGCAAGTAGACAAGTTACCGGCCTTGGATAGCTGCTGTGAGTCAGAGAGTTGTTAGAATCGTTATCTGGCTTCTTCTTGTTGGAATAGTACAACTTTTGCAAATTAATGGTCTTTTTTATGAGAGTTTAAAGGCTTCAAAGATAGTGAACACAGACGGAGGCTCGCGTCCTATTGGTCGGTTATGACACGGACTTCAAGGAACGCGTCATAGCTGACCGATTGGACGCGAGACTTCCTCTTTGCTTACAAACTTTGAAGCCTTCAAACTCTCATAAAAGAGAACATTAATTTGCAAAAGTTGTATTATTCTTACAAGAAGAAGCCAGATAACAATTGCAACGACTCTCTGACTCACAGCAGCTATCCAAGGCGGGTAATTTAGTCTCAAAGTCGAAAGTCCTATGCTTCCTAATGTTAATTTTTTTGTCATTCTCCCGCCGTTTTCGTCGGATACGGTGCAATCCCTCTATTATTATTAAATTCATTTTTAGTGGAGTGTTCCTTGGAACAATCCACTATTGCGAGCGCTCTAGCAGCTTTCGGTTTTCACCATATTTTGTGGAGCTCATAACTCGTGAACCAGTGCAAGTATCAAGTTCAAACTTGGTACACTTGTGGGTATTGGGGTCTAGTTCTGGGTCCTGGGGCAAATGGGCCCAGATTGCCCAGTGAATAATGTTCAAAACTTGACCATAGTTGGACATAAGACGATGAATCTCCTTGTACTTGTAGATCCCAGGGCTGGGAAATTACTTTTAAAGTTGCACCTACCCCACCCATCCCGTTCATGGGCAACTGGGCCCAGATTGCCCAGGAGTAAAGTTCGTTACCCGTGCCAGGAATCAACAGGTATCAGTTTCAAACTTGGTGCACTTGTGGGTATTGGGGTCTAGTTGTGCCTTTTGGGGGTCCATTTAAAGCCTTGTTGGCTTACCAATTCGTTATCATTAACGCAAGTTGTAAAAATAAACACCAGAAGTAACAAAACGTTGGATCTTATCCTCACTAGCTGTGAAAGATATTATCGACCACCATACAGCTTACCTGCTCTTGGACTCAGTGATCATGTCACTATTATCTGGGAGCCAAATGGTTGGCATGCCTTGAGGATAAAGAAAACGGTTAGCTACAGACCCCTGAACGACGACAAGGTTCGATACTGTAAGGAGTGGTTAAAAACTAAGAACTGGTCCGACGTTCTCACCTCTGATGATGGTAACTTCATGATGGAATCAGTGACCAAGGAGCTCTGTCAAAAGTATATGGAAATATTCCCGGTAAAGTCAGTAGTGCTTAAACCTCAGAACAAACCGTGGATCTCTAGTGAAATCAGGTGCCTCATTACAAAGAGAGATAACCTTTACAAAATGGGTAATAGGTCCGAAGCAAATAAGCTTCGCAATCGTGTCGTGAAACTGATAAAGAAGTCCCGCAGGCAGTATGGTGTTAAAACAGAGTTAGAGCTCAAGAAAATAAATCCTAGCAAATTTCATGTGAAAGTCCGGGAAATGATGGGGAAGGAGAAAAATCCCTTAAACGTAAACGATGATGAGGGAAACCCAATAACATCAACTCAGATAAACGAGTATTTTGCATCAGTTTGCAGGATCCATCCACCCTTAGTTGCGCTTCCAGAACCGGGAGATCCTGCCGATATCCCCGTAATTGAACCGTATAGCGTGTGTGGAAAGCTAAGTAGGCTAGACACAAGCAAGAGTAATTATCCTGGAGAAATACCAATCAAGCTTGTTGTTGAGTGTGCTGAAGAATTGAGCCTTATTTTAGCTGCGACTTTTAACCAGTGTTTCTTGGATGGAATTTTTCCCGATTGTTTTAAAAATGCTTTTATTACACCTATACCCAAATGTAAAAGCGTTAAATCTGTTAGTGATCTTCGACCGATTTCAAAAACGCCTGTTCTGTCTAAAGTTTTTGAGAGTTTTATTTTTGAGCATTTATTTGAAGATATTGAAGCGAGGCTAGACCCCAGACAATTTGGATTTAGACCTGGATGCAGTACCACCCATTATTTGATTAGGCTAGTTGACGATGTTATGAGGCATTTAGAAGGGGATAATGCGTACGCGGAAATATTGTTGAGCGACATTGTGAAAGCTTTTGATAGTCTAGATCACCAGGTGGCAATTAATGAAGCTAAAGAAATGGGAGCCCGTCAGTTTTTGGTCCGATTGCTAGCTAGTTTTTTAACAGGACGTAAACAGTGTGTAATGCTAAGTCAAAGTGATATTTCAGATTTTCTAGACATTTTCTGTGGTAGTCCCCAGGGGACAAAGCTTGGACCTTTAACATTTTTAATTGTTTTTAACAAAGTTTTGCTAGCTGTTTCTAACCGTTTCAAATTCGCTGACGATCTGTCGTCTTTGTCACTTCGAACTATCCCTCCAGTCCAGACCGAGCAAACACTTTCAACTATATTTGATATAATGAAGAAGGACCTGGCTGATGTTAAATTGTCAGTCAGTTTTACTAAGAGTTTTGTATTAAGAGTTACCTTCCTTAACAGAGATCTCCCAGTTATGGAGAACATTGGTCTGGAATGTCGAGATAGCTTAGAACTTCTTGGCGTTATTTTAGATAATGATCTGAAGTGGAATTCCCACGTTGACATGATACTCCAGAAGGCAGCTCCACTCCTTAAGTCGTATTCTATCCTTCGAAGGTTTGGTCTTTCGCCAAGAGTTATGCGGTCATTGTATTGTACGTACATCCGTCCGTGTGTAGGATATTCTTGTGCAGTGTGGCATCCGGGACTTAATGATGGTCAGAGGGACAGACTTGAAGGGATTCAGAAGAGAGTGGTGAAGATCATGCTTGGCCCGGCCTACACGTCGTATGAAGCGGGTCTAGATAGGCTTGGTCTCTCCACTCTGTCTGAAAGACGACACAAGTTGACAATGGATTTTGGACGTAAATGCTTGTCCTCTGATCTTCATAGATCTCTTCTACCGGATTACGAAGCCCCAAACCCGACTCGACCCGAAACAAGGCTTCGTGCTGCAACCCGTAATTGTACCATATATATCTATGTGGAGTTGAATCACCCCCCCCCCCCCCACCCTCCCCGGTCATGGGCAAGTGGACCCAATTTGCCCATGAGAAAATTTTTTGACCCGTGACTGGAATCAAACTCTAAGTTGGTATAGTCTAGGATATTTAGGTTTAGATAAGCAATTTGACGCCCCCCCCCCTCCTCCCCACCCTTCCCGTTCATGGGTAACTGGGCCCAGAAATCCCATGAGTTACGTTCCTCTATAACATTGTCTCGAGTTCAACTCTTGTATACTTGTGGACATATATGTATATATCCTCTGGCCACGAAGAACATCTTGAGACTGAACCTCCCCCACCCTCCCCGTTCATGGGTAACTGGGCCCGGATTGCCCATGATTTGGGATTTTGTGAGATTTTGCAACGGGGCCCAGATTGCCCATGTGTTAAGTTCGTACACTCGTCAAAATTAAAACCTCGTAAGTTGTACACAGTACTTTTCGTAAGATGCGCATTGCGTTTGTTTGGTTTCATGTTTCGCAAAGGGATTGAGCTGTCAATTAGTCACAAACATTTGTTTTCGCGGAAGGGTGGGAATGATGAAATGGGATCCGAAACTTTATGACTGACATTACATCAATGTGTTTGAACAAGGTATAATAAACGAAATACATTTCAAGATTGATGAAAGTAATGTCAGTAGTGTATTGAAACAAGCCTACGACGGGGTTTATACGAAGCAATACCAGAGCAATACTGGAAAGACAAACATGGACAATACTGTGATCGGAGACCGAATTACGGCTGACGCGAAGGGATTGTGTTTCCAAATGAACTAACATGTGTTCTCACGTGGAAGGTGTCAGATGAAACGCGCTTATGAAAATTTATGACTTTGACATTAGGGTGTTCGAGCCTGATCCTAAGCCGTGTTTGGAGATTCTTTGAGAGCTCAATTGTTCAGGAATAACTATGCAATACGAATATTAAACGTTACGGGAAATTCAACGAAATCCAGTTCATTCGTTTACACTCCACGTCTGAGCGCTTGCGCACTTGTTCGTTATAGTACAGAACCGTATAGAAAAACCGTATAGAATACTCGTACAATACAAAGGGTTTGCTGAGTCAAGACTGCAACTAAAACGAAAAACAAGCGAAACGGCCTATTTCGCGAACCGCCGAATTAAAACGCCAAATCTTTAATTCAGCAGGATAGCGCCATCGTCATTTCCCGCTGCGTAGACGCCCTTCTGCGAACCTTCTTGGAGTAACGGTGTTGAACATCACAGAATTTTCTTATAGAGAAAATACAGCAACCGATTTAGAACAGGTGCTTTTTGGGATAAAAATGATTACTCCTTTAATTCGTTGCTTCACAGGTCCAATGGTCTCCACATAACGAGACGATCTTGGCATCATCTGGAACCGACCGGCGCCTTCACGTCTGGGACTTGTCGAAAATTGGAGAGGAGCAAAGTGCTGAAGACGCGGAAGATGGTCCCCCTGAACTTTTGGTAAGTTCCTTTGGAAAGTTCTGCGGTCTGTTTAAATTTGGGCCCACACATAACTACCTAATAAGAGGCACTCGTTTTTGGGATCCCAAAACGTAAGTGGCGGGATACCTATGACATCGCAAAAGTTGTTCGTCTGTAAGAATGATAACTCTCGAAGGGATTGAGATATTTTGATGAAACTTGGTGGGAGGATCCTTTGGGTCAAAGTACAAATCAAGTTCGAAGATGGGCTGTGTAGCCGTATATTTGAGGGTGGGGGAGGGGTTTCAAATTAAGGGGCAAAAAAATATTTTTTGAAAGCTATATAGATAGTTTATTTAGGGGTAAGGAGACACGCTGAATCCGAATATGAAAGTTATTTTCTCATCGGACAAGTAGTTCGCCCGGAATCCGGCCAAAACCGGAAAGTTTGTTAAAAGTAAAAGTTTTATTTGAAGTTGATTAGATGTTTGATTTAGGAGTAAGAAGACGTGCTGAACACGATGGTGAAAACCATTTTCTCGCCTGACAAGTAGTTCGTCCGGAATCCGGGCAAAACCGGAAAATCTGTTAAAAGCAAAATTTGTATTTGAAGTTGATTAGATGTTCGATTTAGGGGTAAGAAGACATGCTGAACACGATGGTGAAAACTATTTTCTTGCCAGACAAGTAGTTCGCCTGGAATCCGGCGAAAACCGGAAAATTTGTTGAAAGCAAAATTTTTATTTGAAGTCGATTAGATGTTTGAATTAGGGGTAATGAGACATGCTGAACACGGTGGTAAAAAACCATTTTCTCGCCGGACAAGTAGTTCGTCCGGAATCCGGCCAGAAATTTTTATTTGAAGTTGATTAGATGATAGATTTAAGGGTAAGAAAAGGAGCTGAATCTGTATATGACAGTCATTTTTTACCCGGACATATAGTTCGTCCGGAATCCGGTTGAAACCGGATTTTTTTTTTGAAGTTAAAGTTTTGTTTGAAGTTGATTAGATGTTTTTGCTTGGCAAGTAGTTCGCTCGGAATTCGGCCGAAACCAGAAATTTGGCAGAAGTAAAGCAGGAAGTTTCGATCAGTATCGTCAAAATAGATATGGCTTATACAGGTATATCTGAACTTGGTTTTCTCAGATGATTAGCCTGGCGAAGACTGGATCTGGCGAAGACAAGACCTAGTTGTCTGGATCAAATATTAAATTTTTGGGATCCCATCGAAAACTTTGGTCTTGTTGCTCAGGGTGTCTCATCCCGCCCTCAGGAGTAACAAGTAACTACCTTAAAAAATCGTGTAACACCAAACTCGTCTGCGGCACAGCCGAAAGTCACAGGTTCCGTCAGAACAAAGTGGCAGCCAGGTGGCGAAACTTTTGAACTGAAAGAAAACACGTGGACTGTTGAAAAATTAGAGCAAAATCAAGAAAAAAGACAGTGATAATTGCTCAATAGCTACCTTTTGGAATGCGAAGGAAAGTAAGATGTTGTTAAAGGAACAGAAAACTTGACTCAAACTTGACTCGAGGAGCTAGCTAACATATCAAGAATGTACCCTGAGTCGATATAGAGAGTAAGAAAAATTCTCGTTACGACCATTGCAGTTTCCGGGCAGTTTCCGAGAATCTGACTTTTGAGCAAAAGGTTTGCAAAAGCAAAACGTTTGTGTGCCACGACTAGGAATCGAACCCCGGCCGTCTTGTCGGGGAGGTCGTTTGCCTGTAGTCTAAATGTAAAAAGGCGAACTTTTACAGTACACGAGTGCCCAATTACAGTGCATATGGGGCAAGGGCCTGCCAGCTAGCTTTGGGAACACTAAGGAGGGGGTTCGAGACAGTTCGAGATGACAAAGAAGGGGGGGCCTGTCGACAATAAGACCCTGTATATTTATCCAAGCCCCCCGGGCGATTCGATGGCCGAAAGTTGCGTAGTCAAGTTTACTGTTCCTTTAAAATTGATAAGTTGTGTTTTCAGTGGAAATGTGATTGTAACAAGGTATTACCCAGGTAGGAAAGCAAAATTTTCTTTGAGATTTGAAAAAAAAGTTTTTTAATTCTTTTTCTGTATTATTATTTAATAACAATATTTGAGAGAGCAAAACGAATACGTCAGCTGAATTTTATTAGTGCCATATTTTGGCCCTTCTTGGCAAGGGTCCTCTTTAGGCTCAAGCCGCTCATCCCTTTTTCACTGTCAAATATGATTCGCAGTCAGCTTGGGTTGAAGGAACAGCTGGTATAATAACATAAAATATCTCTCTTTAAACCACGTTTTCACTACCCAGATTTCCTTCGCTGTAATCAGAAAGTCGAGGAATTTTTCGCAAAACCGGTTTTTCGACCGTACCGTGTGATCGCAGATTTCTGTGACCAGTGACAACGGTGGTTTAAGCCTGATCAGTTCTATCTCTCTAAAAGCATTCTAAATGACATCTGCTTCGCCACAAATGTAAAAGCTGGATGTTTAGTAAAGATTGTGTTAGAAACTGTAGTGCCCCGGTCACAACAGTAGTCATTTTCAGCAGTAGGCTATTTCACTGAACAAAAATTCACTACTAAAGTAGCAAATAAGTACTACCAAAGAAGATTGAGTACAACATAGAAAAACAAAAATCTGTTCGAGAAAGTCATAATAGTTAGCATACCTCCGTCTCAGTTGAGATCGGAATAACAAGCTCGAAGGTCATTTAAAAATATCAACCTCGCTGCGCTCGGCAGATATTTGTCATAACCTGCCTCGCTTTTGGCTCGGACAGGTTATTTCCAGTGACAGTCTCGTTGTTATAACCCGATATAAACCTCGATGTCGAAAGTTGGATGTTTATTTTTTTCTACAAGTTCATGGCATAAAGTGTTAGTCGCTTTCTCCCAAAATTGCGTGAGTAAGGCTTGTCAAACTTCCGAGGCAAAATTTTTGGTGTTATTTACTCAAGTGTTCCAAAGTACCAGTAGGAAATAGGTTATCTAGTGAGCAAAACCCAAATGACTTTCCGCTATTTTTGTGCTGCTACGGAAGTCTCCAAGTAACAATTTGGCAGTGGTTTTAGGCGATTCGGGTATTGAAGCAGCCGATGAAAATCGTTTCGAAACTGCTAGTCGAAAGCTTGTGGAAAGTTGAAAGTTCAGCGAAAAATAAAATAAAGTAAGAAACTCGGCAGATTTAGATGAGGTGACCCCGACGGGGAATTGCACTACCTAAGCCAGTGCGTGAAGAAAGCTAGTCAGAAACCCTACAACTTTTCGGGATGTTTTCAAAGAAGGTTTTCGAGCCACCCGAAGGAGGTATATCGGCTGTAGAGACGTGCATCTCCCGATAGTCCCCAGTCCGGCTGCTGTGGGAATGTAAATTGGCCGGGAATAAGTTACTAGGAAACGTTCAGAGTTGTAGTATTCTCAGTCGTCTAATCATCTGGAAAACAACACAGGAGTTGTTTATGTTTTAGCCCCTTTTGGGATCCCAAAACGTAAGTGGAGGGATACCGATGACATCGCAAAAGTTGTCCGTCTGTGAGTACGATAACTCTCGAAGGGAATATTTTGTTGAAACTTGGTGGGAGGATCCTCTGGGTCAAGGGAAAGATCGAGTTCGTAGATGGGCTCTATAGCCCTACATTTAGGGGTGGGGGAGGGGGCTCAAATTAAGGGACAAATAAAATATTTTTGAACTGCCAATGAGATAGTCGATTAAGGGGTAAGAAGACACGTTGAACACGATTATGAAAACCATTTTCTCACTGGACAAGTAGTTCGCCCGGAATCCGGCCAGAACCGGAAAATTTGTTAAAAGCAAAAGCTTTATTTTAAGTTGATTAGATGTTCGGTTAAGGGGTAAGAAGAGATGCTGAATCCGTATATGACAGTCGTTTTTTACGCGGACGCATAGTTCTCTCGGAATCCGGCTGAAACCGGAAAATGTGTTGTGAGTTAAAGCTTTATTTGAAGTTGATTAGATGTTCGATATAGGGGTAAGACGATACGCTCAATTCGTTTTTGAGCTTTGTTAGAAATTTTGCAGAAGTAAGCTAATGTAGGAAGTTTCGATCAGTTTCGTCAAAACAGAAATGACTATAGTAGGGGTAAACACACATGCTGAATCCATATCTGAACTTGGTTTTCTCAGATGATTAGCTATTTGGCCTTAATCTTTTTCTGGATTTTTGTAGTAAAATTGTTCAAGGAGTCTGGCGAAGACTTGATCTGGAGAAGACAGGACCCATTTGTCTGGATCAGATATTAAATTTTTGGGATCCCATCGAAACCTTTGGTCTTGTTCATGTTTCTTTCGCTTTAGTGTCCTGTAGCTTGTTATAGGCTACTTTCTCAGACAAAATTCTTGTTTTCTGGGCGGTATAAGGAAGGCTGGCTAAGTTGCAGAGGGAGGGGCCTTATTTCTGTACTGCATCTTTTGTGTAATGAAAGAGGAGTTATTAGGCTATGTGCAAATTGTCTAGTAATAAGTACTGATTAATCATTTTTACCATTTATTTGAAACACTTGTAACACCAAGAAAAAATAATCAGATAGGACTTCCGTCTCCCTATCTCTGTAATATGACCATGCGGAGTCGAATATTACCCCCTACCCTGCCCGATGCAAACGAGTGGAGGTTAGAAGCTACGCGGCACATTACGTTTCGTTTCCTCTACAAATAGCTATATCACTGTAGAAGAAACTTTCAAAAGTCAAAGCCGATTGGTTCTCTGGACGCGCTCCAGAGCGGGTCAACGTGCCTCCTGCACTTATTGTTCTGCGATGAGCAACGGCGAAGACGGAAGTAGACGAGTATCAACTCAAAGCTAGATCAAGTACCTCTAGCTCCGCTCAGTTTTGTCGGGGTATCCATAGTCTTTGCATGAGACTAAAGACGAAGGTTCTATCTGATTATTTGTTTTTGGTAACACCAATGATGGTCTTATTTAAATCTCTGGAAGAAAAATGTTTTCTCATTTTTCCTCATTGCATTACCTTTGATATACAGGAGGCAGAAGGGAATCCGTTGTAGTTAGGAATCACCTTTTTTGAACTATTCATTACATGTAAACTTACTGCAAATTCATCCAAAAGTATACCAAATTAAAGAGTAAATCTTCCTCTTCTTCTTGCGTACTCGCATACCTTCGCTATTTGACCGAAACCTGCGCGTCGATCAAAAACACAAAGATCGGACCGTTCCCCTGAATCCGTTGTATCACCTATTCCGTTGTAAAGGAGAACCTTTATATTGTTGCTGCTCATCTATCTGTAAAGATATTATACAGCAAATAAACGTTATCCTTAACCTCAATCCGGTTACGGCTCTATTAAGAGTCGCCATGATGTTTAGAGGAAAAGATTTGCCGAAGTCAGCCTAAGTAAATAAGAAATAGTAACAAGAAAATAGATCATATTGATGGGTAGGTGGGTAGGTGACACAAATTTAGTGTTCTGCAGTCTTTTAGGCCTAGTCCGGAATCAGTGTTACGCCGGAATCCGTTCTGCCTCATGTAGGCCCACTGGAATCTGACTGGAATACCTTTTGTTTTTTAGTTTATTCACGGTGGTCACACGGCGAAGATCTCCGACTTCTCATGGAATCCGACGGAACCCTGGGTGATATGCTCTGTCTCTGAAGATAACATCATGCAAGTCTGGCAGATGGCTGAAAATATTTACAATGACGAAGAGCCCGAAACACCAGCATCTGAATTGGAAGGTTCAAACCAGTAATTTCCACTATTTCATGTTTATATTTTCAGCTTTTGATATTAAATTCACGACTTAAAGAAATCCTAATCTTATCTTCTTAAGTAAATTTTCTTCTTTCACATGAACGTTACGCATACGTAGTTGCGCTTTTTGGAAAAGGCTTATGTTCAATTTAGTTCAATTCAGTTCAGTTTATTCTAAAAACCGATACAACGGTCAAGCTGATTTTGTGGTTCTCGTCCACATTAACACTAATTATATATAAACAAAGAGATAATTCTACACTATATATCATATATCAAAGACCTGTCAAACATAACACAAAATATTCAAATCTATATACAATTAATGATGCGAGTTGAAAAGGTTGACGAAGGCGGGAACAAAACTTCTTAAGTAACGAGTTGTTTTGTGTTTGATTTTTGTTCCAAACACTAACGAGAGTTTTTCACGGCGCTTTAAAAGGGTTTCTAAATTATAAGTATTAAGGAGGTCTATGTACGGTGCTTTAGGGGACTTGGAAACTACAAGGAGGGCTCTGCATTGTATCTTGTATTATGTTGAAATTCTTGAACGAAAACATTAACGTCGACAAATAAATGCGTGTATGTCAGCCTCCTCCAACAATATTACTGTAAACCTACCATCGTCCTGTCTGTAGGGAAATGAAGGTTTGAACGACGATGTTAGCTTCCAGTTACTGTTGATAGTAGACCCCGATGCCGCACCGAATATCGCTGGCGTAACGCCAAAACTGAAACAGCTAAAACGTGCCACGAAACCGCGGTGCGCCGACGCTGATGCATCGGCGGTGGCGATCGCTTGTGAGTGCCTCTTTCGTTCTTGTAAGTGTGTTGTACCAGAAACAAATAAGCTAAAGAACTTCCGTCTCCCGATCTCAGTAATACGAACATGCGGAGTTGAATAGATTCCCGATACCCTACCCTGTCTGCGCGGAAGTTAGGAGCAAACACGGAACATCAGAATTTGTTACCTTTACAAACAGCTCATCGCAGTAAAGCCCCGGAGAAGAAAGGTCGATAGTAAACAGCACTAACGGCTGTTTAACATTGTGACGTCACTGCAGAGGCGGGTCATACACGCCTGCTACGGTTTTTCCCTCTGAATGCCATCTTTCAGTTCAGCAAGTAGCTCTAGGATCTAGATCTGCTGAGTTTTGTATGAGTATCCGTATATAGTCGCCAAGTCGGTACATGGGACCAAAAACGGAGATTCTCTTGGCTTATTTGTTCTTGGTTATACTGGCGATAATTATTGTGCAGTTCTGCCTGAATTGCCATCTAGCGCTAGTCCGGAGTTTATGTTTGTGCTTACACAGGAACTATAGGCGTATTCTCGCCGTTCCCGAGGACTCCTCGGGGAATCGAAGGGAACGGCGAGAATAGAGGGAGTCACTCCACGCGGACTCCGCGTCCAGAAAACAGCGAGAACATGGGGAATGCTTCCAAAACGGATTTTGTTCGAAAAAAATATGCAGTTGACGAAATTAGTCCGGATCCACTTTATTTTTGGTTTTGTTTATTCTGATTGTTTTTAATTAATTTTACATTTCACCAACACCAGCAGAAATTGATTCCCCTCCGAATCTGAAAGGGAGTCCTTTTTGGGATCCCAAAACGTTAGTGACGGATACCTATGACATCGCAAAAGTTGTCTGTCTGTCCGTCCGTCTGTGAGCACGATAACTCTCGAAGGGAATGAGATATTTTGATGAAACTTGGTGTGAGCATTCTTTGCGTCAACAGTAAGGTCGAGTTCGTAGATGGGCTTTGTAGCCCTACATTTAGGGGTAGAGTAGGGGGTTAAAACTAACTGTGCCAGTTTTATCTGAAGTTGATTAGATGTTTGATGTAGGGGTAAGAAGGCATGCTGAACAAGAATACGAAAACCATTTTATCGCCGGACAAGTAGTTCGCCCGGAATCCGGCCAAAACCGGAAAATTTGTTAAAAGTAAAAGTTTTATTTAAAGTTGATTAGACGATAGATTTAGGGGTAAGAGGAGATGGAGAATCCGTATATGACAATCACTCTTTAGCCGGAAATATAGTTCGTCCGGAATCCGGCTGAAACCGGAAAATGTGTTAGAAGTTAAAGTTGTATTTGAAATTGATTAAATGTTGGATATAGGGGTAAGGAGATACGCTGAATCTGTTTTTGAGCTTTAGTTTTTCGCCGGACAAGTTATAGTTCTTGAATTTCGCCAAAACCGCAAAATTCACAGAAGTAAGCTAGGATCGTTTCGATCGGCTTATAGAGGTAAACGCACATGTTGAATCCATATCTGAGCTTGGATTTCTTAATGATTAGCTGTTTGGCCTGGCGAAGACTGGATCTGGCGAAGACAAAACCTAATTGTCTGGATCAAATATTGAAATTTTGGGATCCCATCGGAAACTTTGGTCTTGTTTATGATGGTGATGATAATCGAAGCATTCCCCTATTTCCCCGTCTGTAGGGACTCGTGAGAATACGGGGAGTGAGTCCCCGGAACAAACAAAAACGCTGGGACTCCTCAAGTGGAGTCCTCGGGGAACGGCGAGAATACGCCTTATGTGCAATACGCCCTTCATAAAATCCAATGACGAATTGCCGCCAAATGCGCTCGAGAAACAATCGCAAGTGAGATCTTGGTAAAGTTACTTGAAGGCTGAATAAGCGATTAGGCTTCCGGTTCATACCGAGTCGCTTATTAGCCCCGTGGAAAAGTCAAGCCGCAGCCAGGCCTGAAATCGGAAGCCAGAATTGCCTTTCCACTCACTTTCGTCGGGGGGGGGGGGGTCTTCATTCAGAGCTCAGTAGATGCTGTATGGTGCATCCAAAGAGGCAGAATCATTAGGGCTTAGTATCAGCTCCGAAAATAAAAACAAGATAGCCTATATTCGGAGCCCCGGCAAACATGGAAGAAATAAAATTTTGTATGCTTTTGTCGGCTGTCGATCGACTCACCGGCACATCGGGTTCTTTTTACACGCTAAAAATGAAAATCTGCAAACATTTGTAGGGCAAAATACAGAAGAAATTGAAATCTGTTGCTTTTGTCGGGCCTCGGGTGTTCTTGTCGGCACATCGGGTTCTTTTTATACAGAAGAAATAATATTTTGTATGCATTTGTCGGCTGTCGGTCGACTCGTCGGCACATCGGGTTCTGCAAAAAATTGTCGGGTGCACCCGGGCACATCAGGTTATTTTTACATGTAAAAAATCAAGTTCTGTACAGTCTCGTCGGGCAAAACACAGAAAAAATCAAATGCTCTATGGTTTTCAAATGTTGTTTGTCGGGCCACATAAAGTTATTCAAGTCTCGTCGAAGCATCTAGTTATTTTTACATGTAAGAAATCAAGTTCTGTCGAGTCTTGTCGGGCAAAACTCAGAAGAAATCAAATGCTGTATGGTTTTGTCCGGCGTCGGTGTTCTCGCCGGCACATCGGGTTCTTTTCGGGATCCTAAAACGTAAGTGGAGGGATACCTATGAATCGCAAAATTTGTCCGTCTGTTAGCACGATAACTCTCGAAGGGAATGAGATATTTTGATGAAACTGTGTGTGAGGATTCTTTGGGTCAACAGTAAGGTCGAGTTCGTAGATGGGCTTTGTAGCCCTACATTTAGGGGTAGGGTAGGGGGTTAAAACTAACTGTGCCAGTTAGTTATACAAAGAATTTCGCCTGCGACAAGAGTTAACGACGTTTCACTCAACTAAAAAAAGGCTTGTGGAGAAATGGCCAACGGAACGAAACACCAAGCTGGTCCAATACCGTACTGAGAAGTTGTCTGTCTCTTTGATGAAGCTGTTGTTACACTGTCAGAAGTTTCATAACAGATAACACAAGGATGCGCGATTTCAACCGCCAAAAGTTGAGATGTAATCTGTTGTCGCGACAAACGTTATGCATGAAATGTTACGATAACAAGCATTGCCAGGAAGAGCCGAAAAAATTCCCAAAAAGCATCTTTCATGCATAACGTTTGTCGCGACAACAGATTACATCCTTGTGTTGTCTGTTATGAAACATCTGACAGTGTATATTTGGCTAAAATACCACTGTGGTTTCAACATCACTGAATTTAAGCGCCATCGACTAAAATACTGCTTAATTTATGCTTAGGCTATACATTTCAGTTCTCACAAAAGACCGCCGAATTTAAATTTGGATCTTTTTATTCTGGCAAAAAAACACCCAATTTAAAGTTGGACCTTTTGATTCTGGATGCGTGTGAACGTACTCTGAGTCGATATTGAGAGTAAGAAAAATTCTCGTTACGACCATTGCAGTTTCCGAGAATTCGACTTTTGAGTTAGTAGGAAAGAAAAGCAAAAGGTTTGTGTGCCGCGACTAGGAATCGAACGCACGCCGTCTTGCCGGTGTGTCGTTTGTCTTTAGTCTACACGTAAAAAGGCGAACTTTTACAGTACATTATAGTGCATAATTACAGTGCATAAGGGGCAAGGGCCTGCCAGCTAGCTTTGGGAACACTAAGGAGGGGGTTCGAGATAACAAAGAAGGGGGGGCCTGTCGACAATAAGTCCCTGTATATTTATCTAAGCCCCCCCCCCCCCGGGCGATTCGATGGCCGAAAGTTGCGTAGTCAAGTTTTCTGTGCCTTTAAGCTAGGTGTTCACAGAACGCGAATTCGCGTTCGCCTGGGCGAATTTGACGTCGCGAGCGGGAAAAATTCGCGCCGCGCCATTTCAACTCCATGTCGAATTTTTTTCGCGTCGCTAGCGGAAAATATTCGCGTTCTGTGGGCACCTAGCTTTAAAGTTTAACTGGAAAGCCAACTCATTTGTGTGTCATTTAACTGGATATACTGAATTATTTGGATTCTGCAAAGGATTTTTTTGATTTTCCACTATCTGCTCTAGTTATGAGGCTCAGAATATCTCCAGCAGTTCCCAAAACGGAAATTCTACTATGACGCGGGAAATTTTATTCTCAACACAAATGCGGCTTTTCAGTAGGCAGTGGTGAGATTTGGTGAAGATTGCTTAGTGCCTGAACCAAAAAAGTCGATAAACCTTTCTCGTAAGGCATACAGCAAAAATACAAGCGCATAGAGGCACCACAAATCACACGGAAATTCCACTATTTGAAAATCGATTATTCGTGAATAGCGGAACAACGAAGTAACTCATTTTCAGCGGGTCTTCAGGCCAATTTAAGTGAATAAGTGATGGGTAACTAGATTCTCCTGTCCTAGCCCTTTTCGGTTAAACTTTAATCGAACAGCTTCGGATGAGTGCCATCTAGTAAAAATTCCCGAAACTAGTATATTTGTCTACAAGAATCTAGTAAGCTCCTAACTAAACGGCACAGCGACAACACTGTTTTAACTTTTAAGTTGTTTTGCTCTGATCAAAACATTAAACAAAATGTGAGGGAGAAATCAGGATTTAAAGTTCTTTTAAGGTATGGAAGCTAGACTTTGCCAGCTACAGTAGAGATATACTTATGTGAACGTTTGTTGACTTCAGACTTTGCCATTTCCATGCACTTGGCTGTGTCTAAACTAAAGCTAACTACCACCAGTTAGCCAAAGTAGGTATTTTGCCTTTGGATCTTCGACTTCAGAGTTCAGACTCAGTGTCTCAGTCAACCATTTAGCCCAAAACTGCAGTGTTCACATTAAAGTAACTGTTAACATAAGCATGCCGCTGCTGTATTTGGATCTTCCATAGGCTAGGCTATAGTCAAGTGAAATCTCCCGGATTCCATGGAAGTGGTGATATTAAATTTTGAGCTACAGTAGAGGTATGCTTATGTGAATGTCTGGTAGGCTAAATGTGAACAATCGCAGAAGAAAAAACTAAAATCCAAACCCTTGCTTTTTTCAATAAATATTGAATAATAATAGTTGCGTTTTTTGCCTTCTTCATCCAGTTAACCGACCTACAAGATTTCCCACTATAAGTCATTTTCTTCCTTCGCTTAACCGACGTAAGTTCTTATAAGCCGTTTTTTTGTCTCCGTTCGCCGGTCGGTTAACCGACCTACGGACTGAGGCGGGAGGTCCATCCAACCGACCTACGCTCTCGGCATGGCGCGAAATTCAAAATTCTCATTGGAGAGATAGGCGTCGGCGACGGGATGACGCCATGTTTTCTTATAAGCCGTTTTTTAGAGCTCAGTCGAACCGACCGGCGAGACGAAAAAACGGTCAATAGTGGCAAATAGGTCGGTTAACCGACCTACGGAGAAAAGGCAAAAAACGCAACTAATCATTCAGGACATTTGCAAATTTGAATATTTTGCTATTCACTGCTGAAAGTGATAAAACTGACAGCTGTTTTCCTTGGTTATATTCGAAAATATTGCATCACAGAGCAGAAGATGGCGGTCCAAACCTCCAGATGCATTCAAAAGAGGAAGAAGATATTTTTAAAATTCAAAATCAAAGAAAGTCAATTGAATTTCTACTTTAGCTTTGTGCTGGGATAACCGTGAAATACTTTACTGTTAGCTGATATTAAGTTTGTAATTTTTTTTCCATTTTACTTTTTTATATGCAGTTGAAAAAAACGAGGTAGTGTAACAGTTAGAAAAGTGTTCACATAAGCATACCTCTACTGTACTAGGGTAGGTCTACCAAACCATTAAATAATCAGTGTTCAGACTCAGTGAAAATTGTACATTGACATGGTAGATTTTGTTCCAAGCCGCGATAAAATGTCTAGGCTAGCACTGGGCTTGGTAAAAGATATTTAGGCTTAGCCCAATACAGCAGAGGTAGACGCTTGTTCTGAGTGTCTGCTAATAACTGGCTAATCTGGCAGTTACTTTTGTTCGAATACTTGTGCAAATAATATTTGCTCGGACATAGTATTTTATTCCTGTTCGACAACATAAACCTATTCAAACTACTGGATTGCATCTGTTCGTGACTGAAAGCATATTAAACAAACTATTCTACCATTGCTTTACCATCGGTGAATGTCCGATAGCTGTCCAAGATGTTTATTTCCTGTTCGAATATGAAAACAGAGGTTGGCCACTTCTAAGCCAGAAAGCTTTTATTTACATAGCAAAAAATATGTGGGAGAGTCTAAACATGCAATGATCTGCTCTGTCATCCAACCCAATTCACGAAGCTGTAAATGCAATGCTGTCTTCAAAAACGTCAAAGAAAAAAAATAATATAAAATCTGTCCATATTTCAGTGCTTTACCTTATAACCGGTAACTTTTACTGCAAAATATTTGCAAGAAAGGTTTAATTTCTATCCAGAACGCTCACATTCCATAGAAAATTTGAATATTTCAGGCTGTATTTGACCGTGTTTTGTCTTTCAAAGTACCAGGCATTCATAGATCTGCACCTAGTCAAAGACATTAAATTTTTCTGGCATTTTTTTTTTCACTGATAGATAGCGCATTCATGTTTGGTCTTTTCACAGATGGTCTTTTCTGAATTTCTCTACCTGGATGCTAGATCATTCCAACCAGCAAATGCTAGAAGGACAAGTTATAAAATTTGACAAGAATTTCTCTGAAACACAACTTTTGCAGTTTAATTTTGCAACAGAAATGTTGCTGAAACAGTTAGCCTAGCTGTTCAGGAATACAAAATTTATTATTTTTCTTTCCATTTGAATGTGTTAGAAGCAAGAAACAAAGTCCAAGTATTGAAAAATTTAGAGAGGTTACTCTGAAAAAGAAATACTAATAATAGCTGATTTAACTTCAAATGGCACATGAAAATTATCCTTAGGCTGGTTGACACAATTCCAGTTTCAGTATGGAAAGTTGGATGAGCAAACTATATACGGTACAGGTGTCGGGCTATAAGGGAGTCAGTGCTCGGCCCCCTATATGTGAAGCCTCTTGTCTAGAATTAGGAGAATTCTGGAAGAACCCAGCAGAAATTTAAATCAGGCTTTTAACACACTTGCTTGCACAGTGGTGAGCCAATAGAGCATACCTTTCCAAACACAAAATAATCTGATTTCTTTTCGAGTGACAAAATCATTTGTTATAGCCCAGTCTACCACAAACCCCTGATTTTGAGGTACCATCTGCCTCACCCTGAGTATAATATGCCAAATGTTGGGTACCCCAACTCAGCAAAATATTTATGATTTGTTTGAAACTCAGAAATCAACCAATCAGAAATCCTGAGGGTTTGGGTACCTCCAGATATCCAGCATTTGGCATAGGGTATCCAAAACTCAGTAGTTTGTGGTCTCTGAGGAGTCTACCATAGTTCCCTGTATTTTTGGATAGAGTCATGTCAAATAATGCCCACACTTTTGGAATAAAATGTCAGTTACGCTATGCCATATGCTGGACACCCAAAACCCCAAATAAAAACTCACTATAAAGGAATTCTGATTGTGGCAGAGGCATTTAAGCCAACCGGTCTAGATTGTCATAATAATGATGATACTTAATGATGATACTTCTGAAAATACAAAAATGAATGGGAAGGGGAAAAGGGGAGTGAATGAATGGCAGTGTGAAGTTGTGTTCGATAAGCAAAGAATACATAAAGAGAGTGTCTGATTTGTTAAAGATTAGCCGGGTTAAGTATCATCATTATTATGACAATCTTCATCCAAGATGGGTGGGCGGAAAGGGGACTGTGAGATGGTCTGCCTATGTCTTGGACTTCTGGAACTAATGTAATGTCATCTAACAATTCTTCTTCTCAAGGGATTAATATTCGCATGAGTAGGAGATTTCCCTGATCAGGAAAATTCTGTGGTGCCCAAACGATGCCAAAGGTTCGTTAAAGCCCCCCCCCCGTATTGCGGACTTTGGGGAGTGTCAAAGAGACAACATAGGCGTATTTAAGAGGCAAAAAATACAAAAATGAATGAGAAGGGGAAAAGGGGAGTGAATGAATGGCAGTGTGCAGTTGTGTTCGGTAAGCAAAGAATACATAAAGAGAATGTCTGATTTGTTAAAGATTAGCTGGGTTAACTATCATCATTATTATGACAATCTTCATCTCCAGAATCCTTGAAACATGTTAACAAAAAACACAGGTTTTGCCAGCCTACTAACATCCGAAAGAGCTTTGATGACAAGCATGCATGATTTTTGCTTCTACCAAACCTGACTGAACTATTTATCACCTATGTTTGCTTTCTTCTTTTCTTCACAGCATATTTACAGACTTCACTTTAGCTCTGGTGAAGAAGCAGAATTTGCCTTTCTCGGAGCATCAGATAATCAAGCGTTTTACTGAACACAGTAATGTTTCTCAGTAAGACCAGCAAAGCATTATCTTTTCTTCCAAGAAAGATCAGCCCTGGAGGCCTTTTTCTTCCAAAACTCCTCAAGCTATCTACTTGCCTTGCCTGGTTGGATGAATTCTCCTCTCAAGGAACAAGACCAAAGGTTTCGATGGGATCCCAAAAATTTAATATTTGATCCAGACAATCAGGTCTTGTCTTCGCCAGATTCAGTCTTCGCCAGGCTAATCATCTGAGAAAACCAAATTCAGATATACCTCTATAAGCGATATCTATTTTGACGATACTGATCGAAACTTCCAGCTTTACTTCTGCCAAATTTCCGGTTTTGGCCGGATTCCGGGCGAACCAGTTGTCCGGGTAGAAAATGTGGTCTTCTTATCCCTAAATCGAACATCTAATCAACTTCCAATAAAACTGTTATTTTTAACAACTTTCCGGTTTTGGCCGGATCTGGGCGAACTACGTATCCGGCAAGAAAATGGTTTTCACCATCATGTTCAGCATGTCTTCTTACCCCTGAATCGAACCTCTAATCAACTTCAAATAAAACTTTTACTTTTAACAAACTTTCCGGTTTTGGCCGGATTCCGGGTGAATTAATTTTCCGGAGAGAAAATGGTTTTCACCATCGTGTTCAGCATGTCATCTTACCCCTAAATTGAACATCTAATCAACTTCAAATAAAACTTTACTTTTAACAAACTTCTCGGTTTGGCGGGATTCCGGGCGAACTACTCGTCCGGTGAGAAAATGGTTTTCACCATCGTGTTCAGCATGTCTTCCTACCCCATAATCGACTATCACATTAGCTAAAAATATTTTGTTTGCCCCTCAATTTAAACCCCCTCCCCCACCCCTAAATCTAGGGCTACAGAGCCCATCTACGAACTTGACCTTACTCATTCCCTTCGAGAGTTATAGACCGTACAGACGGACAGACGGACAACTTTTGCGATGTAATAGGTATCCGTCACTAACGTTTTGGGATTCCAAAAATCCAAGCAAAAATTAAGTACCTAGGCTAATAAGTCAAGGAAAGTGAAGGAAAGATAATAAATATGTAATAAATTTGATAAATCTTGTGGTTATGCTCAGTGTTGTCACGAATTTAGCATAGGTCAGAAAAAAGATTTTATGCCTACTCTTAAAGGACACCTGACTGAAGAGTACCAAGTATCATCCCTATCTGTATGACTTCCGTTAACATTGCCTGCAGAAAACCCAATCCAAATACGAAATAGTGTTTCCAAGCTATGATTTTTGCTCCATTTTGCATCTGTCCTTATTTCAGTACCGAACGATTTTAGAAATGAACAAATGTCTCCAATCAACCCATCTTCTGGAATTAGAGGTTTGATTTAGGGGTAAGAAGACATGTTTACAATATTGTCTTTAAAAATTACCTAAAAAATTGAATGAATTCAAGTACACTAACCACTGAAGTAAAAATTAAAGCAATCAAAACTCCTTCCATTCGGGATTTACTTTCGCTGAACACGATGGTGAAAAACATTTTCTTGCCGGGCAAGTAGTTCGCCCAGAATCCGGTCAAAACCGGAAAGTTTGTTAAAAGTAACAGTTTTATTGGAAGTTGATTAGACTTTCGATTTAGGGATAAGAAGAACACATTTTCTACCCGGACAACTTGTTCGCCCGGTATCCGGCCAAAACCGGAAATTTGGCAGAAGTAAAGCAGGAAGTTTCGATCAGTATCGTGAAAATAGATATGGCTTATAGCGGTATATCTGAACTTGGTTTTCTCAGATGATTAGCCTGGCGAAGACAAGACCCGATTGTCTGGATCAAATAATACATTTTTGGGATCCCATGGAAACCTTTGGTCTTGTTAGCTATGGTTTGGCACAGCCTGTCCACAAGATTAATGCCTCTCTTAATGCCTCATTCTAAATGTGAATATCTTAACATTGCCTTAAGAGAACCTTTGCCAAGACAGTATCTGCTGAACCGATCTGAATATTGGCAAGAACAAATAATCTGACATAACCTCCATCTCCCTATCTCTGTAATATGACTATGCGGAGTCGAATATTTCCCCATACCTTGTCCGCTACGAACGAGCGGAGGTTAGTAGCTTCGCGCCACATCACGTTTCGTTACCTCTACAAATAGCTAAATCGCTGTGAAACCGCTGGTGAGGAATAGTAGAGGTCAAAGCTGATTGGTTCTATAGACCCGCTCCAGAGCGGGTCAGCGCGCGGAATACGCCTCCTGCTAGCATCCTGCACTATTTTTTTCTGCGATAAGCAACGGCGAAGACGGAAGATGAGTAAACGGGTATCAACATCAGCTCAAAGCTAGAGTAAATACCTATAGGTCCGCTCAGTTTTGTCGGGGTATTCATAGTCGCTGCATGGGACTAAAGACAGAAGTTCTGTCAGATTATTTGTTCTTGATATTGGGTAATGTTGAGAGCCAAAGGTCAGGCTCCTTGAACTACAATAGTTTCGTATAGTGAAAGGAAAATTGTTTTCATTTGGAGTTCTGAACTCGACATTATACTTGAGTTTCCGTATGGTGCTAGCTAAACATCGAAGATGCATTGTTAGTAATGAAAGAAGTAATGTGAGGAACTCTAAATTATGTATTTGGATCCTGAAAGCATTACATTTTGTATATATAAAATTCCTTGCCTTTTTTGCAGATATGATCATCTGTAAGAATCTTATTCTGTTGGTCCTGGTAGCATTTCTTACTGGAGCAGCCCCATTCCGATGTGATGGGAAAAGATCTCCGAACTGCTACTGCACAAGAGACCCCGGGGGTGGTCGCTTTACTGTTACGTGCATGAAGGAAAAAAACCCACCTATTGCAATATTCATACTTAGCTATGTGCCAGAGTCTTATTTACAGATAGATTGTAACAAAGATGAAGATGGGCCTTGGCTACCGGAAAATTATGAGTATCTCAAAGAGCTGCGATTTGAAAATGTCAGTACTCTTCAGTTTAGATACTGCCCTCCCCCAGAGACGAGCTTTGTTGAAATTACAAAGTCTATTGGTGTGCATAGATTTGACAGGTTCATTTATCAAAGCTGGATGAACATTGATACAAAATTCAATGGCAGCCTTCTGAATGGTATGGACTTTGTTTCAAGCTTAAAATTGGACTCCAATAACTTCACAACTTTGCCAGAGAATCTCCTTATAGATTTAAAGAATCTCAGTAGTATTGATCTGATGTCGAACAGGTTGAACCTACCTGTACAATTCTTCAGCTACTCGACGAATCTGCGATTTATTCAACTTGGCAGCAATGACCTCACGGAAATCCCTGAAGGACTGTTCCAAGGTCTTGAAAACTTGAAGCAGCTGAACCTTGAGAGTAATAAGCTGGAGTTTCTGACTAGTCAGTTCAGTGGATTAAAGAGGTTGCACGTACTTGACCTAAGAAACAACAAGCTTAGAAGAATTCAGAATACCACTTTCGAAGAACTTCATCATCTTCAGAATGTAAGCTTAGCAAGCAATTCTTTTTCCGAGCTTCCTGACAACCTTTTCAGTAACAACCGAGACTTGAAGAAAATAATACTGAGCAAAAATCAAGACTTGAAAGTGCTTCCAAGAGTATTTCTGCAAAGGCTTCCGGAGCTTGTTGAAGTTTATTTGGACTTTTGTGCAATCCAAAGCCTAGAATCAGATACTTTCCGGGGCTTGACGTCTTTGCAATTTCTTGAATTGGAAGGAAACAAAATACAGAATCTCAGTGAAGGAATCTTTGATGATCTGATGGGCCTTTCAGTGTTGAACCTTGCTAGAAATAACCTCGCCAGTCTTTCCGGCAATATCTTCAAGAAAAACTCCCAGTTGTTGTCATTGGACTTGAGCGGAAACAAAATTGAAGAGCTCAATGACGATGTTTTTATTGGTTTAGTGAATCTGCAAGTGTTGAAAATGGGCGGAAATAATATACACATGATTGGTAGCAATGCCTTTGCCAACACTCTGAAATTGGAAGAGTTGTATCTACCAAGAAATCGGTTAACTCTGGTCAGAACAGATGTTGATGATGACACACTCGTCAGCTATTATGACTATGATAGTAACCCTCAGAGTCCATTGCGGTTTCTAATAGACAGCCTTAAGGTGCTTGATATTTCCTACAACAACGTGACTTTGATCCCTTACGACTGGCGCAACTTTTTAAAGCTTGAGAGACTTGACTTGTCACATAACCAATTAGTCACTGTTGAGTTTGAAGATCTTGTCATTCAGAGTTCCGCAGCTGTTGAGATAGACTTGAGGCATAATAGAATTGAAACCCTGAACTTCAGGCTAGCAGCTACTCTGGATCAGGCTAATCAAGGGAACAAGAAGTCAAAGACAGTTGTTCTTATTAACAACAACCCTTTCGCCTGTGACTGTGCTATGCATGACGTTTTGAGATACATCAATCGTGATAACGAGAAGCACTACAGGCGCAGTTTGGATATCAGAAGTGATGGTGCATTTTGTGCTAGACCTCCAAATACCGAAGGTGAACTGCTAAGAAAGGTGGACCGGAATCTTCTTGTCTGCGATTACCCTCATTGCATCCCAGGATGCATGTGCCAGCTGAGGCCTGTGGACCAAGCTATAGTAGTGAACTGCAATGATGCCAATTTTACAAGCTTACCCACAGAGCTTCCTAGTGCTTCAGGTTTTTCAAAAGTTGAGTTACATCTGGAGAATAACAGGATCCAGAATACCGAAGACCTGGCGAATGCTTCACTATTTGAAAACGTCTCACTAGTGAACTTCGCAAATAACAACCTATCATTCCTTAATCTTTCCGGACTTCCACCAAAGCTCAGTGTTTTGAGGCTTGAAAACAACAAATTGGAGAGCATAAGCCCACGGAGCCTTGGGGTAATCCTGCATGCCATGAACCAAACTGCGTTGAATGTAAGCCTCTCCGGAAATCCTTGGAAATGCCGATGTGACACTCGACATATCATGGAAATCCTTCCATTTTTCCAAAACATTCTGGATTTGGGCCAGGTGGATTGTACTAACTTGGATAATCGTCCACCGCTCATCACTGTCTCTGCAGACGACTTTTGCCCGAATTTGCCAGCTAGTCTTATTGCAGGAGTTAGCTTTGCTATTGTAGTTCTAGTGGTGCTGCTTGCTGCATTGGTTATCTTGTATTACAAGAATCAGAAGGTCTTCAAGGCGTGGCTGTATTCGAAAGGGTGGTTCCTGTCCTGGGTTTCAGAGGAAGAAGTGGACAAGGATAAAGTCTATGATGCCTTCATTAGCTACTCCAATGATGTAAGTTTTGGTTTCCTTTGCCTTCTCTAGGAAGTTGGATAGTTAGTAAGTAATATGGTGCAGTGATTGATAGCAAGTCCGACAGAATTCTGTTAGGGTGGAAATAGCATACATTACATGTATGCTATTTCCACCGTCTATTTCATAGACGGCAGATGATATTCAGTTAAACCTCGCGGAGTATGAACAGAAAAGCTTTCGAACTTCTAACGTAAATGGCTTCCAAAATTAAGAGTCAGGTTTCAAGCTGTGTGACTGATGTGAGCTAAAACGGTCAAGTTTTTTTTAATCCAAGTACAAACCACGTTTACTTACGGGAAATTAGTAAGTTACGAGTGTGAAAAGAACACCCCTTGAAAATCGCATGTCCAAGAGTCACTATCTTTCGGTCAGTTTTTCTCATCGTACCACATAAGTTGCGTTTTATTGGATTCACTTCTGTTTCGTCAAAGTTTGTAGTTTGGCTCTTGTTTTGTCTTACTTGCGTTTTATTGAGTTCTTGTTTCCGAAACTCAAACTACTAGTCTAACTACATATGCGAGGTAGTTTAATAGACAAATAAAACGGCATGAAGCAAAACTGTTTTCTAAAAAAACGCTGTTAAGCGAAACTACACTGAAACTACAGCCAATAAAACGCAACTATAGTCTCCTTATCATACCATTGTAGGGTCTTAGTGTCCATTGATGTTAGGTTTCACTGAAAATCGGGAGTTCTTGTGATTGTGACCTTTTCTATCAGCAGATGATCATATGCAGATATAAACTGTTTCTGAATGTTTTTCAAAATCCCTGAATATTTCCATTGCCGTTTTGGTAAAACGTTATTTTCTCAGCTTTCAAATTGTCGGTGGGGAGCTGTGCTAAGGTTTTGTCGTAAAATTCAGCCTAACATTTTTAGTGTCTAATTCTCGTGATTTCTGCAGGACGAGGAGTTCGTCGTCCGAGAGCTTTTGCCGAAGCTGGAGAACACCGAGCCGAAATTTAAGCTCTGTTTGCACTCCAGGGATTGGCCGGCAGGAGAGTTCATCACAGACAATATATATAGCTCTGTTCAGAACTCTAGGCGTACAGTTGTCTTACTCACAAAGTAAGTTTTATTTACACTCGAGAGTCATATATGACTGCGCTAAATGTATAAGTCAGCTGAGATTTATTTTAGCGATATTTTGGCTCTTTTACGAGGCCCTCTTCGGGCACAAGTTAGAGAAACGACGGTAACCTACGATCAAGGTAGAAGCTTTTTCAGATACGAGTCGCTGTCAGTTTAGGCTGAAGGAATACTAATACTCGAAGAGTTTTTCCCAGTCATACACAAATCCTCAGTTTTTGGACATGGTACCCCAACGTCTGGGTATGCCCCAACGTACCCCCATACGAATCTGTCTGAAAAGCTAATTTCCATTTCAGATTCTCAGTTCAATAGATTTTCATGGGGGCAGAGGCGTTACCAGCCAGAATGGGGGGGGAGGGGGCAAGGTATTTACCGAATGGCTGGTAGTTTTACCGACTGTTTTGCAGAAAAAACGGCTGTTTTCAAGGAAAGAAACTTCAGTTTTGAAAAAAAAAATACTGATTTTCAGAAAAACCGACTGTTTTGACGAAAATTCGACTGATTTTTTTCCTGAAAAAATTCAACTGTTCCGACGGAAAATCGCGCCGACTCGGTTATTTTTTACCGACTGGTCGGCAACATTGGAGGGGGGCATCCCCCCCAGTCGTGACCCCCCCCCCCCCCCCTGCATGGGGGTACCATGCCCTTCCTGCAAGACATGGTGCCACAACGTATGAGCATCATGCCCATACGTTGAGGCATGCCTAAAAAAATAAGGATTTGCATATGACTGTTTTTTCCTTCAGTCCAAGCTGACTGTGAATCACGGCTGATGGACCTAAACAGACAGTTCTGTGAACAGACTCAGCTGAGATGTATTCTAGCGATATTTCGCCTCCTCTTGGCAAGGACTCTGTTCAGGCTGTAGCTAGAAGAACGAACCTGCTTTTAAAACTGAAATATTCCTGGAAAAGGTCTCGGCTGGCTTTCCGTTTAACGACAAATTGTCGAAAGTTTGATAACATTGAATACAGGGTACGCATCCATGTGTTATATGCCATGATGGATGCCAAGAATATTTATGTTAGCCTGTGACCCTTTAAAGTTTCACGTTTTGCAAGAAGATGGCGCTGCTTAATGCTGTTGTCAAGTTCGAGGACAGTATCTGGGTTTAGGGCTTGCGGTGTCCGAGACGAGTGGTTAAACCGGGTTTGAAACGATTCGAAACCTAAAATAGCGTACCGTTCTGCAAATATATACTCACCTGTTTTGCTTAATGTTCGACTTCGCACTACAGTCAAAAGGTTTAGGCAATCAGTCAATAATTTGATCAGAAACCGAATCGGGTCACAGCCGATAAGCCGATCATAAGTATATCAAGGCTCAGAAAATTAACACATGACATGTCGTACATTCTTTAGTAATAATTCGGTAGTTCCTTGTCCTAGATAATGCCTTAGTCCATTTCCTTTTTGTTTTGTTGGATTTCTCCCAATCCGTAGTGAACGTCGTTTATATGGACTAAGAGGCGTAAGACTTATTTCAGCAATTTTTTTCCAGCAACTACTTAACAAGCAGCTGGTGCCTGTCTGAATTCCAGACCGCTTACCAGTATGCAGTTGAAGAAAATACGCGACGCCTTATTTTGATCGTTGTCGGCGACTTGCCCCCTCTTGATCACCTGCCCAAGGACCTACGCACATATGTCACGACCAACACGTATCTTCGGTCTGATGACCAGTGGTTCTGGAATAAATTGAGATATGCATTGCCACATAAAACTGAACCCGGTAAAGGAAAGCGGAGACCAAATAGGTAAGAGCGTCAGATTTCATAAGGCTGATGTAAGTAAGTAGGCTAGTGAACTGAACGAGAAAATTCTACTGGGGCAGGATTCGACCCCGCGACTTTCAGTTTAGAAAAGCGTATGGCACTATGAGGCTCTGTCGTAAAGTCATAGTTTGTAAATCCAGTTTAAAGCTAATTCAGGTTCATTTGTCTTGTTATCAGGTCTCTTATTTGGTTCTAATCATTTATGTAAATAGTAACCAACTCATAAGTAAAGCAGTTAATAGGTATTTGGAATTCTGTTACTCTTTGGTTAAAGCATCTACACCTAATTCCCGCCAATGTGGCAAGGCACCCGTCCTCGCGATAGAGGAACGCTTCAGTTAAAGTTTGTACTTTCCGTTAATCTTTTGATCATTTTTTTGTCCTTGTAAGCTATCTATTTTTCTACTCCCCTGCCACCTCGTTTAACGGATAAGTAGTTCAGTGAAAGACTTTAGATGATCCTGAAACGGAATATGAACCCACGACCTTTGGCGTACAAGGCCACTGCTCTACCACTGAGCTACGGAGTGGAGTGGGCTTGTGAACATCGTTCGTGTGTTGTTTTCTAGATGATTACTTATTCAAGCCAAACGACCTACAACAAAACTATATAAGCAAAGCATCAAGCACAAGATATGGCAAGCAGCACAGTCACATGCTTATGAATACTACAGCTCGCAATCACTACAACTAGTTAGATAGAAGCGGGCTATAGGAACAGTTATTCCGCTGTCTGAGCAATTCACACAGTTATCATTATTGTTATTGTCTCCTTATTCTGAAGCACTTGGAATTTCAGAACGCTAATATTTGCTCTCTAGAAATTCATAGTTAGTATGCTATTAGCTTTACACGT
Organism: Branchinecta lindahli; assembly: GCA_023053555.1. NCBI lineage: Eukaryota > Metazoa > Arthropoda > Branchiopoda > Anostraca > Branchinectidae > Branchinecta > Branchinecta lindahli. Next base: position 16,059,760 of record JAKZAO010000009.1, read on the forward strand.
TTCCGTTCACACTTAGTTTTACGCTTCTGAAAGAGTTACCCTCCCCCAACATACGCCTGTGTCGCTAAGGTTTCAACCCTTAAATGGTAGAGAAACGCTTGGGTTAAAACGCCGTGTGTACTCTCAGTTCTCACAAAACTTGCTAAAAATGGTCTAAATTTTCAATGACTAAATTTTAAACAATTTGTTGATCGTTTGATTTTTCCGTCTTTTCTACTCCTCTGTCGCCTAGTTTATCTAGCGGATAAACTAGGTCTCGGGCAGATATGTGTCTCAAATCACAACCACGGTTTTGGCTAGATTCCAGACGAACTACTTGTCCGGAAGAGAAATAGGTTTCAGATATAGATTCAGCATGTCTGCTCACACAGTTCGGCCGGAAAATAGACATTTTTATGGCACTTGCAGCTCCGCTCAAGTGCCATATACCGATCGCTTTTCGGTCGGTCGGTCGGTCGGTCTGTCGGTCGGTCGGTCGGTCGGGCGGTCCACTGTTTTCGAGTTAGGGTACTTCCAGATGTCCTAGGACGATGAAACTTGGCAGGCATATCAGGGACCCGATATAACTAACCTGGAAATAATCAGTTTCACGATCTGACCATCTGGGGGGGAGTGGTGGGCCGGGGAATCCTGAGAATTTAGTAGTTTTTGTAAAACCCCTATCCCTTTCTTCTGACTAGTAGGTCTGCGCACGGCGTGACGTCACTCTTTGCATCGGATCACTCTGTTAACATCGGAAAGAGCTAGTGCATTCGAGGGTCAAAGGGGTTTGTATATGTGATTCAGTGCGGGGGAATATGGAAAATTGAGTGTTGTGTAACTTTCGAACGGGTGATCGGATTGGGACGAAACTTAATACCTGAATGAATGATATATCTCTGATCTTCCATTTGAAGTCCGAACCGGATTCGACAGCTATGGGGAGTTGGGGGGGGGGAGACCGGAAATCTCGAGAGACGGTTATAGTGGAGGGATTGGAGTAAAACTTGCTGGGAAGAACAAGAATCTGCTCCATATAAATCGTTTACACGTTTGGACTGGACCCGGTCACTTGGGGGGGGGAGGTGGAGGGGAGTTTCCCGGAATTCTGGTGATGACAGTTTTTGGGATTTTCACGACGAAACTTGGGAGGCGTATCAGGTATCAGGGACCCGTAAACTAACTTGTAAACAAAAATTCACTCGATCCGATAGTCGTGGGGGGATCGGAGGGAGGGGGAATCCGGAATATTTAGCCATGCGTAACTTTGGAACGGGTGATGGGATTCGAGTGAAACTTAATAACTGAACAGAGGGCCTGTGGTGATCTTTTTCATGTCCGGACCGGATCCGACAACAATTGGGGGGGGGATATGTAACCGGATTGGACTGGAGAGATCGGGACGGAACTTTGTGGGAATAACAAACAAGTCCAAAACCGAACCGGATTGGCTCCGGCGACTGTGGGGGGAGTTTGAGGGGCGGGTCCGGAATTCCGGTGATCGCGAGTTAAGGTACTTCCAGATGTGCTAGGACGATGAAATTTGGCTGGAATATTAGAAATTCGACAAGATTGGCTTAGAAATCGCCACTTTTCAAATCCGACCATTCCCTAAAATACCAATCATGACCGCAAATTAAGAAAAATGCTTTTAAGCAAACTATGCATTTCCATGATCCCCATGAGTCCATGATCATTTTTGCCTCAAGGGTTTTGCTTACAAATGAAGGTCTAGCTCCCTTAAAGTGTGCATCTTAACCGCAAGGTCGAAAAGTACTTTTTATCAAACGATACATCTCAACCTATGATCATTTGTGCCACAAGGGTTTTGCAACAAGAAAAAATTTCTAGCACCCTTAAAGTGCGCATTTTACCCGCATTAGCGGAAAAAAAATACTTTTGATCATACGTATATATCAATGATCCCTAAGAGCCTGATATCGTTTTTGCCTCAAGGGTCTTCCTTACAGATGAATTTCTAGTGCCTTTAAAGTGCGCATCATTACAGCCAAGTTCTACGATAAAATACTTTTTCTCTAGCTTCCTTAAAGTGCGCATCTGAACCGCGCAGTCGAAAATTACTTTTAATCAAATAATACATCTCAACCCATGCAAGTGCCATATGAGCTTACAGCTCTTGTTGTATACCACTTTAGGAATTATACTTACCATCCAGGGAGATATCCCTTGTTCGCTTCAAAGCGGCCTGTCTCACTATTGATTGTCCCTAGAGCGGTTCAAAAGTGTAAACGCGCTCGGCTCTATACATAGCAGCCAATCAAAAATAGTTTAACAGGGCGCTTTGATGCGAACAATGGGTATCTCCCTGGATGGTAAGAATAAGGTGGAATTGAAATACATTTGGTATATTATTATTCAGGTTTGACTTCAACTTGAAGCCGCGATCGAAGAAAGATTCACTTTCAACAGTTCTTCAGCTGACACCTACCCAGTCGCCCACACATTCGACGTCGACTACCGTAAAGTGCCAGGTTGACCAGGGCACTGAGCTCGAGGAGAATAAAAATTACGGTATGCTCGTCTGAGGTGGGGTTGAGATTCCAGTGAGGTCCAGTCTGAGGTATTTATTTCCCTGTTTCGCCTACCAGTCAGTTGCGCTGGCAAGTGCAGTTTTGCCATAGTTATACGTGATTTTATTTCTGTTATTTGGTGAGAAAAAATTGTTAGTGTTTCTGCGCCATGGTTTGTCGGTTGCTTCGCTCATAAGAAGTGCTGTTGTGCTAATCCCGTATCTAATTGTATAGCCTAAAGCAAAGTGCTCATAGAATGCGAAAACCGTGCGCTAGATGATGAGAAAGAACTGTGCGACGAGAACTGTTTCCAGTAGGGTGCACCGCATTTGACGCGCGACCGGAAGTCGGAACCACACTGTCAGTAGTTTGATAACAGATATCACGTGTTTGAAAGCTTATGTGAATGTATCTGTTGTGAGCCTTTAAAGCACAACTTGACTAGAAATGAACTTTTCGCGATGAAATGTCGTTTTAAGAAATACCATTACTTTCCACCTGAAATTACCTGATTTTCATGTCGCGATTGCGCTCCTCGACTCTATCCAGCCTTCCCACTCTCCGGCTGGAAGCAAGGTATTTGAAAGCTGAACTTGCATGCCGAAAGGCGGGAATTTCAGAAGCTTATAATTCAATAAGGGAGCTAGGGGTAATATAAAAGGCAGAATAAGTAACAGGGGTCCTTTAAGTGTTCTGTTCCTAGACAAAACTTCTTTTATTACCCTTTAAGTGTTTTGTTTCTCGAAAGTATAGCATTCAAAAGGGATATATTATCGTAATGTTTAATGCATTGATGCGAACATGCGTTATCAAGCTTCTGACAGTGCAGCGTTCTTCGGGCGTAAAGGTTAGAAATTTGGTTCCAAGTTTCGCGCCAGGATCCGCAATGCACGCCGATTTTGTGTTTGGTCCAAGAGCAACAAGAGCATTCACAATTTCGGCTTCAACTTCTTTTTCAGTTTTTCCAGAGCGTAGAACTTGGGACACTACCGTGTGTGATGGCGGATGACAAGCCAAGAAACCGTAATCAGATGTTTGACGTTTTGGTGTCGCGGTCTTTCTTCCATGATTGTCAGCGTTGTCATCAATTCCGAACGGAAAAGCTGAGGTTTTGAGCGTGTTCCACCCTTCTAACAATAGTAATTGTTAGTTACTATTTTCGTTCCAACCTCGTAAAAAGTTACTACGTTGACCGTTCCAACCTTCTCGAAATAGTAACTATTTGCCTGCTATGCTCGGGAGCGTAGTTAGCGTGAGCGTAGTCTACGATCTCTGTAACGTGATTGGCCCGATCAGCCCGGGGCAGGATCTTTTGCCGAAAATAGAAAAATGTCTTGACGCCAAGAAGCCAGGAACCGTGACGTCATGCATAGTGACTAAGGTAAGGAGGGTGGAACACGCTCTTTGTAACAACCGGTCGGAATTTATGGAAGGGCAGGAAATCCAGCCCTCAAAACGACGGAACCTGATCATTGACATTAACATGCTCTTGGAATCACTTCATGGTCAAAACACCACTGAATGTGTTTCTTTTATCGGTCGGGTTCCATGTTCTATGATAGCCTGTTATGCGGTATACAAAAATCGCTCAGTTTTGATGGTTAGATATGACCGTGAATATTTGCCGTTTGTTTTTACTCGTTGTTAGTTGCATGAAATAGCTATGCTAAGTTTCGCTTTGTGGGTAGTTGCGTAGGCTACTAGATTTGGTCATGGCATTTTTGACTGCGATGATAATCAAGCATACTCCTTTTTTATTTCTGATTTGATCAAATGCGCAATGCGCTGATCTGCCACAGACTATTATGCTAGGCTAAGAAAAACAAGAGTAAGAGTAATCTGTCCCACGAAGGGTGAACGAGGCCACGTGCTATGTTTGTTGGCTAAAGCTTCGTTACAGTTTTTTGGTCCTCGGCCGTTAACGACCGCCATTTCCGCTTTCAACAATACGTGTCTCCACTTGTCGTTTTTCTTCTTTCTGCTGCTCCTGGGTTTTCACCACCCCCCCCCCCCCTCCCGCCAGCGGACGTGGCGAGATTAAACACTTGTCTACATTGCCAAGTTGATTTAGTAAGAATCTTATGTACCGGTACATGTAGAATCTTCTATACTGTTTAAATCGTATCTTGGCAGTTGTCCAGCGATAGAAAAATTGCACATTGAAAGGAATGAAAGCAAACAATATATATTTTTTTTTTAAACTGCCTTCGGTCAGCAGCTGTGTAGGCATTAGCCACAAAATCACCAATTGAAGTTTATTGTTAAATTTAAAAGTAAAATTATCCAAGATGAAAACCTTTATAAAAAATACAAAGGCCATCTGGCGATTTAAGGAAGGAAAATGTGAAAGGGAGTTTCATTTCCGTGAGTGCAAGTTATCATGTGCCTTCTTTTATACCATAAGCGCTTCATGTGAATGGTAGCCTATATGTTATATATTTAAAAGTTTTAAATCAATTCCCTTTTTACTTTCGAAAATTCGTTTTGTAAAGAAATGTTTTTATTTGTTTATTCCTTTAGCCCAAGCTAACTGCGAATCGTGTTTTGTGGTGTTGCATGAGTCAGCTGACATTTTTTGACGGGGTAGCTCGGCCTTCTTGGGAAGGTCCCTCTTCAGGACCTAACTATGCCCGAAGAGCATTTTTGTCTTTCAGTTTAGTACGAAAAAAAAAGACCTGACGACGAACATTAACTTACGGCCAGATTGCAAAGATACCTTTTCACTTTCGAAAAAAGTTTTGCTTTTTTATAAGTATGCAAATCAGTAAGGATGCCAATCATGGTCGAATGAGCTAAACAGAAACTTCAGCTGAGATTTAGTGCCTATTGGTAGTGTTGGGCGATATTCGATATCGATAACATATATCGGACCAAATATCGATATCGAAGCGTAAATATCGATATCGAGAACGATATTTGTTCAGTTATAGTTATTTTAAATAATCCAGCATAATTTACATTTACATCTCCGAAAGTGGAGCAATATGTTCTTGTAATTCAGTTTCTGTTTATTGAAGTTTGAGTTCATGCAAGGTGCTTTCTTACTACAGTTTTGGTCTTAAATGTCGGCGAAACGAGACTTATCCTATAGCGAAACATGGTAGCGAAATATCGATTATCGAATATCGAAAGTGAAAATATCGATATATCGGCATATCGAAAAATTCAGATATCGCCCAACACTACCTATTGGACTGTAGCCAGAAGAACGAAACTGCAACTGAACTTGCTTTACTTCAATCGAACCGTTGAAGTTCGTTCTTCCAGTTGCAGCCTGACAAGGACCATTGCCAAAAAGGGCCAAATTGTTGCTGGAATAATTCTCAGCTGACATATCCGATTCGACCTTGGATTATGTTCGGTTCGATTGTGAAGATCGCAAGTTCATATTTTTTTCACTATGGCCTGAAGAGGACCCTTGCCCATAAGGGACAAAATAAAAATCTCAGCTTACTCGTTGCGTCAGTGATGATCCCGTTGCTTCTATCCTGTTTAGCAGTGACTTGTAACCGACTTGTAGCTAAATCGGGTTTGCACTAATACCATAGTTATTGTTTAAAGTACGTATTGACAGGTTGCGTATTACCTTAAATCTAGAAACAAAAATAATATAACGAGTTACAAAATCGGACTTTCTAAAATTTTACTTTGGTATAGTAGTTAGGCTATGGCTTTTTCATTGCTTGACAGTAACATCAACCAGATAAAGAAGGTTTTCAAGGAAATTCTTTGGATTCATCTACAAATTTGAATACCTAGATTTTGTTACCCTGAATCGAAGGTAGTTACATCCCCGGTATCAGAACTTAGGCGTTTTTCCGTGACAATCCAGATTGACGATTCACAATCCGGATTCTCCAAAATGCGTTTTCTCTGACAGTCCAGATTATAAAAAATCGTTTTCTCCGACAATCCTGATTCGTCCTTGGATTGTCGATTCGAGAATCTTGCAGCGGAGCAAGATCGTCATCGTCGTTTGTACAATCTGAGATTGTCGATTCGCTGTTTCTCTGATGAATCAGCTATCTAGGATTCTAGTCCGGGATTGTCGCGGAAAAACGCCTCTTGCAGCGGTGTTGTCGCGCATGATCAATGACTTTGCTGTCTCAAATCAGTCTCAAATGGAACGCTCGACTCTACGCAGTGAAAAGTCATAACTACTGTACCAAAACCAAATTTTAGAAATTTCCCTTCATTATATTATTTTAATTTCCTGATTCAAGGGATTCCATATGCAACCTATCAGGTGCCAATAAGCCTACGTACTAAAATAGAATCTCGGAAATGTTGTACCGAGAAATGCTGTTTCTTGTTTATGAGAATCTCGGAAACGTGTGGCCTTAAACCATTTTATCATGTAGTACAAAGAAACTTAAGCGAAACAGTTAACTGTTTGTCGGTTCTATTTTTTGGGATTTGACTGTTGAGGCAATCTTGTTTAATATGTGATATTTTTTGCGGAATGATTGTTTTGGTTAGTTAATCAATAAAAAAAAAGGTTCGTCGTATTTTCAGGCATAGTATCAGAAATGACGTCTATACGTTTCAGCAGGACGGCATTATTCTCCCGTCTCTCAGAGCTGGTGGACTCGGACTCTGGACTCGTCTCGAGACGCCTTTCTCAAGGACTCGGACTCGTCTTTCACGGAGCTGTCCGTCCGCCATAGCTGTGGACTTGGACTCGTCTCGAGACGCCTTTTTCAAGGACTCGAACTCGGATTTGCTGGACTTGCAGCAGTTCTGCCGTATCTTGAGAGTAATTTAGCGGACGTAATGTGGAGATGCTCAGCTCTTCAATACACTGGCTAAAATGTGCTTTGCCTTATACAGCGTTTACACGCACAGGAAGACTTGACCGGAATCCTGTCTTGGTGACATGATAGTTTTTACTCACAAACTGAAGAAAAAAATTCCCAGGCAAAAAATGATAACTAAGAATTCAACTAACCAACAGAGGAACGTTGTCATAGCAGGCACGGCACCATTATTGGTGACTGCTGCTTTCAGGATCTAGCCTGAGTTTGTCTAGTCCTCTTCGCCAACGGAATCCCTTTGAGCTAGACCGGAATTCATTTCTTTGGACCGGATTTTTCCTCCTACTTCGTGCCCCTGTAAACGCTATTTTGTTCATCCTACAACTTCAGAGACGCTTGGGGCATCCAAGAAAATTCGCATGTGATATAAGAGCGATCTGGAAAGCTTCGCTGCACTGTCACAATTTTCATAACAGATAACACAAGGATGAGCACTTTCAACCGATAACACTTGGAATGTTGTTATCTGTTGTGATTTTGCAGACGTTATGCATAACAAAAATTGCCAGTAAGAGCAGAAAAACTTCCGAAATAGTATCTGCTGACTTTTCCGATATCATGACGACAAACAAAAAAGTCAGCAGATGTTTCCCCGGCGGTGTTTCGGCTCATCCTGGATGCATAACGTTCAGTGCGTAACATTTGAAAAACGTAACAGCCAACACTTAAGTGTTATCTGTTATGAAACGTCTGGCAGTGTAGCGTATGCGCTCCGTTCTTGCGACTTCGGCTAAAACTCGCTTCGCTTTCAAGAGCTGTTCTTGCGCTTCGCTTGGTTTATTTGCCGTGGAAGGTCAATCCACTCCGTGAAAGAATCTCTCACTGAAGATGAATAGCGCCAAATATTCTCTGTAATCATCAAATTCCTGACCACCCTCGAGATCAGTGAAGAAGTTTAACGAAGAGAAGAGGACGTAACGACGCCAACCAAGAAGAAGAGGCCGAAGTGGAGCATTTGCTGTCCGAAGCGGTCCGTACTACTGAAGAAGAAAATGATCTCGGCAAGTCAGCGAGAAGTTGTAAAGGCGCAATGACTTTCCGTTAGTTCTTGCGCTCGGTGGATCTCGCTTTGCTTTTGGAAAGCGAATCCGTGAGAATGCCAGAACCGCCCTGTGAGCCGCTACCCAGACGTCTTCCCATCCGGTCTGGTTGGTTGCGTTCTATCAAGAACAATTAACCACAAGAACCTCCGTCTCCCTATCTCCGTAAAACGACCATGCGGAGTCGAATATATTCCCGATACCCTGCCCGGTGCAAACGAGCGGAGAGTAGGAGCTACGCGGAACATCACAATTCGTTACCTCTACAAACAGCTATATCGCAGCAGAGCCCCAGAGAAGAAATTCACGACTAAAAGCCGATTGGTTGTCTACCATTATGACGTCAGGTGCGACGCGCTGCAGAGCGGGTCCTCCTCGCTTCCTACAGTTTTTCCTCTGATATGCGCAGCGGCGAAGAGGGAAGTAGACGGGTTTTGTCGGGGTATCCATAGTCGCTGCATGGGACCAAAGACGGAGGTTCTATAGGATTATTTGTTCTTGGTACTGTGAACCTAAATTTACTCGTTAGGCTCCGTTCAGCTCACTAAATAGACGTAGAGAAAGTACAAACAAGTCTTGGATATAAATTACGTTTATTATATTCGTCGGGAGAAAAAGAGTAATTTCCAAATCAGTAATAAAAACTTTCAGTTTGATTAGCAGCAAGCACAATTATCCCCCACCCCACCCCCGAACTCGGAATGTGCTCGCTCGTGGTTTTCACAAGAACGAAACCAAAGAGCAGACAAGAAGCCGGGGCAGGATAGACAGGCCAGAAGCTCCGAAGTCGTGAATTAAATTTCCGAGAAGACGTAGAAGCCATCAGTTCATTAATCTTAGGTTAGTCCCGTTGATTACTTGTATACACGTGGGATGCGGGCAAACTAATCGATTTAATCTTGGAAGACGGAGACAACGGTTCCATACAATTTCTAAGGTTCGTTACTTTTCTTGAGTTCATTCAGAATTTCCGGGGCTTTGAACTATAAAAACCAAGACCGTTAGAAATAATTTATCAGTCTTCTATCCAGTGTTTGTGTAACCGAATATGCTTTTGATAACAGTTTTTGCAGGATTCTTCAGCCATGGTTTGGCAGACTTCATAAATCGTAAGCTTTGGAGAACTTTTCATTTATTTAGTTTTCTTGCTCTCTCTTACCTATAAGAGGCGTGAAAGCCTTTATCAGCATTAACCAATATTTGTTTATTTATTCATTTACATGACTGCTTCACTCTATGTCCTTAACCGTTCCATCCATTCTCATTCCCGAACTTCGTATGTCGTTTTTATCCACCCTAACGGCACTACGCATATTTTTACATCTGCCATGTTTGGCTCTTTCCGAGTCGGATCAGGCTCCCGCTTATTGCTTCCGAGGAGCTTATTGGTCAGAAATTCCGGTTATGCAAGTTTTTCTGTGTTGCAACAGCCGAAACGGGTTTGTAAACTTTGGGAAACCAAGTCACGTTAGAATATTGGAATATAAACTGTATCTACTGCAACGTTTGCTGTTAAGTTATATGTGTTGCCCAGTAAGATCTGAAAAGTAAGAGTTCGAGAAAGCAAAAACCACACCACCCGAAAAAAAAATTGTTCCTCTTAATTTTGAAGTGAATCTTTATAAAAAAAAAATAGTGTCCAACCTGCCAATGGGGGGGTGCAGGGGCGGCGTAGCCAGGAGGAAGGACATCACGAAGCTGGAGAGTCTTCTTTGTCTTTTACCCGAAGATGCGAAAAGGTTTTATTCGGCGATTCTGGGGTTTGAAATCTTTCCAGAGGCTAGAGGCAAATTTTGGGAAATCGAAAATTAGGACCAGTGCTCTAAACTTCACATATCGTTCATCGTCACTTGAGATATTAGTCGCGTTTTTGCAGATACAGTGGTATCTGATACCACAGTCTAAAGTCGTTTTCGCAGTTACCGTATGGCATCTGATACCACGGACAAAAGGCGTTTTGCAGTTACCGTGGTATCTGGAAAATTCATCTCACTTTCATCATCACAAGCAAAAGAGCCTAGGTTTCTGTCAGATTGGTGCGAAAGAAGTTGGCACTTGTGGATATCAGGATTTCTTCTGAAAGCGCAAATTTGGCAATTTCTATTTTTTCAGACCATGGTATCAGATACCATGGTAACTGAAAAAACGACAGAATACAGATCCAGTTACCGTCGTATCAGATACCATGGTATCTACTGATAGTTAGAACAGTAACAACTTTTTAACCCTATCTCTCCATATAGTGTCTGACAGTGAATGTGGCGAAGCCAACTCGAGAGGGAGCAGGATTGTGGGGGGAGAGGAGGCGACACCGGGGCAATACCCATGGCTGGTCTCGATCAGGATCAAAGGAATGCATTGGTGTGGAGGTGCTTTAATTAGCAAGAAATGGGTCCTCACTGCGGCTCATTGCGTTCACGAGTAAGTTGTCTGAATTGTGTTTTACTGGATTTGTATTTCCGCAGCTGCATCGCAGGGTTTGATATGATCTGTTGGGAACTCCTGACCGCAATATTTGATAATCTAACCACGAAACTAAATTCTTCACACGAAACTAAATGCTTCACACACTTTATTTTGATTTCCTTTCGAAGAAGCATTATATCTCTAAAGCTGTCTGGAATGTTGTTATGCTATATGTGATAGCAACAGTTTCTTCGTGTTCGATAGGGTTTTCAGTTTTATTTCTCTTTAGGATCGTATAATTTTTATGGCACTTGCAGCTCCGCTCAAGTGCCATATACCGATCGCTTTTCGGTCGGTCGGTCGGTCGGTCGGTCGGTCGGTCGGGCGGTCCACTGTTTTCGAGTTAGGGTACTTCCAGATGTCCTAGGACGATGAAACTTGGCAGGCATATCAGGGACCCGATATAACTAACCTGGAAATAATCAGTTTCACTATCCGACCATCTGGGGGGGAGTGGTGGGCCGGGGAATTCTGAGAATTTAGTAGTTTTTGTAAAACCCCTACCCCTTTCTTCTCACTAGTAGGTCTGCGCGCGGCGTGACGTCACTCTTTGCATCGGATCACTCTGTTAACAGCGGAAAGAGCTAGTGCATTCGAGGGTCAAAGGGGTTTGTATATGTGATTCAGTGCGGGGGAATATGGAAAATTGAGTGTTGTGTAACTTTCGAACAGGTGATCGGATTGGGACGAAACTTAATACCTGAATGAATGACATATCTCTGATCTTCCATTTGAAGTCCGAACCGGATTCGACAGCTATGGGGAGTTGGGGGGGGGAAGACCGGAAATCTCGAGATACGGTTATAGTGGAGGGATTGGAGTAAAACTTGCTGGGAAGAACAAGAATCTGCTCCATATAAATCGTTTACAGGTTTGGACTGGACCCGGACACTTGGGGGGGGGGGAGGGTGGAAGGGAGTTTCCCGGAATTCTGGTGATGACAGTTTTTGGGATTTTCACGACGAAACTTGGGAGGCGTATCAGGGACCCGATCAAACTAACTTGTAATTAAAAATTCACTCGATCCGATAGTCGTGGGGGGATCGGAGGGAGGGGGAATCCGGAATATTTAGCCATGCGTAACTTTGGAACGGGTGATCGGATTCGAGTGAAATTTAATAACTGAACAGAGGGCCTGTGGTGATCTTTTTCATGTCCGGACCGGATCCGACAACAATTGGGGGGGGGGGGGGGGGAATACGTAACCGGATTGGACTGGAGAGATCGGGGTGGAACTTTGTGGGAATAACAAACAAGTCCAAAACCGAACCGGATTGGCTCCGGCGACTGTGGGGGGAGTTTGAGGGGCGGGTCCGGAATTCCGGTGATCGCGAGGTAAGAGATGTGCTAGGACGATGAAGTTTGGCTGGAATATTAGAAATTCGACAAGATTGGCTTAGAAATCGCCACTTTTCAAATCCGACCATTCCCTAAAGTACCAATCATGACCGCAAATTAAGAAAAATGCTTTTAAGCAAAATATGCATTTCCATGATCCCCATGAGTCCATGATCATTTTTGCCTCAAGGGTTTTGCTTACAAATGAAGTTCTAGCTCCCTTAAAGTGTACATCTTAACCGCAAGGTCGAAAAGTACTTTTTATCAAACGATACATCTCAACCTATGATCATTTGTGCCACAAGGGTTTTGCAAAAAAAAAAATTTCTAGCACCCTTAAAGTGCGCATTTTACCCGCATTAGCGGAAAAAAAATACTTTTGATCATACGTATATATCAATGATCCCTAAGAGCCTGATATCGTTTTTGCCTCAAGGGTCTTCCTTACAGATGAATTTCTAGTGCCTTTAAAGTGCGCATCATTACAGCCAAGTTCTGCGATAAAATACTTTTTCTCTAGCTTCCTTAAAGTGCGCATCTGAACCGCGCAGTCGAAAATTACTTTTAATCAAATAATACATCTCAACCCATGCAAGTGCCATATGAGCTTACAGCTCTTGTTATAAATTTATTTGGTAGATATTTCCAATTTCACGATCGAACTCTATCTGTCAGTTGTCAGAATGTTAACCATAGTGTAGACAAAAAAAAAGCCCCATTTGTGTTCGTTTTCTCTAAATACCTGCTCCGCCTCCTTGCCTGGACCCAGAACAAAAAAAAAGTTATTTTCTTTATCTTCTACTCCGCATCTGCCTTGTGCTTTTTGTCGCGTCATAGACCAATTTATTATTGCTATTTATCTTTTATTATATTTATAAAGCAGTAAGGGCACAACAGATTATAATTATTCCCCTGCGCTTATCTATGCTATTTCAAGCTGTCCAACCTCGAAATCGAGAACTTACGACTCACTGCCCAAGGGCATAAGTGCAGTAAAAAAGACAAAGCAATATAAACATAAACACTAAACACAAACACAACAAAATTTTCGTAAAGTTTATTGGAAGAAGCTACGTTGTGAAAGTGAAAATTAGCGTAGCTTAGTTTGCAGCTATTAATTTTTCCCAGGACCTCATGTCAACGAAAGATTGCCTTCCTAACCCAAATAATAGACCTGTTACGCTTGTTTAAAGTCCTCATCGAAACCCGTACTTCTTAATCGTAATCTGAATCGTCTTAATCCTAATCTCTTTTCTGTTGAATTGTGCTTATTTGTTGTGTTAGTTACTCAACTTATACGGCGTCGCACCCTCCTTTTGTTAAGATTGGTTAGAAATAAATTGAGTTGAATTGAGTTAGCTTTAATTCACGTAAATCTACTCTCTGCAGCGGCCCACCGTCCGACCAGACAAGAGCAACTAATTTTGAGCAAGAAAGGTGGTAACAAGTAAAAGAATCATTCGAAATAGATGATAACTAAAACTAATCAAAGTTGCATTACTAATTATTCACCTATGATTCTTTATACTAACGGCAGGAATTTGGCAATCCCGGTGTTGCAGAACAACGGAATAGTTTGCCAGAATGTGAGCAAAGGGGCTAGAGACTCTGCAATTAAAAATCTGAGGGAAGTGAATGTTTGTGAATGTCATTGTTTATGACACTTCAGTGGAAGAAAAAGCTCGGATGTATGCCGACATAGAGAGCAGGTATGGTTTCGTACAGAAACAGAGTATTTAAGCCGTCTTTAAAAAGATTTTTGTCATTAGAAAAAGCCCATCCTCAATGACCATCATGGCAGCTGTTCACGACGTGAGCTCGCCACTGCCCGACACCGTCCAAGTTGGCGTAGCCTCGATTGTTGTGCATACAGGATTCGTCCATCCAAAGCCAAAAGACGATATCGCCCTCATCAAGGTCAATGCGGATGTCCAGTGGTCAACTAATGTCAAGCCGGGTTGTATTTCAAATGGTGATATAGGAACGACACCGGGAGATACCGTTACGGTTGCAGGATGGGGCTGGACACATGAAAGCAAAACGGGTGAGTCCCTTCCAAACTTATAATACTACTGTGCAGTAGAACATCCGTCTCTCCCTTCTCGCCCTCCGAATCTGAAATTTCGGGACCCAGGAGCTCCATTGCCATACTCGAACCCACGTCTGCAACACGCTCAATACTCCTGATGAATAACTCTCCATGCCGCTGAAGAATCGCCGTGTTCCCAGCGAAGAGCCAGAAACGTCACGACCACAAACGTTGTTGATTGGTCTACACAGGATTTGAATCAATTTTGAGGGTTCGTTTGGGTGACGGGTCTTGTTCTTCGCGAGGTTCACTGGCGTGTTTCGGAGTCGTATGGTATATACAGACGAAACGAAACCGACGATATACAAGGTCTCGAGTATAGTCAACCGCTCAGTGTTTATCGGAACACGATCGCTAATTTTTGCTTGGTGCAGTGGCCGAGAGACAGAGGTTCGTGCCATTGTACCTTCTTGCTTCCACGCCTGCGAATCCGTCTTTGGCTCGTAGTGCGGACAGACGGTCAGGTCTTCTTGGTCGGATTTTCTGCACGGTAGTTAATCAAATCTCCGCTTTCCAGCATGGAACTGGCATTTGGGGGCCATGCACCCCCCTCCCCAGATTTCGGAGGGGCTCAAAATCTTTTATCTTGTGGTGTGTAAAAGTATAGGATTTGGTAGTTGTCTGTTTCATTTTTAACTCTGCTTGTCTATATTCTACAGTCTAAAATTCTAAATAAATAAAAGAGTAAAAGTAAAGCTTTTTTTTTGCTGAATTACCCCAAAAGGGGGCCCCGACTCTGTTAACTGCCTATGGGCAGAAGAATTGTTTTCAAAAGCGTCAAGGATTTATATTATAGACACGAGCAGTAAGGTGAGAAACGTTACCTCCAAAATTCCCTTAAGAAGCAACTGTGAGAAAAATAAATATACGAAACCGCTATTAATTAGCTGCGGGTCCGTAGACACAAGCACGTGAGTTTGTTGACGGTTGTGTGTTTTCATGATGCGTAGCACATGGTCTTCGCTGAGGCTATTCCCTTTTCTATTCTTAGGAACTTGATCAAAAGTATACGGGTCTCGTGATAGATAAATTAGCAATTAGACAATCGAATAGCTGTGCCGAAACATTGTCTCGTGACTCGTCTTGTGTATACGACGAAGGTGGGTGGAAGGTTTGGGGGCTTAGACGTGAGCTGTTAAGGTTTGACTGAAAAGGGCTGAGACACGACAGTCTAGTTACCTACCTATGACTTATTGCTTGAAGACCCGATGAAAATGCGTTAGGGCAGGGACCCATAAATTTCCTTTACAGGGGGCTTGTCAATAAGAGATTTCTGATGCTATGTTGACCGCACGGAAGATAGTTCGAGAAATACCCACGGTCCAATCACGTTCAGGACCAGATAGACAAAATTTGGGATTGGCTGCTGGCGCCTTGAGGGAGGAGTCTCTTTGGCGCGCACGTCCAATGAGGCAAACAAGAATGCAGATTCGACCCTAGTGGGATTTTTGGAAGGACTGGTTCGGTCAACATAGCAACATAGAAGCATAGGAAATGACAAGCCCCCTGCAAAGGAAATTTATGGGTCCCTGGTTAGGGCTACTTCGTAGAGGTATGTTTATGTGAACGTTTGTTCACTTCGGATTTTGCCATTTTCATGCACTTGCTGTGTCTGAAGCTAACTGCCAGTCGGCCAAAGTAGGTAAGAAGGGCAGCTGAAAACACCTGTACAGGTATTTTGGATCTTCAGTCTACCATTTAGCCCAAAACTGCAGTGTTCACATTAAAGTAACTGTTCACATAAGCATACCTCTACTGTATCTTAGGATTTGTAGCCTACGCACTAAAATCCTATTTGCTGTCAATTTTTCTTTCCTTTCCCTTCAGAACCGATAAGTAAGTAAATTTGATTACATTGAAGCCAAGACGGCCATGGTAAATCACAAAAATAGTTCTACACATTCGCAAAACCGAAATATGGGGCAAACCTAAAGAAAAGGTTCCGTGTGCGATATTCCGAAACATGTGAACCTTCCCAGATTCTGAATTCCCACAAATGGTTTTCTCTCATGATCCGTACCAGCTTTTCCTTAGCCCCGACGGTGCCCCCAAAATCTCCTTACACCCAAAATCTCCTTTATTAATTCTCTTAATTCTTCACATACGTTCACGAAATGCTCTTTTGTCCGACCAAGAAAGTAAAAAAATACTCAAGTTTGGGATCCCACAGAAACCTTTGATCTTGTTTCAAGAGGATTAAAGCACGACTGATTTTGAACTGGTACTCGGAAACAAGTAAATGGTAGGTAGAAAGTAGATCTGTTCAAGACTTTAAATTAGTACTTTGTTTTCAGTTGGATCTCCGTCGACAAAGCTTTTGAAACTTGAGCTTCCCGTCGTCGAAAGATCGCAGTGCCAGCACTGGTTTGAGGAAAACAAGAAGAAATTGCGGGTTCCGGAAACAAGCCTGTGCGCCGGACTTGAAGAGGGAGGAAAAGATGCCTGTCAGGTTTGTATATCGTCAGGTTCCTCAAGCTTTTGGGATGGTTCCGCAGACGTGACAGCGTTGTTACCGGTGGCTCCTTTGGCGCTTGAGAGTGGTAACATCCGACGAAGGAAGTTTAATGAACTATACAGACTTCGCCTAGGTGTAAAATTGGGTATTCTTGTTCAGGTTCAGGCGCATTCGCAAATTAGGAATAAGTATTTGAGGGGTGGGTAAACTTTCCCGGAACGTTCGTTAAAATGTGGTATATATTACCACCCTCTGCACTTTTCTATTTGGATTTCAAATCAAATCGTTTATTCATTAAGAATCCTACTCACGGCGTGTGCCGACTAACTGATTCCAACGTCAACATATAAATGTATATATGTAGTATCTCAGTTTCTGTTCATTTTTGATGTTTTGTAGTGTCTAGTCTTTTTTCTTTATTTAATTATCTACTCCATTTGTGGTCTTGTACCGTTTTTCGAATGGGTAATAAAATTATCATCATCATCAAATAGCCTACACATCAATATATATATATAAAAATGTAACTGCCGAGTCAACTGCTATTTCAGTTTGCGTCAAAACAACAGACAAAAAAATAAAAAAATAATTACACTATACTAAATGGTGGATGAAGCGTTAAACAGTTTAACAAATCAATCAATCAATCTTTATTCTTCAAAAACATTCCTTATGGTATTAACAAAAATCTGAATATTGTCTCTCGTCAAACATAGCTATTGCTATGTTATGCCGGAACAAAGCTGTTACTGTATCTTACATGGGTGCATTGGACAGGCTGCAGTTTTGGAATCGGGTTCGCAACTAGGAGGTCTGGAGGTCTTGGCCGTTCGGTTTCAAAATCAGGGGGCAGGATTTTACGGAGGATTGGGTGTTTAAGAGTTTTTAGACCAAAATGTACCGATAATTTTTCACGACGACTCGCTGATGTACCAAGATTGAAAGTTTTTAAGGTTGATATGAGGGACTTTATGAGGTTTAGATGCAACAAGTAGCGCTCTATATTGGATTCTCTCAAGCGAGTCGGACTGGTCGCGTGTAAGCCCAGAGTGCCAAACAGGGCAACATTACTTTAAAGTAGGACGGGTAAACGAAAATAAATTTTAAGGAGATGTTCAGTTCGAACACCAAAACGAAATTCTGATGAACTGCTGAAAAGGAGCAGCTTGGAGTTTTGATCGATCTGTCTGATCCATCCAAACGACTTTTGACTCAGTTTTGCATGTACCAAGCAAGATCGACCATTTCCGACAGCTACGGGCTACGAGTCCTGCGGCATGCGTATCTTCGTATCCATACGCTGTGAAATCCAGTTCGTACCGGTTTTCGCACCGGGTCGAAGGAAACTTAGATGTTAAAGCATAAGAGCGTTTGTTATTTTCTGAATTCAGAGGAATTGTAGTAATGGAAAATATTTGAGAAGGTTGAAAAAGAATCTAGGACTAAATAAGTTTGGGGAGCGAAAACGTTATTTGATGAAAACTGATCGGAACGTACCTAGTAGGGTAAAAGACAGGTTGGATCGATAAATGATATTAGTTCATACCTCGGGCTGTTGTACGGTCGAAACGACTCCTACAGCATCCATCTTCATAGCCATACGCTGGGAAATCCGGTTATCCTCGATTCTCGCACTAAGGCGAACGAAGTTTGGATTTTAAGAATACAGTTAAAAGGAATACGCTATTTTCTAAAGTTAAAGAATGATTATAACGGAGGAAATAATTTAACAAGGTTGGTAGAGAAATGCATCTAGTGCTGTGCAAATTCAAGTTCTTTGATGGGGATTGTTTGAAACCGGTGATATCGTGGATCCTCGATTATAACACGCTTCACGAGTGTTCAGTGACTCTGTCAACACGTGGGTTAGTTCCTGCTAGTTCCCAGTGGGTGTTCCTGTGAAGTTATTACAGGTTACGATGATAAAGAGGGGCGAGCGCCGTATTATCGTAGTTATCACGCTCTCTCTCTGGAACGAAAATAATAACAACGCGAACATACGTCATCGCTCTTACGGGAGTTCCTGCAGAAGCGATAGTTATTATCACTTATGATGCTCGCGACCATCATAAGTAAATTGTAACGATCGTAACAGTCGTGGAACGAAAATAATAAGTGGGAGGAGCCAATTTACTTATTACGGCGGGCTCTGGAACGGCAATAATAACAAGAATAGTAACGATCGTAACTAATATTACGTCGCTGGAACGCTACCTCTACTTTGTCAGGACGTTCACTAAGAGAGTCGCCTTACTATGAAAAGAGAAAGATGCTGCTTTTCTTCATTTAATGTATTTCCCGCTGATGGTGCCTCAAAGGACATTCCGCACCACTTAGTGTCTCTTCCCCGCTACTCCAAGATATCAAACACGGCTTCGGGTGTTTTTATATTCCCCTTAGGCATCCAAGCCGGTCAAACGCGGCAAAATTTGCCTAACCGGTCTTTCTGACCAATAAGCTTCCTGAACGTAATAATCGGGAGCCTAAAAAGTCTCGAAGATAACCAAACACGGCAAGCGTAAAATGAGTCTAGTGTCGATACAATCGAATACACCATATGAGCTGCAGAATCTGGGGTGGATTAGCACCATTGGTACGAGGGGTCTTTAAACGATAAATCTTTTCTAGGGGGACAGCGGTGGACCACTTATGCTCCCAAGGTCTGATCGAACACTCATTGTCGGCGTTGTATCAGCTGGCTATGGTTGTGCTCGACCAAGATTGCCCGGGCTGTATACTCAAGTGTCACCGTACGTCCAATGGATTCTACAACACGTTAATGAGGAAAACCTAACTCATTAGTATACTTGCCTTAGTTCCTCTTGTTGTACATAAGATGGTTAAGATAAATTTCCTATTTTTGTACACTCTTATACTTGTAAAGCTCCTCTTGTATTTCTCGGCATCGAATAATCTCCTGATATTACGGAGTGCTTGCATTTCTGGAATTACTTCCTGGGGACAAATGCGCTGCAGGTTATTTTTCCGGCACATACAAGCTGACTTTCCGACGGTTATCTTGGAAATATTCTGCGACGAATATCGTTCCAGTTGGCCCTATGCCAGTTCAGCGCTCCATGCGGATTGGTGGTTATTTGTTTCCTCTCGTCTCTGTTGTCAGCATTCATCATACAGCTATAGTACCACAGAGAGATTGCAGCCTACCCGACGAAAACGGAAAGACATAAACAAATAATTTAACATTGTGAGGTATAGGACTTTCGACTTTGAGACTGAATTATCGACGTTTGGTAACTATCCTGAGCCTGTAAATGACTGGAAACATCTTTCTGGCCATTCTGGCTCCCTTTTAATTGTATAATCACAAATTTGTACTAGATCAATACTGTCATCCGCTTACGATGTGAACGGGTGATCCCATTTGAATGAAACTTGATAGGTTGTAGGATTAAATGCCCGAGATATTCCGTTTAAATGTCCGAACTGCATCCGACCACGGGGGGGATGTAGGGGGGACTGAAGAAAGTTTGGAACATACATACGGACCAAACGAATGGAGGGATTGGGATAAAACTTGTACGATACAAACTTCATCGGTCCTAGATATGTGATTTTGAGGTCTAGACCGTATCCGGCCTCGGTGCCGGAGTTGGGGTGAGCAGAATTTTTTCGGGTGTGCTCCGATTCGAGTGAAACTTGGTCGGTACCATAGTAAGAGCGTATGCCCTAGATGCAACATTTACGTGTCCGTATCGCATGGAGAGGAGGCCCGTAAATATTGTAACACGCATAGGGACCAAACAGATGGAGGGACTGAGACGAAACTTGGATCGTACAAAGGTCCAGGCCAAGATGGGGGAGTTTTGGGCCCGTAAATATTATAATACCAATAAATCCGCTGATTTGTCAAGGGAAACTTCCCTTGTAGAACATTTCATCTACGTAATATCTGGTCGTATCCAGTCCAGACCTAAAATGGCACGTGCGGGCCCATGACTTTGGTGGGTTCCGGCTAAAACCCCCCGGCGAACCCCCCCCCCCGGACAAACCCCCCCCCCCCGGCTAAACCCCCCCCGTTACCAAAACCCCCCGGACCAAACCCCCCCGACCAAAACCCCCCCGGTACCAAAACCCCCCCGCATAAAAAAAGACGGGTATGCAAGAGTAGAGTAACTGGTAGGTAGAGAGTAAGAGTAGAATAAACTTCTTTCGCAAACTTGACTCTACAAGAATGTCTGAAGTCCAGTGGGTATCAGAACAATGATAAACAAAGGGAGTGTAAGGCGAAGGTGAAGGTTGATGGTGACAGACTAATTGCTGAAGTCAACAACACCCGCATTCAACTGAAGCTGTTGTCAGTGAGCAACATGTTATCGAAAACGAAAGGTCACCCGATTGACGACATGTAGGTACTCAAACTGCTGAGGTTTCCCGAACTCATATAGAAAGAAAACATTACGATCGATAGAAAGAAGAAGAAGAAGAATATTCACAGAAGAATTATAATAATGAAATAATACAAAATTGTAATTTTCCTCTCCTCTTGCTAATGATGTAAGTATACAGGATGTATAGGACCTGGGTGAGATCCACACTAACAGACTAATGTAGCATTTACAGGGATAAGAAATCTACTGAAGAAATCTTGTAGCCTGTAGGAGGGGTATAACATTCTAACCTCAAATTTGTATAGCCTCAATTTGGCCTGAAAATCTTACAAGCAAACCCCTGTGCAGTTGAAAAGGGTCCAAGGTCATCACATGTTGACTATATTGTAACGGAATTCCGTAAGTCATGACGTAAATAGTGACGTCATGCGATTGAGTTGAGCCAGTTGAGGACCCCAAAGTAGGATTTGATTGTCCCTAGTACGGTTTATAAATGTAAACGCGACCTGCGCCTCGCTGGCCGCTCAGCTCTATATGTATATATTCAAATATATATTCACCGTTAGGAATAAACTACAGTTTTTTGTTTTTTTAGGCACATTACATCAAAGAGGTGTGACATCACGATTTTACGGAATTCCGATATAACTTAGTTTACACAGTCATCACAGGTTTCCATCTTGACAGTTAAAACCTTGTTATGACTGAAAACCTTTTTAGGGTGGAGTCGAGTTCATTTAAAGTTCGAGGTTACATACCCCTCCTGTAGGCTAGTGTAGATAGGAATTTTGGTCAGCTTGAGAGGATCCCATTAGTGAAGACACTGGAAAAAAAATCTAGTTGGGCAGTAGTTGCATTTTTCCAGATACTATGGTATCTGATACCACGGTCTTGCCTGGGTCTTGTAGTCACTGTAGTATCTGGCCAGTTATCGTAGTATCTGATATTAAGAAACCATGGTCCGACCGTGGTTTAGAGCTTGTTTCAGGGCCAACCAACATACTTCGGTTCATGGTAACCAGTATTTTTGAAACTTTCGGTCCTAATGATCCAGCGTTTTTATGTTCACTTTCCACGTCACTCTCCAATACTAGCGGAGCGCCGAAACCGAGAGGTTTCCCACTCTTGATTTTAGTGTACAGCAGGCCCTGGGTCTTGCAGTCACCGTAGTATCTGATATTCAGAAACCATGGTCCGACTGTGGTTTAGGGCCTGTTTCCGCGTCAACCAACATACGTCGGTTCAGAGTAACCGGTGTTTTTGAAACTTTCGGTCCTAATGATCCAGCGTTTTTGTGTTCACTTTCCACGTCACTTTCCAATACTAGCGGATCGCCAAAACCGAGAGGTTTCCGACTCATGATGTTAGTGTACAGCAAGTGCCTGGTGCCACGGTGCCTGGTCGGTGCCGGCACCGTTAGCCACATGTTCAAATATTAAAATAAGCATCTTTAGAAGTGTTTGAAAGATAAATCGCATAACTTATAGCCGAAGAGGTTTCACAGCGCCAAAACCCAAGAGGTTTCCCACTCTTGATTTTAGTGTACAGCAAATGCTCAGTGTTGCGGTGCCTGGTCGGTGCTGGCACCGTTAGCCACATGTTCAAACATTAAAATAAGCATCTTTAGAAGTTTTTGAAAGATAAATCGCATAACTTATGGCTGGAACATAACTGACCAAACTGTCAGAAAATAATCAGTTTCCCAATCCGACCATCTGGGGGGGGGGGGTTGAGGTGTTTCTGAACAAACTTATTGCCCATCAAAATTGGCCCTAGAGGACCTAGACGGAGTAAACAAAATAAAAAAGAAGAAAGATAAAAATGGAGTACAATAATGTAACACAACAACAATGTAAGAAAACTACGAACATTAGCCCGTAAAGGGTGCGACATGTTTAAACAACTTTAGAACTTCTTCATTCTTTGCGTAATCGCAGTCACAGGGTCAGTAAGACGGTGTACTGATTTTTTTTTATTATTTGCTGATGGAATGAGGCTCATCAGACAGCAGATACTTAGGATATGGATAATAGTAAAATATACCAACAGAGCAAAATAACACTAGGGAGAATCGCCAAGACCTACGCTTCCCATGCTTCACAAACAAGCCGTATTAATAGCGCCACCGACTACGATTGCGACATTTAAAGCGAGACAAGCTCGTGAGTTTAGAAATTACTATTAAAGCTAAGATGCTGTCTGCACACATCAAGGAAACAGGGAGGGTGTATCTTTTTTTTTTGCTGTATTCAGAGTATGAAGTTGTTGGAGCCAGAGCTTGTGCACGACTGAATCAGTTTCAGTAGGGACGTTCACTATCGCCAGCGGTGCTGGTGTCGCTGCTATTCGACAGTGTATCACTTTTTTTTTACAAGTCTTGGCACTATCCCTGGTGTTGTTTTGCTCTGTAAACTAATCAGTATTCCTCAAAGAACGAGGCCTTGTGTCCATGGAAAACATGGGAGCACGACATTGAATAAAGAGTTGTCCTAACCATGGTCTCCATTCCAGCAACGCCGGAAGCTCCCGACCGGACACGGTTCCATCATCGCAAAAATGGCAAAAATTTGCACTTGGTCAAGTTATGCAGGAATGGCTCTTGACAATTTCACACGTAAGTTATATACTATGTTGCACTGTCGGAAGTTTCATAACAGATCGCGCATAACACTTTCAAAAATAACACCTTTTCACTTAGAAATAAAGTGTTATGACCAATTAAGTTTACACTATTTCGTGCCTAGATCTCCAACAACACCTTCAACTGGTAAAAATACTACATTTTCAGAAGTTACATAACGACAACAGAAGGATGCCCGGTTTCAACAGATAACACTTTGGGATGTTATCTGTTATGTTTCTTTCGTTCCTGTCAGTATTTTTACCAATTGAAGGATTTGAAGGTGTTGTTGGAGATCTAGGCACGAAATAGTGTAAACTTAATTGGTCATAACACTTTATTTCTAAATGAAAAAGTGTTATTCTTGAAAGTGTTATGCGCTATCTGTAATGAAACTTCTGACAGTGTGGTGATTCCCCAAATCTGCCTATTAAGGAATCAGATAATATTTGGCAAGACACATAGAAATACTAACACATAGGCAGCCATTGTTGGCTACCTTGCGTATAAACTAATGCGTAGTTATAAGGTCATGTGCTCTAGATGATGTGTTTTTGCTGCCGGTCCGATTAAACCTCGTAGGGACCGAGGGGGGGGGAGCTTAGTTTTTTTTTCTCTTTTCAACTCAACTGACATGGGGAGACGAGCTCAACTTTTGGACGAAGATGCACAAAATAAATCCTCATACTGTAAAACACAAAACGAGAAGGTGCGTTTTAGGGGGGAGGCAGAAAGATTATGGCACACGCAGGGATCGAACGAGTTAACTGACTTATGAAGTAGAAAGCACATATTCCATGGGGTGCGTTGGAGGGGGGGAGGGGCAGAAGTGTTTGGCACGCGTAGGTACCTTACAAGCGATCCGACTTGTAAGATAGAAACCTCGCATGCCATGGGTGATCTCTTTTCGGGATCTCTGCTGGATTCGACCTCCGTTGGGCGGGTAGCGTAAGGGGCACTATTGGACGTTTCTCTGAAATGCTCACTTTCCAGTGATGGGTTGTGACAGAAGACGTCCCTAGATGGACCAATTCAGGAACCATTCTTGAAGGAGTAGGGGGGCGGAGATAATCCGACTAGAGTGAAACCTGATGGTTGGTAGAGATGTCCCGATATATTTGGTTTCACGCGTCGAGACCAAAGCAGTTTGACATCTCCGGAAGTTTTCCGTAGCTACCTCCGTAACAAGTAAACTAAACAATAGAAATCGCCAAACGTTCGCGTGTGATCAGTGATCCTGTCAAACCAGTTCTGCCTTGTGGGTAAATATTTGACACGCTGACAGTAGTGCAGAACAAGATCAGCCTATGACCTTGGGAGAGCGCTGGCCATGTAGGCAAAGGTATTTCTGCATCAGTTTCGTCATAACAGTTTGTCTTTTTCAGTTGGACAACAAAATGGTATCCGTATCTCACATTCAAACGCAGTATCGAAGCTTGTGGATCCATCAACTATCGGCTTTTGCAGATAAAGATTAGACGTGGTGCTAGTGAAAGTTTTATCAGTGTTAAGTGCGTGAACGACATTCTCTGAATGTGCGTTGAGCAAGAACGGTTATCCTGCCTTACATAACAGAGTCGTAAAACAACCAAACCAATCGTTAACCCTTACAGTGGGAACAACAAGACTTCAGATCATTGAAAGTCTTCTAAGCTTCGCTAGATAAGGTCCGGCTCTAGTCAGCTCTAGTCGCAGTTGGTAGATTGAATAGTCAACGCAACGTTATCAAGAATGTGTTTAATGGAATCTGTCTCTGTGGTAACTGGAGCGACTTGTTGAACACGTGCGTAAAGACTCAAGGAAGAAGCTGTTACCGTTGAAGGCTAGGATAATGCCTGTAAAACATGGCTTTAAATGCTACTGCGTGCGGTCTTTGCGGATTTGAGCTTGTGTTGCAGCGGGCAGTTACCATTTTGTGATCCCAAAACGTAAGTGGAGGGATACCTATGACTGGCTATGACAGCTAAAGTTGTCCGTCTGTCCGCCTGTTAGCACGATAATTCTCGAAGGGGTTGAGATAACTTGGCGTGATTTTTTTTAAAAGCTACTGAAATTTTCGAGTTAGGAGTAAGGAGACATGCTCTCGACGAACAAATAGTTCACCCGGAATCCGGCGAAAACCGGAAAATTTGTGAAAACTAGAAGTTTAATCTGAGGTTGATTAGAGGTTTAATTTAGGGGCAAGGAAACGTGCTCGACCGAGTCCGAATGCTGAATCCGAATATGAAAATTATTTTCTCGACGGACAATTAGTTCGGCCGGAATCCGGCCAAAACCGGAAAATCTGTCTGAGGTAAAAGTTTATTTCAGTTTGATAAGATGTTTGATTCGCGGGTAAGAATACATGCTGAATTCGTATATGATAGTCATTAGTTGCTTTTTTGATCCGAATTCTCCGTTCTGAATTCTCGATTCTCGTACAAAATTACCGTTTTTGCTCCTATCGCTTCTCGACTCTCACTTTTGACAAAAACACTAATTTGGCAGCTCGTCTGCAACCCGGTGTACCTGTTTGTGCATAATAAACACCGAACTCTGTTGACCAGGGAGGAGAACGGAGAGAGGAGAATCGAGAATTCACTATCGGAGCAACTTCTCGATTCTGCAGAATCGCGAGGCTTTTCCCGTTCTCGATTCTGACAAAACGCAAGAAAAGGAGAATTCGCTTGATCTGAATAGTCCAAAAACGCGAAATAGAAGAATTCGGAGGAGAATTCGTATAAAAAACGCAACTATTTACTAACCGGACGTAAAGATCGCCCGGAATCCGGCTGAAACCGGAAATTTTTTTAAAAGTGAAGTTTATTCTGTAGTTGATTAGAGGTTAGAAGTAGGGGCAAGGATACATGCTGAATTCGCTTTTGAGCTTTAGTCCTTTTTTTGTCAGACAAGTAATTTGTCCGGAATCCGGTCAAAACCGGAAAGTTTGTCAAAAGTAGGCCTATAAGTTTTCTTTAAAGTTGATAAGAGTTCGATTTTGCGGGAAGAAGACATGCTGAACAAATCCGAAAACCATTTTATCGCCGGACAAGTAGTTCACCCGGAATACGGCCAAAACCGCAAAGTTTGTTAAAAATATAAGTTTTATTTAAGGTTGATTGGATGTTTGATTTATGCATAAGAAGACATGCTGAACATTTATATGAAAATCATTTTCTCGTCGGACAAGTAATTCGCCCGGAATCCGGCCGAACCCGAAAAGTTTTGTCCGAACCGGTTGATTAGATTTCCAATTTAGGGGTAAGAAGACATGCTGTATCCGCTTGTCACAATAAGTTTCTACCCAGACGGAATCCGGATGAAACCGGAAAATTTGTTAAAAGTTTGAGTTCCGGAATCCGGTCCGAACCGGAGATTTAGGAGAAGTAAAGCAGGAAGTTCAGTTTCGTCAAAGTAGATAACCTATGACGTATAGCCTAGGAGCAAACACACACATGCTGAATCCACGTCTGAACTTGGTTTTCTCAGAAGATTAATCATTTGCCTTCTTCTGTTTCTAAATCTTAATAGTAAAAACGTTCAAGGAGTCTAGCGAAGACCTTATATCTACAAGACCAAATTGTCTGGAAAATATTAAATTTGGAATCCCATCAAAACCTTAGGTCTTGTTATTGTTGTAGACAGGGGCGTCGCAAGTGCATTTTCGTTGGGGGGGGGGGGTGCATAGTCAATTTTTACCGAATCTCTCAAAAATTTTACCGAATCCTAGAAACTGAAAATTCGAG
Organism: Branchinecta lindahli; assembly: GCA_023053555.1. NCBI lineage: Eukaryota > Metazoa > Arthropoda > Branchiopoda > Anostraca > Branchinectidae > Branchinecta > Branchinecta lindahli. The sequence continues at coordinate 16,087,166 of JAKZAO010000009.1, forward strand.
CTTTAAATTATGGAACAGAAAGGATTACGTAGGAAAAGTAACATTAAAGGGCAGCATGAAAGACGATAAGCCAACTTAATTAAGTGGCGTTTTGGCGAACGCCACTTCGAGAATATATTGCCGGGCACGATTGCAGTAACAGCGTAGACAATTCTTTTTGCGTGTAAGTTGTGCGTCAAGTTGTGCGTTTTGGCGCTTGCTCGCCAGTTGACTATTTTTAATGCAGCACTCTGAAAGTGGCATCTTTTTTGTCACAAGTTGTCTCTTTTAAAAAGAGAAGAAGCCAGGTATAAGGAGCAATGTACATGCACTAAGAAATTCATTAGTAATTTCAGAAGTCAGTGTTCGAGTTTGTAGCAGATATATTCAATGTATGCGGAATTTCACTATTAAACGCAAGTGTGTTTTTCAAACAATGCTTATTGAATGACGAACCCAGGACCACCGTTTGAAACCAGCCACTCGGGACTACGCCAGAAAACTGTTTTCACAGAGACGGATCCGAAGATGCAGCCAAGCCAACAACGTTTGGAAGATTGAGTTGGTTAAGTCCGGTCTTCACCTCCCGGAACTTCCGGATTCTGGGCTTCCAGATATTCTTCGACGTCTTCTGTGAATTGCATCTGGAATATGAACCGGTCCGAAAGTATATCAACATAATCCGGAAAAAGGGGCTTTTCAGCTTCCAGATTTGCGGAATTTTTAGGTATCGCAGAAGAAATTCAAAAAAATTCTCGGAAAATCTGGGAACCCAGATTTCGGAAGGTGAAGACCTAACTTTAGGTGAAAAAGGGAGATTGACGGAAAGGCAGTTATTTAAGAGGATATTTAGGAAACGTTGAAAAATAGCAAAATGAGCTATCGAGTACGGCATACCTAGTTACAGAGAACTGCAATCGTGGGGCAAGTATTATCCACAAAAAACAGAGTTTACGGTAAGCCAGCGTCGTCTTGCTGAAATCGGTCCGTTGGAAGTTTTATCTGTTGATCTAGATAGCGCCGGTTACCATCTAATTGCGGGAACCGGAAGCAGCCTATGAAACTGGAACATATTTGACAGTGCAAAACGGATACGTCAGCTAAACTTTATTAGAGCCATATTTCGGCCCTTCTTGGCCAAGGTCCTCTTCAGGCTCAAAACCGCTTAAGTTGGGAAAACGAATTGGTGGAACTGGAACCCTGAACCGGGGGGGGGGGGGGGGGGGCATCAATATAAGGGTGTAGCTTTTTTAATCATTTGTCGGCTTAACTATATGACCCTGAAACTCGTTGCATATAAAGCGGCTGACGGATTCTGAAGGGTTTTATGAAACTGGAACCCTGAAAGTGTGGTGGGGGGGGTATTCATCGGTATAAGTTTGTAGCTTCTCTAACCAGTCTCGTTAGCTTTACTATCTTTCAGTTCAAGTTCTGATTCTAGTTTTAGAAGCGAGTCACCCTCTTAGCAAGTTCATGCCTATTGTCGCTTCGCCGACACATCTATTTTGAAAGGAAACGCTTAATCGAGAAACCGAAGAGATATTGTTTATTTTTGCCCCGTGGTCTGTCCTTGAGCCGTAGGAAGTGATCGCTTCTTGCGTTTTCCTTTTTCCTCCTCCCCATCCTCATAAAATACGTTTTAGAAGTTCCATATACTGTCCAACACCGCTTCTATACTCCGTCTACAACTTGTATACTGTGAGGCAGAAAGGATACTTTCCTGTGAGGCAGGAAAGTATCAGAAAATCATGTGTAAACGAGTGCTATACTATTACGTTTATGTAAAGGCAAATCTCATCAAGTTTCATGGCTGCGCCGTAGTAAAATAAGTAATAATATTATATTATCTATTTGCAGGCGCCATCTTTATTAGACTGACTGGGAGTTGCCGAACGTAACTCTAGATGGCGCTGTTTCCCATACTATTTTGATAGCACCAACAATTAAGAATAAAACTGAGCAAATTAAACTGACTTTCGAGGAACTTTTTAACAAGCCAATTTGCCTCCCTTTCCTGCGCGGGACTATCGCTTTCATCAGGACTGACAGGAGCCGCAAGCGGTATCCCTTTCTTACCTGGCCGTGTGTATTCCCCCTCCTGCCGGTCGTCGGTTTGCACGCAGATTTACGATACAATGTGTGGGCAGCAGGGCCAGGACTAAAGGAGGATGAAATATCATAGCAGAAACTCCGGGGGAAAGGTGTGGTATTCCAGTATTTGCTATTTCAGATCAAGTGTAGTGAAACAGGTAGCACGTTCCTCCAGATCAACCTGATACGCAGCAGAAACCTAAAATGCCGCTTTAATCTTTCTAGCACCAGACTTTCGAAAGTTGTCTCTTCAAAACAGGGCAGACAATCAACTACAGAAACTTATATCAGGAGCAGAATCCAGGTTTTGAGGAAGCCACTGTTCCGTGTAGTAGTGATTGTGCTCTACTTAACGAGTATGTAAAGTAGCACTTTGTTTCATTCTAGACTAGAATTCCCTAGTAGATAGAGACCCCAAGAGTCCTCCACGATATCAGACCAGGCATCACTCCTCTTCCTTCAGAATCCCCTATCATATACGGATCACTGAAACTAGCCGGACAAGTTTTTATTCTACGAAATGTGACAGTTGGGACCTACTCTAATATCTTTAAATTCGCAACGGCAGGGATGCACGTTTCCATCCCATGCAGACCATTAACCTTAACAGCGTCACGCCTTACCCGCGAATATAGCAATTATTTTTATTACATTCCACTATAAATGGCTTTCGCCTTTACAGACAGCGAAGAAATTTGCAGCAAACGTCGGGCACAAACCTACCGCGCGGGGAGAAAAAAAACATTTTCCACAACAAATCACTACACACACATGTACATTACGATCCCACCTTAACCACATCTTCGGCAAGACTTCAACGCTCCAACAATTCTGTTAGCAGAACTCCACTAGTACACATGCTTGCGGAAACGGTGCAGTCAATTTGTATGATTCCGCTCACTTTAGTGCTGTAATAATCGCGGCTGGTAAGTTTTGATGTCTCAATCGAATTTCGTCAAAAATATCTGTGCGCAACGGAGCGAATACGTAACTGGTCTAGACTTTCAAGGTAGGTTACATCACGTAGATCTAGTAATAACTATGTGGCTCTCCTCTCAATTTTCTCACTGGCTTAATATTGCATTTGTAGTAGGTAATCGTTCAACAATCGGAAGAGCTAGCGAGTTGAACAGCCAGTGAACACGATTCCTCTGGCTTGAATGTCAAGTCTCTTTACATTCCTTCGACTATAAAAAATGAAAATATTGCACTAATTATGTCACGACTAATCAACAATCACAGGTCTCCACATGACCGGTCGACGTTTTTCAGCACGGCGGGCAGAGGGCTGATTTTATCTGGTGCTGGCGAGGATGCTGGTTAATTCGTCTTGTAACACGTTATTTTATGCCACCTGAAAAACACGAAAGGTCACTTTACAGTACAGTTTACAGTTCACATAAAGGTGCTTATCGGCCACCCCAGTAGAGTATAAATGGTAATAATATAAGGCGTTTTTCCGTGACACGATTGTGTGCCACACAGTCGAGCATGAAACTCGGGGAAACGCCGTTTTGTCTATTTTTGGGGCGATAATTTCAAATGTCTGAATATACAAATAAAAATCATGTACAAATCTCATCTCCAGGCATCTTCAGTTTTATGTCTACATACTTGAGAAAGCTTTTAATTTTGTTATTTTGCTGCTAAATTTGAATTTCCCGCCAAAACCGAGCCACAAAATCGACAATCACCTTGGCAGTTGTTTGTCGAATTTGAGCCACCAAAGGCGTATTCTCGCCGTTCCCCGAGGAGTCCTCGGGGAATCGAAGGGAACGGCGAGAATAGAGGGAGTCACTTCACGCGGACTCCGCGTATGGAAAACAGCGAGAACACGGGGAATGCTTTTAAAATGGATTTTGTTTGAAAACCAAATATGCAGTTGACGAAATAATTCTGGATCCACTTTATTTTCAGTTTTCTTTACTCTGTTTATTTTCAATTAATTTTGCATTGCACCAGCACCAGCAAAAATTGATTCCCCTCCGAATCTGAAAGGGAGTCCTTTTTGATGATGGTGATGATAATCGGAGCATTCCCCGTCCGTGGGGACTCGCGAGAATACGGGGAGTGAGTCCCCGGGACAAACAAAAACGCGGGGACTCCTCAAGTGGAGTCCTCGGGAAACGGAGAGAATACGCCTCAAGTGAGACATGAAAATCTTGTTTGTCGCGGAAACACACTGGTGGGCCGCACAAAAGGCCGCGGAAACGCTCTTTTCGAGCCAGAATTGACCCACAACCTGTTTGTGGGAGCACGGAAAAACAGCTATAATATAAACGGTTAGTGAGATGGGCCTCAAAAGCCAACCGCGAGAAAATGTAAGAATAAGTAAAATGCCGTAGGTATGAAATGGGGTGTTAAATAGTAGGTCTGAAATAGGAAAACCGAATACGGGAAAAGGATACAGCTAGAACGTGGAGATCTTAATCAAGTCTGTAGCTCAGCACCCTCTTTCTGGGGGAAACACAAAATAGAGGTCGTCGAGGCTTCTTGAAGCTCGTCACTGCCTACCGCTGTCAGAAGGCTGGTTCAGCAGTTACACCCCTGATGCAGCAGGAATAATGACCATACCATACCATACCATAAAAGGCGTACTCTCGCCGTTCCCCGAGTCCCCACGTTTTTGTTTGTCCCGGGGACTCACTCCCCGTATTGTCGCGAGTTCCCATGGACGGGGAATGCTCCGATTATCATCACCATCATCAGAAAGGACTCTCTTTCAGATTCGGAGGGGAATCAATTTTTGCTGGTGTCGGTGCAATGTAAAATTAATTAAAAACAATCAGAATAAACAAACCAAAAATAAAGTGGATCCAGACTAATTTCGTCAACTGCATTTTAGAAGCATTCCCCGTGTTCTCGCTGTTTTCGGTACGTGGAGTCTGCGTGGAGTGGACTCCCTCTATTCTCGCTGTTCCCTTCAATTCGCCGAGGAGTCCTCGGGGAACAGCGCCTAAGTAGAATACGCCTAAAGCCTCTGAATGTCAAACTTCTTCTGTTAGCATTCAAAAATCGCGGTTTTTGCTTCTACCGAGTTCAGCTAAGCACAGGACTGTAATAATAGATGAAAGATAAGTAACATCTACCGTACCTTCTGCCATCTTTGGCCAAGCCTGGAACATGACAGCTTGTATTCTCTAGATCCAGGGAAGTAGGCTTGACATAATGGCTTGTGTTGTGAAACGAAGCCAATCCAAATCCGGTAACGATGGAAACCGCCAACTTCTTAGATGAACTTATCTTGTCTTGTAGAGCCTGGCGGTTTGCAGTGATCGATTCTTCTGGGCAGCAGGCAAGACCCGACAGCATGCTGCAAAATCAAAATTAGGATTAGGCCAACCATTCAGAAATACCTTTTGTTTCAAACTGGTTTGACAGGATCACTGATCAGGCGCGAACGTTTGTCGATTTCTATTATTTAGTTTACATGTTACGGAGGCCGCTACGGTAAACTTCCGGAGACGTCAAACTGCTTTGGTCTCGACGCGTGAAACCGAATATATCGGGACATCTCTACCAACCATCAGGTTTCACTCTAGTCGCATTATCTCCGCCCTCCTACTCCTTCATGAATGGTTCCTGAACTGGTCCATCTAGGGACGTCTTCTGTCACAACCCATCACTCGAAAGTGAGCATTTCAGAGAAACGTCCAATAGTGCCTCTTACGCTACCCGCCCAACGGAGGTCGAATCCAGCAGAGATCCCGAAAAGAGATCACCCACGGCATGCGAGGTTTCTATCTTACAAGTCGGTTCACTTGTAAGGTACCTACGCGTGCCAAACACTTCTGCCCCCCCCCCCCCTCCAACGCACCCCATGGAATATGTGCTTTCTACTTCATAAGTCAGTTAACTCGTTCGATCCCTGCGTGTGCCACAATCTTTCTGCCTCCCCCCTAAAACGCACCTTCCCGTTCTGTGTTTTACAGTATGAGGATTTATTTTGTGCATCTTCGTCGAAAAGTTGAGCTCGTCCCCCCATGTCAGTTGAGTTGAAAAGAGAAAACAAAACTAAGCTCCCCCCCCCCCGGTCCCTACGAGGTTTAATCGGACCGGCAGCAAAAACACATCATCTAGATCACATGACCTTAACATCTTTCAAGTTTCGTCCCACTCACTCTAGATAATTTCTGGCTCGTAAACAGCACACCTGGTACTTACCTGTATCTTCACGATACACCGAACTTTTTGTAGTGGTCATCCTCAAACAGACTGGGAATAGATGTAAAACCAGACTGGGCATGTGGTGCAGTAAAAAAACATCCTTGTCACAGCCACTAGAAAAAAGAAAAAATTGAAAATTTTTGTCTTGCAAGTCCATTAGACCATTGTTAATTACCTGGAGTGTACAATACAAAATTTTAACTTTCTTCCTTTTAGAAGGAGTTAATGTTTCCTGGTAATGCAAAACTGACTGTAGGGAGCACGACAGTAAGATTTCAATTAAATGAGTATTTTTTTTTGTAGACTTTCTTTCAACTCAATCGTTTCCATAAAAAACTACGCATTAGTTTATACGCAAGGTAGCCAACAATGGCTGCCTATGTGTTAGTATTTCTATGTGTCTTGCCAAATATTATCTGATTCCTTAATAGGCAGATTTGGGGAATCACCAACGCCAATAAAATCCAATATATAGTATATAACTTATGTGTGAAATTGTCAAGAGCCATTCCTGCATAGCTTGACCAAGTGTAAATTTTTGCCATTTTTGCGATGATGGAACCGTGTCCGGTCGGGAGCTTCCGGCGTTGCTGGAATGGAGACCATGGTTAGGACAACTCTTTATTCAATGTCGTGCTCCCATGTTTTCCATGGACACAAGGCCTCCTTCTGTGAGGAATACTGATTAGTTTACAGAGCAAAAAAACACCAGGGATAGTGCCAAGACTTGTAAAAAAAAGTGACACACTGTCGAATAGCAGCGACACCAGAACCGCTGGCGATAGTGAACGTCCCTACTGAAACTGATTCAGTCGTGCACAAGCTCTGGCTCCAACAACTTCATACTCTGAATACAGCAAAAAAAAAAAAGATAACCCTCCCTGTTTCCTTGATGTGTGCAGACAGCATCTTAGCTTTAATAGTAAGTAAACTCACGAGTTTGTCTCGCTTTAAATGTCGCAATCGTAGTCGGCGGCGCTATTAATACGGCCTGTTTGTGAAGCATGGGAAGCATAGGTCTTGGCGATTCTCCCTAGTGTTATTTTGCTCTGTTAGTATATTTTACTATTATCGGTATCCTAAGTATCTGCTGTCTGATGAGCCTCATCCCATCAGCAAATAATAAAAAAATCAGTATACCGTCTTACTGACCCTGTGACTGCCATTACAGAAAGAATGAAGAAGTTCTAAAGCTGTTTAAACAGGTCGCACCCTTTACGGGCTAATTTTCGTAGTTTTCTTACATTGTTGTTGTGTTACATTACTGTATTCCATTTTTATTTTTATTTTTTTTTATTTTGTTTACTCCGTCTAGGTCCTCTAGGGCCAATTTTGATGGGCAATAAGTTTGTTCAGAAACACCTCACCCCCCCCCCCCACATGGTCAGATCGGGAAACTGATTATTTCCTGACAGTTTGGTCAGTTATGTTCCAGCCATAAGTTATGCGATTTATCTTTCAAAAACTTCTAAAGATGCTTATTTTAATGTTTGAACACGTGGCTGACGGTGCCAGCACCGACCAGGCACCGCAGCACTGGGCATTTGCTGTACACTAAAATCAAGAGTGGGAAACCTCTCAGGTTTTGGCGCTGTGAAACCTCTTCGGCCATAAGTTATGCGATTCATCTTTCAAACACTTCTAAAGATGCTTATTTTAATGTTTGAACACGTGGCTAACGATGCCGGCACCGACCAGGCACCGTGGCACCAGGTACTTGCTGTACACTAAAATCATGAGTGGGAAACCTCTCGGTTTTGGCGCTCCGCTAGTATTGGAGAGTGACGTGGAAAGTGAACACAAAAACGCTGGATCATTAGGACTGAAAGTTTCAAAAACACTGGTTAGCCTACTCTGAACCGACTTATGTTGGTTGATGCAGAAACAGGCCCTAAACCACGGTCGGACCATGGTTTCTGAATATGAGATACTACGGTGACTGCAAGACCCAGGCAAGAACGTGGTATCAGATACCATAGTATCTGCAAAAATGCAAATACTGCCCAACTAGATTTTTTCTAGTTGTCTTCACTAACGGGATCCTCTCAAGCTGACCAAAATTCCTATCTACACTAGCCTACAGGAGGGGTATGCAACCTCGAACTTTAAATGAACTCGACTCCACCCTAAAAAGGTTTTCAGTCATAACAAGGTTCTAACTGTCAAGATGGAAACCTGTGATGACGGTGTAAACTAAGTTATATCGGAATTCCGTAAAAGCGTGATGTCACACCTATTTGATGTAAGTTAATGTGCCTAAAAAAACAAAAAACTGTAGTTTATTCCTAACGGTGAATATATATTTGAATATATACATATAGAGCTGAGCGGCCAGCGAGGCGCAGGTCGCGTTTACATTTATAAACCGTACTAGGGACAATCAAATCCTACTTTGGGTCCTCAATCTTATGACGTCACTATTTACGTCATGACTTTCGGAATTCCGTTACAATATAGTCGACACTGTGATGACCTTGGACCCTTTTCGACTGCACAGGGGTTTGCTTGTAAGATTTTCAGGCCAAATTGAGGCTATAAAAATTTGAGGTTAGAATGTTAGATACCCCTCCTACAGGCTACAAGATTTCTTATCCCTGTAAATGCTACATTATTCTGTTAGTGTGGATCCCACCCAGGTCCTATACATCCTGTATACTTACATCATTAGCAAGAGGAGAGGAAAATTACAATTTTGTATTATTTCATTATTATAATTCTTCTGTGAATATTCTTCTTCTTCTTCTTTCTATCGATCGTAATGTTTTCTTTCTATATGAGTTCGGGAAACCTCAGCAGTTTGAGTACCTACATGTCGTCAATCGGGTGACCTTTCGTTTTCGATAACATGTTGCAGTGAGATGTTAAATGTGAATGATCAAATCAAAGCCAGTTCCGCTCTGTGTAACGATCCCCCCAACAAATCCTTTCCCAATGCCTCACCCTTCTTGGCGAGGAAGCTGCAGTTACGTTGCCACCCATTGGTGCAATGTGAAGCCCCCCTTGCCTGATTGCTCTTAGTTATCCCTGATTCATACCAGAAACTCGAAGATGGGCAATAAGCGGAGGGATACCTATGACACCGCAAAAGTTATCCTGCTATCCGTCTGTGAGCAGGATAACTCTCGACGGGAATGAATATTTTTATGAGACTTGATGGGAGGATCCTTTGGGTCAAGGGAAAGGTTGAGCTCGTTTTGTGATAGCACTTTCAAGATAGTCCCAGAAATATTTTACCAGCTCTTCACCTTACTCGTGCTTGTCAATGGTAAAACGATCACATGGTTGTTCGTTTTGTTGCCCAGTAAATCCCAGTCTTAATATGTGTGAGTGTCTAAGGATTTGGGGGGGGGGGGGTCGCCGGGGGGATACCGGGGGGTAGTCCCCGACGCCGCGCCGAAAAACATTTCGGCGGCGGCGAGAGCGATTCTCCTCGGCGGCGGCGCGCCGCCAGGCGCGCCGAAAATTTTTTGGCGGCGCGCCGCCGAAAAAAAATCGGCGGCGCGCCGGTTTTTGAACGGCGTCACGCCGATTTTTCTCTGTTTTTCACGAAATTTTCTCGATGGCTGCAAGGACTACCAGCGTATAAAGTGACGGAAGTGAGTGACGTAAACTGAAGTAAAGTGAGTAAGTGTAACGTAGTGTAAGGTTTATGGTTTAGTATTGTAGAGTGATAAATTGATGATCGGTGGAACTATATTCTGTTTTGGGTAATGGCTATTTCTAATTCGGAACATGTAACTACAAAGGCGCCAGAGACTGTCGGCGGGCCGCCGCCGCCGGTGGAACGGCGGCGGCGTCGGCGCGCTGACGGTTAGATGGCGGCGGGTCGCCGGGGATTTTTCGGCGGCGGGCCGCCGGTTTTCGGCGCGGCGTCGGGGACTACCGGGGGGTTTCTATTCTTCTCTTTCTCTCTACCTACCAGTTACTCTACTCTTACATACCCGTCTTTTTTATGCGGGGGGGTTTTGGTACCGGGGGGGTTTTGGTCGGGGGGGGTTTGGTACCGGGGCAGTGTCTGAACTAGCAAAAGTTGGACAGAGGGATGGAGCGACAGACAGTAGGCTACGATCGCTATTGGGCACTTTGTTTACGCGGTGTGGAGCCAACAAAGAATGATTGTTAATAAATGTCATTCTCAACAGAAAGAAAATTTGAAACATCTCACCTAAAAGATTCGGATCCAGGATTTTACCAGCGAGCCGCCGCCGTGTCAAAGTGTTTTCAGTTTCGGCGGCGCGCCACCGACTTTTGGCGCGGCTTCTGGGACTACCCGAGATTTTTTTCACCTCTATGCTTTTGAAGCCATCGCGCAGGAAACTTCAAACTGCGACAAAGGCATTGCGATCCCTAGATCTGGCTATGAATTATTAATCCTGTTTTAAAATAGGCTAAGAAGATGACTTCAATTATCAAATTTCAGGCCCTCTCTGGTAAGATCTCTTCTTGTGACCTTGTGCCAATATAGGTATGCTTCTTTGAATGTTGGACAGTGCAGTTTCGGGCTAGCTAGGCAGTTAAATGCAGGTTTAATGAACACTCTAAAGATCTATTCAGGTGTTCTATTCTGAACACCTAAAGTGACCTTAGTTAGCTTATTTTGCTTACTGCTACAGTAGAGAGTAGAGGTATGCTTATGTGTATGTTTGTTGATTTTGGATTTTGCCATTTTCATGCACTTGCTGTGTCTAAAGCTAGCTATCAGTTAGCCAAAGCAGTGTTGCCACCCGACCAAAATTAAGTTTACTAAATTCTGGATAATTTTTGTACTAGATTCTAATAAAATTTATTTTGAGTCACACTGAAAAGAAAGCAGCGAAAATATATCGGACCCCGGACTTGGTCATCAAGAGCAGAAACGTCAAAAATGGGGGTGCCCCCTCCCAATGTTGTGGGCCAATCGGCAAAGAACAAATTAATCGGCGCGAAGCGCCGCAATTTAAAAAAAAAAATAGTCAATTTTTTCTTAAAACATGCCAAATTCTTGGAAGAACTGTCGATTTTTCACACAGTAATTGGTTCATTTGTTTCTATCAGGGACGTGTAAGTGCAAAATGGACAAAGAGCTCCGATCCTTGGTTTGGTTAAAGGTAGGGCTTCACTACCCAAACACCCCAGAATCTGGGGTACGCATTATGTGAAGACGGTCCCTAACAGAAATCAAATCAAATGTCTTTTCAACAGTCCTCTTTTGGGTATTTTTCAGCACTTCTGTCATTTTCTTAGATTTTACCAACTCAGCACAATAATTTCTCCACGTCAAATGAAAACAACTTTCAAATTCCCGCTTCTTTTCACCCAGAATCCGGGAATCTGGTAGATTTTTCTACCAGATTACAGGACACATCCGGGGTGTTTTCAGACCTGTCTTCACTACCCATACCGATATCGAAGAAAACGGAACCCAGAATCCGGGCGAAAAATCTGGGTAGTGAAGCCCGACCTTAACAGACAAAATTAAGAACTCTGGAGTGATAAGCAAGAGTGGAGTGGATCCTAATATTTTTGTACATTTCCTCTGAATCGATGAAAAAAGACACAACTCCTGGGTTGGACCATCTTTTTTACTAGAAATTGGGATTTTTTACTAGATTAAAATGAAATTTACTAGATCCTCTATGTTTACTAGATTTAATTTTTTTTACTAGATCTAGTAGAAATTTACTGCCGGTGGCAACACTGAGCCAAAGTAGGTAAGAAGGGCAGCTGAAAATACCTGTACAGGTATTTTGGATCTCAGTCTACCGTTTAGCCCAAAACTCCAGTGTTCACATTAAAATAACTGTTCACATAAGCATACCTCTACTGTAGTTGACCTTTGGTCACAGTAAGTGGATAAAAATGGTACAGTAGAGGTATCCCTTTTTGAAAGTGCCTGGATTTCTGGGTCTTTTAACATACATTGCATACAATTTTTTCTAGTTCTCGGTACTTTCAGAATGTAGTTGACCAAAAGGCTAGCATTGCGATGATTTCACAGCCCTTCTTTTGTTTACTGATAGGTGAAATAAAAAGTTATGATTGCCATGTTAGCTTGACAAATATTCTAACTAGCTGCTGCCACTAGTGCCACATGATGTTGGGGCCCATGAATAGCATGAGAATGTCCAGGTTCTGAGTCTGCATTGAGACACGGACAGGTTGCCAGACCTTTGTTTGGTCAACCCCCTGTAGGTCTAGTCTGCTGTCAATCTTTATTGAAAACTAGTCCATGTTGCCATTCTTTTTGATTTGTCAATATTGTCTTGTTGTGACATCCCTCAGGGCAGCCAATGAAGTTCATAGGAATAGACCAAATCAAAGACCTCTAAAGCTTTAGCTTCAGGATTAGGTTTTAGTGCCAGTGTAGGGGAGAGTCGGGTAGTATGACACATTTTTTTTGTTTGTTTTTTAATTCCCTGAAATTTGTATGTATGTTGCCAAATTTTTGGCAGCACGTACTGGGTTCCCTGTAGAATCTTTGGGATTTTTTTCATATTTTTCTCTCTCACAGTTTTTCAGTAGTAGGCTTAATTTTGGACATGGTCACTGTGTCATACTACCCGCCGGTGGAGGGTAGTATGACACACCCTGGGTTCAGTATGACAAATCTTTAATTTTCGCGTTTTCTTATTATATTTCACTCAGAAACTTTCATTTAAAAAAAACAAAAAAACTTGGAACCATGAGGAATGGTTCCTCACGGTTCCAAGGCGATTCCCCTCCCTCCACCCCCCATGGGTGACTGGACCCGGAAAACGAAGGGTTCGTAAATTTTTAATGCATATTACGAGTCTCAATACTTATATTACTGAAGAAATAACAGAATCATCCAGATATAATAGAAATCTTACATTTCAAAAGGTAAGTCGGGTACTATTACATGTGTCATACAAGCCGACAAAAAGTGTGTCATACTACCCGACTCCCTCCTTTTTTATGGGATCTGCATTTCCTCCTAAATTGTGTGAATATCCAGCAGTTTCTCAACTGCTTTTGATAAACAAATACCTTACCTAGGTCCCTGCAAGAATTGGTTATCCTATGATATAGCACCTTATCCACATGGGAGTTCATGTTAAGACAAAAAAAATTACTTTGAGGGTCAAAAAATATGTTTTTATGGCACTTGCAGCTCCGCTCAAGTGCCATATACCGATCGCTTTTCGGTCGGTCGGTCTGTCGGTCTGTCGGTCGGTCTGTCGGTCGGTCGGTCGGGCGGTCCACTGTTCTCGAGTTAGGGTACTTCCAGATGTGCTAGGACGATGAAACTTGGCAGGCATATCAGGGACCCGATATAACTAACCTGGAAATAATCAGTTTCACGATCCGACCATCTGGGGGGGGAGTGGTGGGCCGGGGAATCCTGAAAATTAAGTAGTTTTTGTCACACTTTTTCGAGTTGGGGTACTTCCAGATGTGCTAGGACGATGAAACTTGGCAGGCATATCAGGGACCCGATACAACTAACCTGGAAATAATCAGTTTCACTATCCGATCATCTGGGGGGGAGTGGTGGGCTGGGGAATCCGGAAAATTAAGTAGTTTTTGTCACACTTTTTCGATTTGGGGTACTTCCAGATGTGCTAGGACGATGAAACTTGGCAGGCATATCAGGGACCCGATATAACTAACCTGGAAATAATCAGTTTCACTATCCGACCATCTGGGGGGAGTGGTGGGCCGGGGAATCCGGAAAATTAAGTAGTTTTTGTCAAACTTTTTCGAGTTGGGGTATTTCCAGATGTGCTAGGACGATGAAACTTGGCAGGAGCATCAGGGACCCGATCCGAATAAACTGGAAATAATCAGTTTCCCAATCCGACCACCTAGGGGGGGGGGAGTGGAGGGCTGGGAAATCCGGAAAATTGGAGTAGAGTGTAACTTTCGAACGGGTGATCGGATTGGAATGAAACTTAATAACTGAATAAACCTCTGATGTCCCATTTGAAGTCCGGACCGGACTTGACAGCTATGGGGGAGTTTGGGGGGGGGGGACCGGAAATCTCGAGAAACGGTTAGAATGGAGGGATCGCGGTGAAACTTGCTGGGAAGAACAAGCATCTGCTCAAGATAAATCGTTTATACATTTGGACTGGATGCGGACACTGGGGGGGGGGGTGGAGGGGAGTTTCCCGGAATTCCGGTAATGGCGGTTTGGGGGATTTTCATGACGAAACTTGGGAGGCGTATCAGGGACCCGATCAAACTGACTTATAAATAAAAATTCACATGATCCGATAGTCGTGGGGGGAGTAGCGGGAGGGGGAATCCGGAATATTGAGTCATGCGTACCTTTGGAACGGTTGATCGGATTTGAGTGAAATTTGATAAATGAACAGAGGACATGTCTCTGGTGATCTTTGTCACGTCTTGATCTTTGTACACAACCGGATTGATTCCGGTGACTGTGGGGAGTTAGAGGGGGGGGGGGGGGAATTCCGGCGATCGCGATTTAAGGTACTTTCATTAGTGCTAGGACGATGAAACTTGGCTGGAATATTAAAGATTCGGCAATATTAGCTTCGAAACCGCAACTTTCTAAACCCGACCATTCCTTAAAGTACCAATCTTGACTGCAAATTCAGAAAGATACTTTTAAGCAAAATTTACATTTTCATGATCCGCATGAGCCCTTTATCATTTTTGACTCAGGGGTTTTGCTTACAAATGAAGTTCTAGCTCCCTTAAAAGTGCGCTATCACCGTCTATCACCGTTAAAGTGCGCATTTTAACCGAAAAGTGTAAAAAAATACTTTTGACCAAACGGTGTAGGCTATATCAATGATCCCTAAGGGCCTGTGATCGTTTTTGTCTCAATAGTTTTTCTTACAGATGAATTTCTACGCCTTTAGAGTGCGCATTACGGCCAAGTTCAAAAATAAAATACTTTTTATGGCACTTGCCTTCCGGCCAAGTGCCATATACCGATCACTTTTCCGTCGGTCGGTCGGTCCGCTGATCGCGAGTTAGGGTACTTGCAGATGTGCCAGGATGATGAAACTTGGCAGGTACATCAGGGACCCGCCCAAACTTATTTTGAAACAGTCACTTCCCCGATCCGACCACCGTGGGGGGAGTGGAGGAAGGGGGAATCCGGAATATTGACATATTTATAACTTCTGAACGGGGAATCGGATCTTGATGAAACTTGATATTTGGAAAGACCTCGTGTCTCAGATGTCACACTTCAAGTCTGGAATGGATCTGGTGACTTCGGGGGGAGTCGGATGGGGGAACCGGAAATTGTGTGACATGCTCAGAATGGACGGATCGGTATGAAACTTGGTGGGAAGAACAAGCACAAGCCCTAGATCAATAGCTGACAAGACCAGACCGGAACCGAGTACTGTGGGGGGAGTTGGAGGGAGGCTTCCGGAATTCCGGTGATCCCGACATAAGATGCTTCTGCATGTGCTAGGACGATGAAACTTGGCAGGCATATCAGGGACTTTACATTTTTAACTAGAGAACAGTCGCTTCTCCAATATGACCATCGTGGGGGAAGTGGAGGGAGGGGGAATCCGGAATCTTGAGGTTGTCCAAGTTCTGAACGGGTGATCAGATCTTACTGAAACTTGATATTTGCAAAGAACACATGTTTCAGATGTCCCATTTCAAGCGCGGACAGGATCCGACCAATTTGGAAAGTCGGGGGGGGGGGTAATGGTAAATTTTGTGACACTCTTAGATCATAGCGATTGGGATGACAATTGGTGGGAAGAACAAGAACATCAGTGAAAGAACCGGAACGGACCCGGTCACTCTGGGGGGGGGGGGGGGGGAGCTGGCAGGGGGTCCAGAATTCCGGTGATCGCAATTTAAGGTACTTCAAGATGTGCTAGGACGACGAAACTTGGCTTGAACAGTAGAGACTTGACAAGATTGGCTTAGAAATTGTCACTTCTCTGATCCGATCATCCCTGAAAGTACCCATCTTAACCCCAAAGTACAAAAAATACTTTTAAGCAAAACCTACATTTTCATGATCCCCATGAGCCCATGATCATTTTTGCCTCAAGGATTTTGCTTAGAAATGAGTTTCTAGCACCCTTAAAGTGCGCATCTTAACCGGAAAGTTAAATAAATACTTTTCAACAAACCATATATATTCATGATCCTAAAGGGCCCAGGATCATTTTTGCCACTAGGGTTTTGATTACAAATGACATTCTAGCGCCCTTAAAGTGCACATCATCACAGCCAGGTGCAAAAAAAAACTTTTTTACCTAACGATACATTCTCTTGATTTCCAAGTGTCCGTCTTCATTCTTATCTCAAGGGTTTTTCTTACAAATGTTTCACAAAAAACCCACGAATTGGCGAATTCCTACTTTCATACTTTTACCAAGCAATGCAAGTGCCATATGAGCTTACAGCTCTTCTTTAGCACAAGTTCTGAGTGAGTAATTATTTTTTTTTGAAAACTCGTTTTCTCCTCCGTATAGTAGATGTTTCTTAGCTGCTGCAAGCACAGGTGAATAAAACCGATAGAACCAATAGTTCCGAGAGTGTGTCATACTACCCGCCGTGTCATACTACCCGACTCTCCCCTATAGTCCATTGCTGTTCTAGCTTTCTCTTGGGAAAAGTGTTTTCCTCGATTGTCTTTATAATTGGTGTGCATTTGCTTCAAGAGAGGTTCTGTCCAATCATCGCAGAAACAGACTTCTTTGGAGAGATTCTAAAGGGGGATATGTTGTTAATACAATTGGGTCTGTAGACTTCCGGTCTTCCCCGGATCTGTCCCTGATTAGTCATTTAACCAGATCCACTAGGTAGTTGGATTTTGTTTTTGATTTCTGGTCTAGCCCAGATTAAAGGACCTGTCTTACCTATAACACTAGTGCAACCTACTTCCATAATCACTCCATATATTTATATACCCAGAGACCCCAATTTCGTACGGTACATTCTAACTCCTCTAACAAAACCACGCTTATTTTCTCACTTGCCGCGTTTTGCTACTTTCGATACGTATCGCGCTGTCGACGGTTGCCTGCGAGAAGTTTTCCATCAGAAAAACCGGTTATGTAAATGGTTTCCCTGTTTTCGCTACAAGTCAACGGGTCTCGGAAAAGGCTTAAAACAGCAAAAACCGTGGGTTATTCGTTGAAAGCACTGCACAGTTTTAAAGTATTCAAATATCTTAAAATACTGTAAGTTGAAGAGTAAATAGTGCGAGGGGTCCTTTAAGATTGTAATATTACTACTATTTGAAATCTCATAACGTTCTGATTCAACTTTTTCTGTATCTCAGTATGCACCACCCTTTGGTCTAATTGGAGGATCTTGTTCTTCCGAGAATTCTGATTTACATCAGAATCTGATGTAAATCAGAATCTGATGTAAATCAGAATTCTCGGAAGAACAGAATTATATCATTTAGTCTACCCGGTACCCCGGTAGGAACCGGCCTACCCGGTAGGAAAGTGAAGCAAATAGATGAATCAGCCTTGTTATCAATACACCGACACAAAACTAAGAAATTTCTTTTTTAGTCGCCGGTTTCACCTGAATTATCGATTTGTTCGTAGCTGGAGGATCAGTTTTCCACGTCTAGTTTTGATCGAAACTCCGAACACCCAATAAAGACGTAACAAGAGGCCTACCGAATTTTCCGTTTGCACCTGCTTCCGTCCATTCATATGTCAACCTTAGGTCCTTACCCTACTATCGACACCTGAAACGACTTTTTAAAGAAATAATAAGCAACACCAAAATAAATAATAAGCACTTTTACTAAGTATGTCGAATATTGGCCCGGCAGGAAAACAAAGTGAGCATAGGCCTACTGATTCAGCCGGTCATCCTAGCCGTATTTCGACACTAACCGATTTTTGACAAAACCGTTACTTCTCTAAAATTTTCGGCTTCTGCCGGATTCCGGTTGAACTTCTTGCCAAGCGAGAAAAGAAAGTTCAGATCTTCATCTGAACTTCATCTGATCAAAGAGACATCCATTTATCATGTCTCTTTACCCTTAGAATCTACTGTCAGTATCTTGAAAAAAGTTTTTTTCCGTCTTAATTTGAAACCCCTCTCCCGCCCCTAAATATAGTTCTACGGGGCCCATTTGTGAAGTTGACCTCCAAATAACTCAATTTCTTCGAGAGTTATCGTGCCAATAGATTGACGGACAGGTGGACAAACTTTACGAAGTCAAAAGTATCCCGTTACTTACCTTTTGGGATCGCATAAATCTTGTGCTGACGTCGCGCAACGTTTCTGACGATCGTGTTTGGACCACAAAGCCTCGCCCAAGTTAGTATAACTGGCATAGACTCGAAGGAGGCTTTACTTGATGAGTAGAAGGCGTGTACTATTGGGATATGGGTGTCCCAGCCCAGTAGTTGCACATAGTCTTAAAGCCGTGGTGACTGAATATTCATTATTTGCTTCAATCTTGCGTAATTTTCTAGGCTGTCTGGACGAGACCCCTCACTGTTACTTGCTCCAGATTGACGACTATACCATCTTATTAGACTGTGGCTGGGATGAGTTGTTCTCACTGAACATTGTCAACTCACTGAGGCAGAACGTGAACAAGATTGATGCTGTGTTAATCAGCTATCCCGACTTAAATCACATTGGTGCACTTCCCTATGCCGTTGGGAAACTGGGTTTATCGTGCCCAATATATGGTACGGTGCCCGTTCACAAAATGGGCCAAATGTTCATGTATGATCTGTACCTTTCACGTCATGACAGCGAAGACTTCAGCATATTCAACTTAGATGACGTAGACAATGCATTCGATCGCATGACGATACTGAAATATAACCAGACAATACCTCTGAAAGGGAAAGGCTATGGCATAAACATCACCCCACTCCCTGCTGGACATATGATCGGTGGTACAATTTGGAAGATAGTGAAGGATGGCGAGGAAGATATAGTTTATGCAGTTGACTATAACCACAAGAAAGAGAGACATTTGATGAGCTGTGAGCTCGAGAAGATCAGTAGACCATCCCTCCTCATTACCGACGCGTATAACATGCTTTACCAGCAGCCAAGAAGAAGTGCTCGAGATGAGACGTTGATTGTAAACATCTTGCAGACCCTGAGATCGCAAGGTAATGTTCTAATCGCGGTCGATACAGCTGGGCGAGTTTTGGAGATTGGAAACCTTCTGGACCACGTCTGGCATAATAAGGATGCCGGCTTATTTCCATACAGCATCGCACTTATGAGCAAAGTGGCCTATAATGTGAACGAGTTCGCCAAGTCGTCGATTGAGTGGATGAGTGACAGAATGGCCAAGTCTGTCGACGAGGCGAAGAGCAACCCCTTCCACTTCAAGTCCATCAAGCTCTGCCATTCGCTAGAAGAGCTCAAGCAAATCCCAAATCCGAAAGTTGTTCTTGCAAGCATGCCGGATCTCGAATGCGGGTTTTCACGTGACTTATTCATCTCGTGGTGCGGCCAGCCGAACAATACCGTGATCTTCACCCAACGCACCAGCCCAGGAACCCTTGCGCGGTACCTCGTTGATAATCCAGGGCGAGTCTTGTCTCTACAGCTGGAAACGCGTGCACGCATTCCGCTAAGTGGGGACGAGCTTGAAGAGTATCTTCAAGAGAAGGCAGCACTGAAAGCAAAAGATGAAGATGACGAAGCTTCCGATTCAGATGACGAGGATGATAATGTTATAACGATTGGACATGATATGATTATATCGGACCAGCCAAGACGGCGCGGCAAAAAGAAGCCCCACTTCCCAGTATTTCCCTTTCATGAGGAAAAGGTGAAAATTGACGAATATGGTGAAGTTGTTCGCCCAGAAGATTTCAATTTGGGCGATGAAATTGAAGAAATCGACAAAGATGTGCCAGAGCCTGAAGAGGAAATGGATGAAAGCGAGCCATTGGAAATACCAACCAAATGTTTGACACAGATGAAGACAGTCAAGCTCAACTGTAACATCATGTATATTGACTTCGAGGGGCGTTCAGATGGGCTTTCCATCGAGCGACTTGTTTCCCAGATCAAGCCGCGACGTCTGATTATTGTTCGCGGTACCCAAGAGTCCTGTGAGAAGCTCGCAGCTGGCTGCCAGGCCGACAACATCTGGGTTCCACAGAAGGGAGAAATCGTCAATGCCACTATCGAGCGGCACATCTACCAGCTTCTCCTGAAGGATGTCGTCCTCTCTGACATCGCCTTCAAGAAATGCCGAGACGCCGATGTCGCCTGGGTTTCCGGGCAGGTCACTTATAGGACCGATGGGAGCGAGGATATCGAGAAATCTGACGTAGCAGAAACGAAAAAAGACCAGCCACACCTTGACGCAGTGGATTTCAACCTCATCCCAAACCATCAGTCGTCGTTTTTGAACGACCTAAAGTTGTCAGATTTCAAGCAGATTTTGGTAAAGCATGGCATCCCTTCCGAGTTCATTGGGGGCACTTTACGTTGTTGCGGGGGTAATGTATCTCTACAGAGACACGAAACAGGGAAAGTGACATTGGAAGGAACCTTGTGTGAGGACTATTATCGCGTCCGGGATCTCCTGTACGACCAATATGCTATCATTTAAGTGTTCCTTTTATTTTTACATAAAATTCCGTTTTAATCGACCTACTGGGGCCTGCGTGACTAAGTCGAAGAACAAATAATCAGATAGAAGTTCTGTCTTTACTCGCATGCAGTGACTACTATGAAAACCCTGACAAAACTGAGCGGACCTAGAGGTATTTACTCTAGCTTTGAGCTGATGTTGATACCTCTTTACTCCTCTTCCGTCTTCGCCGTTGCTTATCGCACAAGAAATGGTGAAGGAGGCGTACTGCGCGCGCTAGCCCGCTCTGGAGCGCGTCCATAGAACCAATCAGCTTTGACTTCTCCTTTTCCTCTCCCGCGGGTTGACAGCGATTTAGCTATTTGTAGAGGTAACGAAACGTGATGTGGCGCGAAGCTATTAACCTCCATTACCTCCAATCGTTCGTAGCGGTGAAATACTCGACTCCGCATAGTCATATTACAGAGATAGGGAGACGGAGGTTCTGTCAGATTATTTGTTTTTGCTAATTCTTTGGTGTTAGTTGGAGAAGACGCAAGATAGCCCGAAACAAACTGCGTAGGATCTGCACGGGCATGGGAAGAAGCATGTTGTGGTCATAGCGGACAGACAATGGGTTTCCCAGCCGAATTTTCTGCACTTTCATTATCAAGCTGAAAAACTTTCCCGTATAGAAATGACGATGGTGAAGAAACGTCGCGAGCACCAGACAGTGATGGTCTGTCCCCAGCACAAAAGCAGGAAAATAATGTGCTGAAGACATGACATGTCGGAAATCAGCATCCGGTTGAGTCTGGGTTGTTCTTGGGAGTTGGGAGCAACACACCTAACAGCTCTACTTTCCGCCTGCTAGCTTGTGCCACAGGACATGGATCCGCATTCAGGAGCGCAAATCCAGAGCCAAAGGCAGACAAACATTGCTTCACAATTCTCGCATTTTCTGGACAAGTACCCTATCCTTTCAACTGTGAATCATTTTCAGTGGTGCTAAACGGATCATCAATATTGATGATTTGTTGTATCAGTAATTTACAGTAGGAGTATGCTTCTTTGAACTAAAATTAACTTTGGACAGTGCAGTTTTGGGCTAAATGGTAAAATGAAGACTAACAACGCCCATTTAAGGTATTCAGGGAGCCTGATCGCAGGTTTAGGAATTTACTAATATTCTGAAGAGAACAATCGACATATCGCCGACAGGACACTTCAGCTGTCTGTAGTGTTTAGCACCACCAAATTTGTCGTAAGGGCACTTGACTAAGCTAACGGCGTTGCACTTTTCAGAACATACTCAGAAAACTGAGCAATTAAAAGTAATATTTTTACTCTCATCAAATGGCTGAAAAAAAGCATCCACCACACAAACAAGTCCCCATTCACATTCAATGCACTGCAAATGCTGCTTGCCAGAATTTTAGTCCGTAGATGAACTACCGTACTGGGACAGTCCTTCGACATTATTTTCTAAGCTTTGGAATGATCACTTTACTCCGCCTTGGATTTTGGCGAGTCTTTCAGGTGCAAAAACACAAATGAAAACACCAACAGGCCACCCATCATACTAAAGGCAGAGAGATAATAAGGGTACGCGGCTATGATGAATCGCTCGTACTGGGTATGCTTGAGGGGTCGCACTGACACCTGAAATGAGAATTAGCTATGAAATTCTGCCTATTTTCGTTATATCTGTTAAGTTAATAGAGAGGATGCTGCAGCCTTATCAAAAGGTTACAATAGCTATTTTACGCAGAATACACTAACGTGAATTTTTTCTATAATAGAGAGATGACGTTTTATACAAGGGACTTGTAGGATGACAAATAAACCAGAAGCAACTTTTTGAATTCGAATTAAAGGAACAGAAAACTTGACTCAAACCGATACTGAGAGTAAGAAAAATTCTCCTTACGACCATTGCAGTTTCCGAGAATTCGACTTTTGAGTTAGTAGAAAAAAAAGCAAAAGGTTTGTGTGCCGCGACTAGGAATCGAACCCAGGCCGTCTTGTCGGAGAGGTCGTTTGTCTGTAGTCTACACGTAAAAAGGCGAACTTTTACAGTACATAAGTGCATAATTACAGTGCATAAGGGGCAAGGGCCTGCCAGCTAGCTTTGGGAACACTAAGGAAGGGTTTCGAGACGGATCGAGATAACAAAGAGGGGGGCCTGTCGACAATAAGACCCCGTATATTTATCTAAGCCCCCCCCCCCCCGGGGCGATTCGATGGCCGAAAGTTGCGTAGTCATGTTTACTGTTCCTTTAAGAAATCTAGGACTCCGATGTCGGAGCCACGTAGACCAGAACCCACATGGCGGGGCATGATGGTGGACACCAAAGATATAATTTTGATGGGGAAGATTGAACACGATTGTGTGCCACACAGTCGAACCGCAAGTTTAACCTCGCGGAAACGCCTATTTGTCTATTTTTTGGGTGGTAATTTCAAATGTCTGAAAACAAGATTCATACGAAATCTCAATAAATAGAACTCCAGGCTTTCGTATTACCATTCCGTGCAAAAAGGATGCTCAGTTTTATGTCTAAATATTTGAGAAAGTTTTTATTTTTACTGTTATGTCGTTAATTTTACTTTTATGCCGTTATTTTGCTGCGAAATCCAAAATTTCCCCCCAGGTTCGAGCCACAAAATCGATAATTACCTCGGCAGTTGTTTGTCGAATTTGAGCCACAAAAATCTTGTTAGTCACTTGTGGGCCGCACAAAAGGCCGCGGAAACACTCTTTTCGAGCCACAATCGACCCACAAACTGTTTGTGGGACCACAGAAAAACGCCTTTATAAGTAATGAACTGAAGTACAAAAATGCTCCTCATGCCTTGAACACACGATCAGGGTCGGGCGCTCCCGGTCTGGAATTCCTGCCCAGATTTTCGGGACCATCATCACTTCATATGGAAAAGTGAAATTTTTTCAACTTAGAAGTCTGGAACTCCAACGTCGAAGACACGTGGACGTACGAGGACCCGATCATTTTTGTATTTCAATTCACTACTTATAAATGCAACAGTTTTTCGATAAAATTGACAGAACATTTATTTTGTTAGACGAATGTTCGTTTCCCAAACCAAGTGTTTCTTTCCCAGACCCAAACCAAATGTTTCCTTCCTAGACTATTTAAACCATCTGCTTCTCTTGCAAACCGTCTATTTATTTCTCAAATTCGCAGTTTCGATCTTAGGACATAGTGGAAAACAAAACCGTCTTATTACTCCCGTTCACCGGCAATTGCGATCGTTACGATTCGGTTGACGCTCGGGAGTCAAGAACAGCCGCATACGAAGAGCTCATCTACTGGTTTGCTTTAGATTCATCGTCAACAATTGTATTTCTTACTCTTCCGCAAAGGGGTCCAAAACTTTTAGATCAATTTTGCTCTAGTAAATTAATCCCGACCATGAATCACTTTGTTAAGAAACCAAAATCTGTTGGCAAGAGGAGTCTTTTACTTCCTCTAAATTTCCAGTAACACCAGGTCTTGCAAACTGATATTTTAGCTTGTCTGTCCTTCACACAAAGACTCACATCAACCCATGTGAATACAGCAGATCATTGAGAGACTGTAGTTGCATTTTTGCAGATACCATGGTATCTGATACCACGGTAACTGGATCTGCAATTAGTCATTTTTGCAGTTACCGTGGTATCTGATACACGGTTGCTCTGCAAAACGACGATTGCCGAAATAGCACTTTTCGAACACGATAACTGCAAAAACGCCTTTTGACCGTGGTAACAACAGATTCCACGGTAACTGCGAAAACGACTTTAGACCGTGGTATCAGATACCATGGTATCTGCAAAAACGCAACTTGTATGTTTCAAAAGGTTCACCAATAATAACTGAAGGCGAAATCGGGAATTTCCAGCCTCCTTCAATAGCTGGTGTGTATAGTTTTCACAACTGGGTCTGTAAAGATTGAAACCCAAAGAAACTGTTACGTCCGCCAGTGTTATCTTCAGACCACAGCTGTCTGTCTTCAACAGTCTGTCTTCAACACTTTAGTCTATCGTTTATGCAGACCCATTTATGGGCCCAAGTTAAATTTATTTTTCATTGTTTTGCAATCATTATATGTTTAGTGACCAAATATATCTTGTGACACGTCAAAATGACTTACCACTTTCGCTTATAATAAATAGACAGCGAACTACGATCGCGGTCAGACCTGCGGCATATCGTCTCATCCCCCCTACAAATCGCATTGGTAATTATTCTGTCGAATCTAAGGCGCTCTGAAGAATGGTATGTAGTGTTAGCTTTGAAAACCTAGGAGGGAGGCAACTCAAATTTCAGAATACAAAAAGCTGAGGGAACTTGAATACTGGATGATTTCCAAATTCTGTTTGTATCGTGCACAAAAAATAATTATTTGAATTGCAACTTTTAAAGAAGACATAATCTTAGAAAAAAACATTAATACTAACTTGATTTTTTCGCCCTAAAATTCACCCATTAGATAGATAGACAGATAGATTTAATATTCATCTGTCCAACGTTTTTCATTTATCTATGGTAAACTATTGACAAGTCTGACAACCCCGTGATTATTACTGCTGGGACACACCTAATATAGGTCAACTACTAACCTGGGTAACACTCTTCAGGAACGTGAATCCAACGCGTGCGTAGTCGACCTTGAACTGGAAAACCCCATACACATCGGGAATAGTGAAGTGGGCTTCAAAAGTAGCACCGGGGCCTTTGACCAGAGTAGTTCTTACGAAGGGGTCAATGCGAACGAACTCCAGCTGGATGTCGGTGGCCTTGAAAGGAACCCAGCTGTCTCCTTCTAGTTTCTCAATCTCGATGGAGTACACCTAAGATAATTAATATATTAAATTGATTCTTCTAATGATTTAATAAAAGAAGGTGATGCTGGACCGTAAAACTCTCCGCTTTCAGATGACCTAATCTACAGTATTTTGAGACACGACAGTAGACTAAGACAGTGCACAGAAAAACCATTGTCTTAGAGGCTTTTTCTCGAGTCTTTCAGCTCTTTTAAAGTTCAACCGAATACGGCTGAGATACGACAGTCCAGTTACCTTATTCGTTTATTCGCTAAAATCGGTTAGAAGACCCGACGAATGCGTTAGAAATCCAAGATCTAAAAATAGGCTAGCCTTTCAGTTAAAATGTAAGTAGTCGGCCCTCCAAGATCATTAGTGTCAAGCGAACAAAAGCACACGGCTAATACGACAATCTGTACCACCAACCTCCCCGATTACTGAATCTCTCCCTATTTTTGAAATTCTTGTTTACGCTTAAAACAGAAATATAAAAATGCTATTTCTGCAAGAGGTACAGTGCTTACCATCCCTACAGCCTTTCTGATTCTTCCAACACACGAAAAAGACAAGTAAACAACAAGAAAATCCAAAGAGAGACGCCGGGTTTCAGTTTTTTCCAATAAACTGGCCTTATTACAGTTCAGCGCTCCAAGTGGAGTAATTACTTGTTACTCCCCTATTTCCTCACGCTCAACACTTGTGTAGACATAGTAAAAAGTCGGATCCGTAGGGTAATGGGTGACTTTCACTTTCTACTGCTGAGACGTATGTAAAACTTCAATTACCTGGGACACAAATGACAGGTTTTCCACTTACTAACCTGTGGATCTATTTTACCATGTCATCATACGCAGTGTAATGGGACAGTACAACACGCAACATCTACGCAGTGTAATGGGACAGTACAAAATAGAAAATTCCGTTTCTTGGAACTAATCCTGTTTTCTGTAAAATAAAAAAAAAGAAAGAGTAGAAGCAACAACTGTAATCGTGAAAAAAGTTAGCAGTTACATAGCATATTTTTATCTTTTCTAATTGCCGACGCAATCCTGGGAGGGATGGACGTTAGGTTTCAGCGCGGTTTTTCTCTCGAACCGAAACAGCAACAACAAAGAAAAAGGCAGTCATACTTAAGTTGTGGGGTCGCGATCACTTTGGAAAGGTAAACTGAAAGTTTATATATCATCTTTAACTGATCCCTGACGCAGGATTGGCAATGAAATGCAAGGTTTACACTGCACGCTGAAGCATGTAACTGTACGTAATACTACAGAACGATATTTATAAAAACGCATAGATTCGTAAAGAAATCCAGGAACGTTGGCAGGAATCCAGTGCCCTAAACCGCAGTTGCTCAGAAAGATATACTTACGACATCCTCAGTGATGGTGTAGTCAGCAGGTGGCTGCGTCTCGCCTTTCTTGTAGTGGTTTACGCGGCCAACCCTCAACACGCCTTCCTCTTTGAACACCCATCGAGAGATAGCATCAGACACGGCCTTGTTGCCGGATACGTCGTACTTCTTTCCACCCTAAAAGAAAACAAAGACATTTAGGTTCATGTGTGAAGTCTCAAAGATGAGAACCAATCTGAGATTGCGAACGCTTTAGTGGATTTCCCGAGGTAGAACTAGCCGAGGGGATCAGCTGCCTCCAGAAGGATATACTTTTGTCTGTTTGGATCTATTTCTCACGTGTTCGCCGTCACTCTTAGAGCAAACGCAGTCTTATCTTAATCTTATCATTGTCGCCAGACGCCAGTATACTGGCCAGCAAATTAAAATCAAAGACGACACACCGTAAAGAAAATTGGCAAGGCAACTGGAACTCGCTGCGACCCAGATGATCTTCAGTATTCTACTTCCCCAAACCTTTCGTAACCTTTATCGGAAAAACTTCCGATTTCATCCTGCCAAAAAAAAAAGAAAAAATACAACTGTTATGCGGTGACTGGGTTAGACATGCTAAAATGCTTAGGAAAAGCACCAAAACATCACAGCCTAGGATACGTTGGTCTATCCGAACCAAGGACAAATAATTTCAATCTTAGTACATTAGCGAGTCGTCGTGAAAAATTATCGGTAAATTTTGGTCTAAAAACTCTTGAACACCCAATCCTCCGAAACATCCTCCCCCACGATTTTGAAACCGAACGGCCAAGACCTCCAAGACTAGTTGCAAACCCAATTCCAAAACTGCAACCGGTCCAATGCACCCACGTAAGATACAGTAATAGTTTTGTTCCGGCTTTCGTTAAACTGTTTAACGCTTCACCCTCCATTCAAGAGCCCACATGATTTTACTGGTTTCTAAGTGCATATGTTTGACTTTTTAGGTTAGTTTGTATTTATATTGACGGTGGAATCAGTTAGTCGGCACACGCCGTGTGTAAGTTTCCTAATGAATAAACGATTTGATTTGATTTAGAACCTCCGTCTTTGGTCGCATGTACAGACTATGGATACCCCGACAAAACTGAGCAGAGCTAGAGCTACTAGCTGAGCTTTGAGTTGACGCCCGACTACTTCCCTCTTCGTCGCTGCGCATACCAGATGAAAAGACCGTAGCAGGCGTGCATCCCGCCTCTGCAGCGTCTAACAAGTGACGTCACAATGGTAGACAACCATTAGTCTCTTACTCTAGACATTTTCCCCCCGAGGCTCTACTGCGACGTAGCTGTTTGTAGAGTTAAGGGATTGTGATGTTCCGCGTAGCTCCTACCCTCCGCTCGTTTGCATCGGGCAGGGCATCGGGAATCTATTCGACTCCGCATGGTAGTATTACAGATTTTGGGAGTTGCAATATGTCTTATATATAATATGTCAGAATATGTCTTCGAAGTATTTCATTAATGCGGCCTCGACATAAGAACAGTGAGACACGGTGCCGAACGCAAGCGTTTAACGGATTCTAATAGAAATAAAGACTGAGCTGGGGGACATTATAGTAATAAATTTATTGTATTTAGCAAACTATTCTCGCTGTTCTGCTTTCGTTTCACTTCTGAAAGTTTAACTGAAAAGGTAGATTATCTTTACATCTGATATTTCAATACACTGAGATGTTTTGACACACCTAAGGGATTCTACATTTTTTTTTCACCCGGGGCTCTAGTAACAACATTCAGAGTGTGCGCTACTTGGACGACAACCCAAAATTCATCCAGACGTAGAAAACTAAAATGTCAACAAACGCCTGTTTTTCCAGTTCCAGAGTTACATTAGGAATTGGTAAATACTTTAAACGTAGAGGAACAAGCACACAGAGGTACCACAAATCTAAAAGAAATAACATTTGATGAATTCGATTACCAGTGGAATGTGGAGAAACAACCCATTTTTATCGGGGTTTCCGGCCTATTTCAGTGAGTAACTGATGTGTAAACAAACTTCCGGATTTCAGACGCATTCGGTTAAACTTTAAGTGTTTCTCCAACTTTGCCCATGCCGCCAGGGTAGGAAGAGAGCGAGCCGCCACGAAATACAAATAAGGGCGGGATCCCTGTTCTGATGGGGTCTTCTTCATCATCTTAGGCAGGAACGCTGGTTTGATTAAGGCAGGAACGTTGGTTTGATTAAGGCAGGAACAACCGTTTTGATTGACAATGAAAGGGCAGTCGCCCTCTTGTGGTTGTAGTGAAAGGGGAGCAGCCCTGTTTCAGCAACTGACGAACAAGGCTCCGTGTGCTATTGGGGTTTGCAATAGACTGACTGATTCATATAGTAGGTCTGTAACATTATTACCTCTTGCAAAAAATTCACATATCTAAGCGAGCTGAAGCTTAGGCTGGGGCAATACTAACCTGTTTCTGGACCGACAGTCCGAAAAACTTGTCACAGAAGAAATCCAAGGATCCAGAGAAAATGACTCGGGCATTGTTCCTCGCTTGCAGGCCAGCAATAAGGATAGTTCCTTGACCAACAGCATGGGGGAACTGCAAGATGAAATTAACTGATTTAGCCTTCCTGATCCAGACACCTGTATCGATTTTGTACCTTCTAGAAACAGATTATAAATTATACTCCTTCCTGTTAAATTTCCGGGATAAATATCAAACACCTTCGTTCCAACTGTTGCCTTAACCTTCCCTCTCGTACTATTCAGCTACACGAGGGGGCCCGCCTAACAGATGCTACTGCAAATCCTTAGTTCATAGTTAACTCGGTTCAGGCGAGGCTATAACCGTTCACTCCATTAAACAACAAGAGCTGTAAGCTCATATGGCACTTGCATGGGTTGAGATGTAGTGTTTGATCAAAAGTACTTTTAAGGTTACCTTTGCGGTTCAGATGCGCACTTTAAGGGAGCTAGAGAAAAAGTATTTTGTTTTAGAACTTGGCTGTAATGATACGCACTTTATGGGCGTTAGAAATTCATCTGTAAGAAAAACTATTGAGACAAAACGATCACAGGCCCTTAGGGATCATTGATATATACCGTTTGGTAAAAAGTATTTTTTTTTCACTTTTCGGTTAAAATGTGCACTTTAGGGTGACAAATTAATTTTTAAGCAAAACCCTTGTGGCACAAATGATCATGGGTTGAGATGTATCCTTTGATAAAAAAAAAGTAGTTTTCGACCCTGCGGTTCAGATGCGCACTTTAAGGGAGTTAGAACTTCATTTGTAAGCAAAACCCTTGAGGCAAAAATGATAATGGGCTCATGGGGATCATGAAAATGTAAAATTTGCTTAAAAGTATTTTTCTAAATTTACGGTCAAGATTGGTACTTTAAGCAATGTCGGATTTGGAAAGTGGCGATTTCTGAGCCAATCTTGTCAAATCTCTAATATTCCAGCCCAGTTTCATCGTCCTAGCACATCTGGAAGTACCTTAAATCGCGATCACCGGAATTCCGGACCACCCTCAAAATCCCCCACAGTCGCCGGAGCCAATCCGGTTCTGTAAGTGATTTATCCAGAGCATCTCTTTATTATTCCCACAAAGTTCCATCCCGATCTCCCCAGTCTGAGCCGGTCACGTATCCCCCCCAATTGTTGTCGAATCCGGTCCGAACATGACAAAGATCACCAGAGACATGTCCTCTGATCAATTATCAAACTTCACTCAAATCCGATCAACCATTCCAAAGTTACGCATGACTTAATGGATTCCTCCTCCCGCTACTCCCCCCCCCATGACTATCGGATCATGTAAATTTGCATTTATAAGTCAGTTTGATCGGGTCTCTGATTCGCCTCCCAAGTTTCGTCGTGAAAATCCCCAAAACCGCCATTACCGGAATTCCGGGAAAATCCCCCCCCCCCCCAGTGTCCGGATCTAGTCCAAATGTATAAACGATTTATCTGGAGCAGATGCTTGTTCTTCCCAGCAAGTTTCACTCCGATCCTTCCATTCTAACCGTTTCTCGAGATTTCCGGTCTCCCCCCAACTCCCCCATAACTGTCGAATCCGGTCCGGACTTCAAATGGGACATCAGAGGTATGCCATTTATTCAGTTATTAAGTTTCATTCCAATCCGATCACCCGTTTCTGGATTCACCAGCCCTTCACTCCCCCCCCAGGTGGTCGGATTGGGAAACTGATTATTTCCAGGTTAGTCCGGTCGGGTCCCTGATGCTCCTGCCAAGCTTCATCGTCCTAGCACATCTGGAAGTACCCCAACTCGAAAAAGTGTGACAATAACTAAATTAATTTTCAGAATTCCCCAGCCCACCACTCCCCCCAAATGGTCGGATCGGGAAACCGATTATTTCCAGGTTAGTTTGGTCGGGTCCCTGATTTTCCTGCCAAGTTTCATCGTCCTAACACATCTGGAAGTACCCTAACTCGAACATGTGGGACAAAAAAATTCGGACAGACAGACTGACCGACCGACCGACCGACGGAAATGCGATCGGTATATGGCATTTGAGCCAGAGGCTGCAAGTGTCATAAAAACTATTTCAAATTCCATTTCAAGGAATACGCATTTACTATTTGCACCACCCAATAGCCAACAACAATTCTCTCTTACTCGTAACAACCTCCTGGCAAAGCAATCACACCAATTCAGACTGGAATAATTCGCTAGACCGTAGTCAAGTGTGTCCAGCAAATTCCCAGAATGAGTGTTGTTGCCCATATAGCAGTGAGATACATCATTTGGACACGTCGGACCTATAATACCATGAACTATTTCGGCTACCAATCCATTCATTCTCGTTCTCTACATTCTTTATTTCATCCGGCTATCTCCCTCTTTGGGAGAGCTATTTGCAAGAGGGCTACTTTGCCCTCTTGCCGTGTTTGGCTTCTTTCAAGACGTGTGAGGCCATTGATTGTTCTTATCGGGAAGCTTATTGCTCGAATGACCGGTTATGCAAATTTGGCGCGTATTTCACCGGAACCAAAGGACAAGCGAGAGTTCGAAGGCAGCTAAACAGTGGCTATATTTTTTTTCTTTCTAAAAGAGCAGAACTCAATTATCGTAGAATACCGGAGCAGAAACAGTATTTGATCAGAGGTCAGTCCTACTCTGTTAGTAACTGTACGAGAACAAGGAAAATTATACTTTAACTAGATATGATTCTTGACGCGAACGACTGAAATCACATGTAAAACTAACTTTTAACTCAAATGAAAAAAGTGACTATTTTTTCAAAAACGCCTCTGAAACCCTCACAATCCTCCTCAACGAGTAGCCATTTTTTCAGAAGTTATAATTTAAGAGGATGGGAATTTCAAAGAGTTGTTTCAATCTGGCGTATTTTTCTCTTGTCTTGTAATATTTACTATGTTGATGAATGAACAAACATGTAACACAAACTGATTTAAGCATTTTTTTTTGTTTCTTTAGTGTATTACTCCACAGCTTTGAGAGGCAGAAATACATGTATAAAGTGTATGCCATTTTAACCTCAGTGTACAATGCGGAATTATGTTTGTCATTTAAAGGAAAGAGACGACTCATATAAACAAGACCAAAGGTTTCGATGGGATCCCAAAAATTTAATATTTGACCCAGACAACTACGTCTTCTCTACGCCAGATCCAGTCTTCGCCAGGCTAATCATCTGAGAAAATTAAGTTCAGATATACCTGTATAAGCCATATTTATTTTGACGATACTGATCGAAACTTCCTGCTTTACTTCGGCCGAATTTCCGTTTTCGGCCGAATTCCGAGTGAACTACTTGTCTAGCCAAAAAAAGATAGTTCAGAAACGAATTCAGCGCATCTCTTTATCCCTATAAAGAACGTCTAATCAACTTCAAATAAAGAAATGGGTGTCTTAACGCCACCGCGGTTTAGCGCCACCGTATGTTTTCCGCCACCCCGGAAATCTTGCATCATTAAGAGGATTAGTTGGGTCAGACGAAAGGGTCAAATATTTTGGTAGGTTCTTCGCCACCGTATGTTTTCCGCCAACTCATTACTGCAGGTAGCTGGTTCATGTAATTCCAGATCCAAATCCTTAAATGCGAAGAGGGTGTTTACCGCCACCAACGCTAACTCCACGTTAATCCTAGCTAAGACGCGTACTGTTTCCCATGATTATTTATTTTAAGTCAAACTAACCAGAGCTAGAAGCTCATATGGCACTTGTAAGGCTGGGTCGGAGGATGAAAGTAGGAATTCGTCCATTCGTAGGTTTGTTGTGATCATGTGTAAGACAAACCCTTGAGATAAGAATGATCATGGGTCGTTGGAAATCACGAGAATGTATTGTTTGGTAATGCATTTGGTTGCGCTCATCTGTAATCAAAACTCTTGAAGCAAAAATAATGATGACCCCATCGGATGCACGAAAATGTATATTTTACTCAAAAGTATTGTTTGTACTTTAAGGAATTCAGTTGTAAGCAAAACCCTTGAAGCAAAAATGATCATGGGCTCATAGGGATCACGAAAATGTATATTTTGCTTAGAAGTATTTTTTGTACTTTGCGGTTAGGATTAGTACTTGGTCGGCTCTGGGAACTGACAATTTCTAAGCCAATCTTGTCAAGTGTCTAATTTCCAAGCCAAGTTTCACCGTCCTAGCAAATCTGGAAGTACGGTACCTTGATTCGCGATAACCGGAATTCCGGACCCCCCCCCCCCCCTCCAACTCCACCCACAGTGCCCGAACCCGGTCCGGTTATGTCACTGATGTATCTTGGGCTTGTGCTTGTTCTTCCAACCAAGTTTCATCCCAAGCGCTCCACTCTCAGCGTGTCAAAAGATTTTCGGTTCTCCCCTCCACCTTCCCCCCAACATTCATCGAATTTTAGACATGAGGTCTTCCCAAATATCAAGTTTCATTAAGATCCGATCACCCGTTCAAAAGTTATACATACCTCAAGATTCGGGATTCTCACTCCCTCCACTCCCCCCAC
The DNA here is from genome assembly GCA_023053555.1 of Branchinecta lindahli. NCBI lineage: Eukaryota > Metazoa > Arthropoda > Branchiopoda > Anostraca > Branchinectidae > Branchinecta > Branchinecta lindahli. The sequence continues at coordinate 16,121,033 of JAKZAO010000009.1, forward strand.
GATGGTCGGATCAAGGAACTGACTATTTCTAAGCCAATCATGTCAAGTCTCTAATTTTCAAGCCAAGTTTCATCGTCCTAGCACGTTTGGATGTACCTTAACTTGCGATCACCGGAATTCCGGACCCCCCCTCTAACTCCCCAACAGTGCCCGAATCCGGTCCGGTTCTATCACTGATGTACATAGGGCCTGTGCTTGTTCTTCCCACCAAGTTTCATTCCGACCGCTCTACTCCAAGCGTCTCACAAGGTTTCCGATTCCCCCCTGCGAACCCCCCCCCACCTTAATAGGATCCGGTCCGGACTTGAAAAGGGACACCCGAGACATGTGGTCTTTCTACATATCAAGTTTTATTATGATCCGATCACCTGTTCGGCAGTTATACATACCATAAGATTCCGGATTCTCCCTCCCTCCACTACCCCCATGATAGTCGGATCGGGAAGTTTACTATTTCCAGGCTTATCTGGTCGGGTCCCTGATTTGCCTGCCAAGTTTCATTGTCCTAGCCCACCTGGAAGTAACTTAACTCCTTATTACCGGAATACCGGAACCCCCTCCAACTCCCCCACAGTGCACGAATCCGGTCCGGTTCTGTCAATGATGTACCTCGGGCCTGTGCTTGTTCCTCCCACCAAGTTTCATCCCGATCGCTCCACTCTATGCGTGTCACATGATTTCCGGTTCCCCCCTCCGACCCCCCCAGCATTCATCGGATTCGTTCCTGACTTGAAATGGGACATCTGAGACATGACGTCTTTCCAAATATCAAGTTTCATTAAGATCCGATCACCCGTTCGAAAGTTATGCATGCCACTAAATTCCGGACTCCGGCTCCCCTCCCTCCCCCCACGATGGTCGGATCGGGCAAGGCACTATTCCCAAGTTAGTTTGGTCGGGTCCCTAATGTGCCTGCCAAGTTTCATTGTCCTAGTACACCTGGAAGTACCCTAACTCGCAAACACCGGAAAGACCGACCGACTGACAGACCGACGGAAAAGTGATCGGTATATGGCACTTGGCCGGAAGGCAAGTGCCATAAGAAACTGTACAACTTCAACAATTCAAGGCCCCCAAACTTTTCAAATTTCAAAAGGTGAGAAATGTTTGAACTATCATTTAGTTCGGGTTCTGCAGTTACAAATTGCTCTTACAAATACTTTTAGACCAGTTAGTAACTGACAATCCCTTAATCGCTGTGATACTTAATCCGGTTGGCGCTCGACACCCCATCAGAATATTAGGTCACAAGATTCGACCCTACCCTCTGAATCCTCTTGGGGACGTAAGATTTCCTGGGTGGCGGTAAACACCCTTTTCACATTTAAAGATTTTAATCTGAAACTACCTGCACAGGCTACCTGCGCTACCTGAATTAAAAGGTGGCGAAAAACATATGGTGGCGGAAAACCGCGGTGGCGTTAAGACACTGCTACCCAAATAAAACTTTAACTTATAAAAAAAAATCCGGTTTCAACCGGATTCCGGACGAACTATATGTCCGGGTAAAAAATGATTGTCATATACAGATTCAGCGTCTCTTCTTACCCTTAAATCTATCATCTAATCAACTTCAAATAAAACTTTTACTTTTAACAAACTTTCCGGTTTTGGCCGGATTCCGGGCGAACTACTTGTCCGGCGAAAAAATGGTTTTCACCATCGTGTTCAGCATGTCTTCTTACCCCATAATCGACTATCACATTGGCTGTTTCAAAATATTTTGTTTGCCCCTTACTTTAAACCCCCTCCCCCACACCTAAACGTAGGGCTACAGAGCCCATCTACGAACTCGACCTTACCCTTGACCCAGAGAATCCTCACACCAAGTTTCATTAAAATATCTTATTCCCTTCGAGAGTTATCGTGCTCACAGACGGACGGACGGACAGACGGACGGACGGACGGACAACTTTTGCGATGTCATAGGTATCCGTCACTAACGTTTTGGGATCCCAAAAAGGGCTTATAGAAAAAGCAAAACGGCTAAGGAACCTTATTATTAAGAAACTAAAAAAAGCAAGAAATCAATATGGTTCTGTTGCACTTAAAAAACTGGATAAAACTGAACCTAGTAAATTCCATGGTGCGGTCAAGCAGCTGATGGGCAAAGAGAAGAAGATACTGGTACTAAGGGATGAAGTAGGAGAAAAAATATCGGCTGGCACAATCAATCTGCATTTTGCAACTATTTGCCGAAAGCATCCTGGCCTTCAGCGTTTGCCTGACCTCCCACCCGTTTCTGAAATCCCAGTCGTGGGAATTGGCGAAGTTTTCGAAGGCCTATCGAAGCTTGACGATAGAAAAGCTTCACTCCCTGGAGAAATCCCAGCCAAACTAGTCAAGGTGTGCGCTGAACATATAGCAGCACCATTTACAGCTGTGATCAACTTGCTTGGTGGAGGGAAAATTTCCTAGAAGACTGAAAACTGTTACAATAACGCCAATCCCCAAAAAACAGTCTCCAAAGTCAGTCAGTGACCTAAGGCCCATATCTGTTACGTCAGTTTTCTCAAAAATCTTTGAGAGTTTTATCTTTAAGTGGTTGCGCGAACAGATTGGAACTAAAATTGACCCTAGACAATACGGATTCCGTCCCGGATTCAGCACAGTCCATTATCTTGTAAAGTTTCTGCATGACATACTTGCCCACCTTGAGAATGATGGAGCTTTCGTAGATTGCATCATAGCTGATTTTATCAAGGCTTTCGACTACCTCGACCATCACACAGTCATTACCGAAGCCGAGACAATGGGAGCTACAAAGTTTCTAATCCGGATGTTGGCAAGTTTCCTTTCTGAGAGGCGGCAGTCTGTGCGGCTTCAGAACGGGGAAGTGTCTGAACTTCTAGCGATCACATGTGGAGCTCCTCAAGGAACGAATTGGACCGATGGCCTTCTTAATGGTCATAAACAGGTTGATGGTCGATTTTCAGCATCGATACAAGTTCGCTGATGACCTCTCACTTTCTGTAATGAGGCTTCTATCAGACTCTCCGACATCTAATCCTGTCAAACGGGTCCTTGACGAGCTAAGGTCTCAATCTGATCAGCTCAAACTTGGTATCAGCCATGAAAAGAGCACCACCCTCCGCATCAGTTTTCTGAAACGAGAAGTACCACCCATCGAGGAAGACCATCTGTCATCGAGTAAATCTGTCAGAATCCTTGGTGTCATGTTTGCTGACGACTTACGCTGGCATAGCCATGTGGATTACATAACAGGCAAAGGCTCCGCTCTCTTGAACGCTTTTTAGTTACTTGCGACGATTTGGACTCTCAGTTGAGTCACTCCTAAACTGTTACAAGACTTACGTCCGGCCTGTAACTGAGTACGCTTGTAGTCTATGGCACGCCTCTCTAACTATTGTGCAGAGTGACAAAATTGAGTCAATACAAAAACGGGCGTGCAAAATTATTCTTGGACCCTCGTACACCGATTACAACACAAGTCTTTCAAAACTGAATCTGATGACACTGAGCCAGCGAAGACATCAGCTCTTGGTGAATTTTGGGACGTCTCTGTTGAATTCCGATCATCATCGTGAAATACTTCCAAGTTTTTAAAGCAAGAGAAAATAACTTTCAAAGCAAGAGAAAATAACCCGTGGATCAAGAAATCTCAAACACCAACTATTAGAAATGCCTCCAGCTGCTTCGTCGGATCGTTTTCTCAAATCTTTCGTGCCGTATTTCGTGAAACATTTTAATTCGATGCAACAAAATGACTTCTAATTGTAAATATTTCGAGGTATTGTTGATTTAATTGTATATATTTTCATTATAATTGCAGATATATAGTTACCGATTATTTCTATATTTTATGAATTTATGACTTTTTTTATTTATAATTGTTGTGTTTCAAATGTAACCGCCATAAGTCATTGGTAAATCAAAAAGTGTTATTATTTTTGTTGACGTCCTATGCTATTCGTTGTAAAAGAATATTTGGAAAATATAATGAATTTGAATTTACATGTAAGAAACCAAATTTATCTATGCTATGATGGTTTCGAAACCTATCGATCTCTCTCTCTCTCTCTAAGCCAAGCAGATTTACCATGTGTCAAACCACAGATGACCTGAATTGAGATCATCTTTTTTTTGGGCTGACGAAATAATAATTTTTTGAAGTGTAGGACATACTTATTTTTAGACATGTCGCCTCTTCTTTCTGTCTTGATGTTAGAGTGAACTGGGCAAACAACTATCTTACCTCAGAGATGGGTGATGTAGGCTTGTAAGAGTAGGAAGTTGGTTCGCCTCTCAGGACCTCTAGGACCAGTGGGTTTTCCTTGTCAACGATAAGTCCGGTTCCGCTAAACAAAAGTGGTGACACACCACGCGAGCCGACAATAGGCTTGGCTGACGAAATAATAATTTTTTGAAGTGTAGGACATACTTATTTTTAGACATGTCGCCTCTTCTTTCTGTCTTGATGTTAGAGTGAACTGGGCAAACAACTATCTTACCTCAGAGATGGGTGATGTAGGCTTGTAAGAGTAGGAAGTTGGTTCGCCTCTCAGGACCTCTAGGACCAGTGGGTTTTCCTTGTCAACGATAAGTCCGGTTCCGCTAAACAAAAGTGGTGACACATCACGCGAGCCGACAATAGGCTTGGCATCGATGAGGTTCTTTGGCTCCACAACAATCAAAGTGTGCTGCAAAGAATGAAAATTTCAATTGAAAAGCCCCAATTTGTTCACCAATGCTGGCAACTCTTTATTATAATGGCTTCTAAATTTTCACCAGATCGCTGAGCACAAATATGTCACGTCCCGACATCCGATGTATTCACACGAAAGCTTTCAGCGGTTCATTTTTTCAGTGGTCAGTACGGAGGCATTCTCGTATTTGCAATAGCCGCGTTTTTGCCACATATCTTCCTAAGCCTTGGTGCATTTTCCCGTTTTTATACCAAGGGCTTAGTCCTCACTTCTCTTTAGGCCGGTTTTTTTTTTTTTTAACAAGCACTACGTCCTATGCATGCTAAGAATGGGGACTGACAACTCCCGAGGTGAGTAGATCAACCTGCTCAGGAGAGTGGCGCCAGACCTCTCTCTACCAAAACCGGTCAATTAGCAGAAAGGACAGAGAACTTGGGAGAGAGGCCCGTAATCTCTTTTAGCAAAAACGCGACTGATGTCTAGTTCACCTGCATTTTTGTAGAGGCTTAACGGCTTCCATCAAATTTGCTAATATATTATATATATTTTATTGTGCACAGGGGCCCTAAAATCCCGTACTCTGGCCTCCTTTCTTTATTTGGACTGGATGCGTTGTCTAATAGGAGGCAGAAGTTGTGTCAAAATTTTGGACTAAAACTCCTTGAACACCCAACTCTCCGATCCCTTTTACCCCCTGATTTTGAGGTTGAACGCCCAAGGCCACCAAGGCAAGTTTCCACCAAAGTCCCGAAGCTCATGCCGATCGCATGCAACCGGGAAAGATATTGTAATAGCTTCATTCCGAAATTTGTGGATTTTTACAATAATGTTTTTTTTTAGTTATTTTGTTAGATTTTTTTCTTTTTTTGGGTGTTGACTTCAATGGTTTGTTTTTATTTTGAACACGAATTCGATTTTAACAATTGTTGTATATATTACCTGACAAAGGTCAAACAATTTGGTTGGATAACCACGAAATTTTGTACCTGAAAAAAAAAAAAAAAAAAAAAAAAAAAAAAAAAAAACTAAATTCACTAGTTCAAACCAGGACTTGGTACAACTCAGTCGGGAAGCTCTTAACGCAAAATCATAGCAGCTGTATTTTTGGAGCAGGGAAAGATACATACATCGGTAGATCTTCTTCTTCAAAACTGGGGACAGGTCGAGAAGAATAAACAGTGAAACTAGAGGAGAGTTTACTAAGGTATTTTTATATAAAAAAATCCGATTAGCGACAATAGCGACAATCGTCAAATACGTAACTAGGCCTGTCTTATAGCATTAACAGATAGGGTGAACAAATCTAATCATTTATTTCGGGCAGGACGAACTTAAAATGTAGTAGTGTGAATGCATCACTACCAAAGAGATGTAACAAGGGACAGAGCGAGTTGGAAGGACAAGCTGGTCTTGGTTCTATGAACTGAAAGATACATACTTACCAGTTCAGAGCTACACAGATATGATCAAATTTAACAAAAATAAAAGAAAATAACTGCATTAAACCGGACTTGCTCTGACTAAGCAGTAAAATATCGTCACCAACACAAGAAAAGAAATACCAAAGAATCCAACCTATTGAAAAATTAATCAGCAGTTGAGAGGTTGCACTAAAAGGTTCGTTCATCATTCATGTTTCTGTCGATTGCGAATATTGTTGACTGTTATCCGACCCTTGCAAAAAAGAAATGGTACAGTTGTGTTCACAATAATTATGACACTGCAATGATTTTCCCCCATTAAGATGGTCCTCAACTCTATCGGATTAAAGTTGTACTCTCACCTTTCCATCATCTTGGATATCATAACTATGATGGTCAATAACTGCAGCACCTTCTTCGTCAATCTCAAATCCAACTTCTGTTGCTAAGTCCCTGAGAACATCCCCAGTTTGGGCACTGCCAGCAACCAGCAGGTTTCCTATGAAGTGTCAATGATTATCTGGCCTTAAATCTCAATGGATGTAATACCATTAGTCATATTGACTGATCCTTGGGAACCAACTGAGAATAGCCACAGTGAATTCTACAAACTGGATCTAATGCAAGAAAAATCATTTACTTTTATTTTTTTTCTGGACTCAATGTTACATACCCAATAACTTACCCAATCATAAATTGACAGCCAGGGAACTTCAGTCGAGATTATCAAGAAAATTACAACTCTTTAGAGATCCTGCCTTTTTATTTGATCAGCAATGCTTTCGAGCACTTAACAGGGAATGATCCCAACAAAATAACCGGCTAACAACCAAACATAAACCTATTAACAGTAACAATCACATTATGCCTATTTAAACCAATACTGACAAGTCATCTGAAGAGTCCAAGCTACTACCCCTATAGGCTACACCACACATAGACCTAGTGACAAAGGCTACAAGATTCTCTCACACTATCACTGAAACAGCTGAACTACAAAACTAGCCCCTTTATGGTCTTTTCTATTAATTACAATAAAGCAGGCAGTAATCAATCTATTCTGGTTGTGTCCTGCATACATACTAATGCCAAAACCATATTCTAGGTTTGGCTCACTCAATTAAACTACATCATAGTTCTTTAGCATCCTCATCTACTCAACAGAATGAAAGTGGCGTTGCCTGAGTCACCCAAAAACCACTAGATAGATTGGAAACACAACAATGACATGAGGGATTTCAAAGATAAGTTGATGCCTCCACCTCTGCGTTAAAGTTTCAAGACTTTACTAGCAATGTATCAAAATAATATGCCTTACCTCCATCATCAACAAACTGTGCAATAGAATCAACTCCAACTGAGCCACCAAACTCCTCCACTCCCGGAGCAAAGACTACCAAGTTTTCATACAGGTATTCTCCATACTTTGCCAAAACTAGTCCAGGGTCATCAGCAAGCTTGAAAGTAAGAGTGTATCCTCTGTCTGAAAAAAAAAAGCCTTTTCCAAACTTTTCTTTCAACTGAATCTCATATACCTTTCATTTGAAGTCTCCACTAGACAAGATTCCAGTCATCAAACATTCCTATTTTAAACAGCAACTAATTTCAGCAAGAGAGAAGACAAAAATGAAAGAATAAATCCAAAACATTTGTGAGGAAGTGTCTGTCTGACTCTGAAAACTGAACAATTAATTACAACTACGAGAGGCAGTTTTGGAACAAGTGGTTACCGAAATATTTGCATGCCCAGAATTATCCCAAATCTGGAATCAACCCCAGTTCACCCTATTCTGTTTTGAAATTCTCTTGAATTTAAAAATGCTAGCAGTGAGACCCTGCTGGCATGAATACTATCTTTCAGCAAAATTAAGCCCAGGTAAATCTGTCTACTCAATCTCATGCCGAATCACCAATTGACATTGGAGTGTTTTATCTTGAACTGCTAGATCTGTGCTAGATACTGTTTACATGAATGGTGAATACCTCAATGAAGAAACAGAAGGAATATATTTGACAGTGCAAATTGTCAAATATGATTCACATTTTTACAGTCAGCTTGGCCTTGCGCTGATGGAATTATTTAAATAGAAGGAAAATAACAGGCATATCTTTTGTTTTAGGAATTGTTAATTTGGATAAAATTTGTAGGACTATCAGGCCAATGCATATAGATCAGTAGGGCACCAGACTCTTTGGAGTTTTCTCCTGCCCAGGGGAATCTCCCACTGAGGAGAAAAATAATCCCCTGTCTAGGAAAGTTTCATGTGAGTCAGATGAGCAAAGCTAGAAAAAAAATCTCTGGATATTTCAGTTCTAGAGACACTAGGAAACTAAGACAGAGATCACCCCTCCCCCCCCCTTCATCCTACCTCTAGAAATCCTATAAGATAGGCAAAAAAAACTGACAAGTTGATTTGATTTCTAGAGGTACGACTGATAAATCTTTCTTAATTCAGAAGTTCTGGCAGTTCTATGACGGAAATACACGACATCCCGCGTTGTTACAGTACAAGAGAGTCAATGTTGATGTCCGAAAGCGAAAAAGACAAAAATCATCTCTGTTTTAAACACTAAATGTTTTTCTTATACTTAATTCATGTTTGTTTCTAAAAAAAAATGACGACTCAACGGAAACAAAATTCGGGTGACCAGCCGTGACGGTAGCAAAGTCAGCAGAAAATTTGTGCATCCTTGCAAAAATTCACACAGTGGCAACGCTACTTAAATGCTCATACCTCGGAAGAAAACGAACAATGAAGAAGAATAAGCTGGCTTTCTAAAAAAGAGATACAGGAGGGGTATCCAACCTCAGACAAGATTTCAAATTTCCAGAGACGGCTTTCCTTCAGAATAATCCATCTGGCTTTAGGAGGAACCAAGAAATATGCCAAAAACACTAGATTGAAGCTAATTGAATGGTTTACACATTGGATACATAAATATTGCTTCAATACTTCTAGTTAAACATTATATTTTCAAACAAGATTGCTTCATTCCAACCTGACCTCAATTTACGTAAAAATGATGAAAAACGAAGAGTTAGCAAGGTCAACAGGCAGAAAATAGCTTTTAAAACAGCTACTAAATGGACAAAAGGTACAGAATTTAGTATATTTTTGGACACATGACTTTGAAGAAAGTGATATTCTGCCTATTGATTGCCAGGATAACTTCTATCTCTCATTTCAACATTTTATTTTTAGCAGGCCACGGTCGAGGTTGTGTAAAAACGAGGTTGGATACCCCTCCCTCCTGCTGTACTGTTAACCTTTTATTGAAGTTTCTGCGGTGAGATATAGATTATCAAACCTCGGCAACGGAATCAGCAAGTTAAACTGTGATGGAAATAGTATAGGATCCTGTACTAACCTGACAATGACTTGAAGAAAATGGAATGAGTTTCTTTAGTTGCAAGGTTGTCAAGAAGCACTAATGTGTCTTTTTTGGCCGCAACCCTTAGGCAAGCAACTGAAACAAACAGTAAAAAGGGCAGCGCCATTGCTCTAGCTGTGGTCATTCTTCCAGTTTAGTGCAAGAGTTTTTACTCCCAAATTTTGTTAACTTTTGATGACGTTTCGTGATGAAGATGTTGAGGTCAGTGTTTCCACTAGCTCCTTTTTATAATCCGTTAAATGTCGGAAGTTTTCCGTAGAAAATCCGTAGATGGCGTTTGAGATTCAGTAGAATTTTCCGTAAGCCACTAGGTGCCACAAAAGTCTAATGGTCCAAGTACATGACCGCAAAAACCCGGCAGCTTTTTCTGTCGTAATCGTTCACAGGTACAAGATTGAAATTTCGCCCAGATTTGAAACTTTTATTCTCTTTTGCTGGCCAGTAAGGCTCTCCAAAATTTCCTTTTCTGTAAGGGTTTTCATCTTTACAAAATACTTTAGGAAAGAACCTAACAGATTCAGTGATGATATGATGCAAATCTGGGCCGATTTTCGTCGAAATACGACATGGCCATTAAATACTAGTTTGAATTATTAAATACTAGTTGAAGTATCAGAAGAATTTGAAGTTCTACACGCATGGGAATCTGCAAGTTCAAAAAACCTTGACTTACAGACTGGGCAGACCCAAACATGTAAGATTTATGAACCGAGTCTTAAAAGGCAAGCAAAACAGTAATTGTCCAAACAAACCTATTTAAGTCGGAAACAACAGATTGAAAAACCATATTGTAAGGGAAGGGTGAATATTAGCACAAAATAACATTTTCAAAAGGATTCCGGTTTTTCCGTAGGTATTCCGTAGATTCCGTAACTGCGTTCTTTTGTCCGTAGACAGACATCAAATTCCGTAGATCTACGGAAAAATCCGTAGAAGTGGAAACACTGGTTGAGGTACCGGCTTCAAATTTCCGCTACTTCTTCCAGAGTCCAGAGATAGATTGCCGGGAAAGAGCTTTCTGACCCGTGAGAAAGAGTGAGGTACTTCTTCTCATGGGTCGTAAAGCTCTTTCTCGGCGATCCTTTCTGGAACGGACATACTCTAGTTGGATAATATAAGAAATCGTCGTGTAAATATACAAAATCTGAATATCCAATCATACATATACACATCGCGGTCATTAGCCAACTAGTTGGCTACTGTAAATAATCCCTATAGGAAAAGCCGTCGTTGCCGACTAGTTGGCTACGAGAAAAATTCGTATAATTTAAGACATTTCGTATAGGAAATTCCGCGTTGCCAACTAGTTGGCTACGTCAATAAATCGTATAGGAGAAAACTTTGTATCCAACTAGCTGGATATGTTTCACAGTCGTATTGGGATTTCAGAAAATATCCAACTAGTCGGACTTTATGAATTCGCAAAGAGATTTCGGAAAATATCTAACTAGTCGGAACAAATTTCAGTCATCCAACTAGTTGGATGTATGAACACGGATAGGAATTACAGAAAATATCCAACTAGTCGGAATAGCTTTCAGTCAGGGTCTCTGAAAATATCCAACTAGTCGGACTGTATGAACACTGATCGGAATTTCAGTAAATATCAAAGTAGTCGGAACAGCTTTCAGTCTCAACAAAGATTTCGACCCCATTAGTTGGCTATGCGCCACTTTGCCTAATACTCAATGAACTAACGGCCATCGAATTGGATAATCAGCGTCTCTTTACAAATTTTTTCATTTTTGCGAATTAGTTTGATAATTTATCATTCCTTGACAAATTTTCTTATTTTAGCGAACTAGTTGGATAATCATCTTGTGTCCCTACAGGAATTTTCTTATCATAGCCAACTAGTTGGATAATCATCCTGTGTTTCTATAGGAATTTTCTTATTTTAGCCAACTAGTTGGATAATCATCCTCCGTTTTATAGGAACTTTCTTATTTGCCAACTAGTTGGATAATCATCCTCCGTTCCTATAGGAATTTTCTTATATGTGCCAACTAGTTGGATAATCATCCTCCGTTCCTATAGACATTTTCTTTTACGTGCCAACTAGTTGGATAATCATCCTCCGTTCCTATAGACATGTTCTTATATGTGCCAACCTGCCGATGATCTGGGGAAAAGAGTAGCGATCAGTACCTCTATGCTCTGAATTTGGGGATTTCCTATACAAAATTTCTTAAAGTGGCGAACTAGTTGGAACACAAACAAAAATCCTATACGAATTTTTATCGTAGCCAACTAGTCGGCACCGCGGGATTTCCTATACAAAATTTCTTCAAGTGGCGAACTAGTTGGAACACAAACAAAAATCCTATACGAATTTTTATCGTAGCCAACTAGTCGGCACCGCCGGCTTTTCCTATAGGAATTTTCTTACAGTAGCCAACTAGTCGGCTAGTGACCGCGATGTGTATATGTATAACTGGATATTGAGATTTTGTATATATATACGACAATTTCTAATATTATCCAACTAGACGTGTCCCCTGCTCTTCCATTGCCAGTCAGGACATGGATACTGCCCCAACACAGGGATCCTGTCTTAAGAAAGAAGAGAACCAAAATAACAGAGATCCTGACTTTATCGTTTTTCGCGGCTGGGACTCTTTGGATTGAAATTAAACGAGCAAAATTCAAAAAGACTTTGCTCTAAATTTGCATATGTAACAGTGGTTTCCTTCTCCCATTTTTGTAGATCATAAAAATATTAATTACAATAAAATAGTATGAAGGAAACACAATACACACAATAAAGAAAGACTCTAGTAAGTGAGTATGCCTGGTGAGTAAGCAGGCCTTGTCAATCAATAAGCCTTATTAGTCGTAGGTCCACTAGTCCACACTAAGTAGGCTTAGCGTGTCGGTAGGCCTAGTGACTCGGTAGGTCTTTTGAGCCTAGTGTGTCTGTGAGCGTTTTCCACCCTTCCAACAATGGTAATAATTGGTAACTATTTTCGATCCAACCTCGCGAGAAGTTACCACTCTATCCTTCCAACCTTCTAGAAATAGTAAAACTAAATGCCTATTGACTCAGTAGGCCTTATGATCGAGAAGGCCTTAATTTTTTAGTAAGACTGAGCAGGCCGAATCTGGCATGATGATCGAGATCGCCTCAATTTTTAGTAGGCCTAATAGATTCAATAGGCCTAGTGAGTAGCTAGTGAGCACCTAGGCCTAAATAATGAGTTGGCTTAATTTGTCAGTAGGCCTTGTGTGTCGGTAGGCCTAGTGACTCAGTAAGCCTAGTATTTGAGCAGGCCTAGTGATCTAGCCAGTGACCAGTAGGCCTAGTGAGTGAGTAGGCCTACTTTGTCAGTAGGCAGGAGATTGAGTAGGCCTAATTTGTCAGTGGGCCTAGTGACTGAGTAGGTCTAATGTGTCAGTAGGCCTAGTTTGTTAGGTAATGAATGAGTCAGTAAACCTACTCACCGGCCTAGTTTTTTAGGCCTACTCACCGGCCTAGTTTTTTAGGCCTACTCACCGGCCTAGTGAGTGAGTAGGCCTACTTTGTCAGTAATGAGTACGCCTAATTTGTCAGTGGGCCTAGTGATTGAGTAGGTCTAATGTGTCAGTAGGCCTAGTTTGTTAGTCGGCCTAGTGACTCAGTAGGCCTAGGTAGGCCTAGTGATTGAGTAGGTCTAATTTGTCACTAGGCCTAGTGTTTCGGGTAGATTGGTGGAACTGGAGCTCTGAACGGGGGGGGGGGGCATCAATATAAGGGTGTAGCTTTTTCAATCATTTGTCGGCTTCACTATATGACCCTGAAACTCGTTGCATCTAAAGCGGCTGACGGATTCTGAAGGGTTTTATGAAATTCGAACCCTGAAAGTGCCTACTGTGTCAGTAGGCCTAGTTGATGGATTGGGTAGGCCTAATTTGTCAGTAGGCCTAGTGTTTCAGGTAGGCCTAGCAACTCAGTAGGCTTAGTGTGTCTGTAGACCTAGATAGGCCTATGACCTAAGTAGGCCTACTGACCTAGGTAGGCCTACTGACCTAGATAGGCCTACTGACCTAGGTAGGCCTACTGACCTAGTTAGGCCTACTGACCTAGGTAGGCTTACTGACCTAGGTAGGCCTACTGACTTAGGTAGGCCTAGTGACCTAGGGGACGTTTTGGCGTCAACCGGTTTGAGCTCAAACGGCGAAACTGGTTGACGCCAAAACAGTTTTTTTTTATGGCACTTGCCCTTCGGCCAAGTGCCATATAGCGATCGCAATTTCTGTCCGTCCGTCGGTCGGTCGGTCTGTCGGTCGGTCTGTCGGTCGGTCCGGGTTTTGCTAGTTCGGGCACTTCCACATAAGCTAGGATGATGAAACTTGGCAGGCATATCAGGGACCCCAAATGATTAAGTTGGAAATAGTCACTTTCCCGATCCGACCATCGTGGGGGGAGGGAGGGGAGCCGGAATCCGGAACTTAGTGGCATGCATAACTTTCGAACGGGTGATCAGATCTTAATGAAACTTGATATTTGGAAAGACGTCATGCTTCAGGTGTCCCATATCAAGTCCGGACCGAATCCGATGTATGTGGGGGGGAGTCGGAGGGGGGAACCGGAAATCATGTTAAACGCTTAGAGTGGAGCGATCGGGATGAAACTTGGTGGGAGGAACAAGCACAACCCCTAGATACATCATTGACAGAACCGGACCGGATTCGTTCACTGTGGGGGGAGTTGGAGTGGGGTTCCGGAATTCCGGTGATACGGAGTTAAGTTACTTCCAGGTGGGCTAGGACAATGAAACTCGGCAGGTAAATCAGGGACGCGACCAGATTAACCTGGAAATAGTCAGCTTCCCGATCCGACCATCGTGGGGGGGGGGGGGGGTGGAGGGAGGGGGGATCCGGAATCTTGAGGTATGTATAACTTCCGAACGGGTGATCGGATCATAATGAAACTTGATATGTAGAAAGACAACATGCCTCGGATCAAGTACGGACCAGATCCGATGAAGCTGGGGGGGGGGGGTCGGAGGGGGATCCGGAAACCTTGTGACATGCTTGGAGTGGAGCGATCGGAATGAAACTTGGTGGGAAGAACAAGCACAAGCCCTATGTAGATCAGTGACAGAACCGGACCGGATTCGGGCATTGTGGGGGAGTTAGAGGAGGGAGGGGTCCGGAATTCCGGTGATCGCAAGTTAAGGTACTTCCACACATGCTAGGACGATGAAACTTGCCTTGAAAATTAAAGACTTGACACGATTGGCTTAGAAATAGTTAGTTCCCAGATCCGGCCATTCCTGAAAGTACTAATGCTAACCGCAAAGTACAAAAAATATTTTTAAACAAAATATAGATTTTCGTGATCCCTATGAGCCCATGATCATTTTTGCCTCAAGGGTTTTGCTTACAACTAAATTCCTTAAAGTACAAACAATACTTTTGTGCAAAACATACATTTTCGTGCTCCTGATGATCATCTTTTTTGCTTCAAGAGTTTTGATTACAGATGATTTTCTATAACTTGGAAATAATCACTTGCCCGATCCGACCATCGTGGGGGGAGGGAGGGGAGCCGGAATCCGGAATTTAGTGACATGCATAATTTTCGAACGGGTGATCGGATCTTAATGAAACTTGATATTTGGAAATACCTCATGTCTCAGATGTCCCGATTCGAGTCCGGACCGAATCCGATGAATGTGGGGGGGGGGGGGGGTCGGAGGGGGGAACCGGAAATCATGTGACACGTTTACAGTGGATCGATCGGGAGGAAACTTGGTGGGAGGAACAAAAATAATCCCTAGGTTCATCATTGACAGAACCGGACTGGATTCGTGCACTACGGGGGGATTTGGAGTGGGGTTACGGAATTCCAGTGTTACGGAGTTAAGTTACTTCCAGATGTGCTAGGACGATGAAACTTGGCAGGTGTATAATGTACTCGGCCAAATTAAGTTGGAAATAATCACTTGCTCGATCCGGCCATAGTGGGGGGAGGGAGGGGAGCCGGAATCCGGAATTTTATTGACATTCATAATTTTCGAACGGGTGATTGAATCTTAATAAAACTTGGTATTTGGAAAGACCTCATGTCTCAGATATAATTTCAAGTCGAGACCGGATCCGATGAATCTGGGGGGGGGGGTCGGAGGGAGGAACCGAAAATGATGTGACACGGTTAGAATGGAGCGATCGGAACCTCCCGAGCGTCACCGTCGAAAAGGAAGTGCTTGAAAATTTCGCTGATTTTTCCATAAGATGTCAAAATATTTAAAACAAATTGTTCAAATATATTATACAACAGCAAATATAACTTAGTGACCATTTCTTTTGAACGTAACTGTAGTACCAAACAACACATCACACTGACAAACCTACTATCCATTCACACCCTACTACGATAACTTGAATACAAGCTAAAAAGCTTGCAAGTGCCATATGAGCTTGCAGCTCTTGTTCAACCTGGTTGAGCTCAACCAACTGTTTGACGCGAAAATGCAGTTAATCGAATTTGTCCCATTAACAATCGGACAAACTTCAAACTTACGGAAACATGGGTATTTAGAGGGTAGGCTAGGACGATGAAACTTGGCAGGAATATCAGGGACCCGACCAGATTAAATTGGAAATAGTTGTCTCAGACGTCCCACTTCAAATCCGGGCCGGATCCGGTGACTTTTGGGGGAACCGGAAGGGGAAACCGGAAATCTTTGGATACACTTTGAAGGGATCGGGATGAAACTTGGTGGGAAGAAAAGCACAACTCCTAGACGGACCAGATTCGGTTACTCTGGGGAAGTTGGGGGGGGGGCATCCGGATTTCTGTTTATCCCGCGAGTTCGGTATTTCCTGATGTGCAAGGACGATGAAACTTGACAGGCGTGTCAGGGACCAGAACAGACTGACTTGAGAATAGTCGTTTCCCCGATCCGACCATCGTGGGGGAGCGGAGAGATGGGGAATCCGGAATCTAGTGGTATGCATAACTTTTGAACGGATGATCGGATTTGAATGAAATTTGGCAACTGGAAACAGCTATCGTCTCTTCCACGTTGTCCAGATCAGATCCGATAATTGCAGGGGAGAACTGGAGGCAGGGCACCGGAAAGCTCGTGAAACGATTAGAGTCGAGGGATTGGGATGGAACTTGGCGGGGAGAACAAGCACTAGGCCTTGATACGTACTTGATGGAGCCAGATCCTATAAGGGCTCTGAAACTTTAACATGCACAAAAACAAAACAGATGGACCGAATGTGATGCAAGTTGGAAAGTATCGAGTTTAAGCGGCCTAGATTTGTTATTTGGTGTCCAGATCGGATCCGGACACGGTTGGGGGGGTGGGAACGGGAATCGCAAATTTGCATATAGACTATGCTCCGATTCCAGTCTAACTTGATGGACGGGAAGAGGAGATGTCAGAGAAGAAACGTATATGTTTTTGAGTCGTATTCGGCCACAGTAGGGGATTTATTCAAATAATGCATAAAACGGAAACGTCAGCTACGATACTTCGGCAATGATATTTCGGCCCTTCTTGTCAAGGGTACTTCAGCCTGTCAAAGTTCAGAGGATTTCAGAGGATGATTTTGTAGTTACATTTGGTAAATTCCTACCCTACCCTACTGGACATTCACAGTATTCAACCTCAAATTCCCAGAAAAAGTTTAAGGCTTAAAATTGAAAAATAAAAAACAAAATTTTAAGGCTTAAAATTGGCCTAAAAATGTTAAAGGGAATTTCTCCAGCCTTTCTACAGTCTGAATTAGGTCATAGGTCATTAGCCTAGACTTTGCTTCTTTACTTGACAGTTAGGTTAGGACTGCAAAGAAATTTCCTTTTAATAGTTTTGAGGCCAATTTCAGGTTATTTATTTTGAGATTGAATGCAATTTTGACAATTGACAATTTTCAAAAATTGCGCTTCGAAATCGTTGGTTCTGGTTGAACTCGGTTCGACCAGCGGAGTTCAACCAACCCACTGTTTCGGTTCAACCGGAAGGTCAACCGGGCGCTGGGTTGACGTGAAAATGGAAATCGGGTGAACCGGGTTGACGCAAAAATAGCGGTAGTCCAAGCGGTTGTGCTCAACCAGTCAAACTGGTTGACGCCAAAACGTCCCCCTAGGTAGGCCTAGTGATTGAGTAGGCCTAATTGGCAGTAGCCCTAGTGTTTTGAATAGGCCTAGTAACTCAGTCGGCCTAGTGAGTAAGTGGGCCTAGTAAGGTAGTAGGCCTAATATGTGAATAGGCCTAGTGTGTCGGTAAGCATAGTGCGTCGGTAGGACTAGTGTGTCGGTACGCCTATAGTGACTCAGTAGGCTAGGCCTAATCGAGAAGGCCTTATTTTTTCAGTAGCCCTAGTAAGTGAGTATGCCTGGTGAGTAAGCAGGCCTCGTGAATCAGTAAGCCTAATTAGTCAGTAGGCCTAGTGTGTCGGCAGGCCTAGTGACTCGGTAGGTCTCGGAGCCTAGTGTGTCTGTGAGCGTGTTCCACCCTTCCAACAATTGTAACTATTAGTTACTATTTTCGTTCCAGCCTCGTGAGAGGTTACCACCTTTCCAACCTTCCTTTCCAACCTTGTAGAAATAGTAACTAATGGTAACTATTTGCTTACCGTGCTCGGGGAGCGTAGTAAGCATGGTAACTACGATTATCTGGGATGTGAACGGCCTTGACGTCAAGAAGCCAAAATCCGTGACGTCATGCGTAGTAACTACGGTAAGTAGGTCACGCTCTGTAACTCGACAGGCCTAGTGGGCCAGCAGTCTAGTGAATGAGTAGGCCTAAGATTGCATCAGCCTAATGAGAGTTAGCATAATGAGTAAGTGGGCATCCCGAGGGAGTAGGCCTGGTAAGTGAGTAGGCCTGGTGAGTGATTATGCCTGCTGGGTCATTAGGCCTATACTCACTCAATAGGCCTCCTTATTCTCTCGGCCTTCACATTCACTAAGGCCTTATACACTCGCTAGTCCTCTTCAGTGACTAGGCCTAACCACCAAGGCACACGTACTCATTAGACCTAGGGAGTGAGTAGGACTGGTCGATGATTGGGTCTAGTGAGCCGTCTTAATGAGCGAGTAGAACTAATGAGTTTATTTCCTTGCGTAGTGCTTTGCCTAATGCTTGGCGTCCTTAGTGCAGAAATAGGCCGCAGTGAGTGAGTAGGCCTAGTGACGTAGCAAACCTAATCACTCACCAGGCCTTACCACATAGGAAAGGCCCTCCCTCACTAGGCCAAGCAATTGGCCCTGCTAATCCACTAGACCTACACAGACACTAGGCCTGCTAAAACGTTACGATAACTACTAGGCCTACTCACTCACTAGGCGCGGCTACTCATTCACCAAGTCTACTCTTTTATTAGGCCTACTCGTTCACTAGGCCCACTGACTCACAAGGCGTATTCATTCACTAGGCTTATTTACTCACTAGATCTACTCAGGCCTACTCAATCGCAAGGCCCAAAGACTCACTCACTACGTTTACTGCTTCACTGGGCCTATTCAATCACTAGGCTTACTTACTCATTACGCATACTTAGCCCGACTTTTGAAGTTAACCGAGTCTTAGAGACGTCCAGTCATAAATCAGTTAGTAATTGACAACTGACAAATCTGAGAAAGGTATATATGCTCTTACAGTGTTAGCACTTGGTCATTCATTATTTATCAGTCAGACGTTGTGTTGAAGCTGTCAATACAAATGTTAACAAATACATATGTTAACGTAAAACCTAGTTCACTACCACTCGCGGTTACCCGCCGCCTTTCACGCGATAGGCCACCTACCAAATCATCCATATTTCTTTTATAACACCAGCAACTAGGTCTACTTACTAAGTACGCCCAACCACTAGACCTACTTAACTCACTTGGCCTACTCTCCTACTGTCCGACACCTATAATGCCCGAACATTAGACCTACTCACTCACTAGGTATATTCCCTCTAAAGGCCAACTCACTCACTAGGCCTACTCACTCAATCACTAGGCTGCTAGGCGTTGTTTTCCGCCCGGGGAGTTCCTAGGAAGTGAATCTCTCTTTCCTCGTCCAAATGCTACGTTGCTCCTTGCAGGATAAGTCTTCATGCACGGGAGGTTTTACAAAGGACAAGCTTGTTTAACTTCATAACTGGACAGCTCCACTGGTATAACTCGGATTACTTCACATTTATTCCTAAAACAAGTTTAAAAACGGAGTCTCTCCCAGCATTCGATTATACGACACATTCCCTGAACAAAACTAACAATTTTGCCGGATTAGATGGTACATTGCACTACCGGCGACAAACTCGAAACGGAATGAAAAGATTATTCCTTAGGCCTTGACTTCAGAAATCCATAAATATCCTTGTAAGCCTTGTCGAGACATTCAACAAAACCAGCGCCATCTCTGTTTGGTGGGTATGACGTAACAACAGCTCCAAGCTCATTGTCCATGATGACGTACCTAAAACAAACATCCAGTAAACTTTGAACTTGAGAAGACCAGCAAATGATGATAAACTTGATAAATGTAAGCCCGGCTCCATTCCCGGACGAAGAGGGACACGTTGTAATGGCGAGACTAACCGTCGCATCAAACGTGGACTTTTTAGTCCTAAACCATTTTCAGCTTTATATCGAGCTAGTGCGTTGGCTCATGAAATAGAACTAAGAAAATCGTAGCAAAATGTAGGTGCAATACTGCGTTTCAACCTCAGAGATTTTAAGTAACGTAGAGACAGGAGCAATAAATCGTAGTGGCTCAGTTATCCCGTTGTAAACCAGTCTGAACTCAAATGTTTGACCCATGGGCGAAACAGCTGTATCCGAGACAATTTTCACGTTGAACATTTTTCCATGTGGACACAGAAAGTAAGAACAGCGACTTTGGCGTGCTGAATATCATTTCTTACAGGCTGAACACATATGCCGGAAAACCGTCTTAGAATCCTGGATTATTTTCCCATATGGAAAATTTAACAAGAGCAACGACCTCTTGTGGCACCTGATACGGACGTAGCTCAATGTGAACTTTATAATTTTCCTACTGATACCGCTCCTTTTTCAGTAGCACACCGAATCTTGACGATTTCCCTGAATTTGCTTACACACCACTGGGCGTGAGGTCGCAAATCGGGATTCTTGTTTGGATTTTCAGCATCATGCTCACATCCGTAGCCGCCCAGGGATAATTTGCCTTCTGTCCGCATCATGAAACAAGAGCTGTAAGCTCATATGGCACTTGCATAGGGTTGAGATGTATTGTTTGATCAAAAGTACTTTTCGACTTTGCGGTTAAGATGCACTTAATTGGAGCTAAAGAAAATCAGGAAATCCGACCAACAGGATGCACGAATCGTTTTGGTAATGAAAGTTTGAAGCCTTCAAGCTCCCATTTCTGATGAAAACTTTCTACAAAGCTGTAATGATACAATTAAGAAAGAGCCAGAAAAATGTTTCCAGTCACTCAGAGGCTCCTCACAATATTACTCTTTGTATATTCTTTCCGTTTTCGTCGGGTAGGCTGCATTCCCTCTATAGTCCCCCTTATCAATTTTCGATCGAATGGGATCACCCGTTGAGTGTCAAAAATTACATTTCCCCAACTCAGCTTCAGAGGTTGGACCCAGCCCGGACCTCAAAATGGCAGATTGAGGGCATAATATGCCCTTTTATGATCTCTGATCATAATCCTGATTATAATCCTGATTATGATCTTTGTACTATTCTAGTCTTATCGCAATCGCTCAACCTGCTTGGTCTTCTGGTCTTCTCCACCCCACCCCCAACTCCATCCATGGGCAGAGGTGGTTCGGACACACAAATTACATCTAAAGCCTTCGCTCCTACCATTCATTAAATTTCAACCGAACCGGAGCATTTCCAAGAAACATGCATACTCCCCTCTAACTCTGCTAGCAAGGACCGTATTGAAGGAAATAAATCGCCTTATCAACCTTGACAGTGCAAAACGAATACGTTGTAGTTGTTTTTTCACAAGCTCATGTTCCAGTTTGAGCGGCTTGAGCCTGAAGAGGACCCTTGACAAGAAGGGCCGAAATATAGCTTTAATCACCAGATGCTGTTCGGACAGATAAATGTGACGTCTAGGGCATCCGATCCTACCAGTCATCAAGGTTCAATCGAATCGGAGAATTTAAGGGAAATCCGCAACCCACTCCGACCTCGAAATAGCAAAGTAAGGACACAAGACCCTTATAATATACTATCTAACTTCCAGTGGCTCTACTGAACGGACATTATCCTTACCCAATCCCGAATCCATCTCGAACAACAGGCGCAAATCCACCAAGGAGCACGGCAGGGCTGCTAAGAGTCGAGGTTGAAAGAATGTTGTGATTTATGTAAGCGTAGGCCGGGTCAGTGTAGATGGACGGCAGTGGTATCTTCACATCCCCCTGACAGTAATACTTCATGGCAAACAGATGACGGTCAAACCCTTGTCCTGAAAATGGACAAGTATGAAGTTGCATACTGAACAGAAGCGGTTTGCTACTTGGCAATCAGTTGGCCGACTTCGGATGGGGGAGGAACTAGGTTCTCATCAAATAATAAGCATCCCATACCGAACCAACAAAATGGAGCAAACTTGTGCAACCGAAATTATTTTCGAAGAAGGGATTCCGTTAGAGGTATGTCCAAGCGTCTCTTGTTTGTGTCATTCGTTAGAAATAAAACTAAGACTGAACAGGATGAATTACTTGCTAATATGGCAAAATACAGTAAACCCAGCGCTGAGCCGAAGGAATCAGACAAGAATGTAACACAATTGTTTAAGCAGAAGTAACAATATAAATGCTTCTTTCAAATTCAAATATTTTATTGACCTCCAAGATCGGAGAGTATAAAATGAAATAAACACAAACTAATTGGCCCAACATGTAATACTACAAAAAACAATCTGGCAAAGAAATACTAAATATACAAGAAAATAAATTTATACACACGCGTTAAACTATATTAACTCTTTAACCGCTAAATATAGGTTATGAGTAAGAGAAGACATTTTCGACAGAAATTTTTGTTGCTTTTTTGTGCCAACTCCTTCGCCTGCTTTACAACAACTCCTGAACCAGCGGAACTGCGATATCAGATGTCTTCTTATCCTAATAGGCAAACCCTCTCTCGGTTTATACCCGTCTCCAGGATTGTATATTATTACCTAATTTTATTTGCATATTTGTTTGCTTTTTGTTGCATATTTATTAGCTTTTGGTACGTGGCAATTTTTCATTAAACCTTAAATTCGGTGGGGCTGTGTGCATGTTCAATCTAACAGCGATATGTCACGAAGTGCCGTAAATTGAGCAAGTGTTTGTTTGACGATTTCTGCTTCATTGTCATGATTCAAATTTCTGAATTCGAACATGCGATAACTCGAGGTAAGAACTGCTTGTGTGAGAGCACGGATACTCAGCAGCTAGGACTTCGGAACTTCGAAACGATTCGGAACGTCGACATTTTTCAAAGAAGAAGGAGAATGAACAGGGCTCCAGTCTTTCAACCCTTAAAGAAGAAGAAGAAAATGAGAAGCCTCTTTTTTTATCTTAGAAGCTTTAGGTCCAGGATGAATAATGAATTTTTTCACGAAACAAGGTGCCAAATCCCGACGAAAAGGCGAAACAGCTTGGGAATTTTGTTTCAGAAGAATAATTATTGCCTGTTGATTTCTCTACGTCATTAAAACAAAAATATTAAGAAAAAGGAGGTAGACTAACATTACTTACCCATTGCTGCATTTTTGGTAAGCGTTCCATGATAAAAGGAGCATTTCTTGATTGTCTCCACCAGGTCCACACCTTTCGCGCCACTGTTTATAGCTTCGCTGAAAGCCTGAAAATATCTGCTACTGTAGGCTACTATTTAGCCTAACTGTAACTTGTATTTCTCCGACTTGAAGACGAGCCTGTCCTTGTTAATATGTTATGATCGAACATGAGTCTTTTAAAACATGGTCTTTGACAGAATTCCAACAAGCCTGCACACAATAGCTTATTCGGTCTGTAGCAACGATATAAAAGTCAGTCAAACCTGACCTCGGTTGAGTTTTTAAATAAAACAGTCTTCGTAACAGTTCCAAAAATGTTGCATTAGTATTTCATTTCTTGTAGAAATATATATATTTATTCGATCATACGACTCCATCATACTGATACGATCATCATATGGTCTCAGGGCCGTAAATCTGTCAGTTCTCTAGTCACATGAGTTTTTTTTTGTCCACGTTCTACGCCACTTTTGGAAGTACAGAGAGATTTCACCATACCCGAAGAAAACAGATATTTCTACACCATCATCGTCGGGATCATAACAAAGAAAATTAACATTACGAGGTATAGGACTTTCAACTTTTAGACTAAACTTCCGGCCTTGGATAGCTGCTGTGAGTCAGAGAGTTGTTGGAATCGTTATCTGGCTTCTTCTTGTTGGACTAATAAAACTTTTGCAAATTAATGTTCTTTTTTTTACGAGAGTTTGAAGCCTTCAAAGTTTGTAAACAAATACGGAGGTCGCATCCTATTGGTCAGTTATGACGCGTACTTCAAGGAACGCATCATAGCTGACCAATAGGAAGCGAGACTTCCTCTTTGTTTACAAACTTTGAAGTCTTCCAACTCTCATAAAAAGAACATTAATTTGCAAAAGTTGTACTATTCCAACAAGAAGAAGCCAGATAACAATTCCAACAACTCTCTGACTCACAGCAGCTATACAAGGCCGGTAATTTAGTCTCAAAGTCAAAAGTCCTATACTGCTTAATGTTATTTTTCGTTATTCTCCCGCTGTTTTCGTTGGATATGGTGCAATCTCTCTATCATCTGGAAGTATCATTTGGAAGTACCATCATTTAACGCAGTTGTCGATGATATAAAGATCATCGACAACTGCGTTAAAAAGGTGGAAGTGTTCCACAGCCACCGCAGTCGACCGCTACCATATTTTCACCGCCTACCAGATCAGACCTCCTACCTGTTAGTGCAGGTAGCTGGAGCAGGTAGTTTCAGATCCGAGTCTTCAAATTCGAAAATGGGGTTGACCGCCACCCAGGAAATCTTACGTCGCCAAAAGGATTAGTTGGTTCAGAGGGTAGGGGCAAATCTGTCAGATCTAATATTTTGATGGGTTGTCCAGCGCCAACCGACTTCAGTATCAGGGCGACTAAGGGATTATCGATCACCAACTGGTATAAAATCATTAATAAAAGCAACTACAATTCCGGAATCCCAACTGAGTTACAAGAGATATAAATATAATCATGGAAATTGTTACAAAAAAGAGTCTAAAAGAAAGTGGCGTTTATATTGTTGACGGTTTCTCGTTTCGGCGCAAGAACAGGGAGAATGACAATATAGTTACTACATTTGCTTGAAATATATCTTTAAGGCCAGGGCCGTATTACGTGGGATTTTTGCCAAGTTTTTGCTAGAAATCAATGGGTCTGAGAAAAGGCATAAACAGACAAAGCCCTGGATAATTCGTTAAAAGCAGAATTTAGTTTAACATTATTCAGGTAGTTTCGAATACTGGATCATGAACAGTAAATAGTGCGAGTTATGCTTTAAACAAAAGCATGTGTTGTGATGTCGTGATAGGTTGATATATGTTGTGATTACTTGTGATCGGGGAAGAACGACAGGTTTCCTGCGTATACTAGGTTCAGTCAGCTCTTTGATAAAAAAATGTGAGGGAATAAAGCTTCCTTACCTTTGTAAACATCGTGGCAGGACGGATAGTCTCAGTCCTTCCTTTCCGGAACGCAGAAGTGCTGCAAGACTCGTATGTAGGGACAGTCTTACCATTTTGCCGGTGGTAAGCAACCTGTAATGATACAAATCCTTCAATCACAGTAGAAGTAGACAGTAGATAGGCTTGCAGTTTCTGTTCCAATATTCTATAACATGCGTATTTTTCAAAAGACTCCAAACCCATCCCCTTGCTTTTAGCCTCACTTATCCCCCCTGAATTCGATGAGAAACACGGAATAACTAAACAGTTTTTCTATCCAATGAGCTCCTCGGAAGCGATACGCGCAAGCCTTATCCGTCTCGAAAAGCGCCAGACACGGAAATCGCAAGAAGTAGTCTAGCTCCGTTAGGGTGGATAAACGTTCCATAAGTTCAAAATCTCAAAAATGAAAATGGATGGAATTATAACGCAGAGCTAATCAATGTTATAGGCCCGACGGGCCTTTTCTACGAAACCGCTTTTATTCAGTCCTAATTTCGAACACGCAGTTATTACAGGGACACTAGCGGATGAGAAGACAGGTTTACCAATCATTACCAGGTCATTCACGTCAATACACAAGGATAGCTAAAAAGCAGAGAATTTATGAATCCGGAAAGGGATGTCCCACAGCGAAAATTGTCTCTCTAGATCAAAGTTTGTGCGGTGCTGTTCTTTTTTTCGTCGGCTTCCACGTGTTTGTTCTTATTGGAACGGCCCCCGTCGGATTTGTATGCAATAAATCTATCTTTCTAATCCTACATGTAAAACAAATGAAAATGATGAAACTGAGGGACGGGTGCTCCAGCGTTCTGGTTACCGTAGTCTGGCGTAAGGGTCACCTAATCTAACACTGATTAATCAAGAACATAATAACATCACTTCAATCTCTGAATGGGCACGGGTAAGCCTAGTATGTTGATATAGCGGAAAATGATATGATATGATTGATATTTTTTCAAGAAGGCCCGAGGGCCATGGTAACACAAATACGCAACGAAAAAAACAACAACAACAAAACCAAATGATGAACCCCACTAACATAGAAACAAATTAACTCAACAGTCTTAGCCTATATGAAACTCTCACGATGCCTCAACGATGCCAACCGGACTACTATCCAGACCTTGCCAACTCTGGATTTCCTATATATAATATAGACAAATCAACCAAATATAGCACTTCGTATTGCCCAAGTTAAAGTGAACTGGTCAGCGGAACTCGTGCCATTTCATTTCGGTCCCGATTAAAGGAACAGAAAACTTGACTCAAACTTGACTCGGGGAGCTAGCTAACATATCAAGAATGTACCCTGAGTCGATACTGAGAGTAAGAAAAATTCTCGTTACGACCATTGCAGTTTCCGGGCAGTTTCCGAGAATTCAACTTTTGAGCAAAAGGTTTCCAAAAGCAAAAGGTTTGTGTGCCGCGACTAGGAATCGAACCCCGGCCGTCTAGTCGGGGAGGTCGTTAATGTGTAGTCTACATGTAAAAAGGCGAACTTTTACAGTTCATGAGTGCATAATTACAGTGCATAAGGGGCAAGGGCCTGCCAGCTAGCTTTGGGAACACTAAGGAGGGGGTTCGAGACAGTTCGAGATGACAAAGAAGGGGGGGGGGGCCTGTCGACAATAAGACCCTGTATATTTATCCAAGCCCCCCCGGGCGATTCGATGGCCGAAAGTTGCGTAGTAAAGTTTACTGTTCCTTTAAAGAAGTGATCTTTCTTTCAAACTGAATAAGCTGCAGTAATTTACAAACGCCCGGAACACGAGAAAAGAAATATTGCATAAGAATCGGCTTATTCCTGTTGTAAGATTGTATTCTAGTGGGTGGTAATGTGACATCACGATAGTTCACACTAACACTAACAGAAGTCAAAGCCGATCTCCTTGTTGGAAACAAATCTATGATCCAGAAGAAAACATGTAAAGTTGCGTATTTGAGGACCTCCGAGGAAAATAATGTAGAACAGGGGCCCCCGTTAGTTACATTTTGAATGAAATTATAATGACAATTGCGTTACGGGCCAAACCGATGCCAAAACCAAGCGGTCTATGGCCAAGGCCGTATCCAGGGGGGGATACGCACAAAAGTGATAGTTTTTTGTGGGCTTTAACCTCTGATCTATGTCTTTTTGTACTTTTTGTGGGCACCCCCCCCCCTCGAAATAAATTCCGCGGGCAAAACCTGGAAAATTCCTGGATACGGGCCTGGGTAGGTCGCACATAAAGTTTCTCAACTAGTACGCTGTGTGCTTCTTGGAATTCTTTAGTACAGTTTGATTGGGGAAGAAATATATTGGCTATGCCAGAGAAAGGGTCACTGCGTAAGAACTAACCTGGAATCCAAGCTGCATCATCGCATCTGGACTAACTCTCTGCTCCTTGCACAATTTTTTGCCGAAGGCGTCACTCTGTAGAAGATTGACCCCTAGGGCATCAGTAGCCGTTCGAAACTTGTCCTTGGCAACTTTGATTGCGTTCTTGATCTCGTCATTCAAGTTGAAATCTATAAACAGGGAAGTATTTAGACAAAAGAAGAGACTGAGAGCATCACCCATCCCACGCCTTAAAGTTCAAAGGACGGATCAAACTATCATCATTTACCACCCACTAGAATACACTCTTCCATCAGAATTCAGCCATTCCTATGCATTATATTTTCGATAATATCAGATAAATTATAAAATAAATTACAAAAATCGTTCATTTACATTCAGGGTGGAAAACAAAGCCGGAGCAAGAAACCAAGATAAAATCTGATTTTTTTTTTAAATTTAGCAGTGGCCTGAATTGCACTAATCTTCGCAACTTATCGAAAAGTCGCAAGGTGCTGGTGGCAGGCATAAGAAATTTTTGTGGCGCCACCAACTTTTACCACAGCCGCGAGCGGCTGTTTTCTTATCTCTTTGTAAAGTTTATTGCAAATTGCGCAAAATCCCACTGAGAAAAATTAAAAAGCACGTCGACATATTATTGTGTGATAAACGTTTGAGTGTTTCGATAGGGGCTCGGCAAATATGACGCAAGAACTCAGTAGTCTTTGGTCATTGGCAATCACACCCGAGTTTTCCAGTGAGCTGGGCACTGTAGAACACAGGTCCGGAAGTTGGCACCGAGTTCTCCAGTGACATGGCCCGTGTCCGGTCCACGTAGCTTCATAGCGTGAATTATGAAAATGAAGAAAAACAGTTCAATCTGGTACCGCCATTTAGTGTGTTTTCGCGCCGACTGAACGGCGATGGCGCGCCGAAGCGTATCGGCGACAGGCCAGAGCTCTTTTACAGCACGGCTTCGTGGTCTAACATTGAGTCCTAGACAGAAGGCGGAAACCTGAAGGTTAGCCTAGTATCCCGACGATACTCATCGGGATTCTATCAAGCTATCCGCGCCCTAATTAGCCACAGTCAATTGCTGAACTGCCCACTGTCACTGTCAACTCATCACATTAACATGTCACCGAGAGATAAATAAAGTATCCCCACCTAGTCGTCTAACGTGCTTCGAGGGATCTATGATGGCTGTTCCAGGTTGATCTGGGTGTACTCGAGGTTTGGTGGTTGAGTCGTTGTGGACCTCGTTAAAGAATCTCATGACGGCAACGCCATCTCCCCATGCGTGTTCGAAGTTAACGGCGGCTTTCCCGTCTTTAGTCAAGATTAAAGAGAATGACTTGTCAAACCACCTGAAACAAATAAACATACATTACTAGAACAAACCGAGAACTTTTCCATAAATTTCCTCGTTCACCTTTTCTTTCAAGACTCCTACCTAGATCAGAACGCTGAATCTGGAAACCAGACATTTACAAACAGGCGGCTTATCCTTTAAGAGCAAGTGATACCAGTTTCGACCATCTGAAGGACCCATGCTAGCAATAAGCTTGTTCGTTCATGTATTTTAGCTCCTGAATCCATTCTCAGTCACCAGACTTCACAGCTTATATTGAAATCACTGGCCTTTTCCATTACACCAAACTGTAACAAAACAAACGATCGCAAAACGATGCACGGGATCGGTCCTCTAGCACGCCGAAAGTTTAGGATCGACTCGCTGGTCAAACTTACCTGTTTGAGCCGTTTCCATACAGGAATGTTCTAGTCATTTTAATCGGATCATTTTCTGAACTCTCGTTATCCAAGACCATATTGAAGAACGCACTATCGATGAGTCGCAGCTGTTCCGCATTTCCCTGTTCAACCAGTTTCTGCCGGACGGAAGCCCACACTGCACGGTTTTCACTCGTAAGGATGCCGATAGGATGGCTAGCAGGGGCGACGTCCTGAGTGGTGATGTATTTGACGCAAGCGTGGATGTCGGCCGGGTCAAGGATATTCCCTGCACAAACGAAAGTATTACCTTCTACGAAAGGAGTTCCCCGCGACATTCTCAGTGGCAAAAAATCGACATGACACCGACGACTGTCTTCAAAGAAAACACTGGAACTCATACTAGGCAAATTTTAATGCAAATATTTTAATGCCGAGTACGTTTATTTCATGTCCAGTTTATCATAAATGAGCTCGAATTTCGAAATATTTCCTCTCAAATTTTGCATCTATTGCTGGCGATTTTGCGTTGCTAGTAATCTCCAGTCATGGACACTAGCTCAATTTTGGGGTACTGATACCCCATATGAGGGGTACTACCAATTTGGGGAGTACTACCCAAATATGGGGGAGTAATCCCCACATGTGGGGTATCACTACCCCCTATATGGGGTACCAGCCTAACTTTCCACTAAGTTTCTCACTTTTGGCACTTGCCTTGGCTAAACGACAAGCAGCCGTGGTTCCTCACTTTCACAGGGTATATGTATGAATCTTACCTATCTTTTGGTATACTATTGTCCAGATTGTGACGTGGTTTTGGAAGACAGGGTCTTCCAAAACATTTTTGTTTTGGAAGTATTTTTTGTATTTTGAGTATTTGAAGTATTTTTGGTATTTTTGTTTTGGACATTTCGTGACAGGGTCTGCCTTTTTGGCAAAAGCTTCCAAAACCACGTCACAATCTGGATAAACTCATCGGGAGCACGAAAATGTATATTTTACTCAAAAGTATTGTTTGTACTTTAATCACTTGTGAGCAAAACCCTTAAGGCAAAAATGATCATGGGCTCATAGGGATCACGAAAATGTGTATTTTGCTAAAAAGTATTTTTTTTATGTTGTGTTTGCGATTAGTAGTTTAAGGGATGGTCGGATCTGGGAACTGACAATTTGTAAGCCAATCTTGTCAAGTGTCTGATTTCCAAGCCAAGTTTCATTGTCCTAGCACATCTGGAAGTACCTTAATTCGCGATCACCGGAATTCCGGACCCCCCTCCAACTCCCCCCACAGTGCCCGAACCCGGTCCGGTTCTGTCACTGATGTATCTAGAGCTTCTGCTTGTTCTTCCAACCAAGTTTCGTCCCAATAGCTCCACTCTAAGCGTGTCACAAGATTTCGGGTTCTCCCCTCCACCCCCCCCCCCAAATTCATCGGATTACATCTGGACTTTAAACAGGACATTTGATACATGAGGTCTTAGCAAATATCAAGTTTCATTACGATCCGATCACCCGTTCAAAAGTTATACATACCTCAAGATTCAGGATTCTCCCCCCCCTCCACTCCCCCCACGATGGTCGGATCAGGGAACTGACTATTTCTAAGCCAATCATGTCAAGTCTGTAATTTTCAAGCCAAGTTTTATCGTCCTAGCACGTCTGGAAGTACCTTAACTTGCGATCATCGGAATTCCGGACCCCCACAGTGCCCGAATCTTGTCCGGTTCTGTCACTTACGTACATAGGGCTTGTGCTTGTTCTTTCCACCAAGTTTCATTCCGATCGTTCCACTCCAAGCGTGTCACAAGTTTTCCGGTTCCTCCATCCAACCCCCCCCCCCACCTTCATCGGATCTGGTCCGGACTTGAAACTGGGCATCCGAGACGTGATCTTTCTACGTATCAAGTTTCATTATGATCCGATCACCCGTTCGGAAGTTATACATACCTCAAGATTCCGGATTCCCCCTCCCGTCACTCCCCCCACGATGTTCGGATCGGGAAGTTGACTATTTTCCGGTTAATCTGGTCGAGTCCCTGATCTGACTGCCAAATTTCATTGTCCTAGCACACCTGGAAGTAACTTAACTCCGTATCACCGGAATTCCGGAACCCCCCTCCAACTCCCCCCACAGTGCACGAATCCGGTCCGGGTCTGTCAATGACGTACCTAGGGTATGTGCTTGTTCCTCCCACCAAGTTTCATCCCGATCGCTCCAGTCTAAGCGTGTCACATGATTTCCGGTTCCCCCCTCCGACTCCCCCCCCCATATTTATTGGATTCGATCCGGACCTGAATCGGGATATCTGAGAAATGACGTCTTTCCAAATATCAAGTTTCATTAAGATCTGATCACCCGTTTGAAAGTTATGCATGCCCCTAAATTCCGGATTCCGGCTCCCCTCCCTCCCCCCACGATGGTCGGATCGGGGAAGTGACTATTTCTAAATTAGTTTGGTCGGGTCCCTGATATGCCTGCCAAGTTTCATCGTCCTAGCACATCTGGAAGTACCCTAACTCGCGATCACCGGACTGACCGACCGACCGACGGAAAAGTGATCGGTATATGGCACTTGGCCGGAAGGCAAGTGCCATAATAAAAAGAAGGGGGACCAAGCTAACTATGCTAAGTTTGCTACTGCGCGTAACAAACTTCGCCAACTGACGAAGCAATTGCACCTGGACTTTGAGTCCAAACTCGCACACGACTGCAAACATAACCCCAAGAAATTCTGGAACTACGTCTCAAGCAAAGATCATAACCGCCGCAACATCAAACGTTTGGCGAGGGAAGACAATAGCGAAGCAACCGATCTAGGAGAAATCGCAGAGATTCTCAACCAACAGTTCGCCTCCGTCTTTACATCCGAAACAGATGGCCAACTACCACTAGCGCCTCAACCCAACATCACCAGCCAAATGACCGAAATAATCGTAGACGAGGCCGCCTTACTAAAGCGACTTTCAAACCTCGATGCCAACAAATCTGCTGGACCAGACAACATCCATCCGAGGTTACTGAAAGAAGTTGCAAGCATCATCGCAGCACCCCTTACAAACATCTTCCAGTCTTCGCTCGACTCCGGCACTATTCCATCCGATTGGAAAGAAGCACATGTGGCTCCCATTTTCAAGAAAGGGAACAAATCCAGAGCAGAGAACTACAGGCCAATCAGCCTAACATCCGCCGTTGCCAAGCTACTTGAGAGAATCGTGAATGACGCAATCCACGACCATCTAACAACCCACAGGATACTTTCAAACAACCAACATGGATTTCGTCGCAACAAGTCGGTGGAAACCAATCTACTTGAAACCTATGACATCATCACCAAGCTCCTCGATGCTGGTGTACCAGTCGACCTGATTCTCCTTGACCTAGCCAAGGCGTTTGATAAGGTTCCCCACAAAAGGCTCCGCATCAAGCTCTCTCTGCAGGCCTGAGCCAGACGACGGTCAATTGGCTCATGAGTTTTCTCACAAAACGCACACAAAGGGTCAGACTGTTCGGATCAGGTGGCCAGAAGATATACTCCAAACCTTGCGATGTCATCAGTGGTGTCCCTCAAGGTACAGTCCTTGGCCCAACCCTCTTCTTGATTTACATCAACGACTTAGTCACCAAGGTCAGCAACAATATCACACTATTTGCCGATGATTCCAAGCTCTTCGGTCCGGCAGACAGCGCAAGCCTCCAAGCCGATCTCAACCATATCCAAGAGTGGGCTGAAGAGTGGCTACTGTCATTCAACATCAGCAAATGCTGCGTCTTACACTTTGGACCAAAGAATGAAAACGCAGTGTACTCAATGTGGGATCCTGACAAGCGAACACAGATTGATCTTCAAACCCACAATGAAGAAAGGGACTTGGGTGTACTCGTAGACAATCAGCTCAAGTTTCACTCCCACACAAGGAACGTGGTTTCCAAATCTAACGCAGGACTTGGCCTACTCAAGAGATCTATTACGAGCAGATCCCCTAAAGTCTTTCTTAGACTTTATAAGGCCATCGTAAGACCCAACCTTGACTTTGGAAACTGCATAGCCACTCCCCAATACAAAGGCGACACGAGACTTCTTGAGGGTGTACAGAGACGTGCCACCAAGGTTATAGATGGGCTTAAAGACCTCCCCTACGAAGAAAGGCTAAGAAAACTCAAACTACCTACACTGGTGTACCGCCGCAGACGAGGTGACATGCTGCTTACCCACAAACTCTCCAACGACGCACCTAGTCTCCTAAACCTGAACAAGTCCCACCAATCCCATACAAGAGGTCACTCAAAGAAACTTTCCAAATGCCACGTGAACTCAAGAATGCGTCAGAACTTCTTCTCCGAAAGAGTTGTCAACGACTGGAATTCCCTCTCCGAGTCTACAGTGTCAGCAACTTCACCTGTAACTTTCAAGAAGTCACTGGATAACGAGTGGTCAACTGGTCATGCAAGAACTGGAAATACTGCTGGCATGATCCAGATCAGTAACAGATGTCAACCATCATCACTCACGGAGCAACACAGATCCATTGGACCTTATCGCTCCGAAGTGCGAATTAAGGTAATTAAGGTAATGACGTATCCGTTTTATACATTATTTGAATATATGTTTCAAGTAATCTTGGGCTCAAGGAGTATTTATCCTTTTTTTCTCCATACTGCACTTGTGACCTTTGTCTTAAAATGGGTAAAAATTTCATTCATTAATCCTTTCAGTCATAAGAGTATATGTCCAAAGTACGGCAACCAACCCACCATCTGGTATCGGTGCCCATCTGTTGATAAACAGAGGAAACTTGTGAGGGGAGCAGGAGATCAACGAGACATTATCCTTGTGCCATTGTGAATAGCTACGAAAAGCACATCATAACGATCGCTAAACTACCTACCTATCATAACGATCGCTAAACTACCTACCTACCTACCTACCTAAAGGGCTACTTTGAGATAAGGGGCTATTTTTACCATCTTTGTCGAAGACATCGTAACGACTCGAATCGTTATGTATACATGTACTTTACTATCACAGCAAATAGCCAAAAAGATAGTTTCACTGGCAAGCTCGCACAAAGCTTCACACAAGCTCGCCGAGGCCCCAATTCTCAAACCAGTTAGCTCCTTCTGGTTCTAAACCGCGAATCAAACTGCTTTATTCCACTGAACTCAAATGCAAGGTAAACTTTGCTAACCATTTCATTCCCCCTACAGCGTAGCTCACGAACCCGACGGAAAAGTATTTGACTGTGTAGTTGAAAGGTAGTTGTACGAAAAAGTTGCATGTATTGATATGTAGTAGTATGGAATACTTTGGTTTAACATGCCTACGACTGGGTTGATCTTAAGTAGTGGTGTCCAATAGCATCCAATCTTGCTGTAGTAGTATCCAGTTTACTAGTAGTAGCATGCAGTGGCAACAGTTACTACTGCATGCTACTTTTTCGTACAACTCCATACGACTAATTCTCGAAAATTTTTCATCGGGAACGGCGCAGTGGCGACGGTAACAATATGTATCAGGCGTCACATACCCTCCTCCTTAACCCCCCCCCTAAACTTTGTTGGCTGCTGCTGCCTGGAGCAACCTACGCATGCCAACCTGTGCTACTTTGAGACAAGGGGCTATCTTACCATCTTTGTCGAGGACATCGAAGACAAAGAAATGACCATTCCGCATTAAAAGAATATGCTTGGCTGCCTCATCTTTCCAAAGTGTATCCTTCTCAGTGTCCGGCAGCCTAGTAGAGTTGAATAGGCTGGAGAACTGGGACATGTCAAGCGGATAAGCCTAAAAGGTTGAAAGGTAAAAGGTTGAAAAAGAGATCGAAAGTACAAAGTAGGCTACTGTAAATGGTTCAAGTACACCTTCAGCACTACCTAACCGCGAATCATATATGTTGGCGCTAAACTGATAAGTCAGCTGAGATTCGTCACGACATCCTTAAGGTCAATCAATTTGAAAATCTGAAATGATGCCAGATAAAATTTTAAAACAGCACAAAAGAAAATAATAAAAAAAAACTGTTGAAAGCCATTTATTAATAAATACAATGCTCAAACAAGGCTTTAATGCATCTTATTATCAGGACTTGACGAAACTTTCGCGTATATCTAACAAGGAAAATTATAGGTCGCTCGGAGTAATGCATTTACTCAGCTCAAGCCCCGATTATTGCCTACGGAGTCAAAAGTAAAGGACCCTTCAGAGTTCAGACCGAAAAAAAACTCTTACAAACACTGTGACCCTTACGGTCATTACGACGACGTAAAAGTACCTAAAGATTTTGCGCAAATTAATATTGAAATTCGTCCAACTTGAAGTGTTCATTTCCGCCACTGTTTAACTTGTTGATTATGTCTATACCCACTTTGATCCCCGTTTGTCTACGCCGAACTACCCCAAGTGATATCATCACACAGAGTTTTATCCGTGTTCTGCTAAGGCTGCGTAACTTGTAGTCTAAGAAAGTGATAAGAAATTGACGAGAAACTTCCGATTGTGGACACGTAACAGAAGTTTTTACGTGTCAGTCCGAAGGGAACTTTACGAGCTCACAATACTATTGCCTCACCTTGAATCCGTAAGAGACATATGTTGCGATGAAATACGGCATGAACTTCATCAGTTTCCTGTACCGATCTGTGTCACTCTTCGCTGGATTCAGGTGATAAACTTCGGGCTCCAAGACCTCCGCCCTCAATGACTTCATAAACCTGAAAAAACGGATTCAATGTAACATGCCCCACGGAATAGAAATCCTAAGTGTTTCCGGGTAGAAGATTTGCAGTATGAGGAAGAACTACAATGCTACAGTCTAGAAGAACACCCGCCTCTCTCTCCTCGCCCCGTAGTTTCGCCCCAATTACGCAATTCAAGAACCGGGTCAGTACTTTAACATCCACCTCTCCCTTCTCGCCACGCAATTTCGCCCCAACTATGAAATTCAAGACCCGGGTCAGTACTATCCCAACACTCGAAACTTCTGCATATTTTTCCTTCTGCATACACCATCTAGACCATCATCGAAAGAGAAACACACAAATAATTTAACATCGTGAGGTATAGGATTTTGAGCTTTGGGACTGAAGTAACGCTGTTGGTAATATGTTAGAACCTGTAAACTGTTGGAAACATTTCTCCAACCGTTTTTTGACCATAAATACGCCTTCAGTCCGACTATTAGTTACTAATTCTTGAATCAGTAGCGTCATTTTATATATATGTTTCTTGATGGAAATGAGACCTTGAAAGCGCCTTCAGTCCGACTATTAGTTATTAATTCTTGAATCAGTAGCGTCATTTTGTATATATGTTTCTTGATGGAAATGAGACCTTGAAAGCTTGAAACTTTTACAACAGACACAGAGACTCGCACCCTATAAATCGGTTTTTCGCCTTTCGCGTGATAATCGACCTATACGATGTGACAGTCGATTTTCATGGTAAAATTTCAAGCCTTCAAGATATGATTTCCCATTAAACCTTACTTCAAATCTGTGGCTAAACAATCAAGATAGAGTTACAATGACGTTCTCAACAATTACAGGCTCAGAACAGTTACCAAACGCCGAGATTCACTCTTAAAGTCCAAAATCCTATGCCTCACACTATTTGACTCTACGTCACATTGTTCTTAACTGTGCGTTTGTACTCCTTACATTTTCGTCGGGTATACCACAATCTCTCTACTCCGATCCTGAAAAATCGTCATAATGTAGCGCCTTTTCACTTCGTAGATGGCAGGTGTATCTTATGACGCGACTTATTGGCTAACTTTCACTTACTGTTAGAAATTTAATTCAAGATCCCACATTCGGGGTAAAAAAAATCTTGCTGCTACCAAGGACAAATAAGCGCCAGAGCCTCCGTTTCCCTATCTCTGTAATACGACCATGCGAAGTCGAATAGATTCCTATGCCCTGCCCTGCCCGATGCAAACGAGCTTAAGGTAGCAGACCCGCGGATCATCACAGTTCGTTACCTCTACAAACAGCTATATTGCAGTAAAGCCCCGGAGAGTAAATTTCCAAAAGTAAAAGCCAATTGGTTGTCTAGACGCGTTGCAGAGCGGGTCAGCACGCCTCCTGCACTTTTTCATCTGATATGCGCACCGGGGAAGAGGGAAGTAGACGGGCATCAACTCAAAGCTCAGCAAATACCTCTAGCTCAGCTCAGTTTTGTCCGGGTATCTATAGCCGCTGCGTGGATCAAAGACGGAGGTTCTATTGGCTTATTGGTTCTTGCTGCAATCTAGTCGACTTTCTTTCCACAATTTTAGATAGGCGTGTCCACAGATGGTCTACAAGCTATCAGGTATAAACACTCGCTCAATATATACGGAAAACGAATCGCGGTTGTTATTCTTTTACCGAGGGTGGGAGACTGAAGGTCTTGTCGCTAACCGTCTTTGACATGGGTGACCGTCTTCAAGGCCTAGGTGCAGCGTAAACACACGTCCCCGAGAAGCGATTAAAGTTCAAAATTTGTGTAAGCACTAACCTTAACGCAGACACCAGGAAGTTTGCTGCCCTTACATCTTGACGGTTGTACTCAGCCTTGGCATCATCAATAAACGCCATAAATGGATTGTAGTTTAATACTATCGACTGCCGATCTCTCAGATACATGTCAAACCAAGGCTCGCTAATGTAGCTGGTATCCTGATGTCGGCTGTCACGTTCAAGAAGTTGATTATGAAGTTCTGAAATCAAACGGAAGGTAAAATAAGCGCGCAGTGCATTTTGAATATATTCACAACAATTATTACAGCTGATACTCATGCATGTCCGTATAAGACGGAGTTAACGCTCCGAATAAACGCTCAGGGTCGGGCGGTCGCTACTGTGATTTTCGGCGTCATCATCAGTTCCATACGGATCAGTTGGGGATTTGTGCAAAAAATCCGGCCAGGAAAGCCTGATTGTGTTTCCGTAGTATAAAGCCAGTCTTCATCTTCCCAGTCTTCATCTTCATGAGGGAGAGAGACAGAGAGAGATTGGTGTAGTTTGAAACTATCGTAACTATAGCTAATTTACAGTTTCACAACACACATACATACATCTAAGAACGAAAATAAGACAGAAATGACACCCGGAGGAGTTGAGGGCAATTCTGACGGTTTGGAAATCTCTGCTAGCTTATGCGCCGACTGTGCTGTATTGGCGCTCCATTAGTTTTTTTCAACACCAGAGAAGTCTCTCTGCACTCAACAGCCTGGAGAAACTTGAGCATTAAACATTTTAACTGATACTCGGCGAAATGCTTGACGGCCATCGATGCAACCTGCTTTTCATCTGTCCCAGACCTTATTTTCGGGTCGTGCTTTGTTTTGTTGCACTTGTGCACTTAGAGCCTGGTCCCACTAGGTTTTTTCTTCACACAGTTCATAGCGGAACTGTCTACACTAGATCCAAGAATAAGTACCTTTGAAGGGCTGCTGAATAAATTCAATTTGTAATATTTTTAATTAAATTCAGGAGACGAAATTAACACTAAACAGATTTTTTTTTCATTTCAAAGTTAAATACAGTGACTGACTGGAAATGATGCCGTTTATAAATTTTCTGGTTTGGCATATCTTAACAGGCGTTTTCCATAGGCTGTACCAATCGTTGGGTAGGCCTACAGCCAAAGTTTGGCATAGCCTATACAACAAATTTGGCATGGTAGACTGTGGAGAGGATAGGAAAAAGAAGACATGAAATCATC
This sequence comes from Branchinecta lindahli, assembly GCA_023053555.1. Classification (NCBI taxonomy): domain Eukaryota; kingdom Metazoa; phylum Arthropoda; class Branchiopoda; order Anostraca; family Branchinectidae; genus Branchinecta; species Branchinecta lindahli. The sequence continues at coordinate 16,159,960 of JAKZAO010000009.1, forward strand.
AAACTATGGTACAAATGTTTCTTACGTTTTCCGATGCCATTCTGGAACTCAGCCACATAGGACTTTGTTTTCTGAAACTGCTCTGAATCTAGAAGTGGCTCTTGAGCAGCAAGATATCGATGGCAAGTCTCATCTAACTGAGGAATTGCTAATCGAGGTAATGATTTCTGGAAATGGTATGTGTTCAATATGCTACGCTGCAGGTACTGGTAATCCTCATTCTTATAATTTGATGCTGATCTGAAAAAAAAATCAGGTTAAATATTTAATTTCCTGCTGAACAAAAATTAGAAAAAATTTGACTTTTCAATTTAGCCCATTTCATCATCTACCCAACAGCAATGATAAACGACAAAATTTGTTCAACAAAACAAAATAAACAGTGCACAGCCACAACAGCAACATCTTGTCAAGCAAATCCAATGCCATCCAATTGCCAATGTCTTAACAAACACCCTTCAAGAGGATCTCAACACTTTAACTGACTGGTCAAGTGAATGGAAACTAGAGTTCAACCCAGACAAATGTCGTGTACTCCACTTCGGACACAACAACCCAAAGCGACAGTACCAGATGAGAAGACAAGGATCAAGCACCCCAGTCCCGATCCTCTCCACTTTAGAAGAAACGGAACTCGGAGTTATTGTGAACGACAAACTGAAATTAAACTCTCACACCAAAAAGGTAGTGGCAAGTGCCAATTAGACCCTAGGGATGATCAAACGGTCAGTCGCATCCCGCAAACCAACTGTCATGCTGAAGCTTTGTAAAGCCTTGGTCAGGCCTAAGTTGGAGAGCGGTAACGCCCTCGCCTCACCCTCCTACAAAGAAGACAAGAAACTCATCGAAGGTGTCCCGAGGTGAGCAACAAAATCAATCCTAGGCCTTAAAGCACTACCTTACGAACAGCGACTACAGAAACTGAAGATCCCGACACTTCCTTATCGGCGGAAGAGAGGGGACATGCTACTAGTCTAAAGACTTCTCAACTCTAATTGTCTTCCCTCCCTCTTCGCCCCGACAACCACTCACGGACTAGGGGCCACTCCCGGAAACTGTCCAGAAGGTCCTGCACCTCTCGTGTTCGCAAGCACTTCTTCAGCAACCGAGATGTTCCTGTATGGAACAGCCTGTCTGAACCAACTGTCACCAGCGAAACACCCGAAGGTTTCAAAAAGCGACTCCACAAGGACTGGTGCGGGCAGCCTTGGAAAGAAGACTGGTGCGCCCTGGAAGCAGCAACCAGAAAATAGCACCATCATCATGATGACAGCCTGCAAAAACTGAGGCTGCAAAGGCTGGCTGAAAGGCGTCACGACCTCACCATGCGCTTCGGGAAACAATGCCTGCAGGCCGAGGCTCACCGTAAAATCCTGCCTGATTTTCAAGAGGCACGCAGCAGTGGGCCGAGTACTCGTCGAGGAATCCTCACTTCAAGATGCCAACTCCTCTGTCCCCCGCCCTGAAAATCTTCAAAGAGATACCTATCGTCCTTCGTCCCTTACTTCGTGGGCCACTTCAATGACGAATCGATGGGAAAAACGTTAGACGTCTGAAATGTTAATTAATTGTATATAGTATAAATCGTTTTATTTTTGTAACGTATGACGTCCGCCGCTAGCCACGTGCTATTATGGAAATAAAGAGTTTATATTATATTATATCCGCAAGCTATTCATCGGGATATAACGTCCTTATTGCTTGCAAGTGCAATTTCCAGTAAGGTAATTTAAGGTAAGTGACATGACACATTTTGGCATCTAATGGACACTGTCTGCTCAAGGCGTACTCACCTAATTCATTTAGTACATAGTAAAATTACTTATTGCATAGCTACTATAGATAGTCTAACTTCAGTCCTTTCCCACTCCACAGGGAGAAGCTTAGCGCTATCACCTATTACCATTTTAGATTGTCTATAGGCCTATCCCTTGTTAAGATAAAAAACTAAATAGCCTCCCCTCATCCTACTGACTCCATGACCCACCTGTTTACTGAAGTCAGCTTATAGTTGCAAGACAGAAAGATTAAAAACTATTTTTAATCTTTGTTTTGCTTTCTTCTTGTGTTCCTATTCCTATTTTTTCTTGTAGCATGTCAGGCAATCCGTAACAGTGTTTTAGCTTCCAACCTGGGAGGTTTCTTCAGATCTGGCTGTCTCCTAGAATCTCTGGTTTATCCAAGTACCCATATAACTTGCTATCTGTGAGGTTTCTGCCAATCTGGCTGGTATAGTTTCTTCAGAGCAGGAGGTTTGCCTCCATTTAGCAGTCACATGATCTCCTAGATCTGCCAAACCTCTCAAATTAGAAGGGAAATTAAAAGAAGAAATGAAAATAAATATGATAAGCAACAGTTTGAGCAATGAGAAATCAGAAGTTACCACTTCAATAAGCTAGGCTCAGAAAAACTTTGATTCTGTTTAAATTTACAATGTTTATGGAGGTTCAGTCCAGTAGTGGTAAGGTTTTGTACACCCCAACTTGGTATTTGGCAAAGGCTCTACAAAATACAGTCTCATAAAAGTAAATTGGTAAATAACATTTGTAATACAGGATACCTTGCTATTTGCACCACCCCCCTGAATGAAATGTATGCATGCTATTCCCCCGTTTCTTTCCAACATCTATGCTTACCACATGTGTGAAATTGGGCCTTGATTGAAAGCTCTATAATTGTCTACAACGTCAACATAACATTTTTCTCATTTTCTCTCAGCATTGACAAACGCTTTTCTTCGAAACACCTTCTGACCTGCTTCTGACTATGTCCAAATTATGTCTGTGCCAGCCAGAGGCATCACTACTGGGGGGGGGAGGAGGCCCCCCCCCAATGTTGTCGGCTTCTTTTTAGTAAAAACCGTCGATTTTTTACTTAGAAATCGTCGTTTTTCTTAAAAACAGTAGTTTTTTTGTAAAGAATAGTCGATTTTTTCTTAAAAATAGTCGTTTTTTCTTGAAATCAGCCGATTTTTCGTCAACACAGTGTTTTTTCCCCAATAATAGTCGTTTTTATCCGCAAACACAGTCAGTAAAAATGATCAGCCAGTCGGTAAATACTTTGTCCCCCCCCCCAAACATTTTGGCTAGTAACGCCCCTGGTGCCAGCTTCCATTTCCTATTTTCTTTCACACCTTATCATGGATTTATTTACACTACCAGGTTAACCCAAATAGGGGTTAACCTGGGGTTAAGCTTGAGCTTGACTGCTTATGCCATTTTCCTGTTCAACGTATTTGGCCCTTTTCTCCTCTGTCGTTTTTGTTTTGAACCAGGTAATCCTTCAAAGTAAGTGGGCAGTTACCAGTGACAAACAGCATATTTGAAATACAAATATTTCAAGACAATCGTCAATCCTGGTCTAAGAATCTTATGAGCTCAGACCATTATTAGAACTAATTAGAAGATTAGACTGACACGCTATCGTAGCAAGAAGACTACCTTGAGAAAGATCGTATCTCCTTTCTCACAATACTGAGTGAGGCTGGTTGAAAAGTTTTCATTGCAACACACGTTCCAAGGTTTTAAAAGACAACGCTAAAGATACTCCGACAATTCGTAAAAAGAAATCCTGAAAATATAAAGTAACATCAAAAATTAAAAGAAATACGTCATTATTTGAATAATATAAAAAACAAATCAAAAAAACTTTTTTTCTAATTTTGGACTGGGAATATATTTGAATAATATAAAAAACAAATCAAAAAAACTTTTTTTCCTAATTTTGGACTGGGAAGAGCCAGGGAAGAGCAGCGGAAGAGATGAAGCACCCCGCCATGGCGTGGCGCTGGAATTCAAAAACAACGAAGCACACGGTTTCTTTCTTCTTGGAAGGTACAAATCAATTGCATGAAGCCTCAAAGTACAACACTAGGTGTTTATTCTTAGTGTGCGCGTACGATAAAGTAGTAGGAGCAGTAAATCTCATTGCAGTAGTGATTTACTGTAGGAGGGATCACCACCCTTGAATTATGTAACCTCGAAAATTGTCCACACAAATGTCAGAAAGAAATTTACATGTAGTTGTAATGCACTGCCACAACATGCAGCTTTAACCATGCAGTTGTAACCATTGTAACAACCCCTTAGACTAGAAAGCCAAGTTTTTAAAGCGAATGATGTCATGCCATGGTAGCAAGTCCAAGCTGAGCTCAACTTCAAGAGTTCAAGAGGGGTTTCTGGTAGGTTTCTGGGGCATTTACAGTCTGGGTCCGTACAGGTCCATACACTCGACCAAAAACCCCTTATTTTTGGATACCCTATGCCAAACGCTGGGTATAGGCTATCTAGCGTTTGGCATGCGTTTGGCATAGCCTATCCTATGCCTAACTGATGTCTAATGCTGGATACCCTATAATGCCAAATGCTGGGTTGGTACCCTAACCTGACCTATCTTACTATAGATGAATTATGATTGCTTGATTTCTGAGCTGGCATAGGCTTTTCCAAAACCAGGGGTTTGTGGACTGTGGTAGACTGGGTCCGCATCGCTTGATTACATAGAAAAATTAACTCTACTTACACTGTAAAAAGTTTATCCGAATAAGGATGCAGTATTTGCTACTGGGGTTAATCTTATCTCTATTGGGATAAGATTAATCTGAATTAGGGATAATCTTATCTCAATAAAGACAAGATTAATCCCAGTAGCAAATACTGTAAGATTTTCTTTTACAGTGTAGTTGTGTTCTGTTGTGTTCTTAGTTGTGTTTGTTTTGTGTTTGCGTTGTGTTCTTAGTTATGTTTGTGTTGTGTTCTTAGGTGTGTTCTAAAAGCTGTGTTCGGGTTGACTAATTAAGTGATTCCAAGTGCTGTCAAAGTGTTGTCAGCTGATTAGCACCTTTGCAATATAATCTGTATAATATCTATGTTTGATGTGTGACGATAAGATGAGATGTCAGAGATACAATGTCTATGTGTCCTAGTCATATCCAGGAAATTTTGTGGCTCGCATAGGGATCAAACGAGTTTATTATTTTGAGTGAAACTTGGAAAGTAGAGAGACGATGTGCCCTAGATGACATATTTTAGGGTCCGAACCTGATTCACGAAAAATGCTCAGACTCAAGCGAAACTTGCTAGCTGGTAAGAGAAGAGGCTCTAGATGATCAGTATGTGGCTGAACCAGATTCGGCCGAGGTAGGGGAAGGAGTATCGGAAATATTGTGGCTCCTAGGGATCAAATTAGTAGGATTAAACATTTGCCCTAGATGTTCCAAGGCAATGCCGGAAATGCTCAGACTCGAGTGAAACCAGATATCCTATTTCTAGGTCCGATCCTAGGAGGTTGAAGGGGGTATTTTGTGACATTCTCATCTACTTTCTTGCAAAAGCCTACTCATAACAAGTGCGACATGAGCTCGTAGCTCTTGTTCTTTTGAGATAGGGGAATAGAAATATGCTTAGCCTATATTAGATTGATTGTACATAGTTCCTTTTTTAGGTCTGAAAATGGATAAGGCAGTTCAATCTATCATGGTAAAGATCTCACAAGGATGCTCGACAGCAGCTGAAGCATTCAGTGAAATCTTAGCTGTGGTTCCTGAACAAGAACTTGAAGAAGCTATAACCTTTCTCTGTGGCGAGCTGATGACATGCAACATCAACCCAGAAGAAGTTCAGCTTTTGTACACATTGGCTGCAAGCTATCTGCAGGTCAGACCCACCAAGAATACTGGAGAAACACATGGCAAGCCCAAGGATAAGAGCAGTCCTGTTCAAGTTCCTGCTAAGCAGATGCCCAGACCGGTTGCTCGAAGTCCTCATTCAGTTCATGTTGTGAAAGGTTTTAACCATAAGAAAATACCTGGCCTTCATGTACCTATTTGCAAGTCTGTAAGTGGCGGAACCAGCATAGTGTGGTTCAGAAGAGATTGCAGAATCAGTGATAATCCTGCTTTGTTCTCTGCTTGCAATATTGCCAGTTCTGTGATACCAGTCTTTATCTGGAACCCAGAAGAAGAAGGCTCATTAGCTGCTGGAGGAGCTACAAAATTCTGGTTGGAACAATGCTTATCCAACCTGAATAGTCAACTGCAACGGCAGTTCTCATCCCAGTTGGTTCTACGAAAGACAGCTAATATTTGTAAAGAGTTAATGTCTTTGGTGAAGGAGACAAATTCTAATGTGGTGCATTTCAGTGCTTTATATGAACCTAGAATCCAAGAAAGAGACGACTTCATAAGCAAGAAGCTAAGAAACATGAAGGTGGATGTCAAAGTCTATCATTCTTATTTGCTCTACAGGCCAGACAAGGTAGGTCTCTAGGCTAATTTTACCGTTAGCCATAGCACATAGTAAAAAAAATTACCGTCTTCAGTGCTAATTCTCTGTGTGAAATTTTGCTATTAAGCCCCATACACACTGTATGCATGGGTGTGACCGTGTGAGGCCAAATAGCGTTTGCGACAAGTGACTGCCTTTCTCACTGTTGTGCCTGATTACATCACTTTTGCAAATTGTGTACTTGGTTTTTTAGCTTGGATTTCCAAGGTCAACCTCAACCCCATTTTCGTTCTGATTTGGCCTTACCTTAGAGCCCAGCTGCTCAGTCCCTCCTGCACCTCCGTTTCATGTAGGTCATCCAGTCCAGGAAAACCTTTTGTAATTCCACAGGTTGGTCGCAGCTCAGACATCTTCCCATTTAGGATGGATGGACGATCGGACGCCTTGATGTTGTTGGTTGCGACGAAGAGTGCTTTCGGGCACCATCTTTATTTGAATCCCTCTGATTGTCATGGAAGGACAGTGTTCCGAAGCCTCGTTCGCTCCAAACTCGTCGGCTAAAGTTGCAGAAGCCTTTGTTGGGAGGATGTTGCCCACTCTGTATCCAATGTGTCTTTTTAACCACCTGGGATTCTGCTCTGTGAATATGTAGCGGGCGTGATACACGAGAGCTGTTGTACCAGTTGTTCCGACCGTATAAGTAATAATTTAAGGCCAGCATACATGGACGAGCTGTTAGAAAAAGTGAACCAAGTGACGGATTTTCGGGCGAACTGACGGGTGGGCCAGTTGACGGTGGATTGCTGAGGCTACCGTGGAAGTAGGAATGTTGGAGTTTCGGAAACTAGCGCTCACTAAGGTCGGAATTTACAAAGGCAGAGCAAGGTCGCATCGATATAAAAAAAAAGCAGAGATGCATTTTCTACTCACAGTAGTGTTCTAAGCTCTGTTTGATCCCGAAATCATTCGAGGGAAGGAAAACGACGGGTGTTCAGGTCTCCAGGAAATGATGTGCAAAGATGCAGTCGCCGATGTCTTTTCTTGAACTGATCAGCATGATCGGAATTTCCAGGTGCAGACAGAAGGAGTCGGACTGCGTGGCATAGGTTCTGTAACGCACTTCCTTGAGGCATGCCGAAGAAACTCCCCCACAGGTTGGATAGGAGACGAGTTGCCTAAACCTGGAGTCATCCCCTTGCCTAAGTCCTGGCCAGTAAGTCACAGTTTGGCAGATCTGGAACTATATGTGCCACCAAGCAGGAAGGATGGGACTAAGATCGACTGGGCGGCTCAGATGAGGACATTCTGGAAGTTTGGAGAAGTTGGCGCTCATACCCAAATGGCTCATTTTGTCGCTCAAGGTAAGTTGTTACTTAAACAAAAAAAAATTGTTTTGAAGTTTAAACCTTGTATGAATATTTTGTTTGGAAAGAGTAGATGACGTTAAAGAGTTTAAGAAAATATTAACGTCACGGAGTAGGCTAGAGGAGGAGTCGTAGCCCAAAAAGTCAAAAACCTGATTTTGTTGATAGAAAAGATGCTACGCAGGTTACAAAAAAAAACTTAACTTAAAACAAAAAATCTCTATTGCAAGGTAACTGAAAGCCTGGATCTGACGATTAACAACTTTTTCATTCGATTTACAACATCCCCCTCCCCCTAGGGGCTTACATCCATCATAAACACAGGTCGTCGCTGCAGCATTTTGCTCTGTTAATTTTTTGTATTGTAATTACTGTATTGCCTGGACCATGGGCTAAACTGCAAAGATCCTCTTCCCCTGGAACATTCTGGTGGTGATTATGATGGATTTATTTCCCATTTATTGGACGAAATATCGTATTAAATGGAGTAAGATAGTATTTCCGTCTTTTTTGTTAATTTTTCGCGAAAAGTAGCGTTGCAAACCTGTTTAGTGTTGTTTTGAAGAGACATAAGTTGCGTTTTTGATCCGAATTCTCCGTTCTGAATTCTCGATTCTGAATTCTCGATTATTGTACAAAATTACCGTTTTTGCTCCTCTCGCTTCTCAGTTCTCGCTTTTGACAAAAAAAACTAATTTGGCAGCTCGTCTGCAACCCCGTGTACCTGTTTGTGCATATTAAACACCGCACTCTGTTGGCCAATCAGGGAGGAGAACGGAGAGAGGAGAATCGAGAATTCACTATCGGAGCAACTTCTCGATTCTGCAGAATTGCGAGGCTTTCCCCGTTCTCGATTCTGACAAAACCGCAAGAAAAGGAGAATTCGCTTCATCTGAATAGTCCAAAAACGCGAAATAGGAGAATTCGGAGGAGAATCGCGAGGAGAATTCGGATCAAAAACGCAACTAAAAACAATGTTTGCCAAATCTAATTCTTCTGTTTAGTGGGAGGTCCCCTACAAGCTGTGCTTCCGTCAACCGATGAGTTGTTTGCCCCACTTGGGTGTTCGAATGTGAAGCTCTTAGGCTGACTATTCTTTGTAGCGTCGAGCGGTCGGGAAGTACTCAATTCTTCGAAGGCGTATTGGGGTCGGAGTCTTTCGTTTAGAGAAGTCGGTTCCTTTTCTTTCATACTTATCTTTATTTATCTCTTGGAATACAACTCTTAATTCTGGTTCCAGTAAACACACAAACTCATCTGCCCGCCTCGGGCTTCACAACAATTTCCTATTTCAACCGCTAATCGAAAGAATGTGGTTATTTGTTTTTTACAGATACTGGTTTCAAAAGCTCGAACTATCCGAACTAGGAAGAAAACTAATTTTGATACTTAATATTGTAATATAGCCTACTATTCGTCACATCCGGAGGGAGTTAATCCCTCCTGGGAACTCCAGTGCCGTAACACAAACTCATTTCAAACTCTACTGGGTTTCTCAAAGATTGTCAACCCGTCTCGGCTGTTTTCAGCCTCACGCAGACCCCTTGGTTTTGAGGAGAAACATAAATAGCTTCCATACGGGTTAGCGCATAGAAAATGGGTAGGGAAGCAAAACCCACCAAATCATTATCGCAGTCTTTTAAGCGGCAAAACATAGCAACATTAGCTTTGCGGCGCAGCTCCTTCAGGGTAGCAACTCTTTTTTCAACCATTGCACCACTGGAAGTTGAGACTCTCGGTATGAGAGAGAATGGATTGTAGGGCGTAGGGCTAGTCAGCAATATAGGTACGAAAAGCTTAAGCACAGTTTTCTCATAAGATGTGTAAATGTGTTGAAGCTTCTGACAGTGTAGCACTGGGATTGGATCTTGAACCTTTGCTTTCCAGGGATTAAGAATTATGAGAAGGAATCATGTCGCGCAGACCAGTGGAATACCGCAGTCATATCCCCCTATCTGCATTTTGGTGAGATAAGCCCCCGGACGGTGCTTAATGCCGCCATGAACGCAGACGAAAGTAGAAGCCCCAAATTCCAGCGGAAGTTAGCCTGGCGAGATTTGTCATATTGGCTTCTTTACTTGTTTCCTACGCTAGATTCTGAACCGGTTCGCCCACCGTACAGGGTAAGCGTTTTCCTGTGATTATCGTTTTTATTTATATTACGGTACAGTTTTTGTTCCAGTATTGTAATGTACGTTACTGGACTTTGAAACTATACCGTGTTTTTCTAATAATACAAACCTGCCTCGGCTGTTTTTAGCCGCACTCATCTCCCTTGGCTTTGAAGCACGGAAACTTGCATAACTTGTATATATGACTAATGAGCTCTTTGGAAGCAATAAGCGGGAGCCAGACCGACCTCGAAAAGAGCCAAACGCGGTAAACACAAAATCATTATAGTACCGTTGAGGTGGATAAACTTGCATAGGAAGCTCGAAAGTTTGGAAATGAGAATTGATGCAACAATCATGGACGTAGTGTGAATCGGTAATGTAGGTTCAGGTTCTTTAATTTGAAAAATACTTCTTAACAATATATATCGATCAATGGGGGCCGGCAGGGATACGAGCTCGTTAGCCCGCCCCTACAGTTAAAATGTGGCGCTTTGAGGAGCAACTGTAAGAAGTAATCAGAATGAACCACGTTATTCTTGCCAGAATTGGGGGAGAGAAATGAGAAAAGGCAGAATGTTTCTTTTAATTGATGTTGCTTTCCCCTCACTTTTAACACAAGGATGTGCAATTTCGACAAACAACAATTTTGATGTTATCTGTAAGGGCTCATAGGAATATACAGAGAATATTTCAGTGGTTACATCTCAAGTGTTCTCAAGTGTTTTCGTATAAAAAAAAAAACATTGCTAACCATGATTAGTGTTATCTTTTACGGAAATAAAACCGAAAGGATGATAACACATATTTTCTGTAACATAAACAGATAGTCTCCGAAGTGTTATTTCTCGAAAATTCACATCCTTGCGTAACATGCTTCTGCTTCTGACAGTGCAATTAGTTCACTTTAACATGTAATTATTCCACCAGTCCGCCGATAATATGGAAGATAATGATGACCTACAACCCCCATTTTGCCAGCGATGGCTTCAATATCCCCCCCCCCCACTTTAGTTCTAGGATTCCTGATAGGAAGACCCCACCGTGATGATCTAAAGTCCAACGTTCGTAAACGTTGATTGCAGAAATGATGGTAGATAGGTAGGTAACCCTGGAACTAACACAATTTAAAAGTCTCAAGCATCATGGGTTCAGTACAATCTAGTACATAACAACAATTAATAATAATAATAGTTGAACAGTTTACAACTTAATTTATTAGTTAACTGTAGACATGTCAGCTACTACTGTGACAGCGAATTACTTACTGAATTTACTTACAGACTTTATCCGAAAACACTAGATGGCACGGTAGATACGAAAAGGCGATTAGAGTTCAAATAAATGTATGCGATAGGATTATACGGTTCCTGACAATCCCCTCTTTTCAGAACCAGAGGTGGAGCCGAAATGTTGTCAGCTTGAAGGCATGGCAGAAAGGCAACACTGGTTTTCCGCTGGTTGACGCTGCAATGAGACAACTATGGAGTATTGGATGGATGAACAATTACATGCGGCACGTTGTTGCGTCCTTTCTCATCTCTTACCTCCACATTTCTTGGGTGGAGGGGTATAAGTGGTTTCAGGTAAGCTGTTAACCCGTATCTGCGCACGAACATATTCAAGTGTGAAATGGAGGTAGCCATTAAGAATTGTTTTTCGGTGGGTCAGGCAGTGCCGGATTATCAAATAGCATGTTAGAGCTATATTCCACAACACTGTCTGTCGAATGGTCGACAAACCTGGACGACTATACCTGACTACCAAACTACTAAATACGTTGTATTGACCATTCACCGAGCAGAAACATCATACTCGAATGATTAACTAAAGCATACATGTAAGCAATTGACGTCCTCTTCCGTTTTTGTTTTTTTCTTGCTTGAAACCTGTTAGGATATGATTGTTTGATGTCCGTACTCGTCGTCTCATTTTGACAGTGTCCCAAATAAAAAGAGAAGGTGGCTTTGTATGAAGCAATAAAACACAACACAAAATCTATCTATCCAGAAACATCTTCACTAGCTCTCACCTGCTTCTTCGAATGGGCAAGGTCCTAGTAGCTATGGTGACCAAAAATGGTTTATCCGGTATTTGCGAAAATATGATAGTTATAAATGCCGTGGAATTTTGTTAGTATAAAAAATGCATATTCAATTCAGTATAATTTATTCCCAAAATTCTGATCTAACAAAATGCACGGGATTTGTCATACATGGTTAAAATTAAGAGAATACAGAAATATTCGTCGGGGACCCAAGTTAAAACTGCATTCTTGAATTGTGACCATTAGCCCCTTTGTCAGAAGCGTTGGGAGCACTGGCATCTATCGGTTATTTATTTATTTATTATCACTCAAGATGGAAGTCATTTAGACCATGGGGACTAGAAAGTGTAATGATCGCAGAACAATTACACCTTAAAGCTTAATAAAGAAATTAGCCAGCACATGGCAGCAAACAACATAATCCACTAAAGCCAACATGGATTCGTCCAAGGAAAGTCTGTGGACAAGCCACACCAGTTGACATAGCACTCCTTGACAAGGCAACATTCCTTTGACAAAGTCGGTCACCGAAGTTTACGCATCAAGGTCGACGCCTGCTCTGATCACCTTCAAGTTGCAGATTGGGTGCAGAACTTCCTGATTTGACGCAAGCAAAGAGTCCGTGTCTTCGGGACAACAGGTGAGGAGGTCCGTCAGAAGTCGCGGTACTTGGTGGAGTCGTGCAAGGGACGGTACTTAGTGGAGTCCTGCAAGGGACGGTACTAGGACCGGGTACCGACCCTCTTCAATATATACGTCAACAACGCCCATCAGCTACTGAAGAACCCGTTGCCACAATACGCAGATGACTCGAAGCTTATTACCAATGCCTTTACGAACACCCTTCAGGAGGATCTGAACACTCCAACTGACTGGTCAAGTGAATGGACACTGTCACTGACCCAGACAAATGTCGTGTACTCCACTTCGGACCCAATGCGACAGTACCAAATGAGAAGACATAGATCAAGCATCCCAGTCCCGACCCGATCCCCACCTCAAAAGACGGGACCTCAACGACCATCAAACGCTCAATTGTATCCGGCAAACCAACTGTTATGCTGAAGCTTTATAAAGCCTTGGTCAGGCCAAAGTTGGAGAGCGGCAACGCCCTCGCCTCACCCTTCTACAAACAAGACAAGAAACTAATCGAAGGCGTCCAGGGCGAGCAATGAAATCCATCATCGGCCTTAGAGCACTACCCTACGAACAGCGACTGCAAAAACTGAAGATTCCGACTCTTACTTACCGGCGGAAGAGAGGGGACATGCTACAAGTGTTCAAACTTCTCAGTTCTGGTTGTCTCCCCTCCCTCTTCGCTCCACTCACGGACTAGGACCAGAAGCTGTCCCGAAGGTCCTGCACCTCTCGTATTGGTCAGCAATTCTTCAGCAACCGAGCTGTTCCTCTATGGAACAGCCTGTCTGAATCTAATGTCACCAGCGAAACGCCCGAGGGTTTCAGAAAGCGACTCAACGAGGCCTGGGCGGGCAGCCGTGGAGAGAGAACTAGTGCGCCCCAGAAGCAGTAACCAGGAAATAGCACCATCATCCGCAAGCTACTCATCGGGATACAACATCTTTATTGCTTACAAGTGTAATTTAAGGAAATTGGAGGTAAACTAAATTCTTCCCAGTGGGACCTTTTCCTGGCTTCAGCTACTGGATTATGGATCAAAAACCAACATCTCTTTTAGGGTTTGGAACTTAACTACAGTCTGCTAAAGCTAGGCTTACCAGTTGTCATGGCACCTAGGCCTTTATAGGAAAAGACCGCCGTCGTGATATTTTTTGCCTTGCTATTTTCACTTGTCGCCAGAGGCCTGTTGGACCAGTGGCAATACGGAAGCTGACTACTTCTCAGACAGTTGTTTTTGTCCCAATATAAAATAAATAAGGGTAGAACACATGCTAGATCGGTAGTGGCTCATCTTCTAATTTCAAAATAAAGTGCATGGTGAATAGTGATGTGGTGTGTTCGACGATTTTTTTTTTTATAATAGTATTGAAATTCCGGTTTAATCTAGATTGGACGGGAGATTAAAGACAGAACCCAACGAATCTGGTTAAGGATTAATAGAGATAAAAAACACGTTTTCCTGGTCTGGCGAAGACAAGACCCGATTGTCTGCATGAAAAGTCTAATAAATGTTCCACTTTGGGATCCCATCGAAAACTTCAGCCTTGTTCATTGGTGTTAACATAATTGCCATAGCCTCAGTCTTTTTGTGCAAAATAAACCATTTTCGATTGTTTAGACTGAAAATGCTGTCTCCCCTTTTTCCACCAAGACCAATCAGATCCTTTAAAGTTTAACTGAAAAGCCAACTTATTTGTGTGTCATTTAATTGGATACACTGAATTATTTGGATTCTGCAAAGGTATTTTTTTATTTTCCACTATCTGCTCTAGTTATGAGGCTCAGAGTATCTACAGCCGTCCCCACAGCGTAAATTCTACTATGACGCGGGAAATTTTAATCTCAACACAAATGCAGCTTTTCAGTGGGCAGTGGTGAGATTGGTGACGAATGCTTAGGGCCTGAACCAAAAAAAAAATTATAAATCTTTCTCGTAAGGAAAACAACAGAAGTACAAGCGCATAGAGGCACCACAAATCACACGGAAATTCCACTATTTGAAAATCGATTATTCGTGAATAGCGGAACAACGAAGTAACTCATTTTCAGCGGGTCTTCAAGCCAATTTAAGTGAATAAGTGATGGGTAACTAGATTGTCCTATCCTAGCCCTTTTCGGTTAAACTTTAAGGTCTCTATGTAGCCTGTAATAAGGCAGTAAGGTGTCAGAACTTCCAGATATAGCTTGCTCAGCCGTTTATCCTACCTGAAGTGAGTTGATTTGACAGATTATTATTGGAATTTTGTTCCAGGACACCCTCGTGGATGCTGATGTTGCGATCAATGCGATGATGTGGCAGAATGGTGGGATGTCGGGGTTCGATCAGTGGAATTTTGTCATGCACCCAATAGATGCTTCATTGACTTGTGACCCGAAAGGGGAGTTTGTGCGAAAGTGGATTCCTGTTTTAAAGGGTAAGGACTATGCTCCGTCAGAGCCATCGTATAGTTTAGCTCCTATTAGTCCCCAATGATCATCTACGTATATCTGGGACTCTGCTTGGATTTGTATTTAATTATATTCCTTCAGGAGATAAAATCTGCAACGTCCTTGACGATGAGAGTAAGGGGGAAAGCTTCTCTTTTCCGTTCCCTATGGATCTGTTGTACTATCTCTTGTAACGGATGCTGAAAATAAGTTGAAGAAGACAAACAGAGATTATTCCACTTGGAGCGCTGAACTGATGTAAGGCCTGCTTACCGTCAGTCGAGTGGTCAAACTGCTAGCTGTGTACATGAACCTCTTGCGGGAATCGGAACCATTTCACCAGACATTCGGACTGTCCATGAAGTGTCCAGATCCCTTGAATATGTTATTTTATCCCTTCTCAGTCCAACAGAAAAACCTCGAAGCCAGTACTAACAAGATCAAAGATTTCGATGGGATCCCAAAAACTTAATATTTGATCCAGACATTTGGGTCTTGTAGATATCCAGTCTTCGCCAGACTACATGAACATTTTTAATATTAAAACATATAAGCAGATTAAGATCAATGGCGTTGACGAAATTGATCAAAACTTCCTGCCTTAGGCTATACTACTGTCAAATTTCTGGTTTCAGCCGGATTCCGGTCGAAGGATATGTCCAGGTAGAAAATGATTGTCATATACGGACTCAGCAGGTCTGCCTACCCCTAAATCGACTATCACATTAGCTTTTAAAACCAGATCCAGTCTTTGCCAGGCTAATCATCTGAGAAAATCAAGTTCAGATATACCTTTATAAGCCATATCTATTTTGACGATACTGATCGAAACTTCCTGCTTTACTTCCGCTTTACTTCCTGCTTTACTTCCGCCGAATTCCGAGCGAACTACTTGTCCAGCCAAGAAAAGATAGTTCAGAAACGAATTCAGCGCATCTCCTTATCCCTATAAAGAACATCTAATCAACTTCAAATAAAACCTTAACTTATAAAACAAGTCCATCTACCCGTGATAGACATGGTACCGTATCGTTCTTATCATGAGCTACACTGGCAAAAAATAAAAGATATATCAACTAACAAAAGTTGGCAACCCCTCACCACCAAAGATTCTGGCAACACTTACTTACTACTCCATGTCCTCGTGATAGACGTGGTACCAAATTGTTCGTACCACATAAAGCACAGAAAACAAACTGTAGGTACACCAAGTAGAAAAAAACTGCTAATCCCTCATTGCCGAAGATGATTATGGTCTAACAGCCTATTATCAGACCATGAGACCATTAGAAGTCCCCTACTTGTCTCACAATTTTAGATCGGCCTATTTTCGGTTTTAGTGTGTACCCTACTACTGAAGTTGTCAACCCCTATAAACTTTCCAACTGTTATATAGCCCGCACAGTCGGCAACCATCTACTCTTTTCCACTATACCAACCTCTTCGACCGCACTAGCTCTCTCTCTCTTACGTCAGCCCCACGCAGGGCCATACTGATCCCGCGCAGAGCTATAAAAATCTGAGACAAGGGGTAGCGAGGGTCGACAAATTTTGTATCCGGTTTTCGCCGGATTCCGGGTGAACTACTTTTCCGATGAGAGAATAACTTTCATATTCGGATTCAGCATGTCTCCTTACCCCTAAATTGACTATCTCAATAGATTTCAAAAATATTTTTTTTTGCCCTTTAATTTGAAACCCCTCCCCCACCCTCAAATATAGGGCTACATAGCCCATCTTCGAACTTGACTTGTACTTTGACCCAAAGGATACTCACACCAAGTTTCATCAAAATATCTCAATCCCTTCGAGAGTTATCGTGCGCACAGACGGACGGACGGACGGACGGACGGACAACTTTTGCGATGTCATAGGTATCCCTCCACTTACGTTTTGGGATCCCAAAAACGGGAACGAGGATCCCTGTTCTTTAGCACTGGGTTACACAGAACAACAGAAAACGGGCCTTCCAGATTTTAGTACTTGTTCCTCCTTAGGACGAATACAAGTGCTAAAGAACAGGGATCCTCGTTCCCGTTTTTGGGATCCCAAAACGTAAGTGAGGGATACCTATGACATCGCAAAAGTTGTCCGTCTGTCCGTCTGTCCGTCCGTCCGTCCGTCTGTCCGTCCGTCCGTCTGTCTGTCCGTCCGTCTGTAAGCACGATAACTCTCGAAGGGAGTGAGATATTTTGATGAAACTTGGTGTGAGGATTCTTTGGGTCAAGAGTAAGGTCGAGTTCGTAGATGGGCTTTGTAGCTTTCCGGCCAAAACCGGAAAGTTTGTTAAAAATAAAAGTTTTATTTGAAGTTGATTAGATGTTCGATTTAGGGGTAAGAAGGCATGCTGAACACGAATTTGAAAACCATTTTCTCGCCGGACCAGTCCTTCACCCGGAATCCGGCCGAAACCGGAAAGTTTGTTAAAAGTAAAAGTTTTATTTGAAGTTGATTAGATGTTTGATATAGGGGTAAGGTGGCATGCTGAACACGAATATGAAAACGATTTTCTCGCCGGAAAATTAGTTGGCCCGGAATCCGGTCAAAACCGGAAAGTTTGTCAAAAGTAAAAGTTTTATTTGAAGTTGATTAGATGTCCGATTTAGGGGTAAGAAGAGACGCTGAATCCGCATATTACAATCATTTTTTAGCCGGACTTATAGGCCATCCGGAATCCGGCTGAAACCGGAAAATTTGATATAAGTTAAATTTTTATTTGAAGTTGATTAGATGTTGGATCTAGGGGTATAGAGATACGCTGATTTCGTTTTTGAGCTTTATTTTTTCACCGGACAAGTATTTCTGGAGTTTCGCAGAAGTAAGGCAGGATCGTTTCGATCGGCTTATAGGGGTAAACACACATGCTGAATCCGTATCTGAACTAGGTTTTCTTAGATGATTAGCTGGTTGGCCTTAATCTGTTTCTAAATTTTAAGAGTAAAATTGTTCAAGGAGTCTGGCGAAGACTGGATCTGGTGAAGACAAACTGGATCAAATATTGATATTTTGGGATCCCATCGGAACCTTTGGTCTTGTTGGGATCCCAAAACGTTAGTGACGGATACCTATGACATCGCAAAAGTTGTCCGTCTGTGCGTCTGTCCGTCCGTCCGTCCGTCCGTCCGTCCGTCCGTCCGTCTGTCTGTCCGTCCGTCCGTCTGTAAGCACGATAACTCTCGAAGGGAATGAGATATTTTGATGAAACTTGGTGTGAGCATTCTTTGGGTCAAGAGTAAGGTCGAGTTCGTAGATGGGCCCTGTAGCTTTACATTTAGGGGTGGGGGAGGGGGTTTAAATTAAGGGGCAAGCAAATTTTTTTTAAACAGCTAATGTGATAGTCGATTATGGGGTAAGAAGGCACGCTGAACACGAATATGAAAACCATTTTCTTGCCGGACAAGTTGTTCGTCCGGAATCCGGCCAAAACCGGAAAGTTTGTTAAAAGTAGAAGTCTTATTTGAAGTTGATTAGATGTTCGATATAGGGGTAAGAAGGCATGCTGAACAAGAATATGAAAACAATTTTCTCGCCGGACAAGTAGTTTGTCCGGAATCCGGCCAAAACCGGAAAGTTTGTTAGAAGGTAAAGTTTTATCTGAAGTTGATTAGATGTTTGATGTAGGGGTAAGAAGGCATGCTGAACAAGAATACGAAAACCGTTTTATCGCCGGACAAATATTTCACCCGGAATCCGGCCAAACCGGAAAATTTGTTAAAAGTTAAATTTTTATTTAAAGTTGATTAGATGTTGGATATGTAAGGAGATACGGTGAATCCGTTTTTGAGCTTTAGTTTTTCGCCGGACAAGTAGTTCTTGAATTTCGCCAGAACCGCAAAATTCACAGAAGTAAGCTAGGATCGTTTCGATCGGCTTATAGAGGTAAACGCACATGCTGAATCCATATTTGAGCTTGGATTTCGTAATGATTAGCTGTTTGGCCTGGCGAAGACTGGATCTGGCGAAGACAAAACCTAATTGTCTGGTTTTGGCTGGACAAGTAGTTCGCTCGGAATTCGGCCGAAAACGGAAATTCGACAGAAGTAAAGCAGGAAGTTTCGATCAGTATCGTCAAAATAAATATGGCTTGTACAGGTATATCTGAACTTAATTTTCTCAGATGATTAGCCTGGCGAAGACTGGATCTGGCGTAGAGAAGACGTAGTTGTCTGGGTCAAATATTAAATTTTTGGGATCCCATCGAAACCTTTGGTCTTGTTAGTACTGGCTTCTGACGAATAACCAAGTGCTAAACAACAGAGAACGGGCATTCCAGATTTTAGTACTTTTTGGGATCCCAAAACGTAAGTGGAGGGATACCTATGACATCGCAAAAGTTGTCCGTCCGTCCGTCCGTCCGTCCGTCTGTCCGTCTGTCCGTCCGTCTGTAAGCACGATAACTCTCGAAGGGAATGAGATATTTTGATGAAACTTGGTGTGAGCATTCTTTGGGTCAAGAGTAAGGTCGAGTTCGTAGATGGGCCCTGTAGCCCTACATTTAGGGGTGGGGGAGGGGGTTCAAATTAAGGGACTAGCAAAATATTTTTAAACAGCTAATGTGATAGTCGATTATCGGGTAAGAAGGCATGCTGAACACGAATATGAAAACCATTTTCTCGCCGGACAATTAGTTCACCCGGAATCCGGCCAAAACCGGAAAGTTTGTTAAAAGTAAAAGTTTTATTTGAAGTCCATTAGATGTTGGATCTAGGGGTAAGAAGGCATGCTGAACACGAATATGAAAACCATTTTCTCGCCGGACAATTAGTTCGCCCGAAATCCGGCCAAAACCGGAAAGTTTGTGAAAGTAAAATTTTTGTCTGAAGTTGATTTGATGTTCGATGTAGGGGTAAGAAGGTATGCTGAACAATAATACGAAAAATTTTTTCTCGCCAGACAATTAGTTAGCCCGGAATCCGGCCAAAACCGGAAAATTTGTTAAGAGTAAAAGTTTTATTTGAACTTGATTGGATGATAGATCTAGGGGTGAGAAAAGATGCTGAATCCGTATGACAATCATTTTTTAGCCGGACACGTAGTTCTTCAGGAATCCGGCTGAAACCGGAAAATTTGTCAGAAGTTAAATTTTTCTTTGAAGTTGGGATGTTGGATGTAGGGGTAAGGAGATACGCTGAATTCGTTTTTGAGCTTTAGTTTTTCGCCGGACAAATAGTTCTTTAATTTCGCCAAAACCGCAAAATTCACAGAAGTAGGTTAGGATCGTTTCGATCGGCTTATAGGGGTAAACATACATTCTGAATCCATATCTGAACTTGGTTTTCTTAATGATTAGCTGTTTGGCCTGGCGAAGAAAAAACCTTACTGTCTGGATCAGATATTGAATTTTTGGGATCCCATCGGAACCTTTGGTCTTGTTCCCCCTGCATACATCGGAATGATCTGAAATGCGTTCCGAGAAAAACTACTAAAAGGAGGAAGGATGGTGCATTGTTCCCCCTTCTACGAGCCTTCCTCTGGTGCAGCGTTCCAGATTTTAGTACGCGTTCCAGTTTTTAGTACGCGTTCCTCCTGCACCGTGTCGTTCCGTTCCATTCCAGTTTTTAGTCGATCCCACATTCTTGTCCTAAATAATGTGCACACACAGTCTTGTTTTCGCAGTCAGATACGAATTTCCTACCTCGTTCGGGAATTTCGACGCCATACATGTTTCCCCGTAGCGACGCGAATTTCCATGTGGGTTTTTGGGATCCCAAAACGTTAGTGACGGATACCTATGACATCGTAAAAGTTGTCCGTCTGTCCGTCCGTCCGTCCGTCCGTCCGTCCGTCTGTCTGTCTGTAAGCACGATAACTCTCGAAGGGAATGAGATATTTTGATGAAACTTGGTGTAAGGATTCTTTGGGTCAAGAGTAAGGTCAAGTTCGTAGATGGGCACTGTAGCCCTACATTTAGGGGTGGGGGAGGGGGTTTAAATTAAGGGACAAACAAAATATTTTGAAACAGCTAATGTGATAGTCCATTATGGGGTAAGAAGACATGCTGAACACGATAGTGAAAACCATTTTCTCGCCGGACAAGTAGTTCGCCCGGAATCCGGCCAAAACCGGAAAGTTTGTTAAAAGTAAAAGTTTCATTTGAAGTTAATTAGATGTTCGATATAGGGGTAAGAAGACATGCTGAACACGATGGTGAAAACCATTTTTTGACCGGACAAGTAGTTAGCCCAGAATCTGGCCGAAACCGGAAAATTTGTTCAAAGCCCGTAGGGAAAAAAGGTACCCGGATTCCCGTAAAGGTGTCCGGAATTTTGGAACAGCATTCCGGGCACGGAAAACGTAACGGAAAT
This sequence comes from Branchinecta lindahli, assembly GCA_023053555.1. NCBI lineage: Eukaryota > Metazoa > Arthropoda > Branchiopoda > Anostraca > Branchinectidae > Branchinecta > Branchinecta lindahli. The sequence goes on from JAKZAO010000009.1 coordinate 16,181,077, forward strand.
CCCGGCTGGGGGGTTTATTTCCCGGAATTCCGCGTTAAACTGCGGAATTCCAGGAAACAAGACTCCCTAGGCGGGAATTCCGTTGCGTTTTCCGTGCCCGGAATGTTGTTCCAAAATTCCGGACACCTTTACGGGAATCCGGGTACCTTTTTTCCCTACGGGAGCAAAAGTTTTATTTGAAGTTGGTTAGATGTTCGATTTAGGGGTAAGAAGACATGGTGAACACGATGGTGAAAACCATTTTCTCGACGGACTAGTAGTTATCCCGGAATCCGGCCGAAACCGTAAAATTTGTTAAAAGCAGAAGTTTTATTTGAAGTTGATTAGATGTTCGATTTAGGGGTAGGAAGACATGCTGAACACGATGGTGAAAACCATTTTCTCGCCGGACAAGTAGTTCGCCCGGAATCCGGCCGAGACCGGAAAACTTGTTAAAAGTAAAATTTGTATTTGAAGTTGATTAGATGATAGATTTAAGGGTAAGAAGAGACGCTGAATCTGTACATGACAATCATTTTTTAACCGGACATATAGTTCGTCCGGAATCCGGTTGAAACCGGATTTTTTTTATAAGTTTAAAGTTTTATTTGAAGTTGATTAGACGTTCTTTATAGGGATAAGGAGATGCGCTTCTGAACTATCTTTTTTTGGCTGGACAAGTAGTTCGCTCGGAATTCGGCCGAAAACGGAAATTCGGCAGAAGTAAAGCAGGAAGTTTCGATCAGTATCGTCAAAATAAATATGGCTTATACAGGTACATCTGAACTTAATTTTCTCTGATGATTAGCCTGGCGAAGACTGGTTCTGGAGTAGACAAGACGTAGTTGTCTGGGTCAAATATTAAATTTTTGGGATCCCATCGAAACCTTTGGTCTTGTTACATACGAAATCTTAGTTGACTGCGAACCCGGTTAAACTATCGACTCGTTGATTTTTTGTGTACGTCTGGAGATGTTTGGTAGTGGAAACAGAATAAGTTATGAAATGTGGATAACCAGCTTGATTGGGAGTACAAGCTTTCAGGACTTAGAGAGACTGACAAGGTTCCTGAGAGTAGCGTTCAGAGAAAGTTTTCATAAGTTTTGTATTTGAGTCGATTCCTTTCGTTTAAGTGTTTTGTTTTCTTCTTCTTCTGCGACCTTAAAAACACTCGGCAAAGACACAGCACGAAGCCGACTGAATTTCTTGTTCGCCGGATAGCTTTTGAACTAACGACAAAGCAGGAAAGTAAAGCAGAAAGCCGATATGTGCTTACCCGCCATTGGTACCCTCTAAACAACTCAATCAAGAACAAAATTCCGGTTTTAGCCGAATTCCCGCAAAAAATAGTGCCTCCAGCAGGAAGACAGAGTAAAGTATGTACTGTGTACTCGGAGTGTCTTCTCACCGTTACTTTGACACTCCAACCAAATTAAAGAAAACTAATTTTTCGGATGAACTTCTTCTCGGACAAGGACAAGAAGAAGATGGATAATGACTCAAGCATTTCTTCTAACTCCGAAATCATTAATCATTATTTAAATAAATCATTTTCATTAACAGTCTCTTAATATTTTTGAAGCACGTACCTCCAGGTTTTTCTGAGAAACCGACAAGGATTGACTCTGTAAGATAAGCTGAAAGAAACTGCTAGGCATAATCTTAAAGTTTAACTGAAAAGACAGCTTATTTTTGGGATCCCAAAAGAAGTGGAGAGACACCTATGACTTCCAAAAAGTTGTCCGTCTGTCAGCACGATAACTCTCGAAAGGGTAGAGATATTTTCTTCAAACTTGGTATGAGGATCCATTGGGTCAAAGTACAGGTCAAGTTCGTATATGAGCTCTGTAGCCCTATACTTAGAGGTGGAGGAGGGGTTTCAGATTAAGGGACGAGAAAAAAGGTTTTAAAAAGCCAAAGAGATAGTCGATATAGGGGTAAGGAGACACGCTGAATCCATATCTATTTCCTCGCCGGACATTAGTTCGTCTGGAATCCGGCCAGAACCGGAAAATTTGTTAAAAGTAAAAGTTGTATTTGAAGTTGATTAAATGCCCGATTTAGGAGTAAGAAGATATGCTGAATCCGTACATGACAATTGTTTTCTACCCGGACAAGTAGCTCGCCTAGAATCTGGTCAAAACCGGAAAAAATTGTTAAAAGTAGAAGTTTTATTTGAAGTTGATTAATGTTCGATTTAGGTGTAAGAAGATATGCTGAATCTATGTATTACAATTATTTTCTACCCGGACATACAGTTCGCCCGCAATCCGACGAAACCGGAAAATTAAAAAAAAAAATTATCTTAGGATGATAAGAGGTTTGATGTGGTGGTAAGGAGACATACTGATACGTATATGAAATTATTTTCTCACCGGGCAAATAGTTCGCTCGGAATCAGGCCATAATTTGAGATTCTTTTAAAAGTTAGAGTTTATATGAAGTTGATTAGAGGTTCGACATAGGGGTAAGGGGATGTGCTTAATTCATTTTGAGCTTGAGTTATTGCTGGACAAGTAGTTCACCGGAAATCCGGCCGATAACTGGATATTTGGCAGAGGTAAGGCAGGAAGTTTTGATCAACTTCGTTAGAGTAGTTATGACGTACAGGGTAAACACATATGCTGAATCCATAGGCCTACCTGAACTTTGTTTTCTCAGAAGTCTAGTCATTGGTCAAATTTTAGTAGTACAAATTTTCAAGGAGTCTGGCAAAGACCGGATCTAAAAGACGCAATTGTTTGTATAAATATTACATTTTTGGGATCCCATCGAAACCTTTGGTTTGTTATATCTCGGATTTCAGTACAATGAATTATTTTGACTGATTGAATTATTGAATTATTTTAATGAATTATTTTGATTTTTAATGAACTGAAACTTGAATACCTATGCAGGGGTCTACAGCTTAAGCAAGTGGTAAATATACCCACTACCAAAGGAGGCTCCTCGTTAGATGTCATCTGTACTAACTTGCACAAGTTCTACAGTCGACCTGAAGCTTTACCGCCTTTAGGAGGGAGCTACCACTATATGCTCAGAATGCAACCATTGGATCAAATCGAGGTCCAATACAAAGTCACAGAATCGCTGCATCGCCCTCTAACCGACGAAGGTATCCTCAGTTTCGGATCCTGGATTTCTGATGAGTGTTGGTCTGAGGTCCTAGCTACTCCTGATGTCAATTCTAAAGTTCAAATCTTTCAAAAGAAGCTTTCTGATAATTATAGAAGATGTTTTCCTGAAAAGAAAACTAAAAAGTGTTCAAATGATAAACCTTACGTTAATGAATCTCTGAAAGCTATGATCAAGGAAAAAATTCGTTTACTTCGTAATGGTAAAAAAGATGAAGCCAACCGCATGCGTAAAATGTTAAAAAAACAAATTCGAAAAGCAGCTGCCATGTACTATAAAAATACTATGAAGGATATTTTTAATTATAACCCCAAGAAGTGGTATGATCTAGTTAAAAAACTCTCTGGCAAGCAAATTGGTAATATTGATTTCCAGCTTGATGAGCCTAGTATTAAAACTGCTAACGATCTCAACCAGCACCTCGCCAAGATCGTTCAAGCACTACCTCCACTATCTGCAGCGACACTTGAATCTATTCCCCATAGTCAGGATGGAAAGCTTCCCCACGTATCACCAAAGGATATCGAAAAGAAGATAAATAACCTGAAAAGGACAAGTATATGCCCATCGGATATTCCGATTGAACTTGTCAAAGCCTTCGCCGACAAGCTGTCCGTACCACTGGCAGACATTTTTAACACGATCACAGAAAGTGGATGCTACCCTGACCCCTGGAAGCAGGGATTCGTGACCCCGATTCAGAAGAAGGGTGCTGAGGGGGGTTTCAATGGGGTTCGTCCGATCACTCTTACCTCAGTTTTCTCTAAATTGTACGAAGGCTTTCTGACCGATTGGCTTAAGTCAAAGATTGAAGAACTTATTGATCCAAAGCAATTTGGTAATCAGCGTGGCCTCTCTACTACCCACTATCTTGTAAGCTTACTGGATACAATATATAAAAATTTGGAAAACCCTGATGTTTGGCTAAATCTACTTCTAATTGACCTCCAAAAAGCTTTTGATCTGATTAACCACAATGTTTTAGTTGAAAAACTCCTAAAGGAATTTCATGTCGATCCTAACCTTGTTAGAATAATTGCTTCTTTCCTTTCCAATAGAACTCAATGTGTAAAGTATAAAAATTTATATTCAGATCTCCTTCCAGTTTACTGTGGCGTACCCCAGGGTACTCTCCTTGGCCCGCTCCTATTCCTGATCATGATAAATGGACTTGCGACTGAACACCCTGATCGCTGGAAATTTGTTGACGATATGACCCTATTAGAAAAATGCCGGAAAAACTTGAAGAGCTCAGCCATGGAAATTATGGAGGATATTACCAGCGAAGCTGCTGGGGACGACATGTCTGTCAATGCCAAAAAGTCAAATATCATGACTATCTGTTTCTTGAAGAGTACGCCCTCGTTCAAGCAACCAGTCCCTCCAGAGATGTCTGTCCAGCAGTGCAAGCTCCTCGGTATCACCATCTCGAGCGATCTAAAGTGGGAGGCCCACGTCGCCAACATCACAAAGCAAGCTAATTTGGCACTTTCTACGCTTAAATTTTTCTCCAAGTTTTCTTGTCCTAAAATCCAACTTTTAAGAATTTATTCAAGTTTTATCCGCCCTATCGTTGAGTATTCTTGTCCGGTTTGGCATTTTGGTTTAACTGTTTCCCAATCTAATTCAATAGAGTCAGTCCAGAAGCGAGCATTAAGAATTATTTATTGTCAAGGTAAACTCCCATATCACTTCCTTCTTAAGCATTTCCAGCTCACAACCTTATCGGAGAGAAGAACCCTCCTGTGTACCCGGTTTGGCAATAAGGCCATGACAGATCCCCGTTTCCAAGATTTATTCCCCCCGCCTTTTCAACCCTTACGATCCCGACCTCAAAGACTTAACTCCCAGAAAGTCCCCACCCTTCAACCTCTCCCACCAATCCACGAGAGATATAGGAAAAGCTTCATCCCGTCGTTTGTAAATATTATTAACCAGTGATTTAGGCTATTTAGTTTTTTGTTGTTGATTCATTTTATTGTCGACGATTGGTTTTAACCTGAATAGTTAATTACCTCCTGACGTGAAGCGCAAGTTCGGCGCCATGCGCTGTGATAGTCGTTTTTTAAATTAAAGTATCTCTCTCTCTCTCTCTCTCTCTCTCACTCTGCTAAGGTTTGTTTTGTCTCGGGCTCTAGCAGTGGCGTTAGAAAATACATTGTTGGTCATACAAGTCGAAGTTCACTCCGATGCGGAAAGCTTTTAATTTCAGCAAAAGCATGCATTTCAATGGCTAATGAAGCGATCGATCCGAAGCTCCGAAAATATCTAATTCCGGATTGTAAAGTCACTTCTGAAGAAGTGACTTATTTTTCGGCAATCGTTTACCGCTGTAGTTGCTTGGTGTCTCAGGCATAGAGGTAAAAACACAGAGGTACCACAAATATGAAAGAAAAAGCGAATTCCAAGAAATTCGATTCTGTAAATAGCAGAGAACCGAAGTAACGCGTTTTTATCGGGTCGGGTATATTTTATCTTATATCGGATATATGATATGATATGATATTTATTACACTAAAAGCCCAAGGGCCATGGCAATACAAACAAAAAAGAAACAAAATGACGAACTTATCTCGAACAACCACTTAAACAAAAAACCCACTTTCTTTGTAGTATATGTTACACATGACCTATTCACTTAAATTGGCTTGATAGATGGGTAACTAGGCTGTCACTTCTCAGCCCTCTTCGGTTAAAATTTAAAGAGCTTTGAAACTTTGAAAAGAGACAAAGAACGCATCACCTGGTCCCCTTTTGCCTTCACCTTTGGCCTTATCTGGCAAGTGGTTGGAAGGTCAAGTCAAGATCAGATTACAAATGGTACTTCAAAGTCAAGCGATCTTAATTAACTCTGTTATTCCAGACTTGCCAGATGAGTTTATTCACCAGCCTTGGAAGTGTTCTCCCTCTGTCTTGCGTCGGTGTGGGGTTACCCTTGGAGTCAACTACCCCGAAAGAGTCACTGTGGATCTTCATGAAGCCAGAGAGCAAAGCCTGAGAGATGTGACACTGGTAAGAGAAAGGGACCAGTCTACCACAAACCCCTGATTTTGGGATAGCCAATGCCAAACGCTGGGTATATCTGACGTTTGGCATACCCTATGTCTAACGCTCGGATACATTATGCCAAATGCTGGATACTCTAACCCAATCAGATATTGATGATTTGAGTGAAGCTCAGAAATCAACCAATCAGATTTCATCTGTAGTGGTGTTTGTCAGGGCTAGGGTACCAATTAGTATTCGGCGTTTGGCATAGGGTATGCCAACTATGCCAAACGCTAGATATTCCCAGCGTTTGGCATAGGGTATCCACAAATCAGGTGTTTGTGGTTAACTGAAAGGGAACGTGTTTTTTCCTTGACTCCGACCTTGTGTAAACTTTATGACACTTCTGACAGTATACGTATGGCTGCTTTTCGGGCCTTGTCGGAGTTATAACACTCGAGATTTATTGCGGTGTTTTTACTTGAACATTAACGGTAGTTTATGATACATTCGGCTGGGAATTTCCCACCGAGGTCCATAAAGCACGTCTGTTTTGTTACAGGTTCGAAGAAATTTCGCCAGAGGCTATATTGACAAGCACACAGGGGACGATCTCATCCCAGTTCCTGCGACTCTGTTGCTACCCACCCTAGGTAAGTTTATGTATTGCTCCTATGCTGTGAAGGTAATCGGACCCGTGGCAACACCCGGAAACTATGGTCTCCTCACGTCAACAAAAAACGGGATATGGCTTCTTTGTGAGCCGTGTCGTTTCGCTTTGGAGTTCTCAGAGCGGAAGTCTAGGAATCCGCTGCTGAGGCCTGGCAGTAGGCTACGAATGGTGACCACGACGGTATCGGCTCGAAAGACCTCAAACATCAAAGCATCAGTAGTTGCACATAGCATGATAGATATATATTACTTGAAGCCCGAGGGCCACCGCATACAAATAACAAGAGCTACGAGCTCATATGGTACTTGTTATGAGTAAGCGGTACAAGAAAGTAGAAGAGAACGTCACAAACTACACCCGCCATCCAAAAATGCGGTTCGGACCTAGAAATAGAATATGCAGTTTCACTCAAGTCTGAGCATTTCTGGCATCGCCTTGGATCATCTGGGGAAAATGACTGTTGTAACTTCCAAGTTTCAGCCCAATAAATCCACTTATTTGATCCCTAGACGTGCCACACGTTTTCCGTTACCTCCCTCCAACTGCCCCTACCGCGGCCGAATCTGGCTCGGACACGTGAATTGATCATCTGCTCTCACCACCTATCAAGTCCACTAGAATCTGCGCGTTTTTCCGTAGGTTCCGGACCCCCCACACCGTGGCATCCGGTTCGGACAGTAAAATATGTCATATAGGGCATATGCTTACTCTACACCAAATCTCATTTGAATCACTGCACTTGTTTGACCCCTATGTGAGCCACAGAATTTTTCCGGGACTCCCCCTACTGTGGCCGAATACGACTTGGAAACATAAAAGTCGCACCTCTGACATCTCATCTTCCCGTTGGTCAAGTTCGACTGGAATCGGAGGGTAGCCTATCCAGTCCCTCGATCAGAAGTGTTTCAAGAGTTTTCCGGTGCCCGCCTCCAACCCCTTCACAAGTATCGGATCCAATCCGGACTTGACAGTGGAACATCAGAGACGATATTTCTTTCCACCTGCCAAATTTTATTTAAATCCGATCACCCGTTCGAAAGTTATGCATGCCACTAGATTCCGGATTCCCCATCCATCGATTCCCCCCACGATGTTCGGATCGGGGAAACGACTATTCTTAAGTCAGTCTGTTCGAGTCACTGAAATGCCTGCCAAGTTTCATCGTCGTAGTACATCGGGAAGTACCGAACTCGCGGGATTGCGAGAAATCCGAACCCCCCAACTCCCGCACAGTGCCCGGATCCGGTCCGGTTATGTTAATGACGTATCAAGGACTTATGATTGTTCATCCGAACAAGTTTCATCCCGATCCCTTCACTCTATAAGCGTTTTCCCATATTTCCGTTTCCACCCGTCAACTCCCGCCAAAGTCACCGGATCCGGTCCGGATTTGAAGCGGGACGTCTGAGACACGAGAAAGTTTTAATACCTCAATTTTCCTGATTCCTCTCCCTGCAACCCCCCCCCCCCCCCCCGGCCCCTAGATGGTCGGACCTGAGAAACGATTCTCTTAAGTCCATCTGTTGGGGTCTCTGACACGCCTGCCAAGTTTCATCGTCCTAGCACATCAGGAAGTACCGAACTCGCGGGATCACTAGAAATTCAGATCCCCCCCCCCCCCCAACTTTCCCACAGTGACCGGATCCGGCCCGGTTATGCCATTCACGTATCTAGTACGTGTTCTTGTTCTTCCCACCAAGTTTCATCCCGAACCCTACACTCTAAGCGTTTCCCAAGATTTCCGGTTCCCCCCTCCAGCTCCCCCCCAATATGTCACCGGATCCGGTCCGGATTTCAAATGGGGTATCTGATAAACGAGGTATTTCTATATATCAAGTTTCATTCAGATCCGATCACCCGTTCGTAAATAAAAATACCTAACTTTTCCGGATTCCCCCTCCCTCCACCCCACCCCCCAGATGATCGGATCGGGAAACGATTATTCTCAAGTCAATATGTTCGGGTCCCTGACACGCCTGCCAAGTTTGGTCGTCCTACCGCATCAGGAAGTACCGAACTCGCGGGATCACTAGAAATTCGGATCCCCCCCCAACTCCCCCACAGTGAGCGGATCCGGTCTGGTTATGTCAATCATGTATCTAGGACTTGTGCTTGTTCTTCCCACCAAGTTTCATGCCAATCCCTCCACTCAAGCGTTTCCCAAGATTTCTGGCTCCCCCCTCCAGCTCCCCCAAAGTCACCGGACCCGGTCCAGATTTTAATCCGGTCGTCTGGGGTACGAGGTTTTTCCGAATACCAAGTTTCATTAAGATCCACAGTGACCGGATCCGGCCCGGTTATGCCATTCACGTATCTAGTACGTGTTCTTGTTCTTCCCACCAAGTTTCATCCCGAACCCTACACTCTAAGCGTTTCCCAAGATTTCCGGTTCCCCCCTCCAGCTCCCCCCCAATATGTCACCGGATCCGGTCCGGATTTCAAATGGGGTATCTGATAAACGAGGTATTTCTATATATCAAGTTTCATTCAGATCCGATCACCCGTTCGTAAATAAAAATACCTAACTTTTCCGGATTCCCCCTCCCTCCACCCCACCCCCCAGATGATCGGATCGGGAAACGATTATTCTCAAGTCAATATGTTCGGGTCCCTGACACGCCTGCCAAGTTTGGTCGTCCTACCGCATCAGGAAGTACCGAACTCGCGGGATCACTAGAAATTCGGATCCCCCCCCAACTCCCCCACAGTGAGCGGATCCGGTCTGGTTATGTCAATCATGTATCTAGGACTTGTGCTTGTTCTTCCCACCAAGTTTCATGCCAATCCCTCCACTCAAGCGTTTCCCAAGATTTCTGGCTCCCCCCTCCAGCTCCCCCCAAAGTCACCGGACCCGGTCCAGATTTAATCCGGTCGTCTGGGGTACGAGGTTTTTCCGAATACCAAGTTTCATTAAGATCCGATCACCCGTTCAAAAGTTATAAATTCCTAAATATTTCGGACCAACTTAATCATTTGGGGTCCCTGATATTCCTGCCAACTTTCATCGTCCTAGCTTATGTGGAAGTGCCCAAACTAGCAAAACCCGGACCGACAGACCGACAGAAATTGCGATCGCTATATGGCACTTGGCCGAAGGGCAAGTGCCATAAAAACAAACAATCAACTCTTCGAATGAATCCTAAGTACAAAACTCCTCTCTGTGCTTCCAACCTATCCACAAGAGCCTTCCAAGTTGCCTAAAAGACTTTTCTCCTTAAAGTTTTCAACCAACCGTCCTTCCCCAAAAAAGATATATCTTACATGGAAGACAGCTGCGTGGCAAACCAAACTGACTAAAAAACGCTTTTTGGGATCCCAAAACGTAAGTGGACGGATACCTATGACATCGCAAAAGTTGTCCGTCTGTCTTTGAGCACGATAACTCTCGAAGGGAATGAGATATTTTGATGAAACTTGGTGGGAGGATCCTTTGGGTCAAGGGAAAGGTCGAGTTCGTAGATGGGCTCTGTAGCCCTAAAAATTCCAAAGCTATTGAGATAGTTGATTTAGGGGTAAAGAGACATGCTGAATCCGAATATGAAAGTTATTTTCTCGCCGGACAAGTAGTTCACCTGGAATCCGGCGAAAACCAGGCACAAAACTTGTCGACCTGTTTTCGGCAATAGCAGTCTCTACCCCTTTGTTCAGACAATCTCTGCTCTGTTCAGGCAAAGCTCTGAGCGTGGGACCAGTGTTGCCACTTATGCCGCATTTCGCGGCATTACGCCGCGATTCTGAGAGAAATGCCGCATAAAATTTTGATCATGCCGCACGCCGCGATTATGCCGCGAAATGGCTTTTTATACCGCATTCGTTCCCGTATGTAAAATTTGTCCAACTTGAAGTTTCTTATCTTTCGCAAATGTCTGGCAAGATATGTCTGTCGTTTCGCGGAAGTCAACTACGGACCTTAATTAATGACCCGTCGGTCGGCAGCTTGTCCCCTGGGAGGCCATTGTGTTCGCCAGTGGGTTGATATGTTTTTGCGGGTTTGACGAAACTTTGACGTTTGAGTTTCTCAGTTCATCTCATGACCTCTGTCAGCTCAGCCCAACCAGACAGTTCATATTTTCTAGTTTGTGTTTTCAAGTTAGCATAAGGACCAGACAGACTTGTCTTATTTAACAGGATTGTTTGATGGTAAGCGGTAACTATATTTAAGTAGCCCAGATGTCGACAGAACCGTTATTAGCCAAAATGTTTTTTTTTTTTGGGGGGGGCAAGGTATTTATCATTTTTACCGACTGTTTTTATGGCACTTGCAGCTTCGCTCAAGTGCCATATACCGATCACTTTTCGGTCTGTCGGTCGGTCTGTCAGGCCACTCATCTCGAGTTACGGTACTTCCAGATGAGCTAGGACGATGAAACTTGGCAGGCATATCAGGGACCCGACCGAACTAATTTGGAAATAGTCACTTCCCCGATCCGACCACCGTGGAGGGATGGGGAATCCGGAATATTGACGTATTTATAACTTTTGAACGGGGAATCGGATCTTATTGAAACTTGATGTTTGGAAAGACCTCGCGTCTCAGATGTCACATTTCAAGTCCGGATTGGATCCGGTGATTTTGGGGGGAGTTGGAGGGGGGGAGTCGGAAATCATGTGACATATTCAGAGTGGACGGATCGGGATGAAACTTGGTGGGAAGAATAAGCACAAGCCCTAGATACATAGTTTACAAGACCGGACCGGATCCGAGCACTGTGGGGGGAGTTGGAGGGAGGGTTCCGGAATTCCGGTGCGACTTAAGATACTTACATATGTGCTGGGACGATGGAATTTGGCAGGCATATTAGGGACCAGACCAAACTAACTTGGAAATAGTCATTTCCTCGATCCGACCACCGGGGGGGATGGATGGAGGGGGTATCCGGAATGTTGACGTATTTATAACTTTTGAATGGGGAACCGGATCTTAATGAAACTTGATATTTGGAAAGATCTCGTGCCTCAGACGTCACACTTCAAGTCCGGGATGGATCCGGTGACTTTGGGGGGAGTTGGGGGGGGGGGGGCGGAAATTGTTTGACATGTTCAGAGTGGACGGATCGGGATGAAACTTTGGGGGAAGAATAAGCACAAGCCCTAAATACATAATTGACAAGACCGGACCGGATCCGAGTACTGTGGGGGAGTTGGAGGGAGGGTTCCGGAATTCCGGTGATCCTGACAAGACGCTTAGACATGTGCTAGGACGATGAAACTTGGCAGGCATATCAGGGACTTAACAATTTTCACTTAAGAACAGTCGGATTTTGCTTACAAATGATCACAGCAGTTAAACACACGCATTGGCGAATTCCTACTTTCATCATTTTACCAAGCCTTGCAAGTGCCATATGAGCTTACGGCTCTTGTTTGTAGATAAAAACGACTATTATTGAGAAAAAACGACTGTGGTGACGAAAAATCGGCTAATTTTGAGAAAAACAACTATATTCAAGAAGAAACCGACTGTATTTAAAGAAAAACCGACTGTTTCCAAGTAAAAAATTGACCGTTTTCACGAAAAATAGCGAGCGCTGCGCGTGGACTGGACTGGCCAACAATATTCGGGGGGGGGGGGCGTCCCGCCTCCCCCCTAGTCGTTATGGCCCTGGATGTCATCAGGTCAGAAATAGTTTACTGACCCAAAAAGTACTGGCCTATCCTAGGGGGTGTGCAGCTTCTATGATCTGTTTTCTGTTTACCAAAACTGCGCGTTTTAAGTAGTTGCCAGTTCGTTACAGTGCTTCCACTTCTACTACTTATTTTGGCAGTAGAATTCTTATTTTCAGCATTTTCTACCTACCAAATTTCAAATCTACTTCTCGATCTACTTACCTACTTATTTTCCAGCCAACTTTTTATCTTCTCCTGAAGAGAGTCCTTCGTTATAAAATCTTATAAAATCTCTGTATCTTAGCAAGAAAGAGACATATTTTTCGATATTTTCGCCTGCGGCGCATAGTTTAGCATTGTTTAATTTCAAAACTTTGATAGTTTGAAATTAAAGCTAAAGTTGTCTGTAAAATTTCTGACAGGTTCAGTAAAAATTTCTACTTACTAAATACTTATTTTTAAGAGGAGCCTACTTATTTTGAGAGTGCACCGAGTGGAAGCACTGGTTCGTTACTTCAATGTGCCTCTGTTAGTGTTGTAAACGGTAAAATTGGTCATGGTAAAATTCGGTATTTTACGTATTTTACCGTAATTTTACGGACCCCCGTAAAATTGGTATTTTACCACTTTACCTTATTTACGTAGTCTACCAGTACTTTACAAATTTTATCCGTATTTTACTGGTAGTTTACAGTATCAGAAGCAGGTTCAGAAAAAATGCCTTCAGATTTTCAAAGGAATGAGAGGTGAATGATAAAGAAAGCGAATATGTTGCTAATTTGTGTGGGTCTGCCGTGATAGGTTTTGTCGACAACTGCTATATTGTTGATTATTTTAGCTGTGAATTAGTGCTACTATGCCTACGCAGGTGTGGCTGTAAAGCCCGGTTGTGTGTTTCAACTTATCCAGCGATAAGAAAATAATGCGGGAAATTTTTGCAAAGTACAGCTTATGCTACTTTCGTCGTGCTATTACCGAAGGTCGAAGGGATTCCCGACTCCATAGCACTTAGTAGTTAATTATTTCAGAAGTGCACGAAAAGTGACTGTCCCTTAAAATCACTACAGATCAATCGCACCAGCTTCCAAAAAAATTGAAAAATGTGTCAAATTATTTTAGCTACTCTGAATACCAATCTCACCATATATTCTCCGTGAAATACTTATTTTTACCTATTTTACCTTATTTTACCAATTTTACGAATTTTACTTACCGACTTTTTATTTTACGGTAATTTTACAACACTAGCCTCTGTGTGCCTTGATATTCATTTTCATTAAAGATTAACCGAAAAAGGTTGAGATACGAGAATCTAGTTACCCATAAATTATTCTATTTGATAGGCTTGAAGGCCCAAGGGAAAATCGCTTTTAATTTCTTCACTATTCACTTCACATTTGTTCGGTTTTCCCACCGTGGACTTTCCCTGTCGACGCTTTGGTACCTCTGCACTTTTACTTATGTTGCATTTGACGAAAACGATGAATGACAAATGTGTGTTCCCGTACTGAGCTGACCATGCTTACCTTTGACCGCTGAAAAGAAGGATAGACAGCACGTGTTTTCTCGCATTTATGACAGATCTTCACCACACTTCACTTGACAATGAATCAACATTCATATTAAAAAGAGATTTTTCACCCATTCTCTCTCAAAAATATAAAACACAGCGTTTTCCGAGAATTTCGGGCATGCCGCGATTTTTACCGCATTTTGGTTCAAGGATGCCGCGGAAATGCCGCTTTTTGACGAGGCCGGCGCCGCGGAGCGGTGCCGGTCGAGTGGCAACACTGCGTGGGACGTCATTCTTTGTTTATGGACGTCGGAGGTAATCGAAGGTCGAAGGGGTTGATATTTGTTGTTCAAACTTCGTATGTGGATTCACTGGCAAAGTACAGGTCAAGTTCATAGATGGGTCCTTTAGTCCTATATTTAGCGGCAGAGGAGGGTTTCGAATTTACGGTAAAAACATGTGTGTTTTATAAGCTAATAAGATATTCATTGAAGGGGTAAGGAGGTTCGCTGAATCCATATCTGAACTTGGTTTTCTTTGGGATCCCAAAACATAAGTGGAGGGATACCTATGACATCGCAAAAGTTGTCCGCCTGTCTGTGAGCACGATAATTCTCGAAGGGAATGAGATATTTTGATGAAACTGTGTGGGAGGATCCTATAAGTCAAAGGAAAGGTCGAGCTCGTAGATGGGCTCTGTAGCCATACATTTAGGCGTGGGGGAGGGGTACAAATTAAGGGACAAACAAAATATTTTTAAACAGCTAATGAGATAGTCGATTAAGGGGTAAGAAGACATGCTGAACACGAATTTCATTTCAGAATGAAATCGCAGCACCAGCTTTAACTCCAAGCAATTTTTATTTATTTATTATTACATTTGGCGTGCTTTAGCTTGTCGCCAATTCACGAAGAAATTCACAAAATCAGATGCTTAAGCAAGAACCTTTAATTGTTTTTCCACAAGTTCATTTTCCAGCTTGAGCCTGAAGAAGACCGTTGCCAAGAAGGGCTGAAATATAGCTCAAATAAAATGTAACTGAGGTATCCGTTTGCAGTGTCAAATGTGATTCGCAGTTAGCTTGGGCTGAAGGAATATTTTTCTATAGGGTTGATATACAGATATCGATTTTATTACATTATGCTGTTTTCAGGCACACGAAGTGAAGACGATCTCGTCGAGTCGGACACCGGAGTAGTCATGATTCCTGTTATTACAAGGAGGGAATTCAAGTATAGAGTAAGTAGCAAGGGATCACACCTCCTCCACTTATTTGAAAAATAAGTATGCCGTTTTAAAGGGTGTCCAAGTTGTCTCCAATCTTCTTTGTCTCAATATCAACACACTCGTTACTTGTGGAAATTGGAGTGTTAGGTAAAGGTGGGTTTGTAGGGGGGAGTGCGATCACGGGGCCAAGCTTCTTCAGAGGTATACTAGTTGTTTGGGGAGTAACTCCAAGTCCCTAGATAGGTTCGTGGTGTCGACCGGAAAAGGTGTGGGTCATGTGTACCAGTCCGGCTTAAGGGAAATCTGTCCGTTCGACATTTCGCCGCATCTTAAGTTTCGGCTGTCTCGCCGTAGTCGTCGGACCCTCTAGGCTACTATCCACCGAGTTTCGTTGGAGAGAACAATTCTAAATATTCCTTCCCCAAGCTGACTGCGAATTATAGTTGATAGTGACAAACGGGTACGTCAGCTGAATTTAATTAGATCGATATTTCGGCCCTTCTTGGCAAGAGTCCTCTTCAGGCTGAAGCTGGAAACTATCAACTAAGACCAATTCTCCCGTGCTTCCAGCCATCAGCAGCACCTAACCGACTAGAGACCGAGTGCTTCATTCGGACAATGAATGAATGAACTTACTCCCAAAAAGCCGTTGGGCCATGGTGGGAAAACTAAATAAAATACAAAATAACAATCAACAACACAATATAAACACCAAATGGAGAAAATCCTTACTCCAAAAAACGCTCCCGATGCTCCATAGCCTGCTTGACCCCCCCCCCCCCCCCCCAAGTCCACGAAAACAGATCCTCCTCTGCCATCATTTCTCGCCCAAAAGTCTCTGTTCTCAAATCTTTTAGCAACGCATCGACCCACCAAATGAAATACATCCTCCCCATGTAAATCGCACATAGGGCAAAAGTAAGGACCAGAACACAACTAAACTTTCCTAGCAACTTTCTTCTTTACCCCAACAGGGGAGAATCCGCCCGCAAACTTACTATCCATTTTAGTTCCTGTTCATTTTGCGATTTCATCCATGGTGATGGTGATAGTGAAGTTTTATTACGCACTGGGTACGAAAAGTGAAATCGTGCAGTATATGCAGTATATACAAACGATGTAAGCAAGATAAAAGAAAACAGCGGCAAAAAAGACAAAAAAGTTATAACTGAGAATAAATCTCTTCTTCCAATATGGCAAACGGAAAAATTTACCTTTTGACTTTTTCAGAATGACCTTTGGAAAGAATGGTCGTTGCACGTTTTTTTTGAAAAAACGCTTCAAATGGTTCATTCATACCAAGGGATATAAAAGCTGAAGTCGGAATGCACAAATATTGGGTTAATCGATAAAGTTTGAACTTTTGACTGGAATTCCTGACAGACCAACGACCGAGTGCTGCAATCGGCAAATATTTCTCCCGTTATCTCGCCCAGGCTGACCGTTGGAAAAAATGGCCGTTATATTTGGCTTTGGAATGGTTCTACGAAACAGCTGCTACAGTAGCGAACATTCCTCATTTCTTTCATTTCAGCTGAAATATGAACTTGCCTGTAAATGTAAAAATATTTCGTTGTGAACTTTGAATTGGAATCGACTTTTGGTGAACCCAAAATGCGTATTGAGCTTTAATATTTATATTTGCACACCTCAGAATTCCTTCGAAGGTTCCTAGAAGTCCGTTTAGCCTTCTTACCTTTTGTTTCATTTGTGCGCCGTTTGCGTCATTCTCAGTTTATGCTTATTAGTGTAAGTGCCAGATTATAGTCAGAGCAAAATAACACTAGGGAGTAGCGCCGAGACTTGAACAAAGTGACACAGATTCGAATAGCATCGACACTAGCAGCACTAGCGATAGTGAAAGTCCCTACTGAAACTCAATCACCAGCGCTGGCTCCAGTAACTTCATATTCCGAACATGGCAAAAAAATGATACAACCTCCATTCTTTCCTTGGTGTGTACAGACCGCACCTTTGCTTTACTAGTGATTTTTAAACCCGCAAGTTTGTCTCACTTTAAATGTCGCAAGCGTAGTGGGCGTCGCTACGAATATGGCCCGTTTGCAAAGTATGGAAAGCATAGGTCTTGGCGCTACTCCCTAGTGTTATTTTGCTCTGATTATAGTGAACCCTTCACCGTGACGCAGAGCCCGTGAAGCTTTGTCTGGAACAGAGCAAAATAACGCTAAGGAGTAGCGACAAGACCTGGAAAAAGTGACGCACACTCGAAGAGCAGCGATACTAGCACCACTAGCGATAGTGAACGTCCTTACTGAAACTCAATCAGTCGTGCACCAGCGCTGGCACTGATAAATTCATATTCTAAACACAGCAAAATAAAGATAAAACCTCCACTGTTTCCTTGATGTGTGCAGCTCGCGTCTTAGCTTTACTAGAAATGTCTGAACCCGCATGTTTGTCTCTCTTTGAATGTCCCGAGTAGTCGGCGGTGCTACGAGTAAGGGGTGTTTTCGATGCATAGAAAGCATAGGTCTTGGCGCTACTCCCTAGTGTTAGTTTGCTCTGGTCTGGAACAGCCAAGCGTCTTGGAAGTTCGATCCTGTCATTCTAGAGCAGACTATGAGCTGACGGCTGGGTCTCGCAAAGTAAATGAACTTAATGCCAAAGCTAAAGTGGTTGCAAGGGGTTGCTATGACGTCGGAAACTAGTTGTGAAGTAGAATTGACGGTCCGGATTATTCCATTTATCAGTTTTAATCTGGTGTACGATAAGGCCATCGGCGCCTAAAGACTTCGTGGTAAACATTTGCCTTTAAAAGTTTTCCCGCGTAGTTCTCCAAGTTGAGTCGGAATCGGTCGTGGATAGACTAGCCGCGTTTTTTGTAAAACTCCATTCTCCTTACGCCGTTCTCCGTTTTGCCTATAAGCCCGTTTTTTGTTGAATCAGTTTCAAACTCGTTATCCGTTGAGGTTGTTACAAAAAACGCTTATTGCACCAATTTTAAACTGAGGGGCTACTAACTCAGAAAATCAGGATTCGCATTCGATGTACTGGGTCGTCATTTAGGGGGGGGGGCAGAGGCTTTCCATGGGGCCTAGAGCTACGTAGAAAAAGTATGCAGAAAATATTATCTTCTCATCATAATTAGTAACATCTGGTTGCGTCATATTAGTTGACCAGGTCACTCATGAAAATTGAATCCTTTTTTAACCGAGATAATGACCCATTGTTCGAGGGTCGAATGTCTTCAAGGCGCAAACAAGCCTTGGTCAGTGTTGTATGTCTGAACTCTGAACATGAATATAGACATCACCTTTCTAACATGGCGTAGAGTAACACTATATATGATTATTTTTGAAAAAGGTAGTTGTCAGGTTTTATTTCCAAGGTGACTATGACCCAGCAACACGTTCTGAATACTTTTCTTGTTTGGTATTACTTTTTTCCTTTTGCCCAGTGAATTTATTTTAGTAAAGTGGCAACCCTGAAATGATGATATCCAAGTCAATCTGGTGGGGTCCCTGATACGCCTGTCAATTTTCCTCGTCTTAGATTATGTGGAAGCATTTCACAAGATTTTCGGTTCCCCCTCCAGCCCCCCCTCCACCAGTTATCGGATCCGGTCCGGATTTGAAACTGAACATCTGAAACACCTGTCCTTGCAACTTGTCAAGTTCCATGCATGTCCGATTACCCGTTCCAGAGTTATGTATGTTAGTAGTTTCCCGACTCCGCATCCCTCTGCTCCCCCATGATGGCCGAATCGTGGAAGTGATTATTGCTAAGCTAATTTGGTCGGGTCTCTGATACGCCTGCCAAGTTCCATCGTCCTACCTTAAGTGGATGTGACAACAGTAGCAAAACCCGGACAGACCGACAGACATTACGATCGCTATATGGCACTTGAAAGCTCAAGTGTCATAAAAGACGGCAACTAGAGGAAATCTTCAAACGGGAGTAACTTAAAAAGTAACGACCATCTCTTTTTTTATTCCTCGGAGAAGTCAAGTATAAGTGGAATTGTCGAAGACGCGTAATTCAAAGACTAATTATACCAAAAGATTATTTAAAACAAGTAAATTTCACGGAACTGCAATTCAAATAATCTCTATTAGAGGTCTTATTTTAATCCTGGTCTTATTTTAATCCTTAAACTGTACCTGTTCCCGCAGTCGTTCGAATCACAAATACGATTAGCCTAGTGGTCTAGGACACGGTCGGGTCCCTGATACGCCTGCCAAGTTTCATCGTCCTAGCTCCCCCTAATCTATATCAACTCCTACTACGCTTCAACAACACGTACCAAATCCTTCGACGTTCGATTAGATTTAAGCAAAGAATGTCTCAATCATCCTTAGAGTTATTACTTGTGTGAGAAGGGGTAGGGATTTCACAAGAACTAGAAAAAGCGTTTCAAGAGATTGTGCGGATTCCCGGTAGGATCGGGAAACTGATTATTTCCAGGATGGTTTGGTCGGGTCCCTGATACGCCTGCCAAGTTTCATCCTCCTAGCGCCCCCCTAATCTATAACAACCCTACCACCATTCAACTACATATCCCAACCCCTTCGACCCATCTTATTAGACAAGCTCTCTCCGAACACCCAAACGACTTGAGCAAACGAATGACGCAACCATGCACAGAGCTTTACTAGTGGGGTAGGGGTTTGACACAAACTAGAACAAGAGCTACGAGCTCATATGGCACTTGTTATGAACGAGCACATGTGTGAACGTTAAAATTTGTTAACATAAGTTGTCGATTTAGAGCAGGGTTTTGCAGCTCTGTCTTATTTCGTTGGAACCTATACTTAAGCTACGTGCACACACAGTCCGGTAATATTTCGCATGGGTTTAAAATTCGCTCCGGAAAAAGACAAATATTTTCTACTCATATAGGAATGAAATTATCAGACGAAATCCGCATGCGATGCGTCAAAATTCCGGAGTCGCACCAGACTGCGAAATTTGGACTATGTGTGCACGCTACTTCAGATCTAACAACAATAACAACAATTAAATTTTTAATCGTTTATTGCCAACTTCTACAGGTCAAAATTGGCAACTACCGTGTTCTTTCTCTGCGTCTTGACTTTTCCGTTCTTTTTCTATTCTATCAGCTTGTCTTTATTTCTGTTTTTGAATCTTTTCGTCAACCTGGAGTCGCAACTACTTTGACGTAAACTGATATCAGACTCCTTGCTTCGATTCAAAAGTGCGCAACACATTTTTTTTAGGATCGGGGAAACGACATTCTCAAGTCAATAGTTCGGGTACCTGACAAGCATGCCAAGTTCATTGTCCTTGCACATCAGGAAGTACCGAACTCGTGGGATTACTACAAACTCGGATCCCCTCCAACTCGCCCACAGTGACCGGATCCATTTCGGTTATGCTATTCACTTGCTCTTCCCACCAACTTTCATCCCAAACCCTCCAATCTAAGCGTTTCCCAAGATTTCCGGTTCCCCCGTCCGACTCCTCCCAATATCACCGGATCCGGTTCGGATTTAAAATGGGGCGTCTGAGACACGAGATCTTTCTATATGTCAAGTTTCATCAAGATCCGATCACCCGTTCGCAAGTTAAAAATACCTCACTTTTCGGATTCCTCCTCTCTCCACCCCACCCCCCAGATGGTCGGATCCAGGAAACGACTATTCTCAAGTCAACCTGTTCGGGTCCCATACACGCCTGCCAAGTTTCATCGTCTTAGCGCATCAGGAAGTACCGAACTCGCGGGATCACTAGAAATTCGGATCCCCCCCCCCCCACTGTGAACGAATCCGGTCCGGTTATGTCAATCACGTATCTAGAACTTGTGCTTGTTCTTTCCACCAACTTTCATCCCGATCTCTCTACTCAAAGCGTTTCCCAAGATTTCCGGTTTCCCCCTCCAGTTCCCCCCATGTCACCGGATCCGTTCCGGATTTAAACGGGGATGTCTGAGACACAAGGTACTTCTATATATCATGTTTCATTAAGATCCGATCACCCGTTCGCTAGTTAAAAATACCTCATTTTTCCGGATTCCCCTCCCTCCAGCCTCCCCGGATGGTCGGATCCAGGAAACGACTATTATCAAGTCAATCTGTTCGGGTCCCTGACATGCCTGCCAATTTTCATCGTCCTAGCACATCAGGAAGCACCGAACTCGCGGGAACACTAGAAATCCGGATCCCCCCCTAACTCCCCCAAAGTGAGCGGATCCGGTCCGGTTATGTCAATCCCGTATCTAGGACTTGTGCTTGTTCTTTCCACCAACTTTCATCCAGATCTCTCCACTCTAAGCGATCTTCAAGATTTCCGGTTTCCCCCTCCAACTACCCTCCATGTCACCGGATCCGGTCTGGATTTAAAATGGGAGGTCTGAGACACGAGGTACTTCTATATATCAAGTTTCATTAAGATCCGATCACCCGTTCGTAAGTTAAAAATACCTCATTTTCCGGATTCCCCTCCCTCCAGCCCCCCCCCCCCCGGATGGTTGGATTGGGGAAACGGCTATTATCACGTCAATCTGTTCGTATCCCTGACACACCTGCCAATTTTCATCGTCCTAGCACATCAGGAAGCACCGAAGCGGGATCACTAAAAATCCGGATTCCCCCCCCCCAACTCCCCCAAAGTGAGCGGATCCGGTCCGGTTATGTCAATCCCGTATCTAGGACTTGTGCTTGTTCTTTCCACCAACTTTTATCCAGATCTCTCCACTCTAAGCGATTTTCAAGATTTCCGGTTTCCCCCTCCAACTACCCCCCATGTCACCGGATCCGGTCTGGATTTAAAATGGAAGGTCTGAGACAAGTGGTCCTTCCATATATCAAGTTCCATTAAGATCCGATCACCCGTTCGTAAGTTAAAATAAGTCATTTTTTCCTATTTTTTCCAGATTCCCCTTCCCTCCACTCCCCCTCAGGTGGTCGGATCGGGGAAGCGACTATTTCTAATTTAATCTGGTCCGGTCCCTGATATGCCTGCCAAGTTTCATCGTCCTAGCTTATCTGGAAGTACCCGAACTAGCAAAACCCGGACAGACAGACCGACAGACCGACCGACGGACGGACAGAAATTGCGATCGCTATATGGCACTTGGCCGAAAGGCAAGTGGCATAAAAAGCGTTTCAAGAGATTTCAGGTGTCCACCTCCAGCTCCCCCCCCAATTATCGGTTCCGATCCGAATTTGACAGTGAACATCCAAGACACTTGTTCTTGATACCTGTCAAGTTTAATGCACGCCCGATTATCCGTTCCAAAGTTATGGATGTTGCTAATTTCCGGATTCCCCATCCCGCCAATCCCCCACTGATGGTGGGATCGGGGAAGTGATTATTTTCAAGTTAATCCGGTCGGGTCCCTGATATGCGTGCCAAGTTTTATCGTCCTAGGTCATGTGGAAGTGCCCAAACTAGCAAAATGCGGACAGACCGACAGACAGACAGACATTACGATCGCTATATGGCACTTGAGTAAGCTCAAGTGCCATAAAAATAGCAAGCGGAAAAGATAAGAACGGGTTCGAGGGCTTGGGTCTTCGTGGGTTTCGGGGTTGTCGAAGCAATCAGGTTACAATGAATTGAGTTTTTTAAGCCATTCAGCTGGACACTAAGCTTAGTTAACTACAAATAAAGCAGTAAAAAGAAGGCTATTCACTCGGGAGTATTCACTCGGGAGGGTTGGGGGGGGGGGCTGTCTATCTGTATCTGTAGAAGAAAAGCCTTTTTTTTAGGACAGTTCGTGTTTCCCCCTTCTGGAGCGAGCGTAATGGATAAGCGACGAAAGGCGAAAGTCGAACCTGCTTTCTGAAACCTGTATCATTCATCGAGTTTGGGGGAGATGGAGGTCTGTATGGTCGAAGGAGTACAGACATCGATTGGATTTTGGCGACATCGATTATCAGTATTCTCAGTTACTTAGCATCACATTTGATCAGGAATTGTTTCGGATCAAAAATAGGCTGTTATTTGAGAGAACTTGTTACATGTACTGCCTTTTCCTTCCAGAGTCGTAACCCTGAGGCGAAAGATAATCCATACAACGCAGTTCTAAAGGGCTATGTTAGCCGGAAGCGAGATGAAGCCCTTGCATGGGCGAACACAAATGATTTTACGGCAAGCACAATTAATGAAGCAGTTTTGAGGGCAGAGAGAAAAGAAGAAACAGCAAATAAGACAAAGAGCAGGGTGCATAATAAGAAGAAGTTCCCGGCAGTTTAGAGTGACGTTACGAGAGAATATTCAAAAAAGGTAAGCTGTCTTAATGAACATTCTAGGCCTATTAAGCGCATTAACTACAGTCAAGCTAGTTTAATCTCAACGTAAACAATAACAGTAAGAGCCAATATGACAGAGATTATACTCGAGCGTAAAGGCAAAGATGCAGTTCTGAGAAAATCGCGTTTGAAGTTGTGGGATAGCACCTAGAAAATCCTGTCGCTCTGTAAGAGATTATGTTTGCATAGAAACGTCTTAGGGAAGTTCTGGAAATGAAAATGAGACATTCTGAAAATGTATTTGCCGTGTATATGATGAAAATGGATATGATGAAAATGGAAATTCTTAAATGATGAAAATGGAAATTCTTAAAATGGGTTTGTCATTTCGTATAGTGGTTTACAATCCACTTTAATATTTCTGCCAGTCAATGTATTTTGATTTCTAGGGCCTAATTTTGGTCTGGTTTGTTGGGATCGACTAAAAGCAGGAAAGGAAATGCTTGGCGCACGAGAAAACCAGGCAAGCTTACTAAAACAAGGAAAGGCAAATTAAAACGAGGAAAGATGCACCTGAAAACTGGCAAGCTGCTCTGTGCCTTTCCTCTGTTTAGTATCCTGTGAGGGGTCGGCAACTTACATATTTAAAGTTCACCATTTCTTTCCTCGTTTAGTAGAGGAGAGTTGCTCGGCGTCAAAGTTGGTGCTGTGATTTCATTTTGGACACGGTTGCTGTTTTTTCTGCTCGATTGCTTCGTTAGACAGGGTAGAAATTTTTCCGCATTTGGGTTGACTTTGGTTTTGTTGTAGAGAGAGCTGGTCTAGATTTCCTTTCACTGATGATGCCGTTCCATGCTTCTGGGAGTGAGCACTCACAGTGTCAAATATAGCTCTAATAAAATTCAGCTGACGTATCCGTTTTGCACTGCCAGCTGAAAGATAAAAATGCTCTTCGTGCGGGATTTGAACCCACAACTTTCGATTTCAGTTGCTACGCTCTAACCACTGGGCCACCGAGAGGCCTTTGAACATTTTTCGCAAACTGTTGCAATCGCCTGATAGAAGCTGGCTACGGGAATAGGACTAAGAACATGAGCGATGCAAAGGTCGTTTGCGCTAGACGTGCCATTTTATAATCAGCACCGGGTCAGACCTCGGTGGCGCAGTTGAAGGGGGGAACTGAACATTGCCCGGAAATGCAGTTTTTCATAAAGTATAATCCGAATCGAGTGAAACTTGTTGGTTGGAAGGAATATTTGCCATGGTGCCGTTAATGAGGGGGGGGGGGGGCAATTTATTTTTATCGAAAGGGATAGAGCCAAGTGTCGCCTTCAGTTTCTGAGCTGACATAACATTTGGAAAGCCATTGTCATTTACTGACAAAGCATCAGCAATATGAAAATAGAAAAGTTAAGCAGGCAGGCCAGCTGAAACTTTTTACTTTGTTGGACGGATCAGAGTTGTTTTGATCGTCAAGCTACTGAAGTGCCATAAGCTAGTGGGTTCAATCAAGAGTACTGTGACCTTTTACTTTCTTTGTGCCGATATGCCGATTGCTTTTCTGTCGGTCCGTCTATCCGTCGGTCGGTCCGCTGATCACGAGTTAGAGTACTTCAGATAGGCTAGACGGACGAAACTTGCCAGGTCGGAATACCGGCGGGTTACCGGAAATGTTGCGGCATGCTTTACTTTCGAATGAGTAGTTGGCAAGTGCATATGGCTACACGCTCGTCGGATCTGGCAAATTTGGAGGAAGGTGGAGCGGTGTAGCGGACATAATTGCGGCATGCTTAAAGCCATTTTTATTATCTCGTGCTCCCTTATGGAATTATAAGCTTCTGAAATCCCCGCTTTTCGCCGTTCTTTCGCTTTGTACTCACGGCTTTTTAGCGCTTTTTCTGCCTAGCCGAGTTTTACCTGTCACGCAACGCAAACTTCGCCGAAAGCTTCAAGGTCCGCCGACAACTCTTTCTTACTTAAGGACATGAGAAACTTAAAGCGCTGCTTTTCATCTTGCAAGGCATGGTAGACCATCAGGGCTATATTCTGTTTTGGACTTCTTTTATACAATCCAATCCAAATAACTTCTGGCTCTTGGGCTCCGACCCTTCGGAACCCTTTCGGCCTGGTGTCGGTTGCTCTTCGTGGGTCAATCACGATGGCTCATAGGACGTCGATGCTTCGAAGGAACTCGATGGTTTTCTTGAAGATTTGTCGCGCTTCTCAGGCTGGGCGAACTGAGTTTGATAAGATCACCGATGGATTTCCACTTCAAGCCAAGGCGCGTTCATTTTTCAAATATTTTGCGTCCAGCCGCCGCGGAGAGCGTGAAGGCTGTATAGAGTCGAGAATCGCTAACAAGAAAATCTGTAATTTCGTGTGGAAAATAATGGTATTTTCGAAAACGATATTTCTGAGCCATTTCGTCGTGAAAAGATCATTTCTTAGTAAGAGTTGTGCCATAAAGTGTTGGAATCAAGACGGAAGTCTCCAGGTCCGACCACCGTTAGGGGGAGTTGAAACGAGGGGGTCCAGAAATCTTGTGCCTTGCGGTGCGCATACGATGGAGGGATCGGGTCGAAAATTTGCGGTCAGGACGGGGATAAATAAGCCATAAATTTACCATTTATAAATCCACGCCAGATCTTGGCACTAACGGGGAAGTGCGAGCGGTAGGTCCCGGAAATCTTTTGACGCGCCGACCAACCGAAACAGTGGATGGATCGGAAAAAAAAACTTGGAGAGTCATAGATTCTGTCACTTCGGGGTAGTTCGAGGGTTGGTCTCGGAAGAGCCGTCCACGTTTGACAACTGTGTATCTTAAAGTTTAACCGAAAAGGGCTACGATAGGACAATCTAGTTACCCATCACTTATTCATTTAAATTGGCTTGAAGACCCGCTGAAAATGAGTTACTTCGATGTTCCGCTGTTCACGAATAATCGATTTTCAAATAGTGGAATTTCCGTGTGATTTGTGGTGCTTCTATGCGCTTGTATTTTTGCTGTATGCCTTACGAGAAAGATTTATCAGTTTTTTTTTTATGGCACTTGCCTTCCGGCCAAGTGCCATATACCGATCACTTTTCCGTCGGTCGGTCGGTCGGTCGGTCGGTCCGGTGATCGCGAGTTAGGGTACTTCCAGATGTGCTAGGACGATGAAACTTGGCAGGCATATCAGGGACCCGACCAAACTAATTTAGAAATAGTCACTTCCCCGGTCCGACCATCGTGGGGGGAGGGAGGGGAGCCGGAATCCGGAATTTAGGGGCATGCATAACTTTCAAACGGGTGATCGGATCTTAATGAAACTTGATATTTGGAAAGACGTCATTTCTCAGATGTCCCGATTCAGGTCCGGATCGAATCCGATTAATGTGGGGGGGAGTCGGAGGGGGGAACCGGAAATCATGTGACACGCTTAGACTGGAGCGATCGGGATGAAACTTGGTGCGAGGAACAAGCACATACCCTAGGTACGTCATTGACAGACCCGGACCGGATTCGTGCACTGTGGGGGGAGTTGGAGGGGGGTTCCGGAATTCCGGTGATACGGAGTTAAGTTACTTCCAGGTGTGCTAGGACAATGAAATTTGGCAGGCAAATCAGGGACTCGACCAGATTAACCTGAAAATAGTCAACTTCCCGATCCGACCATCGTGGGGGGATTGACGGGAGGGGGAATCCGGAATCTTGAGGTATGTATAACTTCCGAACGGGTGATCGGATCGGATAGTCAGTTCCCTTATCCGACCATCGTGGGGGAGTGGAGGGAGGGAGAATCCTGAGGTATGTATAACTTTTGAACGGGTGATTGGATCTTAATGAAACTGGATATTTGGAAAGACCTCATGTCTCAAATGTCCTGTTTAAAGTCCGGATGTAATCCGATGAATGTTGGGGGGGGAGGTGGAGGGGAGAACCCGAAATCTTGTGACACGCTTAGAGTGGAGTTATTGGGACGAAACTTGGTTGGAAGAAGAAGCAGAAGCTCTAGATACATCAGTGACAGAACCGGACCGGGTTCGGGCACTGTGGGGGGAGTTGGAGGGGGGTCCGGAATTCCGGTGATCGCGAATCAAGGTACTTCCAGATGTGCTAGGACGATGAAACTTGGCTTGGAAATCAGACACTTGACAAGATTGGCTTAGAAATTGTCAGTTCCCAGATCCGACCATCCCTTAAAGTACTAATCGCAACCACAACGTACAAAAAATACTTTCTAGCAAAATACACATTTTCGTGATCCCTATGAGCCCGTGATCATTTTTGCCTTAAGGGTTTTGCTCACAAGTGATTTCCTTAAAGTACAAACAATACTTTTGAGTAAAATATACATTTTCGTGCTCCTGATGAGTTCATCATGTTTTTTACTTCAAGAGTTTTGATTACAAATGATCACAACAAAACCAAAAATTGACGAATTCCTACTTTCATCCTCTGACCCAGCCTTGCAAGTGCCATATGAGCTTCCAGCTCTTGTTTTTGTTCAGGCACTAAGCAATCTTCACCAATCTCACCACTGCCCACTGAAAAGCCGCATTTGTGTTGAGATTAAAATTTCCCGCGTCATAGTAGAATTTACGCTGTGAGGACGGCTGGAGATATTCTGAGCCTCATAGCTAGAGCAGATAGTGGAAAATAAAAAAATCCCTTTGCAGAATCCAAATAATTCAGTGTTCCAATTAAATGACACACAAATGAGTTGGCTGTTCAGTTAAACTTAAACTGACATTACAAGTGCCATATGGACTTTCAGCTCTCGTTGTCGGGGGAACCCCCTCGTATTAATCAGCTACCGAAAGGGAAAGAACCAAGCTGTTTGTGTTAAGCTAACGAACTCCATAAACCTGAAAAGCTGAGGCAGAGCTCCACTGGTATTGAGATTGAAAAGTTTGGCAGGCCATTAAGCAGGTAGACCAGCTCAACTTTTCCATCTGTGAGTTTTATTGTTCCTTTTGCCAAAGCCTAAAGAGCAAGTGTCAGTTCTCCATAATCATAGAGTTTGAGCATTCTTACTCTTGATGATTTGTGTAAAGAGAATCCCGGTGATCGAGTTAACTACCGAAAGGGTAGTTAACCCTTGTGCCTTAACCCTGTGCCAGAAACAGCCAAGCTGTTTCTGGCACTGAGCTCATGAACTGCCATAAACTTCAAAAGCCTTTGCTACTTCTTGACAAAGTGTCACCAGTAAGAAATATAAAGGTTTAGCAGACTACTCGGGAGGTATTATTTGCGCTTACACGTCCTCAGTTACTTTTTTGTACTATCGTCCTGTAACAAGTACCATATGAGCTTTCCTTTTAAGAAGGCGGTCTGTGGGATGCAACCTCAGAGGCACTCAGTAGAACTGATAAGTAAGAATCATCAAGTCGAGGTGTAGCTCCGACACACTTTTCCCGCTTCTGGACTGTAAGCACTGTCACTCAGTTCGCTTACTTGGGCTGGTAAGAAAAACCTTGTGACTGTATTCGTTTTCTACGCCTTCGCACCCTTGTTCTGGTCGACTCTCCAGTTAACTGCTATCGCAATCACTGGAGTTGCTTGTCCCCCTGCCTACGTGGCTTCCTTATTTTGGAAATTTGATTCTCCCGCCCTTCCAGTCCGCCGCTCCTTGATAAATGTATTCCAGCGTTTAAGCAATAAAATGGGTCGATTGGTTTCTTAAAAGGATGGCATTGGTTTGTTTGTCGTCTGATGGAAAACAGAATCGTTAGGAAACGTCGCATAATCATTGGCGAAATGAAAGCGATGAACAAGCTTTCAATGTGTCTAATATCCAGCCAAAG
The DNA here is from genome assembly GCA_023053555.1 of Branchinecta lindahli. Taxonomy (NCBI): domain Eukaryota; kingdom Metazoa; phylum Arthropoda; class Branchiopoda; order Anostraca; family Branchinectidae; genus Branchinecta; species Branchinecta lindahli. The sequence goes on from JAKZAO010000009.1 coordinate 16,210,161, forward strand.
GCGCCATTAGTCTGTAAGCCGGCCTAGCATATCGAGGAATTCGGTCGTAAAATGTTTGACTGTAGCGCCATCTATTCATTCTGCAAGGCCGCCAGCTAGTGTCTTGTTAGTCGCTAGAAACTCTTACGCATTAAGCCTGTTTTGACTATGCAAAATACAAAAATTAAATTGACGATATTTTTGTCTGTGTGTCACCACTGACTGCAGATCGCTCCGGTAGCCGGGATTTCGAAGGAATCGACAAATCAATTAATCTTTTGTAATAAAGGAAATTGTTGATTTGGGTGATCTCCAGGAAAAATTCAGTTTTACCGAAAAACAAGTGAAACGATCAAGAGAGCAAATGCCATTTACCATTTCACCAAATACCATTTCACAGGAACGCTACAGGCTATGGACCGTTCCGACACGACTATTTTTCAGTGATCCAGAACTTGTAGAGCTAAATAGCACGAGCAGCTTGCATAAACCCCACTAATATAAATAATAATTAATTTCTGTCCCTTTCAACATACAATGGACAGGTGGAGTTGAAGATGGCCGCAATCTTTCTACTTCAACCCCTTTTTCGTGATGAATTAAAGTTTTTTCTTCCACTCAATTTTCATGAACATGACGTAACTTCAGAAAGATTCACTTCCTTTAAGTTGTCACTGAAGACTCTCCAACCCCTTAGTTTGCCTAGCGTCACTCAGTTCCGCCGTTCTGCAATGCCACGATTCCCGAATTCCTGCCGTTAGTGTAATGAATAAAAAGCGAATAATTAGTAATGGTATCTGCTTGGTGAATTGTATAAATCACCTTGTAAACACTTGATGCTTGCAGCAATTTTGAACATCTTGTTTCATTTTATTATATTTCCTTCACAAAATTAATTATTATTTAAGATGGGAATGTTTGATGCGCTTATCTGGTCTTGAAGCCAGACCGCAGTAGATTGTATAAAGTTAAAGCTGAAGGTTAGATTATGGTCCAGATTTTGATACAAACTTGAAAAAGAGAAGGTGCTTTCGACAGAGCTCCGTCCTATCTTCGGGGGAAACGAACGAGAACCTTTAATGTATGATAACCTGTTATACTGTGGTGTTGTTTTATAAGAGGATGGACCTGTACAGTTGCTTCTCGTTCCAGTGCGTCTTTGTTAGTACCAAAATTATTTCCATCATTTTTCCATCTTATCAGTCCTTGTGTCAATGCCTCAGGAAGTCCATAAGTGGGTTAAGCCTCTCCTTCGACCCATTCTGTCGGACGTGACTGTCCACAACGTCAACCTCGGACGAAAATCTTTTGGGATGTGTAGGGATCCGGAACGACCTTTCGCAACCTGTCAGTCAGAGCGGATTTGCGCGTTCCCACTTACTATTTCCTCCCTCACTTCGACGATATCCCTGGGAGAAGGTGAGGGATCTCTCAGTAATCGAGCATGACTTAGTGGGCTAAGATCTCAGAAATAGAATCCGAACTAACCGAGATGGGACGAAAGGTAATTCAATGTATTGGTTTTTGGTGGTAAAGGAGCGTGTGGGTCAATACAATTTGTGAACTCATTTTTAAGACAAATGTCATAAAGAGAGTATAAGAGAAAAAACAAACAGAACACGCAACATAACACATAGGTTTTAGTAGGCTACTCCAAATAATAATTATTGGTGGTTTGTACTTTGAGTGTGGACAGTTTATTTGGCCGTGTCCTCTTTTATTTTGTTGGTTGAGGAGGTTACTTGCTAGTTGTCCTCGTCCTTGAGACTGGGTGGTTTTTGCATTTAGTATATCCACTCATGAATGATCATTAAGTTGTATTTGTCATAATTTATTACGAAACGAACTCTCACAACATTGACTGCCCAACTTGTCGTTTTTGTCAGGTACACTGTAGATAACATTGTAAGGTAGTGGTCAGGAGATGACCCGTCAAAATAAACCACTAAAGATTCAAAATATTAGAGAAATCTAAAACATTGATCTGAAATATTAAATCAGTACTTCCGTCATTGCTTATATAACAAGAGCTGGAAGCTCATATGGCACTTGCAAGGCTGGGTCAGAGGATGAAAGTAGGAATTCGTCAATTCATGGGTTTGTTGTGATTATTTGTAAGCAAAACCTTTGAGATAAGAATGATCATGGGTCCTTGGCAGTAACGAGATCCGAATGCATGGTTTGGTAATGCATTGGGATGTGCGCACATTAAGGGCACTAGAAATTGATCTGTAATCAAAACTCTTGAAGCAAAAATGGTGATGAGCTCATCGGGAGCACGAAAATGTATATTTTACTCAAAAGTATTGTATGTACTTTACGGAATTCAATTGTAAGCAAAACCCTTGAGGCAAAAATTTTCATGGGCTCGCAGGAATCACGAAAATGTATAATTTGCTTAAATGTATTTCTGTGCTTTGCGGTTAGGATTAGTACTTTAAGGGATGGTCGGGTCTGAGAACTGACAATTTCAAAGCCAGTCATGGGAAGTGTCTAATTTCCAAGCCAAGTTTCATCATCCTAGTAAATCGGAAGTACCTTGATTTGCGATCACCGGAATTCCGGACCCCCCCCCCCACAGTGCCCGAACCCCGTCCTTTTTTGTCACTGATGTATCTAGGGCTTGTGCTTGTTCTTCCAACCAAGTTTCATCCCAATCGCTCCACTCTAAGCGTGACAAGATTTCCGGTTCTCCCCTTCCGGACTTCAAAGTAGGACATTTGAAAAATGAGGTCTTTCCAAATATCAAGTTTCATTAAGACAAAGCAAAACGGATAAGTCAGCTACATGTAGCTGACTTATCCGTTTTGCTTTGTCAAATATGATTCGCAGTCAGCTTGGGCTGAAGGAATATCTATGTGTCACATGATTTCCGCCCCCCCCCCGACTCCCCCCCACATTCATCGGATTCGGTCCGGACTTTAATTGGGACATCTGAGACCTGACGTCTTTCCAAATATCAAGTTTCACTAAGATCAGATCACCCGTTCGAAAGTTAAGCGTGCCACTGAATTCCGGATTCTGGCTCCCCTCCCTCCCCCTACAACCTAAACCTAGTACCCTAACTCACAAACACCGGACTGACCGACAGACCGACGGAAAAGTGATCGATGTATGGCACCTGGCCGGAAGGCAAGTGCCATAAAAATGAGGCTAGACGGATAAGTCAGCTAGCGATATTTCGTCCCATCTTGTTAAAGTTTAACTGAAAAGTCAACTTATTTTTGTATCATTTAACTGAATACACTGTATTATTTGGATTCTGTAAAGATATTTTTTTTTTTTTCATTTTTAACTATTTGCTCTAGAATGGCAGTCAGAATATCTATGGCCGTCCTAACAATGCAAATTTCTACTATGACGTGGAAAATTTTGAATCTCAATCGAAACGCGGCTTTTCAGTGGCCAGTGATCATCTCGCGGAAAGTAGCTCACCGCGTGAACACTAATTTTTTGTAAATCGTTTTCGTCAAGCATACAACACAGGTACAAGCGCATACATGTACCACAAATTCGACAGGGAAATTCCACTGTTGGAAAATCAATTATTCGTGAATAGCGGAGCAACGAAGTAACGCATTTTCAGCGGGTCTTCAAGCCAATCTAAGTGAATAACTGATGGGTAATTAGATTGTCCTATCCCAGTTCTTTTCGGTTAAACTTTAAAGGACCCGTTGTATCTAAAATGCGGATGCAACCTACTTCCGATTTGCAGTTATTAATTCTTTAACCTGGACACCTAAATTTCATGTGTACATTCTAAACCCGCTAACAACGCCACACTTAGCTTCACACGCCATGATTCACGGTTTTCCAAGCGCATTATGCTCCCGACGACTGTCCACCTGCCACCTATCATGCTACTAATGCACAAACCGGTTATCTGAATTTTGCCGAGTTTTTGCTAAAAAGCTAATGGTCCTGGGAAAAGGCTTAAAACAGTTAAAGCCGTGGGTAATTTGTTTAAAGCTTAGCCTAGATTTACAGTATTCAAATAGTTCTGAATATTAAAACATGAACAGTAAATAGTGCGAGGTGTACTTTAAGGGTTCTCGTCAAGTTTCGAAGATTCGTTTCTTGTAGCTACAGCCTGACGAGGACCGTTGCCAAGAAGGTTCGAAATATCGCTGAAGCAGACGTTTGACGCCATTTTATATATGTATGATAATAATAATCATAATATTTGTTTAGCCGAAAGGTCATGCAAGACATGTGTCACGTCGCAGAAAACTAGACAGGCAGTAAATTAGACTATCTTTTTGTTCGAAGTTTGAACTCTTTAAGCAGATAGATATATTTACAAACCAACCTCATCTAAAATCATTCCGCGATGAGGTTGGGGTCTGTAGATTTCAGGATACCGGAAGCATTCGCAGTCAACTTTGGCTAAAAGAGTATTTATACTCTGGCTTAGTTTCAAATTAGTGGAAAGCATTATTATTCGCCACCAAAGGAATCATGCGTCAAAGATTAAAACGACATCGTTCGTTTGTAACGGTAGACAATTTGTATCTGTTTACTCGAAATTGCCGGCACAAACAGAGAATATCTACCAAATAGCAATGAGAAGGCGAGATTTCTATCTTTTCGTGGGTACAGCTATTCCATTAGTACGCAAGCTTAAAGATACTCATCGTGAGCATGATCTTGACAGTCGGCAGGCCGAGAGTTTGGTCTGCGATTTGGGCTTTTTGTCAGTTCTGGTTTTGGTGTCTTTGGTTACTTTCCTTGGGATTTGCTGCTCAGAAGTCTAAGCTTTCAGAAACATGTGTGTGAGTTTCTTCTCCTAATTATGGTAGGGAGAATCCATTTTCCATTTGCGTCTTCTTCTTCCTGGGAGAGACACACTCCTTTCTACGACGGCTATTGGCTAGACTTCGTTCCAGAAACGTTCTGACACAGATACAGAGAAACAGGGAAATCGCAGAGAAGACTGATACGCTTTGGTTGGCCAAGAGGAGACTTGTAGCTGATTCACTCCGTTAATTAACTCAATATTTTGCAAACTTCCTGAACAGGATGGCCGATATATTAATTCGCACTTCGTAGCGAAAACGATATATGGTGGATCTCTTATACTCCTTTTTTTTAGATTAACTAATTTGTTGTTTCTGTAGAGAAGCTGTTCACCGTCAGCCAAACTACTTCCTATACTTACACATCGCTTCAGATGTAGACAAAAAGTTTCATTCCAGAGTCCGTAAGCCTTTTTAAAGCACGCCTCGCACTGTTTACTGTTTATGTTCCAGTATCCAAAACCAGTTAAATACCGTAAAACTAGGCTCTGTTTTAAACACAACTTACATGGCTTTGGGTGTTATAAGCCTTTCCCCAAGCCGATTAACTTTTAGCAAGAACACGGCAAAAATTCATATAACCGGTTTCACGCACCAACAGTTATGATACACGACACTCGTCGAGAGCATGACACGCATGGAAAATAGGGAAACGCGGCAAGTAGGAAAATCAGTGAGGTGTCGTTAGCGGTTAGAATGTAACCTATTAAATTCGGGTCTCCGGGCCTAAAGTTTAACCGAAAAGGGCTAGGATAGGACAATCTAGTTATCCATCACTTATTCACTTAAATTGGCTTGAAGACCCACTGAAAATGAGTTACTTCGTTGTTCCGCTATTCACCAATAACTTTTCTCGAACAGGTGTGTAATGCATATCTTCCTATGTTGAACAGGTAGTTATATCATGACAATCTTAATCAGTGTAAAAAGGGAGGGCTTTTTATACAAGGGGAATATGGGGTTAAGTGACTGAAAACTTCTGTGGAGGAGGATACGATATCGTATCATCCTCTAGAGAGGCTGATACGATATCGTATCATCCTCCGGAGAGGCTGGAACAATATCGCAGAGCTTCACCAAGCTGTTTTCCTTAAATGCTGAAAAGTAGGATTCTTCCTTCATAGAAAGCACCACTAGCAAGGAAAATTGACCTTAAAAACATAGGACATATTTTTTTGGCGTACCTAGGAAAAATACTACTTTCCCCATTTAACCAGAGCCATTCTAAGTTACTTGAGTCATCGCTTGTAAAAAAAAAAAAATTGTGCTGCAAGTGGAAATACAATCCGTCTATTAAATATTCTTTAAGCCTCAGCCGACTGCTAATCATAATGAAACTATAAAAGGATAAATCAGCTACACTGGAGCTATACTTCAGCCCCCCTTGGCGGAATAGCTAAATAGCAGCCGTATCCAGAATGAAATCACACGACCAGCTTTACCCCCAAGCAGTAGTCATGAAGAATTAGCAAATCAAATACATAAGCAAGAATCTTTAACTGTTTTACCCCAAAATCTGTTAACAGATTGAGATAAAACTTAAAAGAAGATTCTGGCCGAGAAGGGCCGCAACATAGCTCCAACAATATGTAGCTGGCATATCCGTTTTGCAGTGTCAGCTATAATAGGTCTATTGAAAAACAACTTCCTTTTTCAGCAACCAGCCAACAATAATCAGATGCTGACTGAAAATACGCTGAAAGAACATCTTCTTACTTTCCTTAACCAACCAACCAAACAGTAAAATGCTAGGTTAAACCTTTTGACAGTGATCATGTTTCAACTGTAAAATACAGCTTGTCAACTGAAACAACATCCTACTATCCCTTGATTTCCAAAAGCTAGTTATTCAGCACTGAAAAAATAACAGAACATCTTACTCTCTTAGACAACCAGTCTATGCACTATGTATGTCATACCTTGTCACAATCATATTTCCACTGAAACAACATCCTACTTTCCAAAAAGATAGGTAATGAGCACTTAACACTGTCTTTGAGTGAGGAAAGATCTATTATACATTTCAGAGACCATGTGATCATCGTAAAGCACGTTCTCGCTCGATTTAAAATTTCTTAAGAACAAAGCAAAGCAATCCAATTCTTCGAATATACTAAACGCGTGTGAACATACTAAAAGCACGTTCGGAATGTACTGATCACACTAGGCTCAAAAACGGCAGAGATTTGAGGAACAGAGTATATTGTTTCGCACAGATTCGCAAAACGTTGCTCGGTCGCCCGTGAGGATTTGAAACAACAATATTCAGAATCTGGTGAATTTTCTAAATTTTTTTAGCAACCCCGAAAAGCTATTTTTTCTTGGATCTAGTGGTCTACAGATGTTTCAGTGCCAAATTTTGCGCAGAAAAAAGCCTAGTGTAGTTTGACCAAGCTCTTAGGAAATATGGCATCAGTTAGAGTAGAAAAAACGTGACTTTCTGTTCGAAAAAGTTCTAAAGCAGATTGTAACTGTCGATACCTGTTCGAAAAAGTTATAATAGTTAACATACCTCCATCTCGGTCGATATCGGAATAACAATCTCGACGGCCATTTAAGAATATCAACCTCGCTGCGCTCGGCTGATATTTTTCATAACCTGCCTCGCCTTCGGCTCGGACAGGTTATTTTCAATGGCCGTCTCGCTGTTATTTTCCGATATCAACCTCGATGTCTGAAGTTAACCTTTAATAATCGATTTTCATATAGTGGAATTTCCGTGTGATTTGTGGTGCCTCTATGTGCTTGTATTTTTGTTGCATGCCTTACAAGAAAGATTCATCAATTTTTGTTTGTTCAGGCACTAAGCAATTTTCACCAGTCTTACCACTGCCCACTGAAAAGACGCATTTGCGTTGAGATTGAAATTTCCCGTGTCATAGTAGAATTTACGCTGTGGGGACGGCTGGAGATATTCTGAGGCTCATAACTAGAGCAGATAGTGGAAATCAAAAAATCTCTTTGAAGAATCCAAATAATTCAGTGTATCCAATTAAATGACACACAAATGAGTTGGCTTTTCAGTTAAACTTTAAGAATCACTGAATGTAATTACGGAAGTAGGTTGCATTGGCGTTGTAGGTACGACGGGTCCTTCAACGAAACCTGTTTGATTTTAAGTGCATTGACACAGATATTGTAAATTTTTGTATTGAAAGCCAACAATCCTGAATTTGTTTGTGGAGTTAAACCTAACCACGAAAGTCGATTTTTATAATTAACTTTCATTTCATTTCGTTTATATGAAAGTTACAGGAGTAAATAATGAAAAGGTTTCAAATATTGCAGAAGATGCCAGTTTTACGAACGAAGAATTACCGTTGGTCTGTTAGTTTCGTGTTTGTCATCCCTGATTCTTGAATCAGGGCTGGAATAGTCTTTTACAAAGTTTTAGTTTGTAGTTGTGAAATGCCGTGTATAAAGTACCTACCTACCTGCCGCTCTGGCAGGATTGGCGTGGTGGACTGGTTTGCTAATATTTTCGTTGTGTGTTAGATGTCATATTTCGTGTGCTATAGTTTTTGTTATGGCACTTGCAGCCTCTGGCTCAAGTGCCATATACCGATCGCAATTCCGTCCGTCGGTCGGTCGGTCCGAATTTTTTTGTCCCACATGTTCGAGTTAGGGTACTTCCAGATGTGTTAGGACGATGAAACTTGGCAGGAAAATCAGGGACCCGACCAAACTAACCTGGAAATAATCAGTTTCCCGATCCGACCATCTGGGGGGGAGTGATGGGCCGGGGAATTCTGAGAATTAAGTAGTTTTTTTCACACTTTTTCGAGTTGGGGTACTTCCAGATGTGCTAGGACGATGAAACTTGGCAGGAGCATCAGGGACCCGACCGGGCTAACCTGGAAATAATCAGTTTCCCAATCCGACCACCTGGGGGGGAGTGGAGGGCTGGGGAATCCGGCAAACTGGAGTAGTGTGTAACTTTCGAACGGGTGATCGGATTGGAATGAAACTTAATGAATGAATAAATGGTATACCTCTGATGTCCCATTTGAAGTCCGGACCGGATTCGACAGCAATGGGGGAGTTGGGGGGGGGAGACCGGAAATCTCGACAAACGGTTAGAATGGAGGGATCGGAGTGAAACTTGCTGGGAAGAACAAGCATCTGCTCCAGATAAATCATTTATACATTTGGACTGGATCCGGACACTAGGGGGGGGGGTGGAGGGGAGTTTTCCCGAATTCCGGTAATGGCGGTTTTGGGGATTTTCACGACGAAACTTGGGAGGCGAATCAGGGACCCGATCAAAATGACTTATAAATAAAAATTTACATGATCCGATAGTCGTGGGGGGAGTAGCGGGAGGGGGAATCCGGAATATTGAGTCATGCGTAACTTTGGAACGGCTGATCGGATTTGAGTGAAATTTGATAATTGATCAGAGGACATGTCTCTGGTGATCTTTGTCATGTCCGGACCGGATTCGACAACAATGGGGGGGGGGAATACGTGACCGGCTCAGACTGGGGAGATCGGGATGGAACTTTGTGGGAATAATAAAGAGATGCTCTGGATAAATCACTTACAGATCCGGATTGGCTCCGGCGACTGTGGGGGAGTTTGAGGGGGGGGGTCCGGAATTCCGGTGATCGCGATTTAAGGTACTTCCAGATGTGCTAGGACGATGGAACTGGGCTGAAATATTAGAGATTCGATAAGATTGGCTCAGAAATCGCCACTTTCCAAAACCGACATTCCTTAAAGTACCAATCTTGACCGTAAATTTTGAAAAATACTTTTAAGCAAATTATACATTTTCATTATCCCCATGAGCCCATTATCATTTTTGCCTCAAGGGTTTTGCTTACAAATGAAGTTCTAGCTCCCTTAAAGTGTGAATCTGAACCGCAAGGTCGAAAACTACTTTTTTTTATCAAACGATACATCTCAACCCATGATCATTTGTGCCACAAGGGTTTTGCTTAAAAATTTATGTTATCACCCTTAAAGTGCACATTTTAACCGAAAAGTGAAAAAAAAAACTTTTTACCAAACGGTATATATCAATGATCCCTAAGGGCCTGTGATCGTTTTGTCTCAATAGTTTTTCTTACAGATGAATTTCTAGCGCCTATAAAGTGCGTATCATAACAGCCAAGTTCTAAAACAAAATACGTTTTCTCTAGCTTCCTTAAAGTGCGCATCTGAACCGCAAAGGTAACCTTAAAAGTACTTTTGATCAAACACTACATCTCAACCCATGCAAGTGCCATATGAGCTTACAGCTCTTGTTTCTGTCAGTGTATAGTTAGGTCTTAGACTGAAATAAAGGCCTATAATAGTAATAATAATAATTATGAGTATAGTAATTACGATGCTTTTACCGCTCTTCGCATTGTCATACTTCAGGCCTAGTTATAAATGGAGAGTGGTGCCGGTGGCTAGAGAGGCTTTTAAACTCCAAGTAGCCTACATGTAATGATATGGTATTTATTCGTGAGATGAATCCGGGGGAGTGATAGCGCTTCAGGGAACAAATTAATTGAGAGCCTTGCCGTTCTACATCGTACTGCAAATGGGGGGGTAATCACTTATCATTTGGCAGATCATGGTCGATCACACCCAGCAGGGTGTGACAAGTGCTAGTGCAGGGGAGGAAGATTTGTCCTTCCTTCTCCTCTCCCCTTATGATTGAACGGTGATGGGATGTGTCCCAAGGAAGTGACAAGACGCTGTAGTCCTGTCCAGGAAATAATCGTCGAGCAAACACGGAATCTTAAGTAATGAGGCGAAAATACTTGCTCTGGTTGCGAGTGCGGATGAGGGGATGCATACTCTGGAGAAACTAGTCTATGGACCATATGGGACCGCGAACTTTATTTCACGATTTCGTCCATGAATCGCAGATTTTAATCGCGAAAATACTAATGCAAGAATCTGGCAGTATAGGTTTGCAAGATGTTCGGGCTGAACATTCCTCAGTTGGTCTAAGATTGTTCCCGAAAGTTGGTCTAAGAAATTCATTATTGGAAGTCTATACTCTCGTTGACCTAGCCTCTTGATAATTGCAAATTACCCGCAAGTGGGCAGTTGCAGGCGAGTAGAATTGCTACCTTGTTTAGATGTCCAAGCAAATTAATCAGATTCAGTTGTATTTGAAACTGTTTGTTTTTTGGCAGGTCTGTTCCACAGGTTGATTAAAGTCTTTGATTCATGTGAGCCGAATAGGTGGGAGACACCATCATTTTTATATGGGTCGGATTTTTACGAACACACACTGTTATCTTTGTTTTCTTCAAAATCCTCACGGTAGCTAAGGTTATCCACAAATCACTTGAACACAATTCACTCTTGAAAGCAAGGTCGCAATTGCTCATTAACTATTCATTTATCTCCCGCCGAAGGTCGAAAAAGTTACTAAACCTTCGTAAAGACCGAGTGGTGTGCAAGAGGATTAAAACAACTAAGTATATCCCCATGTGAACGTTTAGATATGTCGGTAGAGGAAATCATCGGCCAGTTTAACATTTGTTTTGTCTCGGAAGCTGAATATTATTTAGCTCAATTTCAGAATCTTCAAGAAATCACTACAACGAATTTAGTATAATTTACGGCGTTTGTTTATCGTGATCTAGTTTACGTCCTTTTTGGGACGTCCCTCTTTGGACTTACGGGAATTAACAAGAAAAAACCGAAAACAAAATACTTAAAGAAATCGATAAAGCTGATAATTATTTTGGTTTTCTACCCATTTTCCATAGGGTATACCTGCTAAAATAAAAACATTTTGTTAGATCCATAGTCAAACTCGAGGTCAAACTATGATCCCAGCCCTCCCCGTGACGGGCACTTCCGACCCGCGCCACTAGATGACCCAGCGGTCGGATCGAGTCGTGGCTTCATCTTGGCTTGGATGGGGGGGTTCTAGACGTTGCGAGTGCTGGAATGCTTACAATGCAACTCCTTTAACCATCTATTTTAAATGACCCATGGTGTTTCATGCTGTATTTGGAAGGAGGATGTTGGGTGGGATGTTGTTGCTCCAAGTTATGTTTGAACAGCATTTAGCAAGGAGTGTTCCTGCCGCACAAACACGTGAAAACAAATTTCGTCGCTGCAGATTGCCACTTCTGTACAGAGCAAAATAACACTAGGGAGTAGCGTTAAGACCCATGCTTTCGTTGCTTCGCAAACGGGCCACACTCATAGCACCGCCCTCTACTCTTGCGACATTTAAAGCGAAATAAACTTGCGGGTCTAGAAATTTGTAGTAAAGTTAAGATGAGTCTGCACACATCGAGGAAACTGGGGAGGTTGTATCTCTGTTATGCTCTGTTCAGAATTTGAAGTTATTGGAGCCAGCGCTGCGGTGCACGACCGATTGAGTTTTAGTAGGGACGTTCACTATCGCTAGTGGTGCTAGTGTCGATGCTATTCGAGTGTGTGTCACTTTTTTTAAGTCTTGGTGCTGCTTCCTAGTGTTATTTTGCTCTGCTTCTGTAACAACTGCAGACGACTGCTGTTCACGGCAACAAATTTGGGCTGGAAGCATTCACAACCCTGCCACACACCCGTTAAAAGGATTCCCATTTTTTTTCCTAGGCCCACATTACCCTACCAGTTCTCCCTTAGGCCCATGCAGGTTTCAGGCTAACTTGTCTTTTTTCCAAATTCCAAGAAAACCCGTCTTTGATCTAACTTTAGAAGCTCCTTCTCATTAGGTGGCTTGCTTGACGTGTCGATAATCAACGCTTTTGTTTAGACGGCATCAAGTTGCGTTGTTCGAGAAACCAAACTGGGATTTATTGTCAGACATGATTCACAAAAGCTTGGTGACGTGTATAGAACAATAGTGTCGTTTGTGCTTTAATGATATATTTTTTTCTTTCAGATCCGGTTCGCTCTCGTTGGAATTCTCATTGCAGTACAGATATTTTCTCATTCCGGGCATGGCGCCTTACCGAATACAGACAGCCTTCCGGAAAACAGCGAAGCATCAAGGTTTTCCATCAAGACAGCACTAAACGGAACTTCCCCACGTGTCAGCTGTGAAAAGGGATACGACTTCAAATCCGTCATGAAAAGGCACTACGGCTTTCTGCCACCGCCCACCAACAACACCGCTGTTCGATTAATTGAAGGCTTCCCTGAGCAGAAACAGAAAGTTATTGATGAGAAACAAGCGAAACCTTTCGCGCGGCTGGTTTCCAATCCCTCCTTGATGACTTTCTGCGGTCGGCGAACTCACTTGAGGCGCTATGGCGACATCTATTCAAGCGGTGCTCGACTTGAATTTATGATCTTACTTGGAGACAGGCAGTGTGTTTATACAAATCCGAACGAACTGATTTGCGAAGGTGCTGGGGAGTATGTGGTGCAAGTGAAGATCAAGCGAGGATTCTGGACCCTTAATTGCCTGAAGCCAAGACTCCCCATCCCAGACAGCTTTTTTGTGCGAGGGATAATCGCGCGTGCGCCTGTCGCAACAATGAATGTGAAGAACGACCGCCGCTTGAACGCGGCACATAGAGCGCCAACCGTCGAAACTGGTGCAAAGAGATATGAGAAAAGCGAAGATAACGAAACCAAAACCGTTGTCCTCCAAAAGATAGGATATCGTCAGGTGAACCACAGGATAGGGTTTGGGTATAGAAATGGCCAAGACCTATATCGATCGCTGCCTTTGAGACCTGCTCGCGGGAAGCGATCCGAAAAGGCGGAGCATTGGATGGAACTAGTGGAAGACCCCTTCGATGGCAGGAAGGAGGATTGGCAGATAGAGACGAAGACGAGGCACGCTGATCGGAGTTCCATGAAGTACTTGCGAGAAGGAAAAGAAGATGGTATCGTCGAGTCATGTAGAACACAAGTAAGCGACCTTCCTTGTTCCAAGAAGTGAGAAAGACCCTTCGGAGAATGTTTTAACTAACAGACTTGTGCAAGATGTAAGAGTGCTTCTCTTTCTTAACGTTTTCCCCTGAGAGACTGCAATAATCCTGCCGCAAATTTCCAGAAAGCTCTATGTTTTGCATTCGAAACTGAATATTACCCGGTGGTTTCTTATCGATTCTTGCGTTTGCCTATATTGATCCATATAAAAATAGGCTAGCTCTCATATATAGCCAAGACATTCAGTCCAGTCGTACTACAATAGAGATATGTTCCTTGGGACGTCGCCTAATTTTGAGTGGCGCTGAAGCATTTGATCAAAATCAGTCTACCAAACATTTAGTAAAATATTTAGTAAATAGTTACCTGTTTATGAAACAAGTCCCATGAAAGCTACAAACTGCATGACATTGTTTTGAATCCTTGGCTCTTTGTTGCTCAGTTTCTTCTGTACTCTTTTCCGACCTGGTTACGGTGCCCAACAAATTTTAACAGTTTTGCTTAATACTAATGACCGTCCACAATATTCCAACAGAAGAACAAGACCAAATGTTTCGTTGGGATCCCAAATATCTCATATCTCATCCAGACAATTGGATCTTGTAGATATCCGGTCTCCGCCAGACTACTTGGAAATTTTTACTATTAGCATACCTCTTCTGTACACAGTTCAGGAGAGTTTGCATGCAATGGAACAGGCAGACTCCCGTTTTTGTCTTTCCAAAGCCAAAAGTATTTTGATTTATTCGTTTCATTGGTGTGTCCCAGCCGACTTTCACTGATCGCTGTCCATCCCAACCTTCAACAAATAAGTTCCATTGGTAACTTTCTGCCTTCTATGCTCCAGAGCGTCATATGTAGTGGTAGCTTTAAAAGTCTGAATGAAAATCAAATTTTCTAAGATTATAATAACAAGACCAAAGGTTTCGATGGGATCCCAAAAATTTAATATATGATCCAGACAATTGGGTCATGTAGATATTCGGTCTTCGCCAGACTTGTTAAACATTTTTGACAATGCAAAACGGATACGTCAGCTACATTTTATTATAGCTATATTTCGGCCCTTCGTGGCAAGGGTCCTCTCCAGGCTCAAGCTGGAAAATAGCTCTAATAAAATGTACCTCGGGCTGAAGGAATACCAAAGTACGGAACTTCAAATTGACCAGACATGCCGCGGACAATTATCCATCTCAGCTGGAAAGAAGAAGAAGAGACAGGTGGCTCCAGGACCAAAATGCAGAAAATAACTGTACCCTTTCGACGACCCAGTCGAGCAGAAAAAACAGAAGCCGTGACCAAAGTGAAATCACAGCACCAGCTTTAACTCCAAGCAGTTTTCAGGGAAGAAGTTCACAAAATCAAATATTTAAGAAAGAATCTTCAATTGTTTTTCTACGCGTTCATTTTCCAGCTTTAGCCTGAAGAGGACCCGTGCCAAGAAGGGCCGAATTGTAGCTTTAATAAAATATAGCTGACATATCCGTTTTGAATTGTCAAATATGATTCGCAGTCAGTTTGGGCTGAAGGGATATCTTCTTAAAGAACACCTGAATGAAGAATACCAAATATCTTCCCTATCTGTATGACTTCCGTTAACATTGCCTGCAGAAAACCCAATCCAAATACGAAATGGTGTTTCCAAGCTATGATTTTTGCTCCATTTTGCATCTGTCCTTATTTCAGTACCGAAGAATTTTAGAAATGAACAAATGTCTCCAATCAACCCTTCTTCTGGAATACTTTTTAACCAGTTAGGCCCAAACGTATATCTAGAAGAAATTCCAATACGATCCGGCCAGCGCTGTACAAGATTTGAATGAATTGCGCTTTTTGTCTTGGAGTATGCATGTGCAAACCTCCGGAAACGAACATCCCTATTTGAAAACGTCACGCTCAGGAGAAGAATGCTCTCCGTGGCCATGTCTGTAAATCCATTCTCCATGGTGTGTTCAAGTATGATTTCATTGTTCATGTGTCCTTTAAACATTTTTACTATTATAATTTAGAAACAGATTAAGGCCGGTGGTAATCATCTGAGAAGACCAGGTTCAGATATGGATTCAGCATGTGTGTATACCCTATAGCCTACGTGACCTACGTCGCATCTACTTTGACGAAATTGAAACTTCCTTCCTTACTTCTGCCAATTTTCCGGTTGCGGCTGGATTGCGGGCGAACTATTTGTCTGACAGAAAACTAAAGCTCAAAACAAACCCTTATCCCTACATCAAACCTCTAATCAACTTCAGATAAAACTTTTACTTTTAACAAATTTTCCGGTTTCAGCCGAATTCCGAGCGAACTATACGTCCCGTGAGAAGATGAATGTCATGTACGGATTCAGGATGTCTTCTTACCCGCAAATCGAACATTTTATCAAATTCAAATAAAATTTACTTTTAACAAATGCATATACTTGTCCGGCGAGAAAATAATTTTCATATTCGGATTCAGCATGTCAACTTCAGATTAAACTTTTATTTTAACAAATTTTCAGTTTTTTCCCCGATTCCGGGTGAACTACTTGTCCGGCGAGAAAATATTTTTCATATTCGAATTCCGCATGTCTTCTTACCCCTAAATGGACTATTACATTAGCCTTTAAAAAACATTTTTTTCGCCCTGTAATTTCAAACCCCTCCGCCCCACCCCTAATTGTAGGGTCAACAAAAATAGTCAACAAAATAAAAGCTGTCAAAAGCCGTGAACAAAATAAAAGCTGAAGGGTCTTGAGACAGTCGTGTAAGGTTGTTAGCATTATTGACTGATGTTGGCTGCTTTGATCCGGTTTCATTGTTCCGTCACTAATCGTTGCTAAGCCTCTCTGCACGGTTGTGTTTGGTTGGACCCAGGGTGATTTTGTATTCCCCTTCTATTACTAGGCGACATGCTTTTTTCGTTATAGACCTTGGCTGGCGTGATCAATTCTAATTTTCTTTATTGCTCCAGTAGTACATTATTGGAGACACGGTGCAAAAATTCTGTGCGCGAATTCTAGCGTGCCAGAATTCCTATTAGCACCCCCATCTCTTCCGTAATAGAGTATGTGTCATTAAGAACACAGGAACATTTCTCCTTCTCATGGTATTTCATCGTTCTGAAAGAAAGCTAATAAGGGAGAGAGGGATTGCAGGCCCTTGAAACTGCATTACTGCGTTTGACGGGTGTGAGGGCTCTAATACAGACGTTTTTGGATGGTTTGACCGCGAAAATGTGTTAGAATCTTCGAACTGTTCGTGGTTCGGCTAGTGTTGTTCTAATCTCTCGCTGCTTGGAAAATTATGGCTTACCTATTAATTAAACGTCTCTGACGAAAAACGGCCCCCGCAAAATGCCCCTACTAACCAACCTGTTTTCCTTTTTGGGATCCAAGGAATTGTAACGTTCCGCGTAGCTCCTAGCCTTCCTCGTATACATCGGGCAGGGCACCGGGAATCTATTCCACTCAGCATGGTCGTATTACAGAGATCGGGAGACGGAGATTCTTTAGCTTATTCGTTTTTAATATAACTGAATGTGGAGCTTTGATTCGAGGACAAAAATGAACGATAACTCCATCAACTCCATATCTGTCAATGCGTTTTGGATTATAATATTCTATGGGTTTTCGACTAGCAGCCGGTCGTAATCTGAGCATAGTCTGTGTAATATGACCCGGGGACAATCCAGATCTTCACGGGATCTGGCGGAGATAGAAAATCTATATGGATGAAGAAGTCCAAGAAACATTCACCTTTGGGACCCCATCGAAACCTTTGGTCTTGTTCTTTCTTGTTTTTATCGTGCTACGCCCGGCGGTCATTGTCAAATTCCTTGATGACGTTGACAGTGGGAATAGAAAGAGGGATCCGACCTTTGAAAGACAAGGCCTTCATTCGACAACCGCGCGGGCTTTCTTTTTGTCGAGGAGCATCCACTGATTATTGTTGCTTGGGAAACCCCTCCCTCCTTGTTGTCTTAGAGCGTATCAGAGACTCAGAGTAAAGTGGTTCCTCCACTGGCAATCGTAAGTCCGTCGTAACCGTGCTCGTCCGGACCCGGCATGCTCTCATTGGCTGAAAACCGCCAAAATGGCCGCTTACGACAGGTTACGATCGCTTCCGACAGCTTACGATTGCCAGTGGAGTACCCGCTTAAGATCATGTTAAAGAAGCGCACGGGTTGTGCCAAGCCGAATCTCTACTCTGAATCTTTACATGTCATGATTCGGGGACAGTAAACTGAAGGAAATTTAAGCTTGAAAAAACTACCATCTTCCATGCTGCTGAATCTCTACGGCTCATGTCCCGTTTTGTTCATCCTGGAAAATTTCAGTTTGTTCGTATGACGTTAACTGATTACTCTTTTGGTTCGCATTTTGTTGGGTATCTGTGAAAAAATAGGCCTGTCGATGGTCCCTTAATTTACTTGCTAGTTGAATACTCTATATAACCAAGTCCAAAACACGCCAGTGATCCTCAGGAAGAAGGAGTAAACGTCTCCGTAACGACTCAAACTCAACAACTCAAATCCTGTGTCCAACAATCACGGCGATCTTTGGGAGCAGCTTTGATACCCGAGGGGATACCGCGTCTGGCTCTTGCGCTAGGTACCTGGCGATTTTGCATCGGCAAGGAGAGATAGTCATCAAGAGCATTGTGGAGAGAGGGATGAGAACTCTTACAGGGATGAGAACTCATTTCAGATTGGTTAATGCAGGTTCGTTTCGTAAATACAGCCTGAAGAGGACCCTCGCAAAGAAGAGCCGTAATATCGCTGGAACAAACCTCAGCTGGGGTATAAGTAATGAGGCGTAAGGGAACCTTGAAAAAGATCCCGATTACCCTTCCAATCTGCGACTTCATCGTCCTGTGCTGCGCCGGTTGTGTCTCGCAACGATGTCAAACGTTACCATACTTGACCAACACAACCCTAAATGGGATTCGGTATCTTCCTCCCCGTACTAACGACCGCGCAAATACTAGTTCTGCTAGGACCTGTCGCGGAAATCATAGTGCCGAACTCGCCAGGTCTAGCTAGATGGTACATGAAAGGACACCTCTTGCTTTTCACTGTTTTCATTACCCTAGTGACGACGTACGTGGTCTATTGACTTCTGAAATCTCTCTGTTTACAAAATCCTTGTAAATCATTTTATTTGAGATTTTCGCTTTTCAGCGCCCCAGACAATAACTTTGTTCTGTCTTGAGACATGAATGAATGAATGAATTTAATTCCGAGCGAACAGTCGCTGCCAAACCTGATTCCATCACCGCCCGACCGCGGCCGCACACGTGATTCGGTACGATTTCTGAGCATTTAACCACGACGCGCATCTGTTTTAAATTTTTCCCGAGAAAAACCAAGAATTTCGGCCCAAAGGCCGGTCAGAATTGGCAAGCTCTAGCAAGAGAATCTCGAACTTGACAAGGCAAGTATAAATAATTTTGAAAAACACTACTTCCGGACTATTTTATCATGAAAAGGTTATTTCTAGTTCGAGCTGTGCTTCAAATGTCGGAATCCGCGATCCCCACTCGTTGTTTCCATTGTCTTCCTTTCCAGTAGCAAAAGCAGGCATTGAAGAATCGAACACGTGTTAAGCGGACGTGACTGAGCGAGATGTGAGGCGAGCAATCTAGTGGTTTAATCGAATGAAGCCTAAACCGTCACAGTAACTTCAGATATTGCTTTTCCACTCACTTGGGTACAATCGAGAGGTTTGTCCAGCGCACACTGTTCAAAGAGGCGGGCGATGAACCGGAGCGAGTTTCGGAAATCTGTAATGGAAATTACTGTGTATAAAGGAACCCTAAGAGCCTGTTAGATATGAGAATGCGTTTGTTGACGCAGATTGAATTCGTTTGTGCTGTTGGGACTTGAGAGGGTCTTATTGTGTCATTTCCCCTGGAAGTGATTGTCGAGCGCATGCGGTAGTCATCTCTGTAATCATTTCGAAGTGAGATGAGAGCAGAGAACGCTTATGAAACGCATTACAGGATAAGAATTATTATAAATGTGTTATACTTAGGATAGCTCTGGATACCCCTTACCACCTTACAAAATATATAGGGGTTGCATGTTGTACGATTTAGACCATACATCAAGAACTATAATACCAATCATACAGTGTAATATCAATCAAAGCTTAATACAATATCAATCAAAACTAGAAGAGGTCATCGAACACAGTTAGGAAGCAACAATTATTCATAACAACATGCACAAAATCAACTAATACACTTTACGGGAAATGATCTGAAACAAATGCTGGTATAAAACTGAGTTGATGAATGGGCGGGATACGGCAAAAACTGATTGCCAGTGTTCCTGTCGGAGTCGGACCGACGTACGGCGTCTCCCTCATCTCTCAGTGCACCCTTGCTCCAACTAAGCATTTCCCGACAATAATGAGCACTATCATCTCTTCATCTATCATACCATCTCGACCCGGAATTCTCACGCCTTCGGCATCGCTGTACCTCCGTATCACCAAGAACGTATCACTGTACCTGAACTTGAGCAGTCCCACTTCTCTGTGGTGTTCAGTAGCTATGTGAAAAGTATACAGGGTCTCGGGTTTAAGCACCCGCTCACTGTCTGCGGAAATCGATCGCAGATTTTTGCTTGACGTACAATCTTATCGTATTCCGTTCTTCGTACATGCCCCTTCTCCTCTACGAAAAAGTCCATAATGAGTCGCCGTGTGTGTTCTTTTCTCCTTTCTTTTTCCGCTCTGTTTGGTTTGTTTCTTTGAAAAAATAATAATGAATGAAAATTAAGTCTCACTCATTCTCAGGTCCAGAAAAGTTAATAGTGTCGTTACTACTAAAAGACACTAGAACATGTGGGTAAGATTGGTCCAGCGACTTGGGGCTGCTAGTAGTTGCTAGCGTACTTATTACTAGGAAATCCTGTTGTCCAGTGTCGTAGTAATACTTGAATACTAACATTCTCTCAGTTTGGAAATGCAGGTCTGATTGTACTCGGTTCTTCTTCTTTAATTACCCGACCATTCGTATCCTCGACAGTTCAAATTGCGCACGATCTATCTCAACCGAACTAGCGAAATGTGACTGACATTTGTTTTTACCACGATCGAATGTCTGCTATGCCCTTTTTGGGATCCCAAAACGTAAGTGGAGGGATACCTATGACATCGCAAAAGTTGTCCGTCTGTCCGTAAGCACGATAACTCTCGAAGGCAGTGAGATATTTTGATGAAACTTGGTGTGGGGATTCTTTGGGTCAAGGGTAAGGTCGAGTTCGTAGATGGGCCCTGTAGCTTTACATTTAGGGGTGGGGGAAGGGGTTTAAATTAAGGGGCAAGCAAAATTTTTTTAAACAGCTAATGTGATAGTCGATTATGGGGTAAGAAGACACGCTGAACACGAATATGAAAATCATTTTCTCGCCGGACAAGTAGTTCGTCCGGAATCCGGCCAAAACCGGAAAGTTTGTTAAAAGTAGAAGTCTTATTTGAAGTTGATTAGATGTTCGATATAGGGGTAAGAAGGCGTGCTGAACAAGAATATGAAAACCGTTTTCTCGCCGGACAAGTAGTTCGTCCGGAATCCGGCCAAAACTGGAAAGTTTGTTAGAAGTTAAAGTTTTATCTGAAGTTGATTAGATGTTTGATGTAGGGGTAAGAAGGCATGCTGAAGAAGAATACGGAAAGTGTTTTATCACCGGACAAATAGTTCGCCCCGAATCCGGCCAAAACCGGAAAATTTGTTAAAAGTTAAATTTTTATTTCAAGTTGATGAGATGTTGGATATAGGGGTAAGGAGATACGGTGAATCCGTTTTTGAGCTTTAGTTTTTCACCGGACAAGTAGTTCTTGAATTTCGCCAGAACCGCAAAATTCACAGAAGTAAGCTAGGATCGTTTCGATCGGCTTATAGAGGTAAACGCACATGCTGAATCCATATCTGAGCTTGGATTTCTTAATGATTAGCTGTTTGGCCTGGCGAAGACTGGATCTGGCGAAGAAAAAAACAAAATTGTCTGGATCAAATATTGAATTTTTGGGATCCCATCGGAACCTTTGGTCTTGTTTGTCTCCCGTGGTTTGCGATCTCCATAGCAATAAGCTGAGAAAACTGATTTGCAAGATTCCTTTTCATTAGAAAATAATTGGAAAAAGATAACAATATTAAGAACATTGGGGAAGAAACAATACCTGATGCTGCTTTTTTTTTTTTTTTTACCAAACAGTTTCTAGGAACTCGATGACAACGGCCTTACAAGGCATCAGAATAGGGACTGTTAGAGTAAAATTTTCGAAGTTGACTGTCGCGCTAGTGCCAGTAGTTAATTTCATTGCACCCCCATGACCAGGTGGCGCATCTGGTTATTGCAGAATTCTTACATTTAAAGGAATATTAGCAGCATCTCACTATATCGTTCGCCTGTTTTCTCTAGGTTTCTCTAGTTATATGGATAACCATAAACCATGTGATTGGGACTTGGGACCAGAGGCGTTACTAGCCAAAATGTTTGGGGGGGGGGACAAGGTATTTACCGACTGGCTGGTCATTTTTACCTACTGTTTTTGCGGATAAAAACGACTGTGTTGAAGAAAAATCGGCTGATTTTAAGAAAAAACGACCATCTTTAGAAACAAGATCAAAGATTTCGATGGGATCCCAAAAACTTAATATTTGATCCAGACAATTGGGTCTTGTAGATATCCAGTCTTCGCCAGACTACATGAACATTTTTAATATTTAAACTTAGAAACAGATTAAGGTCAATGGCGTCGACGAAAGTGATCAAAACTTCCTGCCTTAGGCTATACTACTGTCAAATTTCTGGTTTCAGGCGGATTCCGGTCGAAGGATATGTCCGGGTAGAAAATGATTGTCATATACGGACTCAGCAGGTCTGCCTACCCCTAAATCGACTATCTCATTAGCTTTTAAAATCAGATCCAGTCTTCGCCAGGCTAATCATCTGAGAAAATCAAGTTCAGATATACCTTTATAAGCCATATCTATTTTGACGATACTGATCGAAACTTCCTGCTTTACTTCCGCTTTACTTCCTGCTTTACTTCCGCCGAACATCAAGCGAACTACTTGTCCAGCCAAGAAAAGATAGCTCAGAAACGAATTCAGCGCATCTCCTTATCCCTATAAAGAACATCTAATCAACTTCAAATAAAACTTTAACTTATAAAAAAAATCCGGTTTCAACCGGATTACGGACGAGCTATATGTCCGGGTAAAAAATGATTGTCATATACAGATTCACCGTCTCTTCTTACCCTCAGATCTGTCATCTAATCAACTTCAAATACAAATTTTACTTTTAACAAATTTTCCGGTTTCGGCAGGATTCCGGGCAAACTACTTGTCCGGCTAGAAAATGGTTTTCACCATCGTGTTCAGCATGTCTTCTTACCCCTAAATCGAACATCTAATCAACTTCAAGTAAAACTTTTGCTTTTAACAAATTTTCCGATTTCGGCCGGATTCCGGGCTAACTACTTGTCCGGCGAGAAAATGGGTTTCACCATAGTGTTCAGCATGTCTTCTTACCCCTAAATCGAACATCTAATCAACTTCAAATACAAATTTTGCTTTTAACAAATTTTCCGGTTTTCGCCAGATTCCGGGCGAACTACTAGTCCGGCGAGAAAATAACTTTCATATTCGGATTCAGCGTGTCTCCTTACCCCTAAATCAACTATCTAAAAAGCTTTCAAAAAATATTTGTTTTGCCCCTTAATTTGAAACCCCTCCCCCACCCTCAAATATAGGGCTACAGAGCCCATCTTCGAACTTGACCTGTACTTTGACCCAACCAATCCTCCCACCAAGTTTCATCAAAATATCTCAATCCCTTCGACAGTTATCGTGCTTACAGACAGGCGGACAGACGGACAACTTTTGCGATGTCATAGGTATCCGTCACTAACGTTTTGGGATCCCAAAAACGACTATTTTTAAGAAAAATCGATTGTTTTTAAGAAAAAACGACCATTTCTAAGAAAAAAATCGACTGTTTTTACTAAAAATCGCGGCGCGCTCGGCTCTTTTTTACCGACTGGCCGACAACATTGGGGGGGGCGTCCCCCCTCCTCCCCTAGTAGTGACGCCTCTGATTGGGACGGGGATAAAGACACTTAGAAATTGCATCCGCCAGGTTGGATCGCACATGGTAAAATTGTGGAATATTTGCATTCCAAATTTGATAGTGCTTAGACAAATAGTTAAGTCAAATATGCTGGAATGTTTCATCTGTGTAATGTAGAAAGGGTCCTCAAATTTGAGAACGGGTCCTGAATGTGTCTTACCAAGTCTGACCAACTAATTCCCAACGAGTGTAACTGACGCTGTTTGATATAGCTAGTCGATCTTTGTTCGTTTACCAGGTGATAAGCGTACCAGAAAAATACGGTACTCTATATGACTAAGTCCAAAGCACGCCAGTGATCCTCAAGAAGAACGAGAAAACGTCTCACTAACGACTCGAAACTCTACACTCAAATCCTGTATCAACCAATCACGGCGATTGTTGGGCACAGCTGTGGTGCCGCTTCGGGCCCTTCCGCTAGGTACCCGGCGATTTTGCATCGGCAAGGAGAGTTAGTCATAAAGAGTATTCGTATAACCTTCGACCTGTGCACTTTCAGAATTTTGGGAACATTTGGGTGCGCGATTTCAACAGACTTGAGACAACACACTATCTGTTGATGTCACAGAACATCTTCGTTACGACTTTTAAGTCTTTGTCGCTAAAAGTAACGTTGCACACCATTTCTATATTATGGTAAGTTCGGTTATAAATAAAACCCGTTTAAATGGTATCTTGTCGCGAAACACATCACTTAAAAGGATAGATTCTCACAACATTTAAGACAAGAATGCGTAGGCCTAGGTTAGCTATTATGAAACGTCTGATCCCAACAACCATCCCAACTTGTACAAGACCGCAGAGCTTTTGTACGAAAGAATCTTGAAGTTTCCGCTACTAGGATACATCTGCAATTAGAAACAAAGTAAAAATTTATCTCGTGGAACAAATTAATTGGTAAATTTTTATTTCCTCTTCCTATTTATTATTATTATTTTTTAGGTTGGAGTTTTCTATGGTTGGTAGGTCTTCTAAGGTCCGGCCTTCTCGTGCTCTGCCGGATTTGTTGAATTTTTATTTTGTACAAGTAGTCATATTAATAAATGAACCTGAACCTATCTCTCCCATAGGAATTAAGGTTTTGTAAACATCTGAATTTCGTCCGTCCGTGGCCGAATAGGTTAACGCGCCGAACTCACGAGCGAAGGGTCGCTGGTTCGAGTCTCGGTGGTGCCGACCATTTGGTTCAGGGCGAGGGCGCGTTTCCCCGTAAGACAAGCCAAAAGTCCACCCAGCTTCAAATGGGTACCTAGAGAAACCTAGGGAAAAGCACGGGAAGCGTCGGATGATTTGACCCCAACTAGTCCGGGATCCAGGCACCTCTATCGTTCAAGGGGGGTAGCAGGAGAGCTGCAGAAGGTTTGAAGAACTTTTCCAGACCAACTTTTTGTGCTGATAACGAAAATCGTACCGCACCACTTCGCACCGATGTACGTCACCGACTTTTTAGCCTATAAAGGCCAATTTGGCCTATAGGGACCAACTCTATATAAATAATTTTCCTAGCATGACCGCATAAGCTAAATCAGACAAACTATACATATTCTGAATCCTCATTCTATGGTCCATCGAATGGTGTATTTCTTATTTTTTTAAACTTACACATTTTTCTTAGAAACGTCTTAGAAACCGAGAAAAAGTGAAATTTGTTTAACTTTTTTAACTAAATTGCCATTTTTCTCGGAAAAACTTCCAGCAAACAACATATTTTTATTATCTCGTTGGAAAGACAAGCTCCTTACCCATCGTTTGAGCTATTAAAACTTCAAAAATATTTGATTTTAACAATGTCTGGATTTTTTTAAAGCAGAGCATCCACGTTTTCATCAATGAGTGACGGTAGAAATTTTAAAGGAAATATATTAGTTTGACGGTAAGTTTAAGGTTAGTTTCTTACGTAGAATTTAACTATGACACAATTTTCTCTCTTGGGATTCATATTGGTCATATAGGCTATATAACATAAAGACTGAGTAGCCTATAATGAACAAACCCGTCATATCTCTCAAAATATATATTATTACAAAATATATTAGTTTGACGGTAAGTTTAGGGTTAGTTTTTGACATGGAGTCCAGTCATGACATCAGTTTTTTCCTTAGCATACGTATAGGTCATGTAGGCTATATAGCCTATAGGCTGAATAGCCTATAAATCCTATAAAGATTTTTTGTTGTTGAAAATATAAGTTTTGATTAATCTTTATAGACCTGCTTTTTGAGCCGAGAACGTAAATCGCGTCGGATAAGACAGCATCTGTGACATTTTGGCCTATGAGGGAAATTAGGCCTATAAAGACCAGCCCGATGAAAATATTCTAGACAAAATTTAACATCCTGTATTTCCTGCAGGCCAAAGTGATGCGTTTTCTAAGTACGAATTATGTTAGGTATCTTGTCGCCAACCCCCTTTGATGGACCGGACGCTGACGAAATCTTGCTGGGAATTCTTGCTTGACGAAAATCTTGGCCGGACGCTGTTCTCAACTATTGACCCGCACTCGCCCGCTTGCAACGGAGTTTTCTTTCACGACCAAACTAGATTGCACTTCGTGGCAACCACCAAGCGACGCCATGTCTCCTTTCACTCATGGCGTTCATGGACAACTGGCTTAGTCCTCAAGGCTAGCTATTGGGTCTCCCATAGTCTCTGACCCTTCCTAAAGGCTACAATCGGCTCGAGGTCCGTGTTGACCGTCAGAACTGATGTCTTTTGAATATCCCTTAGTCTCTGACCCTTCCTAACGGCTACAATCGGTTCGAGGCCCGTGTTCGCCGTCGAACCAATGTCTTTCGTTGTACCCCCGTTCGCTTCTTCCACCCTTTGGGCCGGGGAGGGGGGAGGTTGCGGCGCAATCTGGACAGAGCAACTTCAGGTCATCGGAACACGTGCATGAACCGGTTTAGTCCTCTGGTTCTGACTGGGTTCGACAAAGCAGTCGGTGTGATCTGCCGTTGTTATCATTTCCTCATTACCTGTAATCCTCAGGTTTAATTTTCAGTATGGATTGCAGGCATCTTTGGTAGAACAAGGTGATTTTGCGTGCTTCTGCGGTTTTCATCGACGAAGTTTGGGGGATATTTAGAAGTTTCTACAAGACAGGACCTTCGTAGTCTGGGGCAGCATTCAGTATGTTCTGTGCCCTTTTGACTTAATCGGCGATCAGTTTGTTTCAGGGGAAAACGATGGAAAGTCATAGACTTCCACAAGTAGCAGACTTCCACCCCCGGTGCTTATCCAGATCCTTCAGAACCGAATCAGTGACGAACTTGAAAAGAGTTAGCGAGAGGATGAAACCTTGGCAAACGCCTCCTTTTGTCAAGAACTGTGTTGACTGCTCTGTTTCACCTCTCGCTAGACCCTCCGTCTGGTCGTAGAATACCTGAGCAACGCGGATTATCTTGGGACCCTGTCTATCCTGCGGTCTGGTCATAGAATACCTGAGCAATGCGGATTATCTTGGGACCCTGTCTATCCTGCATTCCCAGCTAGTTGTGTCTTTCTTTTGCTGAGTCGAATGCAAGAACAAAGTCAACGCAGAATTTCGTGGTTTCCTGTTGCTGCTTGAACGACTGATGGCTGCACATCCGTGCTGCCAATGCTCAAGTATGCGGCAGAGAGAGAAGAGCCGTGCAGCCCACGCTCGTTGTGAAGCCCGCTTTGGTTAGACCGTGTGCGTCTGTCCCTTCAATCTCTGGAGCTTTGCAGTAGTAGGATAGTTGCGGAGACTTAATCTGCATGTATTATCAGAAAGATTTTAGCATATTTTTTACAATCACCCTTGTCACCTTTTCTATTGGGGGAGGGGGGCTATGATGGACTTGCGCCAGTCTTCGGGGACGTGTTCCAGATGCCAACGATGATGTTGTGGAGTTACAGCTAGACAGGCAATTCTGACGGTTCGTCTGTGGATGCATTACCATCTTTGATAGGGATAGTCATAGATTTCCTTCATATTGAGCGGACTGATGGCTGAAGTGTTCCTCTGGTAACGTCAGCAGTTATGTCGCGACCCTCCCGTTCTTGTTTCTGTAGGCCCTTACTGTAACGCATACGGCGCAGTCGTCACGGCTTAAAACTTATGAGATGCTGGAATTGATGACAAACCTGGATTCAGCAGAAAAAACTGACCTATGGGCGTGCGAAAACTTAGTTTTCCGGAGATGTTGTTCATTATAGGCTATTGATCCTTTATGCTATATAGTCAATATGACCTATAGCCTACTATTTTACAAGAGAAACTAGTGAAATAACCAGATTCCACGCCAAAAACCAACGCTGAACCTAGCGTCGAACCAATATATTTAGTATAAAGTTTCTACTGCACCTCATAGTCAAAAATTTGGATTTCCTGCTTAGAAATTCCAGAAATCCTAAAAAAAAATTTTTAGTTTTAATACTTCAAACGATTAAGAAAGAGCTTCTCTTTTTAGTACAGTAATAATAACAAAAAAAATAACAGTTTTCTGGAAATATTTCCAATAAAAATGTCAATTTATTTGAGGAATCTGACGGGTTTGTTCATTGTAGGTTATTTAGCCTATATGTTATATAGCCTATATGACCTATATGCGTCCCAAGAAAGAAACTTATGTCATAATTAGATTCTAGTACTACATTAGATTCTAGATTCTAGTACTCCTCTCTAATAAGTTAAATTTTGTGTAGAATGATTTCATTGAGCCAGTCTTTAGAGGCCTAAATTCCCCTTATAGGCCAAAATCTCGGTTCCCTACACAGGTAACACAGGTGCTGTATTATCCGACGCGATTTTCGTTCTATGCTCAGAAAGCAGGTCTGTAAAGATTATTCAAAAGTTGTGTTTTCAAAACAAAAATATCATTGTAGGATTTATAGGCTATTCAGCCTATAGGCTATATAGCCTACATGACCTATACATATGCTAAGGGAAAAACTACTGTCATAATTGGATTCCACGCCAAAAACTAACCCTAAACTTACCGTCAAACTAATATATTTCCTTGAAAATTTCTACCGTCACTCACTGATGAAAACGTGGATGCTCTGCTTTAAAAAAATCTAGACATTCTTAAAACCAAATGTTTTTTAAGTTTTAAAAGCTCAAACGATTGGCAAGGAGCTTATCTTTCTAACTGAATAATAAAAGTATGTAGTTTGCTGGAAGTTTTTCTGAGATAAATGACAATTTAGTTAAAAAAGTTTAATAATTTTCGCTTTTTCTTGGTTTCTAAGACGTTTCTAAGAAAAATACGTGAGTTTAAAAAAATTAAAAATATACCATTCGATAGACGATAAAAAAAGGATTCAGAATATGTATAGTTTGTTTGATTTAGCTAATGCGGTCCTGCTAGGAAAATTGTTTTAATAGTGTTGGTCTTTATAGGCCTAATCTGCCTTTATAGGCTAAAAAGTCGGTGACGTACATCGGTGCGGAGTGGTGCGGTAGGGTTTTCGTTCTCAGCACAAAAAGTTGTTCTAGAAAAGTTCTTCAAACCTTCTGCAGCTCGTTTGCTACCCCCCCCCCCTGTTTTTGAACGATATCGCGGTCTGGATCCCGGACTAAACCACGCATTGCACTCCCGGCCGAGGGCGGAGTATCAGGAGATGCGCTACGCGAACCTTAATCGGTTTGCATGCGAAAGTTGGCTTTGTTTGCTTTTGCTTTGAATTTTCGGTTTTTTTTGCCAGATAATAGGCGCTGATGATTTTGTTTTCTCTTTTCTAGGGTCGGCTCTTCCCACAGGCCATTTACGAACGGGAGACTTGTTCTTCTTGTTACACCTTTCTAAGTCCGATAGTATTTCGTCCTGGGAAAAAGTTCAAGAGGCAGTCCAAGTTTCTTCGTCTTCGCCACTGGACCGGAAATATTTCCATGCTAGTGTCTGGAGAGCAATCAGTAAGTAATTTAATAGACGACCTTTGGCTGTGCACAGATAAAAAAAAATGCCTGATGAACGCCAAAGAATGGATGTGTAACGTACATGAATCAGAGCTCTATTCACTGTTCAATTCATTTATTTCTCGCTCGCCTAGGCTACATCTAAAGACCTTAGCAGTGAGAAAGACAGGAAACTTTATTAAAGCGTATCGTGGAAATAGAGCGGCCCGCTGTCCAGCGTTTGGAGCGCGAAGAGCGTCGCTGACGTGTGATTGTTACCACGTGGATGTATATTTGAAAGACGAGAATTCTTGGGCTTAAAAAAATGGTCTGACATCATTTTGGAATTGATGCCTACTACGTAGTAAAGTGCTTTGGAGCAATTCATTAATAAGATACTCCTTCCTTACACAGTGTTGTCTATTGATTTTGAGGAAAACATCACACAGCTTGTGGTTTGATGATTCTGCACAACTATCAGTAGAAATGTGAACAGAGCGGCTAGACAGGCTCATATCGTTCCCACTGCCAAGGTCTTTGGCTACATCTGCCGGTCCTTTCCCGTGCAGTGGCACTATAATTCATCCCAGTCGACCCACCGAGAATTTTGCGCAGTGACGTATCACCTGCGCAGACCAATCACAGAGTGTGACCTTTTACTGTGACTAATCACGGTAGCGGAAAGCGCTATTGTTGTGGTCTTTCCGTGGAGACAGTTTACAAGGAAAGGGTTGATCTTTCAACTTGAAAATTGAAATGTGGCCATTGAATGTCAATGCCGAGCAAGTTAATCCTCAAGCCCTTCAGCAGACCTTACAGTTGATCGGATCTGACAGCCCAAACAGTCATTTATTGCTGTTTCTTGGAACCTGTTTTTGTTTGTAGTTCATGGAGATAACTTCTCAGTCGTTCCCGTGTAAAAGCATTACCTCTCTGATGAGTTGTTTAAGGAGGACGACCGACCGTGGCCTAGATACATCACGTGGACCAATCACGTTTCACGTTTTGGCAACCTTCTCCGGAGCAAGACCATATCTGTATATCTATTTATCTAAGCTTTATTCCGCCGAGTATATCAACAAGTAATACAGTAACCGAAAAAATGAGAATGCCCGCTGCGATATAACTCCAAGAGAAAAGTCAAAACGAATGAAACAGTGGGTGTTTCCTTTGCTCTTGAACGGGGAGTTATCCCTATAGATTCAGTCCGAGCTGTTAGGCCGGCTATATGGCGGTTGTCGAGCGTAAGCGTTTTTAGTCTTTCGTTTGGACGGCTCGTGCCCTTTTCACTATATTAATCCTTCTGTACGACTTAGTTCGGTCCTCCAGAAACAACTTTTACTTCTAGCGAATATCCAGTTTTAGCCGGATTCCGGGCGAATTACATCTCCGGCAAGAAAATGGATTCAGCATGTCTCCTTATATGAAGCATCCAAACAACTTGAGATAAAAACTTTTACTTTTACCAATGGCCCGGTTTTGGACAGATTCCGGGCAAACTACTTGTCCGATGTAAAAATAAAAGTGAAAAAACGGATTTAGCGGGTCTCTTTGACTCCATGTCTGACCTCTAATAATATTCAGATAAAACTTACTTTTACCAAATTTCTCGTATTCCGGGCGAACTATACTTGTCTGGCGATAAAACAAGCTTCAAATATGGTTGTCTCTTTACCCCAAAATCGACTATCTGGTTAGCTTTAAAACAATATTTGTTCGCCACTTAATCTGAAACCCCATCTCCCATCCCAAAATATAGAGCTACAAGACCCATCTACAAATTTGACCTGTACTCTGACCGAATGAATCATCACACCAAGTTTTAACAAAATATATCCACCCCTTCGAGACTTATCGTGCTAACAGATCGGCGGACAAATTTCACGAAGTCATAGGTATCAGGGCACTGTTTCGGGATCCCAAAACGTGGACAAAAGAGTGCGGAACTCAAGATAGACCAACCTTACCAAGTTTTCTAAAATGAAAAGCAGAAGGCTCATATTTTTTGAAAGAGTTGTCGGCGGCAGGGCCGTCACTACTAGGGGTGGAGGGGGGGACGCCCCCCCCCCCAATGTTGTCGGCCAGTCGGTAAAAAATAGCCGAGTCGGCGCGAAGCGTCTCTAGTTTTCTTAAAAACAGTCGATTTTTTCTTGGAAACAGCCGATTTTTCTTAAAACAGTCGATTTTTCGTAAAAATAGTCCATTTTTCTTAAAATTAGCCGATTTTTCGTCAACACAGTCGTTTTTACCTGCAAAACTAGTCGGTAAAAATGACCAGCCAGTCGGTAAATACCTCGTCCCCCCCCCCAAACATTTTGGCTAGTAACGCCTCTGGTCGGCGGACCTTGAAGCTTTCGGCGAATTTTGCACTGTTGACTGGCAAACTTGTCCGACTTGCAAAGATGGCAAAGTTTCCCCCCGATATCCTTTCTTCCCAGTAAACAGTTTCTTTTTACTGAAGATTGGCAGGCTCTTACAACTTAAAATAATACTCAAATCCAAACGAATTTTTAATTTTGCTGTACGGCTTGCGAATTTCCTAATTTTGAAGCTTCACTTGCAACCGGAATTCCTCGCAATAATGACAAATAGATAAGCCCTTCGTATGATTCTTTCTAGGTATACAATGAAGAAAACTACGGTCTCCTGATGGATACCTTTCAGGATGAATCCGGAGTCCAGAAGTGGAAGTCCTGCTGTGAGAGTGCGGTTCGATGCTGTGAAAAAATGCTGGAAACCCCTCAGGTCAACAGCTTCTCATTAAGTAAGGCTGCTTAAATGTCATCTAACTACCGATACAAGGTCTTTCCATGGGCCAAGGGCCCATGAAACGCCATTTGTAGCTATCTACAAGGGCCT
Organism: Branchinecta lindahli; assembly: GCA_023053555.1. NCBI lineage: Eukaryota > Metazoa > Arthropoda > Branchiopoda > Anostraca > Branchinectidae > Branchinecta > Branchinecta lindahli. Next base: position 16,242,624 of record JAKZAO010000009.1, read on the forward strand.
CCTACTACCGGATTCTCTCTGATGTCTTTTTTTCCCTTTTTTTAGTTATCTCGCGCGGGATACTTTTGTACAGATCGAAAACTAATGTGGGCTTTTTGAAAAGAAAACAGAAGCAGGCTTTCATGAACGACGTTCTCTTTTCTAGCTAGCCAAAAAGATTACCGTCAGCTTCGTACTAAGCAGGGGCAAAAGTGACCCTAAATAGGGTGAAGAAGTAGGTGGGGGTGGGAAGAAGTTTTATTTTGCGTGTGTAAAATCTAAGAATGTTTGGTTTGTTGGATGTCCCAGAGAAAACATTTCATTCAGGTTTCCGCGTTTCATTTGTTGGCCTATATGTGGATTTTTTTAATTTTTTTGGTTTGCCATTGACAAGGCTTTTGTGGATGTGAACTTGCTCGCATGTTCTATATATTAGTTCTGTTTAAATGGCAATATTCCGTAGCTAGTGTGTATCTGGAAGACATGTTTTCAGTCTCTAAATTTCTCAGAGAGCTTTATTTTAGCTAGATTTCTGGAAAAAAAAATTACTGTTATCGTATAATCATTATTATCTGTTTACGCAAAGCATATTTTCTTCTTTATTCTCATATTTCTTACATTTTGCGCTACGACTAGTATTCCTGTAGGTGACGTTAACGTTGTGTTACTGCTTGCTGTCACCTACTCTTGTATTGGTACATGGGTCTTTCCAAAACAGAGGGGTGGACTGCTAGAACGCCCTCCCTGCTGAAGTAGTTTCGAGTGACTCTGTCAACGCCTAAAAAAAAATCCCTTGACAACCTGTACGCTAAAAAAAAATGTGTGATGAAAAAATAAACGTACACTAGAGCCCAATAGCCTATTTTTTGCGTATTATTACTATTATTATAAACAAAACTTTAATTGTTCTTTGAAAAGTATTATAATCTGTTGAAATTGAAAACTTAATACCATTTCATATTTTTCCAAAATACGAAAGTTTTAATTTCTGTTAACTATATCGAAACTTTTAAAATTGCTTAGCCATTTATCCTCTTTCCATTTTCTTTCAGAATATAGCACTGATTGTAGTTAAAGCAAATCACAGTTTAAAGCTAGTTTAAATTCCATATCCTCCGTGTAACTACCTTCACATACAAACTGTCCAGCATTAACTAATTTCCTGGAAACAAAAAAGAAGGAAAAATTAATTTTATTGGTAGCAAAGAACAGTAGCAAGCCTCTAGAAAGTTCTTGAACAATATTAACATTGAACTTGGCGTTTCCAAGATGCTTTTAAGGTTTTTTTTGGAAACATCGATACGAAGAGTTCCGAGTCTGCAATCCTTTGTGATACACGTACATACATCTAAGAAATCGGCATGGAAGACAGCCTCTGCCATGATCATAATGTCAGTTAACTTTTTTCTCATAGGATCGCGGCTTCAGTGTCCACGGACGTGGGATGGCTGGCAGTGCTGGGAAGATACGATGAACGGCTCCTTTGCTTACAAGACCTGTCCCAGCTATGTTTACTTTGAAGCAGACCCGCCACCTTGCGATCGTAAGTGTTACACGTCTTTTTTCACCAATACTGGCATGTGCTGTTTAGGTTTATTAGGGTTCGTTCCAGCTCTTCTTCGTAGTTACTTCGGAGTAACTACGTGTGACGTCACAAATTAACTACTACCTGGAACCAAGGCCGTATCCAGGGGGGTGGGTTAGGGGGTTCAACCCCCCCCCCCGAAACCCACAAAAGCAATAGTTTTTTGCAGGTTTTAACCTCTGATCTATGTATTTTTTGTACTTTTTGGTCCGACCCGTGGTCAAAACCGCCCCCGAAATAAATTCCGCGAGCAAAACCCCCCCCCCGAAATAAATTCCTGGATACGGCCCTGCCTGGAACGGTCGAATTTACTACGGGACGAGATAATGCGCGTTGTCTCTCATTGCTGCCCCGAGTTCCCTTCTCAAGACGGTTCTTGGAAAGTGAAAGTTAGCTAAGATGGTCGGGTACTATCTTTACAAAAAGTTACTTCGAAGTGACGGTCTTCCTTGTGCTCCCCGTAACTTCGTGACAAGCTGGAACGGTGAAAGTGACTGAAAAGTAACTATTTAGTAACTTTCGGGCCGAGCTGGAACGAACCCTTAGTAACATAACTTCTCCAAGGAAATGTGATGTGTGTGCCGGACCTTTAAAGGACACCTGAACGATCCTACCATACTTCCATGAACCCCTCAGATCGTCCTTCACAGTACCGGTACAGAGAAGACGAATTTTTTCGCTCCGTGATTTCGGCGCTATCCACTCTTGAAGTTCTAAGTCTCCCTATAGCGATTCGTTACGACCTCCCAAGACAAATTTAGCGCCAATATTTAAACTGTCATTATCGCATGGATAAACGTACGTTGATAACGCATGGATGGATAAACAGCGCATGGATGGATAAACGCATGGACTGTTACGGCATGGACTGTTACAACATGAACTGTTACGCATGGACTGTTACAACTGTTACGGCGAGCGTTACGATCAAGACAAGTCGGAAAAAAGGCTGAAAATTATAGCACGGTGAAACTTCATCCGATTTTAGTCCGGTTTTCGAGAGATAAATGGTAAGCAGTATGTAAAAGTGGCAATTTAGGGTGTTAGACTTCATTCAGATGACCTTTAAGTACTAACCTAACGAGTAATCCTTCTTATCTTTTATTCCCTTTTAGTTCGTACCCGTAGTAGACTGAGGATGTGTTCCAGCAAGAGGCGTTACTAGCCAAAATGTTTTTTGGGGGGGGCAAGGTATTTAACGACTGGCTGATTATTTTTACCGACTGTTGTTGCAGAAAAAACGATTGTTTTGACGAAACCGAAACCGACCGTTTTTGAGAAAAAATTGTTTTTACGAAAAATCGCGGCGTTTCGCTCCGACTCGGCTATTTTCTACCGACTGACCGACAACATTAGGGGAGCGTCCCCCCTTCCTCCTCCCCCCACATATATGACGCCCCTGCTTCCAGCATCCTTCCGTTTTGTACCGTAATCCTACCGCTCTCCAGTCTGTATTTATTTATATGCAGGCGTAACGTATGCAGGGTTTTGGATACAGGTTGAAGAGACAATATTAGAACGGATGCAAGAACGGATAATAATTAGAACGCTTGTCTTTCGTAAACTGCGCCGAGAAAACATTCTCGATCGTGTTCTGTAAACACCGAATGGGTGCTTAAACCCAAGGCCTTGTATACTTTCTGTTTTGCTTAGCGTCATAAGGCTGATATATCGAGCTTTGCATACAAATTTCGGTTACAATGATAGAGCTCATTTCGGTCGTAGGTGGGATGAGGATGCATGGGGAGAGACGGCTGTTCTTTACGGATAATTTTTTGTCTACTCTTGGATGCCATGGAAGAAAGGCGGTTTGAAGGTTAAATGACTTATTATTCATTCTCCGGTCCGGGGTTAGCATATTTAAGATACACAGCTAGGGTTGCCACATGTCGCACGATAGTGTGAATTGCCACTCTATTTTGTTTCTGTCACTCTTGTACTACGTAGGACAGAAAAATCACTCCATTTCAGATTACGTCTAAATGTGTCATTTTTGCAGCAAGGATTTCGACAAGAGTGACTATTTCACGTCTTTTCGTGAACAAAAACTAAGATGCATTGTCGAGGCGATTCCGACCAAAATTGATCATTTCACGTTTTTTCGTGAAAAATAATTTCACTCCCAATTCACTCTCTGTTTTGGGCCAAAATTCACTCTCTAAATGTTTTCATGTGGCAACCCTGTACACAGCCGTTAAACGAATTATGATCAATTCAATTCAGTTCAATATAATATAAAAAACATATAACGGACGATTCGATGGGTTGTTTTTACGTCAAAACATAACATCACAACATAACTGTCTACACATAGCCTATATACAACACGTAGCCTATGTACACAGTCGGACTTTAGTAGCCTACAGTCCGGAAGCTCTCGATCCTGATCGTGTGTTTGCACTTTTAGGTAGACGATCACGGTCGGATGGTCGGGGACCGAAATTCCTGCCAGGGTTTCCCGCACCAGCATTTTATACGTAAAAGTTGAGATTTATTCAACTTCGTGATTAAAGTTAAGAAATTCCGGCAGGGAAAACCTGATCGTCTGTTCGCTGCGTGTAGTAGGCATAAATGGGGGAGGCGACCTGACATCTCCTGTCGGCTACACATGGAAATTCCGTAATTTTGAAGCTTAATTTTTTTGCTAATCTTCTTTTTTTTGCAGACTACGCTGAGAAATGGTGTGGTGTGGATGGTCAGTGGCTAAGGAATAACCGTGGTGTAGAGTGGACCAACTTCTCTAGCTGCGCTGCCATTGGAAGCATTTACAAAAAGGCAGCGGTCAACCTGGTCGCTTATGCCATTTCTCTGATCATCCTGCTACCAGCTCTGTTGATTTTCAGCATTTATAAGTAAGTGATTTGTGGTAGATTGTGCTTTTCGCGCTCTCCATTACAGACAGTGACTTGATGGTACGTTAGGTAGGTAGTTTTATTTTTTTAACTGAATATTAATAAACAAAATTAAATATGACTAACACTTCGCAGTAATTTGAAATCCTTAAAGACTTGCGCTGCGAATAACTATAAATAACAACCAAAACTACATCTTTCTACGCAGTACTTTTTAACAAAACAAAACCACACACACAGCCGAAATCTGGTCGATGAACTGAACTTGATTTGTAATCTGAGGAAACAGAACAAAATGAATTTCTCTGAAAAGGGTCGGATTTCCAGAAGGCCAACCAAAACCGTGGTCGAGGACGCAGCAGTTAGGGGAGCGTGTGTACTGAAGAAATAAAGACCAAATAGTAGGCTATTGGCCGAGGCTATAAAAAATGATTTAAATTTATTATTTTTAATCAAATTGATTAAGTACTTAAAATAACTAATTAGTATTAAAATATTAAAAGAATATTAAAAATATAAATCAACTTTTTTAGGGGGGAGGGCGTACAGAAATGTGTGTTCTGGCCTAGGGCGTAGGAATGTGAAAATTCGGCTCTGTCTTTGAATTCAGTAATTTCTCCCATCTGACCTAGAAACCTGCCCTCCCATCTGACCTAGCCTTTCACTACGTAGTGGACCAATGTGAACCGAAATGGCAGGGAACGAGATCACTCGATTAGAGGATAGCTAGTGGAAGGCTCTTATGAATAATTAAGTTAGGAACAACCTATTGTGCGCCCTCGGTGTAATAAGAAGTTCTTCGCCGGAAGAATTAGCTGGTTTGATCGAAATTCGGAGTTTCGAGGAATGGATTGGGTTATGCAAAAACAGTCTTTAGAGGAATGGAGTGATCTGGTTATGCAGAACACAGTTAGTGACGTCAGGAGCTCATTCATTTCGGCTATTAGTTCCTGAAAAAAAATCGCAGGTGTGATTTAACTAATTTCGGGTCCTAAACTTTTTTTTTTCCAACTAGTCATAGACCTTCTTTCCAGGCACCCTACATAGAGAGGAAAAATGTTTACACTATATATTTAGGAACCGACTCTATCCTTAAAATAGATAGAAATACGTGCACACACAGTCCGATTTTCGCCGTAGTGACGCGAATTTTCGCATAAGTGTTTTCGCATACGACATATTGTCGCACTGTGTGTGCGCGGAGCTATGTGTTAAATATTGGTCGAAACATACAAACTAGTAAAAATACGGTAATGGTTTACATATACCATGTAACATTTTTCAGGTTAAATGTGGCCAATTTTGTGGCCTGTGTTATAGAGACCATGGCTATTTCTTGCGTATTTATTGCTCCGATCCATGAAGTTCCTCCATCCGCCTCTTATTTCTTGTTATTGTTTTTTTAGCTGCGCAGCATTTTTTCTTTTTATACCTCTTCGATTCATGAACATCTTGCGGGAATCGACTAAAATCGGGAACGGAACGGAACGACACGGGGCAGGAGGAACGCGTACTAAAAACGGGAACGCGAAAATCGGGAATGCACGTCCCCTGTTCTTTAGCACTCGGTTCCATTTTCATCAGAAGTCAGTACTAGAAAGTACTATATAAGAAACAGGGATCCTGTCAATCCCGTTTTTCACATTTGCTTCTGATGAAAATGGAACGAGTGCTAAAGAACAGGGGACAGGCATGCCCGATTTTAGTACCCGTTTTTCGCACTTGCTTCTGAGGAAAATGGAACGAGTGCTAAAGAACAGGGGACAGGCATTCCCGATTTTAGTACTTGTTCCTCCTGAGTATGGAACAGAAAGTACTAAAAAACAGGGATCCTGTCAATCCCGTTTTTAGTACTGGCTTCTGACGAAAATGGAACCGAGTGCTAAAAAACAGGGGACGTGCATTCCCGATTTTCGTGTTCCCGTTTTTAGTACGCGTTCCTCCTGTCCCCTGTCGTTCCGTTCCGTTCCCGATTTTAGTCGATCCCCATCTTGCGACCCACGTCCTCCCAGTGATGGTCCAGTTTGCACAAGTCCGTTTTCCAATTTTCTTTCGAAAGCGCTTATAGTTGACCTTGAAGGACGTCACTGATTTTATTGGTGAACTGTACTAGCATCTCGGCGGTGATTTCAGCCTCCACTACAAAGCTTGTACATTTCTGTCATCATAATCCATATCTTTTTCTTAGCACCAAAAACCGTAAGGTGATTTTACGGGACTGTCCTGTAGGGAGTGTACAGTAGAGGTATGCTTATGTGAACGTTTGTTGACATTGGACTTTGCCTTTTTTACGCACTTTCTGTGTTTAAAACTAACTACCAGTTAGCAAAATTAGGTAATTAAGGGCATCTGAAAACGCCTGTATAGGATCTTCATTCAACCATTTGGCCCAAAACTGCACTGTTCACATTAATGTAACTGTTCACATAAGCATACCTCTACTGTACCTCAGGCCGAATGAGTAGCTCAGTGACTTTAGTAGCCTGTGCCATGCGGTGGGTGGGATAGGCTTTGTTAGCAAAATTTGGAGAGTATTTTATGAAAGTAGGCTTGTAAAAAACCCAAATGATGGCTCACTGAACATTCCTACGCAAAGTGAACACATGGAAAATCTGGTTTTTGGGATCTCAAAACGTTAGTGACGGATACCTATGACATCGCAAAAGTTGTCCGTCTGTTAGCACGATAACTCTCGAAGGGATTGAGATATTTTGATGAAACTTGGATGGAGGATCCTTTGGGTCAAAGTACAAGTCAAGTTCGAAGATGGGCTCTGTAGCTCTATATTTGAGGGTGGGGGAGGGGTTTCAAATTAAGGGGCAACAAAAATATTTTTTGAAAGCTGTTTAGATAGTGGATTTAGGGGTAAGGAGACACGCTGAATCCGAATATGAAAGTTATTTTCTCGCCGGACAAGTAGTTCGCCCGGAATCCGGCCAAAACCGGAAAGTTTGTTAAAAGTAAAAGTTCTATTTGAAGTTGATTAGATGTTTGATTTAGGGGTAAGAAGACATGCTGAATACGATGGTGAAAACCATTTTCTTGCCTGACAAGTAGTTCGGCCGGAATCCGGCGCAAACCGGAAAATTTGATAAGAGCAAAATTTGTATTTGAAGTTGATTAGATATTCGATTCAGGGGTAAGAAAACGTGCTGAACACGATGGTGAAGACCATTTTCTTGCCGGACAAATAGTTCGTCCGGAATCCGGCCAAAACCGGAAAAAAATTTTAAAGCAAAATTTTTATTTGAAGTTGATTAGATGATAGATTTAAAGGTAAGAAAAAACGCTGAATCTATATATGACAATCATTTTTAACCGGACATATAGTTCGTCCGGAATCCAGTTGAAACCGGATTTTTTTTTTTAGAAGTTAAAGTTTTATTCGAAGTTGATTAGATGTTCTTTATAGGGATAAGGAGATACGCTGAACTCGTTTCTGAACTATCTTTTGTTTTTGCTGGGCAAGTAGTTTGCTCGGAATTCGGCCGAAACCGGAAATTTGGCAAAAGTACACCAGGAAGTTTCGATCAGTATCGTCAAAATAGATATGGCTTATACAGGTATATCTGAACTTGGTTTTCTCAGATGATTAGCCTGGCGAAGACTGGATCTGGCGAAGACAAGATCTAGTTAATATTACATTTTTGGGATCTCATCGAAAACTTTGGTCTTGTTTTTGTACCCCTGGCCCCCTCACGTCTTTTAAATGTGCTGCAAATGTTGAATTGACGATTCCTTTGTCTGTTACATCAGGGACCCATACATTTCCTGTAAATTTCCTCCACGCCAGCCCCTACCGCCAACGATTTGAATTTGTAAATGTTGGTTATTTTTTGAATTGTGTATAGGTACATTTCACCAGGGCCGTCACTACTAGGGGGGGAGGGGGGGACGCCCCCCCAATGTTGTCGGCCAGTCGGTAAAAAATAGCCGAGTCGGCGCGAAGCGCCGCTATTTTTCTTAAAAATAGTCGATTTTTTTCTTGGAAACAGTCGATTTTTCTTAAAAACTGTCGGTTTTTCGTGAAAATAGTCGATTTTTCTTAAAATTAGCCGATTTTTCGTCAACACAGTCGTTTTTATCTGCAAAACCAGTCGGTGCAAAGGTTGAATTGACGATTCCTTTGTCTGTTACATCAGGGACCCATAAATTTCCTGTAATGCCTCGTCATTCAGGGGGCTTGTCAATAAGAGATTTCTGATGCGATGTTGACCGGTCGGAAGATAGTTCGAGAAATAACCACGGTCTAATCGCGTCCAAGGCCAGATAGACAATATTTGAGATTGGCTGCTGGCGCCTTGAGGGAGGAGTCTCTTTGGCGCGCACGTCCAATGAGGCAAACAAGAATGCCGATTCGATACAAGTGGGGATTTTTGGAAACTAGATTTGGATCGGTCAACATAGCAATATAGAAGCATAGGAAATGACAAGCCCCCTGTAAAGGAAATTTGTGGGTCCCTGGTTACATCGAAAATGGATAAACCGTTAAAGTTTGCAATGGCGGTGTCCGATCTCGAGTGTTTCCCGTTGTTTGATTTGGGAATACCGACTGTTCGATCTGGTATGTGTGGAACCGACTTACCGACGGGCTTACCGTCTAGCATGTTTTTCGCGCTTGTCTTCTTTCTACCTTAGCCTTATCCCTGACCGCTCAAAGAATATTCTCGCAGGGGCAATGTCTGTAATAGAAGAAAAAGTGCTGGGTCCTGTACTTGAATCCTCAAATCCATTAGGATTCAAGTATTGAGGATTAATCCTCAATTCGGCATCATTGCTGTGGAAGCCGGTTTAAAATTGAATTATACACTGCTCTGCTTCAAGTCCAAAAGGTACACATGTTAGTAAATTTGAATTTCCCGTAGGCAACTTCACGTTCCACGTATAAAGTTACATCAGCACTTCTTCGCGTCCCTAGTCGCCCACGCCGTGTTCTTCATCCTCTTCAAGGTTGCTTTCATTTTTCCCGACATTTCCAAGGGAAGTTCGAAAATTTCCACTCTAAAAGAGGTAAGCTTCTACTTTCAACTGCAATCATTTCAGTTTGCTTTACTTTTGATTTTGTCCAAACTCCTCTTGGGACGTTTGAAAGATCCCAAGCGGCGACTTCATAAATAGGTACAAAAGGTTTGTAAAAGTTTTACAAAGGCGGACTCATCACTAAGTTTAGTTCCTGGAGACTGCAGCTTCGCGTTGGGGAGGGTTCTTTCCGTCGTTGGGAATAAAATGGTTCTCGCCGCTTCAGTGGCTTTGGCCACGGAGTTTTTGTATTGCGTCATCGATAACCGAATGGGTAGGCCTAAATCGTTGAGATGAGTGTGGAAGTTTTGGGGGGTCCCAGACGAAAGTTAGGAATAGCGTACGTATGGTTCAAGGTCCAAGGTTATTTTTATTAACAAACTAAATGTATTTTAACACTAACAAACTGAATGTATTTTAACACATACCGCTGCTATAGCGTGAACATAACGAACCATGCTCAGTCAAAATAAATATACATGTATCAAGAGCAAGGCCATGCAAGACACGGTCACAAATAAACATAATCAACTATATAGAGGAGAAAAACAAAAATAGACAAAGATGGGAATATCGATAGACTAAAGATATAAAAATAAAAGAAAGAGGAAAACAGTGTTGGGAAATACTTACGTACACAGTACTTAAGTAATTACTTAAGTAAAAAATCGTAGTACTTGTACTCTACTTAAGTACAAAATTTCCGAAGTACTTAATACTCGTACTTAAGTAAAAAATAGAAGTACTTGACGGTACTTAAGTACTCAAGTACTTTCATGACAGTAAAACATTCTATTAGTACGACCCCCAGCAGTATATTAATCATCATTTCTAATTCTGAACGGAAAACAGACTCCTCAGAGATCCAATAATTTTCTGAACTAACATAGCCCTATACAGACGAGAAGAACTGGACGGATATATTATTTGAACTTCAATGTATTTCGGCGAACCCGAAACTCGCAGCACCAGATAAATACCCAAAATGAGGCCTACTGAATTTCTGGTGTTCACCCGGATTCGTCCATAGTATCGACCAATTGCAGAGTAAACTATAAAAATTGATTCAGAACATCAGATTATTGGCACTCGAAACACATGATCAGGGAAATATAAGCACCACCGAAGTGTTCTTTTCGCCAGACTTTGTGTAAACTAATTTTCCGCGACAAAAAAAATGTGGTTTTCAGCATGTCTCTCAACCGTAAATTAAATCTTGGCTTGAAATCCCACCCCTAAATCCCCCACCTCACCTCACCCGTAAATTGGTTCTTGATTTGAAACCCCCTCCCGCATCAATGAATAGTAGGCTACGGGACCCATCAGCGAATGACCTGTGCGTTTCACTCTCCCGATCTTTACACATAGGGCTCGAGTCCCGTCCGGGAACGACCTGTAGACCTACTTTAAGGCAAAGGACCCTAACACCAAGTTCGGACAGGATAGCTTACCTAAACTTTTCAACAGATATCATTCTAACAGACAGACAGACGGAAAGGTACACTTGCTAGCCTACTACTTTTGGGATCCTAAAAACTTGATTTTATGTTTGCTCTCACATAGGATAGTAATGTCAGTCGTTTTTCGTCGTTGGTCTATTATCAGACATTTTTCTTTTATATCCGTACTATAATAAGCCTGCATAAGTACTTGAGTACTTAAGTACTGAAGTACTTTTCAAAAAGTACTTATTACTTAAGTAAATTTTTCGAGAAGTACTTAATACTTATACTTAAGTAAAATTTTCCTTGAGTACTTGGTACTCATACTTAAGTAAAATATAGAAGTACTTGGCACAACACTGGAGGAAAAAGCAAAATAGGATAAAACCGAAAAGAGAGAATCACTTAACTTCTATAATTCTCGATCAGCATTCTTCTAAGTCGTGATTTTGTAGCAGCCTTGAAAAGTCTGTCCTTTCGTCTTTCTACCTTTCCGCTCGTCTGTCTGCGGAGTAAGATACTCCGATCAATGTTGGTGGGGGCATGAAAATGTAGAATGCAAAAAGCTCTCTGATCACATCGATTGGTTTGTTGGCTTCTGCAGGAGCGAAATCACCTTCTGAATCAGTAAAAGCCGTTGTTTCTTACCTCTGATGGATTTTTCGGCCAGAATCCGGTCAAAACCCGAAGTTTCAGAAGGAACTTATTGCCCGGCGAATGTAAATAACGACCTTTGGCAGCACTTCCCGATGAACTTTCGACCTAGGACCAATTTCTTTGTTTGCAGCCAGAGATGGGTGAATTCCGGATTCGGATTCCAATCCAGGATTCGTCCTTTCTGCCGGATTCGAATCCGTATTCGAAGCTTCTGCTTGTCAGGCTGGATTCGGATTCGGACTCGGATTCCCAAACTTTGAATCTTACGAATCCGCTCCAGCTTCTAATCTTTTCCCAATTTTTACACAGTGCTCAATGTGTTGCGCTTAACGAGCCCCAGATTCATTCCTGGTTGCCGAAAGGAAACCCATGCTAGGCCTGTAACAAACAAACATGAAACCTAGAAATATTGTTGACATCGTCCATTTAACCATTTGTGCCTTAGACATCAGTTCTTATTTTCTCACCTCTGATTTTTATGGCGCTTGCCTACCGGCCAAGTGCCATATACCGATCACTTTTCCGTTGGTCTGTCGGTCAGTCCGCTGTTTGCGAGTTAGGGTACTTCCAGATGTGCTAGGACGATGAAACTTGGCAGGCGTATTAGGGACCCGACCAAACTAACTTGGAAATAGTCACTTGCTCGATCCGACCATCGTGGGGGGAGGGAGGGGAGCCGGAATCCGGAATTTAGTGGCATGCATAACTTTCGAACGGGTGATCGGATCTTAATGCAACTTGATATTTAGAGAGACGTCATGCTTCAGATGTCCCGTATCCAGTTCGGACCGAATCCGATGTATGTGGGGGGGGGTCGGAGGGGGGAACCGGAAATCATATTAAACGCTTAGAGTGGAGTGATCGGGATGAAAGTTGGTGGGAGGAACAAGCACAACCCCTACGTACCTCATTGACAGAACCGGACTGGATTCGTGCACTGTGGGGGAAGTTGGAGTGGGGTTCCGGAATTCCGGTGATACGAAGTTAAGTTACTTCCAGGTGGGCTAGGACAATGAAACTCGGCAGGTAAATCAGGGACGCGACCAGATTAACCTGGAAATAGTCAGCTTCCCGATCCGACCATCCTGGGGGGAGTGGAGGGAGCGGGGACCCTGAATCTTGAGGTATGTATAACTTCCGAACGGGTGATCGGATCATAATGAAACTTGATATGTAGAAAGACAACGTGTCTCAGATGTCCCAGTTCAAGTCCAGACTGGATCCGATGAAGCTGGGGGGTCTGAGGGGGGAACCGGAAATCATGTTAAACGCTTAGAGTGGAGCGATCGGGATGAAACTTGGTGGGAGGAACAAGCACAACCCCTAGGTACATCACTGACAGAACCGGACCGGATTCGTGCACTGTGGGGGGAGTTTGAGTGGGGTTCCGGAATTCCGGTGATACGGAGTTAAGTTACTTCCAGGTCAGCTAAATCAGAGACGCGACCAGATTTAACCTGGAAATAGTCAGCTTCCCGATCCGACCATCATGGGGGGAGTGGAGGGAGGGGGAATCCTGAATCTTGAGGTATGTATAACTTCCGAACGGGTGATCGGATCATAACGAAACTTGATATGTAGAAAGACAACGTGTCTCGGATGTCCCATTTCAAGTCCGGACCGGATCCGATGAAGCTGGGGGGGTCAGAGGGGGGTCCGGAAACCTTTTGACGTGCTTGGAGTGGAGCGATCGGAATGAAACTTGGTGGGAAGAACAAGCGCAAGCCCTATGTAGATCAGTGACAGAACCGGACCGGATTCGTGCATTGTGGGGGAGTTAGAGGGGGGTCCGGAATTCCGGTGATCGCAAGTTAAGGTACTTCGTAGATCAGTGACAGAACCGAACCGGATTCGGGCATTGGGGGGTAGTTAGAGGGGGGGTCCGGAATTCCGGTGATCGCAAGTTAAGGTACTTCCAGACATGCTAGGACGATGAAACTTGGCTTGAAAATTAAAGACTTGACATGATTGGCTTAGAAATAGTTAGTTCCCAGATCCGACCATCCCTTAAAGTACTAATGCTAACCGCAAAGTGCAAGAAATACTTTTAAGGAAAATATACATTTTCGTGATCCCTATGAGCCCATAATCATTTTTGCCTCAAGGGTTTTGCTTACAGTAAAATTCCTTAAAGTACAAACAATATTTTTGAGCAAAATACATTTTCGTGCTCCTGATGATCATCTTTTTTGCTTCAAGAGTTTGATTACAGATGATTTTCTATAACTTGGAAATAGTCACTTGTCCGATCCGACCATCGTGGGGGGAGGGAGGGTAGCACTACTATCCATTCACATCGTACTACGATAACTTGAATACAAGCTAAAAAGCTTGCAAGTGCCATATGAGCTTTCAGCTCTTGTTAAACTGTAACCTATGTGCATGATTTGAATTTTGTTAAGGTCGGATTCGAATCTGGATTCGCCGACTCAGCATGAAATGGTGAATTCGGAATCGGATTCGTGCCTAGCCCTGGGTTCGGTTTCGAATCCTGTCATGATCGGATTCGCCCATCTCTGGTTGCAGCAACACTTCACGTTGCCCAAGCAACATAGATCCTGTTTCAGATGACTTCTTCCTAAAAGTCAGCTTGCGTTAATGAAATCTTTCAGTAAAGTTTGTTGATTTTATCAATTTAAGGCATCCTACTCACTCTAGGCTAGACATGCTACAATATTCGTTAGTTCCCCTCCTTTCTTCTTAGGATAAAAGGGATGACTAGTGAGGGAACTTGCTTCGCAATCGAATTACAGAATGTAGTAACGAATTAGTAGCTACTAAATGAGCGGCTTTCATCCTTCTGGATGATGTAATTTTTCGGAGTGGCAGATTTTAGTTATTTATTCACACTGATAGCGAAATTCGAATGAATTTAAAGACAAAATATTCCTTTAGCCCAAGCTGACTGCGAATCATATTTGACAGTGCGAAACGGATAAGTCAGCTGAAATTTATTGGAGCTATATTTCGGCCCTTCTTGGCAAGGGTCCTCTTCAGACTCAAAGCCGCTCAAGATGGAAAAAACGAAACTTGTGATAACCACAAGACTTATGACTTATCCGTTTTCGCACTGTCAAATATGAATTTAAAGAGTTTTTGGAATTCTTAAAATTAGTGATGACTTCAAGTAACTTCTGTCCGTCAGTCTATCTTTTTAGCTCGATAGAGTAGAGGATTTTTTTTCTCAGTGTTAGGGTCATTTGAACCAGATTACAGTCAAATTTGGAGATGGCCCTTGTAGCCCGGAGGGGGATTCAGTTAAGGAGTGTTAAAATATATTGTTATCAAGCAAAAGGCGTTGTCGATTTAGGCAAAATAGATATGCTGAATCCATATATGAACTTTCTTTTCGCACCAGACAAGTACAGTAGAGGTAGGCTTATGTGAACGTTTGTTGACTTCGGACTTTGCCATTTTCATGCACTTGCTGTGTCTAAAGCTAGCTACCAGTTAGCCAAAGTAGGTACGTCGGTCAGCTGAAAACACCTGTACAGGTATTTTGGATCTTCAGTCTACCATTTAGCCCAAAACTGCAGTGTTCACATTAAAGTAACTGTTCACATAAGCATACCTCTACTGTAGTTCGCCCGGAATTCAGGAAAATCGGAAATTGGCGAGAAGTAAAAGTTAGTCTGAAGTCGGCTGGATTATCAAAATAGAGGTAAGAAAACTCGCTGGGTCGGTATTTATTCTCCTGCCAGACCGATAGTCGTCCGAACCCGGCAAGAACTGGAATTTGGGTAGCGCTCATTGTGGAAAGTTAGTATATCGAATCGGTGTTTCCACTTTGTTTTCCTGATTGGTTGATACTACGACAGTGTTGCCACTTTTCTCTGACAGAACCCTGACTTTTGTCTGCAAAAAAAAACCAGTGATATCCTGGCGCCTACGAAACTAGGTCCTTTTCACCAACTGTTAAAGAGAAATTCAGCTTATCATCTTTGTAACTATATGCCTCAGCTTCATTTTTTATTAACTGGTAAGGAACCCGTCGCAGAATTCCGGCTTGCTTTGTCGTAGAAACGAAAATCTGTGACAAAATCGCACAATTCTGCGACCGGTGGCAACACTGGCTACTACGAATAGGATCCGGCGAAAACTGGAAATTCGATGGGCATCGTGGCTGTTGTATCTTTGACGAAATTTTTACTTTGTTTCTCATTTTATGGGAAACTCCTGTAGTTACTGCGTGTTTTTGCCAGTTTATTTGATTTCGCTGGAGAATGGCAAATCACTTTTGAAAGTTTCAGGCGGACTTGGAGGACTTTGAATGCATTTAATTGTTTTTCCCTGTTGGATTATTTCGGATTTTCTGCTCCGTTTCCATCCGAGGATTGGCTTTTGAAGCAAACAGAACTACAGATTAGCTCGAGAAATTCGAAGATTGATGCCGTCGAACCAGAAAATATTATTTCCAAAGTCGAATTAAAGTCGCCTTTTAAAGCGGGATTTTTAATTAGTCATGGAGTTCGGCTTTATCTGTTTAGACCGACAAAATCCACCTCCCCCTTCCCCCCCCCCGTTTGATAAATATCGCAGGTTCGAAAAGATTCGGATGCTTTGGAGAAGCTGGTAATCGATTACTATTATGAGCCCTGGTTATAAGCCCGCTAGCCGGAGGGTTCTCACCTAGACTCAGTTATAGAAAATTTAACTGCTTCGTCAGACCTAGCTCTATTCCTAGGAAGTTGGAAACGCGCAATAACATGCATGATAGTATCCCATTACTGGTTGTTCCTCTCAGCATTTATCAGTGCAGATAGATATCTCGAGCATTGGACGAATAGCTAAATCCTTCGGCCAAGTGCCATATACCGATCGGAATTCCGTCGGTTGGTCCCACGATTGCGAGTTAGGGGAATTCCAGATGTGCTAGGACGATGAAACTTGGCAGTCCCCCGATCGTGTATTCGTGTGGACCTGGCAGGGTTGTGAGAGTGTAGGATCTTCAGGTACATTACGTCGGGTATTGCACAGTCGGGCGGATTGTTCCGTGAATATCTACCACACTGATCCACAGCAATATAAGGCGTGTTCTCGCCGTTCCCCGAGGACTCCACTTGAGGAATCCCCGCGTTTTTGTTTGTCCCTGGGACTCACTCTCCGTATTCTCGCGAGTCCCCACGGGCGGGGAATGCTCCGCTCATCATCACCATCATCAAAAAGGACTCCCTTTCAGACTCAGAGGGGAATCAATTTTTGCTGGTGTGTCGCAATGTAAAATTAATTAAAAACAATGAGAATAAACAAAACCAAAAATAAAATGGATCCAGACTAATTACGTCAGCTGCATTTTTTTTTCGTACAAAATCCATTTAGAAGCATTCCCCGTGTTCTCGTTGTTTTCCGTACGCGGAGTCGTACGGAAAACTCCCTCCCCCCCGGAGTGACTCCCTCTATGTTCGCCTTCCCCTTCGATTCCCCGGGGATTCCTCGGGTAATGGCGAATGTGTGGTTCCAGCTGGTGTAAGAAACCAACTTATGATATGGCTTCTTTGTTTCAGAACACGTATGGCTGCAGGATTCTGCACCTCATGACCCTCTATTTCCGACTGACAAATTACTCATGGATGTTCTGCGAGGGCCTCTATCTCCACCGACTCATCACCGCAGCTTTCGCCGAGAGCAACTCCTTAATGCTTTACTACGTCATTGGATGGGGTGAGTCCTTCTGCTTACTCTTATTAGAGTTCCACTGAAGAGCTTATCCTCCGAAAAATCGGACTGAGTGTGGACGTATCTTAACACGATCTTCGATAGCGGTATTGGGGTCCGCTATATTAGCTGCGTTCGTTGTCCGGTGACTACTCACCGGTGCTTCCTATAACGCGTTTTTGCACTCACCGGTGACTACTCCCCGATCTTAAAACCCGTTTTCGGACTAACCAGTGTCTGGTTAGTGCCCACCGGTGCGGACTAACCAGAACCTGCTCGGGAGCCCCGCTGTAGCGAGGAGTTAGCAAGTTTTCATCAACTCACTGGTGAACGAAAAAACGCGTTATAAGCAAAGAACCGGACACTGGTGACTAAACACCAGAACCAGACCGGAGTGCAGCGAACGCAACTATTGTATTTAACAGAAGTCTAAAGTCGTTTTCGCAGTTACCGTGGTATCTGATACCACGGTCAAAAGGCGTTTTTGCAGCTATCGTGGTATCTGGCCAGTTATCGTGCTATCTGATATTCAGATACCACGGTCCGACCGTGGTAACTGATCGTGGTACAGTAGAGGTATGCTTATTAGTCCGGGATCCAGACCGCGATATCGTTCAAAAACAGGGGGGGGGGGGGTAGCAAACGAGCTGCAGAAGGTTTGAAGAACTTTTCTAGAACAACTTTTTGTGCTGAGAACGAAAATCCTACCGCACCACTCCGCACCGATGTACGTCACCGACTTTTTAGCCTATAAAGGCAGATTTGGCCTATAAAGACCAACACTATTAAAATAATTTTCCTAGCAAGACCGCATTAGCTAAATCAAACAAACTATATATATTCTGAATCCTTTTTTTATCGTCTATCGAATGGTATATTTTTTATTTTTTTTAACTCACGTATTTTTCTTAGAAACGTGTTAGAAACCAAGAAAAAGCGAAAATTATTTAACTTTTTTAGCTAAATTGTCATTTATCTCGGAAAATTTTCTAGCAAACTACATATTTTTATTATTCAGTTAGAAAGATAAGCTCCTTGCCAATCGTTTGAGCTATTAAAACTTAAAAAACATTCGGTTTTAAGAATGTCAAGATTTTTTTAAAGTAGAGCATCCCCGTTTTCTTCAGTGAGTGAAGGTAGAAATTTTAAAGGAAATATATTAGTTTGACGGTAAGTTTAGGGTTAGTTTTTGGCGTGGAATCCAATTATGACAGTAGATTTTCCCTTAGCATATGTATAGGTCATGTAGGCTATATGGCCTATAGGCTGAATAGCCTATAAATCCTATAATGATATTTTTGTTTTGAAAACACAACTTTTGAATAATCTTTACAGACCTGCTTTTTGAGCCGAGAACGAAAATCGCGTCGGATAATACAGCACCTGTGTTACCTGTGTAGGCAACCGAGATTTTGGCCTATAAGGGGAATTTAGGCCCCTAAAGACTGGCTCAATGAAATCATTCTACACAAAATTTAACTTATTAGAGAGGAGTACTAGAATCTAGAATCTAATGTAGTACTAGTTAATCTAATTATGACATAAGTTTCTTTCTTGGGACGCATATAGGTCATATAGGCTTTATAACATATAGGCTAAATAATCTAAAATGAACAAACCCGTCAGATCTCTCAAATAAATTGACATTTTTATTGGAAAAATTTCCAGAAAACTGTTTTTTATTATTACTGTACTAAAAAGAGAAGCTCTTTCTCGATCGTTTGAAGTATTAAAATTAATTTTTTTTTTTAGGATTTCTGGAATTTTTGTAAGCAGGAAATTCAAATTTTTTACTATGAGGTGCAGTAGAAACTTTATACTAAATATATTGGTTCGACGCTAGGTTCAGCGTTGGTTTTTGACGTGGGATATGGTAATTTCACTAGTTTCTCTTGTAAGATAGTAGGCTATAGGTCATATGGACTATATAGCATAAAGGATCAATAGCCTATAATGAACAAATCTCCGGAAAAGTAAGTTTTCGCACGCCCATAGGTCAGTTTTTTTGTGCTGAATCCGGGTTTGTCATCAATTCCAGCATCTCATAAGTTAGTCGCGTTTCACATACAAATCTGCTTGCTCTAACTTTTAAGCCATGACGACTGCGCCGTATGCGTTACAGTAAGGGCCTACAGAAACAAGAACGGGAGGGTCGCGACATAACTGATGACGTTACCAGAGGAACACTCCAACCATCAGTCCGCTCAATATAAAGAAAATCTACGACTATCCTTCAAACAATGGTAATGCATCCACAGACGAACCGTTAGAATTGCCTGTCTAGCTGTACCTCCACAACATCAACGTTGGCATCTGGAACAAGTTCATCATAGCCCCCCTCCCCCAATAGAAAAGGTGACAAGGGTGATTGTAAAAAATATGCTAGAATTTTTCTGATAATACGTGCAGCGTAAGTCTCCGCAACTATCCTACTACTGCAAAGCTCCAGAGATTGAAGGGACAGACGCACACGGTCTAACCAAAGCGGGCTTCACAACGAGCGTGTGCTGCATGGCTCTTCTCTCTCTGCCGCATACTTGAGCATTGGCAGCACGGATGTGCAGCCATCAATCGTTCAAGCATCAACAGGAAACCACGAAATTCTGCGTTGACTTTGTTCTTGCATTCGACTCAGTAAAGAAAGACACAACTAGCTGGGAATGCAGGATAGACAGGGTCCCAAGATAATCCGCGTTGCTCAGGTATTCTATGACCAGACGGAGGCTCTAGTGAGAGGTGAAACAGAGCAGTCAACACAGTTCTTGACAAAAGGAGGCGTTTGCCAAGGTTTCATCCTCTCGCTAGCTCTTTTCAAGTTCGTCACTGATTCGGTTCTAAAGGATCATGGATAAGCACCGGGGATGGAAGTCTGCTACTGGTGGAAGTCTATGACTTTCCATCGTTTTCCCCTGAGACAGACTGATCGCCGATTAAGTCAAAAGGGCACAGAACATACTGAATGCTGCCCCAGACTACGAAGGTCCTGTCTTGTAGAAACTTTTAAATGTCCCCCAAACTTCGTCGATGAAAACCGCAGAAGCACGCAAAATCACCTTGTTCTACCAAAGGTGCCTGCGATCCATACTGAAAATTAAACCTGATGATTACGGGTAATGAGGAAATGATAACAACGGCAGATCACACCGACTGCTTTGTCGAACCCAGTCAGAACCAGAGGACTAAGCCGGTTCATGCACGTGTTGCTTTGTCCAGATTGCGCCGCAACCTCCCTCCCGGCCCAAAGGGTGGAAGAAGCGAACAGGGGTACAACGAAAGACATTGGTTCTACGGCGAACACGGGCCTCGAACCGATTGTAGCCTTTAGGAAGGGTCAGAGACTAAGGGATATTCAAATGACATCAGTTCTGACGGTCAACACGGACCTCGAACCGATTGTAGCCTTTAGGAAGGGCCAGAGAATATGGGAGACCCAATAGCTAGCCTTGATGACTAAGCCAGTTGTGCATGAACGCCATGAGTGGCGTCGCTTGGTGGTTGCCACGAAGTGCAATCTAGTTTGGTCGTGAAAGAAAACTCCGTTGCAAGCGGGTGAGTGCGGGTCAATAGTTGAGAACAGCGTCCGGCCAAGATTTTCGTCAAGCAGATTTCGCAGCAAGATTTCGTCAGCGTCCGGCCCATCAAAGGGGGTTGGCGACAAGATACCTAACATAATTCGTACTTAGAAAACGCATCACTTTGGCCTGCAGGGAATACAGGATGTTAAATTTTGTCTATAATATTTTCATCGGGCTGGTCTTTATAGGCCTAATTTCCCCTCACAGGCCAAAATGTCACAGATGCTGTCTTATCCAACGCGATTTACGTTCCCGGCTCAAAAAGCAGGTCTATAAAGATTATTCAAAACTTATATTTTCAACAACAAAAAATCTTTATAGGATTTATAGGCTATTCAGCCTATAGGCTATATAGCCTACGTGACCTATACGTATGCTAAGGAAAAAACTGATGTCATGACTGGACTCCATGTCAAAAACTAACCCTAAACTTACCGTCAAACTAATAATATTTTGTAATAATATATATTTTGAGAGATACGACGGGTTTGCTCATTATAGGCTACTCAGTCTTTATGTTATATAGCCTACATGACCAATATGAATCTCAAGAGCGAAAATTATGTCATAGTTAAATTCTACGTAAGAAACTAACCTTAAACTTACCGTCAAACTAATATATTTCCTTTAAAATTTCTACCGTCACTCATTGATGAAAACGTGGATGCTCTGCTTTAAAAAAATCTAGACATTCTTAAAATCAAATATTTTTGAAGTTTTAATAGCTCAAACGATTGGGAAGGAGCTTGTCTTTCCAACAAGATAATAAAAATATGTAGTTTGCTGGAAGTTTTTCCGAGAAAAATGACAATTTAGTTAAAAAAGTCAAACAAATTTCACTTTTTCTCGGTTTCTAAGACGTTTCTAAGAAAAATGTGCAAGTTTAAAAAAATAAGAAATACACCATTCGATGGACCATCGAATAAGGATTCAGAATATGTGTAGTTTGTTTGATTTAGCTTATGCGGTCCTGCTAGGAAAATTGTTTCTATAGAGTTGGTCTCTATAGGCCAAATTGGCCTTTATAGGCTAAAAAGTCGGTGACGTACATCGGTGCGAAGTGGTGCGGTACAATTTTCGTTATCAGCACAAAAAGTTGGTCTAGAAAAGTTCTTCAAACCTTCTGCAGCTCTCCTGCTACCCCCCTTGAACGATAGAGGTGCCTGGATCCCGGACTATATGTGAACAGTTACTTTAATGTGAACACTGCAGATTTGGGCTAAATGGTAGACTGAAGATCAAAAATACCTGTAGGTGTTTGCAGCTGCCCTTCTTCCCTACTTTGGCTAACTGATAGTTAGCTTTAGACACAGCAAGTGCATGAAAATGGCAAAATCCGAAGTCAACAAACGTTCACATAAGCATACCTCGACTGTATCTGAAAAGTCATCTCACTTTCGTCAAATTTTGTCAAATTGTTGAGAAAGAAGTTTAGCACTTAGTATTGTAACTGGATATCAGTTTTTCTTTTGGGATGACTTTGAAAAATGCAATTTCGGCAATATTCATTTTTGCAGAGCATCTGATACCGTTTTATCAGATACCACGGTAACTGCAAAAATGACTAATTTGACAGTGCAAAACGGATGCGTCAGCTAAATTTTTTTCGAGCTATATTTCGGCCCTTCTTGGCAAGGGTCCTCTTCAGGCTCAAAACCGCTCTCAAGTTGGGAAAACGAACTTGTGGAAAAACAAACTAAAGATTATAGCTTAGCGTTAAATATCTGACTTCGTGATTCAGCTGACGTATCCGTTTTGCACTGTCAAATATGATTCGCAATCAGGTTGGGCTGAAGGAATATTTAATGACTAATTGTAGATCAAGTTACCGTGGTAACAGATACCATGGTATCTGCAAAAACACAACTAATAAGAACAGAATTACGCACCGGGCCGTAGTGCAGTAAAAAGTACCAAGAAACTTAAAGTTTAACCGAAAAGGGTTAGGATAGGACAATCTAGTTACCCATCACTAATTCACTTAAATTGGCTTGAAGACCCGCTGAAACTTCCTTCGTTGTTCCGCTATTCACGAATAATCGATTTTCAAATAGTGGAATTTCCGTGTGAATAGTGGTGCCTCTATGCGCTTGTATTTTTGCTGAATGCCTTACGAGAAAGATTTATCAATTTTTTTTTGTTCGGGCACTAAGCAATCTTCACCGATCTCACCACTGCCCACTGAAAAGCAGCATTTGTGTTGAGATAAAAATTTCCCGCGTCATAGTAGAATTTACGCTGTGTGGACGGCTGGAGATATTCTGAGCCTCATAGCTAGAGCAGATAGTGGAAAATCAAAAAATCCCTTTGCAGAATCCAAATAATTCAGTGTATCCAATTAAATGACACACAAATGAGTTGGCTTTTCAGTTAAACTTTGAAACGCTGAAAATGTCTGAACTAACCTACAGAAAGTTTTATTCACAAACGGGTTGTAGGCAAGTAAGCGGCCAATCGGAGTAGACATATTCGAGGACAGGTTTTGAGTGTTAATAATGGGTCAGAAATTGACAAATCGAGGAACAGGCAGCGATTTCGCGTGTGACGTGCTAGGTATAGCAAGAACCAGGGATATTTAGAACTACGTGGAGCATATGCGTCCGCATGATGCATTCTACCAAGGGAAATGGCACATCGTGGGCAAAAGGAGTGTACAGCTTCCCGATCCGACTGTTGTTATACTTCGAAGATGTGGCACAGTTTTGCTGTGACCAAATTGATTTCACTATCAGCCGATTTCATTGCCTCCTTGCCAATCTTTCGCATAGTTTGTTCAGTCGTTTGACCAGCACCCTTTAGCTACCCTCTCTATTGAGAGAGATAAGAATCATCGGTGACTAACTTTAGGGGATAGGCCACTTTACTTTAGGGGACATCCCTTTGAGAGCTCGAGTAGGACCGACTCGTAGCACCCTAAATACTCCAGCTTCCCTACGAAACCCACCTATGAGGGGAACAAAGTCTTATGAGACCAAACTTCTTAGCCCTTCTACCTAATGAAAAGGAAAGGTCTTTTTGATAGCTGGGGTAGAACGACAGACCCAATGTCTAGCTGTGTGCCACTTTCATTCTTGGAATCATCTGTGCAGAACAATTTTCGTTTCCTTTCATGGTGGGTGGCAGAATATTATGACCTGATAGTTTACTACTTACAAGTCCTGGCAGAAATTATGCCCTAATAATCCGTCACTTACAAGAAATTCCGTATTCTCCGCCGACAGCTTAGAATGTTTTTCTTCTGATGCGGTAGCGCTTACGGAAGTTATGGCTCTTTCTTTACACTGTCAGAAGTTTCATAACAGATCGCGAATAACACTTTCAAGAATAACACCTTTTCACTTAGAAATAAAGTGTTATGACCAATTAGGTTTACACTATTTCGTGCCTAGATCTCCAACAACACCTTCAATTGGTAAAAATTCTACACTGTCAGAAGTTACATAACGACAACAGAAGGATGCCCGGTTTCAATAGGTAACACTTTGGGATGTTATCTGTTATGTTTCTTTCGTTCCCGTTAGTATTTTTACCAATTGAATGTGTTGTTCGAGATCTAGGCACAAAATAGTGTAAACTTAATTGGTCATAACGCTTTATTTCTAAGTGAAAAGGTGTTATTCTTGAAAGTGTTATACGCTATATGTTATGAAACTTCTGACAGTGTAGTAGTTCCCTTTTTCGAAAACCATATGAACATCTAATATATAAGATCTTTCGGAACTCCCTTCCTTTTCAGGTAGCTGCTGGATTGAGGGGAGGAAAGGCTCAAATAAGGTTGTCACGCCACTTAGTTCGCCGCAAGCTTATTTTTACTACAGACTTGGAGGCCAAGTAGCGAGGAAAGACCTTGCATCATCGTGGACTCGGAACTGGGTTTCGCCTCCCCAGTAGAAAGTGTAGCTGACAATTTTCCATTTGAAAAACTGTATATAAAGAATAAAAATTGCAGGGTTTGCTCACTCGAGTTTTTATGGCACTCGCAGCCTCTGGCTCAAGTGCCATATATCGATCGCAATTCCGTCCGTCGGTCTGTCGGTCCGTCGGTCGGTCCGGTTTCTCACTTTTTCGAGTTGGGGTACTTACTTCCAGATTTGCTAGGACGATGAAACTTGGCAGGAAAATCAGGGACCCGATATAACTAAACTGGAAATAGTCAGTTTCCCAATCCGACCATCTGGGGGGGAGTGGTGGGCCGGGGAATTCTGACAATTGAGTAGTTTTTGTCACACTTTTTCGAGTTGGGGTACTTCCAGATGTGCTAGGACGATGAAACTTGGCAGGAGCATCAGGGACCCGACCAGACTAGCCTGGAAATAATCAGTTTCCCAATCTGATTACCTGGGGGGATTGGAGGGCTGGGGAATCCGGAAAATTGGAGTAGTGTGCAACTTTCGAACGGGTGATCGGATTGGAATGAAACTTAATGACTGAATAAATGACATACCTCTGATGTCCCATTTGAAGTTCGGACCGGATTCTACAGCTATGGGGGAGTTGGGGGGGGGGGAGACCGGAAGTCTCTAGAAACGGTTAGAATGGAGGGATCGGAGTGAAACTTGCTGGGAAGAACAAGCATCTGCTCCAAATGAATCGTTCATACATTTGGACTGGATCCGGACACTGGGAAGGGGGGGTGGAGGGGAGTTTCCCGGAATTCCGGTAATGGCGTTTTTGGGGATTTTCACGACGAAACTTGGGAGGCGTATCAGGGACCCGATCAAACTGACTTATAAATGCAAATTTACATGATCCGATTGTCGTGGGGGAAGTAGCAGGAGGGGGAATCCGGATTATTGAGTCATGCGTAACTTTTAAACGGTTGATCGGATTTGAGTGAAATTTAATGATTGAACAGAGGACATGTCTCTGGTGATCTTTGTCGTGTCCGGACCGGATCCGACGACAATTGGGGGGGGGGGAGATACGTACCGGCTTAGACTGGTGAGATCGGGATGGAACTTTGTAGGAATAACAAACAGATGCTCCGGATAAATCACTTACAGAACCGGATTGACTCTGGCGACTGTGGGGAGTTTGAGGGGGGGGGCGGAATTCCGGTGATCACGATTTAAGGTTCTTCTATATGTGCTAGGACGATGAAGCTTGGCTGGAATATTAGAGATTCGGCAAGATTGGCTTAGAAACCGCCACTTTCCAAATCCGACCATTCCTTAAAGTACCAATCTTGACTGCAAATTCAGAAAAATACTTTAAGCAAAATATAAATTTTCATGATCCCCATGAGCCCATTATCATTTTTGCCTCAAGGGTTTTGCTTACAAATGAAGTTCTAGCTCCCTTAAAGTGCGCATCTGAACCGCCAGGTCGAAAAGTACTTTTTTTTTATCAAACGATACATCTCAACCCACGATGATTTGTTCCACAATTGTTTTGCTTAAAAATGTATTTCTGTCACCGTTAAAGTGCGCATTTTAACCGAAAAGTGTAAAAAAAATACTTTTGACCAAACGGTATATAACAATGATCCCTAAGGGCCTGTGATCGTTTTTTTCTCAATAGTTTTTCTTACAGATGAATTTCTACGCCTTTAGAGTGCGCATCATTACAGCCAAGTTCAAAAATAAAATATTTTTTCTCTATCTCCCTTAAAGTGCACATCTGAACCACAAAGGTAACCTTAAAAGTACTTTTGATCAAACAATACATCTCAACCCATGCAAGTGCCATATGAGCTTACAGCTCTTGTTTGGCGTTGCTTACGCCCTTATACCCTTCTATTTTCAGACATTTTTTAGAAAAAAAAATTTACATAAATTTTTAATTTTATCCAAAACATATAAAATTTGAAAAACCGAAAAACCCCAAAACATATAAATTAAACAAACAATTTACCATTAACAGCCACTTTTAAGAAATTTTTCGATTGGTGTCCGGCCATATCCCGGTCAGCATTTGCTTGGTACCCGACGCTAGCAGTGCCGGATTACATGTTGGTCGAGAAGCGAACAGCATGACCACGCGCTCTGTTTAGGTAGTTTCGATTTGTCATTTGTGATGTTCTTTGTAATTGACAAACTTAAATACTTCTTAAGCCCAAGCTGACGGGGAATCATATAAGCAAAAAACGGGAAAAAGGAGACAGGGATATTTTTCCGATAGTTTTGACATTGCAAAACGGATACATCAGCTACATTTTATTAGATCTGTATTTCGGGCCTTCTTTTCAAGAGTCCTCTTCAGGCTCAAGCCGCTCCGCTCAAGCTGGAAAATGAACTTGCGGGGAAACAACTAAAGATTCTTGCTGATTTTGTGAATTCCTTCGTGAAATTGCTTGGAATTAAAGCTGGTGCTGCGATTTCATTTTGGACACGGCTGCTGTTTTTGCGGCTCGATTGGGTCATTGAGACTTGAGAGTTTATTTTTTTGCATTTTGGTTTTAGTATCACCTGTCCCTTCTTTCCGGCTAAGATGGATACTTGTCGGCATGTCTGGACGATTTGAAGTTCCGTACTTCGTTGATAAGTATTCTTTCTTGGAATATTACCTTACCTTAATTCGCACTTCGGAGCGAACAAGGTCCATGATGGATCGGTTATGCTCCGTCCTGCGATCTGTGTGCAGGTGTCATGAACTATTTCCCTTTCCCTCCCTTTGGCTACGCCCGAACCGTGGAATGATTGTGATTTTGATGGACAAGTCGGTTGGTTGCAGAGCAAAATAACACTAGGGAGTAGCGCCAAGACCTATGCTTTCCATGCTTTACAAACGGGCCATATTCGTAGCTCCGCCCAGTACGCTTGCGGCATTTAAAGTGAGACACACTTGCGGGCTTAGAAATTTCTAGTAAAGCAAAGGGTGTGGTCTGCACACTACAAGTAAACAATGAAGGTTGTATCATTTTTTTGCTATGTCCAGAATACGAAGTTATCAGAGCCAGCGCTGGTAAACGGCTGAATGAGTTTCAGTAGAGACGTTCAGTATCACTAGTGGTGCTAGTGTCGCTGCTATTCGAGTGTGTGTCACTTTTTTTCAAGTCTTGGCGCTACTATCTAGTGTTATTTTGCTCTGGTTAGTTGCTGTTTACCGACCATCGAAAGTCTGTTTTGATTTTGCTTAATTCTGTTTTGTGCTGAAAAATTAATAAAAGTGACATTTTGTTTGCAATTACTTATGTCGAAGGGAGAAGACACGACATAAATCAGCAGGTTCGTTTCTTCCAGCTACAGCCTGAAGCCCTTGCCAAGAAGGGCATTAATCCCGCAGAAGAATATGTTAGCTGACTGATCCGATGGAGCATTTCTTTTTATTTTATTTTTTGCTGATATTAACATACCATTTTTTGGTAGTAATAAATAAAATAATCAGATGTTTGGAAAACGTTTTTTCTTCAGGAAACGTTTTTTCTTCAGGACTCCCCATTATTGCAACTGCAGTTTACGCCCTCTTGCGCTTATTTTGGAGAGATGAAGACTGTTGGGTTCAACCTGTGGAAGAATTCGAGTGGGTCTTCTACGCTCCAGCGATCGCTAGTCTCGTCGTAAGTACCAATTTTCTCACCTAATGACACAAGATAGTAGGAGACACACCGTGGTAATAAAGGTAATGAAAAAAACCTGTAACTAAATTCAGAAGTGCAAGGGTCCGGCCAGAGGCGACCTTCTGCCTAGGCGTACGCTGCTTAGGGCCCCAAGCTCGGTGTCCCGACCAGAAGCGGAAGTGGTGGGAAGTTCAGTTATAGTGTTTATAAAAGTATAGTTGATGCTCGTCTATTAGTAAAGTTTGTTGTTGGCTAAACTAACAAAAAGGGCCGTGTCTCGTTAGGTGTCGAGGGGCCCTGGATATCAGAGCTTGGTTCTGGTCAGATTCGTTATCAAGGGTTCGATTCGCCGTCGGGGAGCGGATCCCAGTCAACCTTCAACTAAAATTTAGAGTATTTTTTATTTTATTTTAATTAAAATGTGGAGGGCGTTGTCAGCAGTGTTTCCACTCGGAAATTTTCAAAATCATGAGCAACAGTAAAAAAATAATGAGTTACACATGAGATTTGTGCTCGAAAATCATGAGAAAAATCATGAGATTTTGTGGTGAAAATAGACGAGAAAATAGTGATATTTTTGTAAAGTCGTGTGGATTTTAGCAACTTGTCAGACAACAAGTTTGGAATAGTAACTCTCTAATATCTTCTGACCAGAATATGATAGACATTCACCAGAAAGAAGTTTCCATGGCTCCTCTCGCTCGAGGGCGAAGCCTCCGCAGTAGCTTCTACAGACTGTACCCAGGATAAAATGAAACTCAGCGCCGCAGGCTAGATTTAAAAAAAAAAAGTTTTTTTTTATGGCAAAACTTTCTACTTTCGATGCAAATTTTAGCTCTTAATTTGGCTAAAACCCTAAAGTTCCAAGCCTAAAACTTCAGTTAAATGACTTCCAGTAAATAAATAATATCACGAAAAGCGCCGCAGCCGCAGGCAAAATTTGTATGGGCAGGTACAGTAAGGGCAGTACGCAACAGCAGTGCGAGCAGGTCCGTCAGTTAAGCCTGCCCCGGTAGCGGCAGGTCAAAATCACCGCACTCAAAACAAAAGTATCCAGAGCGCGCCGTAGGCGTTTTTTTATATTGCTTTTTTTTCTGGCAAATTTTAATTTCCTCCCATGTAATTGTAGCTTTTTATGTGGCTAGATAGTCGAACCTAAGGCTCAACATGCCTCGGCCTTCCGCTTCTATTCAGCACTCCCGTAAAATGTAGTCTACTACTAAAGGCGCCGCAGGCAAAAATTTTCATAAGCATCTGTGATCAGAGCTTTATTTTGGGATTCCGAACGATCCCTGTCAACTAATGAAAAAAAAACCATCCAACCCCGTACATTATAGGCCTACACTTGTTTTAACATTGAGAGTAGAAGAAGACGAGAAATCCCGAAAATCATGAGTTTATCATGAGATCATGAGATTGGAAAAAAAATAATGAGATTGGTAAGAAAAACATGAGATCTCATGTGAAATCATGAGAAGTGGAAACACTGGTTGTCAGGTGACAAACTTTACTTGACAATATTTCAGCCCCTTACTAGATTTGTGTTTCGATGCAACAACGGGTCGATGTCAATAAAGACGTCGGCATGTTGAAATTTCGAAATTGCACTGTCGACGTCGTCACCAGTTCGCCAGGCGACGCGTTCAAACAAGCACTTGACGACCACGCTGTTAGTAACAAATATTATATTGTGTTGAACAGATATTATATTGTGTTGCCCAAAGCGGATGAGTCGGCTGAGGAATTTCGAAATAGAAAATATTAAATTGAGAGTTTCGTACATGTTTTTTCTTGTTTTTGGGATCCCAAAACGTTAGTGACGGATACCTATGACATCGCAAAAGTTGTCCGTCTGTGCGTCTGTCCGTCCGTCCGTCCGTCCGTCCGTCCGTCTGTCTGTCCGTCCGTCCGTCTGTAAGCACGATAACTCTCGAAGAGAATGAGATATTTTGATGAAACTTGGTGTGAGCATTCTTTGGGTCAAGAGTAAGGTCGAGTTTGTAGATGGGCCCTGTAGCTTTACATTTAGGGGTGGGGGAGGGGGTTTAAATTAAGGGGCAAGCAAAATTTTTTTAAACAGCTAATGTGATAGTCGATTATGGGGTAAGAAGACACGCTGAACACGAATATGAAAACCATTTTCTTGCCAGACAAGTTGTTCGTCCGGAATCCGGCCAAAACCGGAAAGTTTGTTAGAAGGTAAAGTTTTATCTGAAGTTGATTAGATGTTTGATGTAGGGGTAAGAAGGCATGCTGAACAAGAATACGAAAACCGTTTTATCGCCGGACAAATATTTCACCCGGAATCCGGCCAAAACCGGAAAATTTGTTAAAAGTTAAATTTTTATTTAAAGTTGATTAGATGTTGGATATGTAAGGAGATACGGTGAATCCGTTTTTGAGCTTTAGTTTTTTGCCGGACAAGTAGTTCTTGAATTTCGCCAGAACCGCAAAATTCACAGAAGTAAGCTAGGATCGTTTCGATCGGCTTATAGAGGTAAACGCACATGCTGAATCCATATCTGAGCTTGGATTTCTTAATGATTAGCTGTTTGGCCTGGCGAAGACTGGATCTGGCGAAGACAAAACCTAATTGTCTGGTTTTGGCTGGACAAGTAGTTCGCTCGGAATTCGGCCGAAAACGGAAATTCGACAGAAGTAAAGCAGGAAGTTTCGATCAGTATCGTCAAAATAAATATGGCTTATACAGGTATATCTGAACTTAATTTTCTCAGATGATTAGCCTGGCGAAGACTGGATCTGGCGTAGAGAAGACGTAGTTGTCTGGGTCAAATATTAAATTTTTGGGATCCCATCGAAACCTTTGGTCTTGTTCCATCAGCAATTTTAAAGTCAGTCAGGGGGTTGATTATAATTTGCCAATAGTTCGGCCGGAATCCAGTGAAATAACTAGGGATTACTTGGTTATACACAAATTCCTTCCGTCTATCTCCCCAATTCCATGCAGCTACGATAGGTTAACCCAAACTTTTGTTTTTTTGGGATCCCAAAACGTAAGTGGAGGGATACCTATGACATCGCAAAAGTTGTCCGTCCGTCTGTCCGTCTGTCCGTCCGTCCGTCCGTCTGTAAGCACGATAACTCTCGAAGGGAATGAGATATTTTGATGAAACTTGGTGTGAGCATTCTTTGGGTCAAGAGTAAGGTCTAGTTCGTAGATGGGCCCTGTAGCCCTACATTTAGGGGTGGGGGAGGGGGTTCAGGTTAAGGGACAAGCAAAATATTTTGAAACAGCTAATGTGATAGTCGATTATGGGGTAAGAAGACATGCTGAACAAGAATATGAAAACCATTTTCACGCCGGACAAGTAGTTCGGCCGGAATCCGGCCAAAACCGGAAAGTTCGTTAAAAGTAAAAGTTTTCTTTGAAGTTGATTAGATGTTTGATTTTGGGGTAAGAAGCCATGCTGAACACGAATATGAAAACCATTTTCTCGCCGGACAAGTAGTTCGCCCGGAATCCTTCCAAAACCGGAAAGTTTGTTAGAAGTTAAAGTTTTATCTGAAGTTGATTAGATGTTTGATGTTGGGGTAAGAAGACATGCTGAACAAGAATACGAAAACGATTTTATCGCCGAACAAGTAGTTCGCCCGGAATCCGACCAAAACCGGAAAATTTGTTAAAAGTAAAAGTTTTATTTGAAGTTGATTAGATGATAGATTTAGGGGTAAGAAGAGATGCAGAATCCGTATATGACAATCACTCTTTAGCTGGACATATAGTTCGTCCGGAATCCGGCTGAAACCGGAAAATTTGTTAGAAGTTAAATTTTTATTTGAAGTTGATTAGATGTTGGATATAGGGGTAAGGAGATACGCTGAATCCGTTTTTGAGCTTTAGTTTTTCGCCGGACAAGTAGTTCTTGAAGTTCGCCAGAACCGCAAAATTCGCAGAAGTAGCTAGGATCGTTTCGATCGGCTTATAGAGGTAAACGGACATGCTGAATCCATATCTGAGCTTGGATTTCTTAATGATAAGCTGTTTGGCCTGGCGAAGACTGGATCTGGCGAAGACGAACCTAATTGTCTGGATCAGATATTGAATTTTTGGGATCCCATCGGAACCTTTGGTCTTGTTGTCATCGGCAAAAGATATTAAGCAATCGCACTCGCTGCCATGGCTCACTGTTGTTATGTCAAGAACGAATGGTCAAATTAGTGAAATTCATTTCAGTTTGTTTTTGGGATCCTAAAACGTAAGTGGAGGGATACCTATGACATCGCAAAAGTTGTCCGTCCGTCCGTTCGTCTGTAAGCACGATAACTCTCGAAGGGAATGAGATATTTTGATGAAACTTGGTGTGAGCATTCTTTGGGTCAAGAGTAAGGTCGAGTTCGTAGATGGGCCCTGTAGCTCTACATTTAGGGGTGGGGGGAGGGGGTTCAGATTAAGCGGAAAGTAAAATATTTTTAAATAGCTAATGTGATAGTCGATTATGGGGTAAGAAGACACGCTGAGCAGGAATATGATAACAATTTTCTCGCCAGACAAGTAGTTTGCCCGGAATCCGGCCGAAACCGGAAAGTTTGTTAAAAGTAAAAGTTTTATTTGAAGTTGATAAAATGTTCGATGTAGGGGGAAGAAGGCATGCTGAACACGAATTTGAAAACCGTTATTTGAAGTTGATCACATTTTTTATTTAGGGGTTAGAAGAGATGCTGAATCCGTATATCACAATCATTTTTTATCCGGATATGTAGTTCTTCCGGAATCCGGCTAAAACCGGAAAATTTGTTAAAAGTTAAATTTTGATATGAAGTTGATTAGATGTTGGCACGCTGAATTCGTTCTGAGCTTTATTTTTTTGCCTGACAAGGAGTTCTGGATTTCGCCGGAACCGGAAAATTCGCAGAAGTAAGGCAGGGTCGTTTCGATCGGCTTCTAGGGGTAAGCACACGTGCTGAATCCATATCTGAACTTGGTTTTCTTAGATGATTAGCTGTTTGGCCTTAATCTGTTTCAAAATTATAAGGTTAAAAATGTTCAAGGAGTCTGGCGAAACCTAGCCTAATTGTTTGGATCAAATATTGAATTTTTGGGATCCCATCGGAACCTTTGGTCTTGTTAGTCGTGATAAGGCGATCGCTGGTCCTGGGGGGCTATTAAATAACTTTGTGCGCTGATTGTATTTTGTGTTCGTCTTTGGTGGGTTGGGGGGGGGGTGGTATAACCGTTCTGGTCAACTAAAGGACATAAATCATATTGTGCTTTATACACTCACAATACAGGTATCCAAAGAAGTTCCGGTTGAACTCCGAAGCTCAGTATGTCGCTAACCATATTACCTGTGACCATGTGCAAGTAGCATAGATCTTTCTTGTCCGAAGCCTTATCTTGTCTTATCGGCAAAATTCCAATCGCCGATCATTTTTTCTTCATGAATAGTTCAAATAATTGTGACAACTTGCCTGCCGACATACTTTACGATTTTAACAAGAACGGTCTGCGCGGATACTGCTTCAAGCTGAGTGCGGCTGGCGATTTTCCTAAGACATTAGTTGCGTTTTTGCAGATACCATGGTATCCGATACCACGGTCTAAAGTAGTTTTCGCAGTTATCGTGGTATCTGATACCACGGCCAAAAGGCGGTTTTGCAGTTATCGTGGTATCTGATATTCAGATACCACGGTCCGACCGTGGTAACTGATCGTGGTATCTGAAGAAGTCATCTCACTTTCATCATTTTTTGTCAGATTGGTGGGAAAGAAGTTCGGCACTTAGTGACATGACTGGATATCAGTTTTTCTTTTGGGATGACTTCAAAAAGCGCAATTTCGGCAATTGTCGTTTTTGCAGAGCAACCGTATATTAGATACCACGGTAACTGCAAAAACGAGTAATTGCATATCCAGGTACTGTGGTAACAGATACCGTGGTATCTGCAAAAACACAACTATTGGTAGATGGTCTTTCCAAAACAAGAGCGGTGTTGGAGCGCCATCTTAAGTAGTTTTGAGTGGCTATCAACGCATTCAAAAGTCCCTGGACAACCTGTACGCTGATAAAATGTATGATGATAAGTTGTTTTAGACGCACAGTGTAGAGGTCAATGGCCCATTTTTTTTGCATTGTATTATAACATTATTATTGTTCAGATCATCGAGGAAAGTCAGCCCATTTGGAATGTCCCGAAACCTTTGGTCTTATTCAAATTTAGGAGTTGTTCCTACTCATTATTCCTCGGAAACCAAATGGCGTTGGAAATTGTGTTAGACGTCGATTGCAATCCCCCAGGACATTTCTAGCTCAAGTGAAGTCGTTAAAGGTCAAATGAATTACTGATCATCCTCACTGAAACCCTAAACCAACGGTGTTGAAAGTCGAGTCCCCCTCAAATGATTTCCATTCGTGTCCCGTCACAATACGACGATTTTCCTTTACCGGGCTTCTCTCTAGTTCATATAAAAGGAGGTGAACTACGTCAGAGACCAGAGATGACCTGCCTTCTGATAAGGAAGAGACGGAAAACTGCTGTAACGCGGCTCGGTATTATTCGAATAATAATAAGATTATTCATCGTCACTTGGCGCTATCTTTACAATGCCAGGCTTTTTGTAGGCTCGTTGTTATTGTTGTACTTGCCTTTGTGCTCATTCACAGAGAGGGCCGGATTTAGCTTGCGTGTTGAGGACAAATGAATGAATCAATCAATCAAGGTGTTGGTTATCAGATTTGGTCACAAGAGGGCCTAGATGGAGTCGAAAAGAAGAGAACAATAATATAACAATATACGATACATGCTTACACACTATTGTGAAAATCACGTACGTTAGCACATAGGTGTGTCATACAAGGTGCGAGATCTGTTCAGGTAACTATCGAACTTTCTGTTTGTGCCTCAATCGGTGCAACGAGGTGAGCAAGGCGATAAGATTTTGAGGAAGAAGTTGAGAAAGATAAAACAGAAGAAGAAGAAGAGAAAATAAAGTCGGGGGACTTTGCAGAATCGGAGCATAATAAACCTATTGCCAATTCCCATAGATACCGTTTCTCTTAAAAAAAAATTAACGCTTAAACTAGCATCAACGGTTAAAGTACACAAAAGACCACCAAACCCTACCTACTGCTACTTCCTTTTTTCAGATTAATTTGGTTTTCCTAGTCAACATCATCAGAATCCTACTGAGAAAGTTGCGGACCACACAAGTCAACGAGCCAAGCCAGTACCGGTAAGCAAAACGAAATTCTCTTCAGTTTCGTAGATTTCCTCCCAGTAATTGCAGATTTGATTACAAGGAGCTACAAGCCACTGAACTTTCAGAAATGTATATTTGTTCCAAGATGGGTAATTTGATAACTAATAAAACAAAATATCGCCCCAGGTTTGGTGGTGCTAACGGACTGGTCAACTGAAATTTTACTAGACGATATTTCGACCCTTCTTGTCAAGGGTCCTCTCCGTATACTGTAGCTAAAACTCTTAAACGTGCGAAAAATACAGAACAAAATAACACCAGGGAGTACCGCCAAGACCTATGCTTTCCATGCTTCACAATCGGGCCATACTTGCAGCATCGCCCACTACGCTTGTGGTATTGAAGCGAGACAAACTTGCGGGTTTAGAAATTTCTAGTAGAGCTAAGATGCGGTCTGTAAACATCGAAGAAACAGGGGAGGTTGTATCATTTTTTTGCTGTAATCAGAATTTCGAGCTATTGGAGCCAGCGCTGGTGCACGACTGATTGTGCACCAGCGTGTGAAAATTAATAATAATAATATTAATACAAAGCAAGAGAAAAGGCTTTCGCCTCTAAATAACTCTAAGAAATTTTGAGTAGTCGAACTGATCGGAGTTAAAAATCCCATCAACAATGCACTTGAAACTATTGATCGATTCAGCATTAACCGCATCTTCGGTAAGGCTGTTCCAAGGATCAACGATTCTAAAAAAAATGTAAGGTGAAGTTTTTTTTGTACTGCCCTCACAAGCCCATTCGTGTAAAAGATTCATGATTATATCTGATTACGTTGATTACAAATAAATTTGTATTTTTTTTTAGCCCCGTCCTTTTTTTCGTTTTTGTACCCAGTGAATGTTGAATCAGTTCTTGTTGTTGTTTGTCTGGGCACGGCAGAAGGGGGGTCTAGATTTTTTTCAAAATTTTCTGGTGATATATTTTTGTGTCGCCTACTGCTTATATTTTCTACCGCGTTGTTGTAAACTCAGCAGTCAGCACCGTAGTTTGTATGTACCTAAGGGAAATAAACATTTCTTCATCAACCTTACAGTTACATTTTGATATCCAGGCTAAAATTATAGGCTCGCCATCAGTGGGTTTCATTCCAGTGGTCTGTGGTTAGGGATGTAATTGGTAACTTGTTCAAAGCCTAAGAAAGTTTATTTCTCGGAATATTATCATGGAGCGAAGGGAAACATGTTTACACTTACAAATAGACTAGGGATCATCAGTGCCGATGATATATAAACAAAATCTCGTCGTGTGCATCTGCAGACCAAATCGAACTTATCGCCAACGGAGGCGCTGCACTAAAAAAAATCAAACTAGAAAACCACAAGTAATTCCAAAGTCACATGTGACATCATGATTTGAATGCAACCATGCTGTTCGTTGTCATTAGAGGCTTTGCCTTTCGGCTATTTCGTACAGAATGCGCCATTAATAAAATCTAATGACGAAATGCCGCCAGATGCGCTAGAGAAACAATAACAATCGCACGTTAGATCATGGTATAAGTTATCTGAAGGGGGAATAAGCGATTGGGACTTCGGTTCATACCGAGTCACGCATTAGCCCCATGTAAAAGTTAGCCAGCAGTCAGCACTAAAGTCGGAAGCCAGAATTTACAAACTTCACCAGAGTTTGACAGAACAGAGTTTGGTAGAGCATACATAGAGAGGCAGAGGCATTTAAAACTGTTTTAAACATGGCTAGGCGCAAGAGGAATTGAAGATAGCCAAACAAATCGAGTTAGACGTACACCAAGAAGTAAAGTGTCGTTGTTTACTTTATGCTAGCGCATCAAGCGGCAGAAAAATAACTAATTTGGAAGGAATTTTGTGAAGGGCGTATAGTTGGGTTACACGTAAGCCTAGAATTAACCCTAACGAGTCTGCTGTAGACCGCCGTGATCGATTCCCGGCCTCGACCCATCCATTAATTAATAGTTTAAGAAACAGTTCTAACGTTTATTTAAGTTTTGTGTATCTAAGCCGATATCCAAGTTAAAATTGTATCTTGTGTTTTCCTCTCTTCTTTCCTTTTCTCCTTGCTCCATCACTAAACATTCTGCGTAAAGATGCGGAACCAGGTCCGTATCCAGAAATTTATTTCGGGGAGGGGGGTTGCCCGAGGGTCGGACCAAGAAGTAAAAAAAGACACAGATCAGAGGTTAAAGCTTATAAAAAATGTTTTTTTTTCTGTCTTTCGGGGACCCCCCCCCCCCCCGGATACGGCCCTGCGCGAAAAATGATTTTTTTTTGTATTCCCCCCCCCCCCCCCCCCCGGTTACGGCCCTGCGCGAAACAAACACATTCATTCCTGCAGGATACATTTTGTTTTTGTTTTTTATAGGAAAGCCGTGAAAGCCACACTGTTCTTGGTTCCTCTGTTTGGTATCCATCTCTTCGTTACCATTTACAGACCAGCCAGAATCAGCTGCCATATGGCGGACTTGTATTCCTACATGAATGGTTTATTAGATGGCTTACAAGGATGCTTCGTTGCTATCATTTTCTGCTACGCTAACCATGAGGTGCGTATTATTTATATTTGGAACAATAAAGCGACTCCTTCCGTCCGGCACTCCTGCATCATTCGTAGGGTCGCCGTCTGGGACTCCTGCTATACTTCTGAGAAAAAGGTCGTTGCAAAAGTTAAAGATTTTTGCCATAATGGCCACTTATGGTGTACATCAAGAATAATAAGCACCAGAACCTCCGTCTCCCAATCTCAAAGCGTATACCTGCTCTTAACGAGTTTAGACTTCCGTTCCCCCTTAAGCATTCCTTCAGCCAAAGCTGACTGAATCAAGATTGGTGACGCTTGGCGGATAAATCAGGCAAGGTCTTTCTCAGGCTGGAAATATCGCTGAAATAAATAGTAGTAGCCTATCTTTGTGGTGTACAGATGAACAATAAGTGCACTGTCAGAAGTTTCATAACAGATCGCGCATGACACTTTCAAGAATAACACCTTTTCACTTAGAAATAATGTGTTATGACCAATTAAGTTTCTTTACCAATTGGAGGTGTTGTTGGAGATCTAGGCACGAAATAGTGTAAACTTAATTGTTCATAACACTTTATTTCTAAGTGAAAAGGTGTTATTCTTGAAAGTGTTATGCGCTATCTGTTATGAAACTTCTGACAGTGTGGCCATATGTCAAACATCTTTAACTATTGCGTCGACCTTTTTCTTAGAATCAAAGCAGGAGTCGGTCCTAAACAGCAACCTTCCGAAATATGAGCGCCATCAAGCGTTGTATTATTGGCATTATTATTACTAGTAAAAGTGTTGTGACAGTTGTGATCTTGACAGGACAAACGTAGCCAGGCGATTAACGAAAGAGGTTAGCTCTTCCGCAAATCCGCAGATGGCACTAAATAAGGTAAATGTAAAGAAAAAATAAGTAATACATTACTATGTATTGGATCTAAAAGTGAAAAGTGGGTGTAAAATCAGAAATAGTAATGTAAAGTAAAAGAAATGAAGGTAAATTTAAAATTCGGACACAAGACTGTTGTCGACAACGATAAGCTTGCTATCCTGTCCGCTACAAGTAGTGCAATACCTTATATTCCTAGACTAGTCGCATTTTATTCGTTGAAAGGATTGATTCAAGGAGGTGGTTCCCTTCTGGCGGACGGACCATCAAGCACGTCCAGTTCACGGCCTTTTTCGCGAGTATACCTTTAAAATGGACATTCTCGACGAAGTTTCTTCAGATATTTCGAATACAGGCCGCTATATTCTTTTGTTCGTAGTGCGGAGCTAGGACGTGAAAAGTTCGTTAGGGGTGTTGATAGGAGAAAAGGAATCGATTACGGCAAATACATCCGGCTCGGCAACTTAAAAAGACATACAGACTTTTGTTGTAGAAATTTCCGGCAGGTGTCACATTTTGTCTGGCTAAGAGAAGAGAACGTCGTGGGGGAATATCCTTATTAAGGAGCAGAGGCGTTACTAGCCAAACTTTTTTTGGTGGGCAAGGTATTTACCGACTCGCTGATAATTTTTACCGACTTTTTTTTGCAGAAAAAACGATTGTTTGCAAGAAAAAAGCTACAGTTTTGAAACAAAAATGACTGATTTTCAGAAAACCGACTGCAGTCGAAAGACGCCAACTCGTTTTTTTTTTTGCCGACAACATTGGGGAGGCGTCCCTTCCCCAGTCGTGACGCCCCTGTTAAGGAGGCCTGTAAATAGTTTGTAATCAAAATTTACTCCTTTCTTTATATCGTTATACCAGCAACCCTTTTCATTCCACGGAAGTGCCATAAACACTGAACAAACATAGATAGGCCTACATGTATGTATCGCCTACGTGTTTATATTTCCTTTCTTCGTAGCCCTGGGCAGGAAGGACAAAGGGCTTGCTCGAAAAAAGGTCAAAAGAGCAGTGAGGAGTAAGCGCTTGGTGCGAAAACGAGAAAGTGAACCAAGGCCTCGGTAGAAAGGCGAAAAACGTGACTTTCCTTCAGATTGCTACTAGCGACTGGCTAAACCCTTTGGGCACCACCTAGGTACGGTTCGGTGACCCCGCGAAATTTCCTCCCACGAGCATGATAAATCATAATTTAGTTATCAGCAAATGTAATATTTGTGATGGTTAATTATCACTATGTAATACGTTCATCCTTGCGAATAGTTTCAGTATTTCTTTTCAGTTGTATTAATGTTATTGCTCGATATTGGTTTCCACGTAGGACAGAATATTTCGTGCCCGAAGTCTAGGTTGCGTTTTTTTCGGGTGTAGTTTCACTGTAGTTTGACGTACTTTTGTTTTAGCTATGAAAGTATAGTATGTGCAATGGACCAATAAAACGGTACACACACTGTAACTAAAACAAAAGTACGTTAAACTACAGTGAAACTACACCCGAAAGAACGCAACTCTAGTATTAATGGTGACTCACGTGAGACGGTCTGTTTGTGGAAAGCAGAAGCTGAAGCATGGAAAAGGGTTAGCATGTCCAGGTTTGCTACGGACTGAAAAGTAGTCGAGCGTGAGGAGAGAAATAGCAACCTGTAAGCGGCAAATACTGGAATCATATCTTTAAGAAGCCCTAAATATCCTTTTTCTCGTTTGTTTCCCCGGAGCTTCACAGTCAAATTTAGTGAAAATGGTAACCGTAAATTTTCTTTTTGAATTCTGCAGGTTTCTCTGGGTTACGGCGAAATCAGAGAGAAAGAGTTCAAGGAAAAACTATCAGCCAGGGATCTTTTCTGTGTTTGCACACCCAAAAGCTTACAAAATTAGCAGTATTTCCCAGACGCTACATTTTCTATGATGTGTAATCCTGGTATCAAAGACTTGAAAAGACTTAGTTATTTCGCCATTAGATTGGGTCTTGTTTGCTCCCCGTAGAGCCGTTAAGTGAAAGGGCGTGCGGTATGGTAGGCTACCGTTAGCGTTCATCCACTCTTCTTACCTAATTGTCCAGACGTACCTTGTAACTTTAAGTTAATACCACCTCTTCGATCAGTTGTATATCGACATTTTACTGATATGTGCCTCTGATCGGCTTTTTTGATTCCCTCATTCCCAAGGCACGCGTATCGCCACAGCGAAAAGTTGGAAAATCGATTTTCAAAAAAGGCCTCGGCGTTAAAATTGCACCGAACGAAATGTGAATATTGGAAATACGGTTTAGTAAGCTATGGGATACGTATGTGTTCGTCTGTCCGTCTGTTAGCCGAATAACTCTCTCTTGTTTAAACTTGATTAATGAGTATAAGCTGACAAAAATATTGTTTTTAAACAAATGAGACGATCGATTTACGGGAGAGGGGACGTGCTGAATCAATATCGTAGCTTCATTTTTTTCTCGACAGTTAGTTTGCCCGGAATACGGCCAAAACCGGAAATTTGGTAGAAATAAAAGTTTTGTCCGAAGTCGGTTAGAGGTTCGGTGTATGGGTAAGGAAAGATGCTGAATCCACTTCTGAATTTTTGTTTAGTTTTTAGTGTTTACGTGTTTAGTCCGTATCTGAATTTCATTTTTCCCCGGGCAAGGAATTCGTCCGGAATCCGACAAAACCCGGAAATTCGATAAAAGTGCAAATTAATTCTGAAGTCGATTAGGGCTTTGATTAGGGGGTAAAATTGATGCTAAATCCTAATCTGGTTTTCTCAGCGGATAAATCACAAACTAACAAACCTCAATGTCAAGTTATTCTTGTCGGTGTACAAGACTAAGCCTGAATCCGCCTATTTCGTTTGTTTAATCGCCGGCTGAACGGCACTGTCGGAATTGGTGTGTAAGATAGAAAATTTGTAAGATGGTGTAATGTAAAGTATATACATTACCGTTCTTTCTCTTCAGTCTCGAATACTGGCGTCGAGCAATCCTCTGCTGATGATCCTGTGCGGACCGCAAATGCGCTTGTCTCTGCCTCTGTGGCAATCATGGGGTAAAGAAATTTGCTGTGGGTTCGACCCATCCTGATTGAGTTTCGTGTGAGCTCGACCCATCTTGATTGTGTTGTGTAGGCTTCTTTTTTTGTTGGAGGCTTCATGCCTTCAGCATACTTTTTGTTGTTTTTTTTGTTTTGTTTAGTGGATATAAATTGAGTTGTTATGTAGCAGCCCCAGAGGCTATATTTTGAAAAAAAAAAAAATAATAATAATATAGTATTTTGACATTCTGGTCTTAATCTGACCACAATCTGGGCAGTCTGACCTGGAGACAAATAACGTGTTTACCTGGAATCTACAAGACCCGATTGTCTGGATGAAGATGTCAAATCAACATTCCCCTTTGGGATCCCATCGGAACTTCTGATCTTGATTCCGGCAGATGTTACTGTCGGAATTTTTGGGGAGGAGGGGATGGAAAGCGGATTGTGCGCTTAGTCTGCCTTTCCTTAATTAGCCTAAACTTGTTTGTTACCGTCAAGGTTGTTATTTTACGCGTGTCATCATTATAGGCGGAATTTCGAGAATTAGAGCTAATATTATGGGTTTTGTGCCAAATTGGTTGCCTAGGAAGATCTTGCCATGAAGCTTTGGCTTTCCACGGGATTAGTTGCTGCTTGTTTAGTAGAGGCACTTCATTACCGGTCTTATTGAAAGCTTGCGAAATTCTTTGTGATTCGGAAGTCGTATAGAACAAGAACTCTGTTGCTGTAGCAATGAGGGTGATGCACTAGGATGACGCAGCTTTTTTCTCATAGTCATAACTTGCGTTTTTGCAGATACCACGGTCTAAAGCCATTTTTCCAGTTATCGTGGCATCTGATAGCACGGTCAAAATTTTGCAGTTACTAAGTATCTGGCCAGTTATCTTGGATTCTGATATTCAGAATTCACAGTCCCGATCGTAATAATTGACCGTGGTATCAGAAAAAAACTCACTTTCATTATCACCGAAAAGAGCCTAGATTTTTACCTTAAATTACCTTAAATCTCACTTCCAGCGAGATAAGGTGGCGTGGTCCTCCTGCAGAGTCTCTCACTGGTTGTTGTTAGATGGTTGTTGACACATCGGCTCACTGGCACTCCAGTGTAGCCGATATTATTTTGGTCAAATTAGTGGGATAGAAGTTTGGCACTCGTCATCTTAGTGAAATTCAGTATTTCTTGTGGGGTGTCTTCTAACAACGCGAATTTGGCAATGGTCGTTTCTACAAAGCGACGGCAGTATCAGATACCACGGTAACTGCAAAAATGACAAAATCCAGTTACCGTGGTATCAGATACCATGGTATCTGCAAAAACGCAACTATAGGCTTGGTTATCATTCAATGATTACCTTTGCGTTTCAGTTTCTCACCACAGGCATACAGTTGCTGGATTCCAGTTTCAAATTCCCCGGTAGAAAATACGATCGGCTCCCGTGCATTAACTTTCCCGATGTCCGTACCTCTGACTGAACCAATCGCAAACGACGCGAGAGGCGGGCTTTCTCTCCATGAAAAGATTGGATTGGCTAGACGGCAAACGCATAAAGACAACTGTGAAAGGAAAATCGAAAATAGGCGGACTGGTGATTGCGCTAATTACTGAGGAATAATATCAGGTGTCATTTCTGCTTTAAGTCCATATCAGAAGCGCCTGCTTGACGGTCATGAATTAGTATTCGGTCTGCTCTCACCTATATTGCACAGAGCTGTAAAAATAAAAAATTAAATAAAGTCTCGCATCCTATTGGTAGGCTATAAGGCGAAGGTGTAAAAACCGACCCATAGGATTCGAGATT
The DNA here is from genome assembly GCA_023053555.1 of Branchinecta lindahli. Taxonomy (NCBI): domain Eukaryota; kingdom Metazoa; phylum Arthropoda; class Branchiopoda; order Anostraca; family Branchinectidae; genus Branchinecta; species Branchinecta lindahli. Next base: position 16,286,291 of record JAKZAO010000009.1, read on the forward strand.
TATTTTGTGGTACAAGTCTTGACTTTTGTAGTGCGAACACACGATTAGGAATTCCCGGCAGGATTTTCTTCACTTTCACCATTCAAGTTGAAAAAATCTCAACTTTTCCATATGGAATTGATGATGGTGCCGAAAATCCGATCAGGAATTCCAGTTCGCGAGCACCCGACTCAGTTCATCTGTTCAGCAATAGCTGACAAGCAGGTTCTTCACCAGCTATGTCTTTCTTTCTGGCAAATACACTGTCAGAAGTTTCATAACAGATAGCGCGTAACACTTTCAAGAATAACACCTTTTCACTTAGAAATAAAGTGTTATGACCAATTAAGTTTACACTATTTCGTGCCTAGATCTCCAACAACACCTTCAACTGGTAAAAATACTAACGGGAACGAAAGAAACATAACAGATAACATCCCAAAGTGTTATCTGTTGAAACCGGACATCCTTCTTTTGTCGTTATGTAACTTCTGACAGTGTACTTTTTTACCAATTGAAGGTGTTGTTGGAGATCTAGGCACGAAATAGTGTAAACTTAATTGGTCACAACACATTATTTCTAAGTGAAAATGTGTTATTCTTGAAAATGTTGTGCACGATCTGTTATGAAAGTTCTGACAGTGTGGTGATTGCGCTAATTACTCAGGAATAATATCAGGTGTCATTTCTGCTTTAAAGTCCATATCAGAAGCGCCTGCTTGACGGTCATGAATGAGTATTCGGTCTGCTCTCACCTATATTGCACAGAGCTGTAAAAAAAAAAAAAGTCTCGCATCCTATTGGTAGGCTATGAGGCGAAGATGTAACAAGAGCTGTAAGCTCATATGGCACTTGCATGGTTTCAGATGTAGTGTGTAATCAAAAGTACTTTCAAGGTTACCTTTGCGGTTCAGATGCGTATTTTGTTTTAGAACTTGGCTGTAATGATACGCACTTTATAGGCGCTAGAAATTCATCTGTAAGAAAAACTATTGAGACAAAACGATCACAGGCCCTTAGGGATCATTGATATATACCGTTTGGTAAAAAGTATTTTTTTTTCACTTTTCGGTTAAGATGTGCACTTTAAGGGTGATAAAATAAATTTTAAAGCAAAACCCTTGTGGCACAAATGATCATGGGTTGAGATGTATCGTTTGATAAAAAAAAAAAGTAGTTTTCGACCTTGCGGTTCAGGTGCGCACTTTAAGGGAGCTAGAACTTCATTTGTAAGCAAAACCCTTGGGGCAAAAATGATAATGGGTTCATGGGGATCATGAAAATGTATAATTTGCTTAAAAGTATTTTTCTAAATTTACGGTCAAGATTGGTACTTTAACGAATGTCGGATTTGGAAAGTGGCGATTTCTGAGCCAATCTTGTCGAATCTCTAATATTCCAGCCCAGTTCCATCGTCCTAGCACATCTGGAAGTACCTTAAATCGCGATCACCGGAATTCCGGACCCCCCCCCCCCTCAAACTCCCCCACAACGTCGCCGGAGCCAATCCGGTTCTGTAAGTGATTTATCCAGAGCATCTCTTTATCATTCCCACAAAGTTCCATCCCGATCTCCCCAGTCTGAGCCGGTTACGAATTCTCCCCCCCCTCATTGTTGTCGAATACGGTCCGGACATGACAAAGATCACCAGAGACATGTCCTCTGATCAATTATCAAATTTCACTCAAATCCGATCAACCGTTCCAAAGTTACGCATGACTCAATAATCCGGATTCCCCCTCCCGCTACTCCCCCTACGACTATCGGATCATGTAAATTTGTATTTATAAGTCAGTTTGATCGGGTCCCTGATTCGCCTCCCAAGTTTCGTCGTGAAAATCCCCAAAACCGCCATTACCGGAATTCCGGGAAACTCCCCTCCACCCCCACCCCCCCCCCCCTAGTGTCCGGATCCAGTCCAAATGTATAAACGATTCATCTGGAGCAGATGCTTGTTCCTCCCAGCAAGTTTCACTCCGGTCCCTCCATTCTAACCGTTTCTCGAGATTTCCGGTCTCCCCCCCCCCCCCAACTCCCCCATAGCTGTCAAATCCGGTCCGGACTTCAAATGGGACATCAGAGGTATGCCATTTATTCAGCTATTAAGTTTCATTCCAATCCGATCACCCGTTCGAAAGTTACACACTACTCCAGTTTTCCGGATTCCCCAGCCTTCTACTCCCCCCGAGGTGGTCGGATTGGGAAACTGATTATTTCCAGGTTAGTCTGGTCGGGTCCCTGATGCTCCTGCCAAGTTTCATCGTCCTAGCACATCTGGAAGTACCCCAACTCGAAAAAATGTGACAAAAACTACTTAATTTCCAGAATTCCCCGTCCCACCACTCCCCCCCCCCCAGATGGTCGGATCGGGAAACTGATTATTTCCAGGTTAGTTTGGTCGGGTCCCTGATTCGCCTGCCAAGTTTCATCGTCCTAGCACATCTGGAAGTGCCCCAACTTGAGATGAGTGGACAGACCGACCGACCGACCGAAAGGTGATCGGTATATGGCACTTGAGCGAAGCTGCAAGTGCCATAAAAACTGACCCATAGGATTCGAGATTTCATTTCGTGGTACAAGTCGTGACTTTTGTAGTGCGAACACACGATTAGGAATTCCCGGCCGGATTTTCTTCACTTTCACCATTCAAGTTGAAAAAATCTCAACTTTTCCATATGGAATTGATGTTGGTGCCGAAAATCCGAGCAGGAATTCCAGTTCGCGAGCACCCGACTCAGTTCATCTGTTCAAGGCAATAGCTGACAAGCACGTTCTTCACCAGCTATATCTTTCTTTCTGGCAAATACTTTCGGGTGGTTTCGAAGGGGTATTGTTATATTGGAATAGTGAGAGATTCAGTCACCGGAAAAGTGTACAGCAAAGAGGAAGAAAGATCCTTGCGTTGACATTCTCTAAAAGTATCCCCTCGTAGATCTCACGCCAACGTATATTTCAGATTCACAATCTGCTCCGACGATCGTATCTCCGTTTCCGGGACCGGAAGAGGATGTCATCAACACGCCGGAATTCTCTTCTTTTCTTCGCTAGGTACTCCAGTAGCAACGGATCTGACAGTCCTGGACATCAGCTCATTCGTTTCACCTTCCATCCTAACAGGAGAGCTGTTATCCTGCGGCCTACGTTTGTCACCAAGGAGTCGTTACAGAAACAATGTAGTTTCCCAGAGATTGCCCTTGAGGATCTGAAGGCACACCATCCAAAGAAGGATGGAAGGAAGGGCAGGAGCAAGAAGAGTGGAGATCATGCACAGACAGCGTGATTGGCCATTTGAGATGATTTGGCTATTGATGGTATTCGAAACAACCAGTTTCCGAAAAAAGGCCAACCCCTCGCTTGATTTGAACGCACACAATCCAGAGAAGGGTGGGGGGATGGACAGGAGCAAGAATAAAGGAGACCATGCACAGATAGTTCCGGAGAAAAGCCCAGTCCCTCGGTGGATTTGAAGGGACGCCATGATCATGCATAGACACTGTGATTGAGCATTTGAAATGATTTGGCTATGAATATAACCGGTTCCGAATTTTCCGAAATCACCGAACGAAAAGAGGCGATTCCCTTAATTCATTTTTTCACCTTGGACACCATGGAGAAAGCTAGACCTAGAAGAAAGGTGGCTCTCTCTGGAGACGCAAGAGGGATATCGTGTAAAACGGCCTGACAGGCACGGGCCAAGTTCCTGTTTTGGCCGGGTATCCAAGGTGGAAGATGTAGAAGTGAGAAAAGCGGCAGTGCAAAAAAGACAGCCGGATGAACGACCAGGTAACGGGCAAAAGAAACATAGGCCAAGCTTGGGTTTACTTTTTGGCGTAGTACTCGTAAAGGCCGTCGCATAGATCTTAGAAAATTTGCTTTCCTTGTTGCTGCAAGAGGAATAGCCGAAAAGCAATCAGACAGCCAAAATATTGGACCAATCACGGATTTCCTCGTTTGGACTCGTATGGTGGGAGATGACCTAGCATGAAGAACAGTGGCTATGTATTCCTTTGATTATATCAATGCAACAAGTTCATTTCAAGCTACAGCCTGAAGAGGACGCTTGCCAAAAAGGGCCTTTCAGCACCAGCAAACACTAGCTATTTCTGACGGTGTAAAGGGGACAGACGGAAAAGCTCGGGCAAGCCCTGGGTCGTCGCATCCCGTGGTTCTACGTTGACATTTAATTGGTATAAAGTGTAAAAAGAATGGTTTCGTTAATTCCATCTCATTCTTGAGTCGAGTGTGCACTGTGTGATTGAGCCAATCAAGGGGCATGCTAGGACAAAGCTGAATCGCGGAATTTATATGACGTTGAGTATCCGTCCGTTAGCATGAAGAACAGATGGCTTATGTTTCTTTGGCGGCGCAAAAGAGACAAAGTTCATAGGTCGTCGCCTTCCCTGTCTTAGTCTAAAGTCCAAAAAAGATGGTTTTGTCAGTTCCCGCTCATCCACAGGTCGAGTGAGTACCTTGTGATAGCTGTTCTAGTTTAATTATGGGACCAGTACCCGTCCAGTACTTCCAGTTCGATATTTGTTTGACGGAATTTATGTCTGTACAAAAGGGCGAATAAGTGTTATTGCACATAATTTCACAGGTCTTCTCGCTTATTACTGATCAGTGATTTCGGTGTTGTTTCCGCGGCTCATAAACGGTTTTAGCCTTCTTACCAGAAGCTCACTCTTATTGAGCGTGTTCCACCCTACTTTAGTTACTACGCTAGTTACCGTAGTGACTACGCTAGGCTGGAACACTTTTTTATTTTTTCGGTCAAATATCAGGCCGCGGGCTCATCGGACCAATCACGTTGCAGAGATGCGTAGTTACTACGCTTACTACGCTCCCGAGCGTGGTAAGCAAGTAGTTACTATTAGTTACTATTTTGAGAAGGTTGGAACGGTCAGCGTAGTAACTTTTCGTGAGGCTGGAACGGAAATAGTAACTAATAGTTACTATTGGTAGAGGGGTGGAACACGCTCATTGTAATATATCTCCGTTATCTGTCTCGAAATATTTTTGCAGTTAACAATACATTACCAATTCCGATGTATATTTTTGTCGAATTTTCAGACCATTGTTTAGTTTAGTTTCAGCTTTCCTCACATGGTCGCGAAATGACCGCAAGACATGAACAAAACTAAAGGTTTCGAGGGAACCCAACCTTATAGGGTATGTTTTGATCGCAAACTGTTGGTATCCGGTCAGTTTAACTTTTGCGTTTCATCTCAAATACTGAAAAAAAAAAATGAATTTTTGGTTGCGGTGGGCGAAGATGCTGTGGTTTATTGGGGATCCTTGGATTCTCGCTCCGACGGATATAGAGCAGTACATACTAAAGACCAATTCGCTAATAGACTGTGACCCTCGTGTTTTCGTCCTGAAATTTTTCATATCTCCTGATTTCCCCAGCCGGACCTATCCATATCTCAGGGACGTAATTCCAAGAAGCGGATTGAGGGTGCGTGCTAATTGTAGCGTGACAAGATCTTTCCCGTGATGGCTGAAACCTAAGGATCCGGAAATAGGGGAGCTCGCAGCTATTGCGGAAATCCGCGATGGATGTTTCCCTTTTGCGATCTTCCCCCGGGATTTCGGTAATACGTAATTTTCTATGCCTATGTGATCGGATCTGAATGAAACTTGGCAAGTGGGAAGATCTATCGCTTCAGATGTTCCTCTTCGCGTCCGGGCCGGATCCGATACTTGTGGGGGGAGCTGGAGGAGGAACCGGAAATCTTAGGAAATGCTTAGACTAGAGGGATCGGGATGAAACTTCGTGGAAAGAACAAGCACAAGGCCTAAATATATCGCCAACATAACCAGACCGGATTCGGGTGCTGTGAGGGGAGTTGGCTGGGGGCCCGGAATTCCGGTGATCCCCGCGAGTTCGGTTCGTCCTGATGTACTAGGACGATGAAACTTGGCAGACTACGGAGTGAAACTTTAAAGGCGATAAGAGCTGATGATCTAGGAACCAGATGCGGCCATGGCAGTTTTAGAGGGGGAGTTCGGAAACTTTGTTACATGCACAAAAACCAAACGACGGGGATTTACGAAGGGGCAAAAGCGGACAACAAAAGTTGCGTGTTTGCAGATATCACGGTCTAAAATCGTTTTCGCGGTTACCATGGTAGCTGATACGAAGGTCAAAAGGCGTTTTTGCAGTTATCGTGGTATCTGGCTAGTTACCGTGGTATCTGATATTTAGATACCGCGGTCCCCTGATCGTGGTATCTAAGTAGTACAATTAAGCGCTTATCAAGTTTTCACTTCTTGGAGAAGAGTTGGACTATCCGAACATAACTTTACCGAAATTTTTTTGGAAATTCGAACTCAAAAGAAAATGCTTGTTGAACTTAACTTTTTCCACCGGAAGCAATTAATTTAGAAAGCTTGGCTCCAGCAGCTTTATCCTGCTTTCCGGACTCCAGAAAATGGTAAATATTTTGATCTGGACAGAGCGGGGTTGGACCGGACCTCTAGAATAACGTCCGGTTCAACCCCCCAGAACGTGTCCGGATCAACCCCACACAGACTATTTCTAAAAAAAATAACACCAAGAAAAAACGGAAAGTAGTAGGAACCCCGCAATAGGCTAATAAGATGAAGAAATGAACCTACATTGGACTAAAATGTAACCAACTCGCCAAAAACAAGTAACTTCTTCTCTAACTGAAAATGAAATTGTAAGTCCGATTTGTGCAATGAAAACAAGACCAAAGGTTCCGATGGGATCCCAAAACTTCGATATTTAATCCAGACAAGTAGGTTTTGTCTTCGTCAGATCCGGTCTTCGCCAGACTCCATGAACATTTATACTCTTAAAATTTAAAAAACAGCTAATTAAGGCCAAACAGCTAATCATTAACAAAACCAAGTTCTGATATGGATTCAGCTTGTGTGTTTACCCCTATAAGTCGATTGAAACGATCCTGGCTTACTTCTGCGAATTTTCCGGTTTCTGGCGGAATTCCAGAACTACTTGTCCGACGACAAACTAAAGCTCAAAAACGAATTCAGCGTATCTAGTTACCCCTTTTCCAACATCTAATCAACTTGAAATAAAAATTTAACTTATCACAAATTTTTCGGTTTCAACCGGATTCCCGACGAACTATATGTCAGGCACAAAAATTATTGTCATATACGGATTCAGCATCTCGTCTTACCCCTAAATCGGACATCTAATCAACTTCAAATAAAACTTTTACTTTTAACAAACTTTCCGGTTTTGGCCGGATTCCGGACAAACTACTTGTCCGGCAAGAAAATGGTTTTCATATTCGTGTTCAGCATGCATCTAATCAACTTCAAACAAAACTTTTACTTTTCACAAACTTTCCGGTTTTGGCCGGATTCCGGACGAATTACTTGTCCGGCGAGAAAATGGTTTTCATATTCGTGTTCAGCGTGTCTTCTTACCCCATAATCGTCTATCACATTAGCTGTTTAAAAATATTTTATTTGCCCCTTAATTTGAACCCCCTCCCCCACCCCTAAATGTAGAGCTACAGGGCCCATCTACGAACTCGACCTTACTCTTGACCCAAAGAATGCTCACACCAAGTTTCATCAAAATATCTCATTCCCTTCGAGAGTTATCGTGCTTACAGACGGACGGACGGACAACTTTTGCGATGTCATAGGTATCCCTCCACTTACGTTTTGGGATCCCAAAAACAAAGTCGCCTGGTTGGGAATGGGTTCGCACCGGAGAGTTCAAATTTCGTCTCATGAGTCAGAACATTGTTACCAACCTCAGTTAATTATTTCACCATTTTACAACTCTGGGTCTGCCCACAGTTTGAAACTGTCCGGTTCAACCCGCGTACGGTTCAACCCCGACCTCCCCTACTGGAATTTCGCTGAAACCGGAAAATTCGCAGAAGTAAGGCACACACATGCTGAATCCATATATGAACATCGTTTCCTTAATGATTAGCTGTTTGGCCTTAACCTGTTTCTAAGTTTAAGAGTAAAAATGTTCAAGGAGTCTGGCGAAGACAAAACCTATTTGTCTGAATCTAATATTGGATTTTTGGGATCCCATCGGAACCTTTGGTCTTGTTAGTATTGAAAATTAACGAATCTTAGTTTTTTCTTTCCCCCGCAAAATCGCATGCGCTACATCTGATGAGCTGAAATTTTTCAAACCGACACTGCGACAAAACGCTAAGTTTTGCGTTGCTTATCGCGCCGACTTGTTCCGTATGACGCAGTATTTTGCCTACCCAACCCGTAACAAATGCAATTCACCATATTCCAGTTGGGCGCTTCCAAGCGGACTAGTTTCTATTAATTCCCTTATGCCTCACTGTCGGCACTTAGAACAAGAGCTACGAGTTCATATGGCAGTTGTTGCGAGTAGGCGGTACAACAAAGTAGATGAGAACGTCACAAACTACAAACGTCATCCAAAAATGCGGTTCGGACCTAGAATTAGAATATCCAGTTTCACTCAAGTCTGTGCACTTCTGGCATCGCCTCGGATCATCTGGAGCAAATGACTGTTGAAACTTTCAAGTTTCTGCCAAATAAACCCACTGGTTTGATCCCTAGACGTGCAACACGGTTTCCGGTACCTCCCTCCAACTGCCCCTAACGCAGCCGAATCTGGCTCGGACTCGTGAATGGACCATCTAAAGCATCTTCTCTCACCACCTGTCAAGTTCACTCGTATCCCAGCATTTTGGGGTAGATTCTGCCCCCCCCCCCCTACCGTCGTCGGATCCGGTTCGGACAGTAAAATATGTCATCTAGGGCATATGCTTACTCTACACTCCAAGCCTCATTTAAATCACTGCACTCGTTTGACCCCTACGCGATCCACAACATTTCCGGGACTCCTCTACTCTGTGGCCGAATACGACTTGAAAACATAAAATTCCTCTTCCCGTCCATCAAGTTCGACTGGAACCGGAGCGTATTCTATCAAATCCCTCGACTACAAGTGTTTCACGAGTTTTCCGGTGCTAGCCTCCAGCCCCCCCCCCACAAGTATCCGATCCGATCCGGACGGAAATCAGAGACGATATTTCTTTCCACTTGCCAAGTTTCATTACAATCCGATCACCCGTTCAAAAATTATGCATGCCACTATATTCCGGATTCCCCATCCCTCCACTCCCCCCATGACGGTCGGTCGGATCGGAAACGACTATTCTCAAGTCGGTCTGTTCCGAGTCCCTGATATGCCTCCCAAGCTTCATCGTTCTAGTACATCAGGAAGTAACAAACTCGCGGGATTGCCAGAAATCAGGAGCCCCCCCCCCCAACACCCGGATCCGGTCCGGTTATGTTAATGACGTATCTAAGAATTATAATTGTTCTTCCGACCAAGTTTCATCCCGATCCCTCGACTCTATAAGCGTGTCCCAATATTTCCGGTTACCCCCTGAAACACCCCCTAAAGTCACCGGTTCTGATCCGGATTTGACGTGGGACGTCTGATACACGAGGTCTATCTGAAATCAAGTTTCATTAACATCCGATCATCCGCTCTAAGTTAAAAATTTATCAATATTCCGGATTCCCCTCCCTCCACCCCGCCCCCCAGATGGTCGGAGAAACGACTATTCTTCAATCAATGTGTAGGGCCCTAACGCGCCTGCCAAGTTTCATCGTCCTAGCACATCAAGATGTACCGAACTCGCAGGATCACTAGAAACTCACCCCCCCCCCCCACAACTCCCCTAAAGTGACTGGATCCGGTCCGGTTAGGCCATTCACGAATCTAGGACCTGTACTTGTTCTTCCCACCAAGTTTCATCACAAACCCTCCACTCTAGAAGTTTCCCAAGATTTCCGGTTCCCCCCTTCCGAATCTCCCCAATGTCACCGGATTTAGAATGGTGCATCTGAGACACAATGCCTTTCTATGTACAAAGTTTCATCAATATCCGACCATCTAAGTTGAAATACCTCAGTTTTCCGGATTCCCCTCACCCCCCCGCCCCGTGTGGTCGGATCGGAGAAACGACACGACTGTATTCAAGCCAACGTATTGGATCCCTGACACGCCTGCGATGTTCGTCGTCCTAGCACATCAGGAAGTACCGAACTCATTGGATCACTAGAAAGTCGCACCCCCCACCCCACCCGACTCCCCCAGTGAGCGGATCCGGTTGTGTCAATCACGTATCTAACCTGTGCAAATTATTACCAGAAAGTTTCATCCCAGTCCCATCCCTCCACTCTAAACCTTTCCCAAGATTTCCGGCTCCCCACTACAGCTCCGGTCAGAGCCACTGGATCCGGAATTTAATCGAGTCGTCTGGGGCACGAGGTCTTTCCAAACCTCGTTTCATTACCATCTGATCACCAGCTGTATCGTTCTGTCCAGTGTATAAGTTTCGGGAAAGTGACTATTTCTAATTGTATCATTTGGGGTCCCTGAAATGCCTACCAGGTTTCATCGTCCTAGCTTACGTGGAAGTGACCGAACTAGGAAAACCCGGACCGACCGACGGACGGGCAGAAATTGCGATCGCTATTGGCCCAAGGGCAAGTGCCATAAATACAGATCCAAAGACATAGTATAGTTGATTGGACCCACGGATTAATTATTACAGAAACTGCAATTCGATTCCCAGGCAATAGAAGTTTCACTGTGTCAGGCAGAAAGCGGAAGTTACCCACTACCTTTGTATCTGCACAACTCGTGAATATGAGACAATGTGGGATGAACAGACATTAATTCACATTGGGCGCTTAACTGGAATACGGCGAACAGACGGAGTAACTGGAACCCCCGGTCTCCTAGGACATGAAAAAGGTTCAACTTCAGCATACACCATTTATTTTTTAAACAGCGTACACCAATAAGAAACTTATGCCTTGGCCTTCTCGGCTTCAGCCTTAAGCTTGTCCTTCTTGGTTGGTCCCATGAAGGCAGCCTTATCAGCAGCAGTCTGGAAGCGACCATGGCCAAATTTGGAGGCGGTATCGATGAACTTCAGCGTGATCTTCTCAGTGGCAGCACGTTTAGTGGAAAGGACCAGGCTCTGAAAAAGATTGTTTGGTCAGTAACGGCAATAGAAGGGGGACGCGGGAGTGTAACGATAGATGGATCAGATTAGATTATTATCATGATTTATCAACGAATGTAGGTATAAAGTATGATCATCATTGAATCCCTTTACACGCGAAAACAAGCTGGCGTTTTTGATCGCCGATTAGTTCGGCGATAGCGTAGCCGTTTGACTTTTTGGCATTTTCGACGTTCGCCGATTGCCGTAGCTGTCTATCTTAATTTCTGTTTTTGTTCTGATCGGCTAACGTTGGCTAACATCTATCGCCCGAAATCCTCTGCATCGCCGATCGGCCCAGGACTAGCCGTTTGCCGTAGACGTTAGGATTTCGTATAAGGATATCGAAAACAAAAAGCCACTAATGTAACAGCAATAACAAAGGCTATTTATCACCAATTGTGCTAAACGGTCAACTTGCATTTTCCTATAGCCTTCGACAAGATCAAATCAGCACCGCCTGACCCCGAGTAAAAAAAAAGGAAAACCTACAATTCTTTGAAACTGAAAAAATGTCTTATCCTCCAGCACAACAGAAGCTAGGGAGGAAACGAATATCCCGACTTGCAACCTCTTAAGCACATTCCAGACAACTAAGCCGTAAAAAGCCAAGGATGGGGTTCCCCCATTGGATCTCACATTGTAACTTGTGTCAACCGCTACAAAAGCTACCTGAGGAACCAACGAAAACATACCTTTCTGAGGGTAAGGACTCGCTTCTTTGGTCCAATGCAGCATCCCTTGAGCATAATGAAGTCGTTGTTGACCTCACCATAGTGGGGGAAGCCACCCATGGGGGTGATGCTCTTCTCAGTCAAGTCGTATTCAGTGGCGGCGTTGTTCTTGATGACCTGGGAAACGGAACGGCTTAAAATATGTTCATCGAGAAGCAAAGGGAATCAAGATTAAGGTCAAGTCAGACCTATCATTTAATATCAGCTTTGATCAAAAGTAAAGTGATGTCGGCTGGTTGTTTTCATCACGGTGAAAAACTGGGAAGGCTACCTATAAGGCTTGTCCTTGGGTGAGCAACATTCTGGGACATTTTTTCAGTTTTACCGTTCTCGATATACTGTCATTGTTTCCGGGCGAATCTAGCATGCACCGCAGTTTCGTCATGAATACTCACATCTAGATTCACTACTTCACGTACTCCGGGAGGCCAGACAAAAAGGATACAGAATTCGATTTCTCATGTATTCTGCACGACATAATGTGTGCAGAATTCGATTTCTTGCGTATAATTGAATCCGATGTGTTGACGGTTCGACCGACAAATACTTGAAAATGTATTTCTTGTGGGTTTGGAGACGAGGACAACTGAGAATATGGTCACATTACTTAAAACGCAATTGATTTAAGTTCCCAGGGTCGCAAAAAATATTCGCGCATTATATAGTCAATATGGGGTTCTTATGCCTGCAAGTTCTACCCTTGGAACAAAATGACCTCAGGCAAGAACTAAGAACTCGAACTCCTAGCTTCAGAAACTCGTATTTCACTACTGGCGAAAACATGTTAGTATTCACTTCGTGTAAAACTACCACAACAGTTTTCGATACGAAACTGTTTCAGTGCTCACAGGTGTAGTCAAATCGCTACGCCTACCCGGGAGAAATGAGTTACGATATAACACAAACCTTGCCGTCCTTGGTGTGGATACCAGCACCCATCCTGTAGATCTTCTTGTTCATCTCAGTACGATGATGGTAACCTTTCTGACCAGCACGGGCGACGGTGAACTTCACACGGCTAGGATGCCAAGCACCGATACAGGCGACCTTGCGGAGACCCTTGTGGGTCTTACGGGGCAGCTTGCGTGTGTGCCAACGGCTAGTGACACCTGGTGGGAAAATTCTGTTTAGTCTTAAGTCGAGAGCCTTCATAGAATAGATAAGAAAAGGCGAGGTTCAGAAGGAACTAGACGCATTTCATTGGATTTCAAACGTCGGAGCTTATTTAGTAAATCATCATTGTAATGTTTTTTCTTTCTTTTCTTCTTTCTTTTCTTTTTTTCTTCCTCTTTCAGTTTTCTTCTCTTTTTTTGACTAAGTGTGTGAAAACTGATGTAAAGTGAAGTTGTTTTTTTTTGACTGCCCCCACAGGCCCATTAGGGCTTTCCTGCAGTCAGAGCCCAGAGGTATGACTACATGTACAAAGAATGGTAAGAGTGTTATAAAAAGTTTTTTCATGTAGTTTAGTATATGTAAATTGGTTTGTCTAATAAAGAGTATTAAACTAAAAAAAAAAAAAAAAAAAAAATTGATGTGCATATAAACGAGTAAGTAAGAACCAAGGGTTACAAGGATCAGAACTTCGTCCGATGCGTACTCGATCCCTGCGGTCTGATAAGGAATGGAAAGCAAGTGTTTGACGGTACACTCAACAACAAAAAATCCGGGTGACAACACCAACTTTCGGTATTCGCCCTACTTTAGTCTACACAATCTTATTTGCATTTTTCAAAGAAACCCTTAAATGCCAACGAGATTTCAGTTGGACAGAATTCACTTTGTTTCAGAAACATTATTGTCGTGAACGTCCTTAAACTTCCGAGTGGCTTAGTTCACAACATAAAAACAAACACGCTTTTATTCACTGTTCTTACAAAATAATGAATCAACAAAACTCTTAGTGATCGGGGTCTCCGTCTACTTGCTACTGAAATCAAAATACACTGCTTTCACCCATTTCGCGTCCGACGCCCGAGGGCGCGACATGACTTACTGAGAAAACCTGATTACCAATGCGGTGATAACAGAAAAACATTACAACACGTGAATGGGATTCACGACATTCCTCCCCTTCTAACGAGGATGAAACCTATGGTTTTCATCCCTTAATTCACTAGTTCTTTAACTTCACAACATATCCCGCAAATGCTTCCTTTTCCCGGCAAAAACACTGGTTGATAAAACTTTTGATGTCCTTATATATATCAGGCCAAAAGAAATGTGTCATGACGATCTTGGCGGTAGAATTGCGTCCTCTATGAGTTTGATTTCCCATCTTGTCTGGAATGGTGTGGGAGTTCTGAAACATCCTGTGTCGGTAACTACTTGGGACTACTAGCTGATAGTGTATAGTGCCATCTCGTCGTTTGGACCTTCTATACAAGAGTTCATCGCGAAGCTCGAACGTGTTGCCATCAGAGTCAGCAGTATTAGCTGCGAGGAGGTTGAAAAACCTCGCCAGTTCAGGATCCTCTCGCTGTGATGTTCGAAACGACGCAACTGCTATTCCTCTGTTGGAGGGAGTAGTCGATTCCAAGATTCCTCTCTTGGGCCTTAGTTCTTGATTAAGTCCGTCAGGATCCGTCGATCTTTCGGGAAGATCGTTGTCCGGGATGACTGAATCGTCTAAGCATACGGCTGGATAGTCTCTTTTCCTGGTAGAAAGGAATACAGTTATGTTTGGCTTCAACTTCTCAGAACGTTGATTGCAGAGTTCCATGAACTTTGGGAAAGAAGTCCCAAGAACAACATCAACAGGTAGGCTGTCGGAAACTGCTACCTTGATGGTTCCTTTGAAGATCTCCCCATCTCGACCTACTTGAATATGAGCCTTCTCTGTCGGATACGACTTGCAGTCTCCATGAACGCAACAAATGTCGGCCATTTCTTGGACGGCTTCGTCTCTTGTAGGAATGAACTTCTTTCGAATGATGTTCATAGTTGATCCACTGTCTACTAGAAATCTTGCAGGTTGCCCCTCGATTTCTCCGTCGTAATAAAATTGGGTTGCAATATTCCTTTCTCCACTCGGGCTACTAGCTAGCAAGCTCTGCTTCTTTGAAGAACGGCATTCCTTGGCACGGTGCCCTTTCTTTCCACAGTTGTAGCAAATGAGTGGACCTCTCTCGGCTGGCTTTGACGTTGTAGGTTTCTCGTCTCTATGTTCAGCCTTCGGGTTTCCTGACTCTTCTTCCTTGAATGACTGCGCGTCCATGAGAGCTTGCTTGGCTGCAGGGTTTTTCGAGTTTCCCCGCTCATCCTTCCTAGCTAAGAAAAAGGAGTCTGCAATACGAGCGACCTCGGCTACGCTTGGAGTGTCTAACTCCTTTAAGCGTATTCGTAGTTCTTCGTTCTTGATGGAGCTTATGAACTGCTCAACAGCCAAGTTGCGCAGTATGTCGGTGATGTATGCACGAAGTACATCAGGATCTGGCTCCGATGCATAATCTTTGCAGTCTAGCCATTTGATTAGCAACTGCTCCAGACGTTTGCCAAAATCAGAAAATGATTGTTCCGATTCTTTCTTGCAGTGTCTGAATCTGTGACGATAGGTTTCGTTTGTGATTTGAAACCTTCTAAGGATAGTTTCCTTGACAGTGTCGTAGTCGTTGCTTTCTGCCGCTGGCAACAGAGAAACAGCATCCGCTGCTTTGCCGGAAAGCATGGCTTGTAGGCGCACTGCCCAGGTTCCTCTGTTCCAGCCGTTTTGCGCGGCAGCCCGTTCAAAAGTTGTCAGATATGCGTCAATATCTGTATCTTCCGTGTAATTGGCGATAGAACTCGTCTTGGAATTCGACAGCTTGCCTTTTCGCGAGACTTCTTGTCGTTGCTCCAACGGTTCTCAACGGTGTTAGATAAACTTCTGAATTGCCCTTTGGACGACTATCCTTGCTCATCTAAAAGCGCCCGTAGCTTAGATGAACGCGAACTGCTATAAAGCTGCGTACTGTGTGAGTACTGCTTCTTTGCTATTGAAGCAAGAGTGTGTGCTACGAAGCACTGCTGTGTTATGAAACACTAATTTGTGCTATGAAGCACTACGGTGTGTTATGAAACACTTCTGTGTGCTATGAAGCACCTACGGTTGTGCTATGAAGCACTCCTGTGTGTTATGAAACACTTCTTTGTGCTATGAAGCACCTACGGTTGTGCTATGAAGCACTTCTGTGTGCTATGAAGCACCTACGGTTGTGCTATGAAGCACTTCTGTGTGTTATGAAACACTTCTTTGTGCTATGAAGCACCTACGTTTGCGTTAGGAAGCACTGCGGTGGAACTACAGGGAACTCCGACGATGCTGAAAAGCCGCACTGCACGCAAACGTTCGCAAAAACCGAGTTTATTGTCCACGATGTCAATAAAACTGGCTCGATCCACTCTCAGGTGCGATCCACGAGTAACAAAAGTCTACTGAGACACCCCACAATAATAATTATTGTCGATTAACTTATTCTACGATTCTCTTTTATTTTATTTTCCCTTCTATCACAGCCGCGATACCTTCAATATCCTCGATACTCTGTCGGTTGTCCGATACACGTGTTGTCTGATCGCGATCCGATACAAAAATCACCCGAGGAAATCGAACCAATCCGCGCGCTCGTAACTTTATTCGGCTGGACCAATCAGCGAACAGCTCTCATAATCGCCAATTTCCGGGGAATATATTTCGTTAACACTACGGGAAGTGAAACACATCGGGAAAACGAAAGAAACGGGTTTAAAATGAGAATCGTAAACAGCGTGTCTGCACAAAATATCGCTGGGATCTTCTACGATTGTTGAACAGAATAATCCTGCCGACGTGACTACAATTGCCTCGCAAAATGACCGCAGAATCGGTACACGAAAACTGTTCGGTTTACCTCACTCGGTGAAGGCAGGGGCCCATAAATTTCCTGGTGAAGGGCAGGTCAGATAATCCAAACGTCTTGCGGCACTGTCTCACTAGAACGTATTCCGTGCAAGATCGTTGACAAATCACCAGATTTCCCAGGTACACTTGCGTCGTAAAACGTATCGCACTTCTTGACACCAAATTATGTCGTGAACGTCCTTAAACTTCCGAGTGGCTTAGTTCACAACATAAAAACAAACACGCTTTTATTCACTGTTCTTACAAAATAATGAATCAACAAAACTCTTAGTGATCGGGGTCTCCGTCTACTTGCTACTGAAATCAAAATACACTGCTTTCACCCATTTCGCGTCCGACGCCCGAGGGCGCGACATGACTTACTGAGAAAACCTGATTACCAATGCGGTGATAACAGAAAAACATTACAACACGTGAATGGGATTCACGACAATTATCTTACAAAGACTTGGACCAGATTAGCTTCTCACCTTTGTATCCGTGACCCTTGGTGACTCCGATGATGTCAATCATCTCGTCCTGGGAGAAAACTCCAGAAACGGGGACTGGCTTTTCGAGGTGCTGGCGGGCCCATTCGACCTTATCGGCGATGGTTCCACCGTTGAGCTGGATTTCCACGATGTGAGCCTTCTTCTGTCGCTGGCGCAACAGTTTCATCTAAGAGAGAAAATCTTTCAACTAAATCCTCACTAGAGTAATACGTTCTACAATCGAAACTGATTTCAAGTGGACAAATTCTAGTAAGTCGTGCAAGTTACACAGGTTACATACTTTCGGCAATGTGAAGCTAAAACGATGACCCGCTTAATTTTCTAATCCGTCGAAAAGATGGGTAGAAAATTAGAAATTTCATCACTGTGCAAGTGAAGAATGTGGTTCGCATGGTTTTCCCCCTAGGTCAGAGCCAGAAAGGCTACCAGACGGCAATGGAATATGCGAACCTTACGCCACTCCCTAAAGGGCTGACGAGATATGCTCTCCGATACTGTAGCTGCGGGAATATACCACATGAATGGCTCCCAGGCTACTGCTGCTCGTCAGTCCAGCCCAGGCAGTCCGCGAACAGTCCACCAGGGCCAGTCATCAGAGCAATATCGTCCTTCGACTCTGTGCAAATTCAAATGCTTTTTAGGGGATGGTAGAAGTTTCTGGTAACGAAACAGACGTACGGGCCTCATCAGGCCAAACACTGATATCCGCAGAACAAGATTTCCTTTCTATCCATAATCATTAATCGGCACACATTCTGTCGAATGTAAGTAATGTCCTCCGGTGAAAAACATTGGTTCAAAACCACAAAACAATAAGACTAGGCAAAAGCAAGTTTCTACGATTTCAAAATGTACTTCGCATGGTTTTCCCCCTTGATCACTGCCAGAGCGGCTACAAGACGGTAATGGAATATGCGAACCTTACGCCACTCCCCTAAGGGCTGACGAGATATGATCTTCAACACTGCAGCTGCGAGAATATACCACATAGGTGGCTCCCAAGGCCACGATGCCCCTCCAGCCAGTCAAAGCACGCCTCGAAGGACATGCGAAGGCCAGCCATTGGGGCAGTGTTGGTTATACTATCTTGGCTCCGAGTCATCAAGCCAAGATCACATAATACTAAAATTTTCGAGTGGTCACGAGCGAAATAAGATGTACTTTATATTAGTTATTAATTATTAATTTTTATTAATTATATTTTAGAAATGAGAAGCGCCAATGTCAGTCTTCTTTGAGCCACCGTATAGAACCAAAGTCTGTTCTTACCTGAGTGTGGGCGATGACGCGGACGACCTTGCAGTACCTCTTGATTGCCTTGAGGTCCTTCTCGATCATCTTCTTGCCAAGATCATCTTGCCATTTCTTGCTTGCCTTGGTGAAAGCCTTCTTCTTGGATTTGTACCTTTACGGGACAGATAAACGGTCAAGAGATAGTCTCATCGCTCCAAGGAACGAGAGGAGACCCTTGTGACCAGCCCAGACCATACTCATGGGCTGAACCCAGCGGAGTAAAGAACTGGGGCATTGGTTGGTTAGTTCAAATATACAAACAGAAAAACACAGGATTTCACAACCTAGAAAAAACGTGATAGTATGCAATCAGTTCGCCCTAGTTGACAGGCTTCATCGATCACTCCAAAGAATAGATACCTTAAGGGGGTTCATCATTTTGCATACCAAGTTTCGTCAGAACAAAAAAGCGAAAATATCAACTTCTTCTTTTCATTAATGTTTTGTTACAGATTTAGAGGTTAATGGAGTCGCTCCCAGTCAAATCTTAGGCCTTTTTCTTCAATTTTCAGCTAATTCAAAAGCCAACACAAGACCCCAGACATGTGGCAACTCCCCTGACCCCAGCACAATGCTTAACTTACCAGTTCTTGTACAGACGACGTCTAGCATCTTCACCAATGTGTTCGGCCCAGACGGTCCTCAGAGCCTTCAAGCCCTTGGGGGTGGCAACATAGCCAACGACACCAACTATCATCATTGGTGGGGTCTCAACAATGGTGACAGCTTCGACGACTTCCTTCTTGTTGACCTTTGAACCTGGCTTGTCAACCTCACGAACGATGTGGGTCATACCAGCCTTGTATCCAATGAAGGATGTAAGGTGGACTGGCTTGGATGGGTCATCTCTGGGGAATGACTTCACGCGACCACGATGACGTGCTGCTCTCTTCTTTGGGTAGAATCCCATGGACCCATGACGGGGTGCACTGAACTTACGATGCGACTAAAAAAAGATCAACATGATGGGAATGTAAAAAAAAATTCCTTGTTAGTTGGGTCTTTTTCTTCACTTCAGTTTTCACTTCTTCCACTCTTTCAGCTGCGAGTGGAAAAGGGACATCCAACATAATCCTTGATTATTATCAATGTGGAAAATGGATGGGTCTGGGCAAAACTAACTATTTTCCATTCAACTTTACACAATCAAAACCTATACATCTTTCTCATTCTAATACTAATTCCTTTCAACCTGCACTGCATCATATTTTAATGATAAGCAGAATTTTTCATCAAGTCTTACTAACTATAGGTGTGAATGCAGTCTTGCAGAGGCCCACAATCTAGGTACATTTGGTTTTCCCGTAACTGGAGACCTAGACAACTAAAGTTAGCCTTCTTTAACTCTTAAATTTAATGTTACAGTCTGATTGAGCAACTGACACTGTTTGAGGAATGTTTGACATAAAATTTTCACAAAACGTTTGACATATCCTATCCAATTGGGACTCCGTTTTCAATGTGTTGATTATTATTTCCACTGTACTTGCAGATGTCTATCGAGTTCTCTGGCTGCTTTCTTTAACTCTTAAATTTCATGTTACAGTATGATTGAGCAACTGACACTGTTTGAGGAATGTTTGACATAAAATTTCACAAAACGTTTGACATATCCTATCCAATGGAGCACCATTTTTAATGTGTTGATCATTATTTCCACTGTATTTGCAGATGTCAATCGAGTTCTCTGGCTGCTGGAAGTTTGGTTTCAAATGTACAATAAAAGATCTTATATTGATGATTTATCACAGCTGAAGCCTCCATGATGAAACTACTTTAAGACCTAGAGGTTTTCCAAGGGGTTGTGGTGTATTGGCTTAACAGGAAATTAATGCAGAAAGACAGGGTTTCACAACCTGCATAAAACTTGAAAGTATGCAATCAGTTCGCCCTAGTTGACAGGCTTCATCGATCACTCCAAAGAATAGATACCTTAAGGGGGTTCATCATTTTGCATACCAAGTTACATCGAAAAAAAAAATAAAAAAATCTTAACAGATTTACAGGTAACTGGAATCACTAAGGCTGAAAGCCAAATGTAACTGGGGAAACAAAGTCAAATGCCATTCGACAAGACATTGACCAGGGGAATACTTTATGATAGAACCTCAAAAATTAATACAGTTGCTCTTTAGGCCTCAATAATTGCTCTCCGTGGACATGTCTGTAAATGCATTCTCCATGTATGTTCAAGTATAGTTTCATTGTTCAGGTATCCATTTGCCCCAGCTATTTGGACAGGAGGGCAAAATTGTGTTAGAACCGAGAAATTAGTTTTAGGTTTAAATATAAGCTTTTCATAATCCTGATCCAATGCTCTGCTTTTGATTCAGATAGTTCAAAGCTGTCAGAGGAACACCCTCTAATATGACCCACACCCTCAGGACCAGACATGATTTCAGGCATCAAATATTCTAGTGCTCCAGATGCATATTTCAAGCATGAAGTCGAGCTAAAGGATAGTGAATTGATAGTTGGCAAGTTGACAGTAACTGGTAATTTCACAAGAACCTTCAGGACAACACGAATCTTCAACCAGATCATATCAGGGAGTGAGTATTAGGTAATAGCACACAAGATTACAAGGTTGAAATAAAATTTTCTGAACAATTAGGCCAGCTTAAAAGTATTTATTCTGTATTGTATTTTAACATGTCTATCTTGTGATGACTATTTTTGCGGGGGGATGGGAAAAGGAGGACAAACAAATAAACATGATTCTTAAGTCAAAAGTTGTGAAAGTTGCAAACTCAACAAACAGGATACGGTTAACCTCTTTTTAAAGAACATTCTGTGACTTTTCGACGAATGATTGATAATCAGAAGAAATTGAGAATTCACTAACAGTAACAGAGAGGTACCCAACCTCAGACAAGATTTCAAATTTCCAGATAAATCTTTTTTTGTAGTGAAATCTATCAGGCTTAAAAAGGTTTACATGTTGGGGAAATAAATTTTACTTCAATATTTCTAGTTAAATATAATTTTCTTTTCGAACAGTTTCACCCATTTTTACATGAGGTCAGATTGCTTGCAAAGTGATGAAAAAGATAGAAGTAATAAAGCTAATAACCAGAAAATCCCTCTTTAAACCAGGTTCAAAACAAAGCCAAAGGAACGACAAAAAATTGTAATATTTTGGGACATAACTGTTGAAAAAAAAATCAGATATTGCTTCTTGACAGTCAGGATAGCATGGAACTTATATTTTTACATTTTCGCGGCAAAATTTGAGGTTGCGTGAAAACGAGATCAGGTACCTCTCCCGTATTCAGGAAAATGTAACCAACAAGGGATAAGAGAACATGTTAAACAGTTTCAAGACTCGCCAGTTGAAAAAGAAGCACTGCACATGAAGTTGAGAATAGTTAAGATAATTTTCAGACACTTGTGTTTTCCTCAAGTTTAGTAAAAAGCGTTTTCAATTGCCAGAGTCAATCACTGTGTTACTGAGTTAATATTTAAGAACTGTGTTCTGCTAGGGTTTAACACCAATCATCAGGAGCACGCAACTCTCCCTAATACTAGGTTATGTCGTGTGTACAGATGTTTGACTGGAGAGTAAACACGGTGGAATGAAAATGGGATTTGGCACATAGATGTTAAACTCATTTTGGTCTTGAAATGCAACTGTTGTGTTGTGTCCACCCATCATAAGCTTTCAACAAACTAACCAGCAAAGACGATATTAGGAATCTCATACCTATTGCTAATGTAGATATTCCTTCAGCCGAAGCTGACTGCGAATCATATTTGACAAGGCAAAATGGATAAACGTTTTGCTTTGTCAAATATATTGCTATTATCTTGTAGTTGTGGAAGATTCTTGCCAACTTAGCATCTGCTTTGCATTGTTGGAAACAGTCCTAGTCGGTTTTGTACGACAATTGCAGGCAAAGGGGCAGTGATGAAGAACCTTCTATTGACATTGAAACCACTGAAGGAACTAAATACTAAAAGCAACAGCCAAATTGTCAACACGACTGTTCATACATGATTCTTCAATGGGGCAAGTAAATACAAGATCTAACACATCCTAAACGCGTGGTCAGGATCTGATCAGACGGGATAAAAATTTGATCACTCACCATCTTGCCTGTCGCTGTAAATTCTTCAATGTGTTCCTTCTCGAAGGTTAACGTTGCGTCAATAATTTTTCTCCAGAAGAAATTTTCAGAATGTTGCCACAAGAAACGAAGCGGGTTTGTTACGGTATAAGAGTAATTACGTTCTAACTGTAGATGGCGCACAGTCCAAGTGAATTAAGTGAGAGAAGAGTCGGTTCTAGTTTGTTTACAGTAAACGTTGCTGTTAGCTTAGCGGCATTTTCGAATTCGAATTCGCCGATTTCGAAAAAGTAAATTATTATCCAGCATCAGGGATAAGCAAAGTTCATTTAGCTGTTGTCGCTCGTCCGACGACAACTCGTTAGTTTTTTTCCATCTCAAAACAAAATCCAGAGAAACTGCTCGTGCGTGACTTAAGGAGCAAAATACTAAAAAGAACAGCACGATTCACAGACAATTGTTCATCAACAACTACAGCAATAAACGTATCTTACTCGAGATCTTACTCTACGTGTAAAAACTTCGGTTCAGGGAAATATTGCTCACTTACTTATTAGAGTGATTTGTTTACGGTTCTTCTTCAGTCATATACTAAACTAAAAGTACATCCCACACGGCTGGGTCGGGGTAAATTTGAAAGAAAAAAAAAGAATTGAACGAGAGTAACCGCTTCCGTAGATCGTCAGTGCCACTTTAGTCCAGTAAGAGGCATCAGCCAATTCCTTGACGAGAAGACCGGTAAGTTGGTTTTTGGTAAGCCCGTCAGCAAGATACTTCAAGTTCAAGGTTGGTTCAGTATTCACCGAAAAATAACATAAGAGTCAATTTGACAGAAATTAGGCCAAACGGCAGACATGTAAATGAACATAATACAATGCCACATTTAGATATCCATCCACCCAGATCCATACCACTAAACCGATCAACCGCTGCAAGCTTGAACAAGACCAAAGGTTCCGATGGGATCCCAAAAATTCAATATTTGATCCAGACAATTAGGTTTTGTCTTCGCCAGACTCCTTGAACATTTTTACTCTTAAAATTTTGAAACAGAGTAAGGCCAAATAGCTAATCATCTAAGAAAACCAAGTTCACAGCATGTGTGTTTGCTCCTATGAGCCGTACGTTCCTGCCTTACTTTTGCGAATTTTCCGGTTTCGGCGAAATTCCGGAACTACTTGTCCGGCAAAAAATAAAGCTCAAAAACGAATTCAGCGAATCTCTTTATCCCTATATCCAACATCTAATCAACTTAAAATACAAATTTAACTTATAACAAATTTTCCGGTTTCAGCCGGATTCCGGACGAACTATATGTCCGTCAAAAAAATAATTAACATATACGGACTCAGCACTCTAAATCGGACATCTAATCAACTACAAATACAACTTTTGCTTTTAACAAATTTTCCGATTAGGGCCGGATTTCGGTCGAAGTACTTGTCCGGGTAGAAAATGACTGTCACATAAGTTTTAAGCATGCCTTCTTACCCCTGAATCGAACATCTAATCACCTTCAAATAAAGCTTTTACTTTTAACAAACTTTCCGGTTTTGGCCGGATGTGGTTTTCATCTTCGTGTTCAGCATGTCTTCTTACCCCATAATCGACAATCTCATTAGCTGTTTAAAAATATCTCATCCCCTTCGAGAGTTATCGTGCTTACAAAAGGACGGACGGACAACTTTTGCAACGTCACAGGTATCCCTCCACTTACGTTTTGGGATCCCCCCCAAAAAAGGTTGTTTAAAAAGTTATTTCTTTTTCCATAAGCATTGATTCTGTTTTGTTTTTCGGGGGATCGGAAGTGCAAAGTTTAATTATATGGATAATTTGCTGGGTTTGGAGAAAGGTTGCCGAGTTGTACCTTACTTTAAGAAAGTTTAAATTTTTGCTTTGAGCAACTGAAGGATTTTCCGTCCTGTAGAATTGCTGAGCATTTATTCGTAAGTTGCTATGATAGTGCTTAGAATTTGTTCAAGAAGAGAAATCGAGTTCAGAAAACTAGTCAGGTAGAGGACTGAAACAATGGTTCTTCTGAAAAATATTCTGGCAAAATCGCATAAAAGATTCGAGGGACGAAAAAATAAAAAAAGAAATACAAGAAGGATTTTTTTCTGACAGAGAACTGAATCAATTTATCAATTTAAAAATATTTTTGAATATTTTTCAGATTTATGCTGCGGGCAGACGATTAATGAATGAATAACTTTATTGTTAATATCGCGAGGATAAATAAAACAATATATGTTACAAAAATAAAATGTCACAAAATATTGTCTGAATGACTGCCTGTATCTCGTCGACGCACCAGTGCTTCTACTCAACCCTTTCCGAAACAAGAGCTACGAGCTCATATGGCACTTGTTACGAGTAGGTGATGCAAGAAAGTAGATGAGAACGTCACAAAATACCCCCTTCAACCCCCTTAGGCTCGAACCTAGAAGTAGGATATCTAGTTTCACTCGAGTCTGAGCATTTCTGGCATCGCCTCGGGTCATCTAGGGCAAATGAATTTTCTACTTTCGAAATTTAAATCCACTCGTTTGATCCCTAGATCCCTTCGGTACCCCCTCCAACTCCCCCTACCACGGCCGAATCTGGTTCGGACGCACGAATGGATCATCCAAAGCATCCTCTCTTATCAAGTCTCTCGTATCCACCTATCAAGTTTCACTCGAACCTGAGCATTTTTCGGAAAATTCCGGTCACCCCCCCCCCCCCCACCGTACTCGGATCCGGTGCGGAGGAGTTGTCTGTCCCACGTGAAAATTTTTTGAATGGTATAGTTCTGTCAGTAAAGGATCAAACCCTAGAATTATATGCAGGATTGGTGCGTTTCTGGACCATTTATGTAAGACAATTAAAAAAAATGTGAGAATAGTTTGAGGTTGAGGGAAGTTGATTAGTTCAGTTGATTAAAATTTCACCCGTATACTGAACGTGAAGGTTGTGTTGTTTCTGTTTTGTTCTTCGTCCTTAGCATATCTGGAAGTATCCTAAATTGCGACGACAAGAATTCCGGGAAATCCCCTCCAACTGGTTCCGCCCCCCCCCCCCTCAAAGAGCTCCGACTCGATCTGGTTCTGTCACGAACTATCTAGGGCTTATGATTGTTCTCCCTACCAAACTCTATCCCGATCCCTTAACGCTAAGCGTTTCACGAGTGCTTTGGTGCCACCCTCCAACTCCCCCCCACAAGTATCGGATCCGGTCCAGAACTGGAACGGAACATATGAGATTACAGCTCTTTCCACTTGCCAAGTTTCATTCAATTCCGACCACCTGTTAAAAAGTTATGATCCAGTTATGATGCCACTAGATACCGGATTCCCCATTCCTCCACTCCCCCAACGACTGTTGGATCGGAGAAAAATCTATTCTCAAGTCAGTGTGTTCGGGTCCCTGATATGCCAGCCAAGTTTCATCGTCCTAGTAGCCTACACCAGAAAGTGCCGAACTCGCGAGATCGCCGGAATTCCGGACCCCCCTCCCAAGCCCCCTCCACCCCCCACAGTGCTCAAATCCGGTCCGGTTGTATCAGCGATATATCCAGGACTTGTGCTTGTTCTTCCCGCCAAGTTTCACCCGATCCCTCCACTCTAAGCGTTTCCCAAGATTTCTGGTTCCCCCTCCAGCTCCCTAAAAGTCACCAGATCCAGTATGGAATTGAACTGGCTTGTTTGACACACGAGGTCTTTCCAAATATCAAAGTTTCATTAAGATCCGATCACCGGTTCAATAGTAATACATACCTCAAGTTTCCGGATTCCCCATCCTCCACTCCCCCAGATGGTCGGATCGGGGAAGTTACTTTTTCCAAGATAATCTGGTCCGGTCCTAGCTTATGTGGAAGTGCCCGAGCTAGCAAAACCCGGACCGACAAACCGACGGACGGACGGAAATGGCGATCGCTATATGGCACTTGGCCGAAGGGGAAGTGCCATAAAAATGAGTGGCTGTCCAGAATAAGGTAAATTGATCTGAATTTATGGACATTTATGCTACAAAAGAAGTGGTTCTTCCAGGAAATAGGCTACACGTTTAAATAGGAGTACTGCAATAAATTATCAGAACCGTCATTTTCTTTTTTTTTTCACTGCTTACAAAGGCCGAATTTTCTTCAAACTCTGACCTGCAGGAAAGATTTCGCCTTTTTCGGAACCCCGATCACTTCCACACTCGGCACTTTCATGGAAGGAAAAGGTAGCTGGTATCCCGATATACAGAGAGTAGCCGGTTGAGGAGCCTAATAGGCAGGCAGGGGTTCAATATAAGAGTCCAGTACCGGTCGGCACCAGCCGGCATTGATTCAAATCCTGTTTAAACCAATCAACAAAGTTTGTTGTCACGATGGTTAGTCATCAACAGTATGACTGGAACGAGATCAACCGTAACGCTGCGGACAGACGACAAGGTTTTCCTGGTCCGATTCTTCTTTACTTTCATGATAAGGGGGGGGGGGTAAATTCCAATGCTTTCAATGTGGAAGCGAGGGGTTGCCCATTCAGTTTTTGGGTGCACAGCAATCGGCACCAGACGACACCGGTCGGCACCAGCCGGCACCGCCGGCACCGGGCACCTGCTGTGCACCCAAAAACTGAGTGGGCAACCCCTCGCTTCCACATTGAAAGGATTGGAATTTACCCCCCCCCCTGATCATGAAAGTAAAGAAAAATCGGACCGGGAAAACCTTGTCGTCTGTCCGCAGCGTTACGGTTGATCTCGTTCCAGTCATACTCTTGATGACTAACCATCGTGACAAGAAAACATTGTTGATTGGTTTAAGCAGGATTTGGATCAATTTCGAGGGTTAGTTTGGGGGTCGTTTCTTGTTCTTCCCGAGGTTCACTGGTGTGTTTCGGACTTCGCCATATTGAGTATTCCATACACGATTTTATGTTTATACACGCTTTGCTCTGCTTTTGACTCTTGTACTTACGTAGAAAAGAACTGAAGTTTCCGGCCCCTTACTGACCCAGCCAATCGCAGGCGTGCTTTTTCTCCAAGATGGCGGATATTTGGCGCCGCCTCCGAATCCCGCTCTCCAAGAACCTCATTTTGAAAAGAAGATTCATGTGTTCGTTCCTTAGCAAGAAAAGTGGATTTAGCTTGTGGAAGGAAGTTTTTTTTCGTTTGTGGTATCCTGTGAATCTGTTCCTTCATGGAGCCCGGATAGAGATTTTGCAGCAGGATTCGAAGTTTCCTAATCTTCTGGCATTTCTTTCGTTTTGTAAATTAGCCTACCAGTTTTGGTAAGCTGCAATTTGGAGATGGTTAGAGAGACAAGATACCTTTGGGTAGCAAATTTGCCAAGCAATGTCAAGGAAGATCGGCTCAAAGACTATTTCAGAAGGTAAGAATTTCGACTCAGGGTTAACTGATTAGCTTTCTACACTTTTATATTGTCCTTATTAAGCTTTCTTAATTTGTTTCATTATTGTCGAATTATGTGTTATTATTGGCTTCCCTCATCAATGTTTCTATCTAGCAAATCATGTTGAGGAATTCAGGCTCAGATGGGAATGAGGTGGTTTTATATGGAATTTAAAATGCTGTTAATTGCTGTTAATTAGGCTACAAATATGGAAGGGGAATTTGCTCTTCTAGGAATGCATAAACATGTTTTAACCCTAATATCATATTTTATACTGTTCTTTGATTCTTTTTCATCTGATAGATCTTTCTGATTGAGAGATCTTAACACTTAAAGGAACTTGAGACCAGCTTGAGACAGCCTGATGTTGGGTCACCGTCCTGCAGTCTAGTACACCAGCCCCTTTTCAGGCATGGTGCTCAAACGTCTAGCACCATGCCTGGGTGCCTGACGTTTGCTGACGTTCAAGCACTGTACCTTGGATTGTGCATGGATTTCAGTACACAGTGCATGCTTGAAAAACACAGTTTCTGTCATCACAATTGTGCACCAGCTCGGACAGGGCTGAAATTACCACCATGAATTAGAGAATTCAAAGACAATCCTATCATATTTTTCATATCAAAAACAAAAGGACGCGACTGATCATGGAGTTGAAAAATCTGACAGCACCCTATCTATTTTCCATGTAATCTGCTCCAGGCAAGCCCCAGGAGCCAATATTCTGGTTGGCTGCTGGGTAGAAAAAGCTGAGGCACAGGACACTTTACATGAAAAACCCTTGACTGTGTAGAAAAGGAAATGAGGTTTTTTGTCTCCATCATCAGTCGCGTCCTTTTGTTTTTGTTATGAAAAAAATGATAGGATTGTCTTTGATTTCTCCAATTCATTGTAGTAATTTCATCCCTGTCCGAGCCGGTCCGGTTCTCAGTTGTGATGACAGAAACTGTGTTTTTCATGCATGCACTGTGTACTGAAATCCATGCATCATGGTCCGGTTCTCAGTTATGATGGCAGAAACTGTGTTTTTCATGCATGCACTGTATACTGAAATCCATGCACCATACATGAAATCCAAGGTACAGTGCTTGAATGTCTAGCACCCAGGCATGGTGCTAGACGTTTGAGCACCATGACTGAAAAGGGGCTAGTGTACTAGACTGCCGTCCTGTAAGTGTCTACCACAAATCCCTGATTTCAGGATAGGCAGTGCCAAACATAAGGTAGCCCTATACCCTCTGTTTGAAATAGCCCATCAGGCTGTTGACAGCCTGACGAGGATCCTTGCCAAGAAGGGGCAAAATATTGCAGCCAAAGCGTCTTAGCTGACAACAGCCTGACGAGGACCCTTGCCAAGAAGGGACGAAATATAGCTGCCAAAGTATTGTAGCTGATGTGTCCGCTTTATGCATTATTTGAATATTAGAGCTTTGTTTTTAGGACTGGCCTACACAGTTGACAAACGGAGAGGTTTTCATGACCATCAGACAGACAAGGGGGACAACTAATCTCAAAACAGACAACTAATTTCAAAATTCTTTTTTTTTTTCATTTTGCAAGACTTGATAGGTCAGTAGGTCTATTCTCCCACTTTTCACATATTTCTTGGGGCAAGTAGTGGTATTTTCGAAAAACGATATTTCTGAACCATTTATCGTGAAAACATGTCTCATAGCTTTAAAGTCTTATAACACATAATTTTTGTGCTCCTTTTTGGTTATATATCCCTTTCTTTCAAAACTGAGAGCGCCAAGGAAAACAGAAAGATTGGGAATTAATCAAGTTCTCTGCTTTGCTCAGTGCAGCTCGCTTAAGGCGTTTTTCCGCGACAATTCCGGATTATAATCCTTGATAGCTGATTCATCAGAGAAACAGCGAATCGACGATTCCAGATTGTACGAACGACGATCTCGCTCCATTGCAAGATTCTCGGATCGACAATCCAAGCACGAATCCGGATAGTCAGATTGTCACAGAAAATTTTTCATAATCTGGATTGTCAGAGAAAACGCATTTTGGAGAATCCGGATTGTGAATCGTCAATATGGATTGTCACGGAAAAACGCCTTTACTTGTTTTCGTCGAGGCAAAAGGAAAACAAAACGCAGCTCCTGAGAACAAGCAGAAGACGAGTTGGGTCCAGCCTTGGTCCAGCGAAACCGCACCTATTGTTCGTGAGGCAGTTGGAATTTACTAATGACCTGTTCTCTAAGTTTTCTTGGAAGGATCAATAACCTTCTTTTGGAAACTGGCTCGATTTCCTGCTTCCATTCTCTCTTTTTTTGCCAGAACAGAGAATGCATAGGGGGGGGGGGTGAGTGAACCTCGGAGTGAACTTGATATTAATTCCAGTTCGCTTTTGCTCAGCGCCAATTTCCTTTCGGAAGAAAAAGAGGCAAAATGGACGGCCCGTCCATTTTGCCGGCCCGACACCGCGGCCCCGGTACTTTTGCACCACTATCAAAATTGGGCTACCCCTCGAGGGATTGTTGATCCCCTTGCTCATGCTCGGGCAGGGGCTGATCCCCAGTATCCCCACTGGCATCCGATGTACGCTACATTCGACTTGGAACCAACCAAAATAGATGTACACTGGAAAATGTAGTGGTTCCGAGGGGTTGTCCACTCCTCGGCACCTGCTGTGCACCCCCGACTCGGCACCGGGCACCTGCTGTGCACCCAAAAACTGAGTGGGCAACCCCTCGAGTGGTTCATCCCTGTTGTCTTTTTAATGTTCCAGTAAGAGGCACACACTGTGAAAATAACCACCTATTTTTCCAAGAATGCTTGATTCTGTCGAGGATTCTGTACATTTTTCAAATCTAGACAACCTCCTTGTCCCTCTTCTTTTTTGGGATCCCAAAACGTTAGTGACGGATACCTATGACATCGCAAAAATGTCCGTCTGTCCGTCTGTCCGTCTGTCCGTCTGTCCGTCTGTCCGTCTGTCCGTCTGTCTGTAAGCACGATAACTCTCGAAGGGATTGAGATATTTTGATGAAACTTGGCGGGAGGATTGTTTGGGTCAAAGTACAGGTCAAGTTCGAAGATGGGCTCTGTAGCCCTATATTTGAGGGTGGGGGAGGGGTTTCTAATTAATAGGTAAAAAAAAAAATTTTTTTTAAATCTATTGAGATAGTTGATTTAGGGGTAAGGAGACATGCTGAATCCGAATATGAAAGTTATTTTCTCACCGGACAAGTAGTTCACCCGGAATCCGGCGAAAACCGGACACAAAATTTGTGACCCCCGCTACCCCTTTTCTTAGTAAAGCTCTGCGCGGGATTTGTATAGCCTAGCTCTGCGCAGAGCTTACGTAAGAGAGAGAGAGCTAGTGCGATCAGGGTCGAAGGGGTTGGTATAATGGAAAAGAGTAGGTGGTTGCGGGCTATATAAGAGTTGGAAAGTTTAGAGGGGTTGACAACTTCAGTAGTAGGGTACACACTGAAACCAAAAATAGGCCGATCTCAATTGTGAGACAAGTGGGGGACTTCTAATAGTCTCATGGTCTGATAATAGACTGTTAGACCATAATCATCTTCGGCAGTGAGGGGTTAGCAGTTTCGTCTACTTGGTGTACCGACAATTTGTTTTCTGTGCTTTATGTGGTACGAAGAATTTGGTACCACTTCTATCACGAGGACATGGAGTCGTAAGTAAGAATCGGTTGCTAGAATCTTTGGTGATGAGGGGTTGCCAACTTTTGCTAGTTGGTATACCTTTTATTTTTTGCCAGTGTACTTCATTGTAAGAACGATACTGGGCCATGTCTATCACGGGGAGATGGACTTGTTTACCCGGACATATAGTTCGTCCGGAATCCGGTTGAAACCGGATTTTTTTTATAAGTTAAAGTTTTATTTGAAGTTGATTAGACGTTCTTTATAGGGATAAGGAGATGCGCTGAATTCGTTTCTGAACTATCTTTTTTTTGCTGGACAAGTAGTTCGCTCGGAATTCGGCCGAAAACGGAAATTCGGCAGAAGTAAAGCAGGAAGTTTCGAACAGCATTGTCAAAATAAATATTGCTTATACAGGTATATCTGAACTTAATTTTCTCAGATGATTTGCCTGGCGAAGACTGGATCTGGCGTAGAGAAGACGTAGTTGTCTGGTCAATTAAATTTTTGGGATCCCATCGAAACCTTTGGTCTTGTTGTCACGGAATCGGCTAATAGCTTTGAGTGTATGAGCGATCGCATTACGTGTTATGTTAGCTAAATCGTAGGCTATAGATTTTCTACCGATTGTTTGTCCTTCCGATTTTGCTACTTTCTGTGTATACAGTTCGCATCAGTAAAAATTCATCAGATAGCGACCGCAAATGTTATCATGAATGTGCAATGTTACCTTCGGCTTCAGAGCCAGCACATTTGAGAGCATTACCGTAAACAGTGCCCGGAGCCTTTCGCCTCGTGATTGCTTCACCGGCGGTACAACCGAAGAACACAGACATACACCTGTGCTAAAACCAAGAAAAACCGGCAATCCAGAGCACTTTGTTTGCCTTAACAGAAATTGTCATGAATTCGACTTGAAGCAAAAGGTTCCTCCGAGGGTTCCTCTACTACGTCTACCGCAAATGCCTGATGTTTTGATAAACGAAGTTCTGTGGCAACCTTAGGCTACCCAATGAAATTTTGATTATTTTGATGAAACACACTGACTAATCTTTTAAAAACTCATGAAGTAGGTCAGGCTATCCCTGAAGCGGCTTTCGCGTAGGCTATTTCAACTGCTGCTTATGACCGAGGGGCTGCCCAATATCGATTTTAGTGTACAGCAGGTGCCGCGCCCGTGACAAAACGTCCCCATTCGAAACGTCCCCACGATAAAACCGAGGACAAAACGTCCCCGTGTCGAAACATCCCCTGGCGAAACGTCCCCGGCTGTAGAATCTTTTTCATCGCTGAGGGATAGCTAGGCCTATGAGATTACTGATTGCGTCATCAGTTCAGACAAAAAGTTCTTGAAATATAAACTTTTGAAAACCACGATGGGTTGACTACTTCAGCATTTAACCGATAGTCAAGAAATAAACCAAAGTGTTGATCCCGGCTATAGCCATTTTTTTAAAAGAAAGTGCAGTGCAAAGCAAGTGCATTTAATTGGTTACTTGTGTGTTAGTTTACGCTGCGATATGACTCGTTGATCTCGCTTTTATTCGATATTTAATGGCGTGATATTTATAATTAAAGGATTTTATTAAAGGATCAAACATGTCTAACCTAGATTTACTATGTCTCTGCCTAACTAATCGTTCCATCCGCTTTCGTTTCCTCGCTTCCCGTGTCATTTTGATCCAGCATAATGCACTAGTACGCTTATTTTTACATTTTCCTTGTTTGACTCTCTTTGAGCCATGGCGGGCTTCCCCTTTCTCTGAGGAGCATATTGGTGCTCCTCAGATTGTGCATGTTGATTGAAACGACCTAGAACTGATCAGTTACGAGCCACTTTGGGGACGTTTTGCCGTGGGCACGTTTTATCATGGGGACGTTTTGACACGGGGACGTTTTGTCATGGGGAGGTGATTTTTGGATCCCCTATGCCAAACGCTGGCTACACTGTGCCAAATGCTGGATAGTGGATACTTCGAACCCAATAAGTGAAGCTCAGATATAAACCAATCAGAATTCACCGATAGTGGGTAGATCAGGGTTAAGGTACCAACAGGTATCCAGTGTTTTGCATAGGCTGTGCTAAACGCTAGATATATCCAGCGTTTGGCACAGGGTATCCAAAAATCAGGGGTTAGTGGTTGACTGCCCCTGGCTTTTCCCACTCAACTATTGGAGTCACTAACTTAGGAATTATTGCTACTACCGAATTATCGTTCCTGACTTTTTATGTTTTCCCTTCCCTTACCCTTCAACCCCCCAAAAATGAACATATTTAAAAGGAAATTCCCTGACGTCTTGAAGCTTTTCCGAATAGAATAGTTACAGTTGAACGTCTGGTTGCTTTTTCGAATAGACTAGTTGCAGTTTATGCGGCTTACCGACGAAACGTCCCCATGAATGACAAAACTTCCCCTGGCGAAACCTCCCCGGCGAAACTCAAACATCCCGTGGCAAAATTCCCCGTGACAAAACGTCACCATGACAAAACGTCCCCAAGCATAGATTTTTAAGTTCGCCTCGGTAAAACAACTTCAAAATGTGCATTACAGATGTGGGAACATTCCTTATAAGCAGAAAAATCGGACACAGGACCGGTTGCTTCATTAATGTATTGTTAAGTGTAAACTAACACACAAATAAACTAGTTAAATAAAATACAAAATGAAAGTTGACGAACTACTAAATCTTTGCACTTTCTGTAAGAAATGGCTATAGCCGGGATCAACACTTTGGCTTGTTTCTTGACTATCGTTTAAATGCTGAAGTACAGTAGTCAATCCTTCGTGGTTTTAAAAAGATTATATTCCAAGAACATTTTTTGTCTGAACTGATGACGTAATCAGTAATCTCATAGGCCTAGTTATCCCTCAGCGATGAAAAAACAAGTTCTATATCCGGGGACGTTTTGATCGGGGACGTTTCGCCAGGGGACGTTGTGTCGACAACCCATTTATACATGGCCTGTAGCAAAATATGACATGACTCTTTTCTTGCTTATCTTACTCTCGCATTCTCCGTTGTCATGACATCATCGATAACTTCAGATTTGACGTTTGCTGCACGAGGTTCAGCATATACCATCCAATAGGTACCCTAAGACATCTGTGGCATTACCTATTCGTTGATTATAATTCTAACGCATCCGTGCGGAACGCATGTTTATTCGACCAAACCAAAACTAAATTTTACCGCGGGCGCTACGAGCGAAGGACAGCGAAGCCTTCTATCTTTCCTTCCTTTTGGCGTGCTTCCCTCCCGTCGACCTCCCCGTTTTCATGGCTTTGGCTCCTTGCCTAAGCACACCCACCGGTGGTACAACCGAGCTGGGAAACCGGTCTATCGACATAAATAATGGAGCCATGGATGTTTGATTTTGGGCGATAGACAGGACTTGCCATGAATTGGGATTGAAGGATTCGTGGCGCTCAGTCAGATAGATGTAGACTCAAGACTGATGTAAAGTTAGAGGTAGAAGGGAATGAAAGATGGAGGAATGCATTTTTGATTTGCAATGCAATTGAAAATGAGAGACGTTTAAAAGCCAACTAGATAGATTTCTGAAAAGAAATGGTAGAACATAACGTTATGAGCCAGAAGGGATTACTGAGGGAGTATCCAAGGTAGGAACTGAAGGATTGTGGCTCAGTTGTGCGCCAAATTGCCCCGTTTTGAAGTGCAGGATTAAAGAACGAGACAGGACAAGGTGGGTCTCGGGGTGGGTATGAGAGAAGGAAAGGGATAGATAATTCAAAAATAGAAGGGCAAAATATAAAATTCGCAACACGGAGATGACAGAATGGGAAAGGGCAACTCATCGACAAGATAGAAGTAAACTAAAGCTTGCACTTTATTGCGTGCCACAACTTGTGAACTGTGTTGCTCTTCTGCTTCCGCCACAAACAGGCTCACCAAAAGGATGGAGGGCAAATCCCTACTGTAGTTGAGGGAAATCCGCATCCATTTCTACAACCCTGCACATTTCGTTGCGCAAATGCATGGCGGGGAAGTGGCTGGCGTTCAGTTTGGTGCTAACTAAACTGATGGTTTTACAGTCAGTTCTGTGACATTAGAAGATTTTCCGAGAGTTTTTCTTCTGAAGGTGCTTATGGTATGTTACTTGAAGTCTGGGGTTTTATCGCGAAAAGTATGGGAATATTCATTATTTCCAGAAAACTCAAATGAATGTCAGATTTAGAACTGAACTTGGTCCTTCATGAAATCGTGATAGATATTCCTTCAGCCCAAGCTGACTGCGAATTATATTTGACGATGCAAAACGGATACGTCAGCTACATTTTATTAGAGCTCTATTTAGTGGCTTGAGCCTGAAGAGGACCCTTGCCAAGAAGGGCCAAAATATAGCTCTAATAAAATGTAGCTGACGTATCCGTTTTGCATCGTCAAGTATGGAATCATTAGAGAGAGAGAGTCAGACACTTAGTGAGGGAAAAATACTCGGACGGAATTTGGACCTTCGGCTATTGCAGGCCATTCCTTGAAATTTTGTGATGTAATGATTGAGCAGGGACACAAAACCTTAGTCGGTGTTGCTCTACCAATATGGGGCTTCACCTAAGCCCAACGATGGACTTGCCTAATAAGATATCACTTTGGCGCCCATTCAATCCATTTCCGATATAATTTGAACGCTAGTCGCCGGCATAGCCTGAAAGAGTAGAAAGCGGTGAAAGTAGAAGAGATCTAAAACGGATCGGAGGTGAACAACCTGTTCGACAGCGCGCGCTACTTCATGTCACATGCATGCGCTTCGTCGAGCTGAATTTGGGGCTTCGGGCATGTTCGCTCTGTTGTCAAGCGGCCAACGCATTATTTTTGGGCTAACGTGGCTGTAAAAATTGGCAATTGAATTGCCCATGGAGGGTTTTAGCTCTGGTTATTCAGGGTGGCAATCTGGGTCTCCGTAGAGCCAGTCGTTTGTATGGCATAAATCTGCAGTTCCCTTGTGGCACAATAAATGGCGCAGTCGTTTTAGAGTGGCCCTTTGAGGATTTTGCTTTGATTAGTCCGGGCTCCGATTTGGGTCCTTTGTATGGAATTGGCTCTTTGAATATTGTTGCTTCTGAGGAAATTAGTGACCGTGGCCCATCCATTTAGTTGCCTTTAATTTGTACCAAATAAATTAGGGCTTTCCGTCAGTCGTTCATGAAAAGATGGACGGCAGAGATGTTTATAGATAAATAAATATCTGTCAAAGTCATCGGGTCATGTATAAAAGAGTACAGTATACGGTAAACAGTTCATATAAACTGCATAGGTGCGAAACTTTTTAATTTAACTACCTTCACGTTCTAATTTTTCATTAATTCGTTATATTTGTACCTTTTTTATTCATATTTTCCAAGAATGCTCCTGCGCTGAACTAATCAGATGTGTAGATAGGTACTTTACCTGTAGATATAGATCTATACTGGTCATTTAATGCCTTCGGGCCATGTGCAAAACAATACAGTATTGATTAGACTGTAATTCACGTTGGTTTCTCATTGTTTCGTCATCATTTTTATTTTTTTATTTGTATTTTCTACGGGTGCTCCTGCTCCACGGGGAGTCTTATGATGATGATTTCACTTCGTATTTCAGATCAAGTTCTCTTGTGGTAAAAAAATCTTGACACTTGCAAAGAAAATGTTCCAGATTTGCTCCCTCAGTTGACACCTTAGTCTCCCTTCTGTTCGCAGATTTATGATGTCCCAAATATTCCACTATAGGCTAGATGTCGACAATTGGCTCGCAACTGAATCAGATCTGCCTGTCATGAGGCCTTGGTTCCCCAACCCTTCTTGGTTCATGATTGTTAGTGCCTAGGGAGGATCCAATTTCCTATTTTTTGTACTGTTGAAAAAAAGTTCGAATTCCACTCAAACCCTCTATGGGGTGAAGCGCGATGCTTTCTTTTGGCTGCAGAACGAAAGACCGCGTGAAATTTATTTTTCTGGCTTGCCATGACCGAGAAGACAAACTGTCTCATGTTCCCGGTCCTTGGGGGGGGGGGGGGGGGGGGCTATTCCCCATTGGTGAAGCCTTTTTATTTCTTGTTATTTTCAGTCTAGTGGAAACAACATTGTATCTACAAACAAATCCGTTATACCTGCAGGGCATCAGAACATGTTTGTCAGAAAAGGGTTCTCATTTTAAGTTTATTTACTTTTAGATTTGGCCGGGTTCAGAATGTCAAGCTTCAAAAGGAGGGAGACGTTACCGCCGCCACGGTGGCGTTTATGGATATCAAATCAGCAGCCAAAGCGCGCTACTCGGATCATAATTTGGAAGATAAAGTTCTAAGGCTGGATTATTGGGAGCCTGGAGGACCGCCCCCATTTTCAATGAGGTTTGTGTTATTTTTGGTAAATTTCCGTGTTATATGTGTGAATTGGTGCTCGAAGTGGATCTTGGATACCGTCGGAGGAAGCCTTCATACTGTGGATGTGAAATCTTTGATAGAAGTGCAAGAGAGAACCGGTGATTTCGTTGTGTGTTTTTTGTCGTTTTTGGATATATGTCAGACCGCCGTAAATGGATACGCACTTCAGAGGAGAGCAGTTCCAGTCGACACGGTCAAGTATCGCTTATTTTGCTTTTTTTTGTGTCTCGAGTGTTCGTGAGTTTGTAATTTGGCTTAGCAACAACGGTAGCTGTCAGATTGCGGCTACAAGCCGATCTGCTGTGGCTCTCAGGTAGTCTCAGATCCCGACAGAAGGTAGGTGTTGCTTTTTGGTTTTGTTCTCGTTCTGATCGAACCTCCAAACTCTCGAGGAAGGCTCGCTAGAAAGCTTCGCTCTCAAAACTCTTCCACCATTCCTCGAAGAGTCAAAAGTTCTACCTTTTTCAGTTCAGTTCAGTTTTATTAAATTTTAAAATAAACGAACAAAATAAGCTTCGACCCGTACAAAGCTCCATGGCCGTTACATAGGGGTTAATACCAAAATAATCAACAAATAAACGAGTCTCTTCACTGTTACAATAAAATAGAGAAAGAACAATTGAAGAATTTGTTTTATTTTTTACTTACCGCTCCATCCTCAAAGTACACATCCAGGTTCACACCGATCTCCCGCAATCGCTAAATTCCCCCCCCCCCCCCCCCTCCGGCCGGGGCGATTACGTCAACCGAGGGGTTACTTACTTGGATCGGGACCACCGTGCCTCCTCCCGTAGGCATCGGCTGGTCAGGGGCTGGGTATTGGGCACTCATTGTACACCTTTTTTGAGAGTTGGCTGCCACTCGGCGCCACTTTGTCCATCCTTTTTCCTAGGGTTGCTCGTATGACTTTGTGGAAAGCATTTCGAGATCCCCTTCTACCAGTCCATAACCAATTCCTGATTTTGGGATGGGTTATGCCAAACTTTGGTATATCTACAGTAACGTTTTTGCGGGTACCATGGTATCTGATACCACGGTCTAAAGTTGTTGTGCAGTTACCGTGGTATCTGAAACCATGGTCAAAAGGCATTTTTACAGTTATCGTTGATCTGGCCAGTTCTCGTGGTATCTGATATTCAGATACCACGGTCCGACCGTGGTAACTGATCGTGGTATCTGAAAAGTAATCTCACTTTCATCTAATTGTATCAAATTGGTGAGAAAGAAGTTTAGCACTTAGTGATGTAACTGGATATCAGTTTTTCTTTTGGGATGACTTCGAAAAGTACAATTTCGACTGTAGTCGCTTTTGCAGAGCAACCGAGTATCAGATACCACGGTAACTGCAAAAACAACAAATTGCAGATCCAGTTACCTTTGTAACAGATACCATGGTATCTGCAAAAACGCA
The DNA here is from genome assembly GCA_023053555.1 of Branchinecta lindahli. Taxonomy (NCBI): domain Eukaryota; kingdom Metazoa; phylum Arthropoda; class Branchiopoda; order Anostraca; family Branchinectidae; genus Branchinecta; species Branchinecta lindahli. Next base: position 16,325,551 of record JAKZAO010000009.1, read on the forward strand.
ACTAATATAATCAATGTTTTATGGGGTTACGAATTTCAGATTTTGTACAGAGTAAAAGCCAGCTTCACCTTCCATGTTCCCAGATATCTGGGGCTCCGCGAAGTCAAGCCAAACTCTTCGGATCTTCGTGATAATGATGATGGTTAATTTTGCTATTTTTCAATGTTTTCAGTAATTGTCCCCTTCGACTGCATCCAAGTCGCAACTGTAAATCGCTCCTTATTTGCGTCTGTTTTCTGTTTTGACTCTTATGACACCCGTCCAGAATCTGGGATGTCCAGTCCCAAACTACAATTTGGGATTGGAACTGTGCTTTCCAAACTTCGTGCATACGCAAACTTCGGCCTAGCCTATTCGAAATTAAGGATTTGTGGTAGACTGGCTTCGACCTACGTTTTTAAAGAATATGTTGTGTAAATATTTTGAACAAAACATAATCTTTTCTTTGAGCTAGGATTTATCAGCTGAAATTTTCACCGCCAAACACATTCGCAGTCGTCTTTGGCAAAAATGATATTTAGGTTATCTGTAGCTGGATTAGACGTTTTGTATTTTTTTTTTATTAGCCGTAGGATCGTTTTACCAAGGGCTGTGACGAATACTTGGTGCCGGACTATATTCGCCTTCCTAGGCCCAATACTTTGCTTTTGAATGTGCTCTAAGTGTTCTGAGGAATCAGAAAATTTACTCATCCATATGAAAATAAACTTTTACTTCCCTAATCTGTGTAAAAAAATGGAGATTGAATTCTTGTTTTTCGTCTTCAAATCTCATAGTATTACAAAGCTACATTGGACCCTTTTTTTACTGTCTTTCTACCAAGATGGAAAGTGAATGCGTGAATTTATTGTACTGCCGTTAGTCTTATATTGCCTGTTTCATGAGGAAAGTTCTATTTGAATGAAGTTTTCGTGGAGGCTTGGACACGTAAAATTTGACCACGAACCTAGTGGGCTCTTTCTTGCATCATATGATGTAGTCAGCTCAACCACTTTGGAAAATAAACTGTCAAAACCTAAATTACCAGTAGGACATCATTTTGCACACTCTGCGATAAAAATTCAAGCCTATAGTCATTATGAGTTTATGTTGTATCTCCTTCGCCTCTGTCGGAACCACAAGCTGGTTCAAATGTTCGGCGCACTACCATCTCGGAAAATAATAATTATTTCTCTGTTGGACCATCCTCGCTCACTACCTCATCGACCTGGTAAGGTCTTCCATGAATTTTTCAAAATTTGGCACGTTGGTTGGTGTGTCTATGTTTTGTTTTTTGTCTGTGTCCCCTCTTGCGTCTAGCGGGCAATAAAATAAATGTTATTTTTTTACGTAGAACGAAAAGATTTTACCGAGTGTCTACCAAGTTATGAGCAGTTTCCATGGATGTTCAGTCTTTAAGGCCCGTTATTCGTCAGCAATATGTTTCTTCCGTAGGCTAGCACCTCGTCCAAAGGAAATCAATAGGCTGCTTGGTTTCTGTAAACAGAGGCGATCGATGTTGCATAGGAACCCTCGAAGAGGAAGTCAGGGGAGGCATAGGATAACAGTTCCCTCAAGGCCTCATGCGTATATACGTCGTTAGGCAGCTTTCTTCCCATTTTTAGGTTGAAGTCCTAGATTTTCATTCCTGTTGGTTGCGTGAGGACCCTAGAACCTCTGATAAGTTCAGAAATTCATAGAAACGGAAACATTCATCAGCATGTCTCCGTATCCCCAAATTCTTGGTAGTATTGTCTTGAATAAAGTAAGGTGTTCAGTCGTGAGCATAAAGTAGGCTGCACAAGGGGTGTTTCCGTCGATTTTATACCCTAGTAAGTTCGTTTTCGGGGTCCCAAAACGTATGACAGGATACATATGACTTCGGAAAGTTCGTACGTCCGTCTGCAACGGCAGTGTGTTTTTTCTGCCCCCCTTGTTTCTTGTCTATTTTTTTTGTGGGATGCATAAGTGTATGAGGCGTTTGACCATTCGTTTTCATTAAACCGTTTATTCCGAATACGTTGTTGAATACATCTGTAGACCTTGCGCCTTTTTTTGCTATTATTATCGATTATTATTAATAATAATAATACTGGTAATTGTTCTTGGACTTTAACCACTGGAACTTTAAAGGCTACTTAATTTCCGACATTTACTTAGTTCCGTTTTATGATACTAGTAAAATATTCGATCGTTACAGGCTTTCGCTTCTACATATCTCGAAGAAATTAGGAATGGTTGTTTAAACTCCTGTTTATAATATTCTATTTCTACATTATTGTGGAACGTGATTTTACAAGCTTGAACGCGAACCTCGACGCGAACCCCCAATAATGACTGTTAATGTTTGATTTTCTTGAATTTCTGACGTCGCTCACTAAGTACTAGTATTTAAGCCGTCTCCTGTGTTTTATAGACCTAACAGCGAAGGCAGCCGATCTCCCTCCAGAACACCATCTCCAAGGCGCTCCAGGTCAAGATCCTCAGGTCACGGATCCCCTAGGGCGCGACGGTCCAGGTCGTCATCGGTGTCATCGCGGGGATCCAAGTCACCGAGGTAAGTTTCTTGACGGTTTTTCGTTCTTTTCTAATTTATACAGTAGTTTTGTTTATTTATTTTCATCAACTTCAGTGGTAAGTTTTCTATGCTAGAGCTTTTCCCCCCTTTTTCCTACATGCCGGATTAAAAATATATCATTATTGGTTATCGATATTTACAGGATTATTGGGTGGTAACGACACGTAATTTGATTGCAAGACGAAAGTAAGAGTAATACTAGTTCGTTGTATTGACAGCGCTAAACGTATACAGTACAGTGATGATTCCTCAGTTCTGAAGGGTAAGAAAATAATAGGTAAGGCAAGTATCTCACATCACTATGATCTTTGAAGCATGAGTCGCAGTAGTTTCTGTTCCAGTATTCCAACGTACCCGACTCCTTTGACACTGTGCTGTATTTTTTAAAAAGCTACAGACCCATTCGCACAGGGCCCCCTTGGTTTAGAAAAGAATCGCAGATAAAATTGCACACAAGTTTTCTCTGACAATTGGGCTCCTGAGAAGTAGTATGTGGGAGCCTGATATGATTCGAAAAGAGCCAGACATGGCAAATAACAAAAAATATAATGGATAAAAAAGGCATCGGAAGTTTGAAATCACTTTTAATCTTCGAAGCTCTCGTTTAAACTTCCTTGAGAGATAAAGGGATTTAATTTTTCGAACAGGTTCACAAATCCTTATACTTAACACGGTGGCGCTGTGCCGATGGGGTTGCTTTAAAGTTTAACTGAAAAGCCAACTTATTTTTGTGTCATTTAGTTGAATACACTGAGTTATTTCAGTTCTGCAAAGGGATTTTTTTGTTTTCCACTATCTGCACTAGTTATGACGTTCAGAATGTCTGCGGCTGTCCCCACAGCGAAAATTCTACTATGACGCGGGAAATGTTTATCTAAACACAAACAAGGCTTTTCAGTGGGCAGTGGCGATATTGGTGAAGATTGCTTAGTGCCTGAACAAAAAAAAGTCATAAATCTTTCTTGTAAGGCATACAACAAATTAGAGGTACCACAAATCACACAGAAATTCCACTATTTGAAAATCGATTATTCCTGAATAGCGGAACAACCAAGTAACGTATTTTCAGCGGGTCTTGAAGCCAATTTAAGTGAATAAGTGATGGGTAACTAGACTGTCCTATCCCAGGACTTTTCGGTTAAACTTTAAACATGGTAAGCATGCAAATCTCACCTTTTTTTTCAAGTTTGTTGTTATTTGGATACTTTTACAGTGTGGCTAGTATTGGCGCCGATCGCAACTTTGACTGAGAGGAAGTCCATAGTCTAACTTAGTAACGCGTAGATAATCTGCCTCTCAGAATTCATTTGCAAGTACCAACAAAGACTAGGAAATTTCTCAAGGGCGTTCTTATTCCTTGTTCTTTGTTTTCAGTCAATTGTGCCTATTCGTATTTGTTGAAGCCAGGTTTTACTGACTTTCGGTTGGTTATCCGTCGTTTGTTTTCTGACGATGTAGAAAATGAAATGAGAATTTAAGATCGACCTTACGGTGTCTAAGATCAAATTCAAGATATCTAACTCGATGACAGATTTTGAGGATCAGCAACTCCTGTTTTCAGTAGCCTACTTCATTTCTAGACTGTTGGTTTAGGTACAAAAATTACAGTTAAATTTATCTTTGATAGCGCTAAACGGGTAAGTCAGCTGAGATTTGTTCTATCGATATTTTGTCCCTTCTTGGCAAGAGTCCTCTTCAGGTTCAAGTTGGGAAAAAAACCTGTGATCTATTCTTGCCGAGGAGGGCCGAGATGTCATTAGAATAAATTTCATCTGACTTGTCCTTGCTTGTGATAATCTTAATGGCCTACTGAACTATGTGAACACTATTGGAGTGTTGAGAAAATAAGTAAAAGGAGAAGAAAAACACGAGACTCCTGAAAACATAGCATCCAAAGAAGAACTTAAATCTTCGTATAGGTTGATCATTCCCTGGAGTAGCCTCTGGTCGCACAATCGGGTGTTTCAGGCGTATCGCACAGAATTTAGAGGAGTTATTGTTTATATATTTTTGTACGTTAAACAGTTGTACCTGATGAACCAAAAATTTTAATAGTCTGCACTCGGGGTTTCCCACTCTCGATTTTAGTGTACAGCAAGTGCCCGGTCTGTTGAATTGAGAATTCGAAATGGAGATTTGCTTTTCGAACGGGATTTTTATGGGGGTACCAAGCCCCTGCTGCTGGGGCACCATGCCCAAGAATTGAGGATTTGTGTATGACTGGTACTCGGTGTCGCGGTGCCCAGCTCGTGCCGGCACCGGTTGCCACGTGTTAGGGCAATTGCCTAACTTATGGCCGGCACCGCTGGTTTTGGCTGGTGCCGGGAAAAGGTGTACACGGGGGGGGGGGGGCTGGGAATGGGTAACCACTCACCAGCTTCGTCTCTCGACATAGTCAGAAGTTTCATAACAGATATGCATAAAGCATTGCATCCTCGGATTAATTGTTCTGTTGGATGCCAAGGATATTTCTGTTTAGACCCTATTTGTTTAAAGGACACCTGAACGAAGGGTACCAAGTATCATCCCTATCTGTATGACTTCCGTTAACATTGCCTGCAGAAAACCCAATCCAAATACGAAATAGTGTTTCCAAGCTATGATTTTTGCTCCATTTTTCATCTGGCCTTATTTCAGTACCGAACAATTTTAGAAACTAACAAATGTCGCCAATCAACCCTTCTTCTGGAATATTTTTTAACCAGTTAAGCCCAAACGTATATCTAGAAGAAATTCCAAAACGATCCGGCCAGCGCTGTACAACATTTGAATGAATTGCGCTTTTTGTCTTGAAGTCTGCATGTGCAAACCTCCAGAAACGAACATCCCTATTTTGAAAACGTCCCGCTCAGGAGAAGAATGCTGTAACGGATCGTAGTTGTTCGAATCGTCTATTCCTTATAACTAACTCCGTTCGGGTTCGTTGTTAATACACCGACTTTATTTACAGAACACAGAACAACACTCTTAACTGATCGCTGACTAATTGCTAACTCAAAACCAAATCATCCTTTCAACCAAATTCCACAGCATTTCATTCAGCGAGAACCCCTTAGGCGATTCAATTGGCCACAGCAAACTAGTACAGTACTTAGTTTGCGCACAGCACATTAACCACAATACAGAACAAAAATGCGTGATGGGGGAACCATCACATTCCTCCCCACCAAAAAAAAAACAAACAAAGAACTAATTGTTTTTTATGGCAACTGACCAATCTTTGAAAGCCTTTGGCTTGCAATCACACGCGTTTATCACTTTATTTACGTCCTCAAATACCCCCTGCCAGTAACAACTGGTCAAGAGTATTTTTGTCGTCACTCTTCGGCCTCTATGAATGTAGGCATCTGCCTGAGTGGCGTGGGCGGCTTTCACGAAAGCTTCTCTGTATTAGGTTGGTATCAACAACTGAAAATGTTTCGATCGATCTGTGACCCGTCGAGTAACACGGTAGAGAGCGTTCTCCCTCATTACGTACTGGGCCCCTTTGTCATCCGCCGCCTCAATATGAACCAAGTCATAGAGTTTTTGGAATTCGGGCTCGGTTCGTTGTTTGTACGAGAATTCTGTTGAAACCTTGCCTTTCCTCTGCCTTGAATCCACGATTGTCCTCAGGTTTCTTGGTAGATTTTGAATGCTCATCTGGAATGAAAGTTGAGTTTCTATTTACAATATATACAAACATCTCCCCCGTTAGTGCAATCGGGAGAGTGCATCAGCGTTTGCGTTGTCTACGCCCTTCTTAGCTTTGATCCTGAACGTGTACTCTTGCCGAGTTAATGACCATCGTGCCAGACGCGGGTTTTGATTTCTGGCCATGTTTAGCCACTGGAGTGGACAATGATCTGTTTCTCTTTCAGCTTGTAGTGCATGTGCTAAGGTGATCCTTCAATCTTCTCTTTCGGCTTGCATTGACTTGTTTACTTCTTCCATGCTGAGCTTCATCGGTGACTGAAGTAGGCTGAGAATTTGATCTTGATTCATGATGCTCTGCTTGTTTGGAATGTTTCCAACTGCAGCATGCCCTTCTTTTCTTCTTCTTCCTTTGCCTTTTGAGACCTTGTTTGCACGCCGCTTGGTTGTGGAAGAACAGGGAGCGAAGCAACTTTGGGTTTCTCGCTCATGTGAGCTGCAAGGAAGATACCAGGCCGTCCAGTCTAGGCTAAAAACACGATGCCAGCTGACAGTGCGTTGAATGACACGTGCTGAAAAACACGCAGCAGTTTGTGCTGAAAAACACGTAGCTGTCTGTGCTGAAAAACACGATGCTTTCCTTATACCAATGCAATTGCAATTTTGCACTTGATTCCCGAAACCACTGGTGGACTAGAAGAAGTTTCTGACCCCTCAAATCTCGCGAATAGGGATTTTCGTAAACTGAGAAAACACACGGCAGGTGTTAGTATCTTTACTCAGGAGACACTTCTTCTCAATTCGCACACCTGGGCACAACAAACAGTTGGCGGGTTCGCCACCGCAAATTCTGGTGGAAACTTGCAAGAGCTTCCGACCCCTCCAAATCACGCGAATAGTGATTTTTCGTAACTGAGAAAACACGCGGCAGGTGTTAGTCTCCTCTCGAGAAGATACTCGGTAGGTATCTGTCTCCTTAGTGGGAATGTCCGAGAGACATTCGGCACACTCGAATTAGCAATTATACCGCGAACACGCTCACACTTTCTTTCCGATATTAAAATCTTCTCTGGACCGATTGTAACCTCACAAAAGTGAAGAAAAGTTTCGCTTGCTGACGGAAACTGTTCACAAACCGAAGGATAAACTCTACCGGCACGACAGGAAATGTTCGCTGAACAGACAAATTCAACCGGCCGACGTAGAAATTCAACTTGCGGAGGGAATCTATCCACGGAACCGACAGAGAAACTCACGGAAGATTTGACAAATTATCGTACCTTGAAAGCAGGTGAATGACCCTGCTTATCACCATATGTTAATAGCCGACAATCCGGAATGGCTTGCTACCGAAGGGTCCTCGCCAATCCAATTCACGACTGTTCCTGTGTCAAGACACGTTGGGCGCCAATGTAACGGATCGTAGTTGTTCGAATCGTCTATTCCTTATAACTAACTCCGTTCGGGTTCGTTGTTAATACACCGACTTTATTTACAGAACACAGAACAACACTCTTAACTGATCGCTGACTAATTGCTAACTAAAAACCAAATCATCCTTTCAACCAAATTCCACAGCATTTCATTCAGCGAGAACCCCTTAGGCGATTCAATTGGCCACAGCAAACTAGTACAGTACTTAGTTTGCGCACAGCACATTAACCACAATACAGAACAAAAATGCGTGATGGGGGAACCATCACAAATGCTCTCCGTGACCATGTCTGTAAATGCATTCTCCATGGTGTGTTCAAGTATGGTTTCATTGTTCAGGTGTCCTTTAAACTGTATGTTATGACCCTGTAAAAAAAGAATCAGAACAGGTATCCTTATAACGTTTAACACATTTCACAAGCATGCGTAACCATGGGTTAAATGTTACCAAACTAATGACAGATTATGCAGGAAATTGTTCTTTTCTCATCGTATTTCTTTCAGGGTCCAACGGAGCAAGTTGAAGAATTCTGTGGGACTCGGACCGCCCCTCGGAGGCTCATCGGAGTATACACCACTTGCAATGTGTGTGAAGAACCTGCCCTTAAGATCATCAGGTATGTTACCTAGCCCTATATTTACGTTGCTCAAGTCGAGAGTAGAAGACGGATGCCTCGACCACTTCTTGTGCATGTGCCGAATTTGGCTGTTTGTGGACGATACATCATTATTATCATCAATATCATTAATAGCAGATGACAGGTGCAAGTCTCTGCACAAACTTTTGGCAAAGCTTTTGTGACTGCAAGGGATCACGGAGTAAAGCTGCAAACCTATGTTTTCCACTTTCTTCGTCACCAAAGATAGCTTTACTTGTTCATGGAATACACAGGGTCCACGACGACGCTGTCAGACGTTTCATAACATCCAGCACAATAATGCGCGGTTTCAACAGATAGAAGACAAAATACGATCTGTTAGTATTACAGAAAATTGTGTGTAATGAGCCTTTCAGTGTTGCGTTTTCGGAAAACACGACAGTAAACATTGTGTGTAGGATATTACTTTTAACGGAAATATATAATAATTGGGGGGGGGGGTCTCGGGGAGGGAGTGAGTAAATGAAGATCCAATGTGAATTGGATCAAATGAAAGATCCGAAGGCCCAGTGTGACGAGAGAAGGTTGTCGGTGAAATGTGAACAGAACAAATCACTGCACAGGCCAAGAGCCTTTTTAAGAGTGAATGTTTTTTTTTTAGGGTTTTATTAAATGTTTTTTTTTGGTACAGAAGTTAATTCAGTTTAAAAATCGGTTAAAGAAACATCTCCTAGAGGGTACTTGGTGAGTGGAGGGTTTGGAAGATGAGAGAGGACAAATTAATTAATTTTTAGTTTATTTTAGTGAAGGTTTGATTAGTGGTAGTAAATATGATATGATTAAATGATAGTGAAGGTGTACTGGTTGCGTTTTTCAAGCACTTATGTGCTTTGTTTGTAACCGGTACAAGGCGGTATGATTTTTTTTAGTAAAGTTGTTGAATCCTGGAAAATCCTGAATCCTGAAATAAAGATATTCCATCCGAAAATATTCTGCAACACTAGTACATCCAAAGAGTTATCTGTTGAAATTGGGCATCCTTTTGTTAAATGTTACCGAACTTCCGAAAGTGCAGTTATTTATCTTAGTATTTCACTAGCTCTCTCACCTTTGGCGCCGAAGATCCAAATCAAGGTTGCATCTTCTTGTCTAAATTGTTTACAGTTAACGGCATTCCGTCGTTTAGTGTGGCGTGTCTTGTTGAGAAACTGATAACAGGGTTGCGGGCAATCTAAATTGTTTAGTTAATACTTGCTCTGTCCTTGGTCATCAATGTTTTTCGCTCTTTTGGAAGAACCTGGATATGAAATAGAAAATAAAATGATAGTGTAGAACAGAAGTAGACAGAGAAGCTGATCGTGGTTTTGGCACTGCAAATAATGATGCAATAATGAGCATAACTTTCGAAGTCCTAGATCACAGTTTACGTCACCCACCGGCCACCGTACGTTCAATACTAATCGCTTATTGTAACCGCCGTTTTTGGAAACAGCTGGAAACAGCTGGTGGGTTATAAAGTAGAAACTTGTCTGTTCGGTTCAGTTCAGTTTATTTCAAATATCAGCACAAATCGCGGCTTGGGGCCAAATTGCCATTTACGTCAAGATACATGATGTCAAATCGATAATGTCATTGAAACAGAATCAGTATATGTGGTGGGTTTTCCATAACGTCATAATTCAGCAACACGTATAGCACCCTCCTATCAATATTCTTCATGCTGTGCATTTGTCCGACAGCCAAACCTTCCTGTAATGGGAATTTTGCCATTCCCGACCATTGACAAAACTTGTATATGGCCTCCGGCTTTTCCTGGGGCCCTCGGTCAAGGCTTCGCTCTAAACTTTTCCGAGGTCCTTACGAAATTTCATCCCATTTTTTTTTGTAATCCGGGTTATCCGCCATCCCTTCCTTCTGAAAAACATGTATACTAGCTAGCCTTTGATACCTCCCTTAACACGTGATGCCTTTCCCGGTGCTTCGATTTAGGATCCGCTCTAGAATTTCCGGTCCGGAGGTCCTTATGAAATTTCATCTCCATTTTGTTAATCCATCTTCCCGGATTTTCCAGAAACGATAGGACAGGCTTTCTCGTCTTAAGGACTCACTTTCGCAAGAAAATGGGGCTCGCTACGAGGGAAAGTAGTCGAAAGAAGCTCTTGCTTCTTTCAGGGATGGATTATGGACGAATAATCTTCATCCACTTTTCAGAAGAGGTTCGTCTGGGTTCTATTCTGCCAATTCCAGGAAAGGAGAGCGCGCGTGGCGTAAAGAATAGACCTCTCTACTTCAGTTTCAGGCTCATTAATTTTTTCAAAATAAGGGATATGAAAGTACCACATAGGATGTAAAAGTGAAGTCGCTTTGGTTGACTTGCGTACTCGTTCAAAGGCTTCCCGATTTTTTTGAGATATATTGCAAAGCCTGTTCCCAGTGAGGTCTGATGTACGCCCTGTGTCAGGAGGTGGAAGTGGGAAACTCATCGAACTGGGTGTGTTCAACGGGTAATAGAGATTGAACCTTGTACGGACATTTTACATTCCCATAGGTAACTGGTTCTGGTTTTGATCCCAGCTGCGTGCTCGGATTTCCCACTTTTGACGTGGGAACCAGGGCCAGGGCCTGGCCTGAGTTTAAAACTAAGATAAGGCGTTTTTTTAGCGGTCCAACAGTGAGCTAATGTTCACCAACGGTACGTTCTAGCGACCAACAAAAACGTCTGTGGCCAACATTGTTGGTCAAAACGACCAACAACTGGCAACAACTGAAAGTGCTGTTGGTCAATTTGTGGAGTGATCAGCCAGATTTTTCAAACAGAGCGTTCTGGCGAAGATCCACCTCTGTTGATCAACAGGAACGTTTGGCGGTGAAAAGTAGTTTGTTGGTCAACACTGTTGATAAACAGAAGAACCGCTAAAAAACGCCTATAGTGAAGATACTCATCCCTTCCCAATCCCAGTAGTCTGTGTCATCCCGCTTTGACACTCGTTCGCCTTCCTCGCCCGCCGGAATTAGCTCCTGCACCCTGTGCGATTTTTAGCCCTTAGTACTGGGAATAGAACATAAGAATGGGGCGAAAATGAAATGTGAAAAAAAAACAGTAATAATAATATAATAACTTTATTGGTATAATAGCCCGTGGGCCATAGCAAGGGAAAACATGGAAAAAACGTAGAACAAACAACAAAATCATTGATAACATACTAAACGTCATAAAATTACTCAATCAAACTTAAAAAATCTGCCTCTGTTCTCCACCGCCGTCCTGAGAAACGGCCTAACCTTTCCATACTTATAAATATTCCTCGCCATTTGTATATATAGAATATGAGGATGGGACGAATCTGAAATGTGAAAAAAATCAATATGAGACAAGAGACAATCCACCTGAGGATGGTCCCTATCTTAATCCCCTATACTGTACTGTGAGGTACGTACTGTACTTACACTATCTACATGGATTGTAAGGATCAGCTGACTTGTAGTAACTACCTCAGTTCAAGAATTTTTTAATGTTTTTTACCCCTTGAACAGAGGCTTACTGATTCTTTTTTTTCAGATACGAGCTTAAAGGATGGATTGTTTCACGAGTACAAGAAGCATGGGAAAGTGACGTGTGTGAAAGTGGCGGGTCAGGGTCCGGATAGGTTTGCTGTGGTGACGTTTAAGAAAAGTGAAGACCTTGAAAAGGCCCTGGAAGTGTCTAAGGATAAAATGTTCTTTGGATCTAAGATTGAAGTTTCGCGCCATGAAGGAGCTGTGGATGTGGAGGACAATGAGTTCAGGTGAGTTCCCCTTGCTAAATACCAATTTCTCAAGGTACTCTTGTGTACCGGTAGGAACCGTTGTTATCAAACCCTTCCAGTTTACTCCTAGTCTCGGTAGTGTCTATCCCCCGTCGTTTCGAGCCTCTCTCTTAGTATAACTTTTTATATCCTTTGCCCAGTATTCGACGAAACCAAGGTGCTTGCTCGTTTGTTTTTACGCAGAAACGGAATTAACACAAGGGGCTTTAAATGTGAAATAATTATTGACTTAAATTCATTAGTTCAAGACCCCATGTCGGAGCCTCGTAGGGCCCTGATGGCAGTGTCTCATGGAGTAAAGCAAAGAATAAGGTCTTAATACTCTTGATGACTAACTCTTCGCGCCGATGAGGTATCGCCGTGTGCGTAGCGAAGAGCCGGAAGCGTCTCACCACAGCTGTCCCCAACGGACGCCGTTGATTGGTTGACATTGGATTTGAGCCATTGTTCGGGTGACGTTTCTCGTTCTTTCCGAGGTTCACTGGCGTGTTTTGGACTTGGTCATATAGAGTATTGTAGTGGTATGTGAACTGTAATCACAAGCCTCTCGGTGTCTCAGTTGGTTAGCGCAATGGTTATTTGAGCCAAAGGTCGCGGGTTCGAATCCCGCTCGAGGAGCATTCTTGTCTTTCAGTTCACTACTTTTGTCTTGTCCATTTTCGAACGGAAATGAACCCAAAGACTAGCCGCAGTAGCCTAAGGGGATCGAAATAAAAGGTCAGCGAGTGAGGTTCACTTCCATGACTTATGTTACAGTTTCTTTTTAAATTACTCAAGTGCATATGAAAGACTGACTATTCGTGTATTGGCAGCATTAACCTTTGACCGAGGACGTTCATGAGTCATGTTGCAACGTGACAAGCTGTTGGAAAAACCGGGACAGATGCTCGATCGCAAGCTAATGTTCACTGAAGGCTCATGTATGCCAGTAATAATATCAACAGATCCTAGTTCGGCTAATATGCATTGTAACGTTTATACGTCACCTATCGTATTACGAAAAATGAAGAAAAATGACAAAGAAAGAGATGAGAAGAAACGCAAGCAGTCATTGCCACTTAAGAAATTTTGACCAACTAACCGTTTGAATTCACAATTTATTCTTCTTTTGCTTTTCCACCTAAATTTCTATAAATCGTTTGGAAACCCGTAAAATCTCAATATAGTTCTGACGTCTGATCGTAAAGTAGATAAGAATATTCATAAAGTAACTGTCACAGCGAGAACGTCGAATTTTGCTTTGTCGTCAGCATAAAAATACTCGCTAGCCTAAATATGTACAAAATACTTCTCGTAAATCTTCGTCTTCTAATGATCTAAATTACATTCGCGTCTGTTTCGACAAATCTGGGCGTGGCTTGGCGCTGGTCTAGTGTCAACTTGTCAGACAAATTCTTGACCTAAGTATGGAATTGATCAGCGAATTCTGTTTCTGCGGCAACTGGATCGAACCTGTTTTGAACGTTAATTTGCTTAGAGGAAACTCCTGGAAAAAAATCTTTTCTGGGTGAAACATAGAATAATAAAACGCCACTGTGGTCGCTGAGGCTTTAAGAAACAAGGGACACTCCTGTGTGTTCCAACCTCTCACTAAAAGCTACCAGGACGGTGATGGCTTTTAATAACTACTGATATTAAACTGCGTTAAACGAATACATCATCTTGAGTTTTATTCTAGCGATATTTCGGCCCTTCTTGGCAAGGGTCCTCTCCAGGATCAAGCTAGAGATACGAACTTGTGATCTTTGTTTTTCTAGCTTGAGCCTGAAGAGGACCCTTGCCAAGAAGAGCCTTAATATCGCTGGAATAAAATGTAGTTGACGTATCCGTTTGACGCAGTCAAATATGATTCACCCTCAGTAACTTCTGTTCTGTTAGTAGCCTGTGTCACGCACCCTACGAAATGATATTGGCTATTCGTCATTCCGTTCAATGTCCTCGAAAATCTGGGATTGAATTCGTCGAGTCCAGTGTCTGGTAGCTTTTAGCAAGTTCTGATTAGGAGGCTGGAACCCTCAGCAAATTCCGTTCCTTTAGTAGCCAGTGCGAAGTACATTGTTGAATAATATTGGTTATTGGATATTCGTCGTAATCGTCGTCACATTGCCTGTTCGGTAAATCTAGGGTTGAACTCATCAAGTGTAATGCCAGAAACTTTTCGTGCATCACGCTGTCAGCGAGGCTGTCAGAACCAGCGTGACTGATAGAGTTGTCGGGTCTTCAGTAAGAGAAACATATTCGTGGAGCCTCCCGGTGGTTTTCTTCGCTCATGTTCGTTCCTTATTTGAGGATCAGGGTCGGTTATCGTCACCGACACAATGTGTTCTCGTCTTGGGCACTCCGCAACAGCTCCATTATACTCTATATGACCAAGTCAAAATCACGCCAGTGATCCTCAGGAAGAACGAGAAAACGTCTCACTGACGACTCAAACTCAACAACTTCCGGCTCTGAAATGGTTGAAATGGTTTAATGGAAAATTGCCACAATAGCAAAAGCTAAATATTAGGCAACAAATAGGAAATAAATAAACACACAGTAAGAACTAACAACATCTGAATAATTTACATCAACAATGAAACTTAAAACATAAACATAAACAATTCTTCTGCTAGGTACACGGCGATTTTGATCGGCAAGGAGAGTTAGTGATCAAGAGTATTGGTAGTGATATTTCCGACCATTTTCCCGTTTTGTCAGAATTTTGCCTCAGAATAAGCAGGCTAGCCTCACTGGGCTCACTGGACTAGCCTCACTGGGCTAGCCCTTCAGCATCACCTTACTTCGTAACAGAGAAAGACCTCGAAGCTCTGAAGACTAAACTACAAGAATGTCCATTGATGAAAAAAAGGAGCTTGATATTTATTTCGACAGATTTTGAAGTGAAGGGTTAATTTATGGAATGCTGCACTTGAAGACCTTTTACTCAGCCTTTAATTACAAATCAGTCTTTCGGCCTTTAGGTGTTGGGTCGCAAGGTCTTCTTCTGACGAGTTCTAGCTGGAAGACTATTTGTAGAAAAGACACAGAAGGTCTCCTACAGCTCGCTATCTCCAAGAATTCAAAATTTAAAAATGTCTAGGATTTTTAATTTTTTAGGGAGGCTAGGGCGACATCCCTGGATGCTAAACTTAATTTACTTTGATGAATCTGTGATTGTGCGAGAATGGTGCGGACCTTTACGTGCGCTTTGAGGTTGCAGTGGCGGGAAATGTTTTGTTGAGTTGACATTTTTATGTTTTGATGTTTGATCTTCATTTCGTGATTATTTTTTGTATTCATCGACCCGTATGTGACGGGCCATGGAGCCTTGTAGGGGTTATTATTATATATTTTTTTTCATTTGGTAAAAGGAATTGGAACTTGGACCATCACTGGTGCTCGCTCAGTGACACAGATAACCTACCCCGTCTATATATTGGACCAGTCGACGGGTTACAAATAAAACCATTATTAAGTCTGGTTCCTGGACGGTCTGCGAGTAAAATAACGAAGAAAAATAAATCAGCGCTAGACTAGTTTCCCTTCTTTCCAAAGTGGGAGAATAATGTTTGTTCGTAATGGTAGCTTATGAAAAACCTGGGTCTAATTTCAGAATAGTCGCGGAGGAAGAAATTCTGCTTATGTCCGGTCTTTCAAGATTCGGAAGCTATTGGTCAGATAAGTGTATTTATAAGTTAGTTCCTTTGCATTACAGGCCATTGGAAGCTGAGCTTGACGAGTACCATCCGAAAGCAACCAGGACTCTCTTCGTCGGAAACTTGGAGCGGGAAATTTCCTTAACAGAACTAAGAACAACCTTCGTGAAGTTCGGCGAAATCATTGTAAGTAACTAGGCTCTAGACAAATTATACCGTAAACAAAGCCTTTTTTTGCACTCCCCCCCACCCCTGTCACTCAGTACGTCATTTTTTTCTGTAATTCTTTATATAAGTAATTCACGAAGATTTGTGATCTGCTTAACTTGCTAGTTTTTGTATCGTCACACTTTTCGTATCGACTTGTGTTCGGAATAGTCCAAACAAATGTTTCTGGTTAGCCATCCTGCTGCCTACCGGTATTCGAGAGGCCTGTCAGTGGATTCTGGGTCTTCCGTCAGTTTTGGAAATGAAATTCCGTTGGCGGAGGTTTTTATCTAGTATCCACCGCGGGCCTGATACATTCTTCATTGTGGTACTAGAAGCAACATTAAGCTTGACGGGCTTTATATGCTGAAATGCTTCTCTCTGGTATGAGCATGGTCTACTTTAGCACCCAATAAAACCGCAGAAAGTTTTGCTAACACGTTTTCGTCTGCGCGGTCTTATTACGTTGCCTAGCGAACCGTCTTCCATAACCTTGTTACCGAAACGAGCTCTTTTCCATTATCTCTTGCAAACTTATTATGGACCAAAGTCACTCTAGAGTTCCGTGCCTTCGTCCCGCGCGATTTCGACAGGGCAGTCCCGTTTCCGCGAAAAATCGATACGCGTTCCCATAGCAGCGACATTACTCCTTCGTTCGAAAATCAATACCAGCTAGACGTGGGGAACCTGAGATTCACAATAGAATGCATTTCCCTGAGAAGTCCCACAGAGGCTTGATATTTGGGGAAGGTTTTCTAAGCAGCCCTGCTAATGTATTTTCCAAGGCTTCCGTCTGTTGTTTCTAGAATAAAAGGAGTGGTGTCGAGGGGCTGTTTCTTCCTTAGAAAGAAATGGAGTTAGCGTCGTGGGTCTCATAATCGATATCTTTAGCTTCTTGGTAGTCGTTGTAGCCTCCGCTGAAGTATGCAGTTGCCAACTTTCTTTGCGAGCTTCGAGGCGGGAAATTCGAGATGCCGACAAAAAATTGGCACATCTTTTAGGATTTTTTTTTCTGTTAATTTTTTTGAGGATTTTTGTTCAGTGGGAAATTAAGTCAAGCCTAGTTCCAGAGCAAATAACACTAGGGAGTAGCGCCAGGACTTGAAAGAAGTGACACACACTCGAATAGCAGCGACACTAGCAACGCTGGCGATAGAGAACGTCGCTACTGAAACTCATTCAGTCGTTCACCAGCGCTGGCTCCGACAACTTCATATTCTGAACATTGGAAAAAAATGATACAGCGTCCATTGTTGCCTTGGTGTGTGCTTACCGCACCTTTGCTTTGCTAGAAATGTCTAAACCCTTAAGTTTTTCTTGCTTTAAATGCCGCAAGCGTAGTGGAAATCAATGGTCTTAGCATATTTTGCTCTGCCTAGTTCCCACTATGTCGACATTTGCGTCGCTTATGGTTCCGACACGCCGCCTCTGGCGGTGCGAAATTTTCAGACTTAAGCGAAATCATATTTGGACACGTTCTTTGGAAAAGTGAAAAATGCGCATGCTATTATAGTTCAGCCTCGAGGCCAGCAGTCGCAGTTTGTCACTAGCGAACTGCGCAGTAAGCTTACGTGCGTTCTCAGATCCCTTCTAATGTTTGGGTGCGTTTTGCAGATCGCTGGCGTGAGGCCATTGGACGATAGCGTGACGTCTCGAAAAGCTTCAGTCTGAGGTGTGTAATTATAATCGTGTAGAGCGATCAGGTTTTTTCCTGAATTTTGTCTCGAACAGGCGAGGCACGTGCTATGTAGTGTTGGGCTGCTTTTTACCGGCTTGAAGTCGGCAATCTTCTACTTGAGCGCTGTAGAAGAGAGGACGGAAAGGGGGAGCGTCGAGTATTTATCCTATTTTGCTATATTCTCAAATCAACTTCAGCAAAAGGGAGAAATCACTCGTGTTTGCGCGGCGTGTGGTCCAGTTATGGATACCCGTTTGAACTTTCTTATTATAGCAGATGTGGACAAACCGACTGCGACGATGGGTAGAGTTCAAAATCTGACCGTGGAACTTTTAAAGTTCACTTAGTTTCACATTTTGGTGGTCCCATCAACATATTCTACTATCCCTGACGATAATATCCTACTCCAAAGGATATTTCCATGCTCAGAACTGTTGTCGTTCTGCTTGGACTGAGCCACTGTCGGGTATCTTTCTGTGGACGCCTTCTCGACTATCCGAAAACAATAATATCCTACGAGCCTACGAGGATGTCGCAGCTTCTGGACTTCCTCATGCTCAGCGCTGTTAATGTTCTCTTTGAACTGTGCAGTTCAGAACGGAGTTCACCTCTGGGAGTGAGGCAGGGAAACTCCGAACAAGTAATTGATGTCTTCGAAAATAAACAACGGGCACTGTGCCTCCAGATTTCAACTCCGGGCTATTCTTACTCCAGTTTACGTGCCAAGGATGATCCGACAGATTTTGACTCCCCTCCCACGAATCGGTTACCAGGAGGGCTCTGGCACAGAGGGCCGAAAAACATGAAAGGTCAGACAAAATGATGACCTTTGAAAAGGCTATGGTTAGCAATCAAAAACGCTAAATGACGCCAAGAACGGACAATGACATTTAACAATGACGTTGCTGTGCTGAAATTCCGCGATCGTGTTCCGGAATTTTTAAGCTTGTGCAGCAGTAGGCTACCAATAATCTATTGCTACCAAACCAGAGCACGGTAGCCGCCACTACAGTGCACATGAACGAGACAGGTACCTATACGGAAATATAACAAGGAACATTAAAGATGCTGCCATAATACAGTATAGAAAAACTGGCAAGAAAAGGCGTACATTTAAGTATTCGTAACGTTTCAAAACTATCAGACAATGGCAACTTCAATCACCATCATGGTGATTGCAGGTTTTTGCAATGATTAGTTAGAGAAGAAACGAACCTGCAATCATGGTTGATTGTCCAACAATCCAGTCCAACCAGTCCAGCGTTGTCCCTGATGTTTGACAGCCTGACGAAGACCCTTGCTAAGAAGGGCCGAAACTGCTAAAGCACTGTAGCTGACGTTATCCGTTTTATCCATTTTTGAATACAAATCGAAACAGTGTAAAACAATGACCAATCACGTATACATGGTTTTGCATAATGGACCGTAGGGTCATAGGACACAGGATAACTTGTACGCTGTATTGCATGACAGCACCGGCTGAGTGCATTGAAGGTTGCAAAGATGTGACTTTCAGCGCTTATTCTGGTCGGAAGACGCGTAGTCGGAGCAAGGATCCACTACTTACTTGACTTGGACCCGTTACTTGAATCCGTCGAAGGGTAGTATCCCAAAATTTTTCAGTCTTGCGCCGGATCTTGGGCGAAGTCTAGACTCTAGCCAGCAAGGATCATTGCGGAAAGGAGATACATATGTTCTGCTACACACTATTATTATAAGTTCTTGGACCTTGCAGTAGGTAAAACTGACCTATTTGTCTATAGGGTCTCATTTCCTGTTGGTAGTTCAGTCGTGTAGGCATCATTTGGGGGAGAAACCCAACTGTCTTCTTTAAGGGTGACCCAGTGGCTCTGACTTACAATGACTTAAGTTGAGGGAGTTCGAACCTGTTCGTACAATAACAACTGTATCCTGTCGACTCGAAACTGTATAGGCAACATTCGATTTCGAACCTGACGAACGAAACGGATGCATGCTTCTGCTGATCTGGGCCGTAATCTTTGTCGGCAAGTCGCGATAGGACCAGAATCTGTTAGGTTAGATGTTGTTGCTTACCTGTAAAGGTAAGGGTAAGGTCTGGATATTGCTGTAAGGTAAGGCTGGTAAGGTTTTACGGTCTCAGCAGCGAATGTCTGTTTGATATTCCAGATGTTAGTTTGTTGGATTTTTCACTTCCGAACGAGTGGTGCAGGAACAAGAATTTTCCTGTAAACTAGTCGTTGCTTCCGTCGTCTTTTTGGAATCCGCTGTTGATAAGATAATGTGAGTCAACCAAGTTATTTGAATTTAGCTTATTTGGCCTTTCCTCTTATCTCTAAGCTACATTAATCTTTGTCTCGCCTGTAGTCTGAATAAACCGAAAGCACCTAGGAGCTTCAGGCGACATATTTTCAGTGGTAGAGGTGAACAGCCTGTAGATCAAGCTGAGTTATGTCAGTAGGTAGGTAGGCATACTTTGGCTCGACTCCCAGGACATAATGGATGATCCGCCGATTTCTTTGGAATGGGTGATTTTGCTGTTTTGACTTTTTTTTGTCGCTATGCAACATTGGGGAAGCGACCGAGATGATGGTGCATCTTTCTGTATCCCTCAGTATATCTTATTCTTATATAGTATAAATAATCATCGCTTGCTCATGTATCGATGTTAAAGACGACGTCATGATGGACTCAGTACTCAGCTTCTTTTCTCATTATAAAAATATACTTCAATCTAACGCAGATTATCAGAAATCCTTCTGCTCTTAAAGCTTCAAGAACGATTGGTATAAAACTATGTCCCTAATTCAAATCATTGGGACATATTCTAAAAGGGATTCAATAAAGGGAAGAAGGAAGACGTTCAGGTTGGTATCCTCAACCTAAAATTTGTTTTGAGGTGAAGAGGAATGGGAAAGGAGGGGAACTATCGATGTTGGTTCAGGGATCCTATTTAGCGCAGTAGCTTTATAACTTCCAAAGTTATTATTTTTTAAACTATCTTTTGAGATTTTTACTTTCTGGCCAGCGATTATATTTAAAATAATGTCAATTCTAGAATTAGAAAGAATAACCCCGGTTAATCCCTCCTCTTTCTGCAGGAATTGCCCATGCAGGAATATAAGTAAATATTTAAGTATCCATTAGAAATTAAAGTGGGTCATTGCGGGTTAAATAAATTTTTCCTTCACAGAATAAACAAAACTGATACGCAGTTGTGCCTCTGTGGTGAAAACGAAACATATTCCCATTTTATTTTTGAGTGCCTTATTTTTGTTCGTGAACGATTAGATTTATTATTTCACCTTAATAGGATCAATGTTCCTTTCCCATTTCATCTTGATTTGGTCTTTAAATTTAGGAACGTTAGAAATATTGTTTTGGAATATATTAGGAAAACTAAACGTTTGGATTGGGAATTATGATTTGATTTAAAAGTATTTGTTTTTCTATGTTTGACAATGGAATTCACAGTGTGTATTATTTTTTTTTCTTTTTGATTAGATTTTTATGCAAAATTATATGCTCCCAATACCAGTATAACCTTTCTTCTAATGCTCAGTGATGGAGTTTGCCTCTCAATTTGGGCATGTTGAACATCATTTGTTTATTTTGGATGTTGTTCGGTCTCGGGCCATTTTTTGTTGTTTTACATCATGTGGGAGCCTAATGTGGAAGTCGGGAACGTTTTAGACGACTCGCCTTACCGCTTATTCTTATCAGGCCACGAAAGAAATTTGTGTGGAATCAAAAGAAAGCGCAAAAAACGGGTTTAAAAAAAAGAAAAGAAAATGAGTCACACGATTTGAAGGCCAGGGATGAGGGAAGCCTGTCTAAAGTTCGCTGGAAAATCGACTGCGCAATTCGTCGGTCCTTGTGAATCTGTTTCCCTGTCTTCCGGCTGTACTACTGGACTAGAACAGGATTTCCGTGTCTCCGGACTTTGATGTCATTTCTGGATCCTTTTTACGGACCATCTGGTCATTTATCGTTCCGAAAATGGGAACCCGTCCAGACATCCACCACGTTTTATTTTTCTAGGATGTCGATGTGAAGAAGCAGGGGATCAACACCGTCTACGCTTTCATCCAGTTTCCAGACATTACCAGTGTTGTAAAGGCGATGCGAGAAATGGACGGGGAACACCTGGGGGCCAACCGAATCAAACTCGGATTCGGAAAGTCAATGCCGGCCCCTGTAATGTGGATTGACGGCATTGGCGGTAAATATTGTGTTTGGCCATTTGTAGCCTAGCAACTGATGTTTATTTTTGGTTTGAAAGTGAGGGCAGGGCGGATCTTATAATGAACTGTCGTCGATGGTGGCTTTGAAAACCATTACAGAAAAACGCCTTAGATATAAATCAGACTATTCACTTGGTTTTCGTACTTTCATAGCACAACCCTTACTAGAAATGACCTTTCAAGAATAAATAGTTTAGATTTTTTTTTTTCGAGAATACCATGACTTGCCCCGTAAAGCTAGCGGGCTTCTTGTTGACGCTTGTCGAGTCCGTACAGCGTTCCCACCCTCCGAAGCAGAGGTTCGACACAAAATACTTGAAAACTGTGCTGGCCGTGGTTAAAAATAAGAAAAAACCAAGCAAAAGAAAAAGGCTCCGAAACACATGATAGGCCTGCTGGCACACCACTCAACGAAAAAAACACAATGTTGGAGGTTCTCATATCCGTATTTTGAAGAGTTGTTGGTGAACTCTTTCGGGTGAAGTTTGCGCTGTCGAAATAATGGCGAAGGGGGAGATCTGTAAAGCTTATTATTCCGTAGAGAAGCTAATGGTGATAGAAAAGGCAGAATAGAAACGAGGGGTCCTTTAACTTTTTTGGGAGGTGGGGCTGGCATTAAAATTCGTGGTAGCCTACGTTTAGGTGCTTCGTGTGTGATCATTCGGAAGAACGGGGGCATGTTCGGAAGCGAGGAAGTCGCACACAAGAATTTTCTCTTGGAGTGAAACGAAAAACCCACTGGGTTAGAAATCAGCGTTCAAAGCTGCGACCTTCCTGTCCACTGCATCGTTTGATGCTGGTTGCTTTTTGGGTAGCAGTCTGTTTTGATTGCTTTCCGGGTGACCTGAGGTTACAACGGTATTACGCTCGCTTGCCTATAGCGAGGTCACAGCCTTGGACTATTCATGTAAATGTAATGTAAACTTGTTTTGGATCTAATGTCGTCACGATGAATGTGATTTACGGGACGTGGGCGATACTGTTGGCATATTGCCTTGACAGCGTGGGATGCGGTACTCACCTATAGATCTACACAGCGATTATCTTAGCAGTCCGGAAGAATACTAGAACGTCCGAGCTCAGGTCCGAGCCTTGTCGAAGCCTCAAGACTTGCTCTCGAATTAAGACAAAACCGGGACTTGTACGGGCCCTTGTAGGGTTCAGGTCTAAGACAAGACTCGGGCTTTTGCTTCGGGCTTTGCTTTGTGACGCCGGATTTGCCTGCGTAAACGATAAATGGACGCCCAAAGAAATCTGACTGGACGCCCGCTGTTATTATTATTAGTATTAGTAGCAAACAGTCCCAAGCGTCTTCAAATTTTGCAAAGATTATCGATATAACATTTTGTAATTTTCAAAGTGGTCTTCAAGTGGTTTTTTGAAGGCGCCGGCTGTTGGGATGACTTATGCGGGACTGATTGTCGACTTTTGTAATATGAATATGTATGTTATTAGTCCGACTAGCGGGATAATGGGACCTTTCTGACTCACGCTTTATTGGCTAGCGAATCCCCTGCGGAGGAATGGGCATATTGACAGTAGGCTACTGTGGTGCAGACTGCCAGAATGAAACTAGGCTTTCAGAAAGACCAGACCGTTTTTTGAATAGTTTCAAATTATTTGCGAATTCCTGCCATAGCTGTTTGAATTTTTGCCTGCCCTGGCGCTGCCGCTCGAACTAGCGACAGGAGCTGCATTCAGATTTAATAGAAAATTCCATTTTCATTTATTGTCCTCATCCGAAACAATTGCGCAGTTTGGTATCCGTATAAGGACGCCCAGATGCTGTTGAAATCGCCGAACATTTTCTGGTCCGATGGATCTGGTCAAGTCTTTGTTCTTGGTTTTGGCGGTGCTAACCCCGGGGTGTTCGGGCCTTGAGATGACAGATGGTCTATGTGTTGTTGCGTGGGATGGCCGGAAGTAAGGGAAGGAGTGATTTCTTTTCTTTTTTTACTTTTGAGGTTTCCTTAGTTTGATCGATGGACGGATGTGTGTAAACATGGGGAGATGCCTCAACGGTCTTTCCTAGAAAAGGGGAAAAAAGGTTTGCTAGGCCTGTTGCCAGGTTGGCCTGTGTTGCTTCCAAAAAAGCCTGAAAATGAAACAGTGGCAAAAAACTGGAGGAAAAACAAAACCGAAGTTAACCAAAATGCGGAAAAAAACCTCCCATGTCATCGCCCAAATCGAGCAGCAAAAGCAGCGTCCGCGTAAAAAATTAAATCTCAGCACTAGTTTTTACCTTAAGCAGTTGCAAAAAAGTAACCGCCCAAAATAGGATAGGATAGCTACTTATAGTTGGTACAGAGCAAAATAGCACTAGGGAGTAGCGTCAAGACCTATGCTTTCCTTTCTTCGCAAATGGGCCATACTCATGGTGCCTCCCACTACGCTTGCCGCATTAAAAGCGAGACAAACTTGCGGGTTTAGAAATTTCTAGTAAAGCTTAAGATTCAGTCTGCACACATCGAGGAAACAGGGAAGGTTGTATCTTTTTTTTGGTGTGTTCAGAATATCAAGTTATTGGAGCTAGCGCTGGTGCACGACCGATCGAGTTTAATGGGGACGTTCACTATCGCTAGTGGTGCTAGTGTCGCCGCTGCTATGTGTGTCACTTTTTTCAAGTCTTGGCGCTACTCACTAGTGTTATTTTGCTCTGAGTTGGTAGAAGCTTCACTTCCTTATTGCAGATTCGTTTGCATTTTCGACTCTCCGTTTTTATGGCACTTGCCCTTGTTTATTTAATTTATGTTTACCAGTCAGCTTCTGCTCAAGGAGTATTAAAAGTCGGGATTCTTGATGTTATTAGGTCTTGGGTTACCTTTGGGAGCCTGATTGGGAAATCGGCAAACGTAACTGACGACTCCCTTACCGAGTATCCTTATCAGGCCACGAAAGGAATTGTTGTGGAATCAGGAGAAAGCATACAAATCAAATTCGAATTCGTGTTTTCAAAAACAGCCCAAAGGCGGCAACATGCCAATTTTTTTGTTGTTGATACCTCTGCGGTGCGCTTTGATTTGGCGCCTTAGCTTGATCATTCGGGTTGGCGGGGTGCAAGTGATCATCCTTATGATTTCGTGTGTTTTAGTACCCCACATGTATTAATAATAATAACAGTAATAATACTAATTTATCTAGAACCCACAATTCCACAAAAGAAGGCAAGTGAGATAAACAAAGAATCAGAATGAAAAATGTTCAAGATAACTACAAATATATTAACACACGAGGGGGGGGGGGTCTGAACACCAACTTCCGAGTAATAGTTCTGTTTCGATGCCAAGGGGGGGGGGGAGAAAGAAGAAACGTTTAGTAAAGGTCGGGCTTCACTACCCAGACGCCTCAGAATCTGGGGTCCGGATTATGTGAAGACGGTCCCAAACAGAAATCAAATCAGATGTCTTTTCAACAGTCCACTTTTGGGTATTTTGCAGCACTTCTGTCATTTTCTTAGATTTTACCACCTCAGCACAATAATTTATCCAAGTCAAATGAAAACTACTTTCAAATTCCCGTTTCTTTTCACCCAGAATCCGGGAATCTGGTAGATTTTTCTACCAGATTCCCGGACGCGTCCGGGGTGTTTTCAGACCGTTTCAGACCTGTCTTCACTACCCATACTGCTATCGAAGAAAACGGAACCCAGAATCCGGGCGAAAAATCTGGGTAGTGAAGCCCGACCTTGACGGAAGTAAGTTTTTTCGAATTTCGAATTGGCACTTCTTCAACAGTTTCTACTCCTTCCATTTTTTGAAAGGAAAAGCTAATTTATAAATATATATGAAGTCACTGCGAATAAGAAAATCAGGCGGATATAACCGGTTTCAATAGATCTCCTCCATTTAAAATTGTTATTTTGAGAAAGTCAGAACAGAACACAGACGAAAACTTGTATTTAACCCTGGTTTCGTAGACTTCGTCAGATACCTTACTTACTATGGTCTAGTAATGTCCCATTTGAGTCGTCGTCCGGACTTCTAACTACCAATCTCATTCGCTCTTTTTCCTCAGAAAGCGTCCCAGAAAAGTACCTGACACGGCAGATGGCAAGATTTGGCCCCATTTTGTACACAGTCCTGGACCGAAGAAAGGGACATGCCATGATATTCTTCGAACAGGTGAGTCAAGTCTCCGCCAAGGACTGTGTCCCATCACCTTTCTTGCCCTTGTTTACATTACTTGTCCTCCCAGACTGGTCACAAAAATTTATTTCCTTTTTTTATCTGCCAGAAACGCGGATTCTTTTTTGAGGGCTTAAAACAAGTGATTGTAAGTAGTAGGCGCGTTCGTAGCACTCCTAGTGGCACTAAGTTTCTTGTCTTGACACAGTAGTGTCTCATGTTTCCCGTATAGGGAGTTTTTTGGTCTCACCATCTCTCGGTTATTCGCTGGAAACTGCCTCTCGATCAGGTTCTGGCAAGTCTGCGCTGGTGAGCTAAAATATCTAATGGGTCCCAACATTCATATGAAGCGTAGGAAACGTGGATATATTTCATATCGTAATGTAGTACAGTACAAAGGACCTGATATCCTGGTCGTGCACCGAAGACTTTAGGTAAAAACCCTCAAATCATTAAGATTTTGGTTATATATAGCCTAAAAATGAATAAAACCTTTTTTTTTATATCGTTTTATTCATTCCGGTCATTTATTCAGTTTTAAAATCTGAAAAGTCGTACAGAATTGGCTTCAACAAATAAATTGTGAATTGTGATATAACTTCTTGCGAAAGAGAGGATTTTGTCATGCAGGACGCCGCGTGCCTATGGTTCTATTAGTCGTTTAATGTCCTTGTTTTCCAAAATGGCGTAGTGTTTCATTTTACGATGTCTGGGTCTCGCATATTGCGACAAAATTAGTCCTTCCGTCTGTTCTTTGTTTACTGTCGGGGTCAGAATAGTGCGGGAAAACAATTTCCACCAACAGTTACGGACAAATAAGGTTTGATTGGAGTTTCTGTTTCGAAGATTTTCCGTTTTAGTTCTTTTTTTTGCGTCATATTGGTTGCGATGTTTCCTGAGGCGCGCCAGCTGATTGCTTGGGGCCTAAAAATGTCGAGGAAGTAACCCAAGGGTTTTCAGACTAAAAGGTGTTATGCCATGAATGGAAACACTAAAAAGACAATGAAAAAATTGATTTTACCTCTCCGAAATTATGCTTCTCTGTAGCATTGGGAAAAATGTAGGTCATGCAAAAGTTCACAGTATGCCCGTTTCCCTGTAAAATATTGTTAACCGAGGTACATTCCTATTTCGCAGGAATATTCGACTTTGACTTAATTGTACGTCAGATCGAAGAAAAATTGACTGTTAGCTGTACGTTATGTTTGACGAGTACCCCCATTTGTCGTGTTCACGATTTGGGTATCATTAAAAGACTTCTATTATATTCTGGTGTTGGCACTGGTCACGAGATCGTAGGTTGAAGTTGTTCTGTTCTATTTTCTGGTAAATATATAGTGATGTTGACGAACTTAAGAGTCAGTGACGTTAATACATCAAGCAATATAAAATACCATTTAACGTAACTGATACTCCTTAACAAAAAGGATAATTCATCAAACATATTTTATAATATTCCCTGGGCTATATTTTCTTCATAATTGCCCTGTACTTTGAGGGAATATTAAAAATCCATTTTTCATCAGTCTATCTTGGGATTCATCAATCTATCTTGCACCGCAGTCAGCTTGGCGTGACCTTTTTCCAAAAGTTAGAACTCCGCAAGCTAAGATCCTTTTCCAAAGAATCCGATATCCTCTCATGGGTTTCCATCCCGAGATGGATTTTTCTTAGCACCAGTATTGATCCGAGACCCTCTTCCTTTGCAGACAAAAAGTGCGGTGGCTGCGGTTCAGGAGATGCGTGGGAGGTCCCTCGGAGGCAGGAGACTCCAGGTGGATTTCGCCTCCAAGGAATGCCAGCTCTATTTCCTGGATAATCTGGATCCGTCGTGTATTGACACGCCTTGGGAGAGAGAAATCAGGTAAAGAAAAGCTTTTCCAGGTCAATTAGGAAAGACCCCAGAAGACGCGCGAGGCACGCGCTGCCAGTCATTAGTAAAAAATTAGGTTTGTTTCGGGTGGTGAAGTTTTGTTGATTGCCGGAATATACGTGCGAGCTCCGTCCAGTGAGGTGTTATTTTGTTGCGGGAAGTCAGCGGGAACGTTAAAGGAGAAGCAGAACTAGTTTTAACACACTGCAGGAAGGTCCTGGGTTTATCCGTAGTGACCGGAATTTGGCATACACAACCTTAGGGACTGAGTGTGCTCGTAGCTTTACTGTCCAAGCGAATCGAAATTCACCCCTGTAGAAACCATTCTGTAGAAGGTATCCACAGTTATTATTGGATTTAATTTTTTGCCACTCAAGCTGGAATGGTTTTGTCTGGATGAAGCGATCTTCAGGTTATCTCCTGTGCTTCTATATCCACTTCTTTGCAGGGAACTGATTGGCAGACCTCCTCCTAGCCGTTGGAACAATGCAACCGCCCATTCGTCAGATCGACGTTCTCGGGGATCAACGAGAGGACGGACAGCGACAAGGTACGGTATACTTCTGAGTCAGACACCCCTTGGCTTCGGCCGCTGATGTGTCACAAACAAATAACAAGAAGACAGTGTCGCACACATTGACGTTCATCTGCAACATGCTATTGTTGTGTGTATCGCATGCTAGCCACAGAGCAATAGTATTGAAGCATCGGTTAAGTTTCCTATTAGGAATTATTTCCTTGAGCGTCTCGAGTGTTCATTGCACACTCTTAGTATTAGACAACACAGGAGAAATACCGTAGTCTTGTCATGTTATAGCCGGCAGTTGCTAGCGAATGAGGTCGTTCCAGTTTCATAACCTTCAGAAGAGATTTTTCGTGGCGAATATTGGAGATTGCAGCATGCCATACGCTCTCCTATATGTCTTATGATGGGGTTTCTCTCGTTTATTGTCGCCTTACAGGCTTGAACGTGCTCGAACTGTAGGGGAAGGGGAAGGCGCTCGAATGGTCGCTTGTTAACGAAAACATTCTCGCCGTACTTGACGATATTACGATTACGAAGTACATTAACGTAGAATAGCGATGATATAAGCAGCGTTTCGTACATAGTCAATACGTCTGCGTGCCAAACTCATATTTTGGTATTTAGGGGCGGAGCACAAGTTTCGTCGCGCGTTCGTCATATCGTATCTAATTATAACAAAGCAGTGTTTGACACTTAGTTTATTTTACTTTGCATTAACCGTTGTTTTATTTATTTTTCAAACCATTTTGTTTTGACGTACAAGGTTATTTTGTTCTACAGAAATAGTATGTGAAATATACTTAGTGATTGATTGATATTGACTGATATTGATCTGTCATTCCCGTGTGGCCATCTTTTCCGGAAATCTTTGTACAACAGACACGCTTCCTCAGAATTTATTTCTTGATTATTGCTTACTCACAGTAATCGAGCAAATTGCATGAACTATCGACCAATTTCTATCTTGTCGGGTTTTTCCAAATTAATGGAACGATGCATTTATAACCGCGTATATAATTTCCTTGATTCTCATGATTTTTTTTCCAAGAAACAATTACCTTGCCCTAGTAAGTGGGGTATCCCGTGATCGTGTGACAAGTTACAAACAGAGTTCATTCATTCATTCACTGATGGAAATCTGGAAAAAACGAGGTGGTCCTCGACATGCCACTTGTTTTACTTCAGATAAAAGGAGAGGTGTTGTCTTTGCGTCCCCCCCCCCCAGGGAGGGAATGATGGAGTGTCAAACTCCTCAGCCGGTAGCGACAGATAGCTTATCGCAAAGGTCGTGGTTTTTGGTTTGACATTACCAAACCGATAAGTCTTCCTGGGGTTGGCTTCTGTTATTTGGGAAATCTTTGACCTGTAGCGTCTAGCCAACCGCTCGGTATGGGACTTATTTCCACTTCCCGCAAGGGCACATGATTTTCTGTTATCGCTTCGCGATTAGTTGTGATTTCGACTCCTGGCTGCACTATTTTATCTGCAAACTACTTCCATCTCAGTAGATTTCTGTCAGTCCCGGTAGATAACTCGTTACAGAGGGAGACAAATCCGACAGCTCTTTGCCTGTAGGTTAGGCTGATCAGTGCCGCTGTACCGTATTGTAAAGTAAAACCCCCTTTGTTCGAAAAGATTCCAAGATAATCGCTTGGAGTGGTATAACCGTAGAGTCGCGATATATGATCAACAAATTTTGGTGCGTTGACTGGTAGTTAAGTTAATTGAACGTCGGGTAAGCGGGCAACGGAAGCAGTTTCCGGGAATAAACTGCCTCGAAAATAGTATCTGGTGCGCTCATAAAATAGATCGAAGTTTTAGGGCGTGATTCTTTACTAGCTCCGCGACTCCCAAGTGTGGTAGCTTATTACCATTACCCATTTTGATCCATGCTTAATTTCAGGAGCGTTGATGAGTTCAGTCAATGTTCGAGCGGGAGTCGGGAAGACCTCCGAGAAGGACTGGATGACCCACCCTCTCCCTTCAATTCCCCACGAAGATACAAGCTGGAACAGCAGAAAACGCGGCGGAATCGATCCTCCGAGTCGCAGGGAAGTGATAGTGAGAGAAAAAGAAGACCGCGGAGTGACAGTGTCGAGTCGATTCGCTTATCCTCGCGGGCAAGGACAGCTAGTGGAAGTCGGGGAACCGACAAAATCCAGCTTTCCCACTTGACTGAGGCCGAGCCCACGGTCAGTTCGGATTCCGAGTCCGAGTGTCCGACGAAAAAATCAAAACTGAGCAGCTCGGATAGTGGGGTGAGCGATGTGAGCGTGGGGGATCGGTTGGGGGTAAACCAGCCAGAACCAGTGAAAGAGTGTGATAAGAAATTAGGACCACAGCCCAAGAACATTCCCCTGGAGTGTCGACGGCGAAAGGATGACGAGGGCAGCCGCCCGGGAACCCCCCTCTGTGATGAAGTTACCCCCGAGGAATTCTTACCGGACCCTCGGTCTGCAAGGGAGAGAACCTGCCCCAGGCCTATGTGCCTCCCCGTCCCAAAGTGGTACGACTTACTACCGAGCTTCCGGTATGAAACCCCCCGAGCGGGTAGATCTCCGCGTTCTTTGACACCCAAGCGGGACTGCCTGTTCCCGCGCTCTCCTGTACCTGCTGACGAGGAATGTGATAGTGACTCGTCGAACACGCCGTTATTTGATCGGACGTTAGAGGAGAAACTGAAACAGTTGGATTTACTCTATGAAAAATGGTGTAGTAGGACCAGCGGTGACTGTTTGCCAGTGAGCGCGGACGCTAGTGTGAAGTTTTGTGAGAAACCACGTGTGATCGACCTAGAACAGCTAAAGGACCATCCTTCGGATATTGTCCAGTGTTTGCTGCACAAGCGAGGCGTGTTCGATGCAGACTTTGAAAGATTAGAGAGAGTGAGTGAAAAGTATGAACCTAAGCCAATTCAGGGCAATGACTACCTTAGCCGGTTACAGCAGCTCGCCTGCAGTCACACTTTCAGAGCACAGCTGCCAGTTGAGGTTGCCCAGCAACCAACAACACAGCCGGAAGCGGTTGTTACCCTCGAGTCGTCACCTTCTACCTCCGTTGAAAAGTTTCACGTAAAAAATGAACCTACTGAAAAGCCCCCTACCTCAGATGTAGAAAACTTAGCTGATAGTGACCTATCTGAACACAGTGCAAGCGCGGACTTGATAAGAAAGGAGATGAAACTGGAACCAGAGGAGATCAAACCGGAACCCATGGAGGTTGATCCTCCTGGTTTACCTGAGACACTGAGTGGGGAGGAGGAGGTAATGGAGAGTCAGTGCTCTGAACCATGTGATGCAGTTGTTGTACCTGAGTTGGCCAGTATAGAGAAGCATTCCGAGCCCGTAGTCAGTCCATCCCCTAGCCCGATACCCAGTGAAGTAACAGAGATGATTCTAGTCAGCCAAGCATCTAAACAACCCGAACTTGTTGTGGATACACCGCCACCGAGTATTGACGAAACTGAGATACACAGTGAAAAGCAGATTTTAGAAGTCACACAGACTGTTGTAGAGGTGTCAGTTACGGAAGTGACTCAACTTCAAGACTTATTACTGGACGTGAAACCACATTTGGATACCCTCGTTGTGACACCCTTAGAAAAACCTTGTGAAATTCCCGACGAACCGAGTCCTTTGGTGGCTGAAGAGTCGAAGCCAGAGCTGGTTTCTAACTCTGTCACTGTTAAGCCCACTCCTTCCAAGGAGAAAAAGCCTGTCTCGACAGCAAAGCCAGACTTGGCCAGTGTTGGGAGTTTCGAGTCAACACTTCTTGGATTGGAAGGTCCCTCGAAGTCCGAACAAAAGCCGAAAGTCGAACCCTCGAAGTCGAAGGACGATAAGAGGAAAGACGAGTTGTCGAAATCGAGTCGGTCTTCGAAGGATTCGAAAAGTAGGGACTCAAAGGATTCGAGTCGCGACAAAGGCAGCTCTTCAGTTAGGAGTGAAGCGAAAGACTCAAAAGGTGAATCAGTAAAGCGAAAGTCTACTACCGATAGAGGGGATGTGAAAAAGCAGAAACTTGACGAAAAAGGTAGCGACAAGAGCAAAGAAAAAGATTCGAAAAGTGGGAAGAGCAAGTCCGAATCATCTCACTCGAAGGATAAACATTCTTCTTCAAAGTCTAAAGATTCATCTAGACAACACGACAAATCGAAGCCGGAATCTAGTGACAAAGTCAAGTGCAGTTCGGAGAAGGCTGGTGACAAACCCAGGTCTGATTCCAAATCGACTGAGTCGAAGCCTGGTTCAGAGAGGTCGCGGCATGAAAGTGGGAAGTCCCGCTCATCAAGTAGCAAGGATAAAATGAGAGACGAGCGACCGAAGGAGCGAAAATCAGAGAAGTCTTCGAGCTCACGCAAGCCTGAGAGCAGGGGGCACGATAGCACCCCTAAGCCTGACAAGGGGAACAGTCTTCCTAACCCCTCACCGGTGGCTTCTGTGAAGCTAGAAAAACCTGAGGGGACACAGGAATCTGCGTCAAGTTCGTTCTTTCCTGATTTGTCAAGTAGTGACGACGATGAACCATCAAAAATACCTGCAAGGTCGGTCCCTTCCTCCCCCAAGTCCGTGAGTAAACAGAGCTTGAAGGCGGATTCCAAACTAAACAAGAGCTCCAAGAAGAAGCGACCAACTGCAAGGCTGCTTGATGATTCTGATGAGGAGCCGGAAAGAGCCAAAAGCCCGAGTCCAGTCGTGAAAGCTAACCTTACCGAGCCGAAAAAGTCCAAGACCCCTAAAGAATTGAATAAACCAAGTCCGAAGCCAGAGGAGAACAAGACCAAGAACTCCGAGGATCCTAATCGGTCTGAAAAAGTAAAGAAGAAGCTGGATGCGAAAGATGTTTTTTCTTCCGATTCGGAAGCCGGAGATCTTGCTCCAAAGCCCGTTGAACCCAAGACGAAATCTACAAAGCCACGTGATTCTGAAGAAAGTAAAACACCTCTGTCGAAAACGAGTTCAAGAGAGGATGCAACGACCAGCAAACTGGACCGTCTAGAAACTACACAGGCTAGCAAATTTGTCGAGCCTAAAGAAGACAAGAAGACAGAAAAGAAGCTTGATGTCCGTCAAGTATTCTCTAGTGACGAATCTGACGATGATTCCCAACGGTCGTCTATTTCTTCTCGACAACCTGCCGCATCTTCGTCTCAAAGACCCAGACTCTTCTCAAGTTCCGAGGACGAGAGTGGGCCGCCTCCTAAGGCCAACGGCTCCGAACCACCGAAACCGGAGAAGACCGCAAGTGATCCTAGCGTCAAACAGGAAGACAAAACGAAAGTTGAATCCAAACCTAAATCAGGCAAGCAAAATGGCGATGGGGACTCGGACGTGAAGCCAAAAAAGTCAGTTCACGAGAAGTCGCCCAGCTCATCCGTTGTTACCCGGTACGAAAGTATCTATAGCAGCGACGATGAGCCAGTCAGAAAGCCTAAGTCGCCTCCGAAGGAACATCCCTTTACGGTTAATCGCGCTTTTAGTTCTGAGGATGAATCAACCGTAACCGACACCCCTCGGAAGAAGAAACTGTCAAAGCCTAATCCTAGCCTCCTTTTGGAAGCTTTGACAAGTGATGACGAAAAACCAACTAAGACGGTGGAAAAGTCCAAGACGAAAAAGAACAAATCCTCGAAAGCGGATAGTCAATCAAGGGAGAAGCCGATTTATTTGTCTGACGAAGAGTTGGAGGGCGTTAAACCCAAGTCGAAGAGACCCAGCAAGAAAGCTGAGCTGAAACCCAAGAAAGAAACACCAAGCGATGATGAGTCGAAACGAAAATCGTCCAAACCAACCAAGTCCGTAACTGAGGTTAAAGTAGAAGACATAAGTGGCGACGAGTTGAAGCGCAAGCCAGTCAAGACCCCGAAAGTCAAGCCGGAAGTGAAGGTGGAAGAGATTAGCGGAGATGAGTCCAGACGGAGGCCTCCAAAGTCGAAGTCAAAGCATGAAATCAAGCGGGAAGATTGTGCAGCGGACGAGTTGCGACGAAAATCGCCCGAACTCAACCTTGGGATGTCGTCTGATGATGACGTGAGGCTCAAACCGTCAAAAGGCCCCAGGTCGAAGCCGGAGCTTAAGCCCATGGATCCTGAATCGGATGACGCTAGACGAAATGCGTCCAAGATGTCTAGGTCA
The DNA here is from genome assembly GCA_023053555.1 of Branchinecta lindahli. NCBI lineage: Eukaryota > Metazoa > Arthropoda > Branchiopoda > Anostraca > Branchinectidae > Branchinecta > Branchinecta lindahli. The sequence goes on from JAKZAO010000009.1 coordinate 16,359,983, forward strand.
AAGCCTGACCTGTTGAACGACTTGAGTGAGGACGAGAGGAGGCGCAAGACACCTAAAGGCCCGAGGTCTAAACCTGAGCTGAAGCTTCTGGAATCGAGTGATGACGACTCGAGTCGGAAGATGTCCAGTGATTCGAAACCTAAACCCGAATTCAAGACCGTTTCTCTCGCTGAAACCAAGGAGAAAGTTCCTCAGATAGCGGCCAGAGCTATCTACTCCAGTGACGATGAACGTCCAGTGCAAAGATTCGGTTTGTTTTCTCCGGATGATGACAGGAAAATTTCGGACTTTCGGTCAGAGAACTCGAAGTCCAAGAAGTCAAAGTCCCAGCGATTCTGCACGACGGATGAAGATAGTGGCCGGGAGCGGAAAAATCCACCGAAAACTCATCGATCTAAGTCGCCTAGAGCGAGATCACTTTCTGACTCAGAATCCGGGTCGGATTCGGACCTGCCGGAAAAGAATATCTTCATCGTTGAGGAGGAGCCGATTTACATTTCTATGTACGATAAAGTCAAAGCGAGATCGTGCAAGCGCGTTCCCAATGCTGCCACTCCAGTGCCAGCGTCAGAGAAGAAAAAATCCCGCAAGTCCTCGGGATATGATTCCGAAAGAGCTAGGTCGGCCATGAGCTCTTCAGATGAAGTTGAGAGGAGGGAGAGGAAGGAAAAGAAATCGCGACCGGAGTTCGAGCAGCTATCGGACGCGGAAAGTTCAGTCTCCAATAAGTCGAAATCGAGATCTGACCATCCGAAGAAGCCCAAAGACAAGAAATCTAGCAGAAGCTCCGACCATTTCGAGCTTGAACAAAAGAAGTCCCATACCCCCGAGCTCGACTCCGATGACGATGACTCGATCAAGACCTCCAAGAAGCCAAAAAAGCGGCCTGAACCAGAAACCCGTCTTGAAAAAGTTACCGAATCCATGTCCAGCCCCGAAGTCCGCCATCCATCGCCAGTGAAGATCGAACCATTGGACGTGTTCTCACCCCTGTCAGACGACAGTGAGCATGAGATACGGCAGAAACCTAAACCACGCTCGAGGCCTTCCTTGCCCATTCAGACCAAGGTGGAACCCGAGGAAGATCCCTTCGATGCCCTATTGCGAACAGCAAAGACTCAAGTTCACAGCCCCATGTCTTCACCTAAGATGTTCAAGCACGAGGAACGCGAGAACATTCCTGAGAAAAAGAAGAAGAAAAAGGAGCGGCGCGAGTCCTTTGAAATTCTCTCGGAGTCGAACAAGAACAACGGCTTTGTATTATCGGAACAAACTAAGCTCAAGTCACCATCTTGCGAGAGGTTAATGGAGGAGAAACTGCTATCGCCGAAGAGTGTCAAGTCGGAGATTCTGGATTTGGATGAATGTCCTCGAACTCCTACCATGCCCGAGTTGGAACTCGTCAGCGATGAATCGAGGTCGGATAAATCAAAGAGCCACAAGAAAAAGAAGAAGGAAAAGAGGAGCAAGGAGGAGCGTAAAATGGCAAAAAAGCATAAAAAGAGCAGATCAAAAAGCCCTGCAGCCCACCGAATCCCTTCCCCATCGCATCCAGAACAGGAGGCACCCTCCACGGAATCCGATGCAGTCCTCACAGAACCCAGTGCAATCGTCAAAGAACCCGAGTCAATCCTCACAGAACCCGAGGCACCCCTCACGCCGAAGGAGGAGTTCCCCGCAGCACCCGCTTTTGTTACCCCTGAGCCACCACGAGGAACATCTTCCCCTACCCCTCACGACTCATCCTTTGAAGAAATCCGGCCCACTTCATCGATGTCCCAAAATAGCTTTGGGAAAGTGCCGCGACCAGTCGTTGTGTCTCAGAAAACTGAAGATGCCGTGGCCGGACTCCTGGAGGAAACCTTTGACTTCGGCGGGTATAGCATGAAGACCGATGATGAGATCACCCTTGCCAGTCTACGCGCTGAGGAAGATCGATCTCTGCTCTACGAGGCACAGAAAGCGCTGCAGAGCTTAGCAGAGGAGAACCAGCCCTCGCCGCTACTAGAGCAGGCGCTAGCTGGTCTTGCTGACGAAGAAACATACGAAGGCAAACAGGAAGCCACGGAACAGGACGCTGAAGACAAAGGATCGGGCAATCCCTTCCCCAACTGGCAGCAGATGAACCAGCTTGACGAGAAAACGGGATCGCGCTTTTCCCTCTTCAGTCCCGTTCCTGATGACTCGCAGACAGACAGTCCTAAGTGGGCTTCTACCTTCACAGTGGCTCCGCCCTCCGTCCCTCCCCCCACCCCGAAGGAAAAGGGAGATGACGAGAAAAAAGAAACTTCGTGGGACTTGAGTTCTATCATGAGGAGGGCCATGAATCCACCCAGCGAGACCCAGCGCAAGCCAGTCATAACCACGCCGACGAGGGAGGATTCCAACATGAAACACCCAGCCTTTGATACAATTCCCACTCGGCCAGCAAGGCAGAGAAGGGGAAGGAAGTCGATTCAAGAAGACGGCGAGGAGGTAAGAGAGTCGTACCATACTTGTATAAGTTTCGGCCCTGAGTTCCGATTACTGTGAGATTAATGTGAAACCTAACTAGCCCAAATGGGACCGCCGGCATCGAACGGAATTGAACCTTTGATACCTGGAATTGACTTGGAACACTATGAGATCAACTGAAACTAAACTGACCAGAATTCCCAAGCTTGACATGTAGGAGTGAATTTCTACTTTCTTCTTTCCCCAGTGTCTCACTTATTAATGCGAAACAAAATAAATAACAAAACTTGGCTTAAATGCTTTGTCGTTATAGAAAATCCGAGGTCAGCCCTTCTCTTAATTAAGGCTTCTGGTTTGAGCGATAGTTATTTCTTATAATGTTATAATGTTCTCCTCCAGTCAGATCTACCACCACACAGTTAGGTCGAATTCGTAACCCCTCTTTCCCTCAAGGCACCCTGACAGTACTAAACCAATGTAATCGGTTGCTAAAATGGGTTTTTCCGACTCGGAAGTTATCTTTGCTTTTCCCTTAGGTTCCTGAATCAACCGGATCAGGGCGAGCTCGAGGCGGTCGGCGAAAGTCTAGCAACCGCAGCCAGGAAGCGGAAGTTGGTGTCCAGAGACCCGAGGGACAGTTGGAACCGGCTCACCAGTCAGCTTCTGAACAAGACCACCAAAAAACCAGCATCGACAGTGTCATTGAAGGTGTCGCCCGAGGCCCGGAGCAACCACCGAGAGCAGTGCCCATCTCAGTGCTTTCTCCTGGTTCGGCCAAACCACAGTATCAACCTCAACCAGAGCACCAGACGCAATATGCTGCAACTAACCAGAAGCCTTTCGAGTATAACATCGACCTGCAAATACCAGGCGGAATGCCCTCCCAACAGCCTAGTTCGCAGCCCTACCCCATCCGAATGAGCCCGAAGCTTATGTCTCCTCCACCAACCCATGCTCTGACCCCGATGCAAGCGCATGGACAGATTCAGCAGATATTTACCCCCATTACTCCAATATCAGCTTGCCATCCTCCCACAGACTTGAAGAGCGGAGGGAATGTAGAGGAAAAAACAGTGAAAGAGGAAAGGTTAGATTCGATCACGACCATGACAACGCCAACTCGTCCAAGCGGAGTTATCAGATCCGGATCGAAACTTGAACAGATCGCCAACAGACTTCGGCCAACGGAGGACCGCAATACTTCGCCTGCGCATCTGATACCTGTTGCTAAAGTTGAGCTTCCTCCTGGGTTGCAGCAGTCCATCGAGCAGCAGCGAACAGAGCAGAAGCTGACCGTAAAACCAGAGCGGCCGTCTCCATCAGGGGGCCAGTCAATATCCCCACAGCAGAGGCCTGGGCAGGCAATTATCACCCACGGCTCTCACCCACTGCTAAGCTCGCCTACAAAAGCTCCAGCTCCTGCTTACGCCATACCACAGCATCAAGTTCAGCATATCCAGAGAGAGCTCCTCAGGTCGCCAGAAGGAATACGAAACCAGAGTCCTATGCAGGCACGGTCTGGGCATATGCATCCGGAGCAGAACTTTCCCGGACACCATCAGCCTATGCACCAAGGCCACCAGATGCACCACCAATCTCAGGGCTCCCAGATGCCTCCGCAGGGCTACCCCCCTCAGAACCACCTTGGACCGCACGGGCAGGTTCCGGTGAGCTACGGTCAGCAACAGACTAATCATCACCAAATAGCGGTTAGTCATTCTCAGCAGGGTGCTGTAGGCAACCGGCAAGGACCACCGGGACATGGGCAAACGATGCCAGGCCGCGGGCAAGGAGTACCAAGTCACCCGCAAATTACAACAAGTCAGGGGAGCGCAGTGACAGGTCATGGACAAGTGCCAGTTAGTCAGGGCCAGTCACCTTTGACTAATGGGCCGATAGGTGGCCCGCATCAGCAGGGGACCGTTCCTCATCATAATAACGCTCATCTTGGCCCTCGGCCTATCCAGCAGATGAGTATACCTCGGCATCCACAGATGCAGGTGCAGAACCAAAGCCAAGCGAGGCAACAGGCTACTCCGCAGCGTTTTGCGGCACAAAACTTGCAGCACGCCCATTCACAAGTTGTTCCCCCCCACTACCAACAGGCTTTGCATTCAAACACATCGCAGCCGGGAGGAACTCCTAAGCAAGCCCACGGGCAGACCGTCCACCAACAGTTCCAGAATACTCCAGGGCCTGCACCGCAAAGAGCCCCAGCCCATTCTAATCCTGGTCATCTGCCCGGACCGGGCCAACATTTGGTCATGGATCAGCAGCAAAATGGGCCGAAACCTGTAGGGCCTTCACAAGCCCCTGGTCCTCGTGGACCGATTCAGAAGATGGAACAAGCGTTTGTTCATCGCGACCAGCCACCATATGGTATGCGAATGACCGTAGGTCACCAAGAAATTCACGGTATGCAGCCATTCGCTCGAACCCCGATGCCTGCCCATCAGAGCATCGGGCAACCTTCGCAGGCTGTTTCTGCGCACCAGCCGAGGCCTGTGACGCCAGCCCACCAGGCCAGCAAGCAGACGTTATTCTTGAGTGGGGATGCGCCGGTTGGGATCTCTCCACCGCTTGCCCACGGTGGCTCTACGGCACTTACGCCACCGGTTCCAAAGCAGATACAGCAGATACGAGACCAGGTTTGTGCTAATTTGTTCACTAAATCCATTTCTTGATGTCTTGCTGCTGAAAGTTCCCGCCTCTGGACTCGGCTGTACTATTCTAATACCGTCTTATATGGAATGGACGCTCTACATCTGTCCTTACCTTCGAGTACCTTTTCTTAAATGAACCTTGTTCGAACTAGTCTAATCATTCAGTGGGATCCGATTGTGCTTGATAACCATGATGGCAATCAAAATAGCGTTGGGCCTTTTTTTATGCGTTACCCCTTTGGCATATAATAAAGAAACAACCAGAAAAGTCAAGGAACGTTTAATTTTTACTTCAAACTATGTCCTCATCCGAATTCCTCCAAAAGCTCTTTCTTTCAATCCCGATGGCCCCTCACGGTCGCTGCAAGTTACAATCGACTCGCCACACATTGGATAGATGTCCAGATCTCCCAACGTTTCCAATGCCGGAAAGGTTCAAGTCTTCACGAGTTGTAAAGCGATCTGGGAATACTTGCCGTTGTTTTTTCAGCTGCTATTTTTTTCTTGGATCAAGGGAAACCATCTGCCCTCAACTCTACCACTGATTTTGTATCCTTTCCATCTAGTCCCGCCTTCCAGTATACCTCCTGGACCCTTGTCTCCTTTGCCTTGTTTAGCTGCAGGATGACTACCCTCTAACCGGGTAGGGCCACGCTGGGATTTCTTGGTCATAAAGGATCCTCTTTAAAGGAACAGTAAACTTGACTACGCAACTTTCGGCCATCGAATCGCCCGGGGGGCTTGGATAAATATACAGGGTCTTATTGTCGACAGAACCCCCCTTCTTTGTCATCTCGAACCGTCTCGAACCCCCTCCTTAGTGTTCATAAAGCTAGCTGGCAGGCCCTTGCCCCTTATGCACTGTAATTATGCACTGATGTACTGTAAAAGTTCTCCTTTTTACATGTAGACTACAGAGTAACGACCTCCCCGACAAGTCGGCCGGGGTTCGATTCCTAGTCACGGCACACAAACCTTTTGCTTTTGCAAACCTTTTGCTCAAAAGTCAATTCTCGTAAAATGCCCGGAAACTGCAATGGTGGTAACGAGAATTTTTCTTACTCTCAATATCGACTCAGGGTACATTCTTGATATGTTAGCTAGCTCCCCGAGTCAAGTTTGAGTCAAGTTTTCTGTTCCTTTAACTTGCGCGATCTTCCGGCCTCCCACCTGGACGGCCCATTCATTCTACAAACACCTGTTCTGTTCAGGTGTTAAACTGGATTTTTGTTAGGACTAGACGAAATCGGTTGACGGATATCGTCGCGTGACGTTCTGGCGATGGTCACAAGACCAAAGCACTAAAGACTGTCTTTTCAGGCCTCTGGATCACCTCTTGCTTTCCGTAACACCCAACTCGACGGACGTGAGGAGGTTATAACCCCTCGCGTCATGACACCCGGACTTGGAACTGCCTTTGATTCAGCAGCACTGGTAAGCTTATCTGTTAGTAATTTGGTTGCAGATGCCAGAGGGGTTCAAGACGAGTATTCACGTATCTTTAAAGCAAGCCAAGATTATCATCTTTCCTTTGGTTTTTGAGCTGCAGCTGCTACGGAAAGTTGGCGAGTTTTCCGTAGGGTTTTCAGGCTCCGGACACTTTACTCTGAAGCCTAGCAGAAACCTCGGCTTGTAGTTGAATTTCGGGCAATAGAGTGAAAAATAAATTAAGGAACGTGGAAATGTTGTGCTTTACAGGAAAAGAATAACCTGAAAAATACTTGTATTAACCAGCTGATGTAAAGTCCTGAGCAGAAAGAATATTAAGTCTCGACTCTCGATAGGTTTCTGTGATTTATGAAAACGTTGGGTTTAAAGTGATTCCTGGAAGAGATTTCCAGCGGAAAGTTCGGGCAAAAGAGTGAAGTCTGTCTTTGCTGGAACAGAATAATTTGAAGAATTGTAAAATTAACCAACTTGCGTAGTTCCTTGAGCAGACAGATTACAAGTCGAGTGACTCGTCGAAGTGTGAAGTGTAATGCGATTCCTGACGCCTTTCGCAATGCGCTTCGCTAGCTGGAAGTGTGAAATCCACAATCCATCTAAAAAAAAGCTTTTGTATCTTTGAACAAAATTATTCGCGAATATCAGCGGCGAGTGAATTTTTCTTGCTTTTAATCCTTTCGAGTAATGATTTAATGTTATTTCGTCATAGTTGAGAGATCTCTGTCTTGTTCTGCAGATACGTGAAACCTCTTTGCCCTGAGTTAGTGCATACACTCGTTTTCGCGCTAGGAAAAATCAGTAGCAGCCAAAACAAGCGGAAACCTATCTCGCTTAGTTCTGAGTACAGGTGATAAAAAAAACAGTCAGTTTGACAATAGTTATGACAGGCAGTCAGTTATGACGGCAAGTATGGCGGAAATAAGTCGCTTCGGTCCGTGCTCCACACCGGTTATTTCTGCATCACCTGGCGAATAATTCGTTGCCTTCTCTGATCACTTTTTAGCTGAAAATTTTGCTTTTCGAAGATGGTCATGCTTGTTGCTTTCCTCGGGTGTTGACTCTTGACAACCTGTGTGACCAGAGCAAAATAACAGTAAGGAGTAGCGCCAAGACCTATCCTTTCCATGCTTCGCAAACGGGCCATAATCGTAGCGCCGCCCATTACGCTTGCGGAATTTAAAGCGAGACAATCCTGCGGATTTAGAAATTTCTAGTAAAGCTAAGACGCTGTGTTCAGAATATGAAGTTATTGGAGCCAGCGCTGGTGCACGACTGATTGAATTTGAGTAGGGACGTTCAGTATCGCTAGTGGTGCTAGTATCGCTGCTATTCGAGTGTGTGTCACTTTTTTCAAGTCTTGGCGCTACTCGTTTTGTCTACTGTTTTGCTCTGGGTGTGACTCTGGCGACTGGATACTTCAGTGACAAGTTTTAAGCTCCGCTGGGATAACTGCTTTTTTTGGTGCTAACTAACTCGCTGGCTACCTGTCATTTTAAGAACGAAAGGGAATAATCGTAGTTCCGAAGCCGACTTATAAGATGAAAGTTTGATTGCATTCTCGACCTAAACAATTTTAAAGCTGAATTTCTAAGGAGTGCGAAGAGATCTGCTCAGAATACGCAACGTGGACATTGTCAGTGACGGATCCGAACGTGATTTTCGGTTGCTCAAATAAAATATACCTGGGATATTGCTAAGATTGTCCGTAGGGCCGAAACCACCCCCTCTCTCGTTCTGCGGACACGTTGACTTACCGAGTCGAAACGACACGAGTAAAGAAACCCAACACAAAACTTTGTTTTACTGTAAATGTTCTAACCGGCGTTAGAATGTGCGTGGTAAAGTGTGACCGGCCTTATTTTCTCGAACAAGGATTTTGAGCTTATGAAATATAGGAATATGAACAGTCGTTTATTTGAACCGTGTGTGCCCATTAGCGCATTGGCTAAAGACAGGAGCAGGGTTGCCACTCCACTGAAATTTTTCGTACTTGCGTGACTGGAAAAAGTGTTCTTTTCTGGAGAAAAGTGCTACCTCCAATTTTTTTTTGCGTGTTGTGCTTGCGCTTAGCTTCGTGCAACACGCCATGGCCTAACCTGCGTCTGACTCGCCTAAACTACTAGAACAACAACTAACATTTTGTTGTCTTATTTTTTCCTCCATTTTTCACTGCCCATCTGGTCCTAAAAAGTGCTCTAATAGTGTTACCTTTTCTTGAAAGTGTTACTTTTTGAAAAAAGTGTTAAAAGTAGCACTTTCGTGCTACCTGTGGCAGCAACCCTGGACAGGAGCTAATGTTGATAAATGCTTTCGTAGTGATAGCGTGTGTTATTAACTAACGCTTGGGTTTCTATTGGTGCAGCATGGATCGAGGCGTGGAAGTGCACGAACTAGCTTACAGGGATATAGGGAAGACCCCCGTGTTCCTCCCCCTGCTCATCAGCATGGGGTAAAGGTGGGCAACTTTTCTTACTGCTTACTTCCGGCTCGGGGGTTGTGCCTCTTCTTTCACTTGCAAGTAGTTGATGTACAGTCTAGCACCCCGTATAACCGTAAATTTTGTTGTTTCTGTTTGTGTCAGAAAATGATTCCTGCAAACTGTTTCGCATTTATTTCGCTTCCTATATACTTGAGTACTGTGGAGTAACACTAAATCACCTGTTGTCAGCTATGTACAATTTGGAACATTATACGAACACCCACAAATACCATCGGTTCTGGAGGAATGTTAATTAAAATTACCGTAGTAATGTTTGTTATGTCAAACACACATTGAAATATCACATGAGAACAGGGTGGGGTGTAGTATTTCTTCTTTTATCCTTTAAACCTGCGAAGCCCATCCTAACCCGCTCGCTAACCTCCATACCTTATAAGGAGATAAAAACCCTTCGAGACCAAGCAAGATATTTATTGCAAAAAAGCCCGAGGCCCATGGCAACACAAATACGCAACGAAAAGAACAGAAAAGCAATAAACAAACAAACCAAATGGTGGACCCCATTACATAAACAAATTAAATCGACAAATCCCTAAATGAAATTCTCACGGGTGCCTCATTGACAGCTTGAGGAGTCTTCCCAAACTCTTATATCATCACAAAACAATCACATTCTCACCATCCATTCCTCATATACAGTCTCAAACCTAAAGTTTCATGCCTCAGTTTGTCCAACTCGCAACAGGTACACATCGGGTGGACCACATCTTCATTCACATCTCCACACTAGGGTAGAAATATGGACCAATTCTCCCATTTAAACCATCATAAAATATGACACCTCCAATCCAGTGAAGGGGAGATACCTTTTAAGGCTCAAGGGAGGGCTCAAGTAGAACCGAGAGACCACGGATATAGCTCGTTGACACTCGGGTGAAATGTGTTACGTGCCAAAGTACGTTGAAGTTTCCATGGCGAGTGAGATCCGTCTGACGGGCTTAGCCTGAAAGTACAGTTCCTGACTTATAAGTTTTCCCGAGTCAAGTTCGGGAAAGTGGAGAGTTTAGAAGCTTAGAAAATGTCAATTAGTCAAGCGAAGTATTTGTGAAGTGCTTTGTTGAAAAGTAAAGTTTGGGAAAAACCAGTAAAAATCTAGTGGCCCTGTTGGCTCCCTTTTTGGTCGAGTCGTAATAGGTATATTTTTAACTGCTTGTTTCGACTGTGACCAGGACTATTGACCTGGTGTGGACGTGTTCCTTCAGATTCTGTTTCATTCCTTGGGTAGACATGTAACTTCCGTCTGCAGGCTTTGTTTAAGTGCTTCCTGACTAAATAGTTTCCTGACTATTCAGGAAAAAAATATGTGCTCGCTGCCGTTCATCCTTATTTACATATATTGCAGTGCTTTTAACTCTTCTCGCAGGGTGTGAGAATGATATTTTTTTTTTATTGCAGCCCGAGGTTGGACGGACCACTTCAACTGCCAGACCCGGAGCGGACCCCTTTATCCTTTATCAGCACTTCCTGAGAGCCCAGCAACAGCCAGGAGGCAGACCAGGATTCCCATCGTAAGTACCCTTAACTGCCCCTTACTTCTTGTGGTGTTGACTAAGCTTCGGCCGATTATCGACGAGTCGTGACGTCAAACGAAAAGTCCATATTTTCCATTTAATAACGGAATTGATTGTCCCTAGAACGGTTTATAAGTGTAAACGCGTCCGGCGCCTCGCTGGCCGCTCGGCTCTATATATAAAGATACAAATATATATTCTGCAATATCAACTTAATCGAATGTTCCTATTTCTTTCATGACGTCACGAAAACGTCACACTCGTCGATAATCAGCCCAAGCTTAGTCAACACCCTTACTTGTTTCGGATTCGTGATCTCAACTGGGATGATGAACTTTTGGGACATGTTCGTTGAGTTTCTTAAGTAATACATGTTATGTTTGATGGTTCTAGACGGAAAACCTTGCGAGCAGGTTTGTTTTTGTTGCTAGAGACTGAAGAAGACCCTTGCCTAGAAGGGTCGAAATTTCGCTGTAATCAATCTCAGCTGACTTAGCCGTTTAGCGCCATCTAATAAACTGTAGCCGAGCGGATCGGAGCCCTGTCACGGTTCCTAACGCTTATTTTAAGCGGAACCAGGTCCGTATCCAGGAATTTATTTCGGGGGGGAGGGGGGGTTGCCCGTGGGATTTACTTCGGGGGGGGGGCTGCCACGGGTCGGACCAAAAAGTAAAAAAAAGACATAGATCAGAGGTTAAAGCCTACAAAAAAGTTTACTTTTGTGGGTTTCGGGGGGGGGGGGGGTCGAACCCCCTAACCCCCCTCGTTACGCGTTTACATTAATTTGACATGATATTGCGTGTGTGTACGATCAAATACAAAACCTGGCAGGAGAACTTGAAAATCTGGCGTTATTTCGGAAGAAATCATGGCAGTGAGAATCAAGCTTAGCTTGTCATGCTGGTTCGGTCGTGTATAACGAGCGCTTCAGTTGCTGCTTGAGATGTAAACATTGAGATTGGTTTGTATATTAAAGTCATGGGAAGTACTACTTACAACATGATCCGTTGAGGTTTTAATTGGGTAATGGAAGGAGGTTCTTAGATTAATGAAAATTAAGATGGGTTTTGTTTTCTTTGTAATCTGTTCTGGCATGGCCCTCTGGCTTTTGGGCCTTAAATTCATTAATTCATGCTGGTTGGGAGTGGTTGGATGAAACCTCAGAAGTAAGTAATTCCGATTGTCCTTAGTTTTCGACCAGTCACGAACATAGATCCAGGGCCCCAAGGTACTTACATAGTCGGGGCCCCGTTTTTGGTAATTTACCAAGAAACAAACTTTTTTTTTTTTCATTTAACTTACATTCACTTTAGAAAATTTATAAGAAGACCATCTACCACTTCAAACCCTGGCGGGGGCCCTTCCGAGGTTGGGGCCATAGGCAGCTGCCTGGTTTGAGCAGGCAGAAGTTCGCATTGGTTTCAACCTTAAATTATTTCAGACGGGGACTGCGACGCATACTAAGTGACAATGCAAGTGGCTGAAGATGTTATGTTGAAGATACATCAGCTGTTGTAGGGTAATGCTGGAGATGAGTTTTCTTAGCTGACATAAGCGACTTCGTTTTTCAGGAATGATGAGCGGAATACTGACTCCCCGATTTTATACAGAAGCCCGCCACCAGCACCGCACGCACCGGCACCAGTTGCACGATCACCGGCAATCCAGACACCAACTCAAGCCTCCCAAGTCCCACCGCAGGCTGATTCTCTACTAACACTCTTAAACCAGGTATGTTTCATCAAAAACGGGTGATAAAATTAGGCTAAGCCGATGAGAAATCCGACACCTTCCGCAAACATTGACGATTGTTTGTACCGCATAGTTTGTAGACTATCGGTTTCGTATGGCAACATAGGGCTGGTATATTGGTCGTTGCATGGACGTGAGAGTGCAGGATGCTGCAGTGACAAAGCTCATTCGTTCGCAGTCAGCTCGTTTATGTCGGAAAAAAAATCTAGGCTGCGAGGCCTGTGAGAACCAATGTTTAATCACCAGTTTTTACCTCCGTCTGCTTTTTAAGAACAAATCGGTTTGTTAAAAAAAACAAAAAAACAGCACATCAGTGCCAAGAGGCTAGCCTATATTCAAATTTTTTTCGCATTTTTATGTTTTTGCTACACCTCCGGCCTGGACCAGAAACAGACACCTCATAGAAAAGTTCCGTATAGCTAATCCCTCTGCGGCTGTTCTGAAATCCATCAACATAATGAAGCACAGTTGTAATCACTCATGGAGCTCCATGATGTTTCGGTTTAGAGAATTTTTATTGTTTTGGTTGTTGTAGCGTTGTTTTTTTCCTTCTTTCGTTTCTCTGGTATATTCCGTCTGTACCTAGACGAGTTATAATAAAATTTAATTTAGGTTAAGAAGGGACTAGAGGCGTATTCTCGCCGTTCCCCGAGGACTCCTCGGGGAATCAAAGTGAACGGCGAGAATAGAGGGAGTCACTCCACGCGGACTCGGCGTTCGGAAAATAGCGAGAACACGGGGAATGCTTCTATATTGGATTTTGTTCGAAAAAAAAAATATACAGTTGACGAAATTTATCTGGATCCACTTTATTTGTGGTTTTGTTTATCCTGATTGTTTTTAATTAATTTTTACATTGCACCAACACCAGCAAAAATTGATTCCCCTCCGAATCTGAAAGGGAGTCCTTTTTGATGATGGTGATGATAATCGGAGCATTCCCCGTTCGTGGGGACTCGCGTACGGGGAGTGAGTCCCCGGGACAAACAAAAACGCGGGGACTCCTCAAGTGGAGTCCTCGGGGAACGGCGAGAATACGCCTTAGCTGATCCTAAAACAAAAACACATTACTTGAAAAACGAAAGAAATGTGTTTACTTTATTAAACAGGTTTAATTAACTTGTTCTTCTCTTTTGCAGCGGTATCCTGTGATGTGGCAAGGACTTGTGGCGCTAAAAAACGACCAGGCTGCTGTGCAGATGCATTTTATCAGCGGAAATGCCAGTGTGGCCCGCGGCTCTTTACCTCGCCAACCCGACGGTTCGACGCTACCATTGAGAATATCGCAGCGAATGAGGCTGGAACAGACCCAGCTAGAAGGGGTAGCGAGAAAAATGCAGGTACGAAAGACAGTCCGAGTTCCATTTCTGATTTCAGTCATAATTAGTTACATTATGATTTTATAATGCTTCTTTGAATACTGAACTTCGAACAGTAACATTTTCGCGGTAAAATTAAAACACTGGCTCCATGAGCGATCTTTAGAGCTTGCATGCGTTCTGTTTTCATTGTTTTATTTGGCAAAAAAAGCACTGTTCAAAGAAGCATACATTTACTCTTCTGCAGTCTTCTCACACCGTCGTAGCGTAGGTGGTGGCAGTTTCCGGAATCGGAATAGTTGGTTCCTTAATGCCCGGGCCACATTCAGTCACATCTGTACGTAATTTGGTTCGCTAATTTGGTTATTACCCACTCTCACTTTTCATCCTGGTCACACCTGGCACGAATAAATTCAAGATATATTACCACCATCATCACTCATTTGTAACAAAACTAGCTAAAGTCAGTGACTGTGGTCTGTGATTGGTCCAAAGACGTTTACGTTACGTTTCAAAATGGCGGAGACGGATTTTTCCATCTCGTCTATTTTACGTTTTCAGCGTCTTTTCTTCCCAGTTTCGACCGTAAGACGGTCTTATTACCGGCGTTATTACCAGGTGTGACTATAGTGGGGCCCGGGCATAACACATCTGTATGTACAGTTGCGAATTAAATGTGTCGTAACAGTCATAACGGACAAAGTAGCATGCCATAATTTAAAAACTAACGAACTTAAAATACTCAGTTTCATTTCTGATATTGTTTTAACACTAAACTAAAACTGACTAAACATAACATGACGTTATTAGAATAAAAACTACTCGTATATGCCTAACCACTTTTTTCACCGCCTGAATGCGGTTTGGTGGCGCCGGAATTTTTTTATTTGCTTTTATTAGCACAACAAACCATCATGGTTTGATGGCCTAATCGTGAAGTCGGCTGAGATTCATTCTAGCGATATTTTGGCCCTTCGTGGCAACCTTGGACCCTTGCCTTTTCGAGAACTGTCAAAATATAAATCTCATCTGACTGATCCCTTTTTCGCCATCGAAGTGCATCGCACAATCTCTCATGCGTCAGCCTCAATTTCTACGTTTTTGCAGATGGAAGCAGAGCACTGCATCCTCTTGGCCCTTCCATGTGGAAGAGACCATATGGACGTATTGCAGCAGTCGAATAACCTGAAGACCGGTTTCATCACCTACTTGCAGTCCAAGCAAGCAGCTGGGATTGTTAACATCGCCGGACCTGGATCTCAGCAGGTATGACCATTTGTCTCATTTTCGTGACTCTCGGAAAACTTTGGTCTTTCTTTTGCTTAACTTTCTAAGCTGAGCTGTGAGTGCTTAGTCTGGTATGAACCAACTTTCTTCAGTCTAAAACACAAGTGCCCATTCCCGTTTTCTCAACTTTCGTGCCCGGTTTCCGAACTTCACTGCGAGCGCTTAAGTTGGACTTCCGGTTACCGGTAGTGGGAATTGAATCTGCTTAAAGTTTAACCGAAAAGGGCTAGGATAGGACAATCTAGTTACCCATCATTTATTCACTTAAATTGGCTTGAAGACCCGCTAAAAATGCGTTACTTTGTTGTTCCGCTATTCACGAATAATTGATTTTCAGATAGTGGAATTTCCTTGTGATTTTGTGGTACTATGTGCGCTTGTATTTTTGTTGTATGCTTTACGAGAAAGATTTGTGATTTTTTTTTATTCAGGCACTAAGTAATCTTCACCAATCTCACCACTGCCCACTGAAAAGCCCCGTTTGTGTTGAGATTAAAATTTCCCGCGTCATAGTAGAATTTATGCTGTGGTGACGGCTGGAGATATTCTGAGCCTCATAACTAGAGCAGATAGTGGAAAATCAAAAAGTCCTTTTGCAGAATCCAAATAGTTCAGTGTACTCAATTAAATGAACAAAAATAATTCGGCTTTTCAGTTAAACTTTAAGCACTGTAAGGAACCATAAGTTTGACATTATTATCATACAGTTTTCTAACCCTTGAAAAACTATGCCAAGCTGGAACTATCACAACTTTGACTTATGGTGTATTTACACGCTGCGCAAAAACCGACCGTATTTTTCAAAACCGAGCGGAAAAACGGTCGTTTTTGTTGCTAGAGAATTTTCCAAGCATAAAAAAGAGCGTTAAATACGCTCGGATTTGAAATCCGCTCGGTTTTGCGCAGTGTGTAAATCCACCATTTCTTCTTTTCTTTTTTCTTTTCTTTTTCCTTGTATTTCTTTTCTTGAAAAATGAATGAATACTGTCACCCGTTACGGGCAGTGCTCTCTTAGGGTGTAGTTAGTTTACAGTGTATTATTTAATCTTGTTAATAAAGAAAACTGAATTGAAGGCTCCTATCGCGAGGCATTTCTAGCGTAGAAGGAAAAAAAATACATCCATGCCTTCACTTCTAGTTTCTTTCATAGAAATAGAGTTTTGGGGAAGAGGGTTGCTAGCCGAACCGTCCTTAGGTCCATTTCCTTCCCTGGATGGCTAGTCTAGATAACCAGTGGTGTGCCGTTGTTAGTTACGCGGGCGCCACGAAATGCCTGCAAGTCTACGCCGGACGAGCACCGTTGTTACCTAAAGACTGTGCTTCCTTCATGTGCAGAAATAAGGGAAAATATATTCAAGGGCTATCACCTCTTCGAATTTAAGTATTTGTTTTTTCCATGTGAGCCCTGCACCGTTTACAAGGCTCCTGGAGTCCTAACCTCTAAATGCAAAAAAATGCTTTCTGATTTATTTATCGCGGTAAAAGTCCCTTGTAAGTTCCAGCATCACAGAAATGCCTTAGAAATCAGAAATTGGTTTTCAAGAGAAAGCTTACGCGACAGACACGTAGAAGTAAGAAACCCTAACCCCTCCCTGTGGTCATAACCTTAAATTGTGTCCTTTTTCAGGCTGCTTTTGTCGTTCACGTGTTTCCATCCTGCGAATTCGGGAATGAAAACTTGTCACGGATTGCACCAGATCTTCTGCATCGTATTAGCGAACTGGCACATCTCCTAGTGATCATTGCCACTGTGTAACTCGCGAATTTTTGCTGCACGTAGATATATTACAAGTGATAGAGAGTATCGAATGTCAAGTTCTGCCGAGTCATGATTTCGTAGAAGTATCGGAAAATACGTAACCGCACCCGGAAAGTCGGATACTAAAGACGCTGAGCTCATCCGTATTCCCTCCGAATTTTTACATCGGATTGGGAAATGAGCGCCAGAGAACACGCGGACAGATTTTCTCGGCAGCGTCAGATAGAAATTTGCAACGATAGACCAGATCTGTTTTGACACTAAGTAGTGCAGAGTTGCCCAAAGTGTATCCACCGTTTTATCTAGTTCAACTTTATCACGTGGTTTTCTCCTGTAAATGTGTATCATACTGTTGAGGTTGAAATCGAGGCTTCTCGATTTATTTATTTATTATATGTACAGAACTTGCTCTTGTATATAGTTGTTATTTGTATAGTACAGAGACCGTTGTTACTGATTTGGCGTGCTATTCTTATATAATTGTAATGTTTGCCGTTTTTTCGTGGACCACTTTTCTCGAGGAGCTGCGCGCGACTTTAAAATTTAATCGGGCCCTATTTTTTGTTGATTCCGGAATTGCGAACACATTAAATCGTTTTAAATCTTACATTTTCCTCGAATATGTTTTTCTGAGAGCTTGAGGCCGTTTCCAATGGATTGGAAGACATTAGGATAACTGATTTCCCTGATTTGTGGCATGCTCGTACTTATCTTTCCTACGAACGAAAACATAGGCACAAAGGCAGAGATACTTGAACGAATAATCAGTTCCTCAATTCAAGCAGAGGCAAGTTTCAGAAGAACGAGTTCTACAGGAAATATCAGCGTGTCCAAAAAACTAAGTAACTTGTCTGGAAAATTTAACTTTAAGCAATGGCTTACGCTTATGGTATAGTAGTTTAACAGGTAATGTCCATGAATTTCGGTAATGGGAAATTCGTGGGTCTGGACTAATAAAGCTCGTTTTTACGGTTTCATAGATATTAACTTCCAGTACACTTTGCTTGCAGAGGCGTAGTCAGAAATGTAACATAAAATAATATCCAGCACATGCTTAGAAATCTAGTGTACAAGACCATAGTCTGCGTCAGATTATGATATTCTGTAGTGTCTAATATTGCCCGTTTTCGTATTGGTTGTCGCAGCTTTTCTTAATCGTCACACGCTCATTTGCTCAAGTCAATTTTCATTACTATTTTCAGTGGTCCAACTCCGTTAGTGATCGAATGTTGTGGCGAGAACAGTGTTTCGTTTTCTTGACGGGTATATTTCCGCCGGCCGAAGTCATAACCTACTTTCTCCCTCGTTGAAACTACGCGTGGTTCCAAATTTGCGATGAAAATAATGATCTTTCTCTGCTTCTTAAGCGAATGGGGCTGTATCCGCTGCAAACCTTCAGTGTCCGATTGTAACTTGATGATTCTGATGATAACACTGTTGCTTCTAGCTCTTACCTTCTCTTACGACCATTTTAAGTTTTTGAGTCTTGCATGCTATAACCTCCTCCTGGAGTTCTGTTTGACAATGGACGACTCAAGTTATTTCAAAGTGTATCCTACAGTTACATCCACCCCCCATTCCAAGATGGCTTTGGCCTTCAAAATCCTTCAAACACTCTACTGTAAGTCTCCATGGTTAAAATCATACTTATATCAAGCGCCTATGATGCGTTGTTCATAGACTCCAAGATGTTATGATTTCTCGGCGATTTTTTTCTCCCTTAATGTTTCCTCGCTTTCGGCCAGATGACCCACAGCTACGAGAGTGTATGGTAAAGAATGTTACTGTAAAAAGGGAGAGGAATATCGCTGAACTGTAGGATAGGTAGCGGAAAGCATTATGATTAACTAAATTATAGACACCTTGTTATGGGCTATTGGCCCTACCCTTTTTCGCAACACGTATGGTTTTAATTTCGTACATCACATCAGACAGTAAATGGGTTTGACTTTCGACTTTGAGGAAATTTTGTAGCGTAGTCATATTTTATTTTTGAAGCGATATGAATGCTGAAGTTAGGCAAATTGTGTTTCGTATTATTAATTACCTGGAAATAAAACGTGACCTGTGATCTCTGTAAAATTAAATCCGTCTTGACTTCTTCTTTTAGGACCCGCGAGAAAACCCGACATTCTGATACATGCCCAGAGGAGTTCAAACTATCTGACACCAACCGTACACTAACAAATTTCGCAAAGACTAATGTAGGCACAGTGCCGTATTTAAAGGAAGGGCAAGGTGGTTTGAAGACCCCTGCCTCGTGCGCTTGGGTGTTCTGCGTATTTGCGAGAACCAAATAATCAGATAGAACCTCCGTCTTTGGTCCCATGTAGCGACTATGGATACCCCGACAAAACTGAGCGGAGCTAGAGGTATTTGCTCTAGCTTTGAGTTGGTACTCGCCTACTTCCGTCTTCGCCGTTGCTCATCGCAGAGCAATAAGTGCAGGAGGCACGCTGACCCGCTCTGGAGCGCGTCCAGAGAACCAGGCTTAAAACAGCTAAAGCCGTATTCAGATAGTTCTGAATATCGGAACAGAAACAGTAAATAGTGCGAGGTGTGCTTTAGCGTACTTTGAAGCCAAGCAGACAAGTACTTTTTTTTTGAACATTATAATTTTCACATTTACCACTTCGTCTCCTGGCCGGGGCCCTAGGCAGCAGTTCGCCATTTGTTAGCTGGTCTTGCGAGAGCAGCTTCATCCGAAGTAAAAATCGGCGCTACAGCATGGGCCATGTCACTGCTGACCCAGAGGCGCATGTCCTACCACTTTCTGTGTACCCAGTATTCTGGCTTTGATATGGGAGCGTTTAAGCTTCATTTACACGACGGGTATTTTTCCCCGGAGACGAGAGGGGAAAGTGTTCACACGGACACACAGAATACCCGGGTATTTTTCAATGGAGAGTACTGTCATGTGTGAATAGATTCAAATAATACAAAAGATTTCTTCACATTTCAAATATATCTTGCATCCCAGTCACAACTGTCAATCACTTTCACTTTTTTTCCTTCAATTGCATATTTTGTTTCGAAGAATACCCTTCGACAAACAAATCCCCGGGTAAAAAGTTCGCGAAATTGAAGTCTAAAATACCCGGGTATTTGTTGCTGTTGCGGAGGAAAATACCCACGGAGGACGGGTAAATACCCATCGTGTAAACGAGGCTTTAGCGCAATTGGCAGAGAACAATATATACAAAATACTCAACAGACTCAGTTCAGAGTTTTTATTAGAAAACAAAACAGTATTTCAAATAAGAAGGTACGTCAAGGTTTATCACTTTTTACTGTTGTGGCTCAAAACCACATGAATGTCCACAAACTCGTACACGCAGTACAGGGTTTTAGTCATCTTCGTAAAGGCGCATTCACTATTAGTTTTACCTAGCACCAGGTTTCGTCTTGACCACGAGCCACAAGAGAGGATGGGTTCGTGTGAAGCAAAATAATGCATGAGAAATTCCAGGCTTGGAACTCTTGGAAGGCAGTTAACAAAGTCGACCAGTTCAGAAAATTATTTTGACACTCAATTCCACTTCCAATTCTGCTCGGGTTTTGCCATTACTACCAGAGACTGGCGTTCCTGCTGAGGCTGAAACCGAAGTGATAGAAAAGCGAAACTAATGCCAATTCATTATTCAGGAAAGCAATGTAGCCTAGAGTGTGAATTTTTCTATCCAACTAGCCAATCAGAAAATCTAGCAAAATAATCTGATTGCCTCGCGGATAACTGAAATACTTTTAAACTTCGCTGAGCCGGCACCACCAAGCAAGCCGTCTACATTGAGAATGGGAAAACCCTTAGGGAAATTCGGTATCGCTGATTCGCTGAGACCAGGTAAAAACCCGTTGTGAATGCGCCTTTAAAGACAACGGTCTAGGGTGAATTAAATCGAATAATTCTTGTAAAACCGACTGAGAGTTTCAAGGTTCGACATTTTTAGGAATCAACCCATCTTTGATGTTGCTGCTAGAAATTCCGAAGTCCTTAGATGCAGAACCTTTTAACTAAGTGTCACTCCAACGCGCCAGCCAAGAATACAGTAGAGGTATGTTTATGTGAACGTCTGGTAACAGTGAACAATCGCCGAAGAATAAAATAAAACCCAAACCAGGCATTTTTTTCAATAAATACTTACAAATAACCATTCACGCCATCTGCATTTTTTGAATGTTTTGCTAATCACTGCTGAAAGTGATTAAGAGCGTGTTCCACCCCTCTACCAATAGTAACTATTAGTTACTATTTCCGTTCCAGCCTCACGTAAAGTTACTACGCTGACCGTTCCAGCCTTCTCAAAATAGTAACTAATAGTAACTATTTGCTTACCACACTCGGGAGCGTAGTTAGCGTAGTAACTACGCATCTCTGTAACGTGATTGGTCGGATCACCCCGCGGCCTGATATTGACCGAAAAAATTCAAAGAGCGTTCCAGCCTAGCGCAGTAACCACGGCGACTAGCGTAGTAACTACGGTTAGTAGGGTGGAACACGCTCTAAACTGTCAGCTGGTTTCCTTTGTTAATTTGAAAATTTTGCCACGTGGAACGCAACTTCAATGGAGAAGACGGCGGTCCGAAGCTCCAGATGCATTCAAAAGAGGAAGAAGATTTTTTTAAAATTCAAAATCAAACAAAGTCAACTGAATTGCTACTTCAAGTTTGTGCTAGGATAACCCTTAAAGTTTAACCGAAAAGCCAATTTATTTGTGTATCATTTAACTGACTACATTGTATTATTTTGATTGTGTTAAAGGACCCCTCTTGCTTATTCTGCTTTTTTATAATATATCTAGCTCCCATACAGAATTAAAAGCTTCTAAAATCCCCACCTTTCTCCATTGTTTCGCTCTGTGCCTACGAAGTTTTAGCGCTTTTTTGGCCTTGCCGAGTTTTGCCCGTCACACAACGAAACGTTTGCCGGGATCATCAACGTCTGCTGACAACTCTTTCACACATAAGGATCTGAGAAGCTTTTGTTTATTACTTCTTTTATTTGCTTAGTTTTCACACTTTTTAACCACGGCGCGATCAGTTTTCAAATGTTTTGCGCCCAGCCGCCGCGTCAGAGAGCAGGAAGGCTGGACATAGTCGACAGGCCCTAACAAGAAAATCGCTAATTTTAGATGGAAAGTAATGGTATTTTCAAAAATGTTTTTTTCTTATCCATTTCATAGGGAAAAGATTATTTCTAGTAAGAGTTGTGCTTTAAGGGATTTTTTTTTATTTCCACTATTTGATCTAGTGTGATGTTCAGAACATCTACGGCCGTCCTCACAACGCAAAATTCTACTATGTCGCAGAAAAACTGAATCTCAACACAAACGCGGCTTTTCAGTGGTCAGTGATCAGCTCGAGGAAGGGAGCTCACTGCGTGAACACTTATTTTTCGTAAATCGTTTTCGTCAAGCATACAACACAGACACAAGCAGATAGAGGTACTTCAAATCACAAGGAAATTCCACTATTTGAAAATCGATTATTCGTGAATAGCCTGTTCTTGTAACGCATTTTCATCGGGTCTTCAAGCCTCTTTAAGTGAATAAGTCATCGGTACCTAGATTGTGTTATTACATTCCTTTTCGGTTAAACTTTAAATACTTGTCTGTCTGTTAGCTGATATTAAGTTTGTAATTTTTCTTTTCCATTTTACTTTTTTATTTGCAATTGACAAAACCAAGGTAGTGTAACAGTTAAAAAAGTGTTCACATAAGCATTCCTCTACTGAACTGCCAAATTCCCCCTTATCGTTATGGAAATATATAGTTGTGACGTTTTTGGTTGCCCATTGACCTATCCAATTTGGCCCCCCCTAGACGCTGGCAGTTCGCCTGAAACGACGGTTGCAGCATTCAGTCTATTGGCTGGAACCCATCAACTATCAACTATGAGCAGGCAGCACTAAACTCTCCTCGGCATTTCGGAAGTCTTGAAAACTTGAACAAATGCAAGGACCTAACAGGCCTCGACAAACACTTTTATAATGGGCCTACAAATTTCAGGCAACAGATAATCCGGGAAACAGATTACTGCAAAAAAGATCGGTTTCCTAAAATATTTCATGCAAATTCTTGCAATGTCTTACCTAGATAGTCTGCCTGAGAAGAAGATGGACGAGACGGTCTATGGGTGGCGGTTATCAGGTCTTTTTAAAGTGGCTGAAACCGCAATATCAGAAAAAAAGAATACTCTACTAGTTACCGGATCAGCAAGTTCGACAACTGCTTGCCAGAAGAGGTTCACCCTGCTTCCACGAACTAATATTCGCACATAGCGCTGGAGTGGAAACTATCGACATAACGTTGCGTCAATCTGAGTTAACGACGGAAGGGCTAGTTTGATTTTTCGTCGATAATTGGGATCCTTCTGGATGGGGTTATTCTCGAGGTAGACGGTTGCCAGATCCTTCGCCTCGGCGAGTTCACTGAGACACGACCAATCGTCGACTTGGTTGTCATTGAACTGAAAGGAGAAAAAAGCCTTCAACACCAAAGAGATTCAAAAGACGCGGAGAAGTACGTTTTCCCTGCCCAGATTCTAATCTTACGGCATCTGAAAAGGTATCCTACACTATCTCAAGAATACGCAACTCGGTGTACTCCGCGTATATTTGGACTTGAAAATTTGTTGGAACTCCTCAAATTCTTACTTTAAAACTTACAACACAAACACCCTGATAAGTGACTTAGCCCAGATTCAGACAGTCCCAACTTCGATTATCTTTGCGGATATTCCGTGCCGTTCTACAAACCGTGCATGGTGCAGGAGAGTATGAGAACCAAGTTAAGATGTTAACTTCCCTTTTCTTACCTTAACAAAGAAACAAACACCGAAGTGAAGCCTGTCTAGTGACTGACCGACCCAACAAATTTCAATTTCTCCAAAACGAAAAGTTCGAAGATATACTCTGTTAAAAAGCTACTGCGTTCTCAAGATCCCTGGACGAACATAGAGATCGTTACAGTTTTGCAAACTGAACTTTCAAAAAATCCTTCACCATAAACTGATTCCTTCACCCTACGCTTACTGCGAATCATATATCATGGTGGTAAACAGATAGGTCATCTGAGATTTACTCTAAAGATATTTTGGCCCTTCTTGGCGACAGTCCTCTTCAGGCTTAAGCTACAAAAATGAACCTGTGATCAACCTTAACTGACTTACCCGTTTACCACCATCACATATATCTGCTCTTCTTATTCCAAGATCTCAATTTTAATAGTAAATGTGTAAAGTAAAGCAGTCGATACCTGAGCTCCGTGCCATTCAGATGCATTTCAGTTACCTGCTTTATTCATAGCATGGCGAGGGTGTTAGCGCGGTAATCATGCTCGCATAGCATGCTGCCAAAAGCTACTTAATTTGTTTGAATACAAATAACAGTTTGTGATAATCAATTAGTGGCAGATAGTGAGCTCAGGTGACGCGAGCAGAGCACGGAACTTTTCTTTAGCAAGTACCAGTGCCTAGGCTCAAAGCCAGGTTGAAGAACAAATAAACGCAGCTCTGTCTCGTTATTCAACGATTTACGCAACCCCTCCGCCCACCCCGAAATGACCAAGCACAAATGCCCTGAGTGCAACCAGTTCGTGACTTCAAATTCGGTCCAGTGCCAAAGCAATGGAAAAGGATGCAAGAAATGGTTCCATGCTGGCGCTGACCGGTGTGCCGGTATAAATGGTTCAGTTTGGGACGAAAACTGGACTTGCCTGGACTGCATTTCTAAGGTAAATGTTAACCCATCCTTGATCCAAACACCAATCCCCCAGTCTACAGCCCCGAAGCAAAAGCAGAAACTTCTAGACAAATTCTACACGGCGACCAACGTTGATTCACCAGTACGCCGTTTTTTCCCGAAGTCCGTCCCGGAGGCCCCCCAATCAAATTCTGACCCCCCAACACAGGACCTAAATCAGATATTCCAAACTAGTGACGACCCCCCGTTCAATTCTGAG
This sequence comes from Branchinecta lindahli, assembly GCA_023053555.1. Taxonomy (NCBI): domain Eukaryota; kingdom Metazoa; phylum Arthropoda; class Branchiopoda; order Anostraca; family Branchinectidae; genus Branchinecta; species Branchinecta lindahli. The sequence goes on from JAKZAO010000009.1 coordinate 16,384,632, forward strand.
ACCAGCTCCGTCACAGCTACAACTAAGGATGGAATTTCCCAGTCTGACAATTCAAATGCACATGTTCTCACCCAGTGTGATTTAGAGGTTCGAACAACTTCTTTCGCTGAACTTACGAGTAAAGACTCAAATTTGACCCAACTCAAAAACAAGGTTGAGTCCCTGGAATACACCTTGACGAACCTGCGAGAAGAAATAGCCACACTTCGCTTAGAATCCGATGCCTACAAATCAGAAAAACGAAGCTTTGATGAAATCCTTTCAGTGTTACGGAACGATTTGTCTACTTCAGAATGTACAAAAACTTTGCTACAGTCCGATATTCTTCGTTTGCAAATCGAACTCAAATCAAGTGCTGATCTAATTAAGAACCTTGATGGTGAAATTGCCCGACTTACGTCAGATTTATCCGAGTTGTCAAGTGCACCCACTCCGACCGTGATCAGCAGTGATGGTGAAATTGCCCGACTTACGTCAGATTTATCCGAGTTGTCAAGTGCACCCACTCTGACCGTGATCAGCAGTGACGTCGCTAATACCGAACTAGCGCGAACTTGTTTTTATTATCTGAGCCAAGGCCACTGCAAACTTGGCACCGAGTGTTTGTTTTCCCATAATAAGAGACCCGATCAGTCCCCGATCAGACTTGCTCATGTTGCAAGTAAAGACGTTGCTTGTAAATTTTTCGCTACGGGCAAATGTAATCGTGGTCCCGCTTGCAAGTTTGCTCATGTTGCAAGTAAAGCGAGAGTTGAAAGTAAAGATCATGTTGCAAGTAAAGACGTTGCTTGTAAATTTTTCGCTACGGGCAAATGTAATCGTGGTCCCGCTTGCAAGTTTGCTCATGTTGCAAGTAAAGCGAGAGTTGCAAGTAAAGCTCATGTTGCAAGTAAAGACGTTGCTTGTAAATTTTTTGCTACTGACAAATGTAATCGTGGTCCCGCTTGCAAGTTTGCTCATGTTGCAAGTAAAGCGACAGTTTGTTCAAAGTACGCTAGCGGGCGATGTTTTTATCGCAATTGCCGATTTTTACATGTTTTTTTACCCCGTAATACAAGTTTTAGCCCCAATCGGATATCCGCCGTTGACATTCTTGCAGATAATCATTGTTCTAGTCAAAATAGTCGCCAAACAAATGAAGTTCGACTTACTTCGCCACTGCAGCAAAATTCCACAGTGAGGCCCGACGATTTTTACCAGCCTTACGCATCACGAAATCGGTTCGCTCCCCTTAGCGATTCTCCCACTGTTAGTGTTCCCTTTTTTCAACCGAGTCGCCCTCCTCCGCTACCGCCGTTTCGGGTTCCTCTCCCACTGATGAATTTCTCTGCAATCACGGCATAAATTCCATGCCAGCATGTGCGCTTGACCGACCGGAATCACTTTTGGAACCGGCAACAGGCGCCCCTCGTTTCCGGAATCCCACCCCTCCCAGTCCCCACCCCCTTGCCCATCCTCTTTTAGGGTGTAAAACCTTTAAAAAGAAAGCGTTTTCACGCGAATTTAATGATAAACGGTACGTGTTTCCGTCTTTCCTCTATTGTAACGCAGAAAGTCTGAATTTGGAAAAATTGACGGAGCTTGAGACTACAGCCCAAATGCTCAATTCTTCCGTTATTTGTGTAACTGAAGTTCACAGGCAAGATTTAAATTTACTGAAAATGTCCAACTTCCTTTCTTTTGTTAAATTAAGGCCTGATGATCATTCTTTAGGAAAAAAGGGGGGAGGGGTTATGACTTTCGTTCATGATAGTCTACGACCTCAACTTTTGAATATTCCGTCCCTTAATGAATATGATGAAATTATATGGGTTAAAATACAACCAAAGCGACTCCCTAGACCTTTCTCTGCGGTAGCGGTGTGTGTTTTCTATTATTCACCTGGCCAACCCGCTGCTGCAAGAAAGGCTTTTTGGGAAAAGCTGCAGGAATCGGCAGATTATATCCAGAAAACACATCCTTTTTTTGGCGTAGCCATGCTAGGAGATGCCAATGAACTAAGTTGTAATTCTCTGGCCAGGTCACTTAACCTCAAGAATGTTGTTGATTTTCCAACAACCAAAGGTGGTACTTCTCTGGATGTAATAATGACGAATTTCTGCTCCTATTATCAAAACCCAAGTAAAATCGCACCGCTTGGTGGTAGCTATCATTTTATGTTGCAGTGGACCCCCTTTGAGAAAGTTAACGTTAATTACTCAGTAACCGAAATAACCTCAAGACCAATCACTGATCGGGGACTTTTGCAGTTTGGGGATTGGATAACGAAAGAAAATTGGGCCGGAGTCTCAACTGCTGAAGACTTGGATTCACAGGTGCAGAATTTTCACAGCAAACTAAATGAAAAGTTTGTTGAATGTTTTCCGGAAAAAAAGACTAAAGTGTGTTCAACTGATAAACCATACGTAAATTCAGAGATTAAACAAATGATTAAACATAAACTACACTTAATTGGAAAAGGAAAGGAAGAAGAAGCAAAGAAATTACGAAACAAAATTAAATGGAAAATTAAACAGGCGCAGGAAAATTATTATAAAAAGGAAGTAGATAACCTCCTCGAATCCAAGCCTTCACAGTTCTTCGGTAAAGTTAAACATCTGACTGGTAGAGGCCCGCAACCAGTTGATTTCATGAAGGAGGAGCCATCAGAGAAAACAGCGAACGACCTAAACTCTCATTTTGCTTCTATTGTACAGTCGTACCCACCACTGCCTCCTGAAAAGCCACCTTCTTTTTCAGCTGAAGCACCATCCCAAAATTCACAAGAAGATTCAAATGCAAATTCTAATTTAATGCCTGAAATTTCAATATCAGAAATTAGAAAGAAACTCTCCTCGTTAAAGAAAACATCAGTGGCACCCTTTGATGTTCCAGTAGCCATTGCTAAAGCTTTTGCGAAAGAATTGGCGTTTCCTCTTCATATTATTTACAATAATATCACCAAAACTGGATATTTCCCCAAAAAGTGGAAAATTGGATTCATCACTCCCATTCCGAAAAAGGGAGCAGCTAATGATTTTTCTGGTGTGAGGCCGATCACTGTTACATCAATTTTTAGCCGAATTTACGAGAGTTTTGTTGCTTCTTGGCTAAAAAAATATCTCTCGGAAGTCATCGATAAGAGGCAATTTGGTAACATCCCGAAGTGTTCAACTGTTCACTATCTCGTTAGTTTACTTGATTTTATTTTTAAAAATTTAGATGAGCCCGGGAAATGGATTAATCTAATCGCAATAGATTTTAAAAAAGCTTTCGATCTTGTAGATCACAAGATTTTGCTGGAAAAAATGGCCGAGAAAAATATTCCTGAATATCTTATTAATATCGTAAAAAGCTTTCTAACAAACAGAGAACAAATCGTAAAATATAAAAATAATTTTTCTTCTTCTTTACCGGTTTTTTGCGGTGTCCCGCAAGGAACAGTGATCGGTCCTTTATGCTTCCTCCTCATGATCAATGAAATAGCTGTCGGGCTGGAGGAAAGATGGAAGTATGTAGATGATCTTTCCCTAGCAGAGGTAGTATCTGGAGCGTGTAAAAGTCAAACTTTCAATTATATTGAACAAGTTACCTCTGAAGCAGCAAAATTGAATATGGTGGTAAACAAAGATAAATCTTCAGTAATGACATTTTCATTTCTCAAGAAAAGCCTACCTGAATTCGAACCACCTATAGACCCAAACCTCCTCAGTAACACCACTACCCTGCTAGGGGTAGTGATCTCTTCTGATCTAACTTGGCATGAAAACACAAGGTTGATTGTAAAAAAGGCAAATGGTGCTATCCAAATGCTGAAGACTCTAAAGAAATTCCGGGTTCCTAAGGATAAACTAAAATTAATTTTCTGCATGTTCATCCGCCCACTAGTAGAATATGCATGTCCTGTTTGGCATTTCGCTCTTACAAAAGAAGAAAGTGATAAAATTGAACGGGTTCAGAAGAGGTCTCTACAAATCATTTACGGAGGTTCCCCACTGCCTTACTCTTTTTATCTAAAAGAATACAAACTTGACCCCCTTTTTGCCCGTCGAGAGAAACTGTGCCTAAAATTTGGCTCAACCCTCCTCCTCCACCCCATCTACAAGAACTTCCTCCCGCCTCCCTTTGTCCCCCTCAGATCCCGACTCCCCAGAGAAGCGGCTGCGAAAGTTCCAAAACTGACACCGGTTTACTCCAGGTCACAGCGTTATTCTCGAAGCTTTGTGCCGAGTTTTGTTCGTACTTTTAACAATTCGTAACTTGTGCGTTTTATCCTATTCTTTTTGTTTTTCTCGTTGACAAATCTTTCTTGTATTAAGTGTTTTGACTAAAAGATACCGTATTTGGGCTATGCCTATGAGAGATTGTATCTTGTTTACATTAAATGATTTGATTTGATTTGATTTGACATATCTTAGAAACGGAAATTTATTCGAAGCGGGATGACCAACGGGTCATATATGCCTTCGGGCGGGTCAGCGCGTCGTCAAAACCTGGGTCAAGTTAGACTCTTGCCGGTTTAAAATCTCGGTCGTCGAATCCAATTCAAAATTTTCAATTGGAACGGGACTTTGCCTTTCCTTTGACTTTGCCTCCTTTGCCACGTCCAGACATGATGAGTTTGGGTAGAGTCTGCGACTTGAAAATATTAAATCACACCGGATCAGGGTTGCCACTTGACTAAAATAAAATGCACTACCGAAGTAGCAAAAAAACTACCAGAGCAGAAAAAGTACTATCTAAAAATAATTTGCTTTCACTTCTTACCCAAAACTCTCCTAGCTTCGTGAGGTGCTTTACGTTCTCTATTTTCTTGATTCGATTCCCGGCCAGGTCCAGCGTTGTCAGCTCAAAACTGTTATCCAATCCTTCAATGACTTCAATTCCGTTGTGAGAGGCATATAGTTCATCAAGGGCTCCCAGCTTGTCAAGGCCTTCCAACTTTGTGATCCGATTACTCTGAAAGTAGGAAATATAATAGTTTTGTGGAACATTTCGCAAATTTTCAGTTACCTCACACAACTCTTTCAGCAGCCCCATGAAAACTGTGAGATGCTTTTTCATTTAAGCCATCCATGGCGACACGTAAGAGCACTGGCATTCCCATAAGTTCGGTCGTCAAACCATGCATCACAAAGCGTCACTTTTGATCGCTAGCGTCTTATAAGCTCGCTCCCTTTAATCCTCGCATCCCGTTGCGTGATGTAAGATCACTCCCTAACACCAATTAATACCAACATCGTAAAGGCAAAATCATGAAACAGTGACACTGCACCTAAATAGCCGGAAATTTCCAGTAAACGGAGTAACGCAAAAATTTCCTCACGAGCTTTTTATAGATCGACGGAAGTACAAATGCACTGAACCAAGAAATGTTTGCTCAGTACAGCCGGTATACAATAAGCCTTTTAGCTTCTAGGTAACTTGCACAAAGTGCTGTCTTGTTCAGTAAGGCAAGTAAACTTAACGATTTTCGTCCCAGCCTATATACAGCACAAAGAACCAAGTAAAAAAAAAAAAAAATGAAATTTTTGGACTGCGACCGACATCTTTGCTTGTGACCTTCTTCAGGAGTTTATTAACCATTAACTCCTTTCGGTCACACTAGCCTGCTATTTTGAACAGCTGTATCCAGCAGCACATGATAAAACAAAATCAAGAGAATCCGACATAGAATACTGCCGGCCGAAAAATTTATCTTGACAAAGACGATGTCAATGAGATCTTGTCCAATATTTAAGGTGACCCCCCCCCCTCCCTCAGTCGAACCGAGGTCCATAATAAACCACTTATCTAACCTGTACGCTCAAGGTCTTCAGATTTTGCAAGCTATCCAGGTCTTCAATCTTTGATATCTTATTCTTCCCAAGATATAAAGTAGTTAAGCTCGTCAGTCCATCCAAGTTCTCAATCATCTGAAAAAATGAATGATATAGTAAATCCACATTTTAAGATGCCAAACAACGGTTAGGGGAGGAGAAATCCTTTTCTGTTGCATTATATTATTATTATACCAAGCGCCTGGAACACTCAACCATTAAAAAATTATGTTGAATGTTTATTTTGTGAATTTCCCTCGAACCGTCAATATTATTCAGTGCGCTCTAACGTTTGATCACCATGATCATCACTCGAAGGCGTTACTAGCCAAAATGTTTGGGGGGGGGGGCAAGGTATTTACCGACTGGCTGGTCATTTTTACCGACTATTTTTGCGGATAAAAACGACTATTATTGAGAAAAAAAAACGACTGTGTTGACGAAAAATAGCTGATTTTAAGAACAACAAGAGCTGGAAGCTCATATGGCACTTGCAAGGCTAGGTCAGAGGATGAAAGTAGGAATTCGTCAATTCGTGGGTTTCTTTTGATCATTTGTAAGCAAAACCCTTGAGATAAGAATGATCATGGGTCCTTGGAAATCACGAGACTGTATCGTTTGGCAATGCATTTGGCTGTGCGCACTTTAAGGGCGCTAGAAAATCATCTGTAATCAAAACTCTTGAAGCAAAAAAGATGATCACGAGGAGCACGAAAATGTATATTTACTCAGAAGTATTGTTTGTACTTTAAGGAATTCAGTTGTAAGCAAAACCCTTGAGGCAAAAATGATCATGGGCTCATAGGGATAACGAAAATGTATCTATTGCTTAAAAGTATTTTTTGTACTTTGCGGTTAGCATTAGTACTTTAAGGGATGGTCGGATCTGGGAACTAACTATTTCTTAGCCAATCATGTCAAGTCTCTAATTTTCAAGCCAAGTTTCATCGTCCTAGCATGTCTGGAAGTACCTTAACTTGCGATCACCGGAATTCCGGACCCCCCTCCTAACTCCCCCACAATACCCGAATCCGGTCCGGTTCTGTCACTGATCTACATAGGCTTGTGCTTGTTCTTCCCACCAAGTTTCATTCCGATCGCTCCACTCCAAGCATGACACAAGGTTTCCGGACCCCCCTCCGACCTCCCCCCCAGCTTCATCGGATCCGATCCGGACTTGAAATGGGACATCCGAGACATGTGGTCTTTCTACATACCAAGTTTCATTATGATCCGATCACCCGTTCGGAAGTTATACATGCCTCAAGAGTCCGGATTCCACCTCCCTTCTCTCCCCCCACGATGGTCGGATCGGGAAGCTGACTGTTTCCAGGTTAATCTGGTCGTGTCCCTGATTTGCCTGGCAAGTTTCATCGTCCTAGCCCACCTGGAAGTATCTTAACTCCGTATGACCGGAATTCCGGAACCTCCCTCCAACCCCCCCCCCCAGTGCACGAATCCGGTCCGGTTCTGTCAATGATGTAGGCTACCTAGGGGTTGTGCTTGTTCCTCCCACCAAGTTTCATCCCGATCGCTCCAATCTAAGCGTTTAACATGATTTTCGGTTCCCCCCTCCGACCCCCCCCCCCCCCCACATTCATCGGATTCGGTCCGGACTTGAGTTGGGACATGTGAGACATGGTGTCTTTCCAAATATCAAGTTTCATTAAGATCCGATTACCCGTTCGAAAGTTATGTATGTCACTAAATTCCGGATTCCGGCTCCCCTCCCTCCCCCCACGATGGTCGGATCGGGCAAGTGACGATTTCCAAGTTAGTTTGGTCGGGCCCCTAATACGCCTGCCAAGTTTCATCGTCTTAGCACATCTAGAAGTACCCTAACTCGCGATCACCGGACTGACCGACCGACCGACAGACCGACAGACCGACCGACCGACCGACGGAAAAGCGATCGGTATATGGCACTTGGCCGGAAGGCAAGTGCCATAAAAATCGACTATTTTTACGAAAATCGACTATTTTTACGAAAAACCGACTGTTGTTGATTGTTCTTATGAAAAAACGACTATTCCTAAGAAAAAAATGGACTGTTTTTACTAAAAATCGCGGCACTTCGCGCCGACTCGGCTATTTTTTACCGACTGGCCGACAACATTGGGGGGGGGGGGTCCCCCTCTCCCTCCCTAGTAGTGACGCCTCTATCATCACTTGGCATAGCCTATGCCGAAATTAGACAGTTGTCAATGACAAGATTGCACTGAACTTCCAAAAAGGTCCTTGAGGCACGTTTCCGTAACACCTGGGGCAGGCAGCCCCACCTTTGCCTTTCTTACGTTTGCAGGAGACATCAGCCCCCGCACTCGTCGTCTTGGCTCACTGTTGTTACGTTGAAGTCAGTTGGACAAGTCAGCCTAATTCATTCCTTTTTTTTTAAATTCATGATCAGGCAAGTGATCTGGCAACATCACTGGCATCCGGGGTACTTTGTAAATGTGTTCGCGACCCACGTTTTATTCCTCTTTTGTCAGTAAGTAAACTGGACTAAGGGACACAAATCTAAAAGGGAGGTGTAGCCCTTTTTGGGGGCTATTTCTTATCTTGGCCGAAATATACATTCCTAAACAGGATACACTAATATTCAATAACAGTAATAATTTACTTACCCTAATCTTGTTATCTCCAAGCTCAAGAAGCTCCAAATCCTTTAAATTTTCCACATTTTCAATTCTTTTGATACGATTCGACACAAGAAACAACCTCTTCAACTTCGTGAGCGACTCCAAACCTTCAATCTTCTTGATTCTGTTATGCGACACATCGAGAATTCTAAAAAGAGTCATTTTACAACTTCACAGCTGCGACGGCTTGATCTTCTTGACTAACAGAAACTGCCAGAATGAACAGATCAAGTTCAAATCAATTTCGACTATCAGGTGCAGACTTCTCCCCATCACGGGAATATCCTCCCTCAGTTTGGTGCATCTTCTCAAGCCCCAAACATCCGAAGCACAGATGTTCACGAACTTAGACTTATAGTCGAGTTTTTTTGTAACCTACCTACCAAGGCCTTTGTTCGTTTGCCCGTTTTTGGCACCAAGCGCTTACTCCTCACTGCAGGGCTCCCACAAGTTTAAAGGCTTGGAAATAGGGACTTAGGGACTTTTTCAAGCCGAAAAAGGGACCTATAGGGACCTAAGGTCACTACTACTAAACCTGGAATACACAGTGTTAGGATCCTATTTGCACTTTAGTTGCTAGGATCAGAGGACTTATGGTTTGAAGTTATGATGCCTCTTTAACGAAATAGGCTATGGCTCTTAGATTTGGGCCGACGAGGAGAAAAGAGGGAACTTCCGGGTTTCCGCTCAGTTTCTATAATTTTTTTTTATGACTAAACCAGTGAAGACAATAAGTCACTAGCCTGTATTCGAGGCTAGTGAGCAATGTATGCGACACATACATGGAGTAGAGTAGAGTTTTATTTCTAAAAAAGTAGCTTTCACAGCGCGAACGCCGAATTTGACTTCTACGTCAAACATAAATATACACTCAATGTTTGATGTTTGTATTTTTCACCAGAATTATTCATCTGACGAATGTCGGGGGAGTCGAAGGGGGAACCGGAAATCTTTTGACACGCTTAGAGCGGAGTGATCAGGATTAAACTTGGTGGGAAGCATAAGCAAAAGCCCTAATTACATCATTAAAAGAACTCGACCGGATTTGGGCACTGAGGGGGGGGGGGGGGTACGGAATTCCGGTGATCCAGAGTTAGTATTGGCTAGGAAGACGAAACTTCGCAGGTATATCGGTGATCCGACCAGATTAACTTGGAAATAGTCAGTTCCCCGATACGACCATCGTGGGGGGAGAGAGAGGGGGAATTCTAAATCCTGAGTTATGTATAACTTTCGAAGGGGTGATCGGATCTTAAACTCGATATTTGGAAAGAACTCAAGTCTCAGATATCCCGTTTCAAGTCCGGACCGGATCTGATGAATGTGTGTGGGGGGGGGGGAGGGGAGAATACAAGCAAAATGACAGGTCTCGACAACAAGTTCACAGCTTTGAGCCATAATATTAGCTTCGAACTTTATCTGCACTGTAAGTGTTTAAAGCGTCAAGAAAGCGACACAGCATTTCATTAAGAGAAAATACACCTTTTAATGATCTTAAAAATTGTGCAGCTTCGTAGCAGAGATGTGGTCGGGTCAACGCTTGGATTGGTAAGGTCCTCCCCACACTAGAATTCAAGGTTAGCTACCCGTGCACCTATCTGTAGCATAATACTTCAGATTGTAGAAACAGTTAAAAAAATAAAGGCTGGATATTTCTGTCTGTGATGGTAAATTTGAATGTGCGTTGTATTTCTTGTGATTGCAGTCAGCCTTATTGGAGCAAATTAAAGAGACTCTGACCCTTCTTCAAAATAGGAGAAATGTAAGAATTTTGGTCAGGAAAAACTTTAAAGGGACCTGAGGACTGATTTAGGGACCAAAAGGGACCTAAGACTGATTTAGGGCCTTGCAGGGACTTTAGGGACTTTGTGGCAGCCCTGCTCACTGCTTTTCTTTTTACCGTTTTTGGACCAAGGCCTTTCTCCTTTCTGCTCAGGCCTGCGGAGAAAGGAGATAGGCAACTCCGAGGTGAGTTGACCAATCTACTCAGGAGAACGGCGCCAGGCTCCTCCTTACCAGAAAACGGCCAAATTAGCAGAAAGGACAGAGGACTTGGGAGAGAGGCCTTCGATCTCTTTTGGCAAAAAACGCGACTGCTGTTATGAACGGAAGATGATTAGTTGGGTACCATGGGTCGAGCTGTTAGGTGGGGTGGTAGTGAGGTTTACATTATTACAGAAGATCCATCTACAATTTTGGCTACTCTTTATAATGCCTATCCAATTTCATGTGTAACGATGCACTAGTACAAGTTCATTAAGACAGAGATTAAAACTGAGACTAAGATTAAGCCCCGAACGAGCTTATATATCTGCGAGAATTTTCCGCCACCAGTAACATTTTCTGAGCGATATAAGGTATATGCGACCATTCGTCCAAATTTTATAAAGAAAATAATTTCACACGGAAAAATCAGTTCAGTTAACGTAACATCAGTGTTCCAGAGTTGGAGTGCAGCGGAGGAACATTAGCGGGTAGAGCGAAGCTTCAGCCCACTTTTCTTCTGATTTTTTCCATTTCAAGAACTGAAATTTGCATTGTAATTTAGAATTTTTCTTTTACTGAATATTCGATTTGAACATTGGTAAGGGAAAATGGTCCAAATGCATATGGTGCAAATTTATAGCAGCTCTGCAACCAAAGAAACATTAGTTTAACAACTTACCGGTCTACCACAGACTTGGCGTACCTGGAGGCTCTAAAGGATGATTCACCAAAAGCGTGGCCTCCGTCAATTAGAAAAATTCTGCAGGATTGTGGTATGGAAGAATATTGGAATGGGGGGCTAGGGATAGATATAGAGATTGGAGAAATAGGTAAAATGGTGAGTACGAGGTTAAAAGACCAAGAGATCCAAGCTTGGCAATTTCAAAAGGGCATTCCCGTGTCCTTGAGGTTTTTTGAGGCGGCCAAAGAGACTTGGGGGGAAGGAATTATGTTTAAAGCAGGTTTAAGTAAGCAGGAAATAAAATATATTATAGAGATGAGGGCTGATAGTTTACCACTTGGGGCAAGGAGAAAGTATATTGGTAAAGTAAAAGAGAGATTTGGTCCTTACTTCTGTCCTATGTGCGGTCAGGAGGATGAAAGCGTAGTTCATTTGATGTGTGAATGTGTGGAATTGAATGAATGGGGAAAGGAGGTATTTGGTGAGAGAGTATTTAATGAAGAATGGATGGTAAGGATGATGAAGGATGAGTGCTTTGTCACTGTGAAAAAAATTGGACGTTATTTGAGGCTTGCGATGGAGCATAGAACAAGATTCTTAGATTAGGAGGAGGGTGTTATTTGTAGAAGTAAGTTCATTTATTTATAAAAATTTTGTTGCCATGGCCCACGGGCTTTTTTTTGGTAATATATTCTATTCTATTCTATTCTTCATCTGATTTTGGAACACCCTATGAATTAAGATATTATGTGATTTAACCTTACGGCAATTCACAACTACAAACCAACTCCGATTCCCTACATTAACAGCTCGTTACCCAAACACAATTAACATATTGATGATTTGTGTGAAGTTCACAAATCAACCAATCAGAGTTCCTTCTTAGTGGTAGGCTGGGTCCGGGTTAGGGTAGCCTATCCACAGGTATCCAGCGTAAGGTGACGGGCATGCAAAAAGCTAGATATACCCACCCACGATTTGACACACGAGTGTCCCGAAAACAGGTATTTGTGTTAGTCGGATAACATAAGCACCAGAACGGCCATCGCCCTATCTCTGTCATACGACCATGCGGAGTCGAATAGAATCCTTATACGCCCGACGAAAACAAGCGGAGGGTAGGAGCTACCCGGAACATCACAATTCGTTATCTCTACTAACAGCTATATAGCACTAAAGCCCCAGAGCGAAAGTAAAAGCCGATTGGTTGTCTACCATTGTGACGTCACATGTGACGCGCTGCAGAGCGGGTCAGCACGCCTGCTGAACTTTCCCCCTTGATATGCGGAGCGGCGATGAGAGAAGTAAACGAGCATCAGCTCAAAGCTCAGCAATTACCTCTAGCTCATGTCAGTTTTGTCTGAGTATCCATAGTCGCTGCATGGAACCAAAGACGTTCTATTGGCTTATTTGTTCTTGGTAGTATCAAGAACAAATAACGAGATAGAACTGTTGTCTCCCTATCTCGGTCATACAAACATGCTAAGTCGAGTAAAATACGGCCGACTCCCGACGCAAACGAGCGGAGGTTACTAGCTTCGTGCCACATCACGTTTCGTTACCTCTACAAATAGCTAAATCGCTGCTAGGTCGCTAAGAGGAAATCTAGAAGTCAACGCTGATTGGTTCTATGGACGTGCTCCAGAGCGGGTCAGCGCGTGGAGTACGCCTCCTGCAGGCCTCTTTCTATATTTATTGTGCAATAAGCAACGGTGAAGACGGAAGAGGAGTAAACGGGCACCAGCATCAGCTCAAAGCTAGAGTAAATAAAAAAGATGATGTGTAACCATTACGATTAGGAATTAGTCTTGTAAATGTCACTAGTCTTTTAAAATAGGCATTTCCAGATACTTACTCAAGGTTGACTAATGTTTCCAAGCCTTCCAACACAGTGATCTGATTATCATACAGTTCCAGTTCTTTTAGTGTGGTCAATGTCGTCAATCCTTCAATCTTCTTGATTAGGTTCCACCTCAGGCAAAGTGTCTCAACTTTCAGCAGTGGTTCTAAGTTCTCAATCTTACCGATTTTTCCATGGTTCAGGTCGACATACTAATAAAACAATAACTTATAGTAGTCTGATTTGGAACCAAAGCATCACTATTTAGGTAAACAAGCACTGGTTTAGGGTAAACTAGTCTACCGGAAATTTACTTATTCAACCTTATTCCAGTCATACCACATAAGTTGGATACTCTCGAAATTTTAGAACAAAGGCTTTGGGACATGGACCTTATGGGAAAAACATATCGGTATTATTGGGTATCAATCGTTATATAGATTTTCCCACAATGGGTCATTCAAAACTCAGAGAACGTCCGATCTAAGCGATGTGACTGAAAGCAAGGGTAACTATAGCCTACTGAGCGGAAGTGGCAAATTCGAAAGAAAAAGAACTTGATCTGAGATAAAGCAGACACATTTCGGAGAGGAAGCATATATTTTCTCTTGTGGACTCTCCGAGGATCGTCTCACCTATGCCACTGCTCAAAGCAGGCTACTGTTTGGCATATTAGCCCTGCCTTTCAGTATTGAAAGGTAGGACTTTTAAAACTAAAAGGAGAAAGTTTAGTCGGTAAATCGGGATTTACTTCATTTCTGGTACACAGGAAAAGCTCTGCCGGTTAGATCTTTGTTTCGTCTGTTAGTCATTTGTCAGTTCGCACTCGCGAACGACTCACATCAGTGACCATACCGCACTCCGATTATCGGAAAAGCCTTGTCGCAAATCCGGATCCTCGTTTCGTTTAGTTGTTCGCTTTCCGATACGGTGACAGGAATACGTCTTGTCGGTAAACCGGAAGCACCAACTAACCGTGTTTTTCGTTCCATTTCTGGTATCGACAAAAGCCCTGTCGGTTAATCTAGCAGTCGGGATACTGTCTGCCGGAGATTCGCACCGACAAACCATTTTCTCCTTCAGTTCCTGGTTTCGACGAAAATCTTTTCTGTCGGCCGAAGATCTGAAAAAGCCTTGTCGGCAAACCGAGATCCCTAATGTCGTTGGTTGGTCGGATCCAATGCTAAGTGCACCAGCCCGGCACCAGCTTGCACTGGCCCTTTTTAGACATTGGTCCAGTCAACCACAAATCCCTGATTTTTGGATACCCTATGCCAAACGCTGAGTATATCTTGATGCCTGTTGGCAACCTAGTCCTGACCTGCTCTAGTAAAATTAGTTCTGATTTCTGAACTCCAGTAAAGTCATCAATACTTACTGAGTCCAACTATCCAGCAGATACTTCGACGAAAACCTTTTCGGAGTGGCCGAAGATCCGAAAAAGCCTTGTCGGCAAATCGAGATCCCTAATTTCGTTGGTGGGTCAGATCTGATGTGACCGTAAAAATCAAGTCGAAAATTCGGAAACACCGACAAACCCTGTTTTTTCCTTACATTTCTGGTATGGTAACGACAAAAGCCTCGTCGCAAAATTTAACCGATGAACGGGAACAGCCTAATTGCATTTGTAGGTCATTTTTTGATACGGTGACCGAAGAAGTCTCATCGGTCAATCACAGAACTGTTTTGTTTTCTTTTTCGTTGCCGAAAAGCACTTAGCTATACAGATACTATTTCGTTTCCGTTCGTTTTCCAAACCGTCAAACATATCCCGGAAAAGCTCCATTTGATTGGTCCTTACGCCTGACATTAATGACACCACCTTCAACTCCCCCTCCCACCATGGTCGGCTATGGTTCTAAATCGCAAATGTCATATCTAGCGCATCTACCCCAATCACCCATGAAGTTTCACTCTAATCGGATCATCTGTTCGGACTGAAACTTGCGTTTCCGGGTAGGTTCGGTACTCCGAACCAACTTCGTCAGGGAATCGAAATCCTTCAGGGCATCTAAATGGCACCCCCAGAGGCCCATTCGGGCTTTCCTGCATTCAGGTCAGAGGTGTTGACTACACGTGTAAAGGATGGTAAGAGGGTTAAAGGTTCATGTAGTTTAATGTGTAAAAGTTGGTTTGTATAGTGAAGAGTAATAAACTAAAATAAAATAAAAAGTATTATCACCAAGTTTTAACCTCCCGATGCGTTTCACAAAATTCCAGGACCACCACCCCCACATCGAGGTGGGGTCCGGTCCGGTCCTCAAAACTGCATGTCAGGGCCCAATGAACTTTTTACCTCCCAAGTTTTTACTCCTCCGCTCGTTTCGTCCCTACATATGTAACAGCATTTCCGGAACCCCGTTCCACCCCCTCACTATTATCGGATGCGGTTCGGACACAAAAACGGTACCCTCGGCATCTAGTCCTAAAACCCATCAAGTTTCACTAAATCGGATCACCTGTACGCAAATTGATGCTAAGGAGTGAATAACAAATACAAGAATTTTCATTTCAAAGTCATCTCAACCAACAAACTACAATTTATTATTAAAATGGCTTTATGAGTTTGCCGAGGTTTGTTGGTAAATTGTCAAGTACTATCGGTACAGTTTGGGCTAGCCTTGCCACAAAAATGGGCTAGCTTAAACCTACCTACTATTAACTACCCAAATGTTTCCAACATGTGTACTTGTTAATATGGGTTTGACTGGAACAGCAATGGTCAATGGTAGCTCTTAGTAACCGCTGGTGAGAAGCTGGAACAAGCCCTCAGAAAAGTAGCTACTTGAAACAAGGAGGCTAATTATTTTTAAGTCTAGGTACTTACTTCAGCCTCTGGTTCCAAGATTACCAATTCCTTAGCTTCATCGTCTAGTTTCTCTTCATCTAAATACAAATAAAATACTTGAAAAACAGGTTTGGTACACTTTGGTACTCCAATCGCAATAACTGTTAACCTCTAACAGTTTCTCGCATGTAAAAACCTTGTCGGAATTTACCCTAAGTAGGCCAGGCTGAAAGTGAACTTGATGGAACTTCATGCACACATCCCACTTGACACAGACAATTCAAGGCAGAGTTCAAGACATAAAGCCGTTTCTCAGGCATGTTCCAGTTGAGGTAGCCTACTTGAGGTATATTACTTTGGATGTCATCTAACTTTGAATGGTGCTTGATAATATGACAAAGTTCAAACTTAGCAAATATTTAACAAAAATTTAAGTAAATTAAAATCAAATTAAAGTGACACACTGTTATTTTTTGAATATTTTGCTATTGCTCACTTACTTTACATTCCTTTCCCATCAGGTCATGGCATCCTGCAATGGTTTTGCATTACAGTAGACATAAGTTGTTAAATATTGTTTCAGCCCAAGCTGACTGCAAATCATATTTGACAGTATAAATCATAAAATAAAGCTCTGATAATATTCAGCTGACATAGTCTACCCATTTTGCACTGTCAAATGCGAGGTAAATTATGCTTTTTTGAACACATATCCACTTGTTTTTTGTTATCCCCTAATTTGGCGGGAGCAAAAGGTTCAAAGAATAGTGGTTTCTGGCTGCAGTTTGTTCTTTATTTTACTTAAATTAGCCTACTTTTTCTGCATGAATATAACAGGTTTATTTTCTCATATTATTCTGTACCATTTAAAGTTTGACGACATTCAAATAAGCAAAATAGAAAAAAAACAGAAGATGAAGAAGCATGCCCCTACTGTACTTTGACGTCTGTCTAAAGCATCCCAACAGAAGAAACATGATTTTTGAAAAGAAACTGCAAAGTAGGTTGGAAACTTTGATTTCATCATTTTCAACTCTTGGCTGATATTGAGTTCTTAATTTATTTAATTTTTTAGAAGCAAAAAACAAATCCAAGGTGATGTAGAACACTAAAACTGTTCTGAAGTGTTCAAAGAAATGTAACTTCCTCCAAATGTAACCCAAGCTAGAGCATCTTTGAATAGGGCTCATATGCAGGATATTGAAGACTAAGACATCCTACATTCAGCAGATACAAAAGGGGCCATTTTGCCAAAACCAAAAGAGATCACAGTCCTCTGTCCACACTTGGTCCACACCCAAGTCCTGTCCTTTCTGCAAATTTGACGGTTTTGGTAGAGGGGGTCTGGCCCAGGTCTGGCCTAACCAATCAGAACTCATTTTAGAAGAGCAGGTTAGGATTAGGCAACCAATATCCATCATTTGGCATAGGCGGGGCATAGGGTATGCGGCATTAGGTACAGATAGGGTATGTCAAACACAAGAAGATATGCCCAGCGTTTTGCATAGGTTATCCAATCATCAGGGATTTGTTGTTGAATGGACTAATTTTTAAAAAGGGCCAGTACAAGCTGGTGCCAGGCTACTCACAGGCTAGTGACAGCAGACTGACAGCAGAGTGGCAGTACATATCAGACACATAATGCAAGGCCCAGGTCGAGGTTAAGATTATGGCCAGCTCACGATCAGCCCATCTATGATAGCCAGTGTTGCCACCGGCAGTAAATTTTTTCCTAGATCTAGTAAAAAAAATTAAATCTAGTAAATATAGAGGATCTAGTAAATTTCATTTTAATCTAGTAAAAAATCCCAATTTCTAGTAAAAAAGATGGTCCAACCCAGAAGCTGTGTCATTTTTCATAGATTCAGAGGAAATGTACAAAAATATTAGGATCCACTCCACTCTTGCTTATCACTCCAGAGTTCTTAATCTTGTCTGTTAACCAAACCAAGGATCAGAGCTCTTTGTCCATTTTGTTAAGTCTTTTGTCCATGATAGAAAACAAATGAACCAATTGCTTTGTGAAAAATCGACAGTTTTTACAAGAATTTGGCCTGTTTTAAGAAAAAATTGACTGTCTTTTAGAAAAATTGTGGCGCGAAGCACCGAGTAATTTGTTCTTTGCCGATTGGCTGACAACGTTGGTAGGGGGCGCCCCCATTTTTGACGTTTCTGCTCTTGATGACCTAGTCCGCTGTCCGATATATTTTCGCTGCTTTCTTTTCAGTGTGACTCAAAATAAACTGTCTTTCGATGTATTTCTTTATTATTGAAATGTAGAACAGGTAGAAAATGCAATGCACGTGTTGCGGCGACAGCCGTGAAAAAAGTTTTTGAGTTAGTAAATTTTATTAGAATCTAGTAAAAAATTATCCGGAATTTAGTAATTTTGGTCGGGTGGCAACACTGGTGATAGCAGCTATCAGAGAATATTATAAATATTACAACAATGCTTCTCTGGTGGGATTTAAAATGGTGGAAACCAAACCTTAGCTTATTATCTTCGGCCTGTGACATTTTCATGATGTCATGAAAGAAATAGGGAAATTAGATTAAATTAATGTTGCGGAATATATATTTGTATCTATGTACATAGAGTCGAGTGGCCAGCGACTTGACAGACGCATTTACACTTATATTTATAAACTGTTCTACAGGAGGGGTATCCAACCTCAGACAAGATTTCAAATTTCCAGACAAGTCTTTGCTTCAGAATAATCCATCTGGCTTAAAAAGGAACCAACAAATATGACAAAAATACTAGATTGAAGCTAACTGAATGGTTTACTTATTAGACAAACAAATATTGCTTCAATATTTCTAATTAAATTTATTTTTCTTTTCAAACAAGATTACTTCATTCTAACCTTACCTCGATTTATGTAAAAATGATGGAAAAGGAAGAGTTAGCAAAGTCGATAATAGCCAGAAAACAGCTTTTCAAAACTGCTACTAAATGGAGAAAAGGCACAGAATTTGAATATTTTTGGTCACATGACTTTGAAAAAAGTCATATCTTGCCTTTTGACTGTCAGGACAGATTGTACATTTCGTTTTAACATTTTCACGGGAAAAATCGAGGTAGTGTAAAAACGAGGTCAGATACCCCTCCTGTAGGTCTAGGAACAACCAGTTCCACTTCCATTACACATTAGTAAATTTAAAATAGACTTTTCTTGTGCTGTCATGACGGTGTATAAGATAATCAGCTAAAGTTTAGTCAACACCAAACAAACACCAAACCAGTGAACTTCAGCTCAGCTTCTTCTTCAATTTCAATTGCCAAGCAAGGAGGGAGAATGATCCTGCCTGCCGTAAGTGACAACATAATAACTAGAACCACAAACCATGATTAGCTTCCAATTCATCATCTGACTGAATACTCAGCTGATTCTCCATGGCAACACTTGATGGTAACTAGGCTTACAAATAGTTTACAAAAAGATTTGTTATGGTTTTGATTTGATTCCTTTAGCAGAGCAGTGTTGCCACCAAAGAATATATGGGTGTAAATAGGTGTAAATAGTCTTTGGTTGCCACTTTTAGTTACGACTGGCTGAACCTGTGACATTTGGTCGCAGAAAACCCGTGACATCAGAAGTGACATTCTGTGGCAGATTTCAACGAATAACTTTAAGATTTCCTGTAGATTTCTGCTGTTGACAAGATTTTAAACCTGTAGAAGATTTCTTTTTTTTCGGGTTTTTAGTCCCGTACGAATGGGTTTTTTGCAATCCCAAAACGTAAGTGATGGGATACCTATGCACCCAGGGGCGGTTCGAAGTGCTTGGGCATGGGGGGGGGTGACGACCTCAAAACATACGACTAGGTAATCTGCAATTATGTCGATTAAAAAAAAATGAAATAGAAAAGCACAGTACCACAGGCTCAAGAAATATAAACATAGATTTTTAAAAGGTTATGAGTTTCAGCATGACGTTCATTTCAACTTTCGCAGGAAACAGCCAACCTTCGGTACCAGCTTCTGACGGATTTGCTCCAAGACAACTTAAACCGAGCGCCGCAGGCTAAATTTTTTTTAATCCGAGCAAAATTCAACTGCTCCCCCTACAAATTCTAGCTTTTCATGTATCTCAGATCCCAAAATCTCAAGCTTAAAACTCCACCTAATTGACGCACCCTTGAAAAAAAAATCTAATAGGATAGGTCTACTATACGAAAGGCGCCGCAGGCGAAATTTTTTGAAATAAGCCTTTTTTTCTGGCAAAAATCAACTACTTCCCATTTAAATTTTGCTTGTAACGTGGCTACGATCCCAAGCAGCAGCCTCTAACGTGTTTACTAAAGAAAAGCTAAGCGCCGCAAGCGAAATTTTTTTAATCTGACTTTTTACTGGCAAAATTCAACTACTTCCAATCCAATTTATAGTTTTTAATGTTGCTCAAACCCCACCTGAATGACGCACGCTTCAAGTAAATAATGAAAGGGTTGCTACGAAAGGCGCCGCAGGCGGAACTTTTTAAATCCGCCTTTTTTCTGGGAAAAGTTCAACTACTTCCAGCACAAATTATAGCTTTTAACGTGGTTCAAATCTTATGCCTAAAACGGCACCTAAATGACGCGCCCTGCCACTAGATAGAGAATAGACTACCATGAAAAGCGCCGCAGGCAAACTCAGAATATACAACTACTGTGAATCTGACAGACCTACAACATACGACTAGGAAAGATCTTCGTAGCCATCCGACTAGAAATGTCATCTGCGGGCAAAATTCACGTTTTGTAACTGCCTTTATGTGATTCTGGCAAGCTCAAAACATACGACTGTCATTCAGACAAGCTCAAAACATACGACTGAGAGGACGATTCTCTGAAGCATGGGGGGTGAGTCACCCCCCACGCCCCCCCCCCCCCTCGAACCGCCCCTGTATGCACCCGACCAAATTTCGGGGAAATAGTTCACTAGATTTTTCGAAATTATATTTTTTTGTGGCGCGTGTCGAGCTTTGTTTCTAACTCGGTTCTGCAATATTACTTTATATGACGAAGTCCAAAGTAAGCCAGTGACACCTCGAGAAGAACGAGAAACGTCGCCCGAACGATGACACAAATATACGGCAAATATACGGCCAATAAACGGTATTCGTCGAGGACAGCTGTGGTGACGCTTTCGGCTCTTCCGCTAGATACACGGCAATTCTTCATCGACACCTAGGGACCCTAGGGTTAGTCATCAAGACATTATGGATTCTTCCTCCCTGCGTTTTAGCGCAGCATAGAAGCAGGACTTACGAAATAAAAGAAAACGCTGAAAATGCCAAAAATTTCTGTGAAATACTGCACTAGCCTGGCACTAGCGGACTCCCAGAATTCAAAGAATCCACTACTGTCAAACACAAACCCTGATTGAAACGGGTACTTTTGGATTTCCTGGTTCCATTTCTTGCCAGCTCAAATCGTTTGGAATCGTTTAGTTAGGTTAAAATATAGGAGCAAAAGTAGGCAAAAGCTTTGCAAATTTGTGTACACAAATCAGCTCTAATCTAGCCAATACAATTTCTTCTGAAGTAATCCGTCTACCTGCCGACTGCCGTCTACACAATTTCACCCCAAATAACTTCGGTCGGGCACGAAGCCCCGACAAAACCATAAAGACATTTTTATGTCGGCACGTTTTTGTACAGAAATCCTTTTCTAGTTGTTGTATTTTGCTGCGAGATCCAACTTGACGGCAAAATAAATGTATTTAATATTACACTAAAAATAAATGTTGTTTCGACTTTCTAATCATACCGATAGAAAGAAAGACGTCTGAGGAAATCCGTCGTCAAAGCCGCGTTCGATTCAACAACGGTTATCCGTTATTGTCGACGACCAGCCCTAGATGCCGTTTTATTCAACTACGGCGTAGCACTGTTGCTGTTTTATTTAAATCTATAGTCGTAGTTCTACGAACCGTCGGATAATATCCGAAATTCCCGACGGAAGTTTTTTTTTCGTTCTACGATTTCCGTCGAAGTTCTAGCAGTGATGAAATTCGTTCGTCTGTTGTCGTTCGATTCGCTCGACAAAAACTGAAATTTGCGTTGAGAATGACGTCATTATCCGTGAAGAAAACGACTATAGAGAATTTTAGGATAACGTAGGTGAATGACAGTTGGTGAATCGAACGCGGCTAAGTTTTGCCTAAAATATATCATTTTGACAGCCGCGAAAAGGCGAAATGGACAATTTTGATCCGAAGCCGTACAGAACTGAGACAGAGAGAGAGACTTGCTCTAGTCAAACCATAAACAGACCTGAGGTGCGTTTTATTTACGATCCGAGGGTCCGCTAGCGGGTCACTGTGACGTCAGCATTTTGCCGTTTTATTTGAGCTTGCGAGCGTAAATAAAACGACATTAATGATCTCGGAGCAAGTTTCGGTCAGTTATCAGGACCGATTCAAACTTGGCGCCAAATGGTAATGTCCTGACAATCGCCCGCTCACTTTTCCAGCGGGTGTCTCATGGTCCGCTAGCGGACGAATTGTCCGCTGGGGTAAATAAAACGGCGAAACCGTGACGTCACTATGACGTCATCTGTCACCCACTCGCTAAATAAAACGATTTTTAGTGACCCGCGCGGGCGAATGGACCTAAATAAAACGCACCTCTGCGCTTGCGTGGGGGAAGCTGAGAGAGTACGAAAGAAAGATTGAGAGAAAGTAAGAGAGAAAGAACGGGTCCAAACGTGTTGCAACTTTTATCATGTATCGGTTTTGACATTCAACTGAAAGTGGCAACACTGGTCCAAAAGGAGAGGAATTTCCTTTGATTCAAAGATGAAAAAGAAGATAAAACTAGGCTAGCCTACTAATTTTTACCCCACCCAAAGAAAGATTAACTTCTCTGTAAGTTCCTGTTGACTGACCAGAGTCCAGGAACTGTTTAAGGTAAAGTGGAAGAATGGAGGCATAGTTTTGCTTATTTTTAGTTTTATCCTACAGAGTACAGCAGTGGATTGAGGAGCTAGCATACAGACAGTTTGATGTCCCTAGCCCTAGGGGCCTAGGCCCAGCCTAGGCCTAGAACCTGCCTAGAAAGGCTTATAAATTTACAGTGTGTTGTTTGTGGGTGTCAATAAACCTCAGCTGATTATCCAAGGATTGTGACATCACATCTAGTTAAATGAGAATTTCCTATTTTGCATTTCAATAAACCTTATTCATTATCCCTGGAAAGGTTTATAAATGTACAGGAGGGGTATCCAACCTCGTTTTTACACTACCTCGATTTATGCCGCGAAAATGTTTAAATGAAATGTACAAGCTGTCCTGACAGTCAAGAGGCAAAATATGACTTTTTCAAAGTCACATGTCCAAAAATATTCAAATTCTGTGCCTTTTTTGATCCATTTTGTAATGTTTTAAAATCCTGTTTTCTGCCTATTGACTTTGCCAACTCTTCCTTATTCGTGATTTTTGAACGGATCGAGGTGAGACTAGGATGAAGTGATCTTGTTTGAAAAGAAAAATATGTTGAACTAGAAAAATTGAAGCAATATTTATGTATCCAATACGTAAACCATTCAGTTAGCTTCAGTCTGGTATGTTTGTCATATTTTTTGGTTCCTTATTAAGCCAGATGGATTATTCTGAAGGAAAGACTTGTCTGGAAATTTGAAATCTTGTCTGAGGTTGGATACCCTTCCTGTAAATGCATCAGAACCTTGCTCGCCGCTCGCCTCTATTCATTTATATAGATCAGGTAGCCTACATATTTAATAGCATATACTGTATTAAATTGAATTTCTCAGTTAATTTCATGACTTCACATTTACCTCACAAGTATCGGGTAATCAACCATGGCTGTTTGGGAGGGTTAAGCCTTATTTCTTGGATATTCTGGGTAGCTGTGGATCAACCAGTGACTGTAAACTGGCTTTCAGTGATTTTGGTTTATTTCCCTTAGCCCACAGCTGCAGCTTTTTATGAAATCATGCATGTATCTTCGAACTTAAAGATGATATATAAACTTTCAGTTTACCTTTCCAAAGTGATCGCGACATCACAACTCAAGTACGACTGCCTTTTTCTTTATTGTTGCTGTTTCGGTTCGAGATTAAAACCGCGCAGAAACCTAACGTCCATCCCTCAGAGGATGCATCGGCAATTATAAAAGATAAAAATATGCTACGTAACTGCTAATTTTTTTCACAATTACAGTTGTTGCTTCTACTCTTTCTTTTTTTATTTTAAAGAAAATTGGATTAGTTAGCTTGTTTTTTACGGAATTTTCTTTTTCCCTCTCCTTGCTTCCAAGAGGACTAGTTTCTATTAGCCACACCGTCAGCACTTGGATCAGAGATGCTAAAATAGATCCACAGGTTAGTAGTGAAAAACCGGTCATTTGCGTCCCTGGTAATTGAGATTTTACATATGGCTCAGCAGCAGAAAGTGAAAGTCACCCACTACCCTATGGAACCGACTTTTAGGGGACTGTTACTCCACTTGGAGCGCTGAACTGTAATAAGGCCAAACTGAAACCTGGCGTGTCTCTTTGGATTTTCTTGTTG
Source organism: Branchinecta lindahli (assembly GCA_023053555.1). Lineage (NCBI taxonomy): Eukaryota > Metazoa > Arthropoda > Branchiopoda > Anostraca > Branchinectidae > Branchinecta > Branchinecta lindahli. Next base: position 16,408,882 of record JAKZAO010000009.1, read on the forward strand.
TTTTCTTGTCTTTTTCGTGTGTTGGAAGAATCAGAAAGGCTGTAGGGATGGTAAGCACTGTATCTCTTGCAGAAACAGCATTTTTATATTTCTGCTTTAAATGATTCCAATGGAACTTCAGTGAATCCGTGGAATCTGTGAATGGATGCATGTTTGTGTAGTCTCATTTTTGGTTTAAATCATGTAGTTGTGCTAATTCACTTATAACCTCTATAGGACACTTTGTATTTTTGGGTCCTTCAGATTTCTAAGCTGAAACTAAGATAAATATGAGCTCTCAGCTCACTAGATATACGTGAAACGTGAAAATTGTGTTGGATATGAACACAGTATTTTGTTTACATTTTTTACTAGACTGGATCAAGCTCCATTTTCTGTATACTGTATAGGTATTGTTACTGTGTTTTGAACTTCAGACTATTTTTCTTTTAGAATGGCACAACCATACAGTTTTGGAATTGACCCCATCACTTGCCATGCATGGAACAAGAACCGCACCAGTAAGTTGCAGTTACTTGTCTTTATTTGAAACATCTACAGAAGAGCATGGTGCTGTCATTAGACATGGACCCGCTAATGATTATGTTTTCTTTGTTTTAGAATTTGTCTTGGTGTGTCGCCATGTTGTCGCTTACCGTACATAATCTGATAGTAATTGTAACACTAGGATTGGCGTCCTGTCTTTTAAGTGTTACCGAAATTACCTTAAATCACTGTTGGAGTGAAATAAAGCCTTTCCGACCGTGTGTACCTCTTCTGGTGAAGATCAACTTATCCTATTTTTCGAAAGCTAGCTACTTGTTTAAAGGACACCTGAACAATGAAACCATACTTGAACACACCATGGAGAATGCATTTACAGACATGGCCACGGAGAGCATTCTTCACCTGAGCGTGACGTTTTCAAAATAGGCATGTTCGTTTCTGGAGGTTTGCACATGCAGACTCCAAGACAAAAAGCGCAATTCATTCAAATCTTGTACAGAGCTGGCCGGATCCGATCGTATTTGAATTTCTTCTAGATATACGTTTGGCCCTAACTGGTTAACAAATATTCCAGAAGAAGGGTTGATTGGAGACATTTGTTCATTTCTAAAATTGTTCGGTACTGAAATAAGGACAGATGCAAAATGGAGCAAAAATCACAGCTTGGAAACACTATTTCGTATTTGGATTGGGTTTTCTGCAGGCAATGTTAACGGAAGTCATACAGATAGGGATGATACTTGGTACTCTTCATTCAGGTGTCCTTTAACCTCTTTACAGTGTCGTGTTGCATGACAAGACATATGCTACTTGACAACATTGAATATAAAGATGCAGATGTTTGTAATACTGTTATAGAACTTTTTTCACAGTGTAGTATGGCTGCCTGTTCGTCTGTAGGATTTACCACCCAATCTGCATGAAGCCCAGAGTGACCAGACTGTAAGCTTACTGTTGTAAGGGTTGGAAAAGCCTTTAAGCCATGAATAACACTAGGCACTCTTAAGGCCCATTCACAACGGGTTTTAGCTAATACTCGATACCAGCCAATCCCGGAAATCGCTCTGAGACCGAGAATTAGCTGGGATTCTGCCGTTCGCAATTGCTATTAGTGCCAGTTTCGGGTACCAGCTAGTCTCGCACCCAAGTTGAAATCAGTTAAACTTATGAGGGTACTAGCCAATCAGATTATTTTGGGGAGTATTGAGGAATATTCTGATTGGCTAGTTTCGAACCAAGCCCAATAGATAAATTCACATCCACTCCTTGCTGTCTTGAAAACCGAAAGTGAATTAGGTCATTGCTATTCTGTATGACGTGGTTCAGCATTACCCAATCGGAATATTCCTCAGTATTCCCCAAAGTAATGTGATTGGCTAGTACCCTCAAAAGTTGAACTGATTTCAACTTGGGGCCGAGACTAGCTGGTACCCGAAACTGGCACTAATATCAATTGCGAACGGCAGAATCCCAGCTAATTCTCGGTCTCAGAGCGATTTCAGGAACTGGCTGGTATCGAGTATTAGCTAAAACCCGTTGTGAATGGGCCTTTAGTCCATAATGTCCTGCATATTTTCAGAGCTTGCCCTGTCTCCAAACTCCTCAGAAGTTCATATTTATGAGAAAAGTGGCACAGAGTGGAAGCTGTCGCATGTTTTGAAGGAGCATGATCTCAGAGTCACTGGTATAGACTGGGCACCCAATACAGACAGGATTGTTACTTGCTCAGCTGTAAGTAGAATTTCCCAATAAACTCTAGAGGAAAGTTGCCCAGAAGAATGTCTACGGTATCTTATTTCGAGGACAAACAATTGTTGTTAATGGGGTAGACCATATCGACGGTGTTTTCCCGTAAGGTTATAAGCGACTCGAAATTGAATTACGTATTAGAAGTTCCGTGTCTGCAACTTTGTTGGGCATGTCTGGTAGAAATTTCGCCAAATCGGAGCAACCATTCCGTGGCTAAAGAGTTTTCTTTATGGGACTTTTATGCCCTTCCTGACCTAAATGTGAAAAGTTTTTCGTTGTTCCTGTAAAACTTAAAAAATGTCGCTTGTACACTTTTGGAAAAGCACCGTCAGTATCTTGTTGAAACTAAGGCTACATCGGGCCCATTGCCTCGTTCCCCCAACTAACCGCATTCAAGTTCAAGTTCGTTTTATTTGAACACTAAATCAATACATAGTTGGCCAGGCCTATAGAGAGTAACACTCGAAGATACTTGGCCTAGCCAGGGAAATACACTATTAAATAAACGGAATGGGAAAGCAACAGCTAGTTCGCAAACTAAACAATAATGAAAAAACTTCAGTTTTAAATTTGAATCTGACTGAGTTACGACCAGACCCAGAAATCCAAATATTTAGCCTAAATAATAACACAGTTGTAAAGAGACAATAATCATCACTATTTATGCCAATACAAGACGAATTTAAGTTTTTTATTTAGTGTCCGAAATGATCTATATGTATTTACTATATCCCTTTGCCCATCCCAGCATCGAGCAATAGCAACCTTCGGAGCAAGTTTAGATCTTTGCGAATGATACCGGTCGATATAAGTGTTTGATCTTTGTCTTGTGTCATGATCATGTAGTTGCAGAGCAAGGGGAGAGAAATTAAGGTTTGAGAATTAAGATTATCTGAAAATAATTGAATTAATGTAGGCAGAACTTCCCGATTTAATGTAGGCAGAACTTCCCGTTCTGTTGAAGAACGGGAAGAATTTCTAGATAAATAAATGATGACGTAGTATGTGACTTGTTTGGTAACGCAACTGGAGAAGGGAGACTTCAATTTTTTTTTGCTTTATTTTGAATCTGAATAGGTTTATGTTACTGTTGAATGTTGATAGATAAGCCAAAGAACAATAAATAACATCTAAGTGGATCAGTACAAAGTAAATATGATTCGATACCTTTCTTGGTTTAAGATCTGTCCAGTCTCCCTGTCAGTTGAAGGAACTTGGACAGCTCCTTTCAGAAGAGCATGCAGGTGGACACTCGAGTAGTGGAATGCTTTTAATCATTGTCTTTAAGATAAGATAACGTTTATTTGCTGTATAATATCTTTACAGATAGATGAGCAGCAACAATATAAATAAATAAACATACAATTTGTATTACATAGTCATATGCGATTTGTCACTCTCTATTTAGGCCTACACGTTCATATGGTGTACAAAATATTGCCGGAAAGAGCGCCTGTATCGGGAAGACGCTGACGCTTTGCAAGGCACAAACTTGTTTTGGTGCCTTGTTGCATATCTTGGCTGCGGCGCTTCAGGTGGAAGAAGGTTTCGGTGCTTCTCCGACACAAATACTTTTTTACCAAAACTCATGGTCAGATCATGGCGTCTGCAAGACAGTCTTTGGAGTTGGAGCTTCTCTAGACTTTGATCGTAATCGGACTGTACCTGTCCTAAAATAATTTTTACAGCTCGTTTCTGTACGCTCTCCAACTCTTCAGACTGCTCTTGGGTCAACCCTGCGTGCCAAGCAGGACAAGCGTATTCAACAATTGACCTTGTATACAATTTATAGCAATTTAGTAATGATTCACTATTAAAACCGAAACGACGGAGAGTGACTAGATTTCTAACAGTAAAATTTGCTTTCCTCGTCATTTCGTAAACATGGTCATCCCAGTTAAATTTAGAATTAAAAACAACACCTAAAACTTTCATCTTATTTACAATTGGAATACCAGTATTTTCAGGGGGTGGAAGTTCACTTTTAAGAAAACTTACTCGCATCACTGCAGATTTTTGGCATAAAGTGGTGCCATAAAGTGGCACAGAGTGGAAGCTGTCGCATGTTTTGAAGGAGCATGATCTCAGAGTCACTGGTATAGACTGGGCACCCAATACAGACAGGATTGTTACTTGCTCAGCTGTAAGTAGAATTTCCCAATAAACTCTAGAGGAAAGTTGCCCAGAAGAATGTCTACGGTATCTTATTTCGAGGACAAACAATTGTTGTTAATGGGGTAGACCATATCGACGGTGTTTTCCCGTAAGGTTATAAGCGACTCGAAATTGAATTACGTATTAGAAGTTCCGTGTCTGCAACTTTGTTGGGCATGTCTGGTAGAAATTTCGCCAAATCGGAGCAACCATTCCGTGGCTAAAGAGTTTTCTTTATGGGACTTTTATGCCCTTCCTGACCTAAATGTGAAAAGTTTTTCGTTGTTCCTGTAAAACTTAAAAAATGTCGCTTGTACACTTTTGGAAAAGCACCGTCAGTATCTTGTTGAAACTAAGGCTACATCGGGCCCATTGCCTCGTTCCCCCAACTAACCGCATTCAAGTTCAAGTTCGTTTTATTTGAACACTAAATCAATACATAGTTGGCCAGGCCTATAGAGAGTAACACTCGAAGATACTTGGCCTAGCCAGGGAAATACACTATTAAATAAACGGAATGGGAAAGCAACAGCTAGTTCGCAAACTAAACAATAATGAAAAAACTTCAGTTTTAAATTTGAATCTGACTGAGTTACGACCAGACCCAGAAATCCAAATATTTAGCCTAAATAATAACACAGTTGTAAAGAGACAATAATCATCACTATTTATGCCAATACAAGACGAATTTAAGTTTTTTATTTAGTGTCCGAAATGATCTATATGTATTTACTATATCCCTTTGCCCATCCCAGCATCGAGCAATAGCAACCTTCGGAGCAAGTTTAGATCTTTGCGAATGATACCGGTCGATATAAGTGTTTGATCTTTGTCTTGTGTCATGATCATGTAGTTGCAGAGCAAGGGGAGAGAAATTAAGGTTTGAGAATTAAGATTATCTGAAAATAATTGAATTAATGTAGGCAGAACTTCCCGATTTAATGTAGGCAGAACTTCCCGTTCTGTTGAAGAACGGGAAGAATTTCTAGATAAATAAATGATGACGTAGTATGTGACTTGTTTGGTAACGCAACTGGAGAAGGGAGACTTCAATTTTTTTTTGCTTTATTTTGAATCTGAATAGGTTTATGTTACTGTTGAATGTTGATAGATAAGCCAAAGAACAATAAATAACATCTAAGTGGATCAGTACAAAGTAAATATGATTCGATACCTTTCTTGGTTTAAGATCTGTCCAGTCTCCCTGTCAGTTGAAGGAACTTGGACAGCTCCTTTCAGAAGAGCATGCAGGTGGACACTCGAGTAGTGGAATGCTTTTAATCATTGTCTTTAAGATAAGATAACGTTTATTTGCTGTATAATATCTTTACAGATAGATGAGCAGCAACAATATAAATAAATAAACATACAATTTGTATTACATAGTCATATGCGATTTGTCACTCTCTATTTAGGCCTACACGTTCATATGGTGTACAAAATATTGCCGGAAAGAGCGCCTGTATCGGGAAGACGCTGACGCTTTGCAAGGCACAAACTTGTTTTGGTGCCTTGTTGCATATCTTGGCTGCGGCGCTTCAGGTGGAAGAAGGTTTCGGTGCTTCTCCGACACAAATACTTTTTTACCAAAACTCATGGTCAGATCATGGCGTCTGCAAGACAGTCTTTGGAGTTGGAGCTTCTCTAGACTTTGATCGTAATCGGACTGTACCTGTCCTAAAATAATTTTTACAGCTCGTTTCTGTACGCTCTCCAACTCTTCAGACTGCTCTTGGGTCAACCCTGCGTGCCAAGCAGGACAAGCGTATTCAACAATTGACCTTGTATACAATTTATAGCAATTTAGTAATGATTCACTATTAAAACCGAAACGACGGAGAGTGACTAGATTTCTAACAGTAAAATTTGCTTTCCTCGTCATTTCGTAAACATGGTCATCCCAGTTAAATTTAGAATTAAAAACAACACCTAAAACTTTCATCTTATTTACAATTGGAATACCAGTATTTTCAGGGGGTGGAAGTTCACTTTTAAGAAAACTTACTCGCATCACTGCAGATTTTTTGCGGTTTATTTTCAATTTCTTTTCTTCGAAGTCCTGTTCCAACAGTTCAACAATCTGCTTTAGACTGGTTATTGAACCAGTCACTTGCAGGGCGAGCATTGTTAGGTCGTCGGCAAACTTGGCACGATTTTTGTGCCATGTCGCTATTAGATTAGATAGGATTAAAAATAAAATGGGTCCGATCACTGTTCCTTGGGGAATTCCGCAAAATAATTCTAAAAGTACGGACAGTGCACCATCGTGTTTAACGCACTGCTTTCTTCGTGACAGAAAGCTGAAAACGATTGTCTTTAAAAAGGGTCTAAAATCTTGCATCGCTTCGATGATGTGGGGATGACTTGAGCTGTCAAAGGCTTTTGCCACGTCTGCTTGTAAGATTTCTACGAATGCATCCTCATTTTCTAGGTGTTCCAGTGTTTCCTCTACAATTTTTACCAGGTAATGAACTGTGCTAGAATCTTTAATAAAACCGTACTGGCACGGGTCAATTTTTTCGATAAAGTCTTCCAGTAGCCATTTTTTCAGAAAAACTTCAAACACTTTGGACATTACAGGCACCAGGGAGATAGGTCTCAGATCACCTGGTGACTTGGGCGTTGGCACTTTCGGTACTGGAATCACTACAGCCTCCTTCAGCTTTTCTGGGAAGCATCCACTGATCAAGCACTGGTTTAGTATAGCTGTGAGCGGTTCAGCGAGATGAGGCGCATTGTCTTTGATTAATTGAGTTGGAACGTCATCTGGGTGGGTTGACTTGTTGGCATCCAACTTCTCTAGTACCTTAACAACCTCGTATGGTAGAATCACTGGGATTTCTGACTGGTCAGGAAGGGGGGGAGGGACAGTAGCTGGTGGATTGGTACGACATATGTTAACAAAGTGTTCGTTAATGTCATTGGCTGACAGCTTTTCGCCTCGCTCGTCAAGGATGGTAAATGTCTTTGCCCCGGTAGCTCCAGTAATCATCCGGATACCTTTGTGATAGCCCGAAGCATTTGACCTTAAAAGTACACTCACTTTTGATCCATAGGTTCGCTCCGCCTGTTTGCACATTTTTACGACCTTGTTTCTTAACTTCTTTCCTTCGTGTCGACGACCTGCTCGGAATAGTCTGTCTCTCTTCCGTATAAGTGTCTTGATCTCATGGGTCATCCATGCCTTATCTGCACTGTTGCAGGTTATAGTCTTTTCAGGGAAGCAATGCTCATAAGCTTCGTGGAGCTCCTTCTGAAACAGTTCGTACATACTGTTCGGATCCTGCCTATGATATAGTTCGGTCCAGTTTTTTCCTATGCACCACTCTGCAAATTTGGTTTTCCCAAGTTCCGTCACGGGCCTACGAGTGGTGACATTTTTCACGTTTTTTATTTTCCCTGGCTTGGGGGCCCATCGTACGCAAAAGTGTGTGCTTTTTCCCAAGCTTGGGAGTACCTCTGGGGTATGGTAAAGATCCTCAATTTCCGTAAATATCAGATCTAACGTGGACTTGTCAGTAGTTTTTGTTCGCACTACTTGAGTTAGGCTAAGCGATTGTGCGATCCAAGTTTGGCTAAGGTCATTAAAGTCTCCCATTAGTATGATAGAGCAGTTTTTATTGTTCAGCTTTATGTCGTCAACACACGACTGGAGGTGCGTCATAAGCGAGCGTCGGTATGCTGATCTTGGGGGGAAATAAAGCACTCCAATAAATATTGTTGAGAATTTCCTTGGGAGGATCCTTGGCTTGAGTTTGACCCATAGGAGTTCGTAACTTTCACTTGTAACAGGGGGCTCGTAGATTTCATGGGCTATACTTTGACGTACGTATATCCCAACTCCTCCTCCGTGTACCAACCATTGCTCAATGCTGAGCAATCTTGCACAAACAAAATGCATGTTTGTCTTCCCTGTGTGTTCCACAGTGGGTTCAAGTTGGATGCTCTCCACTTGAGGAGTCCCCGCGTTTTTGTTTTTCCCGGGGACTCACTCCCCGTGTTCTCACGAGTCTCCACGGACGGGGAAGGCTCCGATTATCATCACGATCATCAATAAGGACTCCCTTTCGGATTCGGAGGGGAATCAATTTTTGCTGGTGTTGGTGCAATATAAAATTGATTAGAAAGAATCTGAATAAACAAAACCAAAAAGGAAGTGGATCCAGACTAATTTCGTCAACTGCATATTGTTTTTTCGAACAAAATCCATTTTAGAAGCATTCCCCGTGTTCGCATCGTTTTCCGTAGGCTACGCGGAATCCGCGTGGAGTGACTCCCTCTATCTCGCCGTTCCCTTCGATTCTCCGAGGAGTTCTCGGGGAACGGCGAGAATACGCCTTAAACATTTTCAGAATTGTGTCAGGATTGGTACTGTAACTTTCATTCTAATGACACACTCAATTTCAGGACCGCAATGCCTATGTATGGAGTCAAGATGCGTCTGGGAAGTGGCTTCCAACACTTGTCCTTCTGAGAATAAACCGAGCAGCAACGTGCGTCCGTTGGTCTCCATTGGGTGAGTCATACTTGTTGAAGGTTCACTGAAGAGCGTATTGCCCCATTTTTACATCAGGGCACAGCTTAGTCATCTAGGCAGTTCTGCAAGCTCCTATCTTCCCCATGAGAAGCTTTTGGTACATAGCTCTGAAACTGGCGCCTCCTCCATGCCCATGCGCCTACGCGTAGATCTCACTCATACACCATTGGCGGGAACCCAATTTTGTTTGGCTGCATCACTCTGTTGTGAAAATGCGGGGGAGGTCTCGCTTTGCCGTGTCTATTCACGACATCACTCCATTTGCTCCGGCTACAAGAATCAAAGTGCGAAGTTCTCACTCATGCCGCATGGTTGTTGCTCCCGCGCCACTGTATCCCAAAAATAAACTGAGCTTGCAGAACTGCTAGATGATTAAGCTGTGCATCAGGGGCATGCAGTAAAAACAGATCAGCTCCTATGCATTACTCACGCAATGTCTCGTCACTGCGGAAGCATACTATCAATCACACGCAATCTTGACTAACATCGCCCACAAACATTGTATCTGATTGGTTTGTTTAAACCGTAGGTTACCTCTTGGGCGGAGCTTCATTGTGAAAGAAAAAAATCTTCATGGGAAGAATTAAGTTGGCTAGAGAGTTGCTCCGTGAAAAACGGCTGTGAAACGAAAATAGGCGGACTAGTGAAGGCGCTTGTTTCTGAAATAGAGAATAACGGAACAGCGTCAGGTTTCAGTTTTCCCTTAATGCGAAAGAACAAACCTTGTAGTTTAATTTTTTTTTTCTGTTTCCAAGAAGACTGCTGAGTAGAGTAGAGAGAGTAGAATTTAATTTAAAAATGGCTTTCACAGCAATAATGCCGAATTCGCATTTCGTGTCAACATAGTCATTAACAAAAGCGTCGTCAGTTCAGTTGCTGGGGATATTGGCACTGGGGAAACTTCGGTGTGAAACACTAGCTGCGTTCTTCACCGCAACAGTTCTAACTCTCTTACTGGTCTCTTAATTTTCCAATAGGCTTTTTTATGATTCATTGGTAGCTATATACTCCTTGGTGTTATAAACTTTTTTCGGACTCATCAGTCTTTCCTTGCCGGTTCGGACACGCCAGAAACTGGTCTGGAGGCAGGCAGGCAGGTTGTAATGAGGAGTCATGTGGAGGTGGTTAGAATCATTGCAAATTCAAATGAAGGTAATAAGTTTGCTGTTTATTACTCTCATTGAGGACTAACAAACCATTTTTTTCTAGAAAATAAGTTTGCTGTTGGTTCTGGTGCTAGACTGGTGTCTATCTGCTACTTTGAAAAAGAGAACAACTGGTGGGTATCGAAACATATTAAGAAGCCGATTCGTTCCACCGTGACCTCCCTGGATTGGCACCCAAATAACATCTTGATTGCTTGTGGATCTACTGATTACAAGGTAGGCTATTTCCTTGTACTCTACATTATCTCGCACAGGGCTGCGGTGGAATAAGAATTCGCTTCTTCTGCCTAAGCTGTCACTACGGGATGTCGGGAGGACTAAGTATTCAACCTTTTCGCTCATGGGGCACGGGCTTTTTAGCGGCCATTTTCTCGTGGGTGGCTCCTTTAGACGTTACGTCCCATCATCATGAAGGTTTTCACGTTGATGCCGTTCAGTTTGATGTTTATTTTATCGTGAAATGCTCGACGTGTGACGTTGCCGTCCAGCTGAATGGGTATCGCCCGTTCAACGACGCTCCTCGAGCTCTGTTGGAGGGGTAGAGGAAGATAGCATCTTCCTCTGTCTCAACCCGTTTTCGTATGGATGGCATAATCCATTGACATTTTCGCGTGGATGGTATTTTCCGTCGAGCTAAACAGCCATTCACACGAAAATGTCCGTTGGAGACAGGAATTTTTCCTTGAACTATTGAGTTCATGCAACAAAAGAAGAGCTTCAAAGTTGTATCTTTCCGATTTTTTCCTAAAACCGCGACGGTTAATACTGCGATAAGCAAAAACCGCGGCGGGCAAAACGGCGAAAGGCTTTATCGCGACAGGAATTTGCATCGACTGGCAAGAACGGCGACATACATTATAACTAATAACCGTGGGAAATGGGACATGGCTTTTGCAGGATTGATCGTCGCGCTTTGTGCAGTTGCGGCCATATTTTTCGAGGTATTGGTCGGATATCTGTTCACCGATTGGATTTGCTAGTCGCCTCCTCAAATTTTCGCTTTTAAGCTAAGTGCACACACACTCCGAAAATATTCGCATGCGAAATTCGCGTCACTTTGAGGAAACGTAAACCTGCATGCGATACGTCGAAATTTCGGAGCGAAGGACGAATTTCGCATCCGATTGCAAAAATAGGACTGTGTGCATGTGTCTTTATTGGTGACAGACGCCACGGACTGTAGCAGCGCCAGTCTCGGTGGCTAAAATGAAGGAAGACTTCAACAATTCATGTTTGTTCAGTTTTAGAAAATATTTCCCTTTCAGGCTAGAATATTCTCTGCTTGGGTAAAGGATATCGAGGAAAAGCCAACTCCAACCTCGTGGGGAGTCAAGATGCCTTTCCAGCAGTTGATGGCTGAATTCCCATGCTCATCAAATGGAGGTAATATTGTATACGTTGAGTATTCGTCTCGTCTGACGCATAATATGCTGCTCTGACAGTAACTTCAAAATTGTGACTGTAGACCTAGAATGGTTCATTTCAGTGCATCTTGTAATAAAAGGTGCACTTGAATTGACAGTCCTAATCGCGTTTGTCTTTTGAAAATAGCAATTTGAGTACCATTCCTTCGTTAGCTTATCAACCTATTTCTCTACTGTCTGCGCTTTTTCTTTTTGTTGTGAAGATTAATATAAATTTCAGGTGGTTGGATACACAGCGTTAGCTTCTCCGAGGATGGAACGAAGCTGTGCTGGGTTGGTCATGACTCTTCAGTGTCTGTTGTTGATTCTGCCAACAACATGGTAATGTACAACTTGAAGACCGATCAGCTGCCGTTCACGAGCTGTCTCTGGATCTCAGATACCTCCGTTGTTGCTGCTGTAAGCGATCATTTTTCGTTCTTGACCAAGCTTTATGGGAATATTTAGGCGATTTTCTTCCAGATATGGTTCGTGCCCCTTGTACTGTAATATTTTTAAAAGGACTTGAGGATGGTTCAGAGAAAAATGAGGATATACATCAGATGGTCACCGAGGGCGTGACTGTGGCATGCCAGGGCATCACGCTGCATGTGTGCCGGTACAAGCAGTGCATCGTGTATCGGCATTAAGCCTACCCTTGACGTCGCTTGCCACCGTTGTACCGAAGGGTCGCCGACGTTGTATTGACATTTTGTAAATGGAGGACTTCTGATAAGCTTTCGGAGAGGCAGCAGTTTTTTGTTTTCGTCTGTGTCCTAGCGAGATATTGTAGACAGAGCGGGGATTTGAGACACGGGAAATGTGTACGAAATATAGAAAAAAATCGGCTCCTCTCCGTCGGTGCATTGTCTGTGTTCGTTGGCACATAAGACATTGTCTAGTTGCGTCTACACGACGAGACCATGATCTTCACAAACCTTGAATTTGCAGCATGTCTTCTGAGCTTGTCTCGATAAAATGCTGCACATTTGAAAAAATTCAGCGGAAGGCTAAAGCGGCATTATTTTGCCGTCTGTCTGCTTCGAAGGTGGAGCTTGTTACAGAATCGTGCAGCAAGAATAGTCGTTTTTTCTCATTTTGTTGTTATTGTTTTCTGTGTGTTATAATTTTGTTTATATAGCAGGTCGCTGAAAATTAAAAGTATTAATTCATTCGTTCATTGATGACACGTTCTTTTACAGGGTCATGGATGCTGCCCGATGTTGTATTCCTTGGCAAATGGCCAGCTCCAGTTCGTAGGGAAGTTGGATAATAAACTAAAGAAAGAGAGTGCTGGAATAAGGTAAAATACTTTTGCGCATGCGAGCTTTCTCTTGTGGTGTCCCTTGGTTGGCTCACCGAAAAGGAATATATATATGAGTGATTTTAAAAAGCCAACGGGACATAGCCTACACACTCTGAGAACGTACGACAGCACTACCAACAGCTGACATTCTACTCATAAAATAAACAAAAGGAATTTCTCAATCTCTTCTTGTCACTGTTTCACCCAGGAATACTTGACATAATATAATATAAAATATAAGATTTGTTTGCGCTAAGAGCCAAGGCCATGGCAAAAATGTAAAAAAAAATAAGCGCAAATGAAAAAAAAATAAACAAACCTACCCCTAGAGGCACCCACCTATTGGCTGGGGCTACCCTGAGGAACCTCGCCAGCTCTTCGGGGCTATATTATAAAAAAAAAACTCCCCATGACGCTGCACATCCGTTCTTGCTTCGCTTCCCCCATTCACTCGAGATATTTATAACGTACGTTGACTCGAACTTTCACATCAAATGATATATACCACCTTCTCTTCCCCAGTGGCAGGCTGTCTCCTACTTTTTCAGGATATCAGGTGGATCCGCCGACACCTAAATCCAACTACCAAGTTCGGACCTTCGGCGGGACACCAGGAATCCTCCCTCCGAACGAAAGTACCCGAACTGGTAAACAGTTCGCCCGATATGAAAACTTTATGATTTTCTGACATAGCTCTGAATTTTATAATTTCTTTGCAGTGCCTTCAAGAGGTTCCAGACGATGGATCGCCAGGCACGTAGCGAGATCGAGGACACAAGCCTCGGGACAGTGCATCAGAACGCTATTAGTGGAACATGTCTGTTCAAGGGAAACAAGTCTTCTGCGTCACATTTTTCTACTTCGGGCATAGATGGCCAGGTAGTTGTCTGGGATATAAAGGTACGTAGTCCCCTACCAGATGGATTGTTTTTTTCTGTTTTTTTAATAAGAAATTATAGAAAACAATAAAATGTTACCATTAAAAAATATAAGATATATCACAAATAAATTTATAAATTTAAAAAAATAACGTATGCTCAGTGAAGAGCCAGAAACGCCACGACAACAAACGAGGTTCCGGCATGGAAGCCATAGAGTTCTAAATTCAAAAATAATATATGGTTTGTCTGTCACGGTAAAAGTCCCATGTATAAATTCACTCTCGACCTTATAGCCCTTTTCTGAAATAAAGGTATAACAATAATAAATATTTATATTCATCCACCTATTTAATTGACAACCAGGTTGGGTAAAAACGCTTATAAGCGTAAAAACGCTTATAAGGGACTTGACTCAAGTTGCCTTTAAACTTTAGCGGGAAATATGAAAAAGAGGAAGATGGATTCGAAGAACCAGTTAATAAACCTGGATTTGACATGACCAAAAGTTAAAATTACTTTTTTTTACGTGAATTAAATTCAAAATTTAAATTTTTCACACAAAAATTTAATATTGCCTATACTTCTGCCCTTATAATTTACTTTGTGGTTTACTGTACACAAAGGTAAAAAGACCGGCAAGTTTTGATTGTTGGCCAGGAATGAGCATTTTTTTTATGGCCTCGGCTGTGTTCCTGAAGCTGAAAAGTAGCCTACTGAGTTTCTATCACTAAAGTAAGTTACTGAAGAGTAAGTCTACATTTTGGATGCACTTTGGAATGTACTAGTATTATGTACTGCTTTCTCGAAATCCACGTACATTTCACAGTGAAATTCCATGTTGGTATTTCAGATTTTAAGCAAATGTTCTTCCATTCTTGAATCTCCGCAATTTCCGATCGACAGCGCACGTCCAACTTCCTACCCTTTGACGTTGGCCGTTCGCCTGGGCTTTCGAAAAAGGGAGGAGACGCCGGTCGCCGTTCGTTCAAAAACACCTTATAAGACTCCAGGCGAAAGCGCAGGCGACCAAAAAAACCTAATAAGACCAACGGCGAACGAAAGCCAAAGGCGAACGGCGAACAAAAACGCCATTAATATCAAAATAAATGAGCGCCCACGGTCACACGCTTGATTGCTTCTAATATTTGCTGCACTCTTTGTCGCCGAGGTTTCACTGATTGTTTGTGTTCTTCCTGTAAGCTATTTTTAGTTGCACTGATGACCGCTGACCAGTGCTGTAAAGCGTTCAAGTGTCTGGTTATTCCTAACCAATGCGGATTCACCAAAACCTTGTCGGAAGGCAGGTTCTGGCGAGAAGTCACAAGAATATGCTGATAGACCAATCCGCTCCACTCCTTATCTAGGCAACACCAGACAGCGTGTGGCTTGGACGCAAAACACATCGTACGAAATTCAGAGCTTCGGGAAAGACTAGATCGAGAACATGGGGAGACAGGGGGGCAAAAAAAGCAAACTTTCGCATGCAAACCGATTAGGGTTCGCGTAGCGCAGGTGCCGACCTCCTGATTATCTGCCCTCGGCCGGGGTGCAATGCGTGGTTGGGGGCAAGTCATCCGACGCTTTCCCGTGCTTTTCCCTAGATTTCTCTAGGTACCCATTTGAAGCTGGGTGGGCTTTTTGGCTTGTCTTACGGGGAAACGCCACTAACCCTCGCCCTAAACCAAACAGAAACTACCGAGAAGGCGTTTGTTTCGAGACCAAGGGACCTTGATGACCTTCTTTTTATTCCTTCCAGAGCCTCGAGGCCACAATGCGTGACCTGAAGATTTGAGCTTCCCCTGCCTGGCTTGGCCATCTCCTGCGTCTTTGTGTGTGGCTCAAATTTGCTGTCTTCTGTGTACGGTATGTCTGTGCTTGTTCTCTTCTGGCTATTCCGTTTGTTATTGTACATTCTTTTATATTTTTAACTAAAAAGAGTATCAAATTAAAACAGTATTCACAAGTTCTGTTTGTTTTCACCATGCAAATGGCGCTCGTTCTCGTAGGACCTTGACGCTATACCTTTTCCACTCTTTAGGACGTATCCATAATTCTTGACCGGCCTCTGTGCAGGCAATGAGGTTCGCACCTTTCCAAGCTACCGTCTCAGGGTCTTGATCTTTGGCTTTCGTGACAACTTCGACTGGTTCTGTAGAAAAAAAAAGTTATAAGTGCCTCTTCCCTCCAAGATTTTTTGGAATGTAGCCTTCTGACAGTTTAGATTTTTAGGCTGATGATTATTTCTGCCTTATTGACTGTCTATAGGTTTTTTTTTTTTTTAGAAATTTTGTTGGTCCTTAGCTTGGCCGTCGTAGTTCACGGTTTGCTTAATTACCGTCGGCACTCCAACCTGCAGGCAAACTTCATAAATGAACTCACTGAGTTCAAAGACCAAAGTTTGAAAGTTTAATGGCGAACGATTAAGATATTGATTTTAAAATGTATCCATTAGACAAAAAAGACTAGTGCTAATAAACAAGATTAGATTAAAGCCAAAACGCTAATTTCACTTTTGCTAGAAGTTAAGGTTGACCAGCTACGGCGACCTGAAACGGTTTTTAAGAAGAGACCTTTGAATTTAATGTAACCTCCCACTTCAATAAAAACGCAGCTCATGATAAGTTATGCAACTACTATGGTTTAAACGGGGAATCTAGGTTTGATTCTGGAGAGGGAGCCTGAGGAACGGTTACCACTTTCAAGGACGGCAGCCGGGCACTGAGACTAGAGGAGTATTCTCGCCGTTCTCCGAGGACTCCCCGGGGAATCGAAGGGAACGGCGAGAATAGACGGAGTCACTCCACGCGGACTCCGCGTACAGAAAACAACGAGAACACGGGGAATGCGTCTAAAATGGATTTTGTTAAAAAAAAAATATGCAGTAACGAAATTTGTGTGGATCCACTTTATTTTTGGCTTTGTTTATTCTGATTGTTTTTAAATAATTTTACACTTCACCCACACCAGCAAAAATTGATTCCCCTCCGAATCTGAAAGGGAGTCCTTTCTGATGATGGTGATGATAATCGGAGCATTCCCCGTCCGTGGGGACTCGCGAGAATACGGGGAGCGAGTCCCCGGGACAAACAAAAACGCGGGGACTCCTCAAGTGGAGTCCTCGGGGAACGGCGAGACTACGCCTTAGAACGAGTGCCCTTGAAATCATTCAGCGGGGAGCCGATAAGGCGTAAACTCGCCGTTCCCCGAGGACTCCTCGGGGAATCAAGGGGAACGGCCAGAATAGAGGGAGTCACTCCACGCGGACTCCGCTTACAGAAAACGGGGAATGCTTCCGAAATGGATTTTGTTCGAAAAAAAAATATGCAGTTGACGGAATTAGTCTTGATCCATTTTATTTTTGGTTTTGTTTATTCTGATTGTTTTGAATAAACTTTACATCGCAAAACACAAGTAAAAATTGATTCCCCTCCGAATCTGAAAGGGCGTCCTTTTTGATGACGTTGATGTCATCAAAAAGATAATAATCTGATATTATCTGATACAAGATGATAATCTGAGCATTCCCCGTCCGTGGGGACTCGCGAGAATACGAGGAGTGTGTCCTGGGACACGCAGGGACTCCTCAAAAGGATTCATCGGGGAACGGTGAGAATACGCCTATAGAGGATAAGTCTGGTGCCAGCAGGCGCGCTGTACTCTACACCATTTCAAGAATACGCAGCACCTTTTACAAACCAGGAACTCTGCAAACAACTCCGAAACAGAAAGACTGGTATCATACATACTCATGTCGCAAACAATAACCATTCTCTCGAAAAAGTGACACTAATAGAAATACTTCTTACAAGTTCCGTTGGAACGGCAAACCAAAACCGAATTCTTTCCTACTCGTCATCTTGAATATCTTTTACTAGGAACCTTCTTTGTATCGAGTCGGATTCGAAGATAGCATTAAGGTACGTGCACATACAGTCCGATTTTCGTAGCTGGATGCCAATTTCCTCCTTCGCTTTGAAATTTTGACGCATCGCATGCAGAGGCGTCACTACTGGGGGGGGGGGGGGGCGCCCACCCCCCCCCAATGTGGTCGGCCAGTCGGTAAAAAAATAGCCGAGTCGGCGCGAAGCGCCACGATTTGTAGTAAAAACGGTCGATTTTTTACTCAGAAATAGTCGTTTTTTCTTAAAAAACGATCGATTTTTAGTGGAGTGTTCCTTGGAACAATCCACTATTGCGAGCGCTGTAGCAGCTTTCGGTTTCCGGTTTTCACCGTATTTTGTGGAGCTCATAACTCGTGAACCAGTGCAAGTATCAAGTTCAAACTTGGTACGCTAGTTGTCTAGTTGTGCCTTTTGGGGGTCCGACCCCCCACACCCACCCGGTTCAGGGGCAAATGGGCCCAGATTGCCCAGTGAATAATGTTCATAACTTGACCAGAGTTGGACATAAGACGATGAAATTCCTTGTACATGTAGACCCTAGGGCTGGGACATTACTTTTAAAGTTGCACCTCCCCCACCCATCATGTTCATGGGCAAATGGCCCAGATTGCCCAGGAGTAAAGTTCGTTATCCGTGACAGGAATCAACAGGTATCAAGTTGAAACTTGGTAGGTTTGTGAGTATTGTGGTCTCTTTTCATTTTCGCGGGTCCCAAACCCCACCCCCACTTGGTTCAGGGGCAATTGGGCCCAGATTGCCCATTTTTTAATGATTTCAACTTGACAATAACTGGAGATAGGGCGATGAAATTCCTTTGTGCTTTTGGATCATAGGGTTGGGGATTTATATGTGGAGTTGAACCACCCCCTGGCCCCTACCCTCCCCGTTCATGGGCAAGTGGGCCCAATTTGCCCATGAGTCAAGTTTTTGGCCCGTGACTGGAAAGCTGGTATAGTCGAGGATATTTAGGTCTAGATATGCAACTGATGCCCCCCCCCCCAACCCCCCGTTCATGAGTAACTGGGCCCAGATTTTTCATGATTTACGTTCGTCTATGACAGGTCTCAAGTTCAGCTCTTGTATATTTGGGGAGATATATCTATGAATGAGGATTTTGGTGTAGCAGCAACAAATAAGACGACGCGACGTATCTTTAATGAACAGCTGGAAACTTTACGGTGTTGTCATATGATCAATGATATGCCGTTCTTAATGAATTGTGACAAAGGGGGTATTAGGCTGCTACGATTTGGTTATTGCACTTGTTTTATCACCTTGTTAATGGAAAAGAGGTTTAAACGGTCGGACTGGCTGGCAGACCATTCAGATTCAGTGTTCTGATTCTCTGATCCAGTGTTAGAACTCATGCTGTTCTTGCAAGATCTTCAACATTTCTTTGGATTTATACTTGCGGTTTGTTGACATTTAAAGCTTTTAAAGTGGGATGATTACAAATTAGGTTATTTAAATACTTGTTTGGTTATTGGGGATGGGAAATGTCTTGGTTTTAACGCTGTTTGAATATAAAATATGATAAACATTTTACTTTCACACTCCACGTCTGAGCGCTTGCGCACTTGTTCTTAAGAACAGTCGGTTTTTCGTAAAAATAGTCAATTTTTCGTCAATACAGTCGTTTTTTCATCAATAATAGTCGTTTTTATCCGCAAAAACAGTCGGTAAAAATGACCAGCCAGTCGGTAAATACCTCGTCTCCCCCCCAAACATTTTGGCTAGTAACGCCTCTGATCGCATGCACTTTTCCCCATAGTGACTCGAATTTCACGTGTGCATTTTCGCACGCGAAATCTCATCGGACGTATATGGACGTAGCTTTAGTATTTTTACTTACCCCCTCTGTATTCCAGTGGTATCCGCATAGAAATCCTGTTTTGAAGCCACGTTGATAACCCCTCCATTTTTGACGAGGCACCGACGACAAGTATGTTGGTGTAGAGCCGTTTCACGACCTCCTCCGCTAAATAAACCACAGACATCTTTACGAATATTAAGTGTCATGTCCGAATAGCCAAATAAAATAACCTACTTTAGAAGACTTCCCGAAAGATGCTGATACGAGTTTGTTGCTCGCTGACATCGAACATCATGGTTACAGCACACTCCGCTGCAATTCGATGGTAAACTGTGGTGTAAGGTGGTGTAAGGAACATCATGACATCGAACATCAGGTTTACAGCACACTCCGCTGCAATTGTCGATGGTAAACTGTGGTGTAAGGCCGTGTTTCATTCTCAAACTTGCAGCATTCACTTCAAACAAGATTGCAATATCACGTGACAAATTCACATGAGAGGTGCATATGATAGTGATATAAAGTTGAACATAACTCGAGAAATCGAATTTCGGGGCAAAACGGGACTGGAAACAGGAAGAGGACTAGGAATAACTAAAACGCGGCTTAGACCTCCGTGCCTCTTCAAGTAGAGTTCGTCTGTTCTGCTTCAATAGACACTGCCTGCCTGCACTGCTCCGCAATACAAAGGGTCGAAAATCCACCTACAAAGATTTTCGGAAGCTTTTTCGATACTCTGCAAGACAGCGACGTCCAGAGGTAGAAGTGACTCAGACTGGAAATCTGCTCCTGTGCCCATGATTTCGTCCACGTCCGCGATTACGTCTTCGTCGTCTTGTAAATCGTCAGCGCCATCTGCGTCCCGCTTTCCTCGACGCTTAAACAGAAAAGATAGATGAGTCGGAGAGGAGAAGTACCTTTCAGGAGAGGTCTCCTTTTTGAGATGAAGTATTTCATCGCGCATTTATTTCGATACTGCGTGAAATCCGAGCGTTTCTTTCAAACTCGAATGTTTTACAATCGTAGAATACGTACGTAATAAGCTTAAACTAATCAGCGAGACTGGAGGTATACGAGATAAGAAAACGCCGCAGATGTTTCACGAGTCGGTCTAATATGGGAGCACTAAATCCGGTATTTTCCCGTTCATAAATGTTTTCACAGAAATTTGCAGACTAAGCAGACCAAACTGTCGTCACGCGATATGTCACACAGCTTATCTTAGCAATATTTCCTATTTGCCAAAGCAAAAAAACGGTAACACCTAAAGGGCAGAATGACCATAAAATGGTCCAGAACAACCGAACACGGAAAAGGTTTATCGAAAGCCAAAAATAGCAGTCCATAGCCTACGAAAAGGCTAGGATTACTTTCTTCACATTTCCGCAAACGGGCTTTCCTTCTACGACCCAAATTATCCCCTGTGTCCTACCTATTAGGTCTCAGAGACAGGTGGAAGTTCTCACCCCTGTTTCTCGAAGGTACGGCATATCATGAGGGTCTTCTGATTGATGTTGATATCTTGAATGACCTCTGGTCCCGGCAGGCCGTTCGCTGAGAAGGAAAAGGTTGGGAAAGAACAGTCCAAGAGGAGCGATGATGCATTCGTCAGCGACCTAAAATTCGAGACATATTAATGGGGGGTAGTTACGTGTCTATAATGCGATTTAGTCTGAAATAGTGGCAATAGCTATAAAATTAATTTGTTCGGTTTGGCCGAAATATCGCCGAATAAAATTTCAGGTTCAACACCACCAGCCATTACCAGCGGTCTAGCAGTGCCTTGCACCAAACAGAGAGAAGGAGAGTTTACTGAAAGGATAAACAGGAAGCACAGGAAGCCCTGCAGAAAGCACTGGCCCGTCCTAGGGGGTGGACGAAACAGTACTTCAAACATAACAAGACCAAAGGTTTCGATGGGATCCCAAAAATCTAACATTTGATTCAAACACTTGTCATGTCTTCGCCATTAAGTCTTCGTCAGTTTCCTTGAAGATTTTTACTGTTAAAATAAAGTTCAGATATGGATTCAGCATGGTCCTTGTCCCGATACCGAATCTCTAATCGATTTCAGAAACAACTTTGAGCTTCAACCGAATTTCCAGTTTCGGCCGAATTCGTGATGAACCATTTGTCCAGCAAGAAAACTAAGTTCAGATATGGATTCAGCGGACCTCCTTACCCCCTCAATGAATATCTTATTAGCTTATAAAACATGCGTGTTTTTACCGTAAATTCGAAACCCCTCCTCTGCCTCTAAAGATAGGACCCATCTACGAACTTGACCTGTACTTTACCAGTGAATCCTCATTGAACAACATCCTCGCTTGAACAACATATTTCCTCGTTTGAACAATATATATCAACCCCTTCGACCTTGGATTACACTAGATCTCTCTGACGCCCATAGAAAGAATACACAGGTTAAAAGCGCAACTGTATATAGTTATGTTTGACGAGAAAACAAATATTCGTTTTTTTGTTAATACCGTAAGCAATGTTTTTCGAATAATAAAGAATTGACCGAAAAACTGATTGGGACTGCTATAACCCAAAATTGGTCGACGAATTTTGTGTCCGGTTTTCGCCAGATTCCGGGTGAACCACTTTTCCGGCCAGAAAACAACTTTCACAACCGGATTCAGCACCTTACCCCTAAATCAACTACCTCAATAGCTTTTAAAAAATATTTTTGTTTGCCCCTTAATCTGAAACCCCTCCCCCACCCCTAAATGTAGGGGTACAGAGCCCATCTACGAACTCGACCTTTCCCTTGACCCAAACGATCCTCCCACCAAGTTTCATCAAAATATCTCATTCCCTTCGAGAGTTATCGTGCTTACAGACGGACGGACGGACAGATGTCATAGGTACCCCTCCACTTACGTTTTGGTATCCCAAAAACTACAACTATTCGACAATACATATTATATTATTTGTACTATATTCATTATGTTGTCAAAGTCGTGGCTTGGACCAACCAAAATGATACAAAAAACACAATCCAAAAACAAAATAAACAAGACCAAAAGTTTCGATGGGATCAAAAAAAATTCATATTTGATCCATACAATTGGATCTTCTAGATATCCATTCTTCACAGACTCCTTGAAAAATTTTACTATTAAAATTTAGAAACAGATCAAGGCCATTGGTTATCATCTGAGAAAACCAAGTTCAGATATGGATAGGCTACAGTGTTTGTGTTTACCCCTATACATCATCTCTACTTTGACGAAACTGATCAGAACTTCCAGCTGCCTTACTTCTGCCAAATTTCCGGTTTCTTTCGGACTCTGGGCGAACTACTTGTCCGTTAAAAAAAAGCTCAAAAACAATTTAAGCATATTTCCTAACCCCTATCATGAGCCTCTAATCAACTTCAGATAAAACTTTTAACTCTTAACGAATTTTGAGGTTTTGGCCTAATTTACATATATGGATTCAGCATGCCTCCTTACCACTACAAAGAGACTTCAGAAAAACTTTTACTTATAACAAATTTTCCGGTTTCAGCCAGATTCCGGGCGAACTATGTGTCCGGGTAGAACAAGATCAAAGATTTCGATGGGATCCCAAAAATTTAATATTTGACTCAGACAACTACGTCCTGACTACGTCTTGTCTACGCCAGATCCAGTCTTCGCCAGGCTAATCATCTGAGAAAATTAATTTCAGATATACCTGTATAAGCCATATTTATTTTGACGATACTGATCGAAACTACCTGCTTTACTTCTGCCGAATTTCCGTTTTCGGCCGAATTCCGAGCGAACTACTTGTCCAGCCAAAAAAAGATAGTTCAGAAACGAATTCAGCGCATCTCCTTATCCCTATAAAGAACGTCTAATCAACTTCAAATAAAACTTTAACTTATAAAAAAATCCGGTTTCAACCGGATTCCGGACGAAGTATATGTCAGGGTAAAAAACGATTGTCATATACAGATTCAGCGTCTCTTCTCACCCCTGAATCTATCATCTAATCAACTTCAAATACAAATTTTACTTTTAAAAATTTTTCCGGTTTCGGCCAGATTCCGGGCGAACTACTTGTCCGGCGAGAAAATGGTTTTCACCATCGTGTTCAGCATGTCTTCTTACCCCTAAACTTAACATCTAATCAACGTCAAATAAAACTTTTGCTTTTAACAAATTTTCCGGTTTCGGCCGGATTCCGGGCTAACTACTAGTCCGTCGAGAAAATGGTTTTCACCATCGTGTTCAGCATGTCTTCTTACCCCTAAATCGAACGTCTAATCAACTTCAAATAAAACTTTTGCTTTGAACAAATTTTCCGGTTTCGGCCGGATTCCGGGCTAACTACTTGTCCGGTCAAAAAATGGTTTTCACCATCGTGTTCAGCATGTCTTCTTACCCCTAAATCGAACATCTAATTAACTTCAAATAAAACTTTTACTTTTAAGAAACTTTCCGGTTTTGGCCGGATTCCGGGCGAACTACTTGTCCGGCGAGAAAATGGTTTTCACTATCGTGTTCAGCATGTCTTCTTACCCCATAATCGACTATCACATTAGCTGTTTCAAAATATTTTGTTTGTCCCTTAATTTAAACCCCCTCCCCCACCCCTAAATGTAGGGCTACAGTGTCCATCTACGAACTTGACCTTACTCTTGACCCAAAGAATCCTCACACCAAGTTTCATCAAAATATCTCATTCCCTTCGAGAGTTATCGTGCTTACAGACAGACGGACGGACGGACGGACGGACAGACGGACAACTTTTACGATGTCATAGGTATCCGTCACTAACGTTTTGGGATCCCAAAAAGGTTGTCAATGTCTTCTTACACCGAATCGAACATCTAATCACGTTCAAATAAGACTTTTATTTTTCAAAAATTTTCCGGTTTTAGCCGGATTCCAGGTGAACTACTTGTTCTGCGAGAAAATAATTTTCATAGCTAGAAGTAAGGCCCGTTTCAGATGCTTGGAAAGCATAAACCTTGGCGCTACTCCTGTCTGTTATTTTTCTTTGGTTTATGGCGCAACGGCGTATTTGTGTCCGTCTGTAGATTTTTCAAAACGGCAAAAAATAACACTAACTGACCTAAGGTTTTCGGTGCGACCGCATGCCTACCTTAAAACTGTAGTGTCGACGAATTGCCTCCGGTCGGTCAACAACGAAACTCGCTTCTTTTATCCCGCTAATGTCCAAATCCAAGTGGCAGTATTTCTCTTTCAATTCAGAGAGAAGCATCCCGTCCACAGGGTCGCGAGGCATGCAGGGTTTCAAGGGAAAGGCGGACCGTCGGAGCAGCCAGAAGAAGGCGTGTGTAATATCCGCCCCACCGTAGTCCATCTTAATCTGAAATATTGACAAAGTCTTAACTGACAGAAGCAGAACGGCTTACCGGACATGTTCTGCACATTCGCTACATTTATAATGGATATAAACCGATAGGACTTAAGCTTGTTCTTCCCACCAAGTCCCATCCCGATCCCTGCACTCTAAGCGTGTCGCGAGAGTTCTGGTATCCCCCAACACCGCCACAGTTATCGGATCCGGTCAGGACTTGCACTGGAACATCTGAGACACGTGCTCTTGCCACTAATCAAGTTTTTTTTTTTCAGATCCGATCACCCGTTCGAAAGTCATGCATACCAGAATATCCCGAATTCCCCCTCTCGCCTCTCCCCCTCGAATGGTCGGATCTAGAAGGTGACTATTTCCAAGTTAATTTGGTCGGGTCCTTAATGTGCCTGCCAAGTTCAATCGTCCTAGCACATCTTGAAGTACCCTAACTCGAAAAAGTGGACCGACCGCCCCACCGAAAAGCGATGGCACTTGAGCCGAAGGCTGCAATGGCACAAAAACGTTGAAAAATGAAATGAAAAAACGGCTACAGCGGCTGCAACAGTGGATTGTTCGTAAATGAACGCTCAAGTAAAAATCCACAATTTTAGCTAGGGTCTGAAGAGTAAGGATCCTTCTTAGTAAGAAGGGCCAAAATCTCGGCACACAAAAAATGGCAGCTGACCCATCTCTTCAGCACCTCCAGATGATATGTGGTTAGTTCTATAATATTCTTTTCTGATAAGATTTGTTTGATTTTGTATCTAGGTTAATGCTGTTTTGTTTCTGTAGTCTTTTTCTCCATTGTGTAGTGGATGTGCAACAAATATTTCATTACTTCATAAGGATTGCCCGGTCGGATTTTCTTCACTTTCATCGTTTCATCAAAAAGTTGAAAAAATCTCAACTTTCCCATACGGACGTGATGACGGTAACGAAAATCCGGCCAAGAATTACAGCCCGGAAGCTCCTGACCCTGGTCGAGTGTCAAAGGCATAAGGCTACAACCAACGTTGCGAAACTGCCCAGCTAGATTTTCGACTTTTACAATTTTAACATATGTCTGCTTACCCTCGACTGCTTGATTGACACGCATTCATCGACACAAGATACGGATGTTTTCTGGTCGCCAATGTCCACGACACATGCGGTGGCTATGCCTGCTCCCGCTGTAGCAGCAACGTGATCCTGCAAGATATAAACAAAGAAATGAGCAACCTCCGAGCCACGCACTGACCGTGGACGCTCTATTCGAGTGGTTCTCAACCTTTCCATACCGCGTACCCCAAATCAAGGTTCAAAAAGGCGGCGTACCCCTAATCAAGGTTCAGAAAGGTGCCGTACACCTTTTTTGAGGAATTGTTGTTTTGCTATTTTTCACCATGACCAGAACGTCAAAATGACGATATTTATTGTCATCAATGATAAGGCATGTAAATCTGAAATTACGTACGGTGGGGTATCTGATTTTGAAGACAATACTGAAACTGAGTTAGGGGACTCAAAAACAACTGAAACGACGTATTATAGCTATTGATTAACTTGATTTTGGGACCTTCGCGTACCCCTTGCGATGGTCTCGCGTACCCCTCCTCTATTCCAATCCAACGGGAGAACTTATGCTACTCGACATAGGTTGGAACATGAGAAATTCACAAGCAGGACTGGTGTGGGTGACCGACAGAACTAGAATATCATTATTGGCACGAAGATTTCTGAACGAAAAAATACTAAGCAAACATTTCCACATAAAACGAGCTGGGCCTAACCCGTGCCAAGCTTCGAACGTCACTTCTCGGAGCTCCCGCGAGGAGACATGTGTGGAGTAAAGTATTCAGATCTAGGTACGAAATTTTTCTAGCTGAGTCCTATGCTTGAATGAGCCTCTTTAACTACATGCAAAATTGAAGTCAACGAATGTTTCACAAGTCAAAATGGGGGAAATGAAAAGAAATGCCTGTTATGCTACTTTGATAGCCACACAAAAAAAATACGTGACGCGAGAGGAAATGAGTGTTCTCCTATGACTAAACTGGATCTAGTGTCTAACGATTTAAGCCACTAGGCGTAGGATTGTTTGTCCAATTAAGCCACATAAAGTGGTGCATTCACGTCATAGCTGTTTTCGTACAGTCTTACCTGAATTAAAAAACACGAGCCAAAACCGAGGTTCAACAACAAGAGGTTTGTCAGTTCTTTGAGGTGCTGGCGGTTGTATATATCAGGCACTATGAGAACTGCTTTGTATTTCTGGAAAAAAAAGGTAAGAGGTCATCAACATCCGTCCCTGATTATTAGCACACCTGTAAATCCTAACTGTTTACTCTTTGGAAATTCCAAGTACACGAATGGAAAGAGACCAGCCGACCATTCTAATCAGCTTGCCCCTGGAGATAAAAATATGTCGATTCGTAACTAGCAGACGAAGATCTTTTATCGGAAAGGCCAGGGAAAGCAGGCGAATCGGACTTTCAAGAGGACTTCACATGAATAACATCATAAGCTGTAGCCTTTTATCTTTCGAGAATCCCAAGCTCGAGAATGGAAAGACATGATATTTTCTTAATATGGAGGAGGCTGGATTTTTTACCGGAAAAGATAGGGAAAGCATAGAACCGGGCGTTGGACTTCTGAAGAAAACTTAAGTGTGTAAGGCTGGCAATGCATAAACACGTTGGCTCATAATATTATTCTCGGCGATCAGAAGCTGCGACACTGAGCCACTTATCCCAACACTTGTTCTTAACTGCTTGTAAATCTTACCACAAACTCTGCTTTTGGTATCCCAAGCAGACTTTCCAACGCATATGTCCAAAGAACTTCAATGTCATTCATTACTGACATCAAAGATCCCCCTACTCCTGAATGTATATTCAGTTCTCCTCTCCGGAACGGGAAATGGATATTGTATGATTCTCTAGGTCTCAGGTGCAGCACCTAAAATTAAAGAACACATACAATAATGTACCGCCAGACTGCATTCCACAATATGCCTTGAAAATAAATATGTGACGAAAGCTTAGACGATTTCATGTAGGCCAATTATACAATTGCAGGGCGACTGCCACGGCACGTGCAATATAAAAGGAAAAAAATGATGCATGTGACGTGACGTGTACTGTGACGATGATTCAACTGGACTACGGAATATATGTCGCAAAGAACAATGGGCATTTCTTCTACTTTACGAAGCTTACAGAATCATCAATTCCCTGCCTAAAGCTGACAAACTCCTGACTGACGAGTAAATACTCGTTTGGTTATTAGCAAAACCCTGCCTAAAGCTGACAAACTCCTGACTTTGACGAGTACATACTCGTTCGGTTATTAGCAAGCTTCGGCAAATTATGGGGGGAGGGGCTTTGCCCCAGTCCGATTACGGTAAAGGTAAGGTAAAGGTATCAGCACTAGCCTTGACAGGCCAAACTGGCGGTGCTGATCTCCGATTCTCGGCCCTCAGCCAGGAAGTGCAATGGGGGGTTGGGGGCCAGCCATCCTGTGCTTTCGCACACCCTTCCTGTTACCTTCCCCGGATTTCTCCAGGTACCCATTTGAAGCTGGGTGGACTTTGGCTTGTCTTACAGGGTTACGCCACTAACCCCCGCCCCAAACCAAACAGTAGGCACTACCGAGACTCGAACAAGCGACCCTTCACTTGCGAGTCCGGCGCGCTAACCACTCGGCCACGGACGGACAGTCCGATTACGGTCACCTGTTATGACCACACGAGACACGTTGTAGCAACGCAGAGCTCAGGAGGAACAGCTGTTCTTGGATGAAAGCTACGGTCTGCAAAACTAGGACAGAAACTCTATTCTTGTCGCTGATGCTTGAAGTAAATGACGGGTTTACTAGCACACAGTTTTTACTACACCTTGTCACCGAGGATACAATCCGACCGGCTTCTACTTTCAGTCCATTGAAGATCTGATCTATCAAGAGTTTCGTGTTTCTGTTGAGTTCTGTTGATAGCCGCGACTTGTGTGTAGGGCGTCAAGGCTCTCCGAGATCCACTGGACTGGATACAAGACTGCAGCAGGCCACAAATCTCCATGCATGTATTTTCAATTTCGGAAAGAAGATTCCGGGTCTAGAACAAAACGATAGTCGTGAATGACAATGAACAGCAGAATCGGTTCGAACGAAAGGCTTCGAACTCCAGACATCTCTGAGAGTTCTGTACGTGCTTCCACCACTACCAGGAGGTGGACCTTGAACTTGGGGGACCATGATATAGAGACAGCGATAGCATAAATTTATGTCAAGCTACTCGCTCAAACCATACTATAATTCACATAGAGAATACCTGGCTCCCTATAAGAGCCATAGCTATCCAAAATGAAGGTATCTTAAATGCCACGCACCAGAACTACCCTTATAAATACAGTGGCATTTTTATACCTTCACAATTGCACATTAAATTGCTATGGTCCCTTGCCAATCAAGACAGGACTTTATCGAAATCAAGAAAAGAACAGCTTTTTCAAGAGTTATGTCCGTCCAGCCTCTTAATGCATGTACTTACTAGGGATATGCACCCAAAAGCCAGTGTTTTAAAAACAGTGTTTTAGTACTCTTACATTGCGACTAGCGCAAAGTTCGAAAAGGCAAAGATTACAAACAAATATATGGTATAAATTTGAGTCACTTGATGACAAAATCAATTGCATGAATGTGTTTTTCCCCGGTTAAAACAGATGAGATTACTCTCTGGAGGCTTAACTCTTCCAGACCAAATAAATTTGAACTGATGCTTTTTGTCTCACATTTGCAGTGTGAACAACTCCGATTCAATAGAACAAAACAGAAGCCAAATATACAATCCTGACAATTGAAACAAAAAAATCTTACCAACTTGGCATCAGGAACAAGTATGCTGTCTTCATGTCGAGCTGCATCTGGTGACCTGAGTCGAGCTACTGCTTGCAAAATGGTGAGTGGCTTTACGTCAGAAGCTCTGCCGATTCTCAAATACTTCGAGCCAGGATGTATTGTGATAATATTACTTCCTTTAGAGGCAAAAAATTCCCTCTCTTGGGTCTGAAAAACATGAATAAAAACAAATTTTGCTTTAGACTAAAAATAAGTAAAATCGAATCTAAACAAGATCTACGAGCTCATATGGCACTGTTACAGGCAGGTGGTACACGAAAGTAAATGAGAACGTAAAAAAAAAAAAAAAAAAAAAACAAAAAAAAACTAGACGTGTCACAAATTTGACAGTGCAAAACGGATACGCCAGCTGAATTTTAAAATTAGGCTGACGTATCCGTTTTGCACTGTCAAATATGATTCGCAGTCAGCTTGGGCTGAAGGAATGTTTACCGTGTCACACAATTTCCGGTGTAACTCTCCAAGTCCCCCACCGTGGCCGAATCCGGTATGGTCCGGTTATCTGAGCATTTTAGGGGAATTCTAGTACCCCCCCCACCCGGTATATCATCTGGGGCATGGCATTTCTGAATTCCAAGTTTCATTCCAATCGCTCCACTCTTTTGGCCCCTAAGCGAGCAACAACATTTCTGCATTCCTCCCTCCTCCCCAACTACCCACAGTGGCCGAATGCGGTTCGCACAAGTAAATGGATCATCTAGCGCATCTTCTCTCACCACTCACAAAGTTTCACTCAATCTGACTTTACTTACACATCCCATAAGTTTTCGGATTCCCCACCCCTCCACCTCCCTGCCGATGGTGGAGTCCGAGGAAGGAAATTTTGCAAAATTTGCAAAACGGATACGTCTGCTGAATTTTAAAATTAGGCTGACGTATCCGTTTTGCACTGTCAAATATGATTCGCAGTCAGCTTGGGCTGAAGGAATGTTTACCGTGTCACACAATTTCCGGTGTAACTCTCCAAGTCCCCCACCGTGGCCGAATCCGGTATGGTCCGGTTATCTGAGCATTTTAGGGGAATTCTAGTACCCCCCCCACCCGGTATATCATCTGGGGCATGGCATTTCTGAATTCCAAGTTTCATTCCAATCGCTCCACTCTTTTGGCCCCTAAGCGAGCAACAACATTTCTGCATTCCTCCCTCCTCCCCAACTACCCACAGTGGCCGAATGCGGTTCGCACAAGTAAATGGATCATCTAGCGCATCTTCTCTCACCACTCACAAAGTTTCACTCAATCTGACTTTACTTACACATCCCATAAGTTTTCGGATTCCCCACCCCTCCACCTCCCTGCCGATGGTGGAGTCCGAGGAAGGAAATTTTCGTAGCCCATATTTGGTCGGGTTTAGGTCTTGTGTGGAAGTGCCCGTACTAGCAAAATCCGGACCAACAGACCGCAGAAGGATAGAAATTGCAACCGCTATAGGGCACTTTTTATGGCAAGTGCCATGAAAACCAACACCCAAAACCACACCTATACTGGAATATCCGCGATTTAAAAAAAAAAAAAAAATACAAACATAAACTAAACATCTCTTATTCTTCTCATATAAACATTTACAATTTTGCAAATAGCAGCAACCATTCAACGGGGGTATTGGCTTGATGGTATGATGGTAACCGAGGCATGTCCTACGAAAAGATTTAAAAAAGGTCCAGCCATGAAGCTTTTGCTTTGTAATGGAAACGACGAGAACCCAAAAAACGAGGTAGCGAAAAAATGTACACAGATGTTCCATAAGATTACGATTCTGTCAAGATTCTACCCAAACAACCTGCTAGTGATATGAGTCACATCATTGTCGTTGCATGTCATTGAGCAATTTGCTTGGAACTAGTCCCAGAAGCCGCGTTGAAGTGTTTTGGGCAGCGGTGGCCCGCCAGTCAGTTCTGGCGCCAAATCTTTTTTCTGTTGAGCTCTCTCTTAAGAATCCCGGTTGGTCTTTCATTCAGGGCCACGAGACAATGGACGAGTTTTGGCCAGAGTTCTTGGCCTACCAAAAGAAAAATAACAAGAGCTGTAAGCTCGTATGGCACTTGTATGGATTGAGATGCATTGTTTGATCAAAAGTACTTTTGAGGTTACCTTTGCGGTTCAGATGAAAACTTTGAGGGAGCTAGAGAAAAAGTATAGAAACTCACCTTAAAGAAAAACAACTGAGGCAAAAACGATCACAGACCCTTAGGGATCATTGATAGGCCTATATTGGTCAAAAGTATTTTTTTTTCACTTTTCTGTTAAAATGCGCAGTTTAAAGGTGACAGAAGTAAATTTTTAAGCAAAACCCTTGTGGCACAAATGATCATGGGTTGAGATGTATCGTTTGTTAAAAAAAAATTCGTGTCGACCTTGCGGGTAAGATGCGCACTTTATGGAGCTAAAACTTCATTGTAAGCAAAACCCTTCAGGCAAAAATGATAATGGGCTAATGGGGATCACGAAAATATATATTTTGCTTAAACGTATTTTTCTCAATTTGCGGTCAAGATTGGTACTTTAAGGAATGGTCGGATTTGGAAAGTGGCGATTACTAAGCCAATCTTGTCGAATCTCTAATGTTTCAGCCAAGTTTCATCGTCCTACCAAATCTGGAAGTACCTTTAATCGAGCTCACCGGAATTCCGGACCCCCAGCCCCTCAAACTCCCCCACAGTCGCCGGAGCCAATCCGGTCCCGTAAATGATTTATCCAGAGCATCTGTTTGTTACTCCCACAAAGTTCCATCCCGATCTCTCCTTCTAAGCCGGTCACGTATCCCCCCCCCCCAAATTATTGTCGGGTCCAGTCAGGACATGAAAAAGATCACCAGATCCTCTGTTCAATTATTAAATTTTACTCAAATTCGACCAGCCATCCCAAAAGTCTGATACGCCTCCCAAGTTTCGTCGTGAAAATACCCAAAACCGCCATTACCGGAATTCCAGAAAACTCCCCTCCACCCCCTCCCCCAAGTGCCCGGATCCAGTCCAATTATGTAAACGATTTATCTGAAGCAGATGCTTGTTCTTCCCAGCAAGTTTCACTCCGATCCCTCCATTCTAACTGTTTCTCGAGACTTTCGGTCTCCCCCCCCCCAAACTCCCCCATAGCTGTCAAATCCGGTCCGGACTTCAAACGGGACATCAGAGGTATGTCATTTATTCAGATATTAAGTTTCGTTCCAATCCGATCACCCGTTCGAAATTTACATACGGTACTACTCAGTTTTCCGGATCCCCCAGCCCTCCACTCCCCCTCAGATGGTCGGATCGTGAAACTGATTATTTCCAGGTTAGTTTGGTCGGGTCCCTAATGCTCCTGCCAAGTTTCATCGTCCTAGCACATCCGGAAGTACCCTAACTCGAAAAAGTGTGACAAAAACTACTAAATTCTCGGAATTCCCCGGCCCTCCACCCCCCCCCCAGATACGCCTGCAAGTTTCATTGTCCTAGCACATCTGGAAGTACCCTAACTCGAAAAAGTGTGACAAAAAACTCGGACAGACCGACAGACGGAATTGCGATCGGTACCCTATATGGCACTTGAGCCAGAGGCTGCAAGTGCCATAAAAACGTAAAGTAGTAGTTGAATTTTGCCACAAAAAAAGCAAATTTAAAATTGTCACTGTGTCCTGGGTACTGTTGTTAGAAGCTGCTGCTGGCGCTTTGCTCTCTTCGGCAAAATTATGCGTCTGCTGGAATTCCTGTTATTGCGAGTTACTTTCTGCCTAGCCTTCAAAACATAGATGTCAATGTTTCTTGAAATTTGTCCAATTTTTCAGCTGATGGTGAGTTCCTGGCAATGTGCCATCAAAAAAATTCTAGGTGCACTGTCGGCAAACATTATTGTCTCTGCAACAGTCATACCAATTTTATCAATGCCTTTGGGGACTACTTGGGAGGGCTGCAACTGCCAAACCAATATTATTCATGCATTTATGGACTAGTTGGGAGGGAATCCCAGACCTACAGAGTAGTAGGTCTAGGATCAGAAACAAATGTCTCCAAATGTGTTTCTGATCAAATTTGTTTCTGACTATGGCACACAAACTCTTGGAGACAGACACCAACCTGTTCCAGCTAGAACAGAACACCCGAACCCGTGGTCACTCCAAGAAGTTTTTCCGGAAGAGAGCTACAACCAAGAAGCGAAACCAGTTTTTTACTAATCAAGTGGCACCGCTATGGAATTAACTCAGTCAAAACACTGCCTTGGCAGATAGTGTGGAGGCCTTCAAGTCATCGGTTGACAACGACTGGACTCGGAAGCCTTCGAAAACTGCATGGGATTCCCAAGATGCGGCCCTCCCCTCCCCATTCATCACTGAGCCAGCGCACGACAGGATTACATTTCGCTGGCAAGTGCAATTTAAGGTAAAAAATTTTAGGTAAATAAAGCTGCATCAGATTTAGCCTGGTCTTGGTCCTGTCTCAGTCCTTTCAGCCAAATGCTGTTTTATTTATCCACAAGTCTTGGACCTGTCTCCGGTAGATTTCCCAACTAACTTATATTTGTCATACTTGTCTACCTTTAAACATTGACAGGGCAGCAACAGCTAACAAGACGACAAGATCAAGACAAGGAGGACTTGTAAGGTAAAACACTGATATTCAAACACACTGAACGAATGATTCAAATCATACACTTTATTTTATTTCTTTTTAGGCTATATCTATTTTGCTTTTTGTTTTATTTCTCAAAACAAAGCGAAAACCCAAAACTCAACTGCCGCTAGTTTTTGTCACACTGTAACTTTCTGACGAGAGAAAATTCTAATCAAAGATTAACTAAATTTTACTTTTTAATTGTTTCGAAAAGGTTCTGCAAAGTAATAATTACTCAGAAAAGGCCAATGTTTATTTTGAAGAGGGCCAAAATATCAAAGTTGCTAGAGTTGGTAAATATCACACTGGTTTCACACTGCCTGCGCAATATTGTGCAATGACTTTTGCTTGAATACTTGTACAGTCCGAGGTGGTTATTCTAGATTTGAATACAAAAACAGAGGCACGCACCTTCCATACCAGTAAACTCTTCCTTTAGTGTTTTCTTAGGCAAGACAAATCCCAGAAGAGATGACAAAAACATGTGACATTGTTCTCTTTCATGCATATCTGTCTGAACATAAACATCTGTAAATTTTTACCTTAGGCATTTTTGCGTGACAATTCAGATTGACAATTCACAATCATGATTCTCCAAAATGCGTTTTCTCTGACAATCAAGGTTACCAAAAATAATTTTTCTGACAATCTGGATTTGTTCCTTGGATCATCGATTCAGGAATCTTGCAACAGAGCAAGATCATCGGATTGTTGTTTTGTAATCTGAGATAGCATATACTGTAGCCTAGTTGATTTGCTGTTTTCTCTGATGAATCAGTTATCTAGGATTATAATCTAGGACTGTCCCGGAAAACACCTCTTATTCTTGAATGCAGCTTAGCTTAAGCTCCAGTCCAAATGAAAACTGCCCAGACTGGATGAAAACAGATGTCTCCAATAAGCTCAACATGTCCAGCAACAGGAGAAAATAGGACGATACTATCAACTAACTGAAACTAACCTCGGTAGGTCCTTGCACATCAGGAGCAGTGGGCATCTCGGAAACAGCTTTCTTTCAGAGTTTTTAGAAACACATGTAAACTTATTTTCAAACTTCGCAGTCTCCATATTTTCAGAAGCTCTATGGTTTTTAGGCACGCCAAACTGTTGCTGCCGAAAACTCTTTACCATATAAATCTTTTGGCCAGGAAACTCTTACGCCGAGCCCACTCATGGATGAGTGGGATGACTAGTGACAGTCCCACTCATGGATGAGTGGGGTGCATAACAATCCGTCGTCACGACCCAGCAGGGCTTAGGCGCTAATTTTCAAATACGTCCTACCATGAGAGTCATGATGAAAGCGATGATTATGGCTGGGTTATTCAATGGCTCATTCTTGGTATCTGTTTGTAGAGCCATATAGATAGATGGATCTTGTTCTGGGTGAGGTTATTTAGAGTTTGCTGTTGTTAATGTATACATTTTGACTGTGTAGGCACAGTACCGTAATCCCTGCCTGACCTGAGCGTGGTCATGGATGGCTTACTGGTTAATTTGAAATGGTACAGGCAGGCTGACAGGCCTAAATCACCTAATGTACGGTACCGTGAATTGAAATTACATTTGTTGCTATGATTTTAAATAAGGGTGAATACCAGTTAAGTAAACGTCAAAATTTGAAAGTGTGGATCAAACAATTCAGATCTGAATCAGACTCTTTATTTTATTTGTCCCAGCAAAGTCTAGGCACTTGCAAAGAAAACAGAATAGGCAAAAGTTACGAGAAGCAAAAAGCTCAATTATTGCTAAGGTAAACATTGAAATTCGGACACATATTTACGTTCTTTTTCTTCTTTGACGATCGTGAGGACAGCATTGCCGGTATCGTTTCGTGGATTAAGTTTCTTGAAAGAGCAGAATGTCTGACGTTTTCTGAGCCTCTCCCAGGGTTTTTGTTTCTACGAGAAGAAAAGCTTTCTGGCGTGGAAGGGATGCCCCTCTGCTTTTGTGTTCGAACAGGGAGTAACCATCTCGAACAGCTATCGGACATTACGGACACACACTTGTTCGTTATGCTTTTAGTCGAGAACAGACAAAATACAACTGTCCGAATAGCTTTATGTCGTCAAATACAGTGTCCAAATAAATATTTATTGCATAACTATTCGAAAAAAACTAATGACACAATATATCGCAATCAGCGCAACATTTACCAATTCTAGCTACTTAGTTACATTAGCCACCTTCAACAGAAGCACTGACATTTTCCCGGCAATTTTTCGCTTTACGGATCCACTTCAAAACATTAAAAAAGTAAAATTTGGCGAACCTTTTAGTTAAGTTTTCCCTCACCGAATTGTTACAGCGTTGCCATAAAACAGCGGCAATCGAGTTTTTGGTTCTCCCAACTAATGGCTATTCCGTTTTGTCTGCAAGTGCTAACACTTCGCTGTGAGAGGTGAAAGAAAATGTCCGATTTGAATTGCTCTATCAACATGTCCGAATTCCAATGTGTTCGAATTTCAATGTTTTACCTTAGTTTAACAACGGCTGTAACAGTAGTTGCATTTTTTGCTGTCATCCAGTTAACCGACCTGCGAGATTTCTCTCTATAAGCCGTTTTCTTTCTTCGGTTAACTGACCTAAATCCTTATAAGCTGTTCTTTCGTCGGTCGGTTAACCAACCTGTGGACTGAGGTCTGAGCTCCGTCCAACCGACCTACGCTGTTGGCATGGCGCGAAATTAAAAATTCTCATTGGAGAGATAGGAGCAATTCATTCAAATCTTGTACAGCGCTGGCCGGATCGTTTTAGAATTTCTTCTAAATATACGTTTTTGGGCTTAACTGGTTAAGAAATATTCCAGAAGAAGGGTTGATTGGAGTGGAGGGCTGATTGGAGTGTTCATTTCTAAAATTGTTCGGTACTGAAATAAGGACAGGTGCAAAATGGATCAAAAATCACAGCTTGGGAACACTATTTCGTATTTGGATTAGGTTTTCTGCTGGCAATGTTAACGGAAGTCATACAGATAGGGATGATACTTGGTACTCTCCATTCAGGTGTCCTTTAATCACTTAGAACTTATGCTAAAAAATATATTTTTTGACCCTTAAAGTAATTTTGTTGTATGAACTCCCATGTGGATAAGGTGCTATAACATAGGAAAATTTGAGAAACTGATGGATATTTACACAATTTTTTTATTAAACAAATTTAATACTAATTAAGTAATTGCAGTGTAATTTGTACTGTAAAGTTATTTGGATAGGTTGGGGTTGGCCGAATAATTACCTAATTAGTTAATTGATTATTATTATTATATGATGTTAAATTAATTGGAAATGAAGAGTAGACTAGTCCATGATTTAGGATGCTAATTTGACTTAGCAATATTGTCAGACCCTTCAGTTAAAAAAAAATCTAGAAAGTTGTGTCATGGTTCTAGTATAAGTTGCCCCTACCAGTTATTCAGACTAGTTGAGCTGATTCATCAGTCAGGCAATAATCATTACTGTGATATTGTCAAGTGTGTAGTTATTATTGAACATATTTTTTACAATAATAGTAGCCTACCTTAATGAATAAATTTTTTCTAAATTCTTTAATTTGAATATTTGCAAGTTAGTTGAAGGGACCATAAAAAGGTGTTAGTAACTTGTATATTTGTAAGTTCCTTGAGTTACCCCATTGTATAGGAGCACTTTATCCACCATCTGGTATTGAACTGGGGACACTTTTCTTTTCAGATAGATTAAAGTACTTCTGGCATTTTTTTTGCTCTAATAAAACTTCAGTTTTATCTCCCTTCAAAATAAGATGAGTAGGTTAAACCCATCTGGCTCTAGTGGTTTTTCAAGTTACCGGCAAATGGAACAGCTATGTAAGCAGATGCCGCATGGCATATTACTTTAAAGCCGAACATTCAAGTCGTAGAAAAGCAGCGGACAAAAGCGGACATTGCAGCGGACAAAAGCTGTTTAAAACAAAAGGTGTTTCTGAATGATTGGCCTAATCCTTATTTTGATTTTGCAGCATGTTGTCGGGTCTTGTCTGCTGCCCAGAAGAAACGATCACTGCAAATCGCCAGGCTTTACAATAGGTTCATCTAAGAAGTTGCCGGTTTTCGTCATTACCGGATTTGGATTTGCTGTTTAACAACACAAGCCATTATATCAAGCCTACTTCTCTGGGTCTAGAGAATGCAAGCTGTCATGTTCCAGGCGTGGCTAAAGATGGCAGAACGTACGGTAGATGTTACTTATCTTTCATGTATCATTATAGTCCTGTGCTTAGCTGAACTCAGTAGAAGCAAAAACCGCGATTTTTGAGCGCTAACAGAAGAAGTTCGACATTCAGAGCTTCATGGTCATTGTTCCTGCAGCATCAGGGGTGTAACTGTTCAACCAGGGCCCTTCTGACAGCGGTAGGCCGCGACGAGCTTCAATAAGCCTCGACGACCTCTATTTTGTGTGTCTCCCAGAGAAGGGGTGCTGAGCTACAGACTTGATCAAGATCTACACATTCTAGCTATATCCTTTTCCCGTCTTCGGTTCATTTATGGATAAACGGAAGGAGTGGTTGGTCCTTTCGTACGGTACCGCATGCATACCCATTTCATACCTACAGCATTTTACTTATTCTTACATTTCTTGCGGTTGGCTTTTGAGGCACATCTCCTGAACAGTTTATATTATGTTACTACCATTTATAATTCTACTGGGTGGCCGATAAGCACCGTTATGTAAACTGTGAAACTGTGATGTAAGGTGACCTTTCGTCTTTTTCAGGTGGCATAACGTGGTACAAGTCGAATTCACCAGCATCCTCGCCAGCATCAGATAAAGTCAGCCCTCTGCCCGCCGTGCTAAAAAATGTCGACCGGTCATGTGGAGCCTTGTGATTGTTGATTAGACGTGACATAATTAGTGCAATATTTTCATTGTTACAGTCGAAGGAATGTAAAGAGACTTTGCATTCAATCCAGAGGAATCGTTTCCACTGGCTGTTCAACTCGCTAGCTCTTCCGTTACGATTATTGAACGATGACCTACTACAAATGCAATATTAAGCCTGTGAGAAAATTGAGAGGAGAGCTACAGAGTTTTTACCAGACCTACGTAACTTACCCTGAAAGTCTGGACCAGTTATGTATTCGCTTCGTTGCGCACAGATATTTTTGACGAGATTTGATTGAGGCGTCAAAACTTACCAGCCGCGATTATTACAGCAGTAAATATGCATGTGTACAAGTTGAGTTTTGCAAACAGAATTGTTGGAGCGTTGAAGAGTCTTACCTAAGATGTGGTTTAAGGTGGGATCGTACTGTACATGTGTATGTAGTGATTTATTGTGGAAAATGTTTTTTCTCCCGCGCGGTAGATTTGTGCCGGACGTTCGCTGCAAATTTTCTTCGCTATCTGTAAAGGCGAAAGCCATTTATAGTGGAATGTAATAAAAAAGATTTGCTATATTCGCGGTTAAGGCTGTGCGCTATTGAGGTTAATGGTCTGCATTGGATGGAAACGTGCATCCCTGCGTTTGCAAATTTACAGATATTAGAGTAGGTCCCAACTGTCACATTTCGTACAATAAAAGCTTGTCCTGCTAGTTTCAGTGATCCGTATGTGATACGGGATTCTGAAGAAAGAGGAGTGATGCCTGGTCTGATATCGTGGAGGACTCTTGGGGTCTCTATCTCCTAGGGAGTTGTAGTCTAGAATGAAACAAACTGCTACTTTACTTATTCGTTAAGTAGAGCAAAATCAGTACTACACGGAACAGTGGCTTCCTCAAAACCTGGATTCTGCTCCTTATATACGTTTCTGTAGTTGATTGTCTGCCCTTTGTGGAAGAGACCACCTTCGAAAGTGTGGTACTAGAGAGACTAAAGCGGCATTTTAGGTTTCTGCTGCATATCAGGTTGATCTCGAGGAGCGTGCTACCTGTTTCACTATGCTTGATCTGGAATAGCAAATACTAGAATACCACACCTTTCCCCCGAGTTTCTGCTACGATATTTCAGCCTCCTGGCCCTGCTGCCCACACATTGTATCGTAAATCCGCTGTGAGAATCTGCGTGCAAAACGAAGACCCGCAGGGGGGAATACACACGGCCAGGTGAGAAAGGACTACTGCTTGCGGCTCCTGTCCGTCCTGATGAAAGCGATAGTCCCGCACGGAAAAGAGAGAAAATTGGCTTGTTAAAAAGTTCCTCGAAAGTCAGTTTAATTTGCTCAGTTTTATTCTTCATTGTTGGTGCCATCAAAATAGTACGGGAAACAGCGCCATCTAGTTACGTCGGCAGCTCCCACTCAGTCTAATAAAGATGGCGCTTGCAAATAGAAATTTGCATTTTTTACTACGGCGCAGCCATGAAACTTCATGAGATTTGCTTTTAAATAAACCTAATAGTATAGCACTCGTTTACACATGATTTTCTGATACTTTCTTGCCTCACAGGAAAGTATCCTTTCTGCCTCACAGTATACAAGTTGTAGACGGAGTATAGAAGTGGTGTAGGACAGTATATGAAACTTCTAAAACGTATTTTATGAGAATGGGGGAGGAGGAAAAAGGAAAACACAAGAAGCGATCACTTCCTAAGGCTCAAGGACAGGCCACGGGGCAAAAATAAACAACATCTCCTCGATTTCTAGATTACGCGTTTCCGTTCAAAACAGATATGTCAGTGAAGCGACAATAGGTATGAACTTGCTAAGACGGTGACTCGCTTCTGAAACACTAATCAGCACTTGAACTGACAGAAAGTGAAGCTAACGAGATTGGTTAGAGAAGCTACAAACTTATACCGATGAATACCCCCCCCCCACTTTCAGGGTTCGAGTTTCATAAAGCCCTTCAGAATCTGTCAGCCGCTTTAGATGCAACGAGTTTCAGGATCAGAAAATCATTGAAAAAGCTACACCCTTATATTGATGCCCCCGCCCCGTTCAGGGTTCCAGTTTCCACAAATTCGTTTTCCCAACTTGAGCGGTTTTGAGCCTGAAGAGGACCTTGGCCAAGAAGGGCCGAAATATAGCTCTAATAAAGTTTAGCTGATGTATCCGTTTCGCACTGTCAAATATGTTCCATTTTCATAGGCTGCTTCCGGTTTCCGCAATTAGATGGTAACCGGCGCTATCTCGAGCAAAAGCTAAAACTTCCACAGAACCGATTTCAGCAAGACGACGTTGGCTTACCGTAAACTCGTTTTTGTTTGTTATGCGCTGAAAGTGGATAATACTTGCCCCACTATTGCAGCTCTCTGTAACTAGGTATGCCATACTCGATGGCCCATTTTGCTATTTTCCAACATTTCCTAGATATCCCCTTAAATAATTCCTTTCCATCAGTCTCCCTTTCCTTTTTCACCTAACTAATTCGATCTTCCAAACGTTGTTCGCTTGGCTGCATCTTCGGATCTTTCTCTGCGAAAACAGTTTTCTGGAGTAGTCAGAGCGGCTGGTTTGGTTCGTTACTCTAAAAGGGGAAGTCAAACGGTGGTCCTAGGTACATTCAATAAGCATTGTTTAATAAACACACTTGCGTTTAATAGTGAAGTTCCACATACACTGAACATATCTGCTACACACTCTAACACTAATATCTCCTGAATCACTAATGGATTTCTTAGTGCGTGTACACTGCTCCTTATACCCCGCTTCTTCTCTTTTTAAATGAGACAACTTGTGACAAAAAAGATACCACAATCGAGCGCTGCGTTAAAAACAGTCAACTTGCGAGCGCTGCGCCAAAAAAGCACAACTTGCGAGAGTTGATATACATTTTGAACTTAATATTTCGTGTCGTTACACGCTAAAAGAATGGTCTAAAATAAATAAATCCTACGTAAAACTTCAGCCAATTATAATTAACCACGCTAAGTGGGCAGGTCAACTGATATTTATTCGGTAACAATCCGCAGGTTCGTTTTCAAGCTTAAGCCTGCCTGATCCTTTATACGCGTGCCAAATTTCATTGTCCTCGCTAAAGTGGAAACTCGGACAGAGCAACTGACATTACACCACACAAAATTTACGCTAAATTTCTGCTCTGTAAAGTTCATGGAGTTCTAGCTAAACAAAAATAATGAAACCCAACATACAAGTACGCATTTCAGAAGTAGATGCTCGAGCAAGAGCCTTAAGCGTCTGCGCCAGACACATACTATTTCAATTCGTTGTATAAGCTAGTGTTTACAGGATAGGCCTACTCTTTGTATGTCCTTCACTTTATCTTTTCTAATCAGGCAAAAACAAATATATTAATAACCTAATAGTCACGTCTTAAAGCACGAGTAAAACAAAAATATATACCTCCAAAGCTTTACTATTTTTTCAAACCATTCAAATACTCGAATCTCAATACTAAGCCACAGGCAACAAAACCTTAAACCTGGTAAGTTTCGGTAAATTCGGGCACGGCTTAATACAAGTCCTACTACGATCGTCGCATTCAGCTAAACAGCACAGGCTAGCCCAACACAGTAAATAAAGTTGGACGAACTAGGGAAACTCGACACTGCTTTGACAATTGACAGTAACTACGCTCAAGCTAAAAGTGAACGAGTCCGAACTCAGATACTAATTCGTTTATAAAATAGCTAGAAAACGCCACTAGTCGCTGATGCTTCGAAGCAGTGCTGAAGATTTCTTAGTTTATTTTGTCTATCACCAGTTTACATTGCTGCCAACGCATATGCCTTTTTGCCACTCTTCCCTGCAACATAGCGGAGTCGATCCGTTAAGGAAACACTTCGAGAGGATAAAAAAGGTAACTGGCTGCTGCAACACCAGCTCAACTCCTTCAGTCGAACTTTAAAGCTCGAAGACCGCAGTAGCATTTTAATGCCAGTTTTATAGGACTTCTTCTATTTCAACGATAACAGCTTCTGTTGTACGCACACGTACAACAGGTCCACTCCAGTTACCACGGAAACAGATTGCGTTAAACATATCCTTGATAACAGTGCGCTGTCGGTTCGGTATACTAATCGTGACTCGAGCCGAAACATGTCTAACAAAACTTATAGACTTGCAGCGATCAGAAGTCTTGGTGTTCCCACCGCAAGGGTTTACGTTCACGCACTGAAGACAGCTAAAACTTTCACTAGCACCAAGTCCAATCTTCGTCTGATAAGAGCCAACAGTGGACAAGTCCCAAAAGCTTTACGACTGCGCTTGAGTGTAAGATATGGATACCAATTTAGTTGTCCGACTGAAAAAGAAAACTGTTAGGACGATATTGACGGAGAAGACCTTGGTCTACATGAGACCGAGAATGGATGGTTGATAGAAGTTAAATAAAACTAATTATTCGTTTTTATGGCACTTGGCCAAAGACCATACAGCGATCGCAATTTCTGTCCGTCCGTCGGTCGGTCCGGGTTTTGCTAGTGCGGGCACTTCCACATAAGCTAGGACGATGAAACTTGGCAGGCAAATCAGGGACGCCAAATGAGTAAGTTGGAAATAGTCACTTTCCCGATCCGAACATCGTAGGGGGAGTGGAGGGAGGGGGAATCCGGGATACTGACTTTGAACGGGTGATCGCATCTTAATGAAACTTGATATTTGGAAAGACCTCGTGCCCCAGACGTCCCGATTAAAATCCGGACCGGATCCACTTTGGGGGGAGCTTGAGGGGGGAGCCGGAAATATTGAGAAACGCTTGGAGTGGAGGGATTGGGATGAAACTTGGTGGGAAGAACAAGTCCTAGAAAGTGATTGACATAACCGGACCGGATCCGCTCACTGTGGGGGAGTTGGGGGGGGGGGGTCGGAATTTATAGTGATCCCGCGAGTTCGGTACTTCCTGACGTGCTAGGACGATGAAAGTTGGCAGGCATGTCAGGGACCCGATCAGATTCACTTAAAAATTGACGTTTCCCCGGTCCGATCATCTGGGGGGATGGAGGGAGGGTGAATCCGGGAAAGTGAGGTATGTTTAACTTACGAAAGGGTTACCGGATCTTAGTGAAACTTGATATATAGAAAGACCCCGTGTCTCAGATGCCCCATTTCAAATCCGGACCGGATCCGGTGACACTGAGGGGAGTTGGAGGGGGGAACCGGAAATCTTGGGAAACGTTTAGAGTGGAGGGTTCGGGATGAAACTTGGTGGGAAGAACAAGCACAAGTCCTAGATCTGTGAATGGCATAACTGGACCGGATCCAGTCACTGTGGGGGAGTTGGGGTGGGGGTCTGAATTTCTAGTGTTCCCGCGAGTTCGATACTTCCTGATGTGCTAGGACGATGAAACTTGGCAGGCGTGTCAGGGATCCCAACAGATTGACTTGAGAATAGTCTTTTCCCCGATCCGAACATCTGGGGGGGGGGGGGGGGTAGAGGGAGGGGAATCCGGAAAATTGAGGTACTTTTAACTTTCTAACAGATGATCGGATCTTAATGAAACTTGATACTTAGATAGGCCTCGTGTCTCAGACCTCCGACTTCAAGTCCGGAACAGATCCGGTGACTTTCGGGGGAACCGGAGGGGAGAACCAGAAATATTGGGAAACGCTTAGAGAGTGGAGGGATCGAGATGAAACTTGGTCGGAACAACAATCATAAGTCCTAGATACGTCATTAACAT
Source organism: Branchinecta lindahli (assembly GCA_023053555.1). Lineage (NCBI taxonomy): Eukaryota > Metazoa > Arthropoda > Branchiopoda > Anostraca > Branchinectidae > Branchinecta > Branchinecta lindahli. The sequence continues at coordinate 16,453,617 of JAKZAO010000009.1, forward strand.
AACCGGACCGGAAATTGTGGGGGAGTTGGGGGGTCCGGACTTCTGGCAATCCCGCGAGTTCGTTACTTCCTGATATACTAGGGCGATGAAGCTTGACAGGCATATCAGGGACTGGAACAGACTGACTTGAGAATATTCGTTTCCCCTACCGAGCATCGTGGAGGGAGTGGAGGGATAGGGAATCCGGAATCTAGTGGCATTCATAACTTTTGAACGGGTGATCGGATTTGAATGAAACTTGGCAAGTGGAAAGAAATATCGTCTCAGTTGTTCCATGTGTCAAGTCCGGATCGGATCCGATACTTGTGGGGGGGGTGGGTGGAGGCGGGCATCGGCAAACTCGTGAAACACTTGTAGTCGAGGGATTGGATAGGCTACGCTCCGACGGGAAGAGGAGATGTCAGAGATGCGACTTTTATGTTTTTAAGTCGTATTCGGCCACAGTAGGGGGAGTCCCGGAAATGTTGTGGCTCGCATAGGGTCAAACAAGTGCAGCGATTTAAATGATACCTGGAATATAGAGTAAGCATATGCCCTAGACGCCACATTTTATTGTCCGAACGGATCCGACCACGGTGGGGGCGGGGGGCGGAATCTACCGAAAAATGCTCACATTCGAGTGAAACTTGATAGGTAGTGAGAGATGATGCTTTAGATGATCCATTCACGAGTCCGAGCCAGATTCGGCCGCGGTAGGGGCAGTTGGAGGGAGGTATCGGAAACAGAGTGGCACGTCTAGGGATCAAACCAGTGGGTTTCTGGGGCTGAAACTGCACCAATACCAGCAAAAATCGATTCCCCTTCGATCTGAAAGGAGTCCTTGTTGATGATGGTGATAATAATCGGAGTATTCCCCGTCCGAGGGGACTCGCGAGAATACGGGGAGTGAGTCCCCGGGACAAACAAAAACGCGGGGACTCCTCAAGTGGAGTCTTCGGGGAACGGCGAAAAGACGCCTAAAGTTGTAGCCCAATTCAGTTATGGGCAGGGTTAAAGGTTTTTTTGTAGAGGATAATATAGCATGAAGCCAAATGAAGCCTGCAGATCTGACTCAAAATCCCTTGATCAAGCAAGTCTCCCGGAGATGAAGCTGAAAAATGTGATATTACAAAATGAGGGTTAAGGCATCTACTTATCCCCAAGCATCACAGAAGCATATCTTTCTTGTTGTTATCTGCCACACGCAATTTAAAAAATAAAATAATAATCCATAAAGCCTTGCTGACTTGAATGATGGTCTCCCCAGTCAAGCAAGTAACCTAAAAGAGAAAGCTAGTCTTAAACCTGTCATAAAAGAAATAATTATTCAGGCACAAAATCATCAGTAGTAACTAGTAGCCTACCTGGTAAGACCTCGAGAGTCTGTTCAAAGTTTGAGAAGTATCTCCTGAGCTCAAGCAACAGCTATGAGGTATATTTCTTCTATCAAACTTGGTGCTGCATTTTCATTACTTTGGTCCTGATCTGGCTCTGAAAGATATACCAAATTAAAGGGACTTTCAGGGACACTTTGCTCTGGCTCTGGTAGTGCTAGTTTCAGGTGGATGAGCCTCGATTGGTGTACCAAGCTGGGTCAACATGACTTTCCCCAAACCACTGTCCCAATAAACAACCATGCCAGGCCTGTAGGGCTGCCTTTTTTTTAAAGAAGGAACAACAATGTGACAACAGTAGTACCTTTTAAATATTTGAGATTTGCAAATGATCTTTGGGGGCTGTTTGAACATCAAACTCAAATGGAAGGCTGACAAGAAAATCATTGTTTGCTTGTCTGTGTGGGGTTTACTGGTTCACAAAAAAGGACTCCTCTAGTTTAGCCTACCGCAAAACTGTCAATTGTACACAGGCTATGCCTCACATAGAATGTACTCCCACTTTTGAATAGCCCATACCATATAGCCAACCAGTTAGGCTACACCTAATGCTGGGATACCCTAAACCACTAAATAAAATGTCAACTGAATTAAGGGAATTGCAATTATCTTATCAATTAAGTAATCCTTGGGACTGTGGTGATGTGAATCACATAGTATAGGAAACCCTGTTTTGTAACCATGCTCAAATGCACACTTATCAGTCCTACTAAAATCCTCAATTCTGGCACAGAGCTCCAATGTTAGGATTTGCCTCAAAAAATTAGCTGAGTCCTCACAAACTGGTTCACAATGCCTTGGAGCAAGGGCATAGCACCTGCACAGTACAGTGCTGGTACAGCAGGGGCATGCTTATTTGAATAACTCTTTCAATTTGTCCATACCTTGCCTTTGTTGCTTGCTTATATCTAACAGTCAAATAGAACAGGAAAATAGCCAACTTGGTATCTGTCAACAGCTACCCCTTTTAGCAACCTTTTTTGCACCATTATTATCTGGCTAGTTATTGTGGTATCTGATATTCAGATACCACGGTCTGACCGTGGTAACTGATTGTGATATCTGAAAAGTCATCTTACTTTCATCAAATTTTTCCAATTGGTGAGAAAGAAGTTTAGCACTTAGTGATGCGTAACCGGAAATCAGTTTTTTTTTGGGATGACTTCGAAAATTGCAATTTCAGCAAGTCATTTTCGCAGTGCAACCGTATATCAGATAGCCTACCACGGTTACTGGAAAACAACTATTTGCAGATCCAGTTACTGTGGTAACAGATACGGGATCTGCAAAACCGAAACTAAGGTAAAGAGATTTAGACAGGTAGGAACGCTGCACACTGGCGAAAGAAAAGATTTCTCATAAAGTGTTATAAACCATTAGGTGTTTGTTACTAGGCTAAATTAATGCTTTTGGCAAGTATTTTGGCGTAAAGCTGCTGCACACAGAGCCGTCACTACTGGGGGGGGGGGAGGGGGATGCCCCCCCCCAGTGTTGTCGGCCAGTCGGTAAAAAATAACTACCAAGCTACAAATATTATTCGGTAGTTCTTCTCTTAAAAGTAGTAGTTTTTTCTTAAAATAAGCTGATTTTTCGTCAACACAGTCGTTTTAATCCAAAAAAATAGTCGGTAAAAATGACCAGCCAGTCGGTAAATACCTTGTCCCCCCCCCAAACATTTTGGCTAGTAACGCCTCTGGCTGCACATACTGCTGCGATTTTTGTGTTTACTTCTGCAACAGATTAGATGGCCTTCAAATAGCCTAGCCTAAGCAAACCTTTACTAGCTAAGCTACCCCATGGAAGTCTTAAAAAGGACTGTGCCTGCACCAGGCCTGGGGCTACATTCTGGAATGCGGCAAAGCTCTTAAGAGAGTTTGAGGTTGCAAATAATGAATAAGGTATGACCTTACCAGGACCTTACATTAGGCTAATAATGGCTGAGCAAGACAACAACAGATTTCTGATCAGGTTAAATTAAAATCATTCCCCACTTTTCTCAAGTAAGTGCAGCACAACCTACACAGGCATAGCCTACCTTATGAATTCTTAATAATTAAAGTTGCTTTTGCCTAAGCATCCTCAGAACAAGGCCTTGCTGTGAAGATGGTTTGCTAGCTTATTCCAACTTGGCTACTCTTGCTGTTTTCTCCTACAGTCCTACTCCCTGGTTTCTCCATTTGCTTCCACTCATGGATGAGTGGGATAGCGATGAAACTTCCACTCATGAATGAGTGGGGTGACAGACAATCCGTAGTGACGGCGACTATCGTCGTCCCACTCATCGATGTGTGGACCCGTGTAAGAATTAGGTGCTTTTGGCCCCATCCCAAGAGATATTGGCCTTTGGAGTTCGGAGCCTAGGCTACACAAGGAAAGAAAGAAAATATAAATTGGAGGTAGAGTACAGGAATTGTGGACCTAATTGACAAATGGAAATGTTTAGTTACCTGAGACCAGCCTAAGACTAGGCTATTTTTGTTGGTTTATTTTGTTGTGTAACTTATCCGAACTTATCTTACTCCCAAAGAATTGGAAGAATTGGATATCCAAATCAAACGTTTACGACCTCGAACTTAGTCCTATTACATGAGGGGTAATGAACATCGAATTTTTTACAACCTCAAACCTGCCTCAAACCATGCCTCGGGCTCGAACTTGGCCCAAAAGGTTAAGTAAGAGGAAAGATTAGTGCAGACAGCAGTCCTAACAAGCTTGTTACAATACCTTAGCTAACAAGCTTCAGCTTGGGCTGAAGCTGAAGGAATATCTAGTCCTAACAAGGTCCTAACTGTGTAGAAAGTACTTAACCCTGAATGACCTAGGATAAATTTAGGACTGCACAAAAGTTTGCTTGTAATACACAGGCTAAATTCGAGGTTATAAGAATTCGAAGTTGGATACCCCTCCTGTAGATTCGCTTTTCAAAAGCAAAGGAAAAATCCCTCAAGAACTAGTGGAAACTCGTTGCACCCCAGCAGCACCTCAGTCAACCACAAACCCCTGATTTTTGGATACCATATTCCAAGTGCTGGGTAAATCTGGCATTTTGCAGTTTGGCGTAGCCTGTGCCTAATGCTGGATACCCTATGCCAAACGATGGACAGCTGTTGGTACCTTAACCCTGACCTACACTGCAGTTGAATTCTGATCGGTTGATTTCTGAGCTTCACTCAGATCATCGATATTTTATTGGGTCCCAGTATCCAGCATTTGGCATAGTGTATCCAGCATTAGGCATAGGGTATAACATACGCTAGATATACCCAGCAGATTTGTAAGCATTGAGAAGAGGTCAAGTGAAGCTCTGGTCACAGCCAAAGGGACTGATATATGATTTCATTGGTAGTCCTTACTTTTATTTTGGGTCCAAGAAGATGCTTTAGTCATATATGTTTCGAAAAATTCCGCCTGTGGCACCTTTGGTAATATTCCCTAATTTGTGGAAGGTTTTAGGCTTGAGATTTGAGAAACATTAAAAGCTGGGAGGAAAGAGTTAAATTTGGGCAGGAAAAAACGAACTTAAAAAAATCTCGCCTGCGGCTCTCATTTTCTGTGGTCGTGGGTAGTTCTGAGTAGCTTACAGTAGTTACAGGCTGCTGCCGGACATCGCTTCATCCATTTTTAATGTTATTGGAAATGTTTGGGATCCAAAAAAACAAATTGAATATATAAAATTTTCGCCTGCAGCCTTTAATTTTGTCTTGGGGATAGTAAATAGAAGCTGTTCCTGGAATTGAGCCCGGCAATATACTGTCCAAGCGAGCTTTGCAAAAACGACGGGTTGTAGCTGTTTAATCATCTGCCATGCTGCCCTTCATTGTTACTCTTTATTTATTTCTTTATCTATTCATTTATTTCCCTCAAAACTGAGGAGTATAACATATAAATTATAAAACAAAACCTTTCCTAAATCAACTATAATCCTTTCAGTAAAAGCTATGAAATACTATATACTTAACCTTTTCTATTTAATAATTTAGGATAATTTAAGGCTCGAATTCTAAGTTCTAGGATTCGGTAGAAATTTAGAAAGATTCTGTAAAAATTTGGGTCTGCCCCCCCCCCCCAACGGAAATCCACTTGTGACGCGCCTGCCGCTACTGTAGGTTATCAGACAATTAACCTAACTTAGGCTCTAAATGTAGTTGTAAACTTCTGGTTTTGTTAAGTGTTGCCAGTGGTTGCAGAATTCTTCACAGATTTTCAACTTCTCCACAGATTCACAGTTGTGTCACAGGAAATCGCATGCAGCCTATGCCAATAATCTGGCAAATTCTGTTATTTCGGAGCATTTTGGCTAGTTTCAAGGCAACTCTTTTCAGTAAAAGGATTTTTTGTTTTTACAATTATTAGCTGCTCTTACAAGAGTAACTTGGAACCTTAGAATCAGAGAGCTTTTTACCGAAACTGAAAAAAAAAACAACGAATTTTCTGTGCCCCAGAATGTCACAGCTTTTAACCCAACCTCCCAACCAGTTTTATCTTAGAGCTTCTGATATCTCTACCCTAGATGATGAGGCAAACAACCAATCCAAGGACTCTGTCTCACCATTGACCTGATTTGAGCCACCATTCTGTCATGTCACCTCTTTTGTATTAGCAATAACACCCTTATGTCTATACCTAAATCAAACTGGATGAATAAGATGCCTTTTATGTAACTAAAAATCAACCTGTGTGCTGTCTATTAACAAACCTAGCAGCTCTAAACCTTTGCATCGTTTTATCAGGTAAAAGTTAAAGCTAGTGTCTTTGAGAGGCAAACTACGAAGCTCTGTGTCTCCAGTCCTCTTTGGCCCAGCAGGACTCGTTTAGACGTTTAGCAGTGTTCACAATCTTCATGTTACACATGCAGCTCAGTTTATGGAAATGTACTTTGTGCGAAAGTGGTGGTTGTCTGCAGATTGTAGACAAAGAACTAGTCTGCTGAGAGAACTAAAAACAGATATGGATTCACCATGTATTTGTATCCCCTTATCAAACCTTTAATTGACTCTGGAATTAATTTTTTTCTACAAAAATTTGTTGGATTCCAGGAATTCCGAATTGCTGCGAGAAATGTAAGTTGAGATACAGATTTGATGTGTATTCTATTCTTACCCCTATATCTAAGCTCTAACCAATTTCAGTATGAATATTTACTTCAGATAAATATATTTTCACGGATTCCAAGCTAACTAATTGTCAATTGTCTGGCAAGAAAATTAAATTCCGATATGGACTTATCATGTCTTCTTAGCCTACCCCTGAATCGACTATTCTATCCCTAAATACTTATAGGCTACATGGTCGATCTACAAACTTGACCTGTACTTTGACCAGAAGGATCTTCACATCAAATTTGAACAACATATCCCAACACCTTTAAGAGTTATCGTGCTAACAGACAGACAGACGGACGAACATACAAACTTTATGAAGTTATGGGTACCCCGTCAATAACGTTGTGGGATTCCAAAAACTGATTTTGCAACCTTGTTTCGGTCCATTTCGGCCTTTCTGTTGACGAGAGCAGTATCGTCTTGTCAAGTATGCCGTTGATTAGGGCCTTGTAGAGTTTGTGCTCGATCTTCCTCTGGAATGTGTTTGAGCTGATGGAACTGGAAATCTTGAGTTCTTTACACAATGTCTTGGGTTGCGATGTCTTTGGGCTGATAGTTCTGCACTGGAACAGGTTATGTTGTAGATGTTATAGGGTTTTGTCATTTGCTCTGCACTGTGGAATGAGCAGAGTTCCGTTTGAACAGCGTTTTGTTGAGTAGTTTTCGCGGTTTTATTCAAGGTCTTTTTAGGAAATGCGCAAAAAAAGACGGCGAAGAAAATATAGTAGGCTACGGCACCACAGTTCTCCCGTTGTGCTCCAGAGACATTTTTGACGTTGTTGGTTTTGATAAAAAAAAAAAAAAAAAAAAAAAAAAGTAAATGGCCTTTGTTGAAACGTAAAGAAAAAGAAGATCTCAGCATCGAACAAAACCGCAGCTTTACGAAGCCAATAGAGTGAGCTGACTAATGTCTTATCTTTCTTATCGACGATTTCCGTATTGCGGTAATTTATTGGGGTTTAAGGATTATGTTCAATATTCTGGTTTTAGGGATGATGTGAGACCAAATTGGTTCAGTCTGTAACATGAGTGGGAAGAGAGGTCTACGTCGTCAGGATCCAGGAGGCTGGGAGGAAGCCGCAGAAGAGTTCTATCAAGAAGCCTTCACGGGAGGACCTAAAACAAGTCAGACAATACAGAGTGAAGAGAATGAGAACGTTCTGCCTAGCCATATGGCCACAGGTAGGAAGCCTATCCCAAAGTGGTCTAAATTTGACCAAAAACCGATACCTAGTGGAGGTTGATTAAGCGACTAACGAGATCCACGAGATACGAGACACTCAACCAAACGTTTTCTGTGTCGGCTGTGGTCGCCGGTCGGAATTGGTAATTGGGATTGGAGATCAAATGTTACAAGTTCCGATGCAGTACCGTAGGTAGATATATAACCTATAGGTGTCATTTTGAGACCCAGGAATGGAACGGCAGTGCGGGGAGCGGTTGGTAGGAGCCAGATTTTCTAGAGGAACCAACGTTTGGATAAGCTAGATAGATAAAATTTGACTCATAAGCTAGGCTACTACGAATAACTCCATGTCGAACGCATAGTCTAGCTCCAGCATTTTGTTCTAATGTTATCAGTTTTGACTCGAGACGCGTCTTCCTAATATCTGCAGTATTAACCGTCGGTTATGGGTTATGCGCCTAGCTTGGTTGTAAGGCGTTTTTTCGCGACAATCCCGGATTATAATCCTAGATAGCTGATTCGTCAGAGAAACAGCGAATCGACAATCCCAGATTGTACAAACGACGATCTCGATCCGTTGCAAGATTCTCGAATCGACAATCCAAGCACAAATCCGGATTGTCAGATTGTCACAGAAAACCACTTTTCATAATCTCGATTGTCGGCTGAATTGAACCTTAGAGGTTGCTATCACCGAGCATTTAGGCGACTGTTTCGGCTACCGTGGAGGTGCAGCATTAGCCAGGCCTTCGTGTCTAGCCACGTATGTACATTGGATGAGTTGCGCCGAAAAGCTAGAAGTTTTTGAGGCTATGGAATAGCGAGCCGGTATGGCGCAATCTACTTGCTCGTACCTGAGATTTGATTTTTTTATGGCACTTGCCTTCCGGCCAAGTGCCATATACCGATCACTTTTCCGTCGGTCGGTCGGTCGGTCAGTCCGGTGATCGCGAGTTAGGGTACTTCCAGATGTGCTAGGACGATGAAACTTGGCAGGCATATCAGGGACCCGACCAAACTAATTTAGAAATAGTCACTTCCCCGATCCGACCATCGTGGGGGGAGGGAGGGGAGCCGGAATCCGGAATTTAGGGGCATGCATAACTTTCAAACGGGTGATCGGATCTTAATGAAACTTGATATTTGGAAAGACGTCATTTCTCAGATGTCCCGATTCAGGTCCGGATCGAATCCGATTAATGTGGGGGGGGGGAGTCGGAGGGGGGAACCGGAAATCATGTGACACGCTTAGACTGGAGCGATCGGGATGAAACTTGGTGCGAGGGACAAGCACATACCCTAGGTACGTCATTGACAGACCCGGACCGGATTCGTGCACTGTGGGGGGAGTTGGAGGGGGGTTCCGGAATTCCGGTGATACGGAGTTAAGTTACTTCCAGGTGTGCTAGGACAATGAAATTTGGCAGGCAAATCAGGGACTCGACCAGAATAATCTGAAAATAGTCAACTTCCCGATCCGACCATCGTGGGGGGATTGACGGGAGGGGGAATCCGGAATCTTGAGGTATGTATAACTTCCGAACGGGTGATCGGATCGTAATGAAACTTGATACGTAGAAAGACCACATCGCCTCTGGACAGCCAAAAGGTCGTATCTGACATATTTTCGGAAATGCGTTTTTTTGCATTTCTGTATATCCGAAGGAAAGACGCATCTTTTGGTCTAATTGTCGTATTTGTACGACACATAGAAGCTGAGATATGAGTATGGCCCTGTCGTCGTATCTGCAGTTGCAATACAAACGTGGGACAGCCAAAAGGTCGTATCTGCAAAGCATCGCCGTTGCTCATGGACTTAGACTAAGATAAGATTTGTATTAGACTTAACAGAAAGTGTTGATTTTTTGAAGATTCAGTGTTCAAGTTCAAGTTCTTTTATTGTTTGAAAATTCATATTGAACACTATTTACATAACGTCCCCAGCAGGGAGACTGGCTCGAAAGTCGGGCGACAACCGGGATAAACAAACAAACCCAGAAGAAACGGATGCCATCACACTTCTCAAAATTTGTATTTTATAATTATTGATCCGATAGCTAAACGGCCAGGAGGTACTCACTAATATTCATTAATAAGTACCAACAGCTTTAATTTTAGTTTTTAATATTATGAGAGACAGACTCCGATTAAAACAAGATTCATATTTATTCCAAAATTTAGTAATAATATTTTTAGGGGAAAATCTTAATTGCTCGGAAATAATTAAAGGCACAGGAAGCTTATTAGAAGGACAACGAGTATTGTACGGTCGGACTGAAGGAGGACCTGGAAAAAATGATTTGAAGCAAACTGGTAGCAGATCCTTTAGATAACGGACACGGAAAAGTATACAATGAAAAACTAGGATTTGTCTCACAGGAATGATATTAAAATAACTGTAAAGACTTTTGGTTGGAGATTTACCAGGAAGAGAAACTGGGGAATAAAAGCGATCAGCGATAGTGAATAAAACAGCGTGCTAGCATTATTTCTAACGGTTTTTAGACTATATTTCTAGGACTACGGATCCATACAATAATTTACACTTTCGGGCTTGTTAGGGTAGTTTAGGCTTATTGATTGAGAGAGTTGTATGTACGTCCTGACCATAGTATTACTATCTACGCTTAGGGCTTACCAGTATCTAGCATATCTCTGCAAGTGGATTCAGACCTAACAGTTGGGGACACTCTTAAATGATATAGCCCTTCAGACACAAGGTGATGGCCGTCTTCAATGAAAACTTCAAACTTAATCATTAATTTTCACAAGCTTAAACGTTACTTCCATTGAATAGTTTTGTTTTTCAGGTTGTTTTTCACTGAATCAATAAAAGCAACTCTGAAACCACAACAGATACGACCTTTTGGCTGTCTCAAAAGTTCTGATGGCTTATGGGAAAGCAAGACAGCCAAAAGGACGTATCGGCTTTTGAGGCTAAACTGGCAGGGTTATCGCATTGTATGTAGCGGAATCGTAATCGCCCGATTTTTTAACCCCGGGTTGGCCTTATTTGGGAGTTGTAACTTGTCACACGGTCTTAAAACACGTTTTTTCGCTCTCCTGAACAATTTTGAAAACTGCAGATACGACCTTTTGGCTGTCCAGAGGCGACATGTCTCGGATGCCCAGTTTCAAGTCCGGACCAGATCCGATAAAGGTGGGGGGGATTGGAGGGGGGAACCGGAAAACTTGTGACACGCTTGGAGTGGAGCGATCGGAATGAAACTTGGTGGAAAGAACAAGCACAAGCCCTATGTACGTAAGTGACAGAACCGGACAAGATTCGGGCACTGTGGGGGAGTTAGAGGGAGGGGGGTCCGGAATTCCGATGATCGCAAGTTAAGGTACTTCCAGACGTGCTAGGACGATAAAACTTGGCTTGAAAATTAGAGACTTGACATGATTGGCTTAGAAATAGTCAGTTCCCTTATCCGACCATCGTGGGGGGAGTGGAGGGAGGGAGAATCCTGAGGTATGTATGACTTCTGAACGGGTGATCGGATCTTAATGAAACTTGATATTTGGAAAGACCTCATGTCTCAAATGTCCTGTTTGAAGTCCGGATGTAATCCGATGAATGTTGGGGGGGGGGAGGTGGAGGGGAGAACCTGAAATCTTGTGACACGCTTAGAGTGGAGTTATTGGGACGAAACTTGGTTGGAAGAAGAAGCAGAAGCTCTAGATACATCAGTGACAGAACCGGACGGGGTTCGGGCACTGTGGGGGGAGTTGGAGGGGGGTCCGGAATTCCGGTGATCGCGAATCAAGGTACTTCCAGATGTGCTAGGACGATGAAACTTGGCTTGGAAATCAGACACTTGACAAGATTGGCTTAGAAATTGTCAGTTCCCAGATCCGACCATCCCTTAAAGTACTAATCGCAACCACAACGTACAAAAAATACTTTTTAGCAAAATACACATTTTCGTGATCCCTATGAGCCCGTGATCATTTTTGCCTTAAGGGTTTTGCTCACAAGTGATTTCCTTAAAGTACAAACAATACTTTTGAGTAAAATATACATTTTCGTGCTCCTGATGAGTTCATCATGTTTTTTACTTCAAGAGTTTTGATTACAAATGATCACAACAAAACCACAAATTGACGAATTCCTACTTTCATCCTCTGACCCAGCCTTGCAAGTGCCATATGAGCTTCCAGCTCTTGTTTGTATTTATTTTTGTTGTTGTTGTGTTTTTCGTTGTGTATATGGCTTTTAGCTGAATTAAAGAGTAATAATAATACGGATACTCGGAGACAAGGACTCTGTTGAATGAGCTCCTAGGTGCTTTAGTTTTTGACACATCATATTCACTCCTAACCTACCTATGTAGATGCAATTCCAACTTCTAGCTCTTGTTTTGTAGTTGGAAGAAGAAAAGGAAAATCCACGCTTTACTACCAAAAGCATTTGCAGTCTACTACTGGCGGAACAAACGAGATTATCCTTCCAGACCTTTCTGAAGGTGAGTGTGTTAGCACATTTTGATGCATTTGCGCGATTTTGTTCTTTTTTCTGCAGGAAACATCTGCATTTGTCGGTATAGTTCAAGGTCGATCGATACCAAGGTCTTATGTATTGCCAAGGACTGTAGAACTGGCCTGTTCAGCCTGTGAGCATACGAAAGGTACCCGATTTTTCTTGACTTATTGATCCTAAGTATACAGGCATCCGAAATCGGTAGTCTCTTTTTCAGCCCATGTGGCGAGGCGAGGTACGGCGGCTTTTCGGGACCAAAAATTGATACTGCATTAAGCTTGTACACACGCCATCATCATGTCAAGATAATGTAAACACGTAATGTTCGGCTTTGATAAAGCGTGAGGAACCGTGAAAGGGTTCGTTCCGCTTCGGCTACCTTTTTCAGTTATTTGCGTATAAGTATCTCTAAAGCACACTTACTTAGAAATCTCCGCGCTCAGTATCGATGTATGCTGGATTTGTGGTCCCAACAAGCCGCCACCATAGCGATCTGGTTACCGGAACTCCTATGCTGCATGCTACCAAGAACAGAGCAGTCAAGTAGAACCTTCGTCTTTGACCCCATGCACCGACTATGGACAGCTCGACAGAATTGAGTTTTGAAAGGAAAAGAGCGCAATGGTATGACCCTCTTCTGATCCGAGCTACAGTCTCAGCTCGTCACACTTGACGTCACAGTGGTATACACCCAACAGTTTCTCTAGGGGTCTGCTGCAATGAGCTGTTTGTAGAGGTAACAAATATGTGATGTTCCGCGTAGCTCCTATCTCCGCTTGTAGGTTGCGGTTGAAGTTTCGAATGTCACGCACCAAAGGGCGAAGTTTCCAGCTCTGCGCAGGTGCCTTTGTATGATAGCAGGAGAAATGCGCCGAAGCCATACTGATATGAGTTTTGGATTTTAGTTAGGGTCTTGTATACTGATATGAGTTTTGGATTTTAGTTAGTTGTCTTGTTGAGATCCTCCTCCAGTACATTCATCAGAGCGTTACCTAAAGTCTTTTGTACCATATTTTGTTAAACATTTTAACTGTTCCTAGGGCCTGTTTCGGCACCAACCAATGTACTTCGGTTCAGCGTAACCAGTGTTTTCGCGACTTTCGGTTCTGATGAACCGGTGTTTTTGCGTCGACCAGAATGTGGTTCGGCAATCGGTTCCGATTTTCGGTCAGGAAATTTTGGAACGGTTTTCATTACCGTTCACGATTCTTGGTTCTGATTCCACTTCACCGTCATCAACTAGAAAGTAAAAAAAATGGCGGGACAGCATATAGAAAAATCCATTAAAATTAAAATAAGTACTTACTATAAAATATAACTTGAATTTTTTACTGATTTTTATTTAATATTTTTTTTTTTAATTTTAATTTTTTAATTTTAATTTTAAACAATTTTAAATTTTAATTTTAATTTTGATTTTTCTATTATAATTATAATTTCTTAATTTTAATTTTTAATTTAATTTAAATTTGAATTTTAGTTTTTCAATTTTTATTTTAATTTTTAATCAAGTTGGAAAAATGATTTTATGGTTTTCCACACGAACTTCTGGTTTTCCACAAGTTCGTTTTTCCAATTTGATCGGCTTTGAGCCTGAAGAGGAACCTTGCCAAGAAGGGCCGAAATACAACTCTCATAAAATTCAGCTGAAGTATCCGTGTTGCACTGTCAAATACGACTCGCAGTCAGCTTGGGCTGAAGGAATATTTATTCTTAATTTTAATTCTTAATAATTTTCTATTTAACTTTTCATTTTAATTTTTTCAGTTTTAATTTTATATTGAATAGATATACCCTCCACACAAAACCCAGTTGGCTACTGATATAGCTGCAGTTACAGCTACAAATTCTTCCTCCATTTTTGTTGTCAAATATCTTCCTTCATCACGTCATCGTCTCCGAACTTCAACCGTGTTTTTGCGTAAATTCCAATGTTTGGGGATGACCGATTTTTGGTTCAGGACGAAAAGTGTTTTCGCGAGAATCGGTTACCGGTTTCCGCTAAACACCGGTTGGCGCCGAAACACACCCCTAGTCACGATATGTAATTTTGACCTGTTCCTTAGTTATTGAAGTAATTTTTCTGTGAACTGAGTGCTTTTATTTAAACGCCAACATTTTAAATAGTGACCTGTCGATTTGATTGATAGTACTAAAAGTGTCCTTATTTGAATTGACATATCCAAAGCTATTTTTATACATTTAAAGTTTAACCGAAAAGGACTGGGATAGGACAATCTAGTTACCCATCACTTATTCACTTAAATTGGCTTGAAGACCCGCTGAAAATGCGTTACTTGGTTGTTCCGTTATTCAGGAATAATCGATTTTCAAATAGTGGAATTTCCGTGTGATTTGTGGTACCTCTAATTTGTTGTATGTCTTACAAGAAAGATTTATGACTTTTTTTTTGTTCAGGCACTAAGCAATCTTCACCAATATCGCCACTACCCACTGAAAAGCCTTGTCTGTGTTTAGATAAAAATTTCCCGCGTCATAGTAGAATTTTCGCTGTGGGGACAGCCGCAGATATTCTGAACGTCATAACTAGAGCAGATAGTGGAAATCAAAAAAATCCCTTTGCAGAATCCAAATAATTCAGTGTATTCAACTAAATGACACAAAAGTAAGTTGGCTTTTCAGTTAAACTTTAAAGATATTACGGATTAAATCATCATTATCATTATAAAATTAAAGTCGTCAATCGCCTGTAGGGTTATCAGTCTTTGACCTTACGCAAGTTCTTTTTAGTTTCTGAGAGGCTACCCGCCAGGCTGATCCCCTGACTATGTGTTGTCTTTAAAGGACCCCTCTTGCTTATTCTGCTTTTTACAGTATCCTAGCTCCCTTACAGACTTATAAGCTTCTAAAATCCCCACCTTCCTCCATTGTTTCGTTTTGTGCCTACGAAATTTAGTGTGCTTTTTTTGGCCTTGCCGAGTTTAGCCCGTCACACAACGAAACGTTTGCCGGAATCTCCGACGTCCGCTGACAACTCTTTCACACATAAGGATGTGAGAAGCTTATGTTTATTACTTCCTTCCTTCCTTCAAATGTCTGGCACTTGGGTTCCACTCTGGATCCCTTTCGGCCTTGGTTGCTTCTACTTCTTCGTTGCTGCCGTTACGAGATGTTGTTTTCTTGGAGAAGAGTGACGATCTGGTGGTAGATTTCCCTCTGTTGCTTGAGAGGGATTTCGAGGTCTACGATGGTTGAGATGTCTTCTGGTAAGTTGAACTGGCTGGTCATTCTCTTGATCCTTGCTGCTTGAGGGGCTGGGCTCTTGCAGTTGAAGAGGATGTGTTGCAGAGTTTCGGGATGGGAGGCACAGAATCGGCAACTAGGGTCCGGTCTCAGTTTGAATAGGTATTCTTCCTTTCTGAAGATCAGAGCGAGACTTTTGATTCTGAGATGGAGTCTGTTGTCCTCCGCGTCTCTGAATATTGGTGCGATAGCAGGTTGAGTGGGTTTGGGTAAATAGCTGATCCGTTTTCTCAGAACATCCCTGAAGTTAGTTAGTGCTGCCGATAGGTCTGTTGTTCCTTCTATTGTAGAGCTGGCTAGTTTGTCCGCTTCTTCATTGTATTTGATGCCTTGGTGGCTTGGTATGTGCTGGAACTCTATCACTGTGCCTGATAGGTGGATTTTAAGGAGCAGTGATCGTAGTCTGGTAAGGTCAGTGTCTGCTGCTTTCTGGTGGAGGTTTCTGATTAGAAGTAGCGCTGATTTGGAGTCCGAGAAAATGACAGCTTTTTTGGACGCTGGTGGTTTAACGAGGATCACTTTGAGGGCTTCAAGAATCGCTGCTACCTCTGCGGACAGGATCGATGCACCATCTGGGAGTCTGTGGGATATCTTCAGGCTGTATCTCGGTATCACTGCTGCTGCAGCCGCTTTACCCTGTTTAACGGATCCGTCGGTGAAAATGTGGAGGTGGTCGCCGTAGTCGTAGTTGGACTTTTGTAGGAAGATGGCTTGTACTTGGAGTGGGGTATAAGTGGATTTTTTCCCTTTCATGAGTTCCAGGGAGACGATCGGTTTTCTTGTGGTCCAAGGTGGGGTTTCGGTGAAAATGCACGGGGCGAGCTTGTTGAGTCTCCAGTTGGGGACTTTGGTTTCAAACAGGTCCCACGCCGGGATGGATCCTTTGGGTGGGTTTCTGTTGAAAGTTCTTTGGTAGACTATGTGCTCGGGCCCGTACGCCTGAATCTTCGAAAAATATTGAACCGTTAGCTTAACGACTCTATCCTTCACTGATGGTAGTCCTGCCATCTTCCGTGTACGAGGTCCTGACGCATGTTTGTGAAGGTCTAAAGCTGACCGTAGTGCCATATTTTGGATGGTTTCCAGCTTGTTGAGCTGATTATCGCTGCATTGGCCGTATGCGACAATGCCAAATTCCATTTTTGACCGTATGTATTTTTTGTAGAATTCGATCAGAATTTTTGGGGTTGCCCATTTGAAAGACTTCAGCCTCCTTAGGATCACTATCCTCTTCACGCAAGCCTGCTGGACTTCTTCGACTTGTTTGGTCCAGTTTAGTAGAGGGTCGAGTGCTAGACCGAGGAGTCTTGGGGTTTTCTCGTAAGCCACTTCCTGTCCATGTAATCTGATGATTGGTGGCGTGAAGGATCGTTTTCGGCAGAAAACCACTGCCTTGGTTTTCAGCTCTGATATTGGCAAGTGGAATGTTTCCGAGAAAGCTTCCAGTTCTTCAAGGGATTTTTGCAGTTTCTTTCCGATCTCTTGTGGGCTGTCGCCAGTCTCCCATAAATGTAAGTCATCAGCAAAGGCTCCTTTTTCGGTTGTTTGGGAACTGAAATCGAGTTCGCTGAGAAGGATCAAAAATAGGGTTGGGCTGAGAGGCGACCCCTGGGGTAGACCCATGTCTACTTTGCGTTCAGACGATGCCTGGTGGTTGACCTGGACGCTGAAGCTTCTACCCGAGAGGAAGCTCTCAATGAAGTTGATGAAAATTTCCGGGAAGTCCATGGAGCGCATTATTTCCAACAACTTTCTTCTTAGGACATGGTCGTAAGCCCCCTCGAAGTCAACTAGCACTGCTACTAGGGCCTTTCCGTTTTTGAAGGCCTGTTTAACTGCTTCTTCCAGAACCAGTATGTTATCGGTAGTGCTGTGCCCTTTACGGAAACCCGTTTGGAAATTTGGGATTAGATTGTTTGTTTCAACGAACCACTCTAATCGTTTCTGGGCCATTTTTTCCATGATCTTTCCCAGCACTGCTAATAGAGATATGGGGCGGTACGACCTAGGGTCTTCTGCGGGCTTTCCTGGTTTCCTTATAGGTTTGACGAGGGCTTTCTTCCACAGTTTTGGGAACTTTCCTTTTGTCCATGCGGCGTTGTACACGTGTAGGAGGGCTTTACGGAACTTGTCACCTGCTTCTTCCACCCATCTGTGGCTTACTTCGTCTTTTCCTGGAGCGGAGTCCATATTTGCATCTTCCAAGCAGCTCTCCAGCTCCGCCTCACTGAAGGGGGCTGAAAGTTCTTCTTTGAATTTGGTTTTTGGGTAGAGCCTGCATACTTTGGGTTTGCATTGTGTGGGCGGGGCTTTCTGTTTATCAAAATGTTCCGCAAATATCTCGGCTTTTTGATGGTCCTGGAGAATTGCTGTGTTGTTCACCTTGATGTTTGGGATTCTGTCGGGCTGAATGTTGTTTTTCCCCCCCATTTTGTTGATGAAATTATGGACCTTTGATATTGGGACATTTTGGTCAAGATCCTCCTCAATGTATGTGCTTGTTGCTCCTCTTTTTGCCTTTAGGCAGGCCCTCTTTACCCTTGCTTCCGCCCTGTTCAGTTCGATCTTGTTTTCTCTGTTGGGACATTTTTGGAACCGATTTCTTGCGGACTTCTTCATTTGGACAGCTTGCTGGCATTCAGAATTCCACCACGGTTTAGTGGTCTTATTAGCAGGAGTCAAAAATGGCTGATCAGATGTTTTGGGGATGGAGATTTCTGCTGCCATGATGAGTTTCTTTGTTATAATTTCTGCTTTGGTGTTTGGGCAGCTGGACTCGTAGACGTCACTGTAATCGGTTTCTTCCAGATGGTTTTTAAAGATGGGCCACTTTGCTTTCCTCGAGTTGAACTTGAAGGTTGGTGGGATTCTTATGTAGTCTTCGTTTCCTATTGTAGTTAGAATTCCTGTGTGGTCTGTCTGCAGTTCGGGCACTAACTCTACTTTGATGCAGGGAGATAGTAGGTGTGACCCTATTTGGAGGTCTATTGTGGAGTGTTGGTTAGAGGACAAGCTGTAATGGGTTTTCAGGCCAGAGGGGGTGAATACTTCAAAGTCTGTTAGCTCTAGTAGTGCTTTTTCTATGCACTTTCCGGCTCTGTTGGAAGCATGGGCGGTGCCCCAAATTCGGTTGTGTGCGTTGAAGTCTCCTAGCAGAATGAACTTTTCATGGTTTGCTTCCTCCTTGAGTACGTCGAAAATTTCATTTTTCCCATCAGGGTTGTAAAATGAAGCGACTTTCAGACTTTTCCCGTTTTTCTGGTGTATTTCCACTCCCACCACGTCAATTTCATTTCCATATACTTTTGGTACTATAAGTGAGTGTGCTATAGATGACTTTATTATTGTGGCAACTCCGCCTCCTTTACGTCCTGTGGATCTATCTTTGCGGTAAATCTGGTATCCCGGGATTTTTACTTTTCTGAAACTGTTTAGGTTTGTCTCTTGCAGACATATTACATCCACTTTTGACTTTGCCACCCAATCTGTTAGTTCACAAAGTTTCTGATTGCTGAGGGATACTATGTTCCATTGAAGTATTTTAAAACTTGTCTGTTCTTCTGGTTTAATTTTCTGTTACTTCTCCACTCATGTTCTCGTCCTGGTTTTCAGCTGAACTAAAGCTGGATTCTGATAGGCGTAATTCCCCTGTTTTTTGCTGGTTACTGGCTCGGGCAGGAACCTCAGCCTTCAGGTGTGAGGATACATCTACGGTAAAGAAATATCTTGATAAAAAACTTACTCTATCCTCAACTCTCTCTATTTCCGACTAACTCTAAACGCCCACGCTTTTCTCCAGAAATTATTATCTTTCCCCAAACGAGTAAAAACATAAACGCGCACGCTTTTCTCCAGAGATTTCTCCAGATATTACCTTTTCCCCAATTGAGGAGGAAAAGAACTTAGACGAACTTATCCTGTTGGTTCCAAATCTTTCAGTCTGATAGAGATTCGCTAGAACGTCAGAGAAGGCAACCCTATTCGCTAGTGCACTCTATGGGAATTTAGAAACCCGTTATAAGGACCGAACCCACGGTTGGGAAGTCAGTTCGGAGTAGTTCGGAGTTGAGTTCAGTTCAGTTCTGAGCTCAGTCGAGTTCTGAGTCAGTTCAAGCTGGGGCATAGCCTCAAGTCAGCCAAGGGACTCAGGGGAGTTCTAGGTTGAGTTTATTGTGCTAGTGTCAGTGTCAGTGTTGTATCCTGAAACAGAGTGAGTAATAAATAACCTGTTTAGTTATTGACCTACGAACCGGTTATCGCCTTCGAAAAGACTCGGTGTATTAACATCCACAAACCAGTAGCCAATACCATGCTCGCCCGCTACATCTAGCCACGCTATTCTTATGCATCCACCACACAGCATACACCATTTTTCTTTTTCATATTTGGTGACATGCTCGGTCAATAACTAATATCCAAACGTATCCATATGATGATGTATAATACCCACATGATGTTTAACGCCACGAATCAAAACACCCATGTTTAACCATGATTTTTAAAACCATGAATTAAACCACTGTGAAAACCCTTTTCCACATGAAAACCAACCCGACTAAACCAAACCACCCCAACGAAACCAAACTGAAATTCATGAAACCCAAATGAAGTTTATGCGAGTTTTTCTGATCAAATACTCTGATTTTTTTTTCCCGTGGAATAAAATCTGAGAAAAATGGCAACAGCCGAAGAACGTTTTTATGGAGCATCTGAGAAGGCTCAGAAAACCAACCTGCTTAAAAATATTCCAGAATTTAATGGAACCACAGACGTAACCGAATTTTTGCAAATTCTCGACTACATTCTAAACTACACGGGTGGAGATGCAGAATGGGAAAATATTAAGAGCATCCTGCCCCTACGACTGAAAGGAAATGCGTTAAAATATGTCGCCACAATAATGACAGATACCTTGACATACGCGGAATTCGTGGACAAATTCAGGCAGCGTTTTAAAGAAACAACCGACTCTGAAAAACTGAAATATGACATTCCAACCTTGCTTCCACACATGTCAGTCAGAGACTACGCAGACTTAGTCCGACGCAAAACAGCAGTAACCTTGGGTGATACTGTAAACGAAACATTCACAAGGGCGATTTTTGAAAATTTCAAGATCGGCTTACCAGAACGACTGTTTAAAATTTGTGTGAGCAGACAAATTCAAAACCTCGATGCTGCAATTGAAACAGTGGAAAACGAAATCTCGATCGAAAATCTGGTGAAGGCCCACCGCAAATTATCAATCAACGCAGCGGGATCGATAGTTGCTCCAGATAAGGTTAGATCACGATCCTCATCACCTTCAGTCTATGAAACCCCAACCAGAGATCGGTCACCTGAAACCCCAATAAGACCAACCAATATCCGGCCCCGTAGAGTATCTTTCGCGGAAAACCACGAAAATGACCAGTCAAGACCCCAACGGAACCCCCAAAACGCACCCACTTTCTCAAACAAAAGGGCATTTATCTGCTATTACTGCAATAAAGAGGGACACATCCAGCGTAATTGCTTCAAACGCGAGCGGGACGTCGCTTACCGAACACCAACCGAATACCCAGTCTTCCTTAACCGCCCCCGACCAAACAAATTCTTCCCTTCGTTTATGCGTTCCCAGCAGCAATCTACGGTTGTCCCGAGCCCAAGCCGCAATCAATATTTCTCGGAGACCAGACGAAATTTTTCGCGACAGCATCCGAGTGACACAGGGAGCCATTTTTCGGGAAATGCCACACCCAGATCCCAAAACAACTACAGCCGTTTTTCAAAAAACGAGATTTCCGCTGCTGGACCAAGAGCATAGGACAGCAGCGAGGTAGACAGCATAATGCTACTAATCAGAAAGCTTATTATTTGAATGAAGTGTTTGATGAATTTTGTGACTTGCCAATTGTAAATAGCTTCACATATAATAATGTCAGAGCTAAAACGTTAGTTGACTCAGGCGCATCATGTTGCTTAATCAGATCAGATGTCTTTGAAAGATTTAAACTTGACGAAAGACGCAAAGTCCGACCCGTAACTCGGCAACTTAGCTCAATTACAGGCCACTCTCTCGAAGCTCGAGAATTAGCGTATGTGAACGTTAAACTCCAAGGGAGAACCATGCCTACTGAGTTTTTTATATGTTCTGATATCCAATATGAAGTAGTAATCGGTTACCCATTTCTGAGAGAAAACAAAATTTTTCTAGATGCAGAGAATAAAACTGTGCATTTCAAATCTGACTTTTCAAGGGAATTTCGAGATCACGCGCAAACTGACCGAATTTGCAGCGTGTATCCGAGACGAGACAAACCAAGGCCCCCAAGTAGACCGAAAGGCTACCAAAAAACATTAGTCTTCGTGAATAACATCTACCGGGAAAATCAGCAGAGCCGACGAAACTTCGGAAGAGCAAGCCACGACCGGCCAAATAATCAACATTTTCAGGCGCCCTTCGGTCTGCAGAGAGTTCCCCCCTGGACAGACTACGGCCGTTACGGGAACAGCCAGCGAAGGAATCGGCAAAACGGGATCAATACAATCCAAACTGCTTGTGCAATCACAAGGCAAATGCCAATAGACGACCGAGGAACTCGTGTTCCCTTTTCAACGACCACGCGTTCTAAAATCCCAAATAGAGACGCGCAAATACGGTCAATAATTGAAGCACTGAATAACATCAGCCGGACGACCCTCAAACCTAGCCGCGGATCGGAAACTGGAATAATAAGCCAAGGACCAAAGTCCGCCCCTTCCGATAAAAGTACCAGTCCTAAGCCGCACTTAATCGCAAATGTCGCTGTAGCTCCAAAGGAAATAGAAAATAACCGTGAAAGACCCACAACCAGATTGCTTGTAATACTGGAAAAGCGGACCACAATTCCCGCGGGTAAAAATTCAACCGTAGGTGTAAAATTAGTGAACGAGGATTCAGGTACGGACAGTTGTATTTCCGGCGACTTCATTATCGAGGGTTACCCACTTGAGGGGTACACTAAAATTGTAATTGACGACCAATTGATCTCGGCGGCAAATGGTCGAGGGAAAATGCAAATCCTAAACGGCCAAAATCACCCAGTGAAACTGCCAGCAGGACCTATTGGTACAGCTAGCACTTTAACCGACGGACAAGACGAAATTCTAATTCCGGACGTAATTGCATCTATTCAGAATAATGAGCAAACCGGAACTGAAACTTCAGACGAAGACTACGGAATGTCAAAAGAGGCATTTTTGTCTCAATTTGATTTAAATGAAGCAAAAAATGAAAGAGAAAAAGAAGAATTTGGATCTTTACTCTGGGATCACAGATGGAGCTTCGCTAGGGACGAAAAAGACATAGGCTGTACAAAATTGTTAGAAGCCACGATTGATACTGGTGATGCAGAACCCATTTCGATAAGACCATACAAGCTGCCACATCAGCACAAATTTTGGGTGGAAAGCAAAATAAATGAAATGATGGATCTCGATTTGATTGAGGAATCATCCTCGCCTTGGTCTTTCCCAGTGGTGCTCGTCTCGAAGAAAGATGGCTCGCTCCGCATGTGCACAGATTTCCGACGCCTAAATACGGTCTTAAAGGGCAACAGCAATCCAAATCCACTAACGGTAGATAATCTTCAAGCCATGGGCGGTGCTTGCATTTTCAGCACTCTAGATCTGTTTCAGGCCTTCTACCAAATAAAAGTGAGAAAACAGGACAGGCCAAAATTAGCATTTGCCGTACCATTCATGGGACTCTTTCAGTACAAAAGACTACCGTTCGGACTAAAAACTTCGCCGGGAATTTTTGTCCAGCTTATGCTAAAAATCTTTCGCGGATTACTAAACAAAAATATATGTTTATTCATGGATGATATCTGCGCTTTTTCCAAGGACTTTGAGAGCCACAAGGAAGTTATCAGACAAACCTTGACCAAAATTCATGACGCCGGACTGAAACTAAAAGCTTCAAAATGCTTTTTCTTGAAAAGGAAAATATCGTACCTAGGCCATGTGATTAGCGAGGGCCAAATTTCGCCAGATCCCGCAAAAATCAGCGCGATAACAAATTTTGACCCAAAATCCATAACTGACATAACCAAACTGCGAGCTTTTCTGGGAATGACGTCATACCTGCGAAAATTCATCCGTAATTATTCCAAATTTGCCTTACCTCTTACTAACATGCTAAAAAAGGGAGCAGAAATACACATGGGACCAGAACAAGTACAGGCTGTTGAAACTCTGAAAATCGCTATAACTTCGGCGCCGGTTCTAACCCTCTACCAACCAGAACTAGAAATAGAAATGGCGACCGACGCGTCTAAATACTGTATAGGAGCAATACTTTATCACCCGGATGGAAAAGGTCAGCGGATCATTGAGTATGGATCCCGGACACTAAATACGGCTCAAACCAGCTACTCTGTTCTGGAAAAAGAATTTTTGGCAATAATCACGTTCATCGAAACTTGGAAGCATTATATTTTAGGGAAGAAGATACGAATCTACTCGGACCACAAGCCGTTACAGTACCTTCAGTGCTTGCGCGAACCAAAAAACTCAAGAATAACGCGATGGGTCCTAACGCTCAGTCAGTATTACTACGAAATTGTTTATTTACCGGGAAAATTCAACCGAATTCCAGACTTCCTTTCGCGACTCTCCTGTGAACCGGAAACACCAAAAGAGAAACCTCAAACTTTTTCCCTGACCGAACTACAAAATATGCTTGATATTTTGGACTCGGAGAAACGAACGGAAGCTGTTCTAGCGGTTAATGCGGCCGGTCCAAAATTGCCATCGAAGAAAGGCCAAAAAACGACTAAGACCCAAAAGCCGGCAAAAGAAAAAACTTCCGACTCCGAAAACCTTACCCCAGTTCAGATCCCTCATCCCAAAAGCTTAACCACTGGCTCAAATACTGATGACTCACTTGACGTTTCCGTGTTAGAAAAAAGATCGCCCCTGCGCCTAGAAAACTTGCGAAAATTCCAGCAGACCGATTATTTCTGCAAAAACTTAATAGACCGGGTAGAATCCTCAATTAGCTTACCGCTCGACTTAAAATCCTTCGAAAAAGACGCGGATCAATTTATCGTTGATGAAAGTGGTGTGCTATGCAGATATTATACGCCACCGCAACCCTACAAATCAGCGGAGATCAAAATGATACCGGTGTTGCCACTAATTCTACTTGCAGAAGCTATCAAGCAAATCCATGACAAAGATTTAGCTCACTTGGGACTGGCAAAAACCTATCATAAATTCAAGGAAGAATTTTATCGACCTGGTGCTTACAGCAAGGTAAAAGAATACATCCTAGCTTGCACAGGATGTAACCTAAGAAAGTTGACTCCCACCAGACCAATCCAAATTCTTGGAAGCGCCCCACTCCCAACTCAACCTTACGAGATACTAAGCATGGACATTTGGAAAGCTGGAACCCCCTCAGAACGCGGATACAAGGCAGTGTTGACAGTCACTGACATGTTTTCAAAATTCTTGTTCGCCTTACCACTTTACGGAGAAAAAGCATCAGATATTGCGGAGGCTCTAGTAGAACAGTTGTTCTGTAAATACGGTTTTCCTTCGGCAATCCTGTCAGATAGAGGCACTAATTTCCTGCACTCACTGAACGCGGAACTCTTTAAAATCCTAGGCGTCACTCGCTTACTAACAAGCGCGGCAAACCCAAAAGCGAACCCGATAGAAAGATTCCACTCAACACTCGCGGACAGTCTGGCCATAGTTTGTAAAGACGATCCTACAAGCTGGTGCAAATACCTCCAAATGGTAGTCTTCGCTATAAATACTAGCTACCGAGAATCGCTAGGTGATTCGAGCCATTATGTTTTCTTCCTGCGAGAACCCAAAACAGCAATAAATGAAATACTTGGATGCCGAAAATTCTACAACGTGGATTCGAACTTTAAATCTGAGATAATAGCAAGAATGCGTTATTGCTATGAGACTGTGCGGAAAAATCTTGAAAAGTCCAAAGATAATCATACTGAGTACTACAATAGGAAAGCCCGTAAATTCCACACATATGAACCGGGTGACCTAGTATTTCTTGAAATTCAGAAAGATGGAAAGCTAGCAGACAGATACAAGGGTCCTTACCGTGTTGAAAAAAGAGAGAAAAATGACCTAACTTACCAACTGAGACACACTGAAACCGGTAAACCTTACCTCGCTCACCACAACCGTCTAAAAAAGGCGCATCAAAAAAGCCCATGGACAACGCAGCCCTTACCGGAAAACACAGGCGAAAACTCCTCCCTATTCGAGAAAGGTCCGATATTAGCAAATCGCTTTAAAAACATGAAACCCCATCACTTGTTTCTGCCAACCATTTTTGACGATGATGAGTTTAATGATTATGCAAGTTCAGGAGCACCATTAACTGGGAGCAATGTCGCGGTTATGCCAAACAACCAACCACAGGTTTCCCAGTCACGCGCAAGTTCTCCACCTGACCCCGACGGTTACCCCAGTTTACAGTTTGATTCAGATATCGAAATTCCAAGCTTCCTACAGCCTCAACAAAATCAAATGCAATTCTTCCCTTCGCGCATTTCTAGCCCAAAACGCGGAAGAAATCAACCAGATTTAATGGTAGAAGAAAATATTTCGCCCATCCATCTCAATCACCCGACAGACATAGGAATTCCGTACTTTAGAACTCCTTCACCGGAAATTGATTATGAAATACCTGAGGAAGTAAAACCAAAACTAAATTCCTCACGGCATTTTTACCGCATTTCACCCAATGATGCGTACCCATCGAGCGAAGACGAACAGGAGAGCAATACCCTAGAACAAGCTATTTTCCCAATAACTCTGACTTTTGACAAAAAATGGCGAGGTTTCGACAGTCCGGTCAGTCATGATCATTGGAAAATGAAGCAAGAGATAGCAGACTCCCGAAAATACATGTTAATTTCTCCTACTGAATTGTTGCAGGAATATAAAAGAGATAAACAACAAAGGCTAAACCCATTTGCACCGGAGTATAAAATACCGGAATCAGCCACTAGGGCCCCAGCAATAGTCGAAGAGCCAATTCAATGGCAAACGACAAACCCATTTGCCCCAAATTACCGAGCACCGGAAATGATAAGAGAGCCTGAACCAGAAACACCGACAGAATTCGTATTTAACCCGGATGAAGCAGGGCCCAGTGGATTGCCCTCACAAAACATTCCGCCGGAAACTTACCAATATACGACTCCTCAAACCTCAGCAGCGGAACAAGCGCGAAAATTATCGGATAAAGCTAAAGCACTAAAAGGACGCCTGTCACAAGCATGGGGAAACCTAATGACCCCATCCTCTTCTCGAGATCCCGAGCTAGGAAGACCAAAGAAACGGATAGTAACGGACAGTTTTGAAAAGACCGAAAAAGCTCCAAAAAAGCAATACAAAGAACCGATGCCAGGCCCTTCGGAACCGGTCGTTAGGAATCCTAATCAGTACCACGAACAAACTACGGTTAAAGTAGCTAATGAAGGAACTGGGGAAGTAAGAACTCGCTCAGGCCGAGTATCAAAACCTCCTCAACGACTGAATCTGTAAATGCAGTAAAGCTGGTAATCCGTACTGTGTCAAATGGGCCGGGAAATCAGCCTCAAATTAGTTCGGCCAAAGAGACGTAATAAATCCAAAGCCCGCCGAATTAGATTAAGCAAACGCGAGTAGCAATCCTGGCACATTATATAATTAAACGAGGGCTGGAAGATAAACGACGGAGAACAGAAGCGGAAAATTGCACATTTGGAAAAAGTCACAACGGTGCGCAGGTCCAGAACGAAGAAAAAAAAAAAAAAAAAAAAACTTTCTGATATGATCCCTTGTATGATTTGCCACAACTTTGAACAGAAAAACCACATTAAACTTTTGATATGATGTCAACTCTGAGGGAAATAAAGGGAAGAAACAGAGCACTAATGAGAACATCGTTAAATATGGAAACTCGGGTAATAGAAAAAAAAAGTACCACCAAGCTTCGCAAACTGGAAAAGGAAATGGTACTAATGAAAATATTAAGGAAATGAAATAACAAAATGCAAAACATTCTTGTTAATACATTCTTAATGAACAACTACAGTTTATGCGCTCCCAGTGAGTAGCAGCGTCATGAACTGTCGCTCACGTGACCGTATAAGCCTAGCATACATTTTTTTTTCTCTACTTCAACTTTTCCGTACGGATCAAACCTGTATCGTACAGTGACGTCATGCACCAGTAGCCTGGAGTGAGCTCGGTCCCCTTGACTAACTGCACGATCAACAAAAACAAAAACCTATTTAAACTTCGTATTTTGATATCCGAGTAAATCCAAAAAAATCCAAGCTAAACTAATCTTCCAAGAAAACCTACCGCTCTTACGAATCAAAAATCAGATACCAAGAGATTGCTTATAAACAGGAGAACAACAAAGGTGGGAAAGAAAAAAAAAAGGGGTAGCAAAATGAAGCTAGAATGATCCATTTCTAAAGTTCCAAAACGCGCCAGAGGCTACAATATATCGAGAAATGAGTGCTAACGGGCGATATGACAAGTATATAATAAGTGGAACGACCGCGATTCACTACACCAACTTACTTACTAATCTGGAAAGCTACTGTTAGCATACTGGCAAAATCCACTACGAAAAATATCCAAACGCCAGTTCGCAAAGCGAATAAGCAACGAAACGGATGAACTCCCAAAACTGACTAGGAAAGAATGCCGAAGAACTGTATCCCTCATCAGCCAAAAAGACATAAAACTCGTAATAATGTCACATCTTTTGAGGGGAGCACAGACGCGAAGAAACGGAGCAAAATAAATCAATAGCCTACTATGAAGAAGACCATGCTGACGAAATTTTGCAAGCAAGCAAGAAAATAATAATAATCGGTGCTCAATACGAAGTGTAAAATAAGAATGATTGTTAACCCGGCAAATTCTTCGGCAAAGTCATTGCTGCGTTCCAGAGACTAATAACATGCAGAAAATATCATAATCCTCTGATAGACGCTGCCGCGCCAAAACGATGCGTGTAGCCGAAGCTACAAATATTATTCTAAAGAGATGATGATTATAATAATGATTAATATCTTCTCGGCAGAACAAACCCGCTAAACAAAGAAAAATATGATTTTTAGGGAAAATACTGAAAAACCCAAAAACGACAGGAAAAGAAGGTTACTCTTTTCTAATAGAAACGAGCATAGAACGCCAGCCACGTCTATGTGCTGACATGAGGTCGACAACCCATTGACCTACCAGCACCCAGCAGACGTGTTACTTCGTTTGATCATCCTATTAAGAAGAAGATGTCGGTTCGATTTTAGCCAAAGAACCAAGAAGAAACTGGTCACCGAGTCACATCCACATGGATTGATGATAGTGATGACGTGATAACAGTGATTGAAACTTTGAACAGTGACTGAAACTTTGTGCACAAACTACTGCTAATGGACGGATATAACAGAATGTGACAGCGCCGTGGCTAGCACCACAAAGAGGCTAACAGTGATTAGTTCTGACTCTCAGAAAGGCAAGCACGCATAATACGAACGCTTATTTCAGTGACGTAATTCTGCAGTATTGCCGACAGTGACAGAATGATGACCCAAGAAATGTAAGTGGTCACACCTCTGAACACTTATTACTAGAGACAGACATTACTGAGCAACTGTCAGGAAGTTGTTCTGAAAGACAATTGTGAAGTATAACTGGAACATTGTACAGTCAATTCATCCATTGATGTATCATCTAGTGTTATTCATATTAATCTACGTGGTATGTGTATTCATCATGGGCGTGTCCGAAGCAAAAACTCAAGATTTTTTTTAAAATAGCACAAAAAGAGAGAAAAAAAAAAAAACAGTTTCAGATTTCTGTAGTAATAGAAAAATCGTTTTCAATAACAACTTATAGTTCGTGTAAATATTATAATTCTGGGTGCAAGAGATCATAAATATTTGCCTTTATGTCAAGCTTAAAGTTCAAATGAAAGCCATATAAAATTTTTTTATCTCGCGGGAGCTCGATTTTCTCAGAGGGAGGGCGTAATGTGAGGATACATCTACGGTAAAGAAATATCTTGATAAAAAACTTACTCTATCCTCAACTCTCTCTATTTCCGACTAACTCTAAACGCCCACGCTTTTCTCCAGAAATTATTATCTTTCCCCAAACGAGTAAAAACATAAACGCGCACGCTTTTCTCCAGAGATTTCTCCAGATATTACCTTTTCCCCAATTGAGGAGGAAAAGAACTTAGACGAACTTATCCTGTTGGTTCCAAATCTTTCAGTCTGATAGAGATTCGCTAGAACGTCAGAGAAGGCAACCCTATTCGCTAGTGCACTCTATGGGAATTTAGAAACCCGTTATAAGGACCGAACCCACGGTTGGGAAGTCAGTTCGGAGTAGTTCGGAGTTGAGTTCAGTTCAGTTCTGAGCTCAGTCGAGTTCTGAGTCAGTTCAAGCTGGGGCATAGCCTCAAGTCAGCCAAGGGACTCAGGGGAGTTCTAGGTTGAGTTTATTGTGCTAGTGTCAGTGTCAGTGTTGTATCCTGAAACAGAGTGAGTAATAAATAACCTGTTTAGTTATTGACCTACGAACCGGTTATCGCCTTCGAAAAGACTCGGTGTATTAACATCCACAAACCAGTAGCCAATACCATGCTCGCCCGCTACATCTAGCCACGCTATTCTTATGCATCCACCACACAGCATACACCATTTTTCTTTTTCATACAGGGCTTCCAACATCGCGTGGGCGTTTTTCCAAGCTTCAGCTCCTAGGAAAGTCTGGATGGCTTGCCTAGTGAGGCTTGTCTTCACATTTTCTGGATACGTGCTTGTTCTCTTATTTGCTTCAGTTTTCAAATGTTTTGCGCCCAGCCGCCGCGTCTGAGGGCAGGAAGACTGGACATAGTCGACAAGCACTGACAAGAAAATCGCTAATTTCAGGTGGAAAGTAATGGTCTTATCGAAAATGTTTTTTCTGATCGATTTCTTAGGGAAAAAATCATTTCTAGTTAGGGTTGTGCTTTAATGGTAAATGGTAATATTCCCATTCTAGCGGAGGAAGATTCATCCGCACTGGCGGTTTTCCTGCCATTCTTGTCAAGGGTTAGCTTCAAACGCTTGAAAGAAAGGTAAATCAGTGAGTTCTTCCCTTCGTATTAACTAATCAAATCAATCAAGCCTATATTGAGAATGGCTATTGTGAAAGTTTTCTCTAACTAAAAATGTCTGCTCTTTCTAGCGTCACACGATGAAATACAATCCTGGGAAGAAATCCGAGAAATACGGAACCTCCCAATGTCGATCGCCGAAAAACTTGACTTGAAGAAAAAGCTTTTGGTAAGCATTGTATCCTCAGTAGGCTACTCTGGAAGAAGGTTTCGACATTTTGCTTTTCGGCAAGTCGCTGAATCATGTTTCTAGAGTTTAGTATAGTTCCGACAAACGACGAATTCTGCGTCTCCTTTCGGGCACCCACTAATGCTACGTTTACACACTGCGGAAGTCCGAGCGTATGCGTAAAATACGATACGTATCGGTACGTTTTGCATATGAATACGTCCTTATTGCTAGAAATCTTTTCAAGCTCAAATACGTTCGTAAAATACGCTCGAATTTCAAAATACGCTTGGGTTTTACGCAGTGTGTAAGCCCACCATAAGATTGGGCGGTAGCGTTTTCGGGCGTGCTTCGATTACGTTGAATTAAAGCGTGAGCAAAAATAGCATTTATCCCAGGATTCCCCCCGTAATTGACTCAGGCTGGTAGGTGTGGATGACTTGTCATGTTATGAACTGCAGGCATCGGTACTGGACTCCACAGCATCTCATCACAGTTTCCACTCGACGTACTTGTGAAGGAATCGTTTCCTTCCCCGCCTGACATTGAAGCGATTTTGTCGAACTTGCAAATTTTCGGCTAGCGAAACAAGGTTTTACCGACAGGCGACCCGGAATTTTGGGTCTGTTAGAAGGAATTCTTAAAGTGTAACTGAAAAGCCAACTTATTTTGAATCATTAACTGAATGCATTGGATTATTTGGATTGTGTGAAGAGATTATTACGCTCAGAATATTTACGGCAGTCTTCACGACGCAAAATTCTACTATGACGCGTAAAGTTTGAATCTCAATCGAAACGCGGCTTTTCAGTGGCCAGTGATCATCTTGCGGAAGGTAGTTCACTGCGTGAACACTAATTTTTCGCAAATCGTTTTCGTCAAGCATACAACACAGGTAAAAGCGCATACAGCTACCACAAATCCGACAGGGAAATTCCACTATTTGAAAATCGATTAACCATGAATAGCGGGACAATGAAATAAGCATTTTCATCGGGTTTTCAAGCCTCATTAAGTGAATAAGTCATGGGTAACTAGATTGTCTTATCTGAACCTCTCGTGCGTCCTCCGCGCCCGTCGTCAACCAAACCCCCAGAAACAACAAGAGCTGGAAGCTCATATGGCACTTGCAAGGCTGGGTCGGAGGATGAAAGTAGGAATTCGTCAATTTGTGGGTTTGTTGTGATCATTTGTAATCAAAACTCTTGAAGTAAAAAACATGATGAACTCATCGGGAGCACGAAAATGTATATTTTACTCAAAAGTGTTGTTTGTACTTTAAGGAAATCACTTTCGAGCAAAACCCTTAAGGCAAAAATGATCATGGGCTCATAGGGATCACGAAAATGTGTATTTTGCTAAAAAGTATTTTTTGTACGTTGTGGTTGCGATTAGTAAGGGATGGTCGGATCTGGGAACTGACAATTTCTAAGCCAATCTTGTCAAGTGTCTGATTTCCAAGCCAAGTTTCATCGTCCTAGCACATCTGGAAGTACCTTGATTCGCGATCACTGGAATTCTGGACCCCCCTCCAACTCCCCCCACAGTGCCCGAACCCGGTCCGGTTCTGTCACTGATGTATCTAGAGCTTCTGCTTGTTCTTCCAACCAAGTTTCGTCCCAATAGCTCCACTCTAAGCGTGTCACAAGATTTCGGGTTCTCCCCTCCACCTCCCACCCCCAACATTCATCGGATTACATCCGGACTTTAAACAGGACATTTGAGACATGAGTTCTTTCCAAATATCAAGTTTCATTAAGATCCGATCACCCGTTCAAAAATTATACATACCTCAAGATTCAGGATTCTCCCTCCCTCCACTCCCCCCACGATGGTCGGATCAGGGAACTAACTATTTCTAAGCCAATCATGTCAAGTCTCTAATTTTCAAGCCAAGTTTTATCGTCCTAGCACGTCTGGAAGTACCTTAACTTAGGATCATCGGAATTCCGGACCCCCTCCCTCTAACTCCCCCACAGTGCCCGAATCTTGTCCGGTTCTGTCCCTTACGTACATAGGGCTTGTGCTTGTTCTTTCCACCAAGTTTCATTCCGATCGCTCCACTCCAAGCGTGTCACAAGTTTTCCGGTTCCCCCCTCCGACCCCCCCACCTTCATCGGATCTGGTCTGGACTTGAAACTGGGCATCCGAGACATGTGATCTTTCTACGTATCAAGTTTCATTATGATCCGATCACCCGTTCGGAAGTTATACATACCTCAAGATTCCGGATTCCCCCTCCCGTCACTCCCCCCCACGATGGTCGGATCGGGAAGTTGACTATTTTCAGGTTAATCTAGTCGAGTCCCTGATTTGCCTGCCAAATTTCATTGTCCTAGCACACCTGGAAGTAACTTAACTCCGTATCACCGGAATCCCGGAACCCCCCTCCAACTCCCCCCACAGTGCACGAATCCGGTCCGGGTCTGTCAATGACGTACCTAGGGTATGTGCTTGTTCCTCCCACCAAGTTTCATCCCGATCGCTCCAGTCTAAGCGTGTCACATGATTTCCGGTTCCCCCCTCCGACTCCCTCCCCAGATTAATCGGATTCGATCCGGACCTGAATCGGAACATCTGAGAAATTACGTCTTTCCAAATATCAAGTTTCATTAAGATCCGATCACCCGTTTGAAAGTTATGCATGCCCCTAAATTCCGGATTCCGGCTTCCCTCCCTCCCCCCACGATGGTCGGATCGGGGAAGTGACTATTTCTAAATTAGTTTGGTCGGGTCCCTCATATGCCTGCCAAGTTTCATCGTCCTAGCACATCTGGAAGTATCCTAACTCGCGATCACCGGACTGACCGACCGACAGACCGACAGACCGACCGACCGACGGAAAAGTGATCGGTATATGGCACTTGGCCGGAAGGCAAGTGCCATAAAAAGGAGACCCCAATGCTCACAAGTCTACCAAGTTTCAACTCGATACCTGTTGATTCTTGTCACTGTTTACGAACTGTACTCTTGGGCAATCTGAGCCCAGTTGCCCATGAACGGGGTTGGGAGAGGTGCAGCTTTCTGTTTCGGTTAAACTTTAAAAGCCCTAGCCTGTTCATCTTCAGCTTTTGCTTCAAATGGACCCACCCTCCCAGGCTAAGATACATACTAGTTGCGTTTTTGCTGATACCATGGTATCAGAAATACGGTCTAAAGTCGTTTTTGCAGTTATCGTGGTATCTGATACCACGGTCAAAAGGCGTTTTTGCAGTTGTCGTGGTATCTGGCCCGTTACCGTGGTAACAGATATTCAGATATCACGGTCCGACCGTGGTATCTGGTCGTGGTATCTGGAAAACGCATCTCACTTTCATCAAATTTTGTCAAATTGGTGAGAAAGAAGTTCAGCACTTAGTGATGTAACTGGATATCATTTTATATTATGGGATGACTACGAACAGTGTAATTTCGGCAATAGTCGTTTTTGCAGTGGACCGTATATCAGATACCAAGGTAACTGCAAAAACGACTGATTGCAGATCCAGTTACCATGGTAACAGATACCATGGTATCCGCAAAAAGGCAACTACTGACATCAAACATTCGTGTGCTGTGTAGCAAGACAGAAAATAAAATGAAAGTCATTCGGAATATTCGCTAGTGATAAGTTATTGGCTGAAACTCACAAATATTCTATAGCTAATCCTTCACGAATCGTTATGACCATGGAAGGAATTTGGGAACTTCGGGTAGTGGAGTCAAGCAAAATGAGCGACAGTTAACTGTAAACTGTAAAGAACATCCTCTTAACTGTAAAGAAATAGTTAAGAGGCAACAGTAAATAGAGAGTAGAGTTGGTTTTAAGCCGAAATAGCGTATTTGTAAGAAAAACACGTCAAAGCGAAACAGTATGAAATCAGCGTATTTTGATGGGCAACTAATTTTCCGGGTGCTACTGCGAGTTTTCCGGTAGACTGCGAAACGGACGCCTTGGGCAATCGTTAATCCGGTGTGTATTGTAAAAGTCAGTTCAGTCATTTGAACTGACTCGTTCTCTTCGTTATAGCACACCCCCACATTCCGGGTACGAGGAGTTGCAGCACTTCGCCTAAAGCGTAAACAATGGCAGTACAGCCTGCAGAATTCATTCAACAGTTTTCTGTCCTTCGTCGTTCCCTGGAATGGTCTTCTCAAAAGGATCGAAGGGAAGTATGGCTCCGCCCATCGAGCCTTCTTTATGTTCGTGCGCTGGCTTTTCTTTCTCAATTTGGCAATGAGTTTGGTTGTTGGTGAGTTTTCTTGTGTGTTTTCTTTCGGATAGTGGCAATTTACCCTTTTCACTGTTTAAAGTTTAACTGAAAAGGACTGGGATAGTACAATCTAGTTACTCATCACTTATTCACTTAAATTGGCTTGAAGACCCGCTGAAAATGCGTTACTTGGTTGTTCCGCTATTCAGGAATAATCGATTTTCAAATAGTGGAATTTCCGTGTGATTTGTGGTACCTCTAATTTGTTGTATGCCTTACAAGAAAGGTTTATGACTTCGTTTTTGTTCAGGCACTAAGCAATCTTCACCAATATCGCCACTGCCCACTGAAAAGACTTGTTTGTGTTTAGATAAAAATTTGCCACGTCATAGTAGAATTTTTCGCTGTGGGGACAGCCGCAGATATTCTGAACGTCATAACTAGAGCATATAGTGGAAAACAAAAAAATCCCTTTGCAGAATTCAAATAATTCAGTGTATTCAACTAAATGACACAAAAATAAGTCGGCTTTTCAGTTAAACTTTAATTGATTTGTTTAAAAAGCCGTGAAGCAGAGCTGTAGTCTTCGTGTGTTCAGTTGGTTTATTCGTGTCTCAGTTACCATGTCTGTTACCAGCCTGGCGGGTTTTCTCGGTTCCCCCAACATACGTTTTCGGTTAGTTCTCCCCAAGGTAGATTCTTTCCGGTAAAATTAAGAGCTACAAGCCCGTATTGCACTTGTTACGGAAAACTGAACAAGAAAGTAAATGAGACCGTCACGAAATATCCGTGCGCCCCTCGAAATCCTTCCACCGTGGCCGGATGTGGTTCGGATCAGCGTATGACACATCTAAGGCATCTGCTGCTATCAATATTCAAGTTTCACTCGAGTTGGATCACTCGTTTGTATTGAAAATTGCATTTCCGGGAAATGTCTGGTGCCACCCTCCAAATCCGCCCACTGGCCAGATGCAGTTCCCCAAAATGGGACCTCGTTTACATGACCTTGTAAGTCCCAAGTTTCATTCCAATCCCTCGATCTGTTTGGTCCCGAAGTGCGACAAAAAATATCCGGGACCCCTTTTCAGCTCCCCCACTACGACGGCTTGGACACATAATGGCATCTGCTCCTACCACCCATCAAGCCGCACTGGAAAGCTGCAAAATGCCATACAAAAAAAAAGAAACCTGCCGGGCTATTCATCTCTCTCAGACGATTTTTCTTCAGGTTTGCTGATAGTTCTACCATCGGAGCTGAGCCGTATTTCGATGGACTGCAACTCTACGTTGAGTCAGGTCAAGGTGCGGACGTTTCCAGACGATCAAGTTATCTTTCCTCAGTTGCGCTCCGGCAACAATCCGCCGGAGTTAGCTGTATGTGGAAAGAACCTTACTGGAACCTCTTTATTAGCAACTGAAAAATGCTGGAAATTTTACAAGGATAATGTGAAAAACGACACAGACGCTCTGTCAGTCGTTCAGGACTTCATCCAAGGAACTGGCTGGATGGAGCTAACCTTGGCGTTCTATGGGTACTACAAGCCCTTGGTGTTTTACTGGGAAGAAACAGCTGCGTATTACAACCTGCCTATTGCCTATATATTGGTGATGCTCTCCATAGCAGTGCTATGTTTCGCGGCGATTTGTAATACCATAAGACGCGGACTACGACTCAAAGCCTACTCGGACAGTCGGGAGTTTAGATATATGGCTCTGACGTTTGCAACGTGGAATTATTTCGTCGGAGATAAGCAGACGGCAAAGTTCAAGCGTCGTGTAATGACTCAGGAATTTAAGGCCCTGGTGCTGAAAGATAGAATCAGACAAGAGGAACTTTCGCGAAGCTCCAAACAAAATGTTATTCTGTTTTTCGTGCGTATGCTTTGCTGGACTGTTGTTTTAGCCTTACTGGGAGCAGCTTGTTATGTCATTTTCCTAACCGTCGAGTTTTCCCAGCGGTACTTAAGCGATAATGGAGTGACTGTCGTTCAGCAGTCACTGACATTCAGAGTGACTGACACTCAGAAGTTAGAAATCTTGTTAGTGTCGTTCCTTCCCTCGATTGTTATCACCGCTTTGAACTTTCTTGCTCCCTTTGCGTTTAATGCATTAATGGCCTTCGAGAAATATACAACGGAAGTGGATATTAATATAACATTGTTCCGACGGACCGTGTTACGCTTGGCCTCGCTTATGGTATTGGTTGTTACTGTTTTCTCTCAGGGGTATGAGAGCGCCGGCTTTTGCGGCGAGGACGGACTCCAGTCCAATGCTACTGCCACCCTCTGTTGGGAGACAAAGCTGGGACAGGAGATCTACAAACTGTCTCTGTTTGATTTCGCCATTGTTTTCGTAATGACCTTTATCGTTGGTTTTATCCGTTCAAGAATCGCTCTAAGGATGACCGACAGCAAGTGCCAAATTATACAACCCCAAACCTTCAGCGTTGTCGAGAGCTCGCTTGATCTCATCTATAACCAAGCTTTGTGTTGGATTGGAATTTATTTCTGTCCAGTCATAGCTTGGATAAGCACTATCCAGTCATTTTTATTTTTTTACTTTAACTTATTCAGGTGTCATGTTAATTGCGTGCAGTCGGATCATTTTGTCAGTGTTGTCAAATCGTCATCTCTGTTTTTGAATGTTTTGCTTGCCGTCAACATCATTAGCGTTTTGATCGTCGGGTACGCCGTAGCTTACGTACCGGCTTCGCTTTCTTGCGGCCCTTTCCGCGGTCTTGGCTTTGCCTGGGAGGCGGTCGTCATGGAAGTGCGCCAACTGCCGAGTGCGACCCAGGATTTCTTCTTTTTCCTAGGTACCCCCAGTTTTTATATTATCTTGCTTGTTATCTGCATCATTGTATTTATGTATCTCGCGTCAGTGATATCCGCACAAAATTTGGTGATTTCGTCTATGAATAATCAGATATCCTGGCTAAGCAAGGATAAGTTGTTTTTGTTGAGGAGGATTGAGGCTGTTGGGAGCGAGACATTGCCGAATCGCAAGCCGGCCGCTGTCAGGAGTAAGCGAGGCTATACGACGCAGTAACATCCTGTCTAGTCAGTCCGTTTAGTCGATCCCGGTGATTCTTTGTATTTTGTGATAATTTCTTACGAGTTGTTTGTATTTCGTTTAAATATACCATACTGTGATGCAGCAGAAACTTGTGAAGAACAACTTGCGTAAACCCCCATTCCCGTTGCTCTGACACATTTCCCCCGGAAAATGTACGAGAATCCTCTATGTGAAGCACAGGACTTGCACTGTGGTTTTCTTGTTATGACAATATCTTCTGACTGAAAGAGAATATGAGCGACCGGCACAGCCGCCTCTCAGTGCAAGGCGGAGGCTAGCAATCTAAAGGCGTATTCTCGCCGTTCCCCGATGACTCCTCTATAGAGAGATTTCACCGTACCCGAAGAAAACGGATATTTCTACACCGTCATCGTCGGGATCATAAACAAAGGAAATTGACATTACGAGGTATAGGACTTTCAACTTTGAGACTAAACTACCGGCCTTGTATAGCTGCTGTGAGTCAGAGAGTTGTTGATAACTTTTGCAAATTAACGTTCTTTTTTATGAGAGTTTGAAGGCTTCAAAGTTTGTCAACAAAGACGGAGGCTCGCGTCCTATTGGTCGGTTGTGACGCGCATTTCAAGGAACGCGTCATAGCTGACCAATAGAACGCGACTTCCTCTTTGCTTACAAACTTTTGAAGCCTTCAAACTCTCATAAAAAAGAACATTAATTTGCAAAAGTTGTATTATTCCAACAAGAAGAAGCCAGATAACAATTACAACAACTCTCTGACTCACAGCAGCTAGCTATACAAGGCCCAGACAAGGCCGGCAATTCAGTCTTAATGCTTCCGTTTTCTTCGGGTAGGGTGCATTCTCTTTGTTACTTACAGAAGAAACGGCAGATATTTCGAAATTTTGATTGTTTTGTTTTGCTTTTCTGCAGTTTTGTCCTCTTTTCTGTAAAGAGGTTAAGGTTAGTTATTTAACAAACTGCTTTTTGATTAGGTTGAATATTCTGACCTAAGAAAAACTACTTTAATCCTGCTTTTGTTCCTCTCTTTATGCAGGCATAGCCTAGACAGGTTAAAACTGAAAGATTTTATTCTTGGCTCTTGCTTGTCTTTAGAACAAGGACAAACTGAATTTGAAAGCTTGCTTGTCTTTTAATTATATTAAGTAAAGGAGGGTTTTTAAAGGAGATAATCACTCTCCAATACTGTAGATTTCATGAAGCATTGGAAAGTTGCTGAACATTCTGAACTAGTTTTTGCACTTCGGGAACTGAAGCAGCTTTGGAAGAGGGAAAGTCAGTGGAGAGTTAGTTCCAAGGAAAGATTCACTTTCATCAGAAATTTTGAATGTGTCTCAAAAAGTGTTATAGCATAGGCTAGCCTAGACAGGCAGTAGTACATATATATCCTACTACAGTAGAGTTATGCTTAGGCTATGTGAACGTTTGTTGACTTCAGATTTTGCCATTTTCATGCACTTGCTGTGTCTAAAGCTAACTAGCAGTTAGCCAATGTAGGTAAGAAGGGCAGCTGAAAACACCTGTACAGGTATTTTGGATCTTCAGTCTACCATTTAGCCCAAAACTGCAGTGTTCACATTAAAGTACAGGAGGGGTACCTGACCTCGTTTTTACGCAACCTCGAATTTTACCGCGAAATGTTAAAATGAAAGTTCAGTGCTATCCTGACAGTCAAGAAGCAAAATCTGAATTTTTTTTCAACAGTTAAGTCCCAAAATATTACAATTATTTGTCTTTTCTTTGTTTTGAACCTGGTTTAAAAAGGGATTTTCTGGTTATTAGCCTTATTACCTCTATCTTTTTCATCACTTTGCAAGCAATCTGACCTCATGTAAAAATGGGTGAAACTGTTTGAAAAGAAAATTATATTTAACTGGAAATATTGAAGTAAAATTTATATCCCCAACATGTAAGCATGTAAATTATATTTAACTGGAAATATTGAAGTAAAATTTATATCCCCAACATGTAAGCCATTCTATTAGCTTCACTTTAGTATTTTTGTCATGTTTTTTCGTTCCTTTTTAAGATAGATAAATCTCACTAAAAAAAGATTTCTCTGGAAATTTGAAATCTTGTCTGAGGTTGGGCACCTCTCCTGTAACTGTTCACAAAAGCATACCTCTACTGTATATCGAATCTAGGTTAGGGTAGCCATTAAAAAAAAAAATCAAATCTGAGCTTTTGAAGATCAGAATGTGAATTAGCTTTGATTTGAGGCCAAAATCACCTCTCTATCTTGCCTCTAAGCATCTTAAATCTTCTTTAGAAAACAGTATTTTACATAAGGAAATCCCTGTGTTCAGCCATTGACTTTAGGGTTTTGTCCATCTAGGGACCAGCTTGTAACTAGGTGCTTCAGTGAAATTCTATGAAACTGGTGGTTTTGAGCTGGTTTTGAGTGCATATGGGGAGCCCCAGCAAGTGAGTTAGATGAATGAATATGATCATCAAGATAGGCTGCTGACTTTTCCTCCTTAGTATCAATAAATTTTTGTAGGCAAGTTCGGCTACTTTTTTTTACATTTAAATTTACATTGAATATTAAGAAATAATATTAAATAGCTAGGACATCTTAGTGATGGCCTTACAAAACAGACAATTTTGTCCTGAATGCAATGGTATTTTAAAAATATTTTTTGGAGATGTTTTAGATAGATAAAACTGATAAGGAAAATTCACAGCAATTCATGCTTTCATTACAAAACAAGACCAAAGGTTCCGATGGGATCTCAAAACTTTGATATTTGATCCAGACAATTAGGTTTTCTCTTCGTCAGATCCGGTCTTCGCCAGACTCCATGAACATTTATACTCTTAAAACTTAGAAACAGAGTAAGGCCAAACAGCTGATCATTAAGATATGGATTCAGCTTGTGTGTTTACCCCTATAAGTTGATTGAAACGATCCTGAAAAACTAAAGCTCAAAAACGAATTCAGCGTATCTAGTTACCCCTATTTCCAACATCTAATCAACTTCAAATAAAAATTTAACTTATCGCAAATTTTCCGGTTTCAACCGGAATCCGGACGAACTATATGTCAGGCAAAAAAATTATTGTCATATACGGATTCAGCATCTCGTCTTACCCCTAGATCGGACATCTAATCAACTTCAAATAAAACTTCTACTTTTAACAAACTTTCCAGTTTTGGCCGGATTCCGGGCGAACTTCTTGTCTGGCGAAAGAACGGTTTTCATATTCGTGTTTAGCATGCCTTCTTACCCCTATATCGAACGTCTAATCAACTTCAAATAAGACTTCCACTTTTAACCAACTTTCCGGTTTTGGCCGGATTCCGAGTGAACTACTTGTCCGGCAAGAAAATGGTTTTCATATTCGTGTTCAGCATGCCTTCTTACCCCTAAGGCCCTAAATCAAACATCTAATCAACTTCAAACAAAACTTTTACTTTTAACAAACTTTCCGGTTTTGGCCGGATTCCGGACGAACTACTTGTCCGGCGAGAAAATGGTTTTCATATTCGTGTTAAGCGTTTCTTCTTACCCCACAATCGACTATCACATTAGCTGTTTAAAAAATTTTTGCTTGCCCCTTAATTTGAACCCCCTCCCCTACCCCTAAATGTAGGGCTATGGGACCCATCTACGAACTCGACCTTACTCTTGACCCAAAGAATGCTCACACCAAGTTTCATCAAAATATCTCATTCCCTTCGAGAGTTATCGTGCTCACAGACGGACGGACAACTTTTGCGATGTCATAGGTAGCCTACCCCTCCACTTACGTTTTGGGATCCCAAAAACCGCCAGTTTGTGCCACTAGGAGTTTTGGCCACCCTGTCTAGGTTATTAGACCGAATAATTATGGACCAGTGTTCGGATTCTGTATGATTTCGTCAAAATTGACCGACGTTCGGGATTCGTGATAACTACCGAATTATGGCAATCATACCGAATAAATTACTAGTGAATAATTTTAAGTAGCATATTTGGTATTCTGTAGAACTA
The DNA here is from genome assembly GCA_023053555.1 of Branchinecta lindahli. NCBI lineage: Eukaryota > Metazoa > Arthropoda > Branchiopoda > Anostraca > Branchinectidae > Branchinecta > Branchinecta lindahli. The sequence continues at coordinate 16,495,587 of JAKZAO010000009.1, forward strand.
CCGAATCCCAATTATACCGATTAAATTCGTATAATTTTTTCGGGATTCATGTTTGGGATTCATGATAACTATCGAATCCTGGCAATTTATTTGAATATATTACCAAATCCCGATCATTATACCAAATAATTTTGGACCGGTAGCCTATTTGGATTCTGTATAGCTTAACGAATCCCGATAATTATACCGAATAATTCTGGTATCGAAAAATGACCAAATAATTATGACCAATACTTGGATTCTTTGTAATTTCATATAATATTTAAATTGGTACAATTTCTTCAAAATTTGATCGAAGTTCGGGATTCATGATAACATTGATAACTACCGAATCCTGGCAACTTTACCGAATCCTGATCATCATACCAAATAGTTTTGGACTGATAACCTATTCGGGATTCTGTATAACTACCGAATACCGATAATTATACCGAATAATTCTGGTATTGAACAAAAAATTACCGAATAATTTGTTTTAGTAAAATTTTACTGAATCTCAAAAAGTTTTGGGGGGCTGTACCCCCCTCACCCCCCTTGCGACGCCCCTGATGGCAGTTGACAGTGGAATGAAAGAGCCAGCATCAGTGATAAAACAAAATTAAGTATGATAAGTGATGTTGCTCCATCACATGCACCTTAGTTCCTCCTGAGTCATTGGTGATGCATTGAGTGTCTGCCACATGGGTGATATGTAAAAAAAACTCCATACTGTGTTTATTACTACATCAGACAGCAGTTCTAAATCTGTAATTCTTATTGTAGGTTTGTACTAGCAGCCACACCTAGCCTACAACCATGGGGAAAGGTTTCAATAACTACATGTGCAAGAAGTTCTTCCACCCTGCTTCAAGAGACAACTTAAAAAGGGTATGGATGGCAGAACAGAAATCTGAAGCATACAAACAGAAACAGGAAGAATTGCGAGTTCAGTATGAGAAGGAGCAAGATGTCTTCAACAACAAAGCTTTAGTCAGTAAAGAGTCAAAAGAAAAGCTTTCTGTCAATTTCATGTATGAACCTCCGCCTGGTATGAAGAAAGATCACGTTAAAGAAGAGGGGGAACCTGAATTCAAGTTTGAGTGGCAACGAAAGTATAACGCCCCTCGTGAGAGTTATTGCAAAGGAGATCAAGAAATCAATGACCAGCCATTTGGCATTCCAGTCAGAAATGTTCGATGTTTGAAGTGTAGAAAGTGGGGACACTTGAACACAGGTAAGCATTTAGAAGGTGAACAGACTATCTTTCACCCTGCATCTGTTTATTGTAATGTTGTTGTCCAAGGGGTTGCACTGTCCATCCGGGTAAATTTCGGTACAGATGTTATTTCGGAACGAAAAGAACAAAAAATAGCAAAATGCCTAGGTAGGTGGTTGAACTTTGCTTTGGTCGCTGTATCTCTGTATCAGCACGAGATGCCTGCGTGGGTTTGGTTGAACTGTAACTATTTGATAGACATTTAGGCAATTAAATACCCGTCTGCCTTTGTAGTAACGGATTTAAATCAGAATGAAAGTTGCGAATCGTCGTAATACATCTGATGTGAGATTGTTTTGTGGGAGAGAGACAAAGTTCTGTAAATGACAGAATTATTTAGCGGTTATTTTGTCATCAGACAAGGATTTTATAAATCTTCGTAGCTCTTTTTGAATGAATTTGGGTCTAAATAAGGAATCTCGAGATTGCGCCAGCTCCAGCCAACTAGAGTTTACAACAATTCATATGGTTCTGAATAAACTCCTTTAAGTATCAAAACCCGAAATCTGTTGAAAAACCTGTTTCTGTGATGGAAAACTAAGAATCCGTATTTTTATTTGAAATGCTTTTCTCCATACCAAAAGACTATATCAAGAAACCCGAGTTAGTCGAAGGTTGTTCATAGACATACATACCTTAACTAGAAAGAGTCTCATACTAAGAGCTCGTAATAAGTTGACGCTCTTTCTTAAACATCTGGACGGCTGCCGATGTATTTTTGCCATCTTTCAGATCGAGAATGTCCCTTGTTTGCAAGTTTCTCTGGAGTCGAGGCTGGAAGTACAGGTAATGACACTTTCTCTCTGATGAGGCAAATGAGGGAGGATGGCCTTCAGATGAAACGAAGTGCAGTCAACACCTTGGACTCGCAGCCCGTCGAGCTTGAACCGGTAGGTTTTCCTCACTTTAAACTAATTTTTCGCGCACGGCAGTTTCTCCTCCACCGCGGAGCTCCCCCAGAGTGGAAATCCTGCTACAGATTTATTTTTATTTATCGGGAGTGCATTCTTCTACAATAGGATAGTTTTGTAGATAGGATAATATTGTCGTAGTCTCTATGTTTATCTGATCTTCTCTTATTATGGTGTTACCTTCTTCTTTTCTTTCTTTATTCCTACTCCGTCTATGCCATGTGCTTATTTGATGGGTGAAAAATAAAATTAATTATTATTATTATGTTTAGAGCTATCACAACTCCTTTAAGGATCCTATCTCACACATACCGCAGTAGTGATGTCGGCCTTTGCCGGAGAGTTCGAGCCTGTTGCCAGTGGTACGATCTACTGTGGTAGGACTGTCCTTGCATAGGAATCCATGTTGTCCATTAGTTCTTGATAGCAGCTAGCTTAGCTCGTCTTATGCAAAGCCGAGTCAGGGGGTTTTGATATAAGACTTCTGAATCCACGAAAATAATGAGACAAATGAAGGAATAGAATAAACAAAAAGTAGATGCTATGGTTCAAATACTGATAAAAATCTTGGAACATAACAAATCTGTGTCGGTGCAAAACAGAGTGGTATTACGATAGAAAATGTGTAAAAAAAAACACAACTAGCCTAATACTAACGGGTGAACACTGTACGATATGTACGAGCCTAGATTTTCGTACGAGCCCCAACTACCTGTTACGGGCGTATAACGTGTTCTTGTAAAAAAAAAAATATTTAACAGTAGCAAATATTTAATCATTACCTTCACTATCCTCTAGTCACCTGCTGTTGTGTTGTCTGGAAAAATACTAAATGTCTTGTGCTTTTATTTGGAAAAACATCAGACTGTACATCCTTTTGTTCCTGACGCCTTTTTGTTATCTTCACAGTATTTTTCTGTTTCTTAGGAGGGACCTTCTGAGCAGACGTCCGACCCCGAAGATATCAGTGAACAGATGGAGATTGTGAAAAGCCTGTCTGTCAAACAGAAGAAGAAGCTTCTAAAGTAAGTATGCCTATAATTATTACCTGTTTCTCTTACGAACAGGCTCTAAGTACCCACTCTGAGCTAATAGGCTGCGTGGGCGGGCGCGTCCTCCCTTGGACTGTCGATGAGTTTATTATTCATTTGTAACCTTCTTTACACAAAGGTTTAGCAAAGTAGAGTAAATAGAAAACAACAAGTCCGCATAATAAGTGGTTCGTAACGTAGTCGCTCACAAAGGGCGTTCCACTACCTACCCTTTTCTACCATCCTCATCTACTTTTCGGCAGCTGAGTGAGGTGTAGCGGGAATCGATTGAGTTACGCAGCCTCTTTGTGGGATCGCGGGAAAAACGCCTTAGTAAATGAAAACACCAGATGGGCTGGGGATCAAGGACGGTATTTGTAAATGAAAGACAAATTATAGCTCAGACCTTCATATCCCTTTACCGTGGGTGCTGTATCCGTCGTTTTTCCCATGAAAATATGTACCATAATGCAAACCCCGAGTGTCCTGGGTCTAGGTGACCCCTCCCCCGCGGCGAAATCCCCGAATATAGGATATAGGAAATCAGAAAATCTTATTAAAAACTGCAGTTTGGACCGCGAGCACTTAGGATTTTCCCTAGACGAGCGAGTAAATGTAAACAGAGTGACGGCGGCTCGCCTCTATATATACTTTTCATAAGAATATAATGCATTTTATTAACACTGTGTGTGGGGGGGGGGGGTATCCGGAACCCGAGTGTCCTATGCAGGTAGCAGCACCGTCATCGACTCCATACGAAAAGTTGAGTTATGATCAGAATGCAGAAAATATGTCCGGAAAATCGTGATTGTGCAGTGCTGCGAACAGACGATAAGGTTTTCCTGACGGACTCTCTGCACTTTTATCTTCACATTGAAAAATGTTAAATTTTCCGTATGGAATTGATGATGCTGAAGAAAATCTTGACAGAAATTCCCGTCCACGAGCACCCGATCCTGATCGTGCGTTATAAGGCATAATAGAGGTCAGAATACCATTTGTAGGTTTTAATAACTATTTGTAGCAGGTTTTAATACTTTAAAGTTTAACCGAAAAGGACTGGGATAGGACAATCTTAAACTGGCTTGAAGACCCGCTGAAAATGCGTTACTTGGTTGTTCCGCTATTCAGGAATAATCGATTTTCAAATAGTGGAATTTCCGTGTGATTTGTGGCACCTCTAATTTGTTGTATGCCTTACAAGAAAGATTTATGACTTTTTTTGTTCAGGCACCAAGCAATCTTCACCAACATCGCCACTGCCCACTGAAAAGCCTTGTTTTTGTTTAGATAAAAATTTCCCGCGTCATAGTAGAATTTTCGCTGTGGGGACGGCCGCAGATATTCTGAACGTCATAACTAGAGCAGATAGTGGGAAACAAAAAAATCCCTTTGCAGAATCCAAATAATTCACTGTATTCAACTAAATGACACAAAAATAAGTTGGCTTTTCAGTTAAACTTTAACGCTTATACCTGTTCGTCACAAAACCAGTCTTTGGAAATCGTTTAACGCTGATGTTTTTCAGGAAGATTAAGAAACTGGAGAAAGAAAAAAAGCGGATGAAAAAAGAAAAGCTCTCACAGTCGAATAAGTCCAGTCGTGGACATCATCGCCACGATTCCGACTCTGACGAAGAAGTTGTCGTAAAAATGGAGAAGAGATCGCCAGCAGCTGATGACCGTGAACTGTCGAAAATGTACCGCCGCGAAAGAAGGCTTGATCGGAGCCTGTCCAGAGAGAGCGTGTCAGACTCGGGTGAAGAACTCGTCTCCCCACGAGGTCAGAGAAGCGGATACGAACGATCCAACGGTGCAGAAAATAAGACTCACTGGGGTGGCGGATCAAGTAAGAAATATAAGGGAGATGGGCGCAGGGATGACTCGGTTGAAAAAGAAACAAGAGTTAGTCAAAGAGGCGAATCTGGAAAATCACGGAGAATAGAAGACAGAGAAATGAGGGGCGATAGAAGACGGAAATCAAGGGATAGTCAAGACAGACGGAGAGCTGATTCACACTCGGATTCTGAAAATGAAACAAGAAATGGTTACAAAAAGAAACCCACAAAATCAGACAAGAAACAAGCCAGGAGAGAGCGAAGTGGATCGAGGGATAGAAAACATAAAAGAAACACCGGTTCGGAGTTTGACGATGAAAGAGTGACTAGAAGAAGTCCTAAACGAGAATACGAGACTGAAACTTCGAGGACATCAAATGAAAAATAGCGTAGACGCGACAGAAGTGAGTCCGAGGATATGAAGAACGAAAGGAAGACGAAATCGTCCAGGGACCATGAAGTCATTATCAAAAAAGAGAATATCACCCCTGATAGAGAGGTGCGCGAAAAAATACGACGGTCTCATGAGAAAGAAAAGAGAAAGCGAAGCAAGTCCAGGGACAAATCTAACAAAAGCGAAAAGCGTGAGGACAGAAGAGAGGAACGAAAAAGACGCCATTCAGATTCGGACTAAGTTTGCTGCTAAACCCATTTGTTTTGTAAATATGCGCGAACATATTTTGTATTAAACGTGTCGTAACATATCCAGTGAGCTCACAGGTCGTCCTTGCTTCATGATCGTTGCGTGGATAACTCGGCCAAAGCGAGCATAGTGCATGTTTTCGCGTGGATGGCCCCACGAAAATTTGAATCGATAGTGTCATCTTCACGAAAACTGTTGAGCTCAACAAGAGCTCAAAGGATTCGGTTTGTCACCCGAACACCGCGCTGAAACGTCATGTCTTGAGCTGAACTATGACGTCACCCTATTCACGCGAAAATGTTTGAGGTGGGTGGCATCCACGACAAATCTCATATGGGGATGGCTTGTCCCGTTAAATAACGCCGCCCACGCGAAAAACGTCCCGATAGAAGGATGACATGTTGAAGTCTCCGCGCTGCTGAGGAAAGTCGCCAAGCTTTTTGCAGCGGTTTCACGCTCTGGAAACCATAATAGCCATCCTGAAAACTGCTTCCAGAACATTCGCGGAAATCCACCGAAAACCGTCCCTCGTTCAAAGGCTACACATCCGTTCCTGCGGACCAGATAATTAAGGCGGGTAAAAAATAAAACGGCTATGTCACGAGCAAGTCGCTCCGTCTGATTTTTTCTTTCTCAGGTACCCTGAAGTCTGATTTAAAGCATTTGCGGCTTGCAGGCGGCTACCCGAATTCTGCTATCAACATCAGCCTAATGAAGAGCAAGTATTCCCTTTGCCCAGCCTGACTGTGAATCATATTTGACTGTGCAAAACGGATCCGTCAGCTGAATTTATTAGAGCGATATTTCGGCCCTTCTTGGCAAGGGTCCTCTTCAGACTCAAGCTGGAAAGGACCCAAGGTGAAGAAGACCCTTGCCATGAAGGGCCGAAATATCGCTCTAATAAAATTCAGCTGACGTACCCGTTTTGCACTGTCAAACATCAAGAGCAAGGAACATGTAGTGGCCGGGAGTGGATTTGCACTATGGCGCCAGTGCATGAAAATTATACTACAAACATCCAATAATGCTCCCTAGGGGAGTGTTGTCAATTCAATGACTTTGAACAGCAGGGGGAAGGTAGGTCTCGGACCGACTTATGTACTATAACACTGATATAGGCCATCAGACCTCGTAGCCGAATGTTGTTTTTACTACCACCGTGTGAAAAATAATGGTTGAAAGAATACATTCTAGAGGAATGTTTTAAAATCATGAATTCAAACCGGTAACAGGTGCGTAATTAGACAACCAGACTGCTATAGCGGGCGTGCCGTCTCATGAACTCAACTTCTAATTTTCGTTTAATAGCCTTAATTTCGGATACAAAATCATGTAACAAACTAGCATAGCCTACTATTTTACCAATTACTACTATCACAAATATGCTTTAACTTGAAGGCTAGGAAAAGACACACTCGGATAATCACGGAAGAGGTTGGAGAACTGTAAAAGCCAAGCTTCGCCTTTTAGATTTTACTTCCGGATTCCGGATATCCATTTTCGTCGAGGTGGATCCGGAAGGTGAGGTCAGGCTAAAACATTTGAAAGTTCGGTGGCGTTGGACCTCCAGATTTCAGGTGCTGGGAGTGTGCCATATAGATGCAACACATTTACGAGACAAATAAACGGTTGGGGTTGAAGGGAAAAGGAAGAGTGACTGACAGCAAACAAACGGTTGGGGTTGGAGGAAAAAGGAAGAGTGACTGACAGTTGCGATTGGGTGAAAAAAAGACACGAAATACTAAAGAAAAGTGTCATTACTATCTTGAAAATCCGGAAGGTTTGAAAGACCCAAATATCTGGGAACCTGGAAGGCGAAGCCTTGCTTTAACTGAGGAATGGCGTGTCTAAAATCGACCAACTCGGGCAGGTCGCCACAAGTCACGAAAAAGTAGATCAGTGCACAAGCCGTTCTCATATAAGCCATTTTGTGAAACGTCGTAATGCTACTGTCCGTTTTTAGCAGAAAGGAGAACGAGTTGTATCTCATCCTTCATTCCATGCTGCTGGATGATCAACGGAAAAGGAACCTCAGTTCTGAATACCGTTCTCATCCCGTTTTCCTACAATCATCATTATCATCAAGCATCGGAAACAAGTCTTTGGGCAAATTGCAGAATTGGATAAAACCACCCTATTTTCATGAAATTAGTGAAGAAGAGAGGTTGTCATGGAATGGACCCTTTTTATTTTCCTTAACTTAGGAAAGAAGATTACAGAAACTGTGGACAATGCTAATAAAGAGTGGAATAAAGGACGAAACAGATATGCTATTTTGATAACTCTCGACGAAGGAAAAAATAAGCATCAGTACTCCTCAGATGTTTACAGAAGTGTTTTGCTACAAAATCTCTGTGGATAAACTTAATTTATTAACAGGTGTAGTCTGTGCCGACAGTAAAAATTGTGGTCGTCAATTGCAGGTCATTGACCCCCAAAATGGTTGGAAATTGTATGCAAAACCTAATTTTTTTTTTTTTTACTAGCCCCTCTATTTACACTTGGTGATTTTGTGACAACCTCAATGGAGAACGGGTTTGAAACTCATCCAACAAAAACCGGCGTGAGGAGAATGGAGTTTTAGAAAAAAACGCAGCTTATGGTTTACAGAGACTGCGTTAAAACGCTACGTTTCGGCGTTTTGCGCCAATGGCTCGACGCTAGTGGCAAAACGTAACACAGTGGACACAGTCTGCGCAAACCAAGCAAGGTATTTTCCGTACTTCTTCTGCTCGCATTCTGTACTTGCAAAACACGAAACGGCAAGCTTCTAGCATAAGCTCATCCTAAAAGTCAGAGCGGATTCGTACGCTCTGAACATAAGATGGCACGATGCATCGCGTCACGCGGCACGACTCTTTTGTTCACTAATTATTTCACAACCCCGCGTGGTAAGATAAGAAATTCAACGACTTACACTACTTGGATAACTTGAACACTGGATAACTTCTTACATTATTATTTCTTACATACTTTGAACATTGGTCTACGTGGATAACTTGAACATTGTACTTTCCAGAATCAGATCCCAATACTCAACGGAGGAGAGGGCTTCAAAGAGTCACGGAGCAAACAGAGTCGGATGGTTAATGCAACTCGTTCACACCAGGCATCAGGTCTGCATATATATAAAATAAAACAAACAAATTTCACTTTTCACTCGGCTTTGTCTTCACGGATTGTCTTCCCGGCTTCGTAACCACATCGTTATGCATTGTTTGGATAGCTCCAGTCTTTGCTCAGCATAGGTCACGTCTGACGATGAAATAGGCGGTTTCGAACGGCGGGGAAACCCAGCCCCTTTAAAATATTTAGGATTTGTTTTGAATTGTTATTTGGTGTGTTTAAAACCTCAATCTTGTTTTAAACGTGAGATTGCTCCAATTTTCGGGTTGTGTAGACATAGGTAGGTATATATTGGCGTTAGTCTTTGGCTGTGCTGAACCCTGCAGCATATACTCCAGTGTTCAGCACAGCCAATCAGAAAGTAGGTATTTGTGGAACGACTCTCCGCTCTCGCAACTGTGAATGATCATTTGTTGTCGACGATATTGATAAAGCACGATGTACATTATGCAAAAAAAAAAAAAAATGCAGAACAGTTAACAGATTCGAACTCTTTAGGACGCCTTGGCAACAAAGCTTAGTTCCTTCCCAATGCCCATCCGGTTTGCAAAGTGGCTGATCTGATCACAGAATCCTTTCACCTGGTCATGGGCATTCCTCATTAAAATCATTTTGTCCTCCTCACTTACAAAAAGCGAAAGATGGTGCTGGGACAAGTTCTCTGTTCCTGGAGGGTTACAACCAATCCCGAGCTTGGGGAGGAAGGTGATCAGAAATGTGAAGAACTCGACACTCACAAGAGGATCACGAGGATTCGCCAGGTAGGCACTGACTTGCCATTCTAACTTTTTCACCATCACTTTCAAATGGGGAAGGATATCCCTAGCGTCCTCCATACTAGGCTGGCTTGGGAATGGCTCAAACGGTAGATATGGTATCCCCAGAAGCTCCGAGATGGTGCCACATGCCTGGTGAATTGTTCCCCATATAGACTGGAAGAGGGACATGATCAAGCCACTGCTATCCAGGTCACTTTGTGAAATAGGAAGAGCCCCGCTCTGCGCTCTTTCGTATTCTTCCTGGTACGCCCTGATGAGAGAAATACAGTCCTGCAAGGTCTGCCGAAACTCAAATTTGGTCTTACTAGCTTCCAAAAAGTTCACAAAGTATCCAATCATCTCTTTCACTTCTCCGCAATTCAGTGTCTCAATTTTGGCCTTCATGAACAATTCTCGACATGATCGAACCTCTGTCTCTATGCGCCTGTTGTACAATTCACCAAAGACAGCCAGCCAGTGCTTGTTTAATACTTGGAAGACTTGTCTAAGCTCCGTGAATGGAGGCTTCACGCAGATAATACGTTTCCACAGATCTTCAAAGACTTGTTTGAACCTGGTTTCGATCATCTCCCTAAACACAGGCAAAAGGAGGTCTTCTATCATTACAGCAAGCTGGCGACTGTCCAAGACAATGTTCTGCTGTCTCTCAACTGGTCTAGGGACTACAAGTTCTGAAATCTGTTTGGCAATATCGTCCTTTGATAATGCTTTGATACTGTGTCCCATAGCCTTTGTCAGTAGCATGTTGTCGTTAGACAGAAGCACAACATCACACCCCTTCTGTTGCAAATGCAAGCAACACTGTAATATCTTATCATCATTTACGTTCGATTCAAATATATTTGATGCTTCTCTTGCATCTAAAGCAGTCTGAACTGCCAACCCTGGCTGTTTGCGTTCCAATGATGTCTGAATCAGTTTACCTGCTTTTCTAGCCAAGTGCTGCAGCTGATTGTCCCGTTTTAAATAATCAAGTTCTGAAATTACTACCCAGGGTGCTATCATTGTCAGCTGTACGACTCCTCTCTCTGCTATTTCCTTGAGTCTGATAACTGTAGAAAGATGACTGAGAAATATGTTTGTGTCAACAACAATCCACAGATTGTTGGTGAGGATCTGTAGTGGTTCAGTAGAAACAGATTCCATTTCCGCATCAGTGGCAGAGAAGTTCACATTCCTTCGTATTTCCTGGATGGACTCGGTAACCTTTTCCTCCGGAACAGACTCCCAGTCCATTCCTTCCTCTTCTTTGACGTGACAAGAGTAAGGAACAAAAACATTTCCTTCAACAGATGACCTTCTTGACAACCTGGGCCCCCCAAGAGAATCAGTGGAAATGGATACTGTCCTGCAAAGAACTCCTGGGCTTCTTCTATCAGATGTTTTAAAGGCTCCAGACCGAGGGCTAGCCTCAGTTGGGTACAAAGTTGGTTCTATGCCTGGTTCAGTCTTTAAAACTATATCAGAAGGACGCGAACTGACTGACGCAACAGGTAATCTCGACGGGTTGGTACCCTTGACCAAAGGCTTCCTTGTTAAGGCAGTTGCTGCGCTCTTCAGTAACGCAAGTGTAGGCGCACTTGTACTCTTTTTCATCGGCGGCTTGAACTCAGGCTGCTTCACCTCTCGCCGGGAGTCTACACGCTGGATCTTAGCCTTTGGCTCCAGCACTGCAGATGGACCTCTACCGGTAACAGCCTTTGATCGGGGCCTTGACTCTCCAGGGGCTGGGGGTCTCTGATTCTGTGACATCACTTTTTGCGGGGGTACTACACACACAGTCTTCTCCTCCTTGGGTAGGGATCTTCGAGCTGGACAAAAAATTCTTCGAATACCAGTATCACTCCTGGCTTCAATAGTCAGTGGTCCTGGCTCACCGAGTGATCTCTTTTTTGACGTAGCGGGCTTTTCCAAGACAGCTTCTGACTTTACAGGAACTTCCCAGGAGCTTTTCCCCGACTTCTCGTGGAAATAATAAAAATTCCCTGGCCTTTTCTTGGACTCTACTCTGATCCATCCAGGAGGTAGTGTATGCTGTGGCTCCATCTAAAAGAAATTTTTTATCATAAAGTACCTGATATAATAGCATACAAAATGGCCGCAAGGGAAGCAAAACATCGCTCTTGAAGGGAAACTGGCTGCAGAGACATAACTAATTTGCAGATGCTAACCTATTCACCAGAAAGTGAGGCATATGAAATATCTAATAGGCCTAGTCAATTTGTGAGGTCCAATTCAGTCCCTCTCAATTTAACTAAACCTGGCCAAACGATTAGAAAACCTAGGACAGTGCATGTTATTTGAAAAACGTAAAGCACATGGGATACTTGTAGAGTGCAAATCTGAGTATACCAGAAGTATACCCACCAGGCCCTAGCCCGCCCCTATTCAATTTTTTGTAAACCCCATCCTCTGGCACTTTAACCTTTTTGGCCCATATTCACAGCGACTGATGAGAAATGTACCCAATAAATTTATTTGAAGTATGCTAAGTTTCTACAGAAATGACCACTCTGGATTAGAAATACCCATGTTGCGCCTATCTCACAGATGCAAATCAGATAAAAGATCAGCGTGATTGGTTTGCGGCGGGCTTGGACACTAATGTATACTAATGTTAGTAATGTTCATTACTAACACTAATGTATAGTAATGTTCATTATCGTTTTGAAAAGTTATTATCCCGTATTATGCCACGTAGTCTTTCTCAGCATCAAGTAATACCGATTTCTATCGATGCTGTGCATGGAGCTATCCTTCGTTTGAAATCTAAGTCTGTTGATGTAGACGGGATTAGTAAGAATCATTTAAGAGTTGATTGTCCGCCATTGCTGTCTCATTTGCAGTTGCTTTTTCAAATGTCACTATGTTGCTCGGTTGTCCCGGATAGTTTCTTGTGTGGTACGGTCAGCTCTATTTTAAAGCGCGGTAAGGACCCGTTTTCTTGTTCTTCGTACCGTCCTATAACCGTTGCTTGCAATCTTAGTAAAGTGCTCGAATACCTTTTGCTGCCTTTTGTAAATTCTAACGTCAATTTTGGAACTAACCAGTTCGGTTTCCAGAGCGGTCTCGGGTGTCAGCACGCGCACAGGGTTCTTTCTTCTCTTCTAGTCGACGCTTCGAAAAAAGGTTATGGCCTCTATATTTGTGCTCTTGACCTGTCTAAAGCTTTTGACTCCGTTGTACATTCTCAAGCTCTTTATTCTTTGTCCTCCAATGGTATTAATTTCTCTGTCATTCATCTCCTAAAGTACTGGTATGGGAATTGTTTTCTCCGTCTTAAAACTGGTGATGGTCTTTATTCAGATTCTCTAATTCGCGTAAGGCAAGGTGTGAGACAAGGTGGTGTTCTATCTCCCTCCATTTTCAAACTTTGTGTTTCTAATGTTTTGAATAGTCTTCCGACTACATGTTTTTTAGGAAATTCTAATGTCTCATACCTAGCTTATGCGGATGACATTCTATTAATTAGTCGTACCCGGAAGGGGCTTTCAGATTCTGTTAGTTTTGTTGCTTCTTCTTTTTCCACTATTGGACTTTCTCTGAATGTTGATAAATGCGAGTTCCTCTCCTTTAACGTTAAGTCTGCTTCTAGATCATCACTAACTTGTCTAAGCTTTTCTATACCTTTGGTTGAATCTATTAGGTGGTTGGGAATGTCGATTACTAGTAATCTACGGTCACTTCGTTCGCGGACAGTTTCTGACGCTAAGCTTAAGCTCCAGATCGGTTACTCCAAAATTGTTGCTAACAGAAGTAAATATAACCGTAAAGCGCTAGCGAAACTGTACTCGACCTATTGTGACCACTCTGTTTTATTTTTGTCTGGGTTGTTTCCAATTTTTCTTAAAAAAGATATCCGAGCTCTCCGCTCCGCATATTTCCGGTACTTGAGATTTTTACTTTATTTGCCGCCGTGGTATAAGAACAGAAAAATTATCCAGAATTTTAGTGCTCCGGATGTAACGGCAAAGCTGGCCTTGCTGCACGAGGGGCTGTCCGAGTCTGCAATTTCAAACCTTGAGCCTTTTCATGGTCTTCTCCAATGTTTTTCTCGTAGTTAAGTTGTTTTTCGTCATCTTTGGTTTCTTTTTGTTTCTAGTTCATTACTCCACTTTTTCTTGTTTGTTGTAGTGGGTTATAAATAAATTATTATTATTATTATTACTAGCCACAGTATATTTCCTCCTGAGCGTCCCGAGAGGGGGGAGGGTCGGGTGCGATTCGATAAAAAAAAAAAAATAACCAAAGGCGAAGATTTCGGTAGAAACATGGCATCGCAGCAAAGGAAGCCCATTTACTAATTGGGTGATTTAACATGTTTATTGTTCCCATGCGTTACCAAATTCGTTAATTCGCCGAACTTCTGTTTAGTTGTATCTATTCCAACACATTTGGTCTATCCATTTGCAAATTCGGTGATAAAGCCTATTTATTTATTTACCTTAACCTGCACTTCGGAGCAATCTTAAGATATAATCCTGATGCGATGCTCCTAGGGTACTTCCCAATTCCCATTTGTTACCATAGTCAGTAATCACCAGACCTTTCTTTAGTCCTCACCTATTTCACCACATTCCATCCATCCATTTGCAAACTAGGTGACTTACCATGTTTATTTTGTTCTCAATTGTTACCAAACTCGATAATTCACCATCTGGCAATCTTTGAAAAAAATCAGCTTAAGATTTGGGCAGCTGGGAAAAATAGAAAAAATGGTCCAAACTTAATACTGTGACTTGCCATGATTCTGAAAGCTCGGAGTATGGACTATTCAAAAAATCTCTGCTAAAAGGCATTTGAAAATTCATCTGTGGAGTTGCCCAAGTGTATTAGACGCACTGCACCATTTACAGATTTTTGCGCCTATCTTTTTCACTTGAAAACTTAGCGACGATTTTTACGGAACTTGCAGCCTTCGGCTAAAGTGCCATTTTGCTATCGCAATTCCTGTCAGCTAATTTCTGACAAAATGAATACAGGGATTTGCGATATTCCAGTTCAACCCTTCCCGGTGGACTAGTTTCTGAAAGTCCCAAATTGTCGCATTATCAAAAATTGCGAACCAAGAGAGGTTTCTTAGGGAACCCCAAGCTCCAGGCTGTTGCTCTGCCTGAGGCCCTGAGCTCCCTTTTCATGGTAACTAAAAAGAGCTTCATTAGTGGCTAAACTGGCATAACAACATGAAAAGTATGATCTGATCAGTCTCTGACTGAGCTTCAGTCGACCATTGACTTCTTCTCATTGGCCCAGTGTAGTATGGCCATGGGCGTAATTCTCTGACTTCTGTATTTCTAAGCTATGCTATAATATAGCTATTATATTATAAGATGAGCTATAATATAGGCTATTATATAGACAATGTAATATTTTCAAAGAGGAATCTTTAAAAAAATGTTCCTTCACGCAGGTTGTGAAGGAAGTACACAACCTGAGTTAGTAGGTACTGTACAGTAGAGTAGAGGTATGCTTATGTGAACGTTTGTTGACAGTAAACTTTGCCATTCTCATGCACTTGCTGTGTCTAAATCTAACTACCAGTTAGTCAAAATGGGTAACAAAGGGCATCTGAAAACACCTGAATAGGTATTTTTTATCTTCATTCTACCATTTAGCCCAAAAGTACTGCACTGTTTACATTAAGATAACTGTTCACATAAACATACCTCTACTGTGCAGGAGGGAGAGTTGACCTAACTTACTGTGCTATCGCAGCCTGTTAAGCTGAGCCTCGTTTTAGTTGAAACAGGCTCTTTCTGACAGCAGAATCTTGTTTAAATTTGGTTCAAACTTCAAATGAGAATGACTAAAACAGCCTAAGGGCCATTCGCGACCAGTGTTGCCAGATTGTGTTTGCAGAATAACGCCCTGGGACTTTGAAAACAAGCCAAAACAAGCCCGGCTCAATTTGTTTGTTGACCAACTAAAGCTGATTTCAGGAGAGTCATTCGGGGGGAGGGAGGCTCTTAATTTAAGCCTAAAGAAGAGTTAACAATTTTCAAGTCTGTGTGAAAACCTGGGGTTAAGACTCAAAATAGATTTCAAAATGCAAAATACAAAGCAATAACTTAACTGCTAAGATACCCCCAAAAGAAATATAATAGGTTCTTATAAGAATAATATGTTTGTAACAGTAAAATTCCCCCGGTTCCAAGAAACGCCCAAAACAAGCCATATTATAAAACAATAAGCCCACTTTCCCGCCCCAAGCCCATCGCAAAAATCTTCCGCCCCAGCCCTCGGAAACAAGCCCATGGGCCGGGAAACAAGCCTATCTGGCAACACTGTTCGCGACGTATATAAGTGACGTCATGCGATATCTGAATTGACTGTTCCTAGGTGGTTCCTAGCCTAGCACAGCTGTTAAGCTGCGGTTCCTAGACACCTAATTCTTACCTTTTTCCGCTTCTAAAGCGCGGAAAGGAGATATCCAGGGAGATACCCCTTGCCGGCTTCAAAGCGGCCTCTTAGACCGTTTTTCATTGGACAGGAAAGACCCAATCACAATGCGAATGTTGGTGTTGACTGTGTCCTTCTCCTTTCTCTAAGAGCCTGGTCACACTGGGCTCAAAAACCAGCCTATTCGACAAACGGCGCCTAAAACGGCGCCGATTTCTCGGCTGAAAACAAGTCTACAAAACGGCGCCGTTTGGGTCGGTTGCCGGTCAGGTTCTGAAAATCCCTAGGGGACGTGAGAATAAATGGCTTTGGGGCAGCTTGGGGATAATGAGCAGACTGCAATTAGGGGTGTAAAATTGAAACTTGACTAGTTTTGCATCTACCTAGTTTTGATTATGCTGGGCGAGTGTAAACTGTGATGAATTTGCTTTCAACATCCCAGGATTAACCTAAGTTATTTGGGGAGAAAGGTAAAGAGTTTCTAGATGTCAAAATACCATCATTCACACCTGTTTATTGTTTTCTACTGGATAAAAACAGAAAAGCATCCATTTAATGTGTTTTTCCCAGGTTTTTCCTTTTTTTCAGGAGGAACAAAAAATACTTATTTACATTTTTCAGAAACCAACACCAGAAAAAATACCAGTCTACTTCCAGTAATATGTTTAGAAAGGCTGTTTTGCTCTAATTGATCATCTGAATTTAAAACAGTAACATTCAGAATTAGGTGCATCTGATTCTTTTTCGTTTTTTCAAATTTAGCAACCCAAAAAGCTGCCTTTTCTTGGCTCCAGTGTGTCCACTTCGGCGCCGAAATAGGCTGGTTTTTTAGCCTGGTCACACTGGGCTCAAAAACCAGCCTATTCGACAAACGGCGCCTAAAACGGCGCCGATTTCTCGGCTGAAAACAAGTCTACAAAACGGCGCCGTTTGGGTCGGTTGCCGGTCAGGTTCTGAAAATCCCTAGGGGACGTGAGAATAAATGGCTTTGGGGCAGCTTGGGGATAATGAGCAGACTGCAATTAGGGGTGTAAAATTGAAACTTGACTAGTTTTGCATCTACCTAGTTTTGATTATGCTGGGCGAGTGTAAACTGTGATGAATTTGCTTTCAACATCCCAGGATTAACCTAAGTTATTTGGGGAGAAAGGTAAAGAGTTTCTAGATGTCAAAATACCATCATTCACACCTGTTTATTGTTTTCTACTGGATAAAAACAGAAAAGCATCCATTTAATGTGTTTTTCCCAGGTTTTTCCTTTTTTTCAGGAGGAACAAAAAATACTTATTTACATTTTTCAGAAACCAACACCAGAAAAAATACCAGTCTACTTCCAGTAATATGTTTAGAAAGGCTGTTTTGCTCTAATTGATCATCTGAATTTAAAACAGTAACATTCAGAATTAGGTGCATCTGATTCTTTTTCGTTTTTTCAAATTTAGCAACCCAAAAAGCTGCCTTTTCTTGGCTCCAGTGTGTCCACTTCGGCGCCGAAATAGGCTGGTTTTTGAGCCCAGTGTGAACAAGCTCTCAGACCGTTTCAGACCTGTCTTCACTACCCATACCGGTATCGAAGAAAACGGAACCCAGAATCCGGGCGAAAAATAGATCTTTAACATACATTCGTAAATTTAAATTCACATATTCGGGTGTTCGTTGCAGCTTTAAAGCACGTTTAAGCACTTGCTGTGTCTAAAGTAGGGTAGCCACAAAAACACCTAGTGGCAAAAATTGGCAATTTTGTTGTAATGAATGCATGAATTGCTGTGAATTTTCCTTATCAGTTTTACCTATCTAAAACATCTCCAAAAAATATTTTAAAAATACCATTGAATTCAGGACAAAATTGTCTATTTTATAAGGCTAACAGTAAGATGTCCTAGCTATTTAATATTATTTCTTAATATTCAATGTAAATTTAGATGTAAAAAAAAGTAGCTGAACCTGCCTACAAAAATTTAATGATACTAAGGAGGAAAAGTCAGCAGCCTATAGCAGCAATAGGTCTATTGGACTATAACCTTGATGATCATATTCATATTTTCTCATCTAACTCACTTACTGGGGCTCCCCATGCACTCAAAACCAGCTCAAAATCACCCAGTTTCATAGAATTTCATTGAAGCACATAGTTCCAAGCTGGTCACTAGATGGACAAAAACCTAAAGTCAATGGATGAACATAGGCATTTTCTGATATAAAATACTGTTTTCTAAAGAAGATTTAAGATGCTTAGAGACAAGATAGAGAGGTGATTTTGGCCTCAAATCAAAGCTAAAAGATAGGAGAATCACATTCTGATCTTCAAAAGCTCAGGTTTGATTATTTTTTTTTTTAGTGGCTACCCTATCTAAAGCTAACTATCAGTTAGCCAAAGTAGGTAAGAAGGGCAGCTGAAGACACCTGTACTGGTATTTTGGATCTTCAGTCTACCATTTAGCCCAAAACTGCAGTGTTCACATTAAAGTAACTGTTCACACAAGCATACCTCTACTGTACTTTGGCTAACTGGTAGGCTAGGTGGTTTAAAAATGGCAAAGTCCACAGAAATGCCTGAAAATGGCAAAGTCCACTGTCAACAAAAGTTCACACAAGCATACCTCTACTGTACGTAGTAACAGTGTAAAAGACTGTAATTCCAGATCCAGTTACTGTGGTAACAAATACCATGGTATCTACAAAAACACAACCAACATTTAACTGCAACATTAACTGGTGGTTTAAAAATGGCAAAGTCCACAGAAATGCCTGAAAATGGCAAAGTCCACTGTCAACAAAAGTTCACACAAGCATACCTCTACTGTACGTAGTAACAGTATAAACGATTGTAATTCCAGATCCAGTTACTGTGGTAACAAATACCATGGTATCTACAAAAACACAACCAACATTTAACTGCTTGTACTTTCTGTTAGCTGTTGGATCAGTGTGGCCAGTTGCAGTCAGCCACAAACCACTGATTTCTGGATACCCTATGCAAGGACCTAGCCAAATGTTTTGGGGTATTCCGATTAGCTGATCATTTTTACTGTCTGTTTTTGCTGAAAAAATTGCTTGCGTTTGGATACAAAAAATGTACTGTTTTAAAGAAAAATTGACTGTTTTTGCTGAAAAAATTCAACTTGTTTTTGCGAAAAATTGTGGCACTTCATGCAGACTTGGTTATTTTTTAGGTTGGGGGAGGAACAGTCAGCCACAAACCTCTGATTTTTGGATACCCTATGCCAAACGCTGTGTAAGTCCAGCATCTCGCATACCCTATGCCTAATGCTGGATAGGCTATGCCAGAGGCTGGATACTCGAACCCAGTAAAATATTGATGATTTGAGTGAAGCTCAGAAATCAACCAATCAGAATTCATCTGTAGTGGGGTAGGTCAGGGTTAGTCCAGCATTAGGCATAGGCTATATGCAAAAGCTAGATATACCCAGCGTTTGGCATATGGTACCCTAAAACCAGGGGTTTGTGGTTGACTGGGGAGGACCCCTCCTAGTCATACATAAATGCTCAATATTGGGTATGTCTGGGCATGCCTCAGTTTGCATGGTGCTCATATGTTAGGCACCATGCCCTTGCTTCAGAGCATGGTGCCCTAATATATGAGCACCATGCCCCAAAATCGAGGATTTGAGCATGACTGACCTTCCCCCCGACTGACCTTCCCCCCCATATATGTGATGCCCTTGACCCTGGTTGACTGGCCAGTTGCTCTCCATGCCCGTTTTGAGAGTTAAGCTTGAAAGGTCAAGCTTATGTAGCCTAGTTACACAGCCATGTGTTTACACAGCCAAGAAATCCTGTAGAGTAGAAAGGAATTCTGGTCGACTTGAAAGAATTCGAGTTGTGAAAAGTCGAGCGGGATGCTTGAAAAGAATGTCGTTGGTGGCAGTGGTAAAAAATACAAAAAAAAAGTCTAGCTAGCTTTTAAGAGCAGCAGCCATCAGTACTGATGTCATTGGTGTCTGTGTACTTGTAAGTACACAGACAAACAACTGACCGTTAAAAACAAGTTAGTACCGGATTTGTTCAAGTTTTCCTGTACTTGTAAATGCGTCTGTTTTTGACATGGCTCTCCTAAGTAAAGGCATTCCCTAAGGTATGAGCACCACTGCTCATATGTTGGACACCATGCCCTGTAGGAATGGCATGGTATCCCCATAAACATCTGTTTGAAAAGTAGATTTGAAGATTCTTAGTTCAGGGGATTTTTATGGGTGTACCATGCCCTTGCTGCAGGGTATGGTGCCCAAACTTGCTTTTTACCAGTCCTAGCATTATTAGCTCAAAGAATGCCTACTCTGGGTTTTATCTTCTATCTTGGTCTAACCAATGAACCTGGATTTTACAAGTAGTTTCACTGTTGCAGAAGAGGAAAGTGTATAAGCCGACAGTCCTCAAATGGAAAGATGGAGGAAAGACGTCCATTGACAAATATGGAGTTATAACAGAAGAAGGGCCAACAGAAGTCAAAATCCTTCGGCGACCTCTATCAGTAGGGGACCCATTGAAACAACCCACCATTGATCAAGCTGGAACTTCGACGAATGCAGTTGAAGATGCTTGTTTAATAAACCAGGATGGATTTCATGCAGATTTCTTGCCAGAAGACCAGAACCGCCCAACAAAGAGACAAAGATTTCACACTGTATGTTATTGCTTTTTCACTCATATTCGAAAATGTAAAGTATTTGTTGGACTTCTTGACCCAGACAATCGGATCTTGTAGATTTCCGTTCTTCGCCAGGTCCTTTAAACATGTTAGTATTATCTGTACACTTGAAAACTACCAAAAAGTAAAATTGTAGGCTACTGGTTTTGAAAATTCAGCTTGAACTGGTTTTAGACAAATTTTGGCAGAATTGCTTGCCTGAAAAGAAAATAGTTCAGGAATGGAATCATCGCATGTTCTTACGCCAGATGGGAACCTCTAATCGATTTTAGAGTAAACCCTTATTCTTACAAAAATTTCCGACTTTGACCGGACTCCGGGCGAATTGCTCGTCCAGTTCACGAAAGAATTCAGCATCTCCTTACCCTACATTACATAGAACCTCACCTCAGCTTCAGATAAAACTTTTATTTTTAACAAATTTTCGGGTTTTGGTCTGATTCCGGGCAAAGTACTTTTCCGGCGAGAAAATAATTTTTTATATAGGGATTCGGCATGTCTTCTCATCCCTAAGTCGATTGATCAACTTTTTAAAATATTCTGTTCATCCCTTAATCTGAATCCCCTCCCCCACTCCTAAAGGAAGGCCACGGAGCCTATCTACGAACTTGGCAGTTAATTTGACTCTATGGATCCTCTTGTGAAGTTTCGTCAAAATATCTAAAGATCTTCGAGGGGGGCCCAGGGATTAAAACACAACTAATCATCAGACAAACGACTGACCTTTGTTAGTACTTTCTGGATAAGGTTGGAAAAATCGCTGCCAAATGTCACATGTGTCGTACGCGACATGTTGCACTCAAAATTTCTACGTGGGGTTGCCACCTCTCAGTATACTACTAGGTGCAGCCTCAGAGTAATCTCGATTGCTCCAATGAGATTTGCTCAAGCCATAGAACAAACTGAAAGGTGCTATTATCACTAAGCCAAAATCTCGTCTACGGAAAAGAAGCTCTTAGACTTCTTATGTTATCCGATGGTCAGTGTTACCTCAGTTACCCGAGCAAACATAGAATCGGGCTATTGCGGTGCCTGCAGATTAATGTTCTGATTAAATACTGTAAATATTATACAGGTCAACCTGGCAAGCCAGATGGAAAACTGGGAATCAATTAGAGGCGCCATGGAGCTGGGAATGCGTAAAAGTTACGATCTGGAAAAAGGATGTTCCTTGAATGGGTGCAATCAGACATCTGCATACCTCTGTACGTCATGCCCTGGTCCTTTTAACGTTTTCTGTGAAGAACATTTGGAAGTCACACATAGCAAGCGGTTCTGTTGCAAGATACTGCAGATGAAGGTATGAGTCACGTTTGTGTTTGTGCTGGCCAGTCCCACAGTAAGACAGTTTTTATGGCAGCAGCATGTCAAGCATTTTCGGTCGGTATTTACCAACTTGGCGTCTTGGCATTCTAGACGGTAATACACATGGATTTAGTTCTTATTATATTTGCCTGATTTTGGAGCTCTTGTGACGGCCACGAGTCACTCGTCACATGTCTTTCGGCTGTCCGATTAACGATAAGTCACCAAAGAATGATTCGATTTTTGTCTATTCCTACGGTAGGTTATTCGCGACTATAGTAGGATCTAGTATTAGAGTAGGATCAAGTTGCTTGTCGTCTTCACATTTTATAAGAGCAATCACTTTTACGAGCTGCATTTTCTTAACCGAAGAAGATCACGACGAAACTGTTTGTTCTTTGTATTTGTGCTTATTTTCCCTGTGTTGAGAACGGGGTCTTGTTTGACTAGAATAGTCTTTTGTGCCTTTCCTGTCAGGATTGTTAGCCAGTGAAAAGGGAAAAGTCCAAGTAATCCATCTTTCTACTTGTTTGGCTCCACAGCGACTGTTCAGTTGGCAAAATATACGCGTTCTTTCCCGTGTATAAGAGCTGTTGTAGCTCTTCATGTCTTTATTTTAGCTGTGAAATATTCTATTTGTAACAAACTGGTTTTTATCACTATTGCTGTCGTGATATTTATTGTGAATTTTGAAACTTTAGGACGGTGTTTGTCTCCAATATGAGCGAAAAGACTGGTCTGTTTTCTGCTTAGACAGAGACTGCAGTAAGCATGGATAGCATGGTGGTGTAGTAGGAAGCTCGCTGCAGAAAGTCCTGCTTGTTAACTCTCAAGGTAAGTTTCTCGAATCAGCGTAGACTTGCTTTACACGTTGCTATTTAAACAAGATAAAAATCACTAAATGAAATCCCTACAATAGCAAAAATCGTGGTTTACAGCTACAGTAAGTGCGGAGCACAGACATACAGCTGTTTCTTGCACCCGCTTGTTCCAAGGATCATATGACTATGGAATTGTGTGCCGTTCTGAGAAAACAACACATCCCTGCCGGTGATCGAAATTTAAGGTACTTCAAGATGTGCTAGGACGATAAAACTTGGCTTGAACATTAGAGACTTAACAAGCTTAGAAATAGTCAGTTCCCCGATTCGACCATCCCCTAAAGTACTCATCTTAACCGCGAAGTACAAAAAATACTTTTGAGCAAAACCTACATTTTCATGATACTCATGAGCCCATGATCATTTTTGCCTCAAGGGTTTTGCTTAGAAATGAATTTCTAGCACCCTTAAAGTGCGCATCATCACAGCCAAGTGCAAAAAATTTACTTTTTTTCCCAAACAATATATATTCTTGTGATTTTCTCATCTCAAAAGGGTTTTGCTACCAAATGATTTCAACAAACCCACGAATTGGCGAATTCCTACTTTCATACTTTTACCAAGCCTTACAAGTGCCATATGAGCTTACAGCTCTTGTTTATTTGGAGTTTTTTACTTGACAAGAAATTAAGTCGAGTGAAAATAAACGATTAGATAAATAAATCGAGTGTTTCAGAATGCACCACTGCGTTAGTTTCTTTCCACTAATTGGGCTTGACGCTTCTCATTATCAGCATAAATGCATTGATTTTTGTAGGTGGGCAATCCCAGTTCAAGCGATTCAACGATTGTATCCGCAAGACGGCAGCTTCGACAAGAAAAGTCCTGGAAGAGTACAACGCACTACCTGCAGTGTCCAGCTTGGCTTCAAGCTACCTTCGCGCATCCTTT
The DNA here is from genome assembly GCA_023053555.1 of Branchinecta lindahli. Lineage (NCBI taxonomy): Eukaryota > Metazoa > Arthropoda > Branchiopoda > Anostraca > Branchinectidae > Branchinecta > Branchinecta lindahli. The sequence goes on from JAKZAO010000009.1 coordinate 16,519,314, forward strand.
GAAGATGTGACGAACTTGAACGGCCGGTTCTTTAGTGCCGAAATACCGGTACACGGAGCTCAAAGAGTGCCGCATCTGATCAAGCGTCAGGCAATAGTGCTCGTCAACTTACTTGACCGTTCACGGGAAGAAATATCTTACATCAAGGAAGAAAAACAAAGGTTCGCGAAAAATATTGCCGGAATCCTGTCTGAACTCGCGGTAGCAAGAGATTTGGCTACAGATGGTCGGAAGTACTTCATCATGAAAGACATGCAACGCTTTGAAATGGTACTCAAACTGTGTCATGGTTTTATGGATTGTGGCCCAAGCGACAGTGCATCCTTTGAGATGGACGATTTGGAGTTTCTCAGTTGTTTTGAGGACCCACTGCAAGATCAAGACGACTTTGACAGTTGAAGTCATGTTTGTGATTCCGCGCTGTTAGCATTCGATTACGTGGCCGCATTCTTTGAATGGACAAGTGAAAGAAAAGTTAAATTTTAACTGAAAAGACATCTTATTTTTAAATCGGACATTTGTACATACTGGAATATTTTGACCCATCTAAGAGATTCTGTATTTTTTCACCCGAGGCTCTAGTAATAACGTTTAGAATGTGCGTGGCTTCCACGACAACCCGAAAATTCATCCAGACGCGGAGAATTTAAATTTCAGCAGTCACTTTCATGGCTAAAGCCGTTAAAATATGTCTTGCAAGGAATCGGACATATTTAATTTATTTTTTAACTGTGGCTTACATTTTACATTTAAGTAAATAAGTGACTCAGTATTTAAGGAAAATCGCTCAGTGCACCTCTTGTTCGAAAGAAAAAGCATAAGCCATCATTTATACAACTGGTTGGGGGGGGGGGTCTCGTTATACCAGGGACCCGTACATTTCCTGTAATGCCTCGCCATTCAGGGGGCTTGTCAATAAGAGATTTCTGATGCGCTCTTGACCGACCGTCCGGTAGTTCGAGATATACCCACAGGGATAGAATACGCGACTATCCAGATAGACAGAATTTGGGATTGGCTGCTGGCGCCTTGAGGGAGGAGTCTCTTTGGCGCTCACGTCCAATGAGGCAAACAAGAACGCCGATTCGACTAAAGCGGAATTTTTGGAAAGTAGGAGAGGGTCGGGCAACATAGCAACACAGAAGCATAGGAAATGACAAGCCCCCTGAATGGCGAGGCATTACAGGAAATTTATGGGTCCCTGGTTATACGCATAATGTCTACCTATCCTTGTGAATGCCATAGGGGTTTGAAGCTCTTGAATGTGACGCTGATTTTTGCATTCTCCTCCTATGTGTCTTTTAAGCCAGATCAGGATTTCTCTGTCAAACCAGTTGGTTAAAGCCCGAGCTGAAGTCTCAAACCCCTTCGGATAGTTATGACCCAGAGACTAGCCCATGCAAAAATGGCATGCCCTGTCCGGTGCGTCTGGCTTGGTGACAGGACCCCCTTTTTTTATCAAAGGATATATAAAATGGAAAAATAATATTAACAATGACAATGAATAGTTATAATAATACAAAAAAAAATATACTTTCAAGGACATCGAGGGGTTTTTGACTAGACGTAGCTCACTCTAACCAGGGAAAGATCTGCTTTTTGTTCAACCAAAAACGAATTGATTTTGATTCATAGTTGCGATACGACTCGGTGACGGTCTGTATTTATTTGTTGTCTTTATGTTTTATTGATTATTAAACGAACGGTCTTGCCCATATTACTGCATCTCTTAGCTTTAACAGCTCCGTGCGTAGTCATTTCCGAGGTCTCGAACGTCTTATGCCATTTGTACCTTTCCTACCGAACGCGCGGGATCACTAGAAATCCGGACCCAAGCCCCCCCCCCCCCACAGTGGACGTTTCGCCACCAGACCTTTCGAATGGGGGCGGTTTGCCGACAACCCGAATTCTGAACAGACAAACTGAAGGGGGGGTCCCAAAATCACCACGATTTTTTTGCCCATTCTCACAATGCCCACGCTCAGAATGCCCACGATCAAATGCCCACGACTCAGGTCGAACACAAGAAATAGAAATCGTCCAAAATGCCGATAGTTCAAAATGGTCACAGGGCAGGCTAATATCGTCTCAGTTCCAAATGCCGACAGCTGAAACTGTCCACAGGGGAGGCAAGATCATCCCTGGACAAAGGACGACGAGATTAGAAGGGATAGGATTAGCCACGGAAAAGGTTTCGAATAGCCTATTTCAGACGGCTTACCGACGAAACGTCCCCATGACAAAACTTCCGCTGGCGAAACGTCCCCGTGTAAAAATGTAACCGTGTCAAAACGTCCCCGTGACAAAACGTCCCCACGGCAAAACGTCCCCAAGCATAGATTTGTAAGCTTGCCTCGATTTTCAGGTATTACCGAGGTAAAACAACTTCAGAGTGTGCATTACAGATGTGAGAACATTCCTTATAAGCAGGAAAGATTGGACGTAGAACCGGTTGCTTCATAAATGTATTGTTTGCAGTTAAAATTTGTAGTGTAGTATACCTTGCAATTGACTCGTAACTGATCAGTTCTAGGTCGTTTGAAGCAATATGCACGGATCAATACTTTGGTTTGTTTCTTGACTATCGGTTAAATGCTAAAGTAGTCAACCCAAAAAGTATCAGTAATCTCATAAGGTTATATGTTTTCCAATTGCTCAAAAGAAATGGAACATAAGCATTGACAAAATGTTCCCTGTCAACTTGTAAGCTAATGTCTACGTCCCTGATACACGCCATATCAGTTCCCTCCCATAACACTTAACACGTCTCCCATACATCTGCCACAACAAGTCTAGTCAACAACCCCTTGATCCGATGGAAAATCACATCCTGTTGCCATGCCAAGGCACACGGAATACGCCACGCTTCTTTTGCGTGGACTAAAGGAGGGTCTTTTTTGGAAGGGGTTTGAGAGTACAGCTCGTGCTTTGGCTAATTGGTTTGATCGACAACGAGATGACAAGGGACAGAATTCGGTCCTTCTTGGCAAGGGTCCTCGTCAAGCTACAAAAAGGGCCGAAATATCGATGCCAAAGCATTATAGGTGATATTCCTTTTATGCAGAAACTTTTGTAATCAAATTCCTTCCTGTAATAATGACAAACTATTTCGCAGTCTTATTGGATCGTATGGGTGGTTCCCAAAATGCCCACGACTCAAATGATCACGGTTCAGAATGCCAACGATTTAATTATTTGAGGGCCATCACTCAAAATGCCCACGACTCAAAATACCTCACAAAAAATGCCTACGACTCAAAATGCCCACGACCAAAATGCCCACGATTGGATTTGAGGTTTTCAGTCCGTAATTAGGCGTGATTTAGCAATGGTAGGAGTAGACTGAGTATCAGAATCACGATAACCGTATGCTGAACTTGTCTAATCTCAATTATAATTCAATTATTATAATTCAATTATTATAATTCAATCTCAATTATAATTCAATACTGGTAAAAAAACAAGACCAAAGGTTCCGATGGGATCCCAAAAATTTAATATTTGATCCAGACAATTAGGTTTTGTCTTCGCCAGGCCAAACAGCTAATCATTAAGACATCCAAGCTCAGATATGGATTCAGCATGTGCGTTTACCTCTATAAGCCGATCGAAACGATCCTAGCTTACTTCTGTGAATTTGGCGGTTCTGGCGAAATTCAAGAACTACTTGTCCGGCGAAAAACTAAAGCTCAAAAACGGATTCACCGTATCTCCTTACCCCTATATCCAACACCTAATCAACTTCAAATAAAAATTTAACTTTTAACAAATTTTCCGGTTTTGGCCGGATACCGGGCGAACTACTTGTCCGGCGATAAAACAGTTTTCGTATTCTTGTTCAGCATGCCTTCTTACCCCTACATCAAACATCTAATCAACTTCAGATAAAACTTTAACTTCTAACAAACTTTCCGGTTTCGGCCGGATTCCGGACGAACTACTTGTCCGGCGAGAAAACAGTTTTCATATTCTTGTTCAGCATGCCTTCTTACCCCTATATCGAACATCTAATCAACTTCAAATAAGACTTCTACGTTTAACAAACTTTCCGGTTTTGGCCGGATTCCGGACGAACTACTTGTCCGGCGAGAAAATGGTTTTCATATTCGTGTTCAGCGTGTCTTCTTACCCCATAATCGACTATCACATTAGCTGTTTAAAAAAAATTTGCTTGCCCCTTAATTTAAACCCCCTCCCCCACCCCTAAATGTAAAGCTACAGGGCCCATCTACGAACCCGACCTTACTCTTGACCCAAAGAATGCTCACACCAAGTTCCATCAAAATATCTCATTCCCTTCGGGAGTTATAGTGCTTACAGACGGACGGACAACTTTTGCGATGTCATAGGTATCCCTCCTCCACTTACGTTTTGGGATCCCAAAAAACATGTGTGTTGCCTCGTGGTTAAGTGCCGCAAAAGCGCTGTGCTTTCTTGAGGAAGGCTCTGACTGATAAGGAACCCCTTGCTTTAAGAGCTTTAATTTGCTGGTCTTTTCGGACCGCCCTTCGGCTCGTCTGAAATCGGCTCCAGCACCGAACCGATCTGGAGCAGGTCTGATTCGAAACCTTGCCCATGGTTAATCCTGTCCCTTCTAATCTCGTCGTCCTTTGCCCAAGGATCATTTTGGCCTCCCCTGTGGACAGTTTCAGCTGTCGGCATTTGGAACTAAGACTTCCCTGTGACCATTTTGAACTGTCGGCATTTTGGGCCGCCGGCATTACGGACGATATCTATTTCTTATGTTCGACCTGAGTCGTGGGCATTTTGATCGTGGGCATTCTGAGAGTGGGCAAAATGATCGTGGTGATTTGGGAACTACACTATTTGAGTGTTCAGTCCGTGGTACTTGAACTTCCCCTGGCAAAACGTCCCCATGACAAAACGTCACCGTGACAGAACATCCCCGTCTCAAAACGCCCCGTGACAAAACGTCGCCATGACACGGCAAAACGTCCCCGTGGCGAAACGTCCCCAAGCATGGATTTTTATGTTCGCATCGATCTTCAGGTGCATGATCGAGGTAAACCACCTTCAAGTGTGCACTACAGATGTGGGAACATTTCTTATAAGCAGGAAAGATCGGACCGGTTGCTTGATTGCAATTGACTCGTAACTGATCAGTTCTAGGTCGTTTGAAGCAACATGCACAATCTGAGGAGCACCAATATGCTCCTCAGAGTAAGAATAAGCCCGCTGTGACTCAAAGAGAGTCAAACAAGGAAAATGCAAAAATAAGCGTAGTGCCGTTATGCTGGAAATGACACGGGAAGCGAGGAAACAAAAGCGGATTGAAAGATTAGTCAGGAAGAGAGACATAGTAAATCTAATATAGACGGGTTTGATCCTTAAATAAAATGCTTTAATAACAAATATCACCAAATTAAATATCGAACAAAAGCGAGATCATTGAGTTATATCGCACAAATAAACCAATTAAGCAAAAGATAAAACGAAAACTGACAAACTACTAAATCTTTGCGCTTTCTTTAAAGGACACCTGAACAATGAAACTGAACAATGAAAGCAAAAGCCCTAATTACATCATTAAAAGAACTGGACTGGATTTGGGCACTAGGGGGGGGGGGGGATACGGAATTCCGGTGATCCAGAGTTAGTATTGGCTAGGACGACGAAACTTCGCAGGTATATCGGTGATCCGACCAGATTAACTTGGAAATAGTCAGTTCCCCGATACGGCCATCGTGGGGGGAGTGGAGAGAGAGGGGGAATCCTGAATCCTGAGTTATGTATAACTTTCGAACGGGTGATACAGTGATACGTTCAAACCCGACGGTTTTTATCCCTATAGATACTGGTGAACAACGATACTTCAATCAAATATAACTAAATATATCATAAAATACGATTCGTATCATACACAGGTGCTGAACTTTACTATCCTAAAACACGTAAAACATTTTGGGTGTTAGCCGTGGAACGCCAGTCTCAGGCTCACCGGCCAGTTGGACCTGTCTTGAACCCACAGATTTCCGTCAGAACAAGACCGAAGGTTTCGATGGGATCCCAAAAATTTAATATTTGATCCAGACAACTAGGTCTTATCTTCGCCAGATCCAGTCTTCGCCAGGCTAATCATCTGAGAAAACGAAGTTCAGATATACTGGACAAGCCATATCTATTGTGACGATACTGATCGAAACTTCCTGCTTTACTTCTGCCAAATTTCCGACTTAGGCCGAATTCTGAGCAAACTACTTGTCCAGCAAAAAAAGAGAAAGTTCAGAAACGAATTCAGCGTATCTCCTTATCCCTGTAAAGAACATCTAATCATTTTCAAATAAAACTTTAACTTATAAAAAGAAAAATCCGGTTTCAACCGGATTCCGGACGCACTATATGTCCGGGTAAAATATGATTGTCATATACAGGTTCGACGTCTCTTCTTACCCTTAAATCTAACATCTGATCAACTTCAAAATAAAACTTTTGCTTTTAACAAATTTTCCACTTTTGGCCGGATTCCGGGCGAAAAAATTGTCCGGCGAGGAAATGGTTTTCACCATCGTTTTCAGCATGTCTTCTTACCCCTAAATCGAACATCTAATCAACTTCAAATAAAACTTTTGCTTTTAACAAATTTTCCGGTTTTGGCCGGATTCCGGGCGAACTACTTGTCCGGCGAGAAAATGGTTTTGACCATCGTGTTCAGCATGCCTTCTTACTCCAAAATAGATTATCACATTAGCTGTTTCAAAATATTTTGTTTAACCCTTAATTTGAAACCCCTCCCCCTCCCTCAAATATAGGGCTACATAGCCCATCTTCGATCTTGACTTGTACTTTGACCCAAAGGATCCTCCCACCAAATTTCATCAAAATATCTCAATCCTTTCGAGAGTTATCGTGCGTACAGACGGACGGACGGACAACTTTTGCGATGTCATAGGTATCCCTCCACTTACGTTTTGGGATCCCAAAAATTACCTGTCACTCCTCTGGTTAGTTTTTTCGGAGTGACGGAAAATTATGTCTGATTATTCTCGGGTTCACGGCGGGTGCAACTGGACGGTAAGCAATGCCCTGGGGCTGAACGTTACATACAGGAAGACGCGCTGGGGGACAGGCAATGGGGGAAAAGGTTTGGGGACGTATTGGGCGAGCCGAGAGAGCTGGCACGGCGGGTGGACGCGGGGAATTCACTAGGGGAATAACGGGCACATGGACACGAACAGTTGACGGAAGGATGATTGGTTCAATGTCCATGTTAACTTTCTTCCGCTTCGGCTCTGGAAGATCTGCTGGGGCGGCAAGAGACGCACTATGAGACACGTATGCCGCAGGCTTGGGTGTAACCTGCAAAGTAAATTACTTAAAGAAATACTAAAATTTGCGTTTAATCATAAAAAGTTCATTCCAAGTTCATATCACCAGTCCTGCACCGCAGTTCTGTGAAATCCACCACCTAGCACGTATCACGACCCGGAGGACAAACTTGCACGCTTTATTTAGATGGTTCCGACACAATAAGTGGTGAACTTACAAAAGTAAGAAATGTATTTTTGTGATATAGTAATAATCATCCATCCTGTCATGGTAGTAAGTTATGTGTATACATTTCACAGACATGATCAGCACAAGTCGGCCGAAGAAACAACTGTAATTTCTTAGTTTCAGAGGCAAGTACTAACTAAGCTAGTCGATTTGCGAATTTTGCGACAGCCTCGTTGTTCTGAGATAGTTATAGTAGTCAACTAAACCCAGTTTAGAGATTCGCAAGCCGGCTATCCTGACTCTGGCTGACAGTCGCTGAGTGAGGACTGCCTTGGGATGTCCTTCATAGCCTTTTAACGACAGCAAAAAAAAAAAAAACCTCAGTGAAGAAGGCTAATCTTCATCCAAGCTACACATCTTCTAATCTATATCTACTGACTACTCGAAACATACGTGTTTCACAGTACTGACTCTGACGCCGAACCCATGCCTAGATTAAAGTAATATCGAATACATCGAAACAACGTGAGTTTTCGGTCGTGCTTTCGTCAGGTCTGTATTCGATGGCGATGTAACTGTCCACTCGAACTTGTCCATATGTTTTTAAAGCACACGAAACTGAAGTTTGTATCTACTTTAAAAGGAACATATATAATTACGAACGCACATTACTTAGGTGAAACTAATAATTTTCCTTTTTGCCGAAGCAAACAAGATTTTGGAACATCAGAACAGGATAATGCTTTACTGGTATTTTGGCACGGAAACACAACTAAGTTGGGTAACGGATCTGCCGGATCTAACGGAACGGCCTGCCATGCGGCATCTCTACTTCCATACTAACATAATATGGTCGTCTTGTCATTTTTTCACAAATTTCGCATAAACAGGTCTTTCAATAGCGTATATTCATCTATATTTATATATTGTATTATTTATATATCAATATTTATTTATCTATACGTGTATTTATTTATTAAATATTTCTCATGTTCATGGAACCTTAATTTGCTTCGTGGGCTACAGTACGAGTTTCCTTTTCTTCACCAACATTGGTCATAATATTGTGAAGAAGATTGTATTATTACCTTAAAAGCATAATCAGCCTCCCGCTCACAAAGAAGCTGGATCTGTGCGGATCCGTAGCCCCGAATGTCAGTTTTGATGCTGAGGAAGTCATAGTTGCCACTTTTGGGAGGTGGATACAGCCGCCAAACCAGGGAAATATCAATGGATCCTTTTACCACCTGATCCCACGGAACCGAGTCCCATGACGGATCCGCAGCTTCTGCAAATACAAAGTGAGTCTCTCATCAATGTTGCTCAAATATAATGTGCAGCTCGTACGACGCAACAAAGCCTAACTTCTTTTCGCATGAACGATGTGGACACGCACGTAATGAGCAAACGAGCGAAAGTATTTTAAATACAGTACTGTCGATTGTCGAACATATAAGCGAAATATCAGCCATGCGCCGAATCTTTTCTTCTTAACGTCGTTTGCTGAAAATCACTATGACAAACAAACGCTAGTATGCTAGTTGCGATTGCCATATTTTTTGTTCAAGATGAATATATAAAAGATTTTCTATTCGGCACGCCTTCAGTCGCCCAAAATCAGCTTTGCCTGAGCATCTTTGCCTTGACTCCCCTTACCTTCTTTTAATTTGCTCCCACTGGAACAATAAAAGAAACATTTTTCTACTATCTCATTCTCCGGTTACTTGCTACGTAACGTAGGTGTGTGTTTGGTATTAGACGAATTCACTATAGGCCTACTGGTAAGATTACAAGGAGTAAATAAAAAAAAGTTTCAACTTACTCATCTTGGCTTTAAAAACACGCACCAGGTCTTGACGGGTGTATTTCCTTTGTCCTGAAAATAAAATAGTAAAGGACTGAGGACTAAACGAGTCTAGAGAAGAACGCAGGATTCTAACCCAATCTCAATCTTCCTAAGTCGGGAAGATCAATGAAGATTATGCGCCAGCCGGGGGACGCCGGTAGAATGTTTTTCAGAACGAATGTACAAATAAGCCTATCAGGCACCTCTAAGCAGGAACGTTAAGTTAAAACGTGAAAACTAAGTTCGATTTCTAGTTTCGCGCTTTACCTCTGGAAGATTTTTTGTAATAAAAGGAAAATTATCATTTGGTCTTTAAAGTCACGAAGTTGTTAAAAGAAAGATTTGCCTGCACAGTTCCTACGTCGTGCAATATCGTCGAATCGGGCAGAATTCGGTCCTAGGTTTTGCTAGAACTTCACCGAGTTTGCTTGAATGACTCCCCCCCCCCCCCACTACTACCCTTACTTCAAATTGGAAACAAATGCATTACCTGCAACCTCATCCAAAGCACGTCGGGCCACATCCGATTTCAACGCACTGAGTCGCGGGCTACTTTCCCGGACCGGAATTGTACCACATCTGTCAATCACGACAAGAACGAAGTCGGCACCCGCTTCCAAAAGCAGTTCTTTCTGAAAGTGAATAGCATACGTAAGCTTTCCGTAAACAGTTGTCGACACTGTTAGAAAAACTGGAGCTTTTATATTACATTTCATATTTTTACCTGCATTTCGATATTTTTGATCCAGTTCCAAGTTCAAAATAACGTAAAATGTTTGGAAAATGACCTTTCAGGGAACAGGAAGCTTCGGAAGATTTTGCACGACTGCTCGAATGTTCCTGTTCTATGGCACGTAATATTTCAAATTTCTATTTTCTTGCTAAACTATGTTCTTACTGCACTCTTTTACTTTACCTCACTGAACAAACAAGAGCTGTAAGCTCATATGGCACTTGCAAGCACACGCAGTAGGTAACGGTAACAGCTAAGATTTGTGCTGTGTTGAGGAACAGACGATTATGGTCCTTTCGGACTCATGAAAATGTATGGTTTAGTAAAAATATGTCATGCGCAATTTAAGGGGGCTAGGAATCCTTTTTGTAAGCAAATGCACTGGTACACAAATGATCATGGGCCCTTGGGTCATGAAAGTATATCGTTCGCCTGATGCACACTGTAAGGGGTTTCGAGCTGAATTTGAAAGCAAATTACCTTGGGGATCTCAAAATGTTTAGTTTCTTGCAAGTGTATAGTTTCTTAGAAATGTTTTTTTTTTTACTTTGCGGTAACATTGGTGCTTTAAGTCTGTTGGAAAGTCGTAAGCGGAACCCCTGAGGCAAAAATTATCACGGGCCCTTAATAATCACGAAAATTGATCTTTTGGTCAAAGGTGTTTTTTCACTTTGCAGTTTAGCACGCAGTTACCGAGTCAGATTCTATTTACTTAAGATGAAATTATATTTACTGAACCAAATTCTATTTAGAAAAATCAAATTCTATTTACTTACCATCAAATTCTATTTACTTGACCAAAATATAAGCAAAATTTATTGCACAAACTTTATTCTTATTTTTTGTTTCCATTGTCTGTAAAATGCAAAACGTGCCCGGTTCTGTAAACGCAAAATTTTGATAAACAGAATTTCGCGCCGTAAATAGAATTTGAAGTTTTCGATACCGATACGCTCGAAAGTCAATACACAAGCCTGTAGGAGACAGGATAGAGGGGGATCCAAGCATTCAGAACAACCTAACACCTGGTTGAGGGTCTAAACGCATAGCCTAAGTCATCCACAAAATCGGGTTCCCACGGATGCAAATTTCGGATGAGCTTAAGTGTATTGGGTTTTTATTTAGTTCAGTTGCGATGACTGTCAACTTATATATTCTTAAACCAAAATTCAGAAAATGATGTTGCACAACCACTGAAAGGTTGACACATTTAAGGTCCCTCTGCAGGAGTCGAACCTGCTGCAAAACACCATACTATCCAAATTTAGGGTTAAGAAGTATTATCTTCAGTAAATTTGTTATTAACAAAATATTAACACTGATTTCAGCTCACCCACCTGATTGGTTAATTTGTACTCTGTGGAAACAAAGCATAAACATAAATTGCATTCTTAGTAACCTTTCTCGCACCCACCCACCCTCCCCCTGCCAAGTTTGGTGCACAAGGTGGCAAACCCTCATACCTCCCCGAAAACTGCATATCCCCTCCCAACATTACAGTTGCGGGTTCCTAAACAGAACAATTATAATACAAAAATGTCAATGTGACATTCCAGTTGTTAGACAAACATTGATTTATAGCAAGTTTCATTTCTGTAGAAATAGCCAAATTTTTTTTAGTTTCAGTTCTGTAGCCTAGCTTTAGTTCAGTTTTGTTTCGTTGTGTTCAGCAAATTCACGTGTTTTAGTTCTAGGATACAGCTCCAGCATTTTGGCATAGGCTAGGAACTTCCTGGAATCATAGTTTGTGGTAGACTATGCCAGGCCCACAGACTCACATCTGTCTTCTTTGAATATTGCCAACCCAACGCTCTTTCTTGGTTATTAGGGCGATAATTGCAACAAAAACAGAGCAGAAATCTCTGAGAACGTTTTCCTCAGACGTACCCTGTGGCACGATCAATTATTTCAAAATCTGAAGTTTAGATTTTAGACGAAACGCACCCAGAGTGAAAGCTAAAGACATGCTACTAATCAAAGCAAGTGCAGTGCATTAGGTTGCAAGACCAATGGTCTGCCATACCTGACAGAGTCAGGCTGCTCTTATTGAGTCCACTTTCTTTGAGTCTCTTACTAACTGTTTTAGATGAGCATCCCATTCTCTTTGCAGTTTCTGCTAGGCTGAGGCCAATGCTGATCTAGTTTTCGGAAGTGACGCATGCCTCTATATCCCGAATTCCCCCTCCCTCCCTCCTGCCCTCCCCCCCCCCCCCCGATGGTCGAATCGAAGAAGTAGTGACTATTTCCAAGCCAGGTTGGTCGGATCCCTGATACGCCTGCCAAGTTTCATCATCCTGGCACATCCGAAGTACCTTAACCCGTGATAACCGGAAATCCGATATCCAGCCTCCACCCCACCCCCACAGTGCCCGGATCCGATCCGGTAACGTCAACGATGAATTAAGGGTATGTGCTTGTTCTTCCCACTAAGTTTCATCCCGATCCCTCAGATCTTTGCGTGATTTGCGTGTCACGATATTTCCGGTACCCCCGCTTCAACTCCCCCACTGTTGTCGGATCAGTTCGGACATAAAATGGGACATGTGAGGCATCTGTTCTTTCGGCATATCAAGTTTCATTTAGATGATAACCCGTTCGGAAGTTACGCATGCCTTAATATTCCGGATTCCTTCTCTCTTCACTCCCCTCACGATAGTCAAATCGGGGAGGTGAATATTTCCAAGTCAGTTTAGTTGGGTCCCTGACATGCCTGCCAAATTTCATCATCCTAGCACATCTGGAAGCACCCTAACTCGCGATCACCGGACCGACCGACCGATCGACGGAAAAGTGATCGGTTTATGGCACTTCGCCTGAAGGCAAGTGTCATAAAAACAAAAAAACTGATGTACCTCACTCACTGGTAACAGGACACTGTGGATACGGCAAAGGATTGTTCCCATGCTGGGAGATGCAACCAAACTTCACACAAACAGGGCTCTTTGGGCAGATGCACAAAAAGCCTATGCAAACCTCCCGCAGAGATTTCGGCCGCATTGTTAGCCATTTTCTCTAACTGGTTGCTACGTGACCGAAAGCTGAACACGAAAGAATCCGAGTACTTACTGCTCTTTCCAACTTCCTCTTCGCTTCTCGAATTTTCGCGCTTCTGGTTCTTTCAGAACCACTGACACCAGTGACACCCCCATCCTTTGCCACAGCAAACTGGTCTTCAAGTTCCTTCGTGAAAGTGGTACTTTCGTCACACACCTTGAGAACAAAATAGAGTCTCTGAGCTTCCAAAATAGAGATGCCTGAAACAAAACAATAGTTAAATGTTCCAACGGCACTTGCTTGCTTATGGAAGTAATGTTAATACTACAAAAGCGTTGCAGCATTAATCCACTTGACCTAACACACTGGCGAATACTCCTCCTCCATCCCACCCTCTAACGAAATTCCCTACGATTTGGGGTAATTTCTTATGATCCCATGCAGGCCCAATCTAAGGAGTCCTGCTTATATTTGCCCCTTGCGAGCTGCTTAGTAATACTGATCTAAGGGTTTGACCTTTCTGCAACCTAGCTACATATGCTTTCTGCGTCTTCCTTGCAACTGCCGTCCCAGTTAAAACACTGACTAGGTACACAAGTTTATCTGCTTCTACAACAGTTTCGGTATGTACCCTCATAATGCATTGGGTAGCAGATCCTACTGGGATTGAATGTACCAGGATAATGACGGGTTACTTACCATGTGAGGAAGCTTTTCTTTTGAAAAAGTTGTCCACTGCTCGAACAGCTTTTGCGTCTTTGCAATCCTTGTCCCCAGGCTAGAATAAAAAAAAAAAATCTCGTCATGATCGCGACTAAGACATTTGACTGGAAGCATTCCACCCTATGAGTGTCGGTTTGTACAATGCCAAGAGAAAAGCTCGTCTGAAAGAGCTGGCTAGGTTCCTATAGTGACAGGGAGATTAGACATTGTTTAAATCAGTAAGAACATGAAAACAAGTGGTAGAATGATTGATGTTTGCCTGAGTTTCAGCCAGAATTCCTCCACCAAATAATAATAATAACATCTGATCATATGCTTTTTGGTACCATAGAGCACTACTTCAAGATACTGATTTGCAAATGCTGCTTTATTTGTGACTACCTTTTCTTCTTGTTAAAGATAAAACTGCAAAGAACCAACAAATTGCACATTATTTGCAATGATTGTCAGAAGAAAGCGTAAAAAACACCAGAAGAAAGCATAAAAAAGTCAGGGAATTCAAGTGCTAGTGGCTAGTATTCTCTGATGGACAAATATTATTATGTTGAGAGCGTTACTTTTCACTTCTTTCACTGTTTGAGAATGTAGGAAAGAGAATGGAATCAGATACCATGGTAACTGTATTTGCAATTAGTCATCTTCGTAAATGCATAAATCCGACTAGTTAAATCCCTAGGAAAACGTGTCTCTATTATAATTGCCATAGTATGTGGTTGCCGTGGTGCTGTGAGCGAAGAAGTCACAGTGAGATCAAGCAATGACACTTGAATGCAGCTTGAATGTACAGTAGACGTATGCTTATGTGAAAGTTTGTTGACTTCGAACTTTGCCATTTTCATGCACTTGCTGTGTATAAAGCTAATTACCAGTTAGCCAAAATAGGGTAGCGTTCCACCGACGTAATATTAGTTACGATCATTACTATTCTTGTTATTATTGCCATTCCAGAGCCCGCCGTAATAAGTAAATTGGCTCCTCAGTCCAGTCAGCCACAAACCCCTGATTTTTGGATACCCTATGCCAAACGCTGGATATATCTAGCATTTGGCATAGCCTATGCCTAACGCTGGATACCCTATGCCAAACGCTGGATACCTGTTGGTACTCTAACCCTGACCTATCTCACTATAGGTGAATTCTGATTGGTTGATTTCTGAGCTTCAGTCAAATCATCAATACTTTATTGGCAACAGGTATCCAGCGTTTGGCATAGGGTGTCCGGCGTTAGGCATAGGCTATGCCAAATGCTAGATATATCCAGCATTTGGCATAGGGTATCCAAAAATCAGGGTTTTGTGGTAGACTGCCTCAGTCCTCCCACTTATTATTTTCGTTCCACGGCTGTTATGACTGTTACAATTTACTTATGACGGTCACGAGCATCATAAGTGATAATAACGAGCATCATAAGTGATAATAACTATCGGTTCTGCAGGAACTCGCGTAAGAGTTATGACGTATGTTCGCTTTGTTATTATTTTAGTTCCAGAGAGTGTGATAACCAGAGCCATTACTAGCCAAAATGTTTGGGGGGGGACAAGGTATTTACAGACTAGCTGGTCATTTTTACCGACTATTTTTGCTGATAAAAACGACTATTATTGAGAAAAAAAGACTGTGTTGACGAAAAGTCGGCTGATTTTAAGAAAAACAACTATTTTTAAGAAAAAACAACTATTTTTACGAAAAACTGACATTTTTTATTGTTTTGAAGAAAAAACAAATATTTCTACGAAAAAAATCAACTGTTTTTACTAAAAATCGCGGCTGTTTTTACCGACTATTTTTGCTGATAAAAACGACTATTATTGAGAAAAAAAAAATGTGTTGACGAAAAGTCGGCTGATTTTAAGAAAAACAACTATTTTTAAGAAAAAACAACTATTTTTACGAAAAACTGACATTTTTTATTGTTTTGAAGAAAAAACAAATATTTCTAAGAAAAAAATCAACTGTTTTTACTAAAAATCGCGGCGCTTCGTGCCGACTTGGCTATTTTTTTAGACTGGCCAACAACATTGGGGGGGCGTCCCCCCCCCAAGTAGTGACGCCTCTGGTGATAACTACTACAATATGGCGCTCGTCCCTCCTCATATCATCATAACTTGTAATAACTTTGTAATTAACTTGTAATAGCCTAACCTGTACAGGTATTTTCGATCTTCTGTTCATCAACTGTTCACATAAGCATACCTCTACTGTACTGTACTAGTTAGTGTTCTACTTCTACAGTAGACTGGCTGCATTTCAGCTTCCTATATTATATGTCTTAAAGATAAGTTTCCAACAATTCTATGAATGACCTTGCCTTAAAGACTGCTTTTAATAAAGTCAAAGAGCAGGGTTTGAAAGCTAGGTTGATTGAAGTTCCTCACCTCATACAAAACCTTCCTGACTTTTTCTATTTCCTCTTCAGAAGGATCACTCCTATCTATAACAGTCATCCTATTTACTTCCATGTATGTAGTAAATATTTACACAAAATTTGATTTGTTTCCATCTAAATTTCAGCACTCCAAATTGGCTCCGTTTTCTTCGGGCTAATCAAGGAGACGAGGAGACATCCTTTGTACGCTTCAAGCGGGGACTCCGTCACCAAAGACAGTAATAGTGGGAAAGACCGGCGACTCGGCCCAAATCGCGTCGTTGAAAATCGATCGTGCTGCTTCCTAGCGTTTGGTCTTTGTCCAATTTAAAACGGCAGGTTTGACGTAATAGGCAAGATGGCGTTGACTGGCGCTGTCATTATTTGCTGTGAAATTAGTGGTTGCCCGTGAATTCAACACTTTTGTTCCATTCAAAAAAAGTAACTGATTGTGTTTCTGCTTGCTTTTTATTCCAATTAAAGAGGAAATCTGAATGGAGAGTGGACGCTCATGGTATAGTCCGGGATCCAGACCGCGATATCGTTCAAAAACAAATATATATTCTCCAATATCAACTTAATCGAATTTTCCTATTTCTTTCATGACGTCACGAAAACGTAATGCTTCGTCGATAATTGGCCCAAGTTTTGTCTCCACCAAAACAAAACGCGCTTTGACGATGATTCTGCTGAAACACGGCGGAAAATGTCAACAGAGTAATTTTTTAACGAAAGACCAACCGCTAAACGGCGCTGATTGTTGTGACTCATGGGGCTTACGGGAGTCGCCGGTCTTTCCCACTATTATTGTCTTTGTCCGTCACCTCCTTTTCCCTCTTTGATGCGGCCGTATTTTGTAAGCATATCCTGCGTCCGTGGGGACTCGCGAGAATACGGGGAGTGAGTCCCCGGGACCAACAAAAACGCGGGGACTCCTCAAGTGGAGTCCTCGGGGAACGGCGAGAATACGCCTTAGGCTTTTTTCTGCGCAGAATTCGGCACTTAAGTGTCTGTACTCTATCGACCACTAGTTCCAAAAAATGAAGCTTTTTGGGGTTGCTAAAAAAAATTAAGAAAATTCACCAGATTCTGAATATTGTTGTTTCAAATCCTCACGGGCGACCGAACAACGTTTTGCGAATCTGCGCAAAACAGTAGACTCTGTTCCTCAAATCTCTGCCGTTTTCGAGCCTAGTGTGACTGTGACCAGGGTCTAAACACATCCCGACTGTTCTTTCAGTATGTTCACACGCGTTTAGTATATTAGCAGGCAGTCTTGCAGACGATTTGATAGCTTCGCTCGCGCAAGCAATTTGAAATCAAGCGAGAACGTGAGTTACGTCAGTTCGATTATCAAGTGGTCTTCTAAAATTTTTAATATTTCCTCACTCAAAGACAGTGTCAAGTGCTCATTAACTACCTTTTTGGAAAGTAGGATGTTGTTTCAGTTGACAAGCTGTATTTTCAGTGGAAATCTGATTGTGACAAGGTATGACCTAGTGCATAGAATAGACCATTTTTGATTGACATTTGAGACTGGTTGTCTAAGAGAGTAAGATGTTCTATCATTTTTTCAATGCTGAATAACTAGCTTTTGGAAATCAAGGGATAGTAGGATGTTGTTCCAGTTGACAAGCTGTATTTTACAGTTGAAACATGATCATTGTCAAAAAGTATAACCTAGTCTTTTGCTGTTTGGTTGGTTGGTTAAGCCTAAGGAAAGTAAGAAGATGTTCTTTCAGTGTATTTTCAATCAGCATCTGATTATTGTTGGCTGGTTGCTGAATAAGAAAGTAAGTTTTAGCTCAATCTGGTAACAGATTTTGGGGTAAAACAGTTAAAGATTCTTGCTTATGTATCTAATTTGCGAATTCTTCATGACTACTGCTTGGAGTTAAAGCTGGTCGTGTGATTTCATTCCGGATATGGCTGCGGTTTAGCTGTTTTGCCAAGGGGGGGCTGAAGTATAGCTCTAGTAAAGTGTAGCTGATTTATCCTTTTATAGTTTCGATTAGGATTAGCAGTCGGCTAAGGCTTAAAAAATATTTAATAGACGGATTGTATTTCCACTTGTAGCACAATTTTTTTTTTTTTACAAGCGATGACTCAAGTTACTTAGAATGGCTCTTGTTAAATGGGGAAAGTAATACATTTTTTTGGCGTAGGTGCGCCAAAAAAATATTGACGGATTGTATTTCCACTTTTTTTTTACAAGCGATGACTCAAGTAACTTAGAATGGCTCTGGTTTAATGGGGAAAGTAGTATTTTTGGTAGGTACTCCAAAAAATATGTTTCCTTTTTTAGTTTTAAAAAAAAATATTTGGCGTAAGGTGCGCCAAAAATTTTTTTGACAGATTTTTTTTTACTTGCAGCACATTTTTTTTTTTTTTACAAGCGATGACTCGAGTAACTTAGAATGGCTCTGGTTAAATGGGGAAAGTAGTATTTTTGGTAGTTACGCCAAAAAAACATGTGTCCTATGTTTTGAAGGTCAATTTTCCTTGCTAGGGTACTTTTTATGAAGGAAGAATCCTACTTTTCAGCATTTAAGGAAAATACCTGGGTGAGGCTCTGCAATATTGTTTCAGCTTCTCTAGAGGATGATACGATATCGTATCAGCCTCCACAAAAGTTTTTCGGTCACTTAACCCCATATTCCCCTTTGTATAAAAAGCCCTCCCTTTTTACGCTGATTAAGATTGTCATGATATAACTAACTGTTCAACATAGGAAGATATGCATTACACACCTGTTCGAGAAAAGTTATTCTTCAATAATATCGATATTTCGATTATCGTATCGAATATCGCCCAACACTATTCTTGGTCTTGTCAAGTGAACACTGAGTTATTAAAAGGATTATTTTTACTCGCAAGGAGAGAAAGAGGAACGTGAGTTGAGCCATAGGCTGAACAGGATAGGACATTCCTTCCCCTCATATTGTTGATTGGTGAGAGAGTGGATGAATAAGGCAAGGCCCGCCGGTCTTAAGACAGTTTAGTCACGTTATCCACCAGGTCCCAAGGACCCCTGTCAAGACCTAGCCTAATCAACCACCCTCAAAACCCCATCAGTAAACATCTTAAGTCGGGATCACCGGAATTCCAGAACCCTCCTTCCAACTCCGGTCCGATCTTGTCAACCATGTGTCTATATAGGGCTCGTGCTTGTTCTTCACACCAAGTTTCGTCCCCAGGGTTCGTGCGGCTCTGGAAATCAGGGAAAAGTCAGGGAATTTTTTTTTGGTCAGGAAAATCAGGGAAAATCGTGAAAAGTCGCAGAAGGTCAGGGAAATTGATGAAAAAGTTCAGTCTATACTTATGCATCGAGATTTTTTTACTGGAAGTTTCTTTTTCATCGGTTCTCTGC
This sequence comes from Branchinecta lindahli, assembly GCA_023053555.1. NCBI lineage: Eukaryota > Metazoa > Arthropoda > Branchiopoda > Anostraca > Branchinectidae > Branchinecta > Branchinecta lindahli. The sequence goes on from JAKZAO010000009.1 coordinate 16,538,800, forward strand.
CCAAAGTTTGTCAGTTGATAACTCGGTTCTTTGAGCCGTCCCAGTCTGTGCTTCAACGTATACGACGGCTTGTTTGTTTTGGAAGAAGTCGAATAAAATCTTTGCTATTGTATGAGTCACATCAAAGATTTTTCGATCTTTCGCGGTACAAGGTATGGGTATGTTTGCATTAACAAATGACCTTTGTAGTTTGGTTTGTCACTTTCCCAGGCTTTTTATTCCTACAGGAGGGTCTGCTAGGTTTGTCCACTAAGCTCAGAAAAAGCCAAGCGTCCTTGGAAAGCCTGGGTTATTAAGCTGTGTTGGAAAGTGACTTGGTGCCAGTACAGACTAGAGTTAAATCTTTTTGGACCTTTTGCTGTTTTTTCTGGAGATTTTGGACTTTTCCAACTTTTTAGGATGTGTCTTTGGTGGACCCTGTTGGCACGTTTGAAACTAACCTGGATCTAAGAAATGTCATCATCATTCAGTCACTTAATATATTTCAAACTGTCAAATATTGCAATACCGGAGAGCTACAGTAAAGCCAAATGTATTAGTATGTAGGGGAGAGTGGTCCATACTGAGCAGCTTTTTGGAAAATTGACTTTTCTTGCAACCAGTTACGTATTTTGTAGCTTTGTTTATACCAAACTGTAGCATATGGTGAATAGTTTTTATGGCACTTGCAGCCTCTGGCTCAAGTGCCATATACCGATCGCAATTCCGTCCGTCGGTCGGTCTGTCGGTCTGTCGGTCTGTCGGTCTGTCGGTCGGTCTGTCCGAATTTTTTTGTCCCACATGTTCGAGTTAGGGTACTTCCAGATGTGCTAGGACGATGAAACCCGATCCGACCATCTGGGGGGGAGTGGTGGGCCGGGGAAATTCTGAAAATTAAGGAGTTTTGTCACACATTTTCGAATTGTAGTACTTCCAGATGTGCTAGGACGATGAAACTTGGCAGGAGCATCAGGGACCCGATCGGACTAACTTGGAAACATTCAGTTTCCCAATCCGACCACCCGGGGGGGAGTGGAGGGCTGGGGAATCCGGAAAATTTGAGTAGTGTGTAACTTTAGAACGGGTGATCGGATTGGAATGAAACTTGATAACTGAATAAATGGCATACTTCTGATGTCCCAGTTGAAGTCCGGACCGGATTGACAGCTATGGGGGAGTTGGGGGGGGGAGACCGGAAATTTCGAGAAACGGTTAGAATAGAGGGATCGGAGTGAAACTTGCTGGGAAGAACAAGCATCTGCTCCAGATAAATTGTTTATACATTTGGACTGGATCCGACCACCCGGGGGGGGGGGGAGTGGAGGGCTGGGGAATCCGGAAAATTGGAGTAGTGTGTAACGAACGGGTGATCGGATTGGAATGAAACTTAATAACTGAATAAATGTCACACTACTGATGTCCCGTTTGAAGTCCGGACCGGATTCGACAGCTATGGGGGAGTTGGGGGGGGGAGACCGGAAATTTCGAGAAACGGTTAGAATAGAGGGATCGGAGTGAAACTTGCTGGGAGGAACAAGCATCTGCTCCAGATAAATCTTTTATACATTTGGACTGGATCCGGACACTAGCGGGGTGAAGGGGTGGGGAATCCGGAAAATTGGAGTACTGTGTAACTTTCGAGCGGGTGGTCGGATTGGAATGAAACTTAATAACTGAATAAATGACATACCTCTGATGTCCCATTTGAAGTCCGGACTTGATTTAACTGCTATGGGGGAGTTGGGGGGGGAGACCGGAAATATCGGGAAACGGTTAGAATGGAGGGATCGGAGTGAAACTTGCTGGGAAGAACAAGCATCTGCTCCAAATAAATCGTTTATACATTTCGGATGGATCATGACATTAGGGGGGGTTGGAGGGGACTTTCCCGGAATTCCGGTTATGGCGGTTTTGGGGGTTTTCACGACGAATCTTGGGAGGCGAATCAAGGACCCGATCAAACTGACTTATAATGAAAAATTTACATGATCTGATAGCCGTGGGGGGAGTAACGGGAGGGGGAATCCGGAATATTGAGTCATGCGTAACTTTGAAACGGCTGATCGGATTTGAGTGAAATTTGGTAATTGAAGAGAGGACATGTTTCTGTTGATCTTTTTCATGTCCGGACAGATCCGACAGCAATTGGGGGGGGGGGGGGCGAAAATACGTGACCGACTTGGACTGGTGAGATCGGGATGGAACTTTGTGGGAATAACAAACAGATGCTCTGGATAAACACTTACGGAACCGGATTGGCTCCGGCGACTGTGGGGAAGTTTGAGGGGGGGAGGTCCGGGATTCCGTTGATCACGATTTAAGGTACTTCCAGATAATCTAGGACGATGGAACTTGGCTGTAATATTAGAGATTTGACAAGATTGACTCAAAAATGGCCACTTTCCAAACCCGACCATTCGTTAAAGTACTAATCTTGACTGCAAATTTCGAAAAATACTTTTAAACCAAATTCATATTTTCATGATCCCCATGAGCCCATTATCATTTTTGCCTCAAGGGTTTTGTTTACAAATAACGTTCTAGCTCCCTTAAAGTGTGAATCTGAACGGCCAGGTCGAAAAGTACTTTATTTCAAACAATACATCTCAACCCATGATCATTTGTGCCACAAGGGTTTTGCTTAAAAATTTATTTCTGTCACCCTTAAAGTGCGCATTTGAAATGAAAAGCGAAAAAAAAAACTTTTGACGAAATTGTATACATCAAGGATCCCTAAGGGCCTGTGATCGTTTTTGGCTCAAGGGTTTTGCATACAGATGCATTTCTAGCGCCTTTAAAGTGCGCATCATTACACCCAAGTTCAAAAATAAAATACTTTTTATCTAGCTCCCTTAAAGTGCGCATTTTAACCACAAAGTCGAAAAATACTTTTGATCAAACAAAACATCTCAACACATGCAAGTGCCATATGAGCTTACAGCTCTTGTTATGAGAATATTTAGGAATTTTAACCGTTGCCCTAACTGCTGAAAACTTCTCATGGACCACTATGTACCAACTGGCCCAGTATAGACCAGGGGTGGTCCATGTTGAGCCAGCCTATGGTCCATACTTGGCCACTGAAAGAAACATACAAGTATAATTTGTTTAATTGGTTATAAGGCTGCAAAAATGAAAGTACAAAACAAAATATAAAAACTGAGAGCCTCTTGCGGCGTTATCAATTTTCGAAAGCGAAGAAAGAGGATGCTCTCGATGCTGTCCCTTTTGCTGGGACTGGGTTTGAAATCGTCTTCAAAATAGTCTCGCAGGGATAGATTATGGAATCTTCCCTTTCAGGCCACTTCCACTTGTTTATTCCTGCCATGCTTAACACGATTATTTTGGCTGAGTCATGATTCTTATGTACCAGTATAGGCTCACTATGTACCAGTTTATACTGGCTCAGTATGCACCACCCGCCCTCTAGTCACCAAAACCAAAATCTGATGAAACTGGTGCCTTGTAAAAATAAGTGATGGTGCTAGTTACAATGTCAGATCATCAAGGCAGAGGTGCTGCGAGTCCGCTGTGATCGAGTCCGAGACGAGACCGAGACCGAAGTGACTCTCACGAGTCAAGACGAGTCCGAGTCCGCGAACAAAATCGTTCGAGACGAGACGAGACCGAGTCCGCGAAAAAGGTGTCTCGAGACGTCTCTAGACCGAGTCACGCCCCGAGTCCTAACAATTTGTTTTTGTCAAACTATAAACCACAATCTTCAAATACAGAGTAATTATAAGAAAATCATCAATCAGTGTTACACTTTAAAAAAACAAGCCCACCAAGGTGGTCGTGCCTCATCTTAGCTCTGTGTGGTCGCATGTAGTAAATTCCTCCAGAACTGAAGATGCGCTCTATAGGGGCAACTGAGGCAGGAATCGCAAGAATCCGCTTTGCCAAAGGATACAATATGTTTAGCTTTTCCTTGTGTTGATGCCAGAAAGACAGGGCAACGCCGTCTTCAGCTGACTTTACTGATGGGTAAACTGGGCCCACTTGCCCATCAACGGGGAGGGAAATACCACAGAATTTGCATCTACCACTGTGCCTTTTCTCTGTAGAGAAAATTTTGTAATCCAAATATCCAAATCTGACTATCTTAGGATCACTCATTTTCACAGCTGTGATTTTTTTAAAGCCTTTACAACCTTGTTACCTCCGGTTCCTAATTTTAATCCTTAGACCTCAAAGGTATTACTTGATTTAATCCTACTTGCTGAGGTTACGACATAACCATTCCTTGGCCAATCTCTTGAATTGGTCCCCGGAGACGTCAATTTCATTTTGAATTTGCTTGTCCGAGACGTCTCTTGGACTTGGGTGACTCGGCCGGATTTCAAGACGAGACGAGTCCGAGTCCTCTTCCACAAAGGACGAGTCCGAGACGAGTCCGAGTCCCAGAAAAAGGTGTCTCGAGACGTCTCGAGACCGAGTCCAGAGTCCGAGTCCACCACCTCTGCATCAAGGATTCAAATAAGCCAATAAGCACTTTTCTAGGGTTAATCAACACAGAGATACATGAAAAAGTATGGGCACAAAATATTTTTCTAGGGTGTAGCAAAAACTTTCAAGAGAGCTAGCAAACAAACTAAGATTGTAACTTATCTTCAAAAGTGGATAAGGAAGTCGGCCATGTTGTAAACTATATCACATGGCTCAGGCAACCTGTTTCCACCTGAATAGATGGCAGTTAAGTTCAATGGCCCACTATGTACCTATGCCCAGTATGGACCACTTACCCCTACAGGAAGGCAGAGGTGCTGCGAGTCCGCTGTGATCGAGTCCGAGACGAGACCGAGACCGAAGTGACGCTCACGAGTCAAGACGAGTCCGAGTCCGCGAACAAAATCGTTCGAGACGAGACGAGACCGAGTCCGCGAAAAAGGTGTCTCGAGACGTCTCGAGACCGAGTCACGCCCCGAGTCCTAACAATTTGTTTTTGCCAAACTATAAACTATAATCTTCAAATACAGAGTAATTATAAAAAAATCATCAATCAGTGTTACACTTAAAAAAAAACAAGTGCACCAAGGTGGTCGTGCCTCATCTTAGCTCTGTGTGGTCGCATGTAAATTCCTCCAGAACTGAAGATGCGCTCTATAGCAGGAATCGCAAGAATCCGCTTTGCCAAAGGATACAATATGTTTAGCTTTTCCTTGTGTTGATGCCAGAAAGACAGGGCATCGCCGTCTTCAGCTGAATGTTCACTTGCCAGCTGCAGGTAGAGATCGACCTGTCCATCAAATTACAAATCTAGCCCTAAATATCCTTGATTCCAGTCATGGATGAATTTGCTTGTCCGAGACGTCTCTTGGACTCCGGTGACTCGGCCCGATTTCGAGACGAGACGAGTCCGAGTCCTCTTCCACAAAGGACGAGTCCGAGACGAGTCCGAGTCCCAGAAAAAGGTGTCTCGAGACGTCTCGAGACCGAGTCCAGAGTCCGAGTCCACCACCTCTGCAGGAAGGTGACGTAAAACCAAAAACCAAAACACAACTTTTGCAGTGCCTTTCTTCTTACTCTCAAACTGATAAAATTCTGCAAAGCTTTATGCAGCAGTGTGTTGTTAAACCTGTCCTCTCTTTAAGGTATACTCAAAATATTTTTTGGTTCGTTTTGCAAGGAAAATTACTGTTACTTAGGTCATGTCAATGTTTTTCATTCATTCCAACGATGCGTCACTCAGAGTACAAAAACACAACCTTTCTGGAATACAGAAATATCAGACATGAATTGACTTTTTTCTCAATGCAAGAAGTGCAAAATAAAACTATGGGTAACCTTAATTGGAATCAACGTTCAGCTTTAAACTTGTACATAATTGTGTTGCTCTTTCTGAGTTTTTTCATTTAAAGACTTTGAAGAGAAATAATGAATTCTCCTTGTTTTAATGGGCTGTAGAGCAGCCTGGAATCAGAAAAAACTGTTTAGAGGTTTCGTCCACTTTCCAGCAATTTGCTTCAGGTGGTTGATTTGCATTACCTTCCTGTACTGTGGTCAGGCAGGTCCAGACAGATTCTGACCCTGGGCACAAAGATTATAGAGAAACTGGATTCAGACGAAGTTTATAAACTTGGACTACAGTGTCATAATTTTTTCATATTTTCTTTCTCAAATATTTACTGAACCTCTGGCATGAACCAACCTGTGTAATATCCTAGTAAAACAGTTTTTGAACAGATTCACTTAGGACAGCTGGAATTTGTTAAATTTGTGTAGCTTTATCTGATCATATGAGATGGGTGACACTCATTGATTGTGGAGTTACAGGAACAGGAAAAATACTGCAAATCTTCTTTGGCCTGTATCTCCTTGTTGCTGGAGCAGAAATGATCCATGATCCACAACTAAAAACATGATGCTTGTTCTACTTATTGCATGAAAATTTTTCACTTCTGACCCAGAAGTTAGTTAATTTGTTCACTGAGGTAATCGAAAGGTGTTGGAAAACTGCTGGAAAAGGTCAGGGAAAATCACCAAAAAAGGTCAGGGAAGTCAGGGAAAAGTCAGGGAAAAACGTGGAAGACCAAGCGCACGAACCCTGCGTCCCGATCCGTCCACTTTGAACATGTCACACGATTTCCGGTTCCCCCCTCCAACTCCCCCAAAAGTCACCGGATCCATTCCGGACTTGAAGTCTGACATCTGATTCCTGTTCAAAATTTATAAATATTTCAATATTCCAGATTCCCCCCTCCCTCCACCCCCCACGGTGGTCGGATCAGGGAAGTGACTATTTCCAAGTTAGTTTGGTTGGGTCCCTGATATGCCTGCCAAGTTTCATCGTCCTAGCACAGCTGCAAGTACCCTGACTCGCGATCAGCGGACCGACCGACCGACCGACGGAAAAGTGATTGGTATATGGCACTTGGACGGAAAGCAAGTGCCATAACAAGACCAAAGGTTTCGATAGGATCCCAAAAATTTAATATTTGATCCAGACAATTGCGTCTTGTAGATATTCGGTCTTCGC